>OU744338.1:47382916-48680048 GCA_916610165.2 Gymnosoma rotundatum
CTCTTGCAGAGTTGTAAAAGGATGACTTCGCGCAATGAAGAAGCTAAGTCTACAAATAAATTAATTAGAAAAACCCCTAATACTTTAAGTTGATTACAGAGCAGGTACAGGGGATCAGAATTATTTTCTGTTTTTTCCACTTAAATAAGGAATTATTCGGTGCTTCAAATTAAACTCACTCTGTTTCAATAGATTTAATTATGTACTTTTTCATTTTTGTTTTATAAAATTACGATTAAAACTAGATGAACCTGCGTAGAAATGGGCTATAATTTTTTCTTAGGTTTTAGTCGAAAATGTAAAAAAACGTGTTTCAATTGCTTTTCTTTGTCCCAATATTACATTTTATTTACTGGGCATTCCTGTATGCTCCAGGACTCTAAATATTTTCAAGCTACAATGTTTCTTCATCACGTGGAGTGATACTGGATTTTCTAAGTTACTCGCTTTTCGCGGTACCATTCGTACCGTTACCATTCTTTCAATCCAAATAAATTTTTATTTGATTATGTTCACTAATATGGAAGTTACTTGTAAGAAATTTTAAGACCCTTCCGCTTACAGTTCCCTGAGTAAATAACAACAGTTTTTGACTTTGTATATTGTAACCCATATTTCGCAAGACTGTAGTAAGAAAGCTTCTAGTACAAAAATTCAGGGCTCTAGATACACGATAATAATTTTTCATTTTGTATGGCAGGTACCATGACTACTACTACAATATTCTGTGGTGGCATGTCATAACTTCCATCAACTTAGAGTCATGCATATTTTAGATATATTTTATGCTATTCTATGTAAAAAAAGATATAACGTTTTTAAAAACTGGCATGCAGAACATCTTTGGTAAGCAAAGCCGCTGTTGGTAATACCATAGAGCACAATTCCCGTCCGCCTGTCCGAAGGCCAGCCATGCAAAAAAATTTTTTAGCGAAGCTGTTGTTGTTTTAAGTGCGGACATTATGAAAGTTTCATAAGTGACACTATGTTCACAATGTAAACGACACAATATCCATGGACATTATGTCAGTTTTGAGTGCGACATAAAGTCCATGGACATTACGTCCTTGGACACTATGACATGCCACCGTTGGCCATAATGTCATGGACATCGTGTCATTTTTAGTATGGACACTTATGAAAGTGTAATAATGTTCGCTCTAGAACAACAGCGGCTTGGGTTACCAAAGAGTCTTACATAGAATACCATAAAATATACTTATAATACCCATGGACGTTATGACTGCACGTTGGTGGACGTTATGCCACTCAATCGTCACCAACTATATATATATATATATATTGATATGGGGGTAACTGGGGCAAATAACGTCTACCTGTTATATTTTTGTAAGTAGACGGTACTATTTTTCACTTTGTATTGAAAGTACCACGCCCATTATTATAATCTAACCTATTACAGCTACCAAGAAAAACGATAATAAGTATTTACTTTGTACGAGAAGTGCTGCGCCTATGTTTGATATCAATAATAAGTATTCTATTTTACCAACCGCATATCTAATAAAAACAAAAACTGTGGATATTCCAGGCAGATCGGTCCACTGGTGTAGGCAGGCTTTCTGACAAACGAATAAAAGCATTTTGTGATTTATTATTTGACTAAAATCAACAAATCAATTATCTCACCAAACTGTTATTTTTCAAGCAAAGAACTTAGCTGCTTTTGTCAAAATATCGAAGCTTTCAAACCTAATCCTCCCGCCGTACAGCATTTAAGCGTACTCTCTCGATGACCAAAATATCAACATAATATGTTCGATAAAGGTGAGATGAGATGTAAATGTTGTCATATTTGTGGATTTGTGGATTTACCAGAAAAAATCTATTGTATTGGCTGTTCGTTTCTAAATCGTAAAGGACTAAAAAGTTCTTAACTAGTCATTGAATAATTCTCTAGATTTTAAGGATATATAATGCACCAATATGGCAATTACCTATCAGATAAAAAGGCCATGATCCGACTTGAAATTATCTTGTAGGTTAAAAAAATGTCGAGGAAACTGACTGAACTTGACATCCTGAACGTACTCAGTTTAATTTTTTTTTTGTATTTCAAGTGGAAGAATTTACTTCAACATTTGTAAATAGTGCACGGATTTCTTAAAAATTTTAATTATCCTTTTATAGTTTTGTAACAGCTTTTTGACTTCTCTTTTTTGAATGTGCTTAGAAAAAATATTCATTTTACTAAATAC
Organism: Gymnosoma rotundatum; assembly: GCA_916610165.2. Taxonomy (NCBI): domain Eukaryota; kingdom Metazoa; phylum Arthropoda; class Insecta; order Diptera; family Tachinidae; genus Gymnosoma; species Gymnosoma rotundatum. Next base: position 47,385,136 of record OU744338.1, read on the forward strand.
GCAGTATATTGAAAAAATCCTTAGTAGGCGGGTAATTCAAAAAACTATAAAAATGTCAAAATAGATTAATAATTCATCATCTTGATTTAAAAACACATTATTAGCCTTTCTCGTAGTCTCTTGACTTGTATTTTTACCATTAAATTTCTTGTATCTGCAGTAATTCCAAGAAAGAAGTCAACTGCTTAAAAATTAAGCTTTTCCCTTCCTGCTCTTTAAATCCCAAAAAAATAGCACGAGTGCTCTGTAGATTATTCTAACCACTTTGCTGAGCTTAAGGTTGAGACAATGAAAACGAAAATAATGAAGTTGGTGGAAGTCATATCTTCGCCAATGTACCGTGCAAAAAATACATGGCTGAAGTACTAGCGCTGTTCATCACAATGCTGTGATGTGGAATTGATTTGTTGACGCCATTTAAACGAGTAACTGAAACACAACGTCTGATACTATAAAGAAGCAGCATGTTTTCGTCATTAAAAAAAAAACAGAACACAAAAATCTTGTAACTGAAAGGGGGATGTTTTTCAAACTCGTGGCAATGATGATTATGTTGATTCGTATTTAAGTAAAAAATCATTGAATGTTTTGAATGGATGCGTATCTAAATGTATGTAAAAAGAAAATGTTTTTTACTCTTTATGGCTTTTTTGGATGCTTTTTATTTTCATTGTTATTTGCTACAATAAATATTTTCGGTTTATTTTTCGGTTTCGTTTTTCTTTGAAATTCTTTTTAGCAAATGTTTGCTTGACTTTAATTTTATTTTAAGTCAAACTCCTTTCTTTTTTTTATCTTCTTCTCTTTTTTTGAAATTTAAAGGCACATGTTGTTCTTGATTTTTTGTGATTTTACTTAGTCCTGGTTCAATACAGAACAAAAAAAAAAAAGGGTGCAATTTCAAGCGTTAACAAATAAATTGCAGAAGTTATAAGAAATTGAGGGTGTTTTGAATGTATCCTTGATTTGTTTCGGATATCCTTGGAATATTTAACATTTTTTGTTTTGTTTAACAGCATTTACTTTTTGTGTTTTTATGTTTACTTTTTCTTATTTCTTTGTCTGCAAGTCTTTGCTAACAAGGAACAAATATTAAAAATTTGTCCGCTATTGAACTTTTTTAAAGAATACAAAAAGTCACAATAGGGATGAATTTAAATCGATAGCAAAAAGGAAAATATTTGCATTTTAAAAGATACAAATTAAGTATGGGATTTCTTGCGTTAGATTGTTTAAGAAGGTGGCTAAAATATAATCGAGGTGTGTTAAATGGGATTCATCATGGCAACTGGAATAAGGTTCCTTATATGCCAGACGTTTTAATTTTACAAAATTACAAAAACATTCAAGGAGGAGTTTTTTTTTGCGAATATTTGGTGTCTAAATATCAATCGTAGATCTTCACTTAAATCCATTTTTTTTTCAAATGTACTTTCTTCCACATCTTGAAGGGAAGTGAACCAATCTTTACAAAACTCTTTTCCATTACTTTCCTTACAATGACCACATGCTGTTTTGTTAAAATGACACTAATATTTAACAATCTCGCAAAGTTTATTATCTGCTAAAGCTCAACTGTATAGATGAACAAGATGTCGACCCTAAAAGTTTTAGGATACTGATGTAGATTTGAAGGCGATAACCTTAAATCCTGTAATCTAGTCCTATTGCGGAAATAGAAGAATTTATTAGAAAGTCTCTCAAATCTTATTGGTAGTGTTGAAGAAAAAGTAGAGCATCGAGAAAGTGGTTTGAAAGTAACAACAGTGGTAATTATGTAAAGGTTGAACCGATAAATGGCAACAGTCTCGTACTAGCGATGCAATACTGTAATTGCAATTGTAATTGTAAGAGAATAATAGGGGCTAAGATGTTTCAATACTCAAGCTAGAAACGCAGATGGTCACAGTTTCCTGTATTCCAGAAGGCCACTGCGCACAGTGTTGACGACTTTAAAAATCATTTGATTACGATGACCAGCAAGGTAGATGATGTTTAATAGTTTGTCAGTTTCGTTAGGTGTCTGATAAGAACTAACACTGACTGCCATTAGACTAAATATATATTACATTAATACAAACTAAATATGCATCTGATGGTCGACCAAAGCCTTAAGGTTACAATAATGATGACTTACTTAAGTCAACAACCATATTTAACAGCCGGAAACTATTGACGTAAAGGTTTTCTATTGAAAGTACACTTAGGAAACTAGGCCTTAGTTTAACTTCACTTTTGCAACCCTGTAAGGGCTGGTATCCGAACACAAGCAATCAAACCTATGTTTTCCCTAATAGAAAAAAAACATGGTGATCATCTTAGAAAAAGACTGCAAAATAAAAGTTGTCTACTTGGATATTCCCTTACGCATAGTTTAAAGTCATTTAGGGTCCTCTACAATTTCCTTATTTGTTTTTCGGAGAACTTAACCTAAAGGTCAACACGTTTTATTAATTTAAAGCGTTCTAAATTTCCGGTTCAATAATTTAAATTCAGACATATTAAAAACAAATTTCAATGGCTATTTCGCTACCTATTACTTCGCTTTTCTGAAAACTATCTAATATCACTTTATTTCAAAACAATTAACAAATTAGTCATTGCTTCAAAAGCGCCTCTGGTACGGAGATTTCTTGCGTCGAGTTTGTATGTTTTTTGGATTTTTTTCTGCTCATTTGAAAAATCGTCTTAATAAGGCATTTTAGTTTTGTTTGAAACGGAAATACCTATACAAATGTAGGTCATATCTCTTTTTCAATAAATCATCACAACCAGCAGAAAAAAAAATATATTCTTAGAACTTAAATAAATCATTTCCATAAGTTTGTGTCACCTGCGTTTTTATACATTTTAATACATTTAGAGCAAACATATTTTGTTGTTCTTGCTTTTTTTATGTATCAACATGCATAAAATATTATTTCTTAAAGGTAAAAGTTTATTTTTGTTTCTTAGGTGCGTACAGATATGATAAGGTTAGTTAGTTTTTGTTCTTCAACTTTAGTTCCAAAATGATAAGGTCTACATATTGTTCTAAATAATTTCTATTTTTATTTTTGTGGATCTTAAAAAAGATTGGTTATAAATTTCCTTAATATTATTGGAAAAATTTGAAGAAAATATTAATATTCTTCTTAAAATTTTTTATTGCTCCTAGCATTTATACACTGCAAAACACTGACGGTTCTTGTCATCTTTTTCAAAACAATAAGATGTATCAAACGTAACAGAGCGTTACTACAGATACTTCACATTCTCTAAAGAAGGTATTGTCTTGTTGACGACAAATGTTTTAAGCAGACAGGCTGCTTATTTCATTATTCACTTTCTTCTCTTTTTTTTCTCTTCTTAAAAAAGTATTACTAGTTGGGCTATTGAAAAAAATTTAGTTTTTATCTGAACAATTGTCTTTTGAAACATGTATTACAGTTTTTTATCGAGCTTTATATTGTAAACACCAGCACTTCCGTTTCTATTTTAATTTCTTTAGCAATTTAGTTTTTCCCTTTTTTTTATTTTATACTTTATGGCTCTTGGTAGTTTTTTTTCTCATTTACTAAATATCCGCTCTTACAGCCATCCACGCTACATCACAGTATATGCTTAGGCGAGCCTCGAATTAGGCGATGTCTTGCTTGGCTCGCTGTGATTCCATTGAGGTTCGCACCAAAGAACTGCAAAGGTGTCTGTTTTTAATACTCTAAGTGTACTCATCTTAAATGCGGTTGCGGTGTGATCGCCACGCATTTCTTTTGTGCGAGTATTTACTATACCCATTCCATTTGAGTATAAGTGTCTAGCATACTCAAGTAAAATGTTTGCGATGATGGCTCTACTTTATTCGTACTCATACGAGGGCTGCTATATGTATTTCTGCCCTGGCAACACTGAGTGCTGCCAAGTGCAATCTGACATTTTCATTGGAAAGTTTGACATTTTTAAGCGTAATCCTACTCAAAACGTTTTGACGTACGACCATTATTTGTGTTATTTACATTGACTTGAAAAAATGAATATAGAAAAAAATAAAATTAGCTCGTGAACATTTTCGTGCCATCATTTTTCCCAACTTTCGACGTGGATTATCACGACAAGAGTGCATTGATGAACTTAAATCTTTGTATGGCGATGAAGCACCATTCTAAAGCACTGTAAAAAATTGGTATACTAAATTTAATCGTGGCCGAGGCTCGCTCAAAGACGAAAAACGGCTGTTATGCCAGAGAACATTGATGCCGTGCGTGAACTCATAATGCAAGATCGACATGCGACATACCAAGAGATAGGGACATCCTTGGACATTTCTTCCACCAGCATACATTCGATACTGCATGAACACCTGACTGTAAAAAAGGTTCGTTCTCGTTGGATCCCGCACAATTTGAAAGTTGCTCAAAAAAAAGGCTCGTGTCGATTTGTGCAAAGAAATGTTGCAAAAATACGATTGCGGTGTTTCAAAAGACGTTTATAAGATTGTCACAGCTGACGAATCATGGATCTATGCGTATGAGCCCGAAACGAAACAACAATCGACCGTGTGGGTCTTCAACGACGAGCAAAATCCAACGAAAGTTGTTCGTGGAAAAAGCAGTTCGAAGCAAATGGTCGCCTGTTTCTCGGCAAAACTGGTCATGTGGCGACTGTTTCGCTTGAGCAACGTAGGACGGTCACTTCTGAGTGGTACACTACAATTTGTTTGCCTGGAGTCATCGGAGAAATTCGAAAAACCAACAAGAGAAGACGAATCATTGCTCACCATGACAATGCGAGCTCTCACACATCGGCTCAAACCAGAGCGTTTTTGACCGGCCAAACCGTCGAATTAATGGGTCATCCGCCGTACAGCCCTGACTTGGCACCTAATGACTTCTTGTTGTTTCCGCACATCAAGAAAAAAATGTGTGGTCAACGATTTTCGTCGCCAGAAGAAGCTGTTGAAGTGTTCAAAAACCATGTTTTAGAGGTGTCTCAGTCGGAGTGGAAAAAGTGCTTCGACAACTGGTTTGAGCGCATGCTGGAGAATACTTTGAAAAACAATAAAACCATTTTTGATTATAAATATTCGCATTTTCACTATTAGGCCAGAAATATATAGAGAAGCCCTCGTACTCACAACAAACACCGAGAGAGAGATTTTAACGTGTGTAGTGAGAGGAAAACAGAGTTATCAGACCAGAATTATTAAATCAAACACAATATCAAAAGTCGCCAATGTCTAAATTAGCTAACATACATACTTCTTTGAAATTATGAAAGTTTATTTAATAAATAACAGAAAATAAATTAAATAGAACTCGTAAAATTCGCCATATTTTCATTTATTAAAAACACAACAAAAGTTTACTAATAACTTAAGAATAGTTCCTTGTTTATTATATTACGTTTTTGTTAGGGGTTTTTTTAAGTCACACAGGATAGAAATTCAAAAATTCTACTCGTTAAGCAAATAGATTTTTAAAATTAATAAATAGCTATAAAAGCAATAATTATATTTAACAAAATAAAATATATAAACTAAAAACTTTATTTTATTTATTATTATTTATGAGGAATTAATATATTACATCAGCGTATATACAGTTTTGTTAAAACTAAAAAAATTAAGTAGTTTTGCTTTTATTCACGGATTCATTTTATCATTTTGTTTTCCTAAATACCGTTAGTAGCACGTTTATGACAACAAGGCGCATAAACTGAAAATAATTGTTCGTAACAGCAACAAAATAAGTATACCTTCTTTAAATAGTGTACAAAAGCTGTGCCTTTAAGCGGTTTTTATTGCATTTTATTCATTAAATATGTGTTGTATTTCATACCTATGAAAACGGTTGTTGTCTGTTTTTCTGCTTATAATGTTTAAGCAATAGATTTGATCAAATTTTGTTTTTTTTATTGTTTATAAATAGATCTGCATACAATGCAGTCTTTCACAAAACGGCAGTAAAAAACTTTTATAGGGTAAAAATGTGGCAACGTTGCTTACAAATAAAGAGAATTAAAAAATTCTCGCGTACGAGTATAAAAAAATACTTAAAATTCTGATTGCGATATTTTTGATACTCGTTTTTACAAGAATCGGTAAAATACTCGAGAATGAAAAGTATAGAGTAAGTATGCGGTGTACTCATGAGTTGCGGTGTACTCGTGCAGTTCTCTGGTTCGCACCACCAGTTGCTTATTTTAGCAACCAGTTCCTTCTAAGCACAGCTCTGACACGACCTCCTCACTAACCATGACTTTCTTGTTTATAAAATACAAGCTTAGTAACAATTGAATTCATCAATGTTTTAACCTCTGCAACACAACAAATGTTTTTCTTTCTCGAATTTAGAAAGAAATTTTAACTGTTTTTTCTTTAATTTATTCGCCAACAGCTATTTTTCTCTTAATTCGTGGCACTGATGGGAGTTCAACTCATGACTCGTGATCTTATGTTTTAAAATAACCAGACATCTCTACCAACGCAACAGCCACGAGTGGCCGACATGTTTTATTTAATTTTTCCTTTTATTCTGTTCACACACGTCAGAAGTGTTAGTGGTGAAACTAACAGCTTATTCACGTTCTTTTTTTGTAAGACGCAATCCAATGTTTTTAATTCACTACAAATCTTATTGTTGTCACAAAATTAAATTTACTTTATTTCAAAATTTGTAAGAGGTTTCCTGAATAGTTAAGTAATCGATAGCGAAATGGAAAACGAGTCGTGCTTTCGCTTTCTATACCCGTGAATTATAGTAAGTTATTTTGAATGTAGCGCGTTGACGTAGTATGAAATTATTTTACATAAAAAGTTAGTGAAAATTGTTCCTGACGTCAGTTAGCTAGCATGAGTTTCTCAATCAACTTTAATCACTTTCGTTTTCATCAAATTTATGCCGTATTATACGCTAAAAGTGGATATTTGGTCTATTCGAAATTTTCATTATTTAGATCCTTTTAAACAACCGTCAAATATTTATACCTTTATTTTCATTTTCAATTGGATGGACAATAAGTTGAAATATCAGTAAAAAGCAATGCGTTGATAACTGCTGATTTCAAACTAAAGATTTGTGCTTATTAAAAAGCCTGTAGTCAACCAATGAAAACATAACTTTAAAAAAACCCTCTCAGTACTTTTTTTCTTTTCGTTTAAAATGACCTTATCATGTTGACTTGTACAATAGTAGCGATTGTATCTAGAAGTTGTTGTTTTTCTTTACACAATATTTTACTTAATTTAAAGTTTCATAAATATTTTATTTCGTTAATAGATCATATTGGGGAAAATGAAACACCCACATTCACACAGTATTTCCAAGTGACAAGTTTTTGTTTGTTTTAATTTATGGCTTTTGACACTTAAATATACATGAGCGTAATCGCATTTAAATGTTATGCCTGACCTTAGAAGCCCTCTTAAATGAAATAAAATCGATGACACCAACAAATCAAGAGAATAATAATAAAAACAAAAATTAAAAAAAAAAATTGTTACACATAAATTTCACAAGCTTTTTTGGAGAATATGAAAAAAGGGGAACTAATTGAAGAGGAACTTAAATTACCATGTAGATATTTTTTGCAACTTGACAACGGCTAAATTTTTTAAGAGATAAGTCAATATATTTTAATAATTATCACTGATAAAGGAACTTCTTTAGATAAATTTTTAAATATGAAAATTTCAGCTATTTTAATACCATTTGCCACAGGTGGATAAGGGCATATCTAAATTTGTCATTCCGTTTGTGGCTTCTACAATGTTCATTTCCGACGCCATAAAGTATATATATTCTGACTTTTTATGTATAGCGAAGTCGATTGAGAGATGTCCGGATGTCCGTCTGTCCGTCCGTGTTCATTTTTAATCACCTTTGCCAAGGCATTGTTTTGAAAATTTGGTATTGAAAATAGCAAGATCGGTCCATGTTCATTGACGTAGCGGGCAAAAAAACCAGACCTGCCTCTAATTCTTCCATTATTTTTTTTCAACTTTCGTTTGTTTAACTGCAGGTGATTGGCATTTTTTTAAAAGAAATAACACTCAGGCAATAATGCCTAATTATTAAATGTGTTACATTCTTTGGAAAGGCCTAGTGTAGAAAGAATATATGAGGTGAAAAACAGTGATATATAAAATGCTTCATTTTCTTTTCACAACATCAGAATTGCACATTATGTTTATTTTTAGAACAATGTTGCAGCGCCTCTGGTGGTAAAAAAGCATTACTTTTTTGAAGCTAGTATAGCCATTTTATATATTTTTTTACTTCACGGCTGGTTTGCTGTAGAGTAGTAACGACAAAGTAGGTGGCGATATATATTTTGAAAAATTAAAGTTGTTAAATTGAACGTGGATGTGTTACGAACCCGGCCTATTGAATCAATAACAGCTTAGTAGTCAACGTGCTTACGATTTAAGCTACAGCAGCCTGCGGATAGTTGTGCTTACTAAGTACTTAATATTAAAGACAACAACCTGAAAGAATACAAACAAAATTTGAAGGGACAACAACCCTAAACAAAACTTGAGATTTTTACCGCTTTTTTAACAGAAAAAATAACGATAGGTAAAAATTTCTTATATCAATTTTTACGTACATTTGGTTAAACATATATGGTGAAGGGTATATAAGATTCAGCGTAGGCTAATATAGAACTCTTATTTGTTAAAGTTTTAATTTTTATAAGCAACATTGTGGGCATCACTACATTACAACATGTACTGGCTGTGGAAATAGTACAGTTTTCATACGTTTAAATAACTTCGAGCACGAGGGGTACAACCATTACATATTTTAATGATAATTGTAACCATTGTGTTCTACGTTTCTCAACACAAAAAAAAACACTCAATTGACAATATTTGATCCAAAAAATTATGATAAATTATTACATCTGACAGCTGAAAGGATAGTGTTATTTTAAATTTACACAACAAAAGCCACAGTAGCGTCGTAGTATCAAATAAAACTTATTCTGATAGAAAGAAATATAAAATCGTTTTGACTAAATTTGCCTTCTTTCAGAATGTGGGTTGAAAAAATTTAGTTTTAATTATGTTTATTTAAAAACTATTCTCTTTTAGTTTCTGCAGTATCTCCGAAACTAGCTCTTTTAACTGTACCTTAATTTCTTTTTTACGTTTGTAATTTTTTGCAAATCATCTCAAGGACAGTTTTGCCACATCATTTAAGTTGCTGTTCTAGAGAGTTGCGGGTGGCATTTAGTGTTTGAAAATTCCATGCGCTCGAATGTGCACGCAAAAAACATGTTTGAAGTAACCTTAATCTAAGAGCAACATATTATGGCTAGATTATATTGTTACGAAAATAAAATCTGGCAACCCCTGTTGTTGTTTCCACATAAGTTATTCGACTAATTAGCTAACAAAAGCTGAGCAGCCTCAATAGCTGCGTTGGTAGAGGTGCTTGCTGTAAAAACAGAAGATCGTGGGTTCGATACCGCCTTAGGACAATGAGTACAACGAAAAATAATAATTACTATAAGCAATAAAAAATTAAGAAGCAGCAGTACAAACCTCTCGAGAGGCAAAAAACAATTATTGTGTAAGGCCATGGCAGATAATTTATTGGAGACGTCCAATTTAATATAAGAGTAACAGATAATTGTCAAGAAGCCCTCTATAATAAAAAGTAAGAACGGTAGTGGTTAGCGCAGGGAAGTGTGACAGCATAACAACAGTGTAAGGTAGACGTGTATTGTGGCTATTGCATTAAAAGGGGATGACTGGCTTGGATAGAAGGAGTAGTGGAGATATCTTTGTTCTAAAAGTAATAAAACGTTACAATATAGTTGTTAGAAAAACATAGTAATGTTACATTTAATAATAATAATATAGCTGGTCTTGTAACCATATTGCAGTGTAGCTTAACAATTACTTGGTAAAGTAAAAACATAATTATGTTTTAATATAAACACTAAATACATAATAATAATAATAATAATAATAATAATAATAATAATAATAATAATAATAATAATTTTAATAATAATAATAATAATATATATATATATATATATATATATATATATATATATGATATATTTTGTTACATAACAGCAATTATTGATGATGTATAATATGACAGCTTAATATAAAAATATTTTATATACATACATACATATGTATTTTAAAAAATTCCATTGAAGAAAAAATATTGTAGGCAAATTCGCTTTTGGCTTGTGTTTTTTTTAACTTTTTGCAACCTGTAAGGGGCACACGCGCTTTTATCTTTAAAATATCCTAGCTCGATGGAAAAATGTAAGCTCTTAAAAAAACACACATAAAATATTATAAACTTTTAAAAACTAATTATTCCACAAAAAAATCTTCTTTATGCTCTTTTTTATAAATTTCTACATTTGAACAGTCACCATTATTATTTTTTATGTTACGTACTTACAGTGGCTCACAGCTTATTTTATGCACTGAATAATTTGATCTTTTACGTCCTGTAACAATAATACCAGTAGGAATTAAAAAAGAAATTGGTATCATTTATTAGAGAAAAGGGCCTGGTTTAACAAGAAAACTTTATTTATTTAAAAACTAATATACGAATACGTTGTCTAGCGGAAATTTAATTTTTATTCTACTTTATTTTACTTTTAGAAGTGTTTAGCACTTAATTTGTGGTCATATTTTGTCAGTAATTTGAGAAAATTTAAAATGGGTCCACGCACAATATTAGTGCAGAGAGAATTGGTAGTAAATCATTTTAAAAACGGTCACTCGCAGCGGAAAATAGTTGAAAATATGAATACAAAAGCTTAGATGTCGCAAAAAATTATCGAGTGCTTCGTTTGTGATAACCGTTTAATTAACAAATGTAGAGAAGCACCAAATAAAAGTTTTAATAAACATGATGAGCGTTATATTGTAAGAAAAATTTAAGCAAATACAAGGCTCTCAGCTCCCAAACTGACTTTCGATATTCAGTATGACCTGGGCAAACAATGCTGCGTCGAAACTTTTCAGTTTGTACTTCGTCACCATGATTTTAAGAGTCGAATTGCACGCATCGATTTGGAGTGCAGTTACCTTAATCGATGAATTCAAATTTAATAAATTCCGCTCGGATGGTAAGTTCTACGTGGCGAAAACCTAACACCGAGCTTAATAAAGAATATTTAAAGGCAACAGTTAAGCTTGGTGGTGGAAGCGTCATGATTTGGGGCTGTATGTCGACTGCTGGTACTGGGAGTTAAGAGTTTATTGAAACAACCATGAACAAAAATAAGTATCTCCAAATTTTAAAAGACAATTTGTTGCAGAGTGCAGAGAATCTGGGTATAAGATCGAAATTTCGATTTTATTAGGATAACGAAACCAAACATAAATCGGGAATTATAAAGTCTTGGTCAATTTATAACTGCCCTCACTTGATGATTATGCCACCTCAGTCACCAAGCCTCAATGTCATTAAAAATCTATGGTCCATTTTGGAAAAAACATAAGGCAACATGAGCTTTCAAGCAAAAATAGCCTAATATTTCATTATATTTCATTATATTTCACCCAATATAACGCGAAAACTTGTTACATATATACCAAACCGTCTCAAATCTGTTATAGACAAAGTATTAAAAATATAAATTACCAAACACAACTTTAAAGTTTTCAATACTAAAGGTAACCGCACAAAATAAGCTGTGAGATGAAAACAGCTGTAGTTTTTTACTATTACGATATTTAAATGTTAATTTTTTAAATAATTGAAGTTTTCTTGTTAAAATAAATGATACCAATTTGTTTTTTTAACTCTGCTGTTTTTATTATTACGGGCTTAAAAAATAGAAAAAATTAAATTATGCAGTGTATAAAATAAGCTGTGAGCCACTGTATATACAAACATATAATTAATATAATTTTAAAAATACTCGTCGTACAAAAAAAAAAGTGGACCTGATTTTTGAACTACACTTCTAGTAAGGAAAAAAAAATATGAATTATAAGATGGTAATAAGGGCTTCTTGCCCTTAATTTCAGTCTCAATTCATTTTTTCTTATAAAATAATTTGTGCTGAGTTTAGATTGTAATTTTTGTTCTTTAAAAATGCAGCAAGCGGTAGTAATCTCCAAATACTAATTTTTATTATTTTTTTGCATCATATTAAAAAAAGGTTGTGGTTGACATGTTTATGCAAATGCCTAAACATTATTTTTTAATCTACGAGTAATTATCTACAACAGTTCAAAAAATATTTTATTTTATTTTCAGAAATCTAACTTTTATCATAAAAACATTTTGCGCGGAAATTTTAAAAGTGGAAGTTAGCATCACTGAAAACATCTGTTGTCATAAAGTTTTACTTATCAAAATAGAGCGTGCCTTAAATTAAAAACCAACACATGTTAAAACACACATAGGAAAAAAAACATATGGCTCCTTTATTTCAACATAGTCATATCTCAATAAAATTTGAACTTGGCAAAATGCGATTTAAGTTTTCAAGTCATAAGTCCTATGATCTAATTGCCGCAATTGCAATTGCTATAACTTCGGTTCAGCTTGGGATATAAAACTGATTTTTTTAACATGTAAAAAAGGTCTAAAAGAGCAGTTTTGCTTAAGTAATTACAAATTTTTTATTTTTTGAGATATGACTATGTTGCAATAAAGGAGCAATATGTTATAATCCATGAGGTTTACACGATGTGTATTGATTTTCATATGGAAAATCTGACATTCCATATTACTTGTTCACGCCGTCTAAACACAGCTTTAAGTGTCTAACTGTGATCTCTGTATTTAAAAAAGAATCTAATATTCATTTTATTTGGTTTATGATTTTAGTTGTTGAGATGATAAAATATTTTGCGCGCAAGGCATCCCAAAACGAAAAAAGAATTTGAAACATTTAAAAAATGTTTGTTTTCCAAATGTTAATGGTTTGCTTGGGCCCTAGAGAAAAGATAAATTGCTATTATTGTTAACGAAAAACCAATAACAGAAACATTTATTTCATCTTTTTTATCACCATGATAATAAACACTACCATTAAAATAAAATACATATGTACATGCTTATATATATATGCATGTATGTATGTGTATATGTATGTATGCATGTATGTATGTATGTAACTTCTTTGTTGGAATGTCTTTTACAAACAAAAAACCGTCATAAAAATTATGGTTGACGTAAACATTAACAGACAATAAAATATAAGCATGTATGTATGTATGTATGTACGTATGTATGTATGAATATACATAAGAATTTTTTACTTTTTAGTTGGAAATTGTTTTTCATTTGAGATTGAAATTTAAAAATGAGTCTTGCGACGCCTGCCTTTGCAGTAAATATAAAGGGTGTCCAAAAATTTATGATACACACGCTGCAAACACTCTAATTGCAGAGTAATAGCTGTTTTCTTGAGGACTCATTCTTTCAAAGTAAAAGTTCGATTATAACTTTTAAAGGTTGCGACGAAAATATCTGTCGCAACTAACAGTTATTTTCGTCTTCGTGCTTCGTTAAGTGAACTTCCTGAGTAATTTCTGAAAACTGGTCTTCATTTGTTTTGATTAAGAATAAATGCCGAAATCTTTATTCGAATGCAAAAATTTTTGTACCAAATTGAAGCATTGTCAATGAACCTTTGAGGACCTCTGATAGGTTGGCGGATGTGGTATATATTTTAAAAAGTTTTCCTGATTCTTTTGAAACATAGATTAGAGCGCGAAACCCCTCGGATGTACTCTGGCAGAGCTAAACTAGGTTCAGTCGAAGTTCTTTCGGGCTATAGAGGAAACCAGTCCCCGGTGTGCGATTAACAAATTAGGATAGGCAAGTTGGCTACTTGTAAAAGGACTAACCTATGTCCTTTGTTATACTAGAGCCACAGGAAGCGGTAGCCCATACCTTAAGCTGCCTATCTCTGTAACCGGTTATTAGTGAGGTCCCTATGTGGTACAAGTGGTGGCTGTTGGTTAAGGGGTGTATCTGCAGGAAAGGTGCGGTGTCGAGTATGTTGTTGCACTTTTAGCAGACGAGATTGGATAGTCGCCCCATTGGAAAACTTATTACATATTATGCACTATCCTAGTTTCATAATGAATATCTCTCGTAGATGCTTTCTTCATGACATCTGCACACAGTACCTCGTTTCTGTATTTCTCTCATCGTATAAGTTTTCGCATGAAACAAGTAAATTTTTAGAAAAACGATGTAAATTGAAACAAAGTGTTTCTGTATCTTTAAAATGCGAGAACTATATGTCATTTAAGTTATTTTTCAACAGTTATTGGAAGTATGCGAGAAAAAGTGTTTCTGTATCAATATTTTGTGAAAAGTTTTACGCAAGAACTGTCAATATTACTCACATTTTAAAACAGCGCGAGAACAAGTAAGATTTAAAATATATTTTTAAATTTGTGTAAACATGGAGTCTAGATCAGCCGAAAAGGTAAAAAGCAATTTAACTTAATAATAAAAAAGTTTTATCAATAAGTATTTATGCATTTATTTATGTTTTATATCTTTTTATGTAATTAGTTTAATAAAAAAAAAAAAGAATTTCCAAACATGTCCTCCGCACTGTACTATACATTTTTTCGCTATATTATTTAAAACTAATTTTATTTATTAACTCTTTTCTACACTTTCACTATTTTTTCTATATTGGTTGATAATTTATTTCTTTATTTTGACGTTTTGTTTTTATTTGACACTAGTACTGGAATTATTCCAGTAAAAACAGAATCAATGTTGTCTGTTTTCGCATTAAGAACCAGAAACACTTTTTACTCGCAAATCGAGAAACGATGAAATTTTTTGTTTCACTCTTGATGTGAAAACTTTTACGATGCGAGAAATACAGAAACGAGGTACAGGTTTCTTAAAAAATCGTACTTCTTGAATTTATGTATGGTTAAAGAATTTTATTAACCTATCATTGATCTAGAGTTCATGCAGTCCTCTCACTTTATCACAGAAAGGTACAAACCTTTGACATAATTGTCACAGCAGTTTTAAATATAATTTTTTAATAGACGCTGTGTATCAGTTGTTTATATACACACCAATGCGAATTAAATACTAGGTGGCCGCTTGGCTACAAAAACAAACCCCATTGTCTTTTTGTTATTGCAGAGCACCACGTTGATGTCAAAAATAGCTGAATAAACAAGAGGAAGCAGAATTTAATTTATCCTTTAATCAGCATTTGGTGCTTTATATTTAATTAGGATTTTTTTGTTGGTTGTTGTTGTTTTTGACTTTGTTGTATTAAAAACAAAAATATAGGTTACCAAGTAATTCGAATTTCAGCAAAATATTACCTTCTCACCAACATTTTACCAAAAGGAAAATGTTTAACTTTGGAAAAAATTGTTTTGAAGTCAAAAAATGGAAATTTCAGTAAAAACCGAAAATTCACAAAAAAAGACTAGATTAGCAAAACATTTAAATTTCACTTAACGTTTCACTAAAACGTTAATTTGCACTAAAATTTCACCAAAAATTTTATCTTTTACCCAATAATTGTAATTGCAAAAAAAAAAAAAAATTAATTTTCATTGAAAAACCAACAATAAAAAATCTAAAGGTTTTCAAAAAACTCCACTTTGGTAAAACAAACATATTTACACTAACTATTGAGTGTTTTTTTATATCAAAATTGTACAAGTAACATCTGTCATCTTCAAAACATTCCTTTCGGCGAAAGCTTGATGTCAATAGCCAGCAAATACCAATACGTATGTTTTAATTGCGCAATTACGAATTTACGCAATTAAGGCCTTAAGTGGGCTCAATTTACCATATAATAAGTCAATTAATAAATTGAGCACTTAATTGAGTGCTTAATTGCATCACTAATTGAATAAGATGAATAAGAATAAGATGCAATCCTTGCCAAGAAGTACGTTTACTCTATTCAGTGAGAAGAAAAAATTCATAAAACTGACAACCAGCAAGTAAAAAGTATAAAGAAACAAATAAAAAGAAAATGGTGGTTCATACGAAAATGGCTTTTGACACTTCCAACTTTAAACCAACAACAAAAACCCATGTTTATGTAATAAAAAGAGAAAATAGCTGGGCGGATGTCACAACCTAGTAAAATAAATATGCCTTGTGCTAATTAATTGAGCTTTTGTGAACACCAAATTATATTGCGCAATTAAAATTTAATGAACTCAATTAAGAAACAGGGTAAAAATCGTTACAAGAGGCATAAGAACTAAGGCGGCCTTTAGTCTATGGAGAGTACACCAGAAGGTAACAAATAAACAACTTAATTTCAGCCCAAGTATCTTCGATATATGAAAGATTTGCAAATATATATATATATATATATATATATATATATATATATATATATTTTTTTTTTTTAAGAAAATAAATACATACATAGTTCTTCTGGGGAAGGGTATATAAAATTCGGAATAGCCGAACATAGCACTCTTACTTGTTTGCTCTTAACTTGAGAATAATTTTGGTAACAATTTCACAATTTTGTAAATTTTTACCATATTTATCAGCTTATTTGATATTTTTCTTATCTTATCAAAACCCTCATTGTTTGTTTTTAGTTGTTTTTTATTTTGTTTGCTTGAATGTTTTCAATTGCCCGTAAGTAAATGCCACACACAAATTGCCACTTGTATTTAAATGCTCGTTGTTAAATAAATATAATTTATCGATATTTACTTTTTAAGTGTACATGGTATTTGTGTTTGTCAGAGATGGAAAATTAATTTTTTGAAAAAAATAAATTTTATACAATAAATATTTTATTTGTTGAATTTTAGCCACTAAAGCTAACTATAGACGACATGTTTTTTACATCTGTAATTCTGCATGTGTATCAAAATTCGTATTTTACAGAAGACTTATTATGTGGTCACAAGCGTACATGTAAATTTCGTCTGACATAATTATTATATGTTTACAACAGCTGGTCCCATTCGCATTTTTCACTGCGAAGCCGACCGGTTTCAAAATGGCTTGAAGTAGTGCTAAAATATTTTTGGGTGCGTTACGGAAATACTAAAAACTTATCACTTTTATTTATTTTCTTTTTACTCTAAATATGTATAAACAAGATCAGTTTACATTGATTAAAGATACCGAATTTACATAATTGTTATCAAATAGTTAAAAGCAATTTCAGATTTTGGTCATGTAAAATATTACCATCAGTCGGCTATGCTGCCGCCAATGGTCAACCGCCGTTGATTGTTTTTATACGGCAAGGTTTTTGGCAATACTTTTTAGAATTATAAACACAGCTGATGTCAGATCAAAATAGAACACGTTCTAAACGAAATTTTGTCAGATGACACTTTCACATATATTATACAGAAGCAATGTTTCATCAGTCCTACACGACATGTATGTGATTAACATTGGGAAATTTTACATGTCAGATGCGAAAAACACGTCGTGTATGGGCAGCTTAAATTGTATATATTTTTTCTTAATGTATTTATAAAAACAAAAAAAAAAATTCACTATTCACTATGTATGTAAATCTTGTTTAGTGAAGTAACTTCAATCAAAAAAAAAAAAATAAAAATTTGTAGTTACTTAAGCAAAACTGCTCTTTTGGACCTTCTGTACACGTTGAAAAAAAAAATCAGTATTATATGCTAAGCCGAACCGAAGCTATAGCAATTGCAATTGCGGCAATTAGATCATAGGACTTATGTCTTGAAAACTTAAATCGCATTTTGCCAAGTTCAAGTTTTTTTGAGATATGACTATGTTGCAATAAAGAAGCGATATATATAATTTTATAAAACAATGTCATGGGCTCTTAATGGGTTAAGCATTTTTCAATGATACCCATATTGATATTCTAAAAAGTATGTTGCACAATCGTACTTTTCTGAGTAAAGTTCAGATTCGGAAAATATGAGTGAGCGCCAATTTTTTTTTCACTTGATGTTTGCTTTCTTATTTTTAAATTCTCTATCGTCGCATGTATGGGGTTTTTTTTATTATTGTAGTTGCTTTACTAAAATCGATTTGTTCCAACCCAGCAAAAAAATTTTTGAAAAGGTAATCGAGTGTGGAATTCTGCATTTTTGACAGAAGTACTTTTCAACTAGATGGCCGACTTAATGATTTTAACAAGGCATGAGACTTTTATAATCAATTACTGAGAATCGGTTACTGTACCATTAGTACGGTAGTCTCTTTTAACATAAAGAATTAGTTCCATTACTGCTTCCATTTTTAGAAACTAATGTAATGTGTTTTGTAAGCGACTAACAAAATATGGCAATCACAAAAGTAAGTCATTATATGGCAAGTACTTTTTAAGGTAATGTCTAGTTTTTTGCTGGGATTAAGTGCCTTGACATTAAAACTTGTAATTGCTAAACAAAATGACTTGAAAATTAAGAAACTTGCTTTTTTCAGAGGTAGGATTAGTTCTTCTAACGGAAACTTTTTTCTTCTTGGTCTGATTTTTGTTTGTTTTCTACAGCCTGTGACCATAACAGATTTTTCTGCCAAGTTTCGTTAATCTAGGTGTACTCAGTAAAGTAGAGCCAATATAAGCTAAAAAATTAATGTCCGGTAAGATTGACAAAATACCCTTATGTGCGACGTAGCGCCTGACGCTTGATCTGTGTTGAACTACTTATAAAATTATGCTAGTTTTGCCTCACAGGTTTTTCGTAAAGTTCCAAGCTGTTGAATTTTCCATCTCTGTTGTGTATTCTCTTTTCATTTCTCTTTCAACTGTTTTTTCTTTTTGCAAATCAATATTATTATTTTTTTATCAGCAAAAGAAAACAGAAAACAAAATAATAACCAACATTTTTTCACACATTTTGTGCTTGAACACTATTTAGCATGATTATTTATTTGTGTGTAAAAATATTTATTCCCTGCGATAAGATTAGATAAATAAATGTGGAAGGAAGGTTGTTGGGTGAAAAATGTTATTTAAAAAAAACATAAAATACAACACAATATTTTTTTTAATAACTCTTTTAAAGAGAGAATTTTGCAGTTTTATGTTGAGAAAATATGTGGAGGTATTAATTACACCGTTATTGAGATTTTTTAATGAGTTCTAAATTCCGGTGCCATTAGCAATTTCCAGCCAATGTTTTTAAAATAAGTTCTGCCTATCTGCCAGCATAGATGTAACCATCTGTGTTGGCTTTTTAATTTCACCAATAATAGAAATTACCTTAAAGGGTGTTTTTTATAGACGTATAGAACTTAAAAATGGTTTAAAGCAAAGAGAAATTTTCTAAACTAAAATTAAATTTACTTTATTTGAAAGATTATTATGTGGCATTATAACTTATAATATGACTACTATCATATGACCCACATGACTGGCTCGGAGGTAGTCTTAACTGAAGGTGTAATTATCAATGTGATCTGTGCGGTTACTAAACGTCTATTTTAATAAATCTATTATGGCAGGAGTTGAGTATCACGTTGCGTCGTCTCGTTGAAATCAAAGCTGCTGCACATCATGGTTGTGCAATTGATGAACGAAAAAGACAGTAACTTTTAATTTATAGCTGTCACTAGTGAGTGTAACGTACTGACCAGCACTGTTTTTAAAGAAGTACATGCCAATGATTCTACCAGCCCATAAAACTCACCAAAGTCAGTTTTTTTGGATGTCTGAACATACATAATCACTAAATAAAGAAAGTTAAACAAAATTCGTAGTAATGTTGTTTTGGGCCCTTAAACCGAATCTACGCCTTGCTAGCTAATCATGTGGCTTAAATTGCTGCATGAGTTGGATTTTGTAAGCAAAATCTTCTATATAGAGGATGGCGGATAAACTGTTTTGGGTTTTTCTCTACTCTGCGCTCTACAGCAGCACTGACTTCATCTGTACGAATCGTGACCATTTTAGCATTTTCGTTGCTAGATTCAGTACTTCTTTTGTTGATTTAGCAGCAAAATTAACGATTTAGCACTTAGCACTATTTTTAGCACTTTCCATGTTCATATGTATGTGTGTTTCAGTGTTTAAATTTTTTGCTTAAAAATAGAAACAGGACTAAAATATTTGCTTTGCTCACATGTTTTTCAGCAATTAAGACAATTAAATGTTTCAGCATTTACAAAACATTTCATTATAATCGAAGAAACAGCAAAAAGCAAATGCAAAGAAAAGAGAAAGAAAAGCATTTGTTTGTTTAAGCTGACTATGTTGTTCTTTCTGCATTTGTTTTTTTGATTTTGCTGCACATTTTTCCACAGTAATAGTTAAGCAACTTCATATGCATTGATATTTCATTTAAAGACTGAATTTTTATTTTTATTGTGTTTTTAAGACTTTTTATTTTTAATAACTGTTTTGTTGTTGTAAGAAATTTGTTTTTTTTTTTCAATGGAAATAAATATTTCCAAGGCAACATTAGCATAAGTGATAAAACTATTAACTCTCCAAGAAAATATTTGCTTTGAATCTGGTCACACTGTCTGTACGCACTGTACATCTCTGTGGATGTGTATTATTATTTAGAGTAAACGTGGTGCGAAAAAGTTTCATAGTTAATCAAAGGAAGTGCTCTGAAGAGAATAATCTAGACCGGAAAATAAATTTGCGCGATACGTATTGTTACGAAAGTAAGATCTGGCAACTCCTGTTGTTGTTAACAGTATGAATAAAGTTACTGCCACTAATGGTGTGTTTATAGCTTAATACCACAATTAGCTAACAAAAGCTGAGCAACCTCATTTGCGTTGGTAGAGGTGTGTGCTGTAAAACAGAAGATTGTGCGTTCGATTCCCGCCTTCAGACATGCGTACAAGGGAAATTAAAAACTGTTATAATGCAATTTAAAATTTATAAACAGCAGTACAAACCTCCCGAGAGGCGAAAGGCAATTATTGTGTGAAGCTATGGCAGATAATTTAGTGGAGACGTCCAATTTTATATAAGAGTAAAAGATAATTGTCTAGAAGCCCTTTATAATAAAAAGTAAGAATGGTAGTTGTTGCGCAGGGAAGTATAACAGTATAACAACAAAGTGTATGGCAGACGTGTGTTGTAGCTAGTGGATTAAAGGGGATGACTGGCTTGGATAAAAGGAGTAGTGGAGAGATGCCTGTGTATGGTTAAGGTTACTAAACAAGGCATCGAGTAGTTCATGTCTCGCCGGAGTAACACAGTAGTGTAACGTGGATGGCTGTGTTTGTAACAATAACGCAAGTTTAGTAAATACGAGACCATGTGATTCACAAGACCGGAAGGATCAAGAAGTATAGCCAGAGAAAGCCATAAAGCAACAATACAGAATTTATAATGAGCCACAGTGGTAGTTGCAATCAAAAGAATCCGTACGTTTGTTCTAAAATCAAAAAAACGTAAAAGTATTATGAACAGAACCATCTAAAAAAAATTTGCATATTTTCTTGCCTTAAAGTTCGTAACGTCTATAACGCGCTCAGCAAGAAACTTTTATTCAAATTTTTAGAAAAGCCGAAAATATGTTTCTTTAAATACAGAAACATAATCAACAACATGAGAACTGTTTTTGAAGCACATAGAAAACTATTAAATCATTAACCAAAATTACCATCAAACAAACCACGTTTTTGTTAACAACTTTTACACTGCTAACTTAATTTCGTGGAAAATAATTGACGTCATAATTATTTTTACCAGTAAAGGCATGTGGGATGAAAGAATTGTTCTACTTATGAAATTCATATTGATTTTCCTTTTTATCGTTGATAAATTTATGAACGAACTGACAACGAACAAAACGCGAAATGTTAACATGTGTAAATACATAACCTGAAAGTCGAAAACAAGTGAAAAGGCAACATGTTTATAAACTAAATAATTATAATTTATAAATACAAGATAAAAATAATATTTACACATCATTAAATTTCGCCTTGTCTAGTGTCATAACTTTTGTATATTTTAAGTTGTATTGATTAAATCATTGTTTTGTTAAACGATGAATAAAACAACAAATATAAAAATGCTTATATTTTTACATATTATCAACTTTCCACATTATTATTTACTGTATAGAGTTTTTAAGTTTTTATAAACATTTAATACTGAATATAAGAATAATTTATTTACTTTAATAATTCTTCTTCTTAAAAACAGACACTCAATATAAATTATTTCGATTACAAATATAAACGCCAACTTAAGTTTTTTTACGATGCACTGCAGTACACTTATACGAGTACACATAAGAATATAACTGATGTAGAAATATACCCCGATTTTAAATTGAATAACGTTTATTTAGGGTTTTAGTTACGAAATATTTAATTTTTTTTAATTAAAATATTTATTTTAGACTTGAGTTTAAAAATTAAAAATTTTTATAGGAGGGCTGCTCTATATATTTCTGGCCTAATAGTGAAAATGCGAATATTTATAATCAAAAATGGTTTTATTGTTTTTCAAAGTATTCTCCAGCATGATTTATACACTTTTGCATGCGCTCAAACCAGTTGTCGAAGCACTTTTTCCACTCCGATTCAGACTCCTCTAAAACATGATTTTGAACACTTCAACAGCTTCTTCTGGCGACGAAAATCGTTGACCACGCATTTTTTTCTTGATGTGCGAAAACAAGAAGAAGTCATTAGGTGCCAAGTCAGGGCTGTACGGCGGATGACCCATTAATTCGACGTTTTGACCCGTCAAAAAGCTCTGGTTTGAGCCGATGTGTGAGAGCTCGCATTGTCATGGTGAACAATGATTCGTCTTCTCTTGTTGGTTTTTTGAATTTCTTCGATTACTTTAGGCAAACAAATTGTAGTGTACCACTCAGAAGTGACCGTCCTACGTTGCTCAAACGGCACAGTCGCCACATGACCAGTTTTGCCGAAGAAACAGGCGACCATTTGCTTCGAAGTGCTTCTTCCACGAACAAAATTCGTTGGATTTTGCTCGTCTTTGAAGACCCACACGGTCGATTGTTGTTTCGTTTCGGGCTCATACGCATAGATCCATGATCCGTCACCTGTGGCGATCTTATAAACGTCTTTTGAAGCACCGCAATCGTATTTTTGCAACATTTCTTTGCACCAATCGACACGAGCCTTTTTTTGAGCGACTTTCAAATTGTGCGGAATCCAACGAGAACAAACCTTTTTTACGGCCAGGTGTTCATGCAGTATCGAATGTATGCTGGCGGAAGAAATGTCCAAGGATGTCTCTATCTCTCGGTATGTCGCATGTAGATCTTGCATTATGAGTTCACGCACGGCATCAATGTTCTCTGGCACAACAGCCGTTTTTGGACGACCTTCGCGGAATTCGTCTTTGAGCGAGCTTCGGCCACGATTAAATTCATTATGCCAATTTTTCACAGTGCTATAGGATGGTGCTTCATCGCTATACAAAGATTTAAGTTCATCAATGCACTCTAGTCGTGATAATCCACGTCGAAAGTTGTGAAAAATGACGGCACGATAATGTTCACGAGTTACTTCCATTTTTTCTATATTAATTTTCTCAAGTCACTGTAAACAACACAAATAATGGTCGTACGTCAAAACGTTTTGAGTACGATTATGCTTAAAAATGACGAACTTTCCAATGGAAATGTCAGATTGCACTTGGCAGCACTCAGTGTTGCCAGGCCAGAAATATATATAGCAGCCCTTGTGATAAAAAATTATTTTGGAAGCTATCTGTTGTGAATTTTCACCATTTTCCCTGTCTGTTTAATTTTACCATTAGTAAAGCTAAAATTTTGAAAGACAAGTCAGTAAGGAACAGTTTCCAAAAGCAATTTTTACCTATTACCGAGTTTCAAAGAATTGCAGTGGCATTTAAACATAAAAAAGAAGAAAAGCCAAGTATGACAACAATTGTAAATTTAGGGAAAAATATTGAGTCATACATTGACGTACATAAATACAAATAGAAAAGAAAAAATTATATAAAACAAGCTGCCAAAAATTTCCACAGACGAATTTAGGCGTTTTAACTCGCCAATAAATATAAATTGCTGTTGGCACTGGCATGGCAGTATTACATACATCATTGAACAAAGAAGTTGCGTATGCATAGAAGTAAAGTGTTGTGTATTTGAGCAATGTTTTTGAGTTGAGTAAAAAAAGTAACATTAAAGAAAATTAATTTTGGCGTGTTTTATTGTTGTAGTTAAAAGAATCCCATAAATGAATAAAACGTAACAATATTTACTATTTTAAATTATAACATTTATTAATTTCGGCTTAAGTTTATTTTTATTTTAATTTCTAAAAATTATTGCACAATTTTCTGGATCGCTACGTTCGTCATCAGCATTATTTGCATCTATCTATCATAGGTTGTGTACATTATTAATAACTTCTATTTATCCAAATAATTTTGTAAATAAGACTACTTAGAATATTCATAATCATTAAATATTAATTTGCTATAATGAAGTCTACACACAACCCAACGCCTTACTTCGTTGCCAATCATCGGTATAGCCACGAATGTAATTTAACTTTGAATTGTTTAATTTATAATTACGTAAAATTCCTGTTTATCTTTCGGAAACGACAAGCTGGTGCTAAAACGATATAAAGTTAGAGTGCTATATTCGGCTATGCCAAATCTTATATACCCTTCGCCATGTTATGTTAAATCTAGTTTAGCGAAGTAACTCCAATCAGAAAAGCAAAGCAAATATTGGGGTGACAGACATATAAAAAATGAGAAAAAAATTAAGTCTACATACATATACATAATCGCACATAAAAATTTTATTGCCTCTTAATGGGTTAAGCCTTTTTAAAATTTTTTAGAATTTCCTTAAAGATCTCAGCAAAAGCTTTTGGAAGATACTCATATTGATATTTTAAAAAATTTTAAAATTTCAAAAGCCTTTAATCCGGAAAATTTGGGCGATCACCAATGTTTTTTCTTGATGTTTTTTTTTTATTCTCTATCGCCCTATATATTTGTTTTTTTGGATTAAGGTTACTTCATTGTTCCAAATAACACAGAAGAATAAGAGGTAGGTATGGTGTCTAAGGACATGGAACGATCTTGCTGATTTCCAATAGCACCGCTTTCCCGCTATCGACACTATGTCTAATAAATTGACGTATTTAAATTCTTGTTTTTCGCAAAGGCAAACTTGATTTTAAGACTAACATGGACGGACAAGCGGACATCACTCAATCGACGTTGCTATGCATAAGAATATATAACTTTAAAGAAATTACAAACGGAATGACAAACTTAGTTATGCCCTTTTTTCACTTTTTGTGGTAAAGGGTATAATAAGAGGATCAAAATTCTCTAGGGAAGTGTTTATTGATAATAGGATATGTAGAACTAACCATGATTTGCTTGCCGGACAACATTTAGTGGTTCTGAACACGCTACCCACCCCTTATGACATCAATCTGTCATTCTTGACAGTATTCTGATCTGTATAAAAATAAAGATGAACATTTGATACATATATATTCGTCATCTATTATGAATACAATTTATTTATAATTTCGTTCATAGCTCACGTGATGAGCGTTATTGTAAGTTTTCATACATTTTTATATGTACAATGTACATTGTACATAAGTATTTAAATAAACATTGAATACGTTTATACCAGCGCACAGAGGAGTATTTGACCCAAAAAGCTGGCCAAAATTATTAAGCGTGGTTTTTGTTTTAAAAGTTTAACTTTTTTGATAGTTTTAGCTTTAGTTTGATAAAAAAAAGGTAGTGGCAGATTTTTATTGGGTTAGTGTTATTTTTGACACCCCCCACACACCAACCACCCACCCAACCACTATTTAGAACTTTGTTTTTATTTTCATTTTGAAGAGAATTTATTTTTATATATTTGTTGTGTATTTTTAGAAAAATTATTTATTATTACGTATGCCGTTCTCCCCCTCGCATTCCGCCAAAATTTGATTTGCAACTGTACTTTATTCTAAGAGCAAGTCAAATTAAATTTAGATAGTCGAACTATTGTAGTTATGTAGATACAGGGAAATAAAACAAAGCTTTTTATGGATGATACAATGTCTCCTTTCTCAAAATTATAATATATCCAATATTAAATATTTATAAAAATTGGTCTCGTAGCTTGGCTTCCTATAAGGAATAAACAACCAAATAAGCAAAAACATGTTCCCTTCTAATATTTATTCTATATTATTAAATACAATGGATATACAATTTTGTTGGCATTGTATAAAATTTCATATTGGTTTTGGTGCTAAAGCACCCGCCGTTGAAAACTTATTGACTGTGTTGACTTCGGAAGTTGTTAACGATCACTTGTAAATATTTGCTTTTCTTGGAGATCGTGTTATATCCATTATTAATTTAACCGCATCTGGCTCATTGATGCAGTAAATGTGATCTCCTCTGTTGTTAATTGCTGACGAATTTCTTCTCTTTCACTTGCTTCATTAAATAATTTTTTTGGTCGCCCTGAAGATGAACTGCCAAATACTGGTATTGTCACAGTTCCTTCCAGCCATTTAGCATACGTGCTTAAAAATCGGTCCTCTTTTCGTTGTGCTAAACCCCAATATCTTTTGAAACAATTTTTGAAATTTATAACACACTGCATTACTGCTTGTATATCCCCATCTCCCTGGCATTCTGAAATCGCACACAATTTACTAGCTAAAAACTGCAACTTCTCGTCAATGATTCTAGCATTAGATTCCTGTACTATTTGAAATAACTCAAATCTTGTGTAATTTTTTCCATGTTATCTCTCAAAGTTGCAAAACTCTTATAATAAGAATTTTGCGCAATAAGCCATATACGTATATTTTTCAAAGTGCATTTTTCCGTTAATTAGTTAATAACCTGATACTTGGGTGCATTTTTTATATACCTGCACCGTTTTTAAATGTAATTTTGATTTGTAACCCTTTTAAATTAGGTATGTTTATAGCTAACTATATTTTCAGAAGAAATAAAGTGTCCTGAAGACGATGAAGTATTACATAGACCGCTGGTAAACAAAAACAGTTTAATAGGTGTGTATGCGTGGGTTGACTTACAGTTAGTAAATTTGAATTTATAAAGTAAGAACTGAATTCTAAGAAATTGCTCTTTAAAGGCAGGTAATCCATCATGTTGGTAGTTGTTAAAAGTGATTAAATAATATTTCACATCAATAATTCGAAAAACACAAAAGTTTATGACGACAATAAAGTATAAGAAAAAGTGCCTTATGAGCAAAAATAGAAAAAAGGTAAAATTTTCAAAAAATCACCAAAAATAATGGCGCAAACTTGCGCAAACTTTTTTTCTTTTTTCTTAAATTAGAGAATTCGTATTTTATTGTGGTATATAACATTATTTGTACAACAGCTACCTTCACTTTCAAAAAGCTTTTCCTTTTTTGTTTTTGGTAAGAATATATAATATATATTAAATATTTAAATACATAGTTTTTTTTTATAATTAAAATTTTAAAAATAAATATTTAAGATAAATTTTTCTTTTTAAATACTGAAAATAGCTGCTGATGAAATCTTTCAGGCAAAAAAAAATCAATGTAATACCTCTATTCGTTTAGCCATAAAAAAATATCATATAAATATCTTGAAATCGAAAAAATTCAATAAAAACGCATGCAATATTCTTCACTTTCCTGACTTTAAGAGCGTCCCACAACTACAAATCTTAACCTACTCCCTTTAAATTGCACGATATGATGTAGAATTTTGTTCTCTATCGATCTGCGTAATTTTTTCTTAGGATTTCATCAAATTAATTTTTGCCTTTTTGGCCAGCTTTTTGGGTCAAATACTCCTCTGTGCAGCGGTGGACAAAATTGTTTTACACTTGTGTCAGTGCGATAATTTAAAGGTACAGTGCCAAGCAAAAAGAAAACACAAGTTCTGATTGCATTTTGAATTCATATTTAGTAATATCAACATTAGCTTTTGTAAAAATATTTTCTCAAATCGGTTAAAAAACACTTTTTTTCCTCGTCATTATATATATTCATATCAGAGTGGAAAGAATCATAATGCCTCTTAATAATATTTTCTCTATACCCTTTAAATATTTGGTGACATAAAAGGCATTGTACATTTCCAAAAGCATTGTTTATAATAAAAAATCTTTTAAATGCATTCCATTTATATTACACACTGTAACTGAAAAAAATCTATAAGCATCAAGCTAACATGTGCACTCGCCAAAGTCTGTTGAGCGATTAAACTAAAGAGCATAATAAAAAGAGGGGCGTTGCCTATAAACAATTGTTTGATGAAAAGTCCACCGCTGGTTTATACGATAGCCACAGTATCTAGCAATGTCAGGCCCCTAGATGATAATTTATTTTCCTCTTTTTGTTTGCCAGCTACAACATGGAAATGATTGTTGCAATTATTATTTTAGTAATAATTTAATTTAAACAAAAAGTGTATTATTTTGGATTTCATTTAAAATATAAGGATATGAAATATGAAGATTTGAATAATTTTTAAATTATGTTTGGCTCAAGCTTTTGTTTTTTTTTCATTAATGTATCTCGGTATATGTTATAGTTATAAGCGTTTATACTTCTAAAATTTAGAAAAATCTAAATATAGAATAATAACTTCTTTAATTTTGATCTATATTATGCTACGGATTTCTAAAGTTTTCAATATCCGATGAGAGCATAATCATGCAAGAGCTTGTTACAGTTGGTTTTCTCCTAATAACTGATTGTCATTTGTCCTTTTATAGCCGAACTTGTGCGGCTAGTATTGAAGTCAAGTTAATAGCGCTGGATAAGCAGTTGTGGAAATTTATGAATTAATTAAGGCCCAGCTATAATGTACATAAGACGAACTATAATGTACTTAAAAAAACTTTTAGTCAAGTTTCGTTAAATATCATTTCTTTAAGAAAAGTATGATACCTATGACATTTTCCGTACGGAAGCAACTAATTGTCCTTTGGGTTATATATTCATAAAGAAAACCTGCAATGAAGATATACAGTGTTAAAGTTTTAAATTTAATAAAAAAATTAGACAAAGACACATTTTTATTTCTTGTCTAATTTAAGGAAACACAAAAAAAAAAAAATAATTTTTTTTAGTAATGTACACTGTTGCATTTTTTAGTGTGGTTGGCAACATGTACAAAAACAGAAAAAAACTTGTATTATTATAACCTTCACCACAAAAAGTGGAAAAAGGGTGTAAATAAGTTTTTCATTTCGCGTGTAATTTCTACAATATCCATTTCAGACTTCTTATGCATAGCGAAATTAATTTTGAGCGATGTCCCGCTGTCCGTCCGTGCTAGTGTTGAAATCAAATTTGTCTTCCTAAAAAAAAAAAAAAAATATGTCGAAAATATGTCAGACATAGTATTGAAAGAGGTGCTATTGGAAATCAGCATGATCGGTCCATGTCCTTTATCTTATTGGGGGACGCTTCACTACCCCAATAATCATACCACAAACACTCTTCCAAACAAGTTTTTTATTTGATTAATATGGAAGTTTCAGCAGATTTCATTCTGCCTATTGGACCTTATAAAGCAAAATATTCTTAAGACTGTTTTTTGTTAAAATCGAATCCGTGCATTTTTCCTCTCCCCCAAGCATACCCTCTTGGAACTTCTAAATAAATATGTATCTCTATTTAAAATTTTTTTAAAATCGCTACAGCCGTAAATACTCCTCGTTTTAGTTATAACTCGTGCAAATTTTAGATAAACCATCTACACGACCTAAACATTTAATTGAATTCAGTTCAACTATTGTGAGTTATAAAGTCAAAACATGCTTGCAACAATTTTTTATATATGTAGATATTCTTTAAATGCCTTTTTGTTTAAAAATATACATATAAAGAAATTATTTTTGGCAAGAGTATGAATTAAACATAAATGTGCAACTTTGGAAAATTAGTTATTAATTTTATGTCAGTAAGCATTTAACAGGCTTTTTGTTGGGTTTTTGACACAAGCTCAAGGTGTCTTATGAACATTATAATTGGGCCTTTAAAGTGATGGCGCAAAGGCTTACATATAAACTTCTTTGAAGACTACTTACCCATTTGAATATTGTTACGTCTCCAGCTGTAAGCTATTTTGTTTGTAGATTGACACTTATGCATGCGTTTAGAGGCACTTGTTCGTACACAGTTCCTATTATTTGGCGTTTTTTTTTGAGTTTAATTTTCTTAAACTTTTTAAGCCTTTCACCTAAATTATATTTTTTCTTTTATTACTCACCCGTATTTGATGTTTTTTATGGATTTTCTTTTTTATTTTATTGACTTTATTTCTAATGTGTTAATAGAAAACCTTAACTTTTGTTGAAATTATTATTGCGTTACATTAAGTTGAAACGTCATTAGCAGCCGCTAGTTTAAATTTAAGTAGCTTTTTACTTTAAACGATATTGTTAAATTAGTTTTTTCGTTTAAGCACTTTTTATAAATCTATATATAAAAAAATATGCATTAAATATAATTACTTTCACCTAGTGAAACATTTTTTCACTGCCCAGGTGCCTTTTATATCAATTTTGCTTTTCTAGAAGATCGCAATATCAGGCCATGATAAAATAAGTTCAGCCAGTGTGATTTTGACACACAAAAGAAAGTTTCTGTACCATGTATGGGTCACACTTTAATTTTTAATTTTATTTTTGTAACATACTTTAGGATGAGTTTTAAATAAGGTGACTATTAATTTTTATATTTGTTTTTATAGTGACTTAGCAATGCATGCCCTACTTAAATTGATAGTCTCAGTACCTTTAATCGGTACACAAACTTTCTTCTATGTAAAAACGTAAAAAAAAATTAATAAAATTTTTCCAATTTTATCATTTCTATAACAATAATTTAAAAAAAAATCTTGTTCTTAAATATGCACTAAATTAAATATGAAATAAAATTATCATTTTCAATCAACTAATCATTAAAATTTACTACATAAAACTTAAAATAACAATAAACAAACAAATGTGTTGTGAGAATGTTTATATTGTGTAGCTTCCGTAATCGAACCGGGCAATAATGATCATTTTAAAATTTGTAAACTTGATAATGATGTTGTCGACGTCTACCATGATGCAACAAATGTAATTGAAACATTATTTTTGTTTTTCTTTTGGTTTTTGTTTTGCATTATACTTCTCTGTGCAGCATTTAGTCTTTAAATTTTATCTATTTTTAAATGTAATAGATTTTTTCCATCTTTTGCTATTTATGTGCTAATGGCAGTCGTCGTCATCATCATCGACGGCTGTTTTCAATTTTGAAATACCATATGGTTTTGAAATTTTATCTTTTAGATACGACAATATGCTGCTATAAATAGATTTTTTGTGTTAGTTGTGGCATTTCGGGTTTTTTTTTATGAGGAAGAGGTGTTGGGTGGGCTAAAAAAAAATTTTAAAAATTATGTTACAGTTATTTTATTGCAAACAGCTTGAATTTATTTGTTTATGTAGCAAATTGATTATAAAAAAAGAAATTCAAATAGATTTTGTAAAAGCAGTATGCTTTCTGCTGATTAAATAAAAGATTTATGTTCACTGTATCGTGTGCTTGGGATCTGATTACATTCGTATAAACATAAACATTTAGAATTATATTTGCTTGATAAAGAGAACCCCTGTAAAACTGTATCTACACATATAAAATCTATATATTTATCTTTTTAAAATGTACATTATTATAAATTAACCTTGACCAGGCTTTGGTTCTCAAACAGAAGATAGAAATAGATTTCCTACATGGCAAAGTGACCTATCAAAATTAGAAGCTGCACAATCCGTCAGAAAAAGGTTTGAAAGTGCTACTATTGAAAATCAGCTCAAACAGACCAAAATTGGCCTGCTGATTTTTACAACAAATTATTTTAGCAGCGGGTAGAGCTCAGAGAAGTGTTTAAAGTAATCCACGCCAGTAGAACGTTAGAATTTACACCAAAGAGGATCGATAATTTCAGGTGCATAGTATTAAAATTATGTTCTTATTTAAGGTTGTCGTGATATTTTTGTCTTGAAAATGAGCCTTTGAAACGGAAAATCACATGACACCGAAGAATGCGGGAAATGAGCCTCAGAGACGGTTAAATAACTATTTCAGATTGTTATAACTTGTTTTTATTTAATATGTTTGAAGGACGTCGAATAGGCTGCAGGGTAAACAGTAGATCTCAGGGGATAACGTAACTTTGATGTGTATGCTTTACCATTAAGTTTAATAAAAGCAAAGGAAGCAGGTGTAGGGGATGCAGTTGATTGTCAAAGCGATTATTGAACCTTTAAAAGTCGCAATGAACGGGCGTGGATTCCTTAGAGGGAAAAATATTTTGCTTAGAATCTTATATAACAATAAAATTTGTACTTGCTTTATTTCGTTTTGTTTTGTTTCTTCCTGTTTGAAACGGTGAAACATAACGGATTTTCGGATGGATTTCTGGCAGGGAAATTTTAAACCGATTAAATTATAAATCACCAATATTGATTATTGAGGGCTAACTGCTAACTGTTTTTATTTAATTTAAATCATAATAAACATTTGGTGAAAATATTAACCTTCTAACTTTTCAAAGTGTGGGATTTTTAAGTGAAAATTAAAAAAAAATCATTAAAAAGTGGATAAAATGGTTTAAATATCTCACAGATAAAGTCTCACAGAAATACTCATCACAAAAATTAGAGATCATTTCGGAGCTATGCAGAACTTTCAGAGTTAAAGGGAGTAATAAATGTTGCACTTGATACTAAAGAAAGTTCCAGATATTTATGTCTGTTGATAAAAAAAATGAAAGCAAATTTTGATATTTGCATAAGCATTTTTTGTTTAATTGTTATTTTTATACCCTTCACCACAAAAAGTGGAAAAAGGGTATATATAAGTTTGTCATTCCGGTGTGATGCGATGTCCGTCTGTGTTGCCGAGGCAAACTTGATTCTACAAAAAAAAATTAATATGTCAATCGATCAGATATAGTGTCGAAAGAGGTGCGATTAGAAATCAGCATGATCGGTCCATATCCTTCGAGGCAGCAGTCGAAACACCACGCCTACCTCTTATTTTTTCATTTCATTTCACTTGCAACAATAAAGTAACTCCAATCAAAAAATAAATATATGGGGCGATAGAGAATTAAAAAATAAGAAAGAAACATCAAGTGAAAAAATTGGCGCTCGCCTATATTTTTCGAGATACGGGGCTCTGATATTTTCAAATTTTTTTTTTAAATGTCAATATGGGTATCATTTTAAAGCTATTTAATAGATCTTTAAGGAATACTAAAGTTTTTAAAAAATGCTTAACCTATTAAGAGCCGTTGTTGTTTTTATGTAAAATTATATACAGTGAAAGCTCTCGTGGGCAAACACCGACCGTCAGAGCAGATTTGTTTGTTGTAGAGAGGTGTCCGTTTACGGGATAGTTTATTAGAAATGGCCAGCTTTCACTGCTATTCTATTATGTATTGATATGTAAGTGAAACAAATTTGTATGTTTATTTGTTTCCAAGATTCTTTCAAGTTTTAAGATTCATAAATACACATCTAAAATAAAATAAACTTCATTCGTAAAAGAAACAAATTAACTTTAAAATTATGTGCTTGGGAAAAAACACCTTACTCAATCAACACTTGTTCTTAAATCAACACGATTAAAAATGATTAAGGACTATTATGTAACAAACTATCAATGGTTTAAAAAAAGTGGAATCACACAATTTAATATGTTCAAGCCCGTATGATACTTACTTTTTTTGCATTTATTAATTTGAAATTAATAGAACGAAAGAAGAAATGTTAGAAAGAGTAAAAGCATTAATGGATTTTGTTTTTGTTTTTCGTTTGTAAAAAACTCAACTTTTGTAACAATAATATCGTTAAATCGCTTAATTTGAGTAAAATAACTAAAAATTTGATTTAATTGTTTTACTTTAGAGTAGAAATACAACCTCACGGTTGCGGATGCGGTTGTTTTTTTTATATGGAGTTTTGACAATAAAAAACGTTCAACGAATCCGCATGAAATTAGAATCTATTTTAATTTGAGTGCGTTTTCTCACAAGCTCTCAAATTTTAATTTTTTCTCTTTCTGTGTGTTGCCACAGTTTTATTGTTTTTCTAACAAAAAATACTGTTTGTTAATATTTTTTGTGAATGACTACAAAATAAGAAGAGAAAGAAAATGTAAAAAGTCATTGAAAATCAAAAATAATTTTAAAATTTTTCAATTTATTGCTTACATACATTGTAAAAAATTTTTTTAATATATTTCAATAAAAAATAACAAACATAAAGCAAAAATAATAATAAAATGACAATAAAATCCGCATGCGTCGCCGCACCTCATTTTATTTGTTTTTTCTCTAACATGCGGAATCCGTCGCCGCAACCGTAAGTTTGTATTTCTACTCTTAAGCTCGATTATTGTTAATATGGCTCAACTCTTTACTCTTGGTGGATTTTTCTTTTACATTATATTTGCTTTGTTCCAAAAAATAAAAAAAATAAGTGTCATACGCGCTTTAGTGTTGCTGTGATTTACTTTTGTCAACATTAATGTGTTTCTTGTACTTTTCTCCAAGCATTTTTTTATGTTTTGTTAAAATATTTGTCCGTCTGCGGGAGGTGTTTTACAGAAAAAAGTGTTCACGTCCGGCCATGGGAGTGTCCGTCTAACAGAGTGAAATTTGTTCTAAAAATACTCGGAAATCGAAGGGACTGAAGAAAATGTACGCCCAGTAGAGGTGTCCGCTTGCGGGAGGTGTCCGCAACTAGAGTTTTCACTGTATATGCCAAAATTTTTTTATTTTTTTAATTTTAATTTTTGATAAGAGTTACGTTACTAAACTAGATTAACATAGATGGTGAAGGGTATATAAGATTCAGCATACCCGAATAATATATCATTCTAACTTGTTTTGATTCATTTTCTTCACAAGCAAATCTATATCGCTATAAATAAGAGTCCTGCCTACTTCACATATAAATGAATGAATACTCTTCAACACGTGCATATGTTCATCAATAGGTGCTTGTAGCTAATGACAGTTTTCATTAGATTCTATTGCTAACTCTTGAACGTAGCAATGGAATTAAAAAAAAATCTTTTAATGGCATATCTGCATATGTATGTACGACCACTTGTGCCCAATGGCTTAACTAATGATTTTCTTCCTCAATACTTTATTTGTTATTAGTTAACACTCCAAGTCACATTCGTTACTAATGATTTTGCTAGCGAATCCCATCCTAAGTTTTTGAAAAGGGTGTCGTATATTCGAGCAGTAAAATAAATTTGTTTGTTTTGTTAAATTTTAATCTTTTTGCTTATCTTTTCTTCGCAATGACTTTTCTTTCCTTCAACCCTTGTGATTTCCTATCATCAGGGTATCACTGTAGTATCTATCGATTTTATCAGACCCAAATTATTTGAACATGTTTTCCTGCCGTTTAACCTTGTTTTTTGTTTCCTATTCCACAGATTTCGTATATAAATTTGTATTAAAAATTATCAATTTTTATTTAAAAATTAAAGGACGTTCTTTATCGCATTTACCCCAGTTTGATGTTTTTCTTTTTTTGCACTATTTACCACACTTAAGCTTTAGAGGATTTTTGTCCTTTTAGTCTAAATTACTACAAATGTTAACGTGGTTTGGTTTGGTGTATCGAACATATTTTTGATCTTTACTCGTTTCATGATTTGATTTTTACTTTTTCACTTCCGATTTGGGTAGTTTTGAAAATAAGGTTCACCGTAATTTTCACATTTTTGTTGTTTTTAATTTTTTGAAATTAGTGATTTTCTTAACCATTTAGGAAATGTTTTAAGAAGTTTGATTCATTTATCCAATTTAATTTTATTATTAAATTTTTAAACTAACTTTGTAACGCAACTGATAATATGGCACTTTTTCGATTTTGTTAATTTAATATAAAATTTTTGCAATTTAAAATATTAATAAAACAAGTTTCTTTTTTCTTAATAACAAAATTTAAAAGTTATACAGTCCCTAAGAAATATATTTAAAATTTTTACTTTCACAAATTTTTCAAACAATTACTTACTTATACCGCACTTAAACTTTTGTTATAATAAACTTTGATATTTCTTTTAATTGAAGTGAAAGACATGAAAACAAGACTTCTAACTAGCAATAATTTTTATTCTCGTTTTTTTATAGTTTAATAAATAAATGAAATTTTTTAAAAGTAAGCCACTTTTTTTTAACACAATTTAACCACAACTATGTATCTCTGCTTATTGCGGTTAATATTGGAAAGTTTCAATTGAAAAACAATGTATTTTTACATCATTAAGCTATTATACATCCCTACGTTTTACCTTAAATATGAAAAAGAAAAGTCTATATTGTGTTTATGAAGTAGTAAATTCGACAAAATTTAAATTTACATTTGTGTATCATTTCAAATATGGCCTCCAATAAAATTTACATATTACTCCCATCTGTAGTGCGATTCACTACTGTTTTTTAACGATTATCGATTTGTTAAATTAACTTAACAAGAAAATTGTCGATTTTGCTATTCAGTAACATTTTTAACGATATTCGCCGTTGCTTAAAACAAGCTGATAAAGTTAGCAAGTTGCTCATCGTTAAGAAAGCGACTATTAATATTGCGTTGTTCAATCTGACTACAAAATAAACAACGTACAACTTGTGTTTATGTACATTCATACATACATACATGTATTGTCATTACATTCTGCTAAGTTAAGCTGTTGCTGCAAATTTAGGCAGTGACAGCAAAAAGTATGTTTTATCAAAAATTTGGTATTTTTACTTTTTGTAGAATAAAATTAGTATTTGTCCATGGATTTTCATGAATCATGGATTGTTTTATTAGTATTCTATGTATCTTTGTGCATATATAATAAATTTGGAAAATATTTGAGACATTCCAATTTTTGCGAATTTTTAGAAATCGAATATTTTGAAATTTTTAGGAAAAAACTAATTTTTTTTTCCATTTCTGTCCCAATAACTGCGAAAGTAATGATTATACTAAAAATTATCTGAGAACCGTATAATGCTGAAATAATTTAGAATGTTTTCATGGACTGCCCAACAAAATCGAATGCGTGGTTTTAAAGTTATGATAATATGTGCGAAGCTCCCTCTTCAAAAATCTGCAATTTAAGAAGAAAAATTTTTTTAAAAAAAATGTATCTATAGAATTTGAAATACTGATAATTTTTGCAGTTAGGCAACCATAACGCATCAAAAAATATAGTGGTCGTTTAATGTTTTAAAACTTTTCATTTGTTGCATAGTGTTATCATATTACATACATGCATATTGGAAAATATGCATTCATGTGTGTAAATTGACATCTAAGAAATAAACGTATGCATGTGCCTTGCTTTAATTCCCATGTTTTTACTCTCTCTCTCTCTCTTTTGTGTTTTCGTTAATTTGAGACTACGCTAAATTTCAAAGATGTCTATTATCGTAAAGCGAATCAACTAATCGTTATTGCAAGCAACAAAAAATGACGACAAACATAACTATTGTCGAATTGTTAGTTAGTGAATTTTGCTTCTGATACTTAAATAAAAAAAAAAATAAAAAATATGGCAGTACTATGCTTTAAAAAATCTGTATTTAACAAGTGCCTAGCTATTATTAAGTAAAAACACCAACAAAAATAACAACAATATTTTGAGGCGTGGAAAATAAAACGATTGTACAAATTGTATGAGAAACTATTACGGTGGTCGACTTTTTTGGCTAACAGACACAATCTTAATGATTTCAAAAAAGTGATTTTTAAATATACTTTTGAAATTAGTTGTCGCATTTGGTCACAATGATAATAGTAAACATGTCTTTAGAGTTTATACCGATTCATATCTTTGAATGAAAATCTCAGACTAACAAAACTGTGTATTAAAAGAAGGCGTGCTTGAAAACAGAAGAAGTTAATATATATATATATATATATATATATATATATATATATATATATATATATATATTAAGAGAATAAATTGAAAAGTTATAGGAATTTAACAAAAAAAAGTTCCTAAAAGATAACAAATTTTTGTAGAATTTGTGAAAATATTTAAAAGTGATTTCTTTGAAATATATTAATAAATGAAATTAATATATATAAAATATTAAAATAAATAAGAGAATATTCAAAAACATCTCTAATTTTAATAGTTTTTTGTTATATTATGATCAAATTATTAATAACAATGTTATTATGTTAAACATCCATATGGTTTCAATGGGGTTGTAAAAAAGCCTCGTATTTTATATAAAAACGTATGGAGAAATTTATTATTAAATGGTGATAGTGATGCAGCTGATACAATGCCCTTAATGTAAACCACTCGGTGATGTAAACTGGCTCTTTCTATTTTCAACAAAATGAGAAATGAAGCTGTTTTTTTCGACCAGCCTTTGTTTTTTTTTTTTTTTAAAGAGAAGTAGCACTTCAGGCATTAATACCTACTTAGTTTTTGTAACCGTGCTACATTCTTTAGGAAAGGGATAGATGAGAGAGAAGACAGGTGATGAAAGGAGATAGATATAGCCATTTTATTAATTATTTTACTTCGCCGGCGAATATGCTATGAAGAAGTACCGACGAAGGAGGCTGCATGTTTTTATTTAATTCTGATTATATATTTATACCATTAAACAGAAAAAAATTTTTTTTATTTTTTGACTGCCGCAAGGGTTGAATCCAGGGCAGCCAGATTTGTAGTCAACGCGCTTACCACCTAGACTACAGCAGCCTTGGGCAGCGTATAATTGGTCTTTTTCTTAATACTGTTTCTACAACTGCAAAATACCTGTCGTTTGAAAGAAATTAATAAAGGTTGTTTTAATTAAACTTATTAGGAATGAACTTATTTCACTTTCAAAAGAAATATTTGTGCAACAAAATTATATAGCAAAAATGTTCTTGTTTATTTCATGTCAAGAAATTGTAATTGTAGCTATGGAGAGAAGGAGTCTATAGCACATTAAAGTTACCGTTAATTTAGTTTTTTGAAAAAATGGACTTATACCACTTTCAAAAAAAAACTAGCTCATATAATAAATAATTTTTTTTCTTTTTTTTAGTTTTGAGTTGTGTCTGTATTGGAATATAAGTGACGACACCAGTAGGCAACCTTTATTAAAATTTTAGTCGTTACACTGTTGTAGATATCCTCGCCAAATATTTTATTTTTCGTGGTTTAAAACATAAGCAAAAATAGTAAATTGTACTTGATTCCTCCTAAAATAAACATTTTATATTATTCTCATGAAATATTTTTTATTCAAAACTATATGATGAAGTATAATGCTGTGAGGAAAGCTGTAGATTTTACAGAAAACTATATGTCAAACTTAATTGAATCAATGGGAACTATATTTAATGATCAAAACAAAAAGACAAAAAAAATTATAAAAAACACGGTAACCATTGAATAAGAATTTAGAATTTTAAAGAACAAGTCTTTTATGTTGCTTAATAATTATTGCCACTTGCATTAAAAAGATTAATGCATGTTTTACCATGAAATATTTATTATAGGATTATAATGAACTGTTTGTTTTAGAAGGAATTATTAAAAAAAATATTCGAAAAGTGGTAATTGAATTTACACATAAAGAGTTCCGTCATGTATTGGACATTATTTATTTTTTTCTAAAAATTTCTAGTATCTTTTTATAGTGATTCAAAAGAAAATCACGCCTCTATGGGGATACCTTATATATTTTTTTCATACTTATTAATAAAGCAGCTGCATGCTACATTTCAAGCGCCTGCTGTAATGGTTTACCTTCAATATTCGTCAAAATCAAGATCTTACATTTTAAAATTATTTTTTTTACAGGTTTTTTATGCAGTCATGTTTGTTCATACTCTATGTAAATTCTCTGACTAGTACGGTTGGCAAACAAAATCCATATTCGTTAATATTGTCATTATAGAAACACGCTTTATATATTATAGTTTAATTTTTCTACTTGTTTTTATAAAAGACATCAAAATCTGAAACATAAGTGTCTGCGTTTTAGGGTTAATTTAAATTTTTATTTTTTGTACTTATTGCTTATTGTTATGGTTCCAGAGTACAGATAGACTTTCTAGCAAAAACAATGTCCTTACATTTTTACTGTTTGAGTACGAAATCACAAGAAATGATTCAAAATAATAAATTTCATATTGATAAGAAAAACATATGTATAATATCATGGCGAAATAATACAGGTGGTCTCGATAGCGAATTCATTAATTTCGCCGCAAACTCAAAATGTCAAACTCCATATATAAAAAATATGAATAACAGTTATACATATTTTTTATATATGGAGTTTGACATTTAGAGTTTACACCTGTATTATTTCGCCATGTATAATATCCTGACTTTGCTGACAACTTAAAAAATTATTTAAATAGTATTCGTTTAATCGAATAACACTTTTCTCAAACCCAATTATGATGTTAACTTTCATACACACATGCACATACCTCTAGACATACTCATTGTAGCACTTATAACTTTGTAGTTTGTAAATCGATCTTGAAATTTGAGAATTTTATGAATAAAAATGAAGAAACAATAATAAAATCAGTAGCTGCCACAAAATTGCAAAAACAACAAACAAAACTAAGAATAATAAAAAAATACATAAGCTGTGAAGTAAATAACGTGTAAAAATGAATAATTTGCGCATCCGGCATACGTTTTTCATTAACAGTCATATGTAAAATGTATCACAGTAACAATTTAAACGCAGTCACCAGTTAACGATCTGTTGCTAAAATGAGAACGTATTGAGGCCTTAAATATTTCGTTTACTTGAGTTGTATAAATTTATGTTATAAATCTTTTTTTCTTCTTTGTTATTGTATACTTTTCAATTTGTTGATTTTTTTTTTTTTTTGTTGTTTGAAAATAATTTTGAAGCAAAATAAATAAAAAAGGAAGCAGAGTAACTGAGATTAAATACAGATAGTAGTCGAAAAACGTCAGTTTGTCTTTTGTCATAAGGTTTCGTAGTTTGCAATTTTGGAATTTTTAGGGAGAAGCTAATAATAATGTCATTAACCTAAAAGCCATACTTAAGATTGTTTACACTTCATTTTTTGGCATTTTTCGTATAAATAAACTGTTTAAAACTTTTTTATTAAGAGTTTTTTTTTGTAAGACTTGTTGACAGTTGAAGGTTGGATTTGGAAGGTATTGTCATGGTGTTTATGTAATTTGCACTTTAAGTTATTTTTTCAGTTAAAAATTTCACAAGGATCCAGGAGCAAATTAAAATATTTAAATCTAATTAAAATTTTATTTTATTAGAATTATACTAGAAATATTTCGTTTAACATGTTTAAATTTGCATGAATTTTTGAAATTAGCTAAAAAAGTTTTTATGGAAACAACAACAACATTTTCTACATGAGTGTTACCCGGTGTCTTCCTCATACCTGTTTTTCAGTGTATACAGTGTAACCTCTGACCTACGCCCTTTGCAATTTAGCAATATTCCTCAATATTTTGCTGCTTTGATAAATACTCAAGGAAACAACACACAGTGGTTTAAAAACGATTTATTTTGGATACGAGGGCTCCTCTTTATATTTCTCAAAAACAGACACTCAATATAAATTATTTCGATTACAAATATAAACGCCAACTTAAGTTTTATTACGATGCACTGCAGTACACTTATACGAGTACACATAAGAATATAACTGATATAGAAATATACCCCGATTTTAAATTGAATAACGTTTATTTAAGGTTTTAGTGACGAAATATTTAATTTTTTTTAATTAAAATATTTATTTTAGACTTGAGTTTAAAAATTAAAAATTTTTATATAGGAAGGCTGCTCTATATATTTCTGGCCTAATAGTGAAAATGCGAATATTTATAATCAAAAATGGTTTTATTGTTTTTCAAAGTATTCTCCAGCATGATTTATACACTTTTGCATGCACTCAAACCAGTTGTCCAAGCACTTTTTCCACTCCGATTGAGACACCTCTAGAAAATGGTTTTTGAACACTTCAACAGCTTTTTCTGGCGACGAAACAGCTTCTTCTGTGACGATCTTATAAACGTCTTTTGAAGCACCGAAATCGTATTTTTGCCACATTTCTTTGCACCAATCGACACGAGCCTTTTTTTGAGCGACTTTCAAATTGTGCGGGATCCAACGAGAACAAACTTTTTTACGGCCAGGTGTTCATGCAGTATCGAATGTATGCTGGTGGAAGAAATGTCCAAGGATGTCTCTATCTCTTGGTATGTCGCATGTCGATCTTGCATTATGAGTTTACGCACGGCATCAATATTCTCTGGCACAACAGCCGTTTTTGGACGACCTGCACGGAATTCGTCTTTGAGCGAGCTTCGGCCGCGATTAAATTCATTATACCAATTTTTCACAGTGCTATAGGATGGTGCTTCATCGCCATACAAAGATTTAAGTTCACAATGCACTCTAGTCGTGATAATCCACGTCGAAAGTTGTGAAAAATGATGGCACGAAAATGTTCACGAGTTAATTCCATTTTTTTCTATATTTATTTTTCCAAGTCACTGTTAACAACACAAATAATGGTCGTACGTCAAAACGTTTTGAGTACGATTATGCTTAAAAATGACAAACTTTCCAATGGAAATGTCAGATTGCACTTGGAGGCACTCAGTGTTGCCAGGCCAGAAATATATATAGCAGCCCTCGTATAATTCGGTATCCCATGAACCACTCATGATATCTTAATGAAATTTTGACAGAGGCAGATGTATTTCTAAGTGGAACTGCGAACGGTCAGCCCCAATGGATAAAGGGGGGCTTCTGGGTTGGGCCCCAAGTCCGGTACCTGGGGCATATAATTTTTTGATAATGTCATAAAAAGTTTTTTTCTACTCAAGTGATAAAATTTTTAAAATTTAATTAGACCAAAAAAATATCTTTAAAAATGTGCGTGGTGTTCGTTTTAATAAACGGATTATTACTCTACGTTTTTTTTTACTTATTTTCTATGTAAAAACAAAAAATGTGTATAAACACATTTTGTAACAAACTGTAAAACACAAACAGCTAACAAAATATGTTTATACACATTTTTGGTTTTTACATAGAAAGTGAGCAAAAAAAAAAAACAGTCCTTGGAAGGCAAGGTTTATGAATAGAAATGTCCCCGGTGGTTCGTTTCAGTGACCAGTCTTTTTCGTTTAATTATCAAAGACAGATCAGTTCGTTCAATCATTCAATTCAATTTGAACGCACATTGAATAAAATGAGCCGGGAAAATGTTTGGTTCATTCCGTTCACTTAAGAGATCCGTTCAATATATTAAACGAAACAGCCTCGATTAAGTGACCCGAGCATTCCGATTCGGTCAGCTTAACCCGACACAGCTCTATTTACGAAGCTCCTATAGCTTAAATATATCCGCGATGTTCATGTAGGTGGCATCAAAAAAAAAGCTTATGACTTCTAGATTAATAATATTGTAACGATTTTTTTCGCGCTCTACTTTTTAAGTGACATTTACCTCAAAAACTTAAAATATCATGTTGAGCTTGTTTTTTGAGAAATAATGTATGGAATTAAAATTGCCTCAAAATCAAAACGCATCTAGATATTCTTACAAAATTTTGAAGTTATATAAATTAAAGAGTTTTTATTCAAACGGCGAAATAAAATTTAATTTTTTTGTTTTAACATATTAATTCTCGGTAGACGAAAGATGTCCCAAACATGTTTTTTTACATAGGAGGCTACCCTGCCTTTATTAATCATGGGACTGTCAAATTATTTTCGGAGCATGTAGCCAACAATTAGGGACTTTAAAGTCCGTTTATATTTTTTTTAATCGGTGCTTTGGACTCCGAGGAATTTTAAAATAATTTTTAAATGTGGTTTCAAAATTGGATATGTTTGGATAAGACTGGAGGAATGCCACATTTCTTTAATTAGTGTTTTCTATAGGCTGTCTTTAAAATGGTTTAAACATACTTGCCAGTACCGAAGTAAATTTAAATTACATAAGCAAAAAAAGAATACCACCTTCTTGTGGGAAATCCTTACATAAAACGGTATTTGTTTAAATTTTTTTTTTCAATTTAGCGGCTAGTAACTTTTTAGCTAAAAGCGCTATCAGACAAAGCTTTAAACTTGTTTATTATAAATTTTATTAAGAATATAGCAAATGCCTTAAAGTAATAATCGGATATTTAATAAGCGCACTATGCCAAAAATACTAAGTTAATGTCAGGTAAAATTAAACAAAATTTAAGCACTTTTTAATGGATATTTTCAAGGTATAATTAAATATAAAAAAATCTTAACATTTGAGTTAAAAATAAACTTTTTAAGAAATTTAAAAAAAAAATTATTTATGCGAGGTAACCAAATTTGATGGCCTATCCAGAAGCCCCCCTTCACCCTAGGTGGCCAAGCGTTCGTAGATTAACTGAGAAGCAC
The DNA here is from genome assembly GCA_916610165.2 of Gymnosoma rotundatum. Classification (NCBI taxonomy): domain Eukaryota; kingdom Metazoa; phylum Arthropoda; class Insecta; order Diptera; family Tachinidae; genus Gymnosoma; species Gymnosoma rotundatum. The sequence goes on from OU744338.1 coordinate 47,429,511, forward strand.
CTCTGCTTTGCCTTTGTAAAATATGTTGAGTGGTTGTTAAATACTGAATTTTGTCAAAAAAAAAATTGTTTCAAACTACTGTGCAGCCTTGTGACTAACAAAGATAGGGTAGCTAAATTTTAATAGCATCTCTTTCGAAACTATGTCTGAAAGAATAGTAGCTCATATGGGGAGGACGTGTTAAAATTTTAATCCGATTATGCCCGTAGCATTGGTAAATCAGATCTCTTATGTATAAGAATCAAGAATCTATGGATATAATAAAACAGTAACGGGGTCATTTCTATAAATAAAATATTTTTTGGTTGTTAGTGTAGATAGTAATAGATATAGAATACAAAACACCTTCTTTTAAAATTTTTTTCCGTCTCTCTGTTCGTCTGCCTGTGTTCGCATCACGTAAAAACTATTGGATGGTTTTGAATAAAATTTTGTGATGAGGTCTCTTATAACCTTGGTTTCAACAAAGAATACTTTTTTTTCGTAATAATAGGTCATTTCGTAGTCAAAATAGAGATAAAATTGTGAAAGCACCCAATTTTGCGAGTATAATGGTACTAAAGCAGTTGTCAGAACTTAAAATATTAAGTGTAAAAGTATTTAACAGCAATTTCTTCTCAAAAAAGAAAAAATAAAAAATTATTATTTTTGTGTTTTACAAAGTTTAGCGATTTTTTTCAATTTCTTTGCTCTTATTTCGTTTAAAATTTACTTTTCATGACAAATTTATGTATATTTTTTAAACATTTAAAGGTTAATTTTGAATGGAAACTCAAATAAATTTATATTTCTCATGCTGAGAATCAAATAAATTTTAAAATTGAAAATATTATTGAAAATCTCAAATTTCATTGTATTTTTTAAACTAAAATCCAACAGGCATCCAGATCATAAATAAAACGAATTAAATATAAACGAGTGTTAAATTTTAAATATTTAACTTTTTCTTGGTTAATTTTTCCATTTGTTGATCTAGAACTCTTGGGTAGAATGCAAAACGAAAACAACAAATCTCTTTTTTTAACCTTCTGTCAGTGCATAGGGGTCAAATTGACCCCAGTCTTTGTAAAAGTGATTTAATAAGGTTTTACACCAACTTACTATACCAAGCAACTAGATAAGCCTCAACTAATGTTTAACTCACACATTGCAAAAAAAATAATCGAAAAAACATTATAAATGACTAAGCTACGACAGTTTTAAGCAAGTCAAGCATATTTTGGTGCATTGGGGTTAATATGACCCCAATTATTTTGCTATGCATTTTGTATTTAGTTTTAAATTTCTTTGTGTTTTAGGTGATTTCCCGTGTAACAATATATTGAAGTTCTTTCTTTTTCAAATGCAAAAATTGAAAATAGAAAACATTCAGTGTTTTCTATTCAACACATATGAATAGAGGTGTTTTTATTATAAATTTATTTGTCTGTAATAATTATAAATATATTCACATAAATAACTATTATTATAAGGTGAGTATATATATTTTTTTGGTTACTTTATGTAGTGTAATTTTCTATGCATATAATAATTTGTTTTGTTATTTAGATGGCCCTAAAAAGACAAAATAGCCAGGATATTCGAAATCTTTTCGATAGCATTACCGAATCTGATGAGGAAGAGGTAGTAGATGATAACATTGATAGTGACTTTTCTGATTGTGATTTAGCAGCAGATGAAGCTGCTGTTGAATTGCAAAATATAGAAAACGAAGAAGAAAATATAGAAACTGGTGAAGAAGAAGTACAAAATATTGAAACTGATGAGGAACCTGAAGTGGAAGAAGAAGGAATTTGGTATTACGCGCAAAATAAAAAGTACAAAAGAAAATGGAGAGCAAGTCCACCAAATGTAACCAGAGTTCGCGACTTTCAGATCTTGAGAGAACGACAAGGAATTTCTGCAGAAACAGCTGTAAATATAAATACTCATCTGTCCGCATTCAAAAAATTAGTTCCAGAGACATTAATAAATGTAATAGTGGCCGAAACAAATAGAAAAGCTCGCCATTTCTACACTATAAATAGTAACCCTGCACGTATTTGGTATGATACAAATTCAAATGAAATTTATGCCCTGATTGGTATACTTATATACGCTGGTGTTCATAAAAACTGGGACGAAAGATTGGATGAATTGTACCGCCTAGACAATCGTCCTTTTTATCGGGCTGCAATGTCATTACAAAGAGTGCAGCAGCTTTTACGATTCCTGCGCTTCGACAATTATCAGACTAGAGCAGAACGTTTGAAGGAAGATAAGCTAGCAGCTTTCCGTGATGTTTGGAATATGTTTTTGGCAAATATCAAAGGACCTTATAAACCATCATCATTCTTAACTATAGATGAACAATTGGTATTAACTCGTGGCCGATGTTCATTCAGACAGTATATACCATCAAAGCCAGGCAAGTACGGGATTAAGATTTTTTGGATTTGCGATGCGTTGAATTCGTACCCATTGAAAGCAGAAGTTTATGTAGGCAAACAACCGAATGAGATACGTTCGGTTGATTACGCATTAAATTTAGTTCATCGATTATCTACACCATATATCAATAAAGGACGAACTATTACGATGGATAACTTTTTTACAAGCTGTCCATTAGCAGAACAAATGTTGCAGAAAAAAACAACAATAATTGGAACAATTCGCTCAAATAAACCAGATCTACCTAAAGAATTGACGAACAAGGCCGAAATTAAGAAGCGAGACCTGAATTCTTCTAAATTTTGCTTCGACAACCATCTGACTTTGGTAAGTTATGTTCCGAAGCCAAACAAGAATGTATTGTTACTATCCACTCTACACAATGATGATATTGTTGACCTCGATACGAATAAACCCAACATAATATTGGACTATAATAAAACAAAGGGAGGTGTTGACACACTCGACAAATTAGTTCGTACCTATACCTGCAAGAGAAAGACCAAACGATGGCCAATGGTTCTATTTTTTAATATGATTGATATCGCAGGTATAGCCACTTATAATCTGTACAAATGTGCTAATCCACAACTATATATTCAGCGGAAAAACAATGAACGTAAAATCTTTTTGAAGGAGCTGGCTATGCAATTGGTAAATGATCATATATTGCACCGATTATCAAACCCACGGGCAATAAAAAAAAATGTTAAAATTGCTATTCGTCAAATTGGATATGATATAATAAACATAAGACAGAGCACAACAACTGAAGGAACAGCGGCGAATAGATCTGTCAGTAAGCGACCAAGATGTTACATTTGCCCTCGATCCGCTGATAAAAAAACAGGAACAAGATGTTATGTCTGCAATCAGCCTTCTTGCACAACACATATAAAAACCGTTTGCATAAACTGTGTCAACGAAGAAGTAATGGATTCCCTTGAAGAAGAAAACAACGAAATCATGTCAGACGATGCATCTGGCTAATTTTTTATGTAATATAATATAATTTAAATTATCTTAATGTCAATCTTATATATTCTGAATAAAATAAGTTTTTTTTTCATTAATAAATAACAATAGAAACGACTATTTTTTAACAAAAAGCTTAGAAAATGCATTTAAATATATGTGGGGTCAGGTTGACCCCATGCACAGACTATGTAAAATTTACTATGCACTGACAGAAGGTTAAATAGTTGATCTAAATAATTAATTAGCATTTGAAAAGAATCGTAATAAATTTTCTGTGCTTTGAACCGTTTAAACTTTATAAATTAAACATTTTCAAGTGGAAATAATTTAAATTTCAAATCAAAGTCATTTAAAGTGAGTGTTTCTTTCTATTATTTGATTTGGTGGAAAAATTCCAATATATATTGTTAACCAAACTGTAACATGATTTTGAAGTTTTTAGAAATTTGAGCTGTGATTGCTTTCCGCTTGTTTCTATTATTCTTTAACATTTTGGTGTGAAAATTGTAAACATTTTTCTCAAGTTTTTTTTAATGAGTTATTCCCAGAAATAGTCTTTAATAAACAAAGTAAGGTCACAAGGTATAAATTGAAATGTTAAGTATTTTATAGGAAAATCCTAACCCCAGCTTTAATACTTCAGCAAAGTAACGAAAGTATTAAACATTAAAAAATCACACCATATGTGATGTGTTGAATGAGCTGTTGCCATCTCTCTTAATGCTTCATCATATCCAATTAGTAAAAATGTATTCTTTTCCACTCAGAGCCATACTTTCATTTTAAAATAAACAGTATTTGACACGTAAAGGGATTGCTATAGCCAACTATAGATGGCCTAAGAGTTTTTCTATTTGCCTAAAGAAATAACAGAGTGCAATTTCGCTGCTTGGTTTTTAAATGTTGGGTATTTTTTAATTTAATAGTTTGCGCAAAGCAGTGCAATAAAACTAACAAAATTGTAGATAAAACACTCTTTCGGGAATTTTCATATCTTGGAAAATGTCACGTCCAGGCTTGCAATGTTTCCCGATTTGTAGGTATTTTACAGGAGCTTTTTCGAAAAGCAAATCAAAGCATTGTTATTTAACGAATGCTATAAGTATAAATAATACTTCTGAAGCCAAACGCTTAAAAAGAAACCGTATTCATTTTTAAAATTTGAACACACAAGTGTGACCCTTGAGATATTGAAGTAAAACTAAATACTAAGGCAATGATGAGAAAGAATTCTTTCCATGTGTAGTACACACTTAAAACTATTTATTGGGGTTTTTCCTTTCGTATATTTTTTTTCTATAAAAACAATGACACGTAGTGTTTATCAATGAAATGTTTATGCTTCAACAATAAAAATTAAGTTGATCCTTAAACTACTTAAAGAGGCACATGCGGCTCTAATTTAACCGAAAAATACAAGAAAAAAAAATATTTATACTTTTACAAACTACTGTTTTGCAGTGAAGAAAATATGTATTAAATTCATTTCTTTAAACAACAAAATATTAAAATCACTCGTAAATAATATTAGAGGAGGTCTCATTTGTGCGTTACAAAAGGCGGTTCTTTTAATGAAAACCTAATTGATGATGGGATGCCTGGTTACTAAAATTTCTAAGAACAACTTACAGGGGGTATAATGTTTTCTTACATTTTTACTTTTTAAAAACCAATAGATTTTTATTAATACGAGGGCTGCTATATATATTTCTGGCCTGGCAACACTGAGTGCTGCCAAATGCCATCTGAATGAAAGTTTGTCATTTTTAAGCATAATCGTACTCAAAACGTTTTGACGTACGACCATTATTTGTGTCGTTTACAGTGACTTGAAAAAATTGACTAGAAAAAAAATGGAATTAACTCGTGAACATTTTCGTGCCATCATTTTTCACAACTTTCGACATGGATTATCACGACAAGAGTGCATTGATGAACTTAAATCTTTGTATGGAGATGAAGCACCATCCTATAGCACTGTGAAAAATTGGTATAATGAATTTAATCGTCGCCGAAGCTCGCTCAAAGATGAATTCCGCGAAGGTCGTCCAAAAACGGCTGTTGTGCCAGAGAACATTGATGCCGTGCGTGAACTCATAATGCAAGATCGACATGCGACATACCGAGAGATAGAGACATCGATACTGCATGAACAGCTGGCCGTAAAAAAGGTTTGTTCTCGTTGGATCCCGCACAATTTGAAAGTCGCTCAAAAAAGGCTCGTGTCGATTGGTGCAAAGAAATGTTGCAAAAATACGATTGCGGTGCTTCAAAAGACATTTATAAGAGCATCACAGGTGACGAATCATGGATCTATGCGTATGAGCCCGAAACGAAACAACAATCGACCGTGTGGGTCTTCAAAGACGAGCAAAATCCAACGAAAGTAGTTCGTGGAAAAAGCAAATGGTCGCCTGTTTCTTCGGCAAAACTGGTCATGTGGCGATTGTTTCGCTTGAGCAACGTAGGACGGTCACTTCTAAGTGGTACACTACAATTTGTTTGCCTGAAGTCATCGGAGAAATTCGAAAAACCAACAAGAGAAGACGAATCATTGTTCACCATGACAATGCGAGCTCTCACACATCGGCTCAAACCAGAACGTTTTTGACCGGCCAAAACGTCGAATTAATGGGTCATCCGCTGTACAGCCCTGACTTGCCACCTAATGACTTCTTCTTGTTTCCGCACATCAAGAAAAAAATGCGTGGTCAACGATTTTCGTCTCCAGAAGAAGCTGTGGAAGTGTACAAAAACCATGTTTTAGAGGTGTCTCAATCGGAGTGGAAAAAGTGCTTCGACAACTTGTTTGAGCGCATGCAAAAGTGTATAAATCATGCTGGAGAAAACTTTGAAAAACAATAAAGCGATTTTTGATTATAAATATTCACATTTTCACTATTAGGCCAGAAATATATAGAGCAGCCCTCGTATTTATATTTTATTTTATTGTCCTTCTGTTTCAGTAGAAATCGAGAGATAGAATTTTTAATTGTATATCACGAGCAGATGACCGGCGCAATTTGATATGTGACTCACTGCTTCTTTATTCCTCCAATAGAATGTGATTTTATGAAAACGAGCAAACTTGTTCTGATACTTGCTTATTATAGCCCGCGAAACGACCTTTGGTAAGAGGTCTACAAGCAAAGTTGATGGTATCACACAATGCAGGAATATTTCGTTTCTTAAGTCATGCAGTTGGGTTAATAACAGAGAGACTACTCGTAACAAAATTTACCCAATTTTTCATTTACAGTTTCAAGGCGTTTCTGGTCCAAATTGAAAATCTTAGTTACAGAGTTTTAATTGAATTTGGATATTTTGGGGAATTAAAAATGACTTTAAAAAACTCTGTATGGAGAGCTAGTATTTCGGCATCGTTTAACATTTGCAAAAAATCTTTAAATCCATTTATTTAAAATTGAACAATATTCGCAATCTGTTGCAAGGAGCCCTTTTAAGTAAAGCTTACTGAAGCTCTAGAAAAGATACCAAATTTGTTGTGGACCCTTCGGCCACAAACAAGGTTACTGGTGACGTGACTGAAAGGACAACGTACCAATAATAGATCTTCTGTATAAAAACTTCTGCAGAAGTTGCCAGAGTAAGGAGTCGATGCAGCACTGTTTCTGTCCGCTGCTACTGTGATTTTTAAGAGTAGTCTGAAGCTAAAAAATCTTACGGAACTGTTAGGGTGCGATGTTAGTGGGATTAATACTTTTATACGGGTTTCGGGAAGAATCTATAAAACTTCCCTTTGTTATTACTATTAGAAGCCCTGTTGAAACCTGATGTACACCAAAGATTTGTTTTCTTAATACCTTTTGAAGTTATATTAAAGTTTCAAAAATAAAATAGTTTTTTATACCTCATAAAGTATATACATTCTTAGCTTTTATGCATGTCGACTTGCCTGTTGGCGTTGAAATCAACTTTGCCAAGACACTAGAAAATTTAAATACATCAATCTATTAGATGTAGTTTTGAAAATTTTGCTATTGAAAATTATCATCGGGCAAAACATCACGCCTGCTTCTATTTTTTCCAATTGTTTTTTATACCCTTCACCACAAAAAGTGGAAGAAGGGTGTAACTAAGTTTGTCATTCCGATTGTAATTTCTACAACATCCATTTTCCACTCGTCTGTCCATCTGTCCATCCGTGTTAGTGCTGAAATTAAGTTTGCCAAGGCACTAGATCAGCTAGAGAAAATTTACATACGCCAATCCATTAGACGTAGTTTTGAAAATTTTGCTATAGGAATTCAGCAAGATCGGTCCATGTCCTTCGAGGCAACGGTCAAAACACACCACACTTTCCAGTAATTTTTCCACATCGTTTAAAACAATAAAGTAATAAAAAATAACAAATATATGGAGCAATAGAGAATTAAAAAATAACAAAAAAAAAAACCTCAAGTGATAAAATTGGCGCACGCCTATATTTTCCGAGTTACGGGCCTCTGAAATTTTCAACGTTTTTAAAATATCAATGTGGGTATCATTTAAAGGATTATGAGGAGATCTTTTAAAAAAATACTAAAATTTCTTAAAAAAGGTTAACCCTTTAAGAGCTGATGACATTATTATGTAAAATTATATATATGCAGTACCAAATTTTTTTTATTTTTAATTTCTCTTGAGCTTTTTTGATTGAAGTTACATCACTAAACTAGATTTACATAAATGGTGAGTGTTACTAGGATTCGACAAAGCAAAATATAGCACTCTTACTTGTTTCAAACTTCGTTTGATTTCGTACCGGTCTTGTGTTTTATGATAAAAAAAAATTAACAAGGTAAGAAGTAGCTTTTACTTAAATACCATAAGCAAAACTTTTTGGAGAAAAAAAAAACGTTTTTTGAACAGTTGGTTATACAACTGTATATGGTGAAGGACATACGAGTATAAGATTCGTCGTAACCGAATATACAGTTATGGGATAGAAAACGAAACGACACAAAAACGAATTTAAATAGAAAAAAGGAGTGATGTAGACTTCTATTTCAAAATCTTTTCGTTTTTGCTTAAAATCGAATTCGATTTCAGAAAAAGAAATTTACATATTCTTTATATTTGTAAACCGATAAGCATATGATTGATTATCTGATTCAAATAGAAAAATTTTTTCTTTTAAATTTTGGATATAATACACTAAATGTAAGTTTAAAAATTTGTTATTAGTTAAAAATATTCCACGTTAAAGTATTCTTTAGGAGAAAACATATTAACAAGAAGAAGACGGAAAAAAATCCGCAATTGGCAAAAGGATTTGTAAAAGGAGATAGGATAGAAGCAAAATAACTTTGACAGAGCCTTAGTATTGAACCACCTAAAAAAGATTGTTGCGATTAGAAAAAATTAAGTAAGATTTTGTTTAACAGCCTTATGTATAATGAAACGCTCCCTGCTATGTTCGCTAAGCTAAGACAAAATATCTTTCAACAACAACTTAGTTAATTTGTGTCAAATTTGTATTATTGCTTGAAAGTTTAGTAGTCTGAGCTTAGCAAATATAGTGGCAAGTGTATTCCATATTCATCCAAAAGAATGCCTATTATTTAGATATGGAGTGAAAGAAAAGCAACTGTCAAGTAGCCTTTTCTATTATAGTATAAATGGTCTTGTTCGCCCGGTTTTCTAAGTTCGACGTGTGTCCCGTCAATGCAGCCAATAACGCCTGGAATTCCGTATTTCTCTGAAAAAATGTCTTTTTGATTTTTGAACTTTCTCCCTGTCTATCTGTAGCTTAATCCATTTTTTGCAAAGATTTCGTTCCAAAAGGTCTAGCATTTTTGAAAAGCACTTGCAGAAAGTAGTACGATTCATGGAAATAACTGTGTCGTTTCCCACAGACCGCTAAAAACTGCCTTCAGCAAAGAATCTTAGAGATACTGCTAGCTGGATTGTCAAAGGAATTTTTGAATTCTGAAAATTTTCTCCAATCTTTTTTAAAAATCAGTGAAATGCGTCCTTATTGACACGAAAGTATTCTAAAAAATTAAAATGAAAGTTAGCTTCAGTAAAATACAAATTTCACGGTAATGCACTACCAATTGTCCGGTAAATCTAATGGATTTGGGAAATCCCACAAATGTCTTTTTTTTATTTTTTCTTGTATCGATCTTTCATTTATTAATATAAAGCTTGTGGCTACTACAAGAGCCAGTTTTAGCAATTTTTGAAATAATATATGCAAATGTAAATGCAAAACAATAATAGATTTTTGTAAAAATTAATAAAACGAGTTAAATTTTTTCGTAGAAACAGGTGGGATTGAAAAAATAATGAGAAGTGAAATCAATCGATTTCTATCACACCTAAAACTAAATCGACCGTTTTTGGCTTTCGTTTTGTTTTCAAAACAATTCTATTTTCATCACATACCTCATAGTACTGTTATTAGTTTTTAAATTGTTTTTAATATTGAAAGAAACAATTTTATAATTTTAAGCAACTTCGCCACTTAAAAACAAAACTATTTTTACAATGTAAAAGAAAATAAAAAAAAGTCATAGAAAATACAAATCTTGTATTATTTTTGTCCATTACTTCTCTGGACCATCGTTTAAGGACAAAATAGACGTGTTTAAATCTAGAAAAAAACTCATTGTGTAAATGCCGTCGATTAGAAAAAGTACTTTTTTGTTTTGATAGTACTGTGGCACCTTTCTCTACCTAATGTACCAAAAGAAGTACAATACTCAAGATTTTTAAAATTGAAACTATAATTAAACCTGCCCCAAAATCAATTATTTTGCCACAGCTACCAATGACTTTTCAAAAAAAACTTTTTAATAAAAACTGAGATTTTTATTTACTATATTCGACTTTTGTGGAGTAGGGGGTGTCATTAGATTTAAATTCTATTCCATTCGTGTACTTGGAAATGTTGAAAATAAATGTAAAGAAAAATAAATGTTAAAATGGAGCAAAATAAAAAAACGATAAAAAAGAGATTTTTGAGGGTTTTGTATAGCGTCGAAAGTGATTCATTAAGACATAAAACTCGCATGTAATTATCGAAAAACAAAACCATGTTTAACGTGGTGGCGCTGCTACGGAAGTAATCAGACTTCGGCGAAATCAAATGAATAAAATAGTTAAAAAGAAATCTGCATTTTGTAAAAATTAACACTTTAAAACAGTATCGCATCCCACATGTGTACCAGACGTGCTATAACATCTTAAGCCTAAAATATGTTAAGCTCAACTACAAACACATTGTGACACGTACAAATACATGAATTAATCTCAACATGAAATGAACTTAAAGGATTTAAAAATAATTTCGACCAAAAGTTTAAACATTTTGAAAGACATTAAACAACCCCCATAAATTTGTATTTTAACAACTTTATTCAGTCTTTCGTTAATTAAAACATAAAACTACAATAAATTTCTTTTAATGGCTACAAGTTTTATTTGCTTTCTATGCTTCTGCTTCCAATTATTAACTTTTTTTTTTTTAAACAAACGGCAACCAACTAAAACAACTGCAGCGATTATAAAACCTTCACACCACTGCGGGTGCGAATTCAATATTTTTATTTGTATTGAATGGAAACGCTACAAAATTTCAACATGTTGTAATGTTTTTCCCCCTTTTTGTTGTGCTGTTTGCTTCTGTTTTCCTTTTTCTTGCATCAAGTTCGCATATGAAAATATTGATTCAAGAAGTAAGAAATATAAATGAATGAAAATGATGATGGTCACGTGACTTTGCAAATTTTTGTCGCCTTTGTTAGACTCGTTGTTGTTGTTGTTGTTCTTGTTTGAAAATACAACATGTCAAATGAAGTGGAACAAATTCATTTGTTTAATGGTGGGTGATTTTCTTTAGACGTATTTGTTTGCTTAACTTGCTAAATATTGATGAGGGTATAAAAAGTAACTTGTTGGAAATTGATGTATTTTTTTTTTTGTAATTTTAATTGGTTTTTCTAACAACAAAAGCCAGATAGGAGTATAAAAATTAAAAATTTTAAAATTTACATTAAAAGCCAATTAGATATTTGTAATTTGAAAAACATGGCTGAACAAAAGTTGAAAAAAAAAACAATAATTTAACTTATTTACACAAGTGTTTTAATGAATTTTTATTTTAGAAAAATATTCAATTGTTTATCTTCCATTGTTTATATTTTGCAAAAAAAAAAAAAAATAAAATAAAAAAAAAAAAATAGAAATAGAAATATAAAATTTTCGTTACGAGATATAAACACCCTTATTCTGCGTTTCGATTCGGATCGAAAATTACTTAGTTTGTCAACTTTGGTATTCTGCATTCCGTTCTCCGTATTAATTCGATTTCTTTTTCGATTGTATGTATTCTGCGTTACGATCGTAGCTACGTTTTTTCAAGTTGTTTACTTACTAGTGGAAAGTTTTTCGATTTTTGTTTTTGTAGTTAAAAAAGTGTAAAATTTCATAAAATATGAGGCTATAACTTTATTTTGTAATATTTTTTTTTTTTTTGTAATTTTAAAGCTTTATTTAATTTATTGCAGGTTAGTATAATGGCAACAAAGGCTGATATGTATTGCGTCTGGATATTATAAGCGTCCCAAGGAAGAAGTATAGGCATTCTGGGAAGAAGTTCCAAATGCACTTAACGCAATAGGGCCACAAAAAAACTGGAAAGAAAGTATGACATTTTAATAATAATAATTTAAATGATGTGTAGAAAATAATAATTTCGCTCCGGCGCTTCAGGATTCCTCAAGCTGGAATAGTTTGGCCACAAATACCGTTTGTTTTTAGTCTGTTGGCTATTTTCTTTTTTTCCGCACTTAGCTGATGAGTTTATTTAATTATAGCTTCCACAATATTTAGTTCTAATACATGTATTTATCACTGTTTATTAATAAAATTGTATTTATAGTTTAACAATTACAATGTTTACAAATTTTTTTATTTTTTATGTTTCTATTTCATACGTTTCATAACAAAGCAGCTGGTTTGAACCACCGAGTATACAGAGGCGACACGAGAATATAGTCATCTCGTTTTTTCTATGCATCTCATTCTTGACATCCTATCGACTACTACAAAACAAAATTAAAGTCGATAGGATGTCAAGAAAGAGATGCATAGAAAAAAGAGATGACTATATTCTCGTGTCGCCTCTGTATGCTTAGTGGTTTGAACATACTCGTCTCTTCTTCTTTTTCTTTCGATTAGGTTTTTTTGTAGAATACCTATTTTCGATTCGAGCGTAACTTAATGCGGGAACGTAGAATAAGGGTAAAAATTTTAAAATTAACAAGTCTTAAAAAAAAACAAAAAAAAAAGAAAACAACGCGTAGATGATAAGCATTTTGAGTTACTCTACATTATGCACTGTTCAATTTTATCCAAAGAATAGGATTAACAAGTATTCTTCATATATGTAAATAGTAAGTAAAAGTGCAGCTGCTAAAGTTCCTCTCTGCGTTTAACCGACTTTAAAAAAAGAAGGACGTTATCAATTCGTCTAAACGTTGCCTTTTTTTAATGTTGGTGTGTGTCTACCTCAGTAGTTTCTGAACCGATTTTAAAATTTTTTTCATTATTTGAAAAGTTATGTTTTAAAAACAGTTTATAATCTTAAACATTAAAGAGTGTCCCTATATAACATACATGTTTTCTATATGCATTATGAACCGTTAAGAGCGTCACTTCAAAATTTAAAAAAACTGCACATCGCTATAGTTCTCAATAGCATAAAGTAATGCAAAAATAAATCTCAAAATTAAAGGGTGTCCCCATAGGAGATGTAAATTGACTATAAGGGCATATCTTTTTAGCCGCTATAGACAAACGCTTAAAGAACTATGAATACTTAAAATTATAAATTAAAGGGTGCCCCAATAGTTCATTTAATTTGATGTATATGGCCACAATATTGAACAGTTGCAGACAGACGCTTGAAATTTACAATGAACCTGTATTGTTTATGCTGTACTGTTCAGTTTAGTGGAAAGTAAAGGGTGTCTCAATAGTTGATGTACTTTGAAGTATGCGGCCAAACTTTTGAACCGTTATAGGTAGACAGCTAAAATTTACAAGGAAACTATGTCTGCTGTAACTAAAAGTATACAATTTGAATATGGAAATTAAAAGGGTGCCCCAATGTTTGATGTATATGGTCAAACTGTTGAACAGTTGTAGACAGACGGTTGAAATTTATAGAGAAAATGTGTTGTATAACAACAAGTATATAATTTTGATTTGAATAGTAAAGGGTGTCCCAATAGTAAGTGTAATTAGATGTATGCGGCTGAAATTTTAAACTGTTGAATTTAGAAATTAAAGGGTGTTACCTATATGAACTTATCGCTCGAACCGTTATTAACAAACACTTGAAAATTAGACGGAAATTTACTAATTCCGCTAAAAAACAACTTTAAAATTTGTATTAAGAAATTTAAGGGTGTCTCAAGAGTAAAGGTAACTTGATGTATGTGGCCATAATATTGAACCGTTAAAGACCGATAGCTGAAATCTGTTTTGAAGAAAAGTTTTTTTTTTGCAAGAATTATAGTCAGACTCGCTTAAGCAACTTTTATTGTTTGTTTGACGTTTAAATAATTTTTAATGAAAATTTAAAGTTAAATGTCATTCTAGTAATGCACAAGTTTCTGAATCGCAACCACGTCAAAATAAAATAAATTAATAACAAAGGAGATGCAAAAAGAGGGTCGCAGAGAGCAGAAGTCTTTACAAGCCGGTTAAATTTACTTCAGTGCTGTTGCCATAGTTGCCGCAGAAGCAGGCGCCAAGCTCTTGCAGTGTATTCGATGTCTTCGATGCCTGCTTTCATCTTACGTTGGCACTTTGTAGGCGTTGAATTAGTGTTTGTGTTAAGTTGCCATTTCTCTATAATTGAATGATAAGTTGGTGTTTTTAAGGGCTTCCATTAGATGGATTCTGCATAAAAAAGGGTTGCCCTAATTATTGCCTCAAATAGACATCTCACACCGATTGGAATTAAGCCCCAGGTTGCACCTAAAGTTTCCTTCGTTTACCACGTACGTTTTTCTTATCATAAAAATTAACATACGAACCTAAATCAACGTTTTCTCGAAAAAGAGCGTCAACGTTATGTTTTGAAAGTAGTATCTACTTAGAAATGAAAACAGAGAGGAAATCACTAGATTGACAGGAAAATAACTAAATTGCCAATACTTTCCAACAATAACTAAAACAAGTAGCCAACTTCCATCTTTTATTTATAAGAATTTTTGACAGATACACGAAGCCTTGTTCTTTTATTTAAGGCCAGGATTCACTATCATACACAATCGTACGATTTAATCACACAATAATCTGACAGAATTCTGTTTCAGAAATCATTTCAAAAATCGTTTCAAAATGGCGTCGTATGTGCCACACTATCATACAGATGCAAAAATTTTGTAGTTTGAAAAAAATCAACTCTGATCGCATAGAGAAAACCGTTTTTATGAATTATTTCAAAAGTCAGAAAATTGTCCAGAGCTGTCAAAAAGTCTGTCGCACACACACACTTTAAATCCACACTATCATACTTTTGGAACACACAGATAATTTTTGACACATCGTACGACTGAATTTGATGGTTAATCCTGGCCTTTAGCTTTATTTGTAAAAAATTATCTTAGAGATGGAAGTAATTTGTAAAACTGGTTTTGAATTTCCTGCGATTAAACAGATGTAAAAAACGTTTTGATTAGTTTTCAATGTCTTCTTAAAATTTTATGAAGCTTCAAGGAAAATGTTACATCATTTCTAATAAAATTTTTACAGACTTATATTTTATACAAATTCACCTTGTTGATTAAAATATTTTGATTTTAATATTATTTCTATCTTCCTTCGCAACTCAGCCTTTATTAAGTAAAGTTACATTGCAGTTAAAACATTTGTTTATGTGTTCAGGTGAAAAGTATCATATTTAAAAATAATTTAGTCCTTTATTTGCATTTCTTATCATTATTATCTAAAAAATGCCTGAAACTAAAGAAGATAAAATATTTGCGTAAATAATAATCAAACAGGTGATTTGTAATTCAATTAGTTCGTAGTATTTCAATATGAATCATACAATTTACAAAAAAAGCATAATTTTTATGTTAATTAACCGCACGTAGAAAAATATACAAAACTCCCCTTAATTTTAATTTGATATTATTTTATTTAAGAGAAACTTTTTATTTATTAATGCTTACTTCATTTATGAATAAAACAAATACGAGGTTAGTCGCAGAATGATGATTCACAGTAGTAAAATGTAACACACTTAAACTATTAAAAAATATCTTTAGTTTTTTGACTAGCTTTCTGCTAGGACGATTTTTTATGGAATCCAGACCCTTCTTCTAGTAGACCCTTCAAGATAATCATAGCTTCTGCCAAAAATTCTAACTTTTTTATTATTGAAAAACTATCGATTATTGGGGATTAGCTTAAGAATAATGAATATACTGAACCGAAATCTTAGAAAAATGTCAATCTAAATTCTTAGCCTCGAGCAATGGGTATAAAGATTCTTCTTGTACTCTGGAACTGTTTATAAACAAGTAACGAGGAAACTACAAATTACAATTTTAGGTCATTACTGGCTGTATGTCACAAATTACGTGAACACTGTTGCCCTCCAAAGCGGCAATTGTTGCTGGCTTATCAGCATAAACTACTGATTGTACGTGGCCCCAAAGAAAATATTCGAAAGGTGTCAAATCGCTCGACCTTGGAGGCCAATTTCTCGAATACAACATATCGCCAAATTTTGATTTCAATAATTCGATGGTTGTAGTCGCCGTATGGCACGTAGCGCCATTTGGTTGAAACCACATTTCGTCCGCATCAATTTTATGTATTTTTTCTAACAAAAATCGCAACGATCTTCATTGACCGTAACACGAGATCCGGCCTCATTTTTGAAGAAATAAAACGCGATGATGCCACCAGCGTGTTAAACACAGCAAACAGTATATTTTTTTGGATGCAATAGAGTCTGTAGGATGTGTTGTGGATTGGTCTCACTCCATATGAGGTAATTTTGCGTTTTAATAAATCCATTAACTCAAAAATGAGCTTCATCGCTGAACACAATTGGGCGATAAGACAACGGGTCAGTTACTAACTGCTCTAGAGCCCAATCGGCATATAATGGTCTCGTGGCTTTAATTTCTGAACCAGCTAGATCTTATACGGGTGTAGGCCAAGATCTTTGCGCAAAATTTGTTCACGAAGTAGACGAACAGGGCCCCAGTTCCTGCGATCGATTACAAATCAATACATTTGGATCTTTTTTTTTACACTTTCGTTTACAGCAGCGATATTCTTTTCAGTACGCACATTCCTTCAAGGTGTTGGTGTTATTACACCCTCTAGAGAGTATGTGGTACGAAATCTATTCACAGTTCGACGGATGGCTTGCTCGGACGAACGATTATGTGCAGCATAAAATCACGAAGCCCTCTATAAGTTGTTCGAATTGATAACTGATTTTAAAAGTAAACTTAGATGATGTGATAGCGTTGTTAAAGCGTTAGTCTATTCATAATAATTTGCAAGAGTTTACTGAATTTAATTAGAAACAATTTTTCATACAAATTTAATTTTTAGTGTTATTTTTTATAATTGTAAGTTCTATCATGTTAAAAAAAAACTCCCTAAAAATAACATATTATAACCTATTGTTATATCACGATAAAAAATTATTTAATTTAGTGTTTTTTTTTACTGTATTTTATTCAAAATTAAAATATTCAAACTCTGTTTTGAAAAAACCAAAAAAAAAAAAAACAATAACATTTTATTTTCGATGATTGAAACAATGACAGAAGAAAATCTAAAAGTCCATATACCGCGATCTATGCGCACACGCGTTATACGCGCAGAGACCTGCGCCGAGGGGATTTGATCGGCGGCGGCGGCTCGTAAGAAAATCGTCGGCAGCGGCTCAAAATCGGCTGTTAGCCGTCTGGAAGCATATTATCTATATTTTATGTATGCAATTTAATAAGTAAACTCATACATAAAAAACAAGCTGTTCCTATGTGCAAAATTTTTATGTGTTTGTAAAATGTAATTAAAAATTTGAAATGTTAATTCAATTTTTTGAAATAAACAAAGTTATATTTTCAATATTTTATTATTGTATTTTATTTATTATATTTTACCAATGTTCGAACAATTTTTTCGAAATCAAGACAATGTCTATGTACATATGTATGTACACAAATCCTATATTCCTGTTATTTAAAAAATAAAAAAAAGCGCTAAAAAGCAAATTTATATACAAAAGTAATTTTTACAGTTTAGTTTATATTTCGAAAAAGTAATTTGAATACTATTAAAAACAAAAAAATTTAAGTGTAGCAAAAATTACTTTTGTGTATAAATTTACTTTTTTTGGTAAGTAAATGTTAATTGATTTTCCCAAATTTCAAAAAATTCTTTTTTTTTTCATGCTATTCTCCCGATTTATTATTTAAATCACCGATATTGATTACTGAGACGTGCTTTGACCCTCCCGCCGAGTCATCATCGATTAGCTCGTCGAAAAATTGAATTGGTCTATTAACTGGAACTTTTTTTAACCATTTGTTTAATCTATCCCAATTTTTTTGGATCGGATCCAAAAATGCAGCAACCAAATGGATTTTGGAGATCTTAAATCTTTTAGGGACCTAGACACTAGATCAGACATGGTTTCGAAAGAGTTGCTATTGGATGTCAGCAAGATCGGTCCATGCCCTCAGACGCAGCGGGCAAAACTCCACGCCTACTTCTAATTTTTTTATGTTATATGGCACAATGAAGTAACTCCAATCAATAGGCGATAGAGATTTAAAAAATTAGAAAAGTAATCAGCTCGCCCATATTTTTCGAGCTATTGGCTTTGA
The DNA here is from genome assembly GCA_916610165.2 of Gymnosoma rotundatum. Taxonomy (NCBI): domain Eukaryota; kingdom Metazoa; phylum Arthropoda; class Insecta; order Diptera; family Tachinidae; genus Gymnosoma; species Gymnosoma rotundatum. The sequence goes on from OU744338.1 coordinate 47,447,798, forward strand.
ACTTTTTTTGTGTAAAGTTATGTATAGTGGTTAATTATTTCTTATTTTTAATTGTCTAATTACCTAACTAATTGTCTCCCAAATATTTGTATTTTTTATTGGAGTTACTTCACTGAACTAGAATATATATATACATATATGGTGAAGGGCATATTGGATTCGGTATAGCTGAATATCACACTCTTACTTGTTATTGATGAAAATTACAGATTACGACTAAGTCAAATATCAAAAAATCTGGTTTATTAAAATAAACTACTTGTAAAAAGTTAAAACTCGGATATGATTTGGATATTGAATTTTTGTTAAATTCATTTCATGTATTTGTTCTATTATGAAAACCTAGCCAAGGGGCCAAAATCGGTCATAGAAAGGAAATATTCTTGAAAAAACGATTTCGAAGCAGAGAGTCATTAAATATCAATTAAGAATGTAATATTATTTACTATAATCACCGACAAACGGATAAATTGATACAGCGGTAACATAACTGAAAATAACATCTTATTGCGCATATTTAAGATTCTTATTGTATGTGTTATCTTTTAATTAAAGCGGGTACAAAAGTATACACTTCCTTTTATTATCTGGCTTACAGTTTTGCCATATAAATTATAATTCAGTTATAAACCTGTTTATAAAATTATTCAGTTTATAAAAGCAGTATGAGTGCTATATTCAGCTATGCCAAATCTTATATACCCTTCACCATCTATGTAAATCTAGTTAGTGACTGAGACTTAAATAAAAAAAAATTGTTACTGTATATATATAATTTTACATATAAACGCCATCAGCTCTTAATGGGTTTAGCATTTTTAAAAATTTTGTGTATTTTCTTAAAGATCTCTTCAAAAGCTTTTAATTGATACCTTATTGATATTTTAAAAAATTTTAAAATTTCAGAAGCCCGTTACTCGGAAAATATGGACAAGCGCCAATCTGTACACTGGATGTTATTTCTTAATTTTTAAGTCTGTATCGCCTAATATATTTGGTTTTTTGATTGGAGTTACTTCATTATTCAAAATAATGTGGAAAACTTAGAGGTACGCGTGGTGTTTTGCCCTTTGCGTCTAATTATATGGACCGATCTTGCTGATTTCCAATAGCACCTCTTTCGACACTATGTCTGATCAATTGGCGTATTTTAACGGACATCGCTCAATCTACTTCGCTATGATATTGATATTGTAGAAATTACACACGGAATGATAAACTTAGATATACCCTTTTTCCACTTTTTGTGGTGAAGGGTATTAAAAAATATCGTAGAGATTTGTTGTGCAATCTGTTTTATTACATTATTCTGGCAATCCTAGTAAACTAATGTACGAATTTGATTGTTGTATACACTAATTTCACGAAATTTCATGCAAAATAGTTATCAGTTGCGGTCAAACACAAACCGCATACATGCCAAAATTTAAATTGTAAACGGTAAGGTTTATAAAATTTGTTTTAAACATTAAATTAGTTCTATAGTTGCCTTGTTTTCTATAAAAATACTTTTCTTTGTAGTGGGACAGTTTTTTGTTTTTAAAGTCTTTATACTATTAAATTTTTAATGGTATCGGAATTTGTACATATCTCTTTTATTTTCATATTCGTTACTGTGGTCGTTTGTGTTATTTCAAATAATACACAAACAACAAACCATATGTAGCGAACGTACACAAAGCAAGTGTAACAAAATCCCCTCAAAACTAGTTTCATGCAAAATGCCGTCGTGTAAAATACGTATATCATAAAAAATTTATTGATACCTTTCTTAATTTTTTGACGTCCGGTAAAAAGTGCAACTAAACGTCGGCGGCTAAATTTTAGCCAAACTTTAGCTGAAAAAATGTCGGCGGCGGCGACTATCGAAAATCTTCGGCGGCGGCTGTAAGCCGGCTATTAGCCGTTCGGCGCAGGTCTCTGTATACGCGTCTGTCAAGAAAATAGAATTAATGTAAATATATGTGACAAGTTACACAGCACAAAGCGTAGAAAGCATGAACGCGTAAAAGGCAAGAAGTTTGTTTACTTGCTACTTTTCTACGCTTCGCAATGTGTCATGAAAAAATGTCAGCTGTTTTTGTAGCTAATAATAAATATTGTTGTGTTAATGATTACATTTTTCTGTTTTTAAAATATTTACACTACAGCTGATGAAAACAAAAACTTGGCGCATAAAACGCGTTGCATGTAACCTGACGTTTAAGAAGTGTAGAAAGCGTAAAAAGTAAGAAAAGCGTAAAAAGCGTGTACGCATAGAACGCGTTGTATGGACTTGCAGCTTTAAAGTTACATTTAAAATTGAATTTTAACTTCCATATAATATTTGAAATTTTTTTAACAGATTACATTTTTTTTATAATTAACATGCATGTAGTTTTTATACTGCCCTCGTATATAATACAACCCAAACAGTTAAGGGAAGTGTGATTTGAAAGACGTTAAATTTGTTATTGTCAAAAAAAAAAAAATGAAAACAAAAAGCTGTTTTAAAACCAATATGAGAAAATATTCAACCACAAAAGACACACCTTTTGTTGGTTGTTTTTTTAAATTTGAACTGTGGTTTTTATCCAAAAAAAAAAAAAAATACTTGTTACTTTCCTTGTTTATTTACTTTCCTTTAAAAGATATTGAAAAATAAATCATAAGAGAAAATAAAGAAACAAGACAACTCTTCCTGGGTTTTTGGTAATCTACAGATCAAACTGTTAACCGAGCTTGACATTTGACATTGACATGTTAAATCAAATATTTGATTTGTATTGTTTAAGTTGTAACAAGTCTTTTTTATTTCTGATAGTTTTTACAAAATTTTTCTTACACCCACCTTTTAAAATGTGTTGATCACTTAATTCTTTAGAAAATCAATTAAATTTCCAAAATCTTTTCATTCAAGTCAATTTAAATGAAAAAAAAAAAAAAAATAAATAAATTCATATAATAAAAATTTTTTAAATTAATTTGAATTTTATGTCTCGATTTTTGTTTTTGTTTTTTGTTGAATTATTCCATATTTTATTGTTTACAGCATTTCCGTTTGTGAAGATTTTTTATTTGACACACCTCCACACTTTTCGATGTTTTAAAATTTCCATATAAATTTTTACAGATTTAATTATTAAAAAAAGATGTAAAAAATAATGCAATAAATATTTAAAAAATTTTATTTGTTTTTTAATCAGTTAATTTAAGTGGCAGCAATTTTTAGGATCATAAAATTTTTATTAACGATTTATGGCGCCAAGGCCAAATCGTTTATCTTAGTAAATGGTTTAATGGCGTTTATGCTTAAGAAGCTGGTACATGCTAAGGGCCTTTGAAGTATTATTTGTAATCAACCTAATGATAAAATAAAAAAATTATACAAATCCAATCAAGAGAAAAATACAGTTGCCCAAGTTTAAGCGCTACGCACAAAGAATGGTTTGGCTTAGGGTATATTTTAAGATTTCAATACCCTTTAATTAAATTAGTCGCACTTTCGGTTTGGGTTAAACTACTTTTTCAAATGACTAATTAAATCGTAAAGTGCGATGTTTATAACAAATATGACGGACTTTCAAATTGTTCTCTAAATAGGTAGAGTTAAGTAGGTTGTCAGTAAGTTAGCTGTCAGTCCTGAATTAATTGTTAACAGGGTACCACCTTAATGTCTATAAACTTAGATTGATCTTGCAATGTAAAAAATTGGTTAAAATATATTCGACTCCTTGTTAGCGCGGCTTAGTATCGTTCAATCATAAAGTAACCACTCAACACAAGCCCAGATTTATTTAAGATTATCCATAACAACCACAGGAACTTACATCTTCTTAAGGTATTTAAAATTATTTAAAATCATACTTGTGGCGCTTATTACCTGTGATTTCAGCTTAAGCGAAAGCTATCATCGTCTAGCTTTTTGGTCGAATTTTTTGGTGGTTCTAAGGCATAATACTGTTAAAGGAAAGTGACAGGGAAATATTAAGTTCAAGATTCGAATTTTTAAATTATTTATAAAGGTAACTATCAGATAGGCGTTCTTCTTTAAAGCGTTTGCGATTTTTCAGATTTTCATTTTTGTTAATATGGGTATTGAGCATTATAAAATTTATTTTTCTTATAAAGAGCCCGGATCGTTCATGGGTTTTTTTTATTGTAAAACTTGGATACTTCCTGCTGCCAGTAATACACACTTGATATGGAGACATTGTCAGAAATTCAGTGATTGCAAAATTGAATTAATTAATAATTAATAAATTTTAACATTTATCTGACTTCCTTAGTGAGGTCCAGCATTTAAACGTCAATTTTTCTAAAAAAAATATTGTTGCCTGGAAATCGTGATAACTAACCTTATCCATAATATTGTTACGAAAATAAAATCTGGCAACCCCTGTTGTTGTTTCCGTATGAGCGTGTAGAATAAGTAAACTCAACTAATGGTGTGTGTATAGAATAATATCACATACGTGATCAAGATTAACGTCAGTACCTGCCCGTGAAGGCCTACATGACGGTGGTCTTACCACTGAGTAAAATACAAAGCGTCGACTAGCGCCATCCATAGGACGTAGCCAACAGAGCAGAGTTGCAACTTCAAGAACATGGCTTACAGGCCCATGAAGTTCCCCTTGCTTGACAGTTGGAGACTATCTAACCCCGTCTGTTGAGAGTGCAACAGCACACTTGCCATCTATTTCGCGCCAGACCCGCAGATATAGACTTTTCTAACCAGAGCCACCACGTGTACCCCGAAGGGATCTCACCAATAACCGGCTACAAAAATAGGCGGCTCTCTGCATTGGCCACCGGTTCCGTGGCACCCGTTTTTTTTTTTTAAGTTATTATTACAAATATAAAAACAGAAGATTGTGGGTTCGATTCCCGCCGACGGACGTGCGCACAACGAAAAACATAAATTGTTACTAGGGCTGCTATATATATTTCTGGCCTGGCAACACTGAGTGTTGCCAAGTGCAATCTGACATTTCCATTGGAAAGTTTGTCATTTTTAAGCATAATCGTACTCAAAACGTTTTGACGTACGACCATTATTTGTGTTGTTAACAGTGACTTGAAAAAATTAATATAGAAAAAAATGGAATTAACTCGTGAACATTTTCGTGCCATCATTTTTCACAACTTTCGACGTGGATTATCACGACAAGAGTACATTGATGAACTTAAATCTTTGTATGGCGATGAAGCACCATCCTATAGCACTGTGAAAAATTGGTATAATGAATTTAATCGTGGCCGAAGCTCGCTCAAAGACGAATTTCGTGAAGGTCGTCTAAAAACGGCTGTTGTGCCAGAGAACATTGATGCCGTGCGTGAACTCATAATGCAAGATCGACATGCGACATACCGAGAGATAGAGACATCCTTGGACATTTCTTCCACCAGCATACATTCGATACTGCATGAACACCTGGCCGTAAAAAAGGTTTGTTCTCGTTGGATCCCGCACAATTTGAAAGTCGCTCAAAAAAAGGCTCGTGTCGATTGGTGCTAAGAAATGTTGCAAAAATACGATTGCGGTGCTTCAAAAGACGTTTATAAGATCGTCACAGGTGACGAATCATGGATCTATGCGTATGAGCCCGAAACAAAACAACAATCGACCGTGTGGGTCTTCAAAGATGAGCAAAATCCAACGAAATTTGTTCGTGGAAGAAGCACTTCGAAGCAAATGGTCGCCTGTTTCTTCGGCAAAACTGGCCATGTGGTGACTGTTCCGCTTGAGCAACGTAGGACGGTCCCTTCTGAGTGGTATACTACAATTTGTTTGCCTGAAGTCATCGGAGAAATTCGAAAAACCAACAAGAGAAGACGAATCATTGTTCACCATGACAATGCGAGCTCTCACACATCGGCTCAAACCAGAGCGTTTTTGGCTGACCAAAACGTCGAATTAATGATTCATCCGCCGTACAACCCTGACTTGGTACCTAATGACTTGTTCTTGTTTCCGCACATCAAGAAAAAAATACGTGGTCAACAATTTTCGTCGCCAGAAGAAGCTGTTGAAGTGTTCAAAAACCATGTTTTAGAGGTGTATCAATCGGAGTGGAAAAAGTGCTTCGACAACTGGTTTGAGCGCATGCAAAAGTGTATAAATCATGCTGGAGAATACTTTGAAAAACAATAAAACCATTTTTGATTATAAATATTCGCATTTTCACTATTAGGCCAGAAATATATAGAGCAGCCTCGTATAATGCAATTTAAATTAATAAACAGCAGTACAAACCTCCCGAGAGGCGAGAGACAATTATTGTGTAAAGCCATGGCAAATATTTAGTGGAGACGTCAAATTTAATATAAGAGCAACAGATAATTGTCAAGAAGCCCTGTATAATAAAGAGTAAGAGCAATAGTGGTTAGGGCGGGGAAGTGTAACAGTATAAAGTGTATGGCAGACGTGTGTTGTGGCTGTTGGATTAAAGGGGATGACTGGCTTAGATAAAAGGAGCAGTAGAGATGTCTGCGGATGGTTAAGGTTACTAAACAAGGCATCGAGTAGTTTATGTTTCGCCGGAGTAATACAGTGGTGTATCGTTTATGGCTGCGTTTGCAGTAATAACGCATGTTTAGTAAATACGAGACACAAGGTTCACAAGACAGGTAGGATCAAGAAGTATAGCCAGAGAAAGCCATAAAATTTGAATACAGAATAATAAGCCACAGTGGTACGTGCGGATTCTAAAACGGGAAAAAACTTAACAATATTATTCTTAACATTGATCACTCGAAAAATTAGAGGTTTTACTAAGAAATTAAACAAGTATGCGTGCCATATTCGGTTATGGCGAATATTATAAACCCTTCACCATATATGTGTATCTAATAAACATACATTGCGGTGACAGAGAATTAAAAAATAAAAAAAAAAATTAAGTACTGCTTATAATTTAACATAACAATGTCATCGACTTTTAATCAGTTAAACATTTTTATTTTATTTTTAGTATTTCCTTAAAGATCTCTCCAAAGAGATTAAGAAATGTTGAAATTTCGGAGCCTCCTAACTCGCAAAACATGGGCGAGCGCCAGTTTTTTCAATTTAGGTTTTTTTTCTCTAATTTTTTAGTTTTCTGTCGCTCCATTATTTATTTTATTTTTTTTTTTTTTTGATTAAAGTTACATTATTGTTCCAAATGACATGAAAAAATTATAGGGAGGCGTGGTGTTTTGCCTGCTGTCCCGAAGGACGTGGACCGATCTTGCGGATTTTCAATAGCAAAATTTTTAAAATTATGTCTGATCGATTGGTGTATTTGAAATATTTCTAGCTCATCTAGTGCCTTGGCAAAGTTCTGTATATACTTTATGGGGTAGGAAATGGATATTGTAGAAATTACACACAGAATGGCAAACAGATCTACCTTTTTTCCACCTGGGGTGAAGGGTATAAAAAGAGTTTCTCTATTTAGTTGTAATAAGCGTAGAACAAAACTGGAAGAGAAGAGTGCAATCGAAAGTATAGAAAAGAAATCAAAATCGCTTTTAATATAAGCGATTTTCAATTCCCTCTGCTTAAATAAACCTTTTCGTTTAGGAGTTACCAAATCTTCGTGAATCGAGATTTCCGATGAACAGTTCTCGGTTGTTCGCTTTTCTAACCAAAGTTTACGAAACCCGTTGCAGTACTTAATAATTATTTAAACAACTTTCAACTTCCTTTGGTGGCGTTTTTGTCTTTTGGACCTCGGCTACTTAACGCTATTCCTTCTAGGGTATGGCTTGCAGGGACCTATTCCGGTTATTGATGGGGCCTTTTGGAGAGTGACGTGGTTGCTGTGGTTTCAACGCAAATAGCGAAAAGGATGCTTGCGTCCTATTTTCTCTTGTATTGCAATAGAATGCCGGCTGTGCTGCGATTGGAGATTCAATAGTCACCAGCTTTCAAGAGACGTGTAAGAACATGATCCTGTAAAGCGTGTGATAAATTTTCTAAATCGGGTGTCGCTATTCGCTTTAAGGGTGCTGATATAAACATCCCGTTCAGATACCGTCTGTTTGGAGCCAATACTCCTGACGTTTATCTGTATCACACACAACACCTAGAACATATTTAAGATTAAGAAAACACTTGGCAGAGTACAATTATTGTTATTTGCTTTGGCAAAAATCATAAAACATTAAAGTGATTGCACTGTCATCAAAATTGGTTTCAATCATATTCTTATGAAATTTTCCACTAATTACGTGACAAATTGAATATGTAATATTCAAAAGAAATTTTGTAGCGTTGCCAAAACTCAAAAAAACAGATCAAAAAAGATCTTATTAATATTTATTTTTATTCAAGTTAAAAGTAACACATTGGGATATTCTTGTGTGTACAGACAGAAGCAGGTAGATAACAAAAATATTTATGCTTTAGTTTTTTTGACAAGATTTAAGGTAAACATAAAATATTTAGGTGTGAATAAATACATTTCGTTGGTTTTTTTCTCCATTAGAGAAAACCACAACTGATTTAAGGTGGACTTATATGCAATACAAATCTAGAATGTTATTAAGGTAGTCAAAATGATGGTGAAATATTGACAATAAAAAGTAATATTAAAGCTGTAGACTCCAATAATTAACTAAATTTAAATTTGATACAACAAAGTGTTTTCATTGTTTAACAATATTTCAAAAATAATGAAAGTTTTTCGAACGAAATCCTAAACGATGAGGCATGTGATGTCTTCGTAAATCGGTAAAATTGCCGTGTTTGCAGAGTGGAGAACCCACATGTGCTTGTCAAACAATAAATGCTTCCACAACATGTCACCGTTTGTGACTGTTTCGGGATGTTAGCATCATTTTCAAAAATGAGGCTGGTAAAGCAGCAACTATTAGTGGTGCTCGATACTGCGACATGATAATGAAGTTCTTTTTGGTAAAATTGCTATTTGATTCATATCTTTCGCTTAATTTGGGATACCCTTTATTTTTCACCGACTTCAAAAAAACAAGAAGGTTGTCAAATCGACTAAAGTTTTCTTTTTTTTTATATATTTGTGCCTCCATAACTCATTTCTGAACCGATTTCTAAAATGTTTATTTAAAAGGTATTGATTACAGATTGGTTCCGTTTTTTTTAATTAATTCAATATTTCAAAAACTGAAAGGGTTTCCCATACAACATGCATGTTTTATACGTGTATTATAACAAATAGTAATTAAAAAATCAATCTTAAAATTAAAGGGTGTCCCCATAGGTGACGTAGATAGACCTATATGGGCCTATTGTTTGAACAGTTATAGACAAATATTTGCAAGTTGGACAAAAGATCAATTCCTATGAATGTTATAGTAAGAAATATTGATATTCAAAATTATAAATTAAAGGGTGTTCCAATAGTTCATTTAACTTGATGTATATGGCTGTATTTTTAACATTTGTAGACAAATGACAAAAATTAATAAAGAGCTGTATTGCTAACTTCGTTATAACAGCAAATATAAAATTTCGATTTTAAAATAAAAGGGTGTCCCGATTGTTAATGTAATTTGATGTATGTAGCTAAACTTTTTAAGGTTATAAATAGACGGCTTAAACTTACGAAGGACTTGCTAAGTCTGTTATATCAAAAAGTTTATGATTTAAGTTTAGAAATAAGAGGGTGTTCCCATAACTTATGTAAATTGACCTATATGGGCCTGTCTTCTGAATCGTATAGACAAACGCTTGCAAATTTAACAGAATACCGATTGCTATGACCGCTAAAGTAACTAGTATTAATATTCAAAATTATAAATTCAAGGGTGTCCCGATAGTTAATGTAATTTGATGTATGTGGCCAAACTTTTGAACAATTATAGACAGACAGTTGATACTTACAAGACCGATATAACAGCAAGTTTATAATTTGAAATTTAGGCAACATATCCAACACTGTGTTTGGTATAATAAGAAGTATACATATTTTAAATTATAAATTAAAGAGTGCTACAATAGTTTATGAATTTTTTTGTATACTGCCAAACTGTTGAATCGTTATAGACAGACGGTTGAAATTTACGTAGAAACTGATTGCTAAGTCTATTACAACAGCAAGTATAAAATTTGAATTTCGAAATAAAAGGATGCCCGTATAGTTGGTGTAATTTGATGTATGTTGTCAACTTTTATAGTTGTAAAGAGATGGTTCTAATAAACAAGGAGCTGTAGTGCTTAGTCTGCTACGAGGGCTGCTCTATATATTTCTGGCCTAATAGTGAAAATGCGAACATTTATAATCAAAATTGGTTTTATTGCTTTTCAAAGTATTCTCCAGCATGATTTATACACTTTTGCATGCGCTCAACCAGTTGTCGAAGCACTTTTTCCACTCCGCTTGAGACACCTCTAAAACATGGTTTTTGAACACTTCAACAGCTTCTTCTGGCGACGAAAATCGTTGACCACGCATTTTTTTTTTGATGTGCGGAAACAAGAAGAAGTCATTAGGTGCCAAGTCAGGGCTGTACGGCGGATGACCCATTAATTCGACGTTTTGGCCGGTCAAAAACGCTCTGGTTTGAGCCGATGTGTGAGAGCTCGCATTGTCATGGTGAACAATGATTCGTCTTCTCTTGTTGGTTTTTCGAATTTCTCCGATGACTTCAGGCAAACAAATTGTATTGTACCACTCAGAAGTGACCGTCCTCGTCTTTGAAGACCCACACGGTCGATTGTTGTTTCGTTTTGGGCTCATACGCATAGATCCATGATTCGTCATCTGTGACGATCTTATAAACGTCTTTTGAAGCACCGCAATCGTATTTTTGCAATATTTCTAGGCACCAATCGAAACGAGCCTTTTTTTGAGCGACTTTCAAATTGTGCGGGATCCAACGAGAACAAACATTTTTTACGGCCAGGTGTTCATGCAGTATCGAATGTATGCTGGTGGAAGAAATGTCCAAGGATGTCTCTATCTCTCGGTATGTCGCATGTAGATCTTGCATTATGAGTTCACGCACGGCATCAATGTTCTCTGGCACAACAGCCGTTTTTGGACGACCTTCGCGGAATTCGTCTTTGAGCGAGCTTCGGCCACGATTAAATTCATTATACCAATTTTTCACAGTGCTATTGAATGGTGCTTCATCGCCATACAAAGATTTAAGTTCATCAATGCACTCTTGTCGTGATAATCCACGTCGAAAGTTGTGAAAAATGATGGCACGAAAATGTTCACGAGTTAATTCCATTTTTTTTTTATATTAATTTTTTCAAGTCACTGTAAACAACACAAATAATGGTCCTACGTCAAAACGTTTTGAGTACGATTATGCTTAAAAATGACAAACTTTCCAATGGAAATGTCAGATGGCACTTGGCAGCACTCAGTGTTGCCAGGCCAGAAATATATATAGCAGCCCTCGTATAACAAGCATAAAGGTTGGATATGGAATACAAGGTTTCCCAATTGTTAAGGCAATTTAATGTATGTGGAAAATTATTTTAACAACTTTTTTGTCATTTAGGATTTTAAGCGAAAATTTGATATATTCTATAAAATTCAAATTTTTCGTTAGTTTTATTGCGAAATTTTGTTTTTTTTTAAATTTCAGTTTTTTTTGTAAAATATAAATTTTTAGGTGAAATTTTATTCACCAAAATTTTGTGATTTTTTTGACGTTTTTCTTTTTTGTGAACCTTCAATATTATTGATAATGAAGTTTATTATGTTTTATTTACGTTTCTTAAAATAAAAAGAAATAATTTGCTTACTTTTGCAACGAAAACATTCGGTTGCATTTTTTGGTTACAAACATTTCTCTAATTTAAGATAAACTCGGCGCTTTTTTTTAATTGGAAACTTGGGCAATAAGAGAAGTAGAGTCAGAAATAATGAATAAATTAGTTGTAATATTTATGATTGTAATTTAAGATGTAAAAATTCTGATTTTTTCAAAACAAGGTTGGTCACCCCTTATTCAACATGTTGCTAGTAACAGCTCGCATAAAACAAATTATTTTCTTGTACCTACACTCGCACACATCTTATCATCATTGTATCTCAACATTTTGTAGTGAATGAAAGCAATAACACACACTCTAAACGAATTGTTTCTACAAAACGAAAATTAGTTCCACGAGATACTTGCTGCCTTGCGGTTCGCTTAAATACTAAATAGCGGTTGCTGGAGTGATTCTTGAAGTTTTGACGTCAAAAAACATCGGTTAAAGAAGAGCGTCAATATTGAAATGTTTTTAACGTGAAAAAGCTTTAAGCAAAAGTTAAAAACGAAAGAAATAAAAAATGTTAAGAGAACAAACGCATTTATTGAAATTTTAACACAAATTAGTGCAAAAAAACATCACATTTAAGACAAAAAAAAAAAAAAGTTAATAACAACAACAAATGTTAAACATCGGTTGAATAGTATTTTGCTAAATTTTGGCAATTTTTGTTGTGGATTTCTTTTCCTTTTGGGATGTTTATCGAAATTTTGTTATTGTTGGCAGTTTATTCGAATTTTTATATGTCTGCGTTTTGCCAATTTTTTAAACTTGATTTAAAGAAACAAAATAATAAAAAACAACAACTCAAATGCGGGATAAATAAAATTGTAATTTTTGTTATTACTCGTATAAAGAAAAAAATATAACTAAAAATTTCTTTTTAATTAAAATACTAAATATTTTTACTAAATAATAATCTAAAATTAAAAGAAATTAAAATTTCAAACATTTTTAATAAAACGAAGAGAATATTAAAAAAAATTTTTTGAAAAAGTATCGAGTTACTTTATTTATATTGTCCTGGATTAAATATATATAAAGAACTCGATTAAGTAGATTTAAATAAAATAAATAAAAATAAACACATTTTAGAAATATGAGAGGGTAAATATGAAAAAATATTAAAAGAAGTAAAAAAAAAAAATTGGAAAATATTAAGGAAAGTTTATAAAAAATAAAAGTGAAAATATAAAGCACAGCAACATGTTGAATAAAACTAATAACGGTTATTGTTCTTTGGATTATGATGTACCGGTCACTAGACCCACAAAAATTAATACGGTGGGTTTCAAATTCATTAAAAAATATTTAATTAAAAATATATCTAATAAATAATGTTATTTAATAATAAATATTTTATAGTGGAAAAAAATCTTTGTTACAATTTAAAGCCACTTGATGATTTTTTTTTCTGGAACATAAGCTAAAAAAAAGTGTTTTCTTCGTTCTAAGCCATCCGGAAAATTAGTAAATTTATTTAGAGCCAGGAGAAGCTCTCATAATTCCATGCTTTTAAGTTTTTTTTTTTAACTCCTCATCCTTATAAACTCTGGTTTGATTTTCCCTGCTAGCACAGCATTTGCTGTTGATGGGGTTCCTATAAAATCTGCGTTATTTTACTGTATCGATACTGGCGCTAACTAAGCTTCGAAATGTCGCAGCAATGTTTATTATATTTTACTACAGACCTGGTACAGAAAAGATAGGGAATTGTAAATAAATTGCCACGTTTTTTTTGCTAATTTCAGCCAAAATATTTTACTACAGAAAAAACAAAAAGAATATGAAGGGGGAATAATTTTCATGCAATATTATTTGGTATTTCGATGGGGATTTTTAGCACCGGACAGTGTAGGTTTTTAAACTGTTTTAATGATGACATTTCTTTGCAACTGCGAAATGCTGACTTAGCATTCCTTTGATTTGATGAAAATATATAAATAATAAACTGAAGTTTCTAAACATATGTTTTTCGATTCCTAGGGCTTAGATGCCAGCCTTAAAATAAGAACTTTTACTGACACATATTTTTTTTTTAATTCTATTATCTAAACAAGCAATTATCAATTTTAATCGATTCATTAATATTACGATGCAAATGACCCAATTGTTTATCAGCACCTATACAACTTTAACAATAAAATTTTATTAAGTATAATTTTAAAGTCTTTCTAAGCAGTTTATAATATACTACGGGCTTGTTTTCTATGGGGCTCTACTCCAAACGCGTGAGAAATCTATCAAATCAGTTTGAATTTTATAGACCAGGGAATATCATTATTTTAAATATCTTCACAATATGGGTTTTTAAGATCGATTAAGATTCATTCAATTGCTATTTTGTTCTCTTATTAACTCTTACTATTAAGTTTTTGAACATTAAAATCATAAAATATTCTGCCCTTTCCATAAATATCTTACTTACTTACTGCATTTTCCCTTTTTCTTTCATGCAGGTCCTATCTCTGGAAACAGATATAGATAAGTTTCTATCTATGTTTTGAATTTCATTAAAATGGATTAGCCGAGACTTTTTTAAAATTGTTCGCCTCCCTTTTTCTCTCCTCCTGCTCCTCTATTTAAAAAATATAAATACTATTCACCTTTCCAGCTTTCTCTATACTTCCACTAATAATTCAAGACCAATATTAGCGAAATTACTCTAGCCATTCATTTAATATTCATTTTAATATTTTACTAGCAGGTCCCATGACTTCGTTTAGGTGTCATTTCAAATTTACTTAAAATTCAGATTTAGAAAACTGTATTTTTAAACGTTTATTCCACAGTTCTGTAGGCAGAGTGCAAAATGCTCTGTTTACAAAAATAAAATGTGCAGGCAACTGTTTTGGTACCAATATACCGGTTAAATTGGATGCTTTTACACTTGTATCTCTATTTTCTTTACAAAGTGAATTATTTAAAGTATTCTGTATTGGAAATAAGGTTCTAAGGGACCTTCTTGCAGTTTTTACGTTATGCGAACACAGACGGACAGACAGACAGATAGGCAGACAAAAATTCTAAAAATACACAAACATCAAAATTATTAAGCACAATTTCTTTTTTTTTTATTTTAAAGTGAAAAGATATTTGTAGCAAAAAATTTTTAGAAAAAAAATTTTTGACTACTTTTCTCAATTAAAGAGTTGCCAAAAATTGCAGGTAAATAAAAAAATATATTTATTGCTATTTTTTTTAAAACGACACATACATCTATTATTTGCTGTTATTGATAAACTTATAATCAAAAAAGATGGTTTAAAATTTGTGAGTAGTTTTCGCAAAATAAATAATGTAACGGAAGAAACATTCAAAACTTGTCTTACCACCAATACAGAAGCGTTCAGAATGAAGTCACATTTAGACCATGTGCTCTCAATTCGCAAGGCTGGAACAAAAATGAAATAATTCCTGCAAAAAAAAACCGACTTTAGAACAGATTTTATCAACTTGAGGGGCACACTTTCATTTCCAAATTAAAATTTTATATTTGCTGTTTAAGTAGACAAAAGCTTTGTACAGACGGTACTGACAATGACAAGGCAAATAAAATTGTAACCACAATTTAGATTGTCAGTTCCCATGATTGCAAGGCATTCGTCAGAAAACTGACAATTTTATTGTAAGACAATTATCTGACAATAAATTTATCTGACAACTTTGTCAGACAACAAATTGGTAGCTCACATGCTAATAATAATTGCCAAGTGTCAGAATTAAAAAATTCAAAAGACATTTTTTTTAAATTTTTTTAATGTACATTTTTTTAAAAGGTACAAAAATTTTTATCAAAACAAATAGATTTTAATCAAAACGAAGAAACTGCAACAATTCTAACATTTTACGTTTTTAGCGAGGATCAAAACAGCTTTTAGCTATTTGTCTAAAAAGGTTCAAAAGCTTGGCCACATACATCAACTATTGGGACACCCCTTATTTGTAGTTTTAGATATTTATATTTCTTAATATATCATACAAATTAGTGGACTATTTACATTTCATACAAATTAGTGGACACTTTGTCTAATTCTCAAGTGTTTGTATAAACCGGTTCGAAAGATAGGGCTATATACATGTATAATTACATCAGTTATGAGCACACCCTTTAATAAATTAAAATTGTATATTTGCTCATTTAGCGGACTTGGCAATGCAAGTTTCCTGTAAATTTCAGTTGTCTTCTATAACCTTTCAAAGGTTTGGTCACATTCACCAAATTACATCAATTATTAGAATACCCTTAAATTTCTAAATCCAAATTTTATTCTTGACTTAGCAATACAAGTTCTTTGTAAATATCAATCGCCTTTTTACAACCATCATATATGTTCATAAAATTAAATGATCTCTATATTGAATATAATACTTGTTATTACAAAGGTCATAGTTGTATACATTCTGTCCAATTTTCAAGCGTTTGTTTATGACAGTTCAATAGATATGACCATGTAAGTCAATTTACATGAAAAATTTCGGTCACTACAATACATGTACTGTATTCCAGTTTCAACTATTCGAGCTTTGTTCCTGAAGAACTATATGCCATTTTCAAAGTATTTGAAAACTGGCAAGTTTTTCTGACCATCAAAATCATCCCGTGAAATACCGTCGCTGTCCATTTTTTTAACTCACTTTTTTCTGCTTTAATTTTAATTTAAATTTTTATTTTAAGTTTGTTTTTAAAGAATTTTTCACTTTTTTTCATTAACTTTTATCTGACAATGATATCGTTGTAAGATGTTTAAAATTTCCAACATATTACAATTTATTTTATACTGACAATGCCTGACAATGTTCTGACAATGGAAATAAATAAGTTCGCACAATTATAAGATATGTAACAATTTATTGTCAGGTAGAAGTCTGACAATTTTCTGACAATGGTTTTTCTGACAATATTGTCAGACAATAATTGTAAATTCACACGATTGTTAGGCGTTTTCTGTATATATTTTTCTGACAAAATTGTAAGATCTGACAACTGTCTGTACAGAGCTTTAGCAATTGGATTTTTTGTAAATTTAAGACGTCTGTCTATAATGGGCCAACAGTTTGGACACATACATCAAATTATATAAACTATTGTAAAAGGTACGGTCATATTGGCCAAATTATATTACTTTTTGGAATACCCTTTAATTTCAAAATTTAAATTATAAACTTTTTGTTATAGCGGACTTAGCAATATAGGTCCCTTGTAAGTTCCAGCTGTATGTCCACAACTGTTCAAGAGTATGGCCATATACATTAAACTAATGGAACTATTGGGGCTCCCTTTTATTTACAATTTTGAATATAAACACTTGTTATTTCAATGGTGAAAGCTATCTTGTTATTTCAATGGTGAAAGCTATCGAGCTTCTGTCCAATTTTTAAGTTTTGTCTATTAAGGTTTAAAACAGTCAATTAACGTCCCCTGTGAGGACACCCTTTATTTTTCAGAATTATTTTTGTATATTTTATTTTAGTTATTTTTGTAATTTTCAAGTTTTGAAATATACTTTAGTTTTAATACCTAAACCATATAATATATAAAGTGACCCTCGTTTGTAAAAAAAATACTCCCTTCAAAGCCTTAATGATGCTGTAGTGAAATTATGGCAATTTTTTTCATTTTATATTTACAAGTGAAAAGAGATGTGAAAGAAAAATTGCAAGTAGTTTCTACAGTGTGTGTCTCGATTATAAATGCATGATATTAATTTCACGCCCATTTTACAAAATGGTTAACATATTTTATAGCAAAAATAACAACAACATTAGGTGTATGTTGTTTATGTGCGATACAAATATATATAGTTAAAGGAAATTAAAAAAAAACAATTTCACACTTAAAAAATCGAATAATTATTTTTTATATATTTTTAAAATTGCTCTGGTAATTTCCGTTTTTTTTTTTAATTGAGGACGTTTAATCATAATGGGAGGTTAATTACTTGTTTTTTTATTATTTTTTATATTTTAAATCTGTTGAATATTTTTCGAGATTTAAGAAAAAAGACAAACATTGCCACAGTATGTGAGAGATATTTTTATAAATAAAGCAACAAAATTTCACAGACTACACACTGGGGGATCTGGCAAAAAAATATGTAGTTTTTATGTGGCTACTCCGATTAATTGAGTTTAAATTTCATTGTAAGAAAGGACATTTACATTGTAAGAAAGGACATATTATTCCATGAAAGGAAATCTGAATTAAAGTTAATTTTTCATACAAAAATTAGTCACTTTGGAGGAAAAATAATAAATTTGATTT
Organism: Gymnosoma rotundatum; assembly: GCA_916610165.2. NCBI lineage: Eukaryota > Metazoa > Arthropoda > Insecta > Diptera > Tachinidae > Gymnosoma > Gymnosoma rotundatum. Next base: position 47,465,779 of record OU744338.1, read on the forward strand.
TTGCATAATACTTTGTATAAAAATATCTCTCAAAGCAGTATAAACATTTTATGTCTTTTTGAATAACAAACATATACGGCATTTACACTATGCAATTTTTCATGAAACTAGCATGATATTTTTGTTTGTTTGTCAAGCAGGAGGAGTAAGCAATATGGTATTGCTTTTAGGGGATTTTACTGTTGCTAATGTTTACTTTCAGATAACGCATAACGCTGTAACTTAAATAGAAAATTGAGAAAAAATGCCTCAAAAAATTGCATAGTGTACATCTGGACAAAGACCAGATGCAATTTTTCGCTAAAAAACTTGCTTCTTCTTTAATTTTCCTAAACTTTTGAATATTAAGTAAATTTGGGTTGATCCGCTAGTAAATATTATACTGTTATCATACCTTTCCGTAAAAACCGTCGTCACTGGCTGTTTGTTTAGTACTTTCGGCGAGCGCTTTTGTTGTGAGAACATAATTTTCAAGCCACGTTTTTATTAGTACTAAAGAGAAAGTGTTACGTATATGTTGTATAATTGGTGTTGTGTTTAGGTATTATACAGGTAGATTGTTTGACTTCTGTCATGTTTATCGGGGGTATACAGTTTGAAATTTCCGCCTTTTATTATTGAATATTTAAGATTGACTATGTGTGAGTGCTTAAATAATTTTAGTAGTGTAAAATTGTCTCAGAGGTTTTATTTACCTGTTCGTTAATAATGTCTCCGTTAAAAGTTCATATTATGTAAATTTTCGTGTTTTTAAGAACGTCTAGTCTTTGTACTTTTGAACTAGGATGTAGTAATGTCATAGATTCATCTATTTTCCGTGGCTCGTATTCATATGTGTTAAAGTATATTGCAAAGTTAAAATCTCTTCTTTTCCGTTTGTATGATCGTGTGTGTTCTGTCTATCTTTTTTTTAAGTCTGTCTCTGTTTGTTTATATTAAATATATCGGTTGTTTCTGTTGATGTCTTGAGATTGTTTCGTAGAGTTTTGTTCGTTTTTAGTGTTGTCTGTAAACCTTCTTTCTGAAAAAGGTTTGTTAATCTCTATATTTCTGGTCCTGTATAAGTAAAAATGTGTCATAGTGTTGTATCGATTATCTCTTTGTCTATTGTCTTCTTGTTTTTCTTGTTGTATTGTCTAAGTTATTCATCGATGCCGGTTCGGTTGTAACCGTTATTTTTTAGCTACAGTGTAAAGTGTGTCGAGTTCTTTGTTATATTTATCTGGAGCAAGTAGGACTATTTTATGTATGTGAGTCACATGTATGTCTAAATGCTGCGAGTTTATGTTGGGTAGGATGGTTTGAGGAACTGTGGATATTTGTGTCTGCTATGGTTGGTTTTCTATAATGTCAAAGTTTAAGGAATAATTCCTCGTGTTATTGATATGTCTTCTTCTTTTTCCACTGTGTAGTAATGAGTTTTTTTCCATCTGTTTTTTGTTATAATTTTCATGCACAAATTCTTAAGTTAAAAACTTTAAGGCGTTTTCTTAAAAAAAAAAACTACATTTAAGTCGAGAATTGTAAAATACTTTTAGAAATAACTGAAGGCATGTAGGGTTTTCTGTAAACCGGGCCACGGAATTTCGGAAAATATAAACAAAACTTCAAATTTTTTCAAAATGTAGGTTGATCTAAAGGATTTAATTATGTGTTGGAAAACAAGGTGTATTCGGCACTTATTTGAAACTTAAATTGTATAATATTGCCACCGCAACTGCTCAAGTTTTATTAAAATTTCTGGCCTAAAAAGTAACGTTTTCTCTAGGTGTCTCCGTTTATATATAAATGTTAAGAACTTTTTTATTATTTAATCTTTTTTTAAGCAAGAAAAAGTTTGTTCCTTAATCTTATCAGCTGATTTGGTTTCTGCCTTTTTCCTTGTTTTATTTCCGTGATATTGTTGTGTAAAGTGTATTGCGTATTGTCAAACAAATTTAACAGGATCTCGATGGAAAAACCGTAAACTGATTTTATCCTCGAACTTTTACTCTTCCATCAGAAAGGGATACTTCGCCCATTTTATACGTACGATGTTCTTCATTAGCTGATAAAAATGAGCTTGCTTAGTATTAATCAAGTAATTTTAATTATTTGTAAAACCTAGTGCAAAGTTTCAATAAATTTGTTTAAATTTCTTTCGTCCCAATTTGTTTTGTATCATTTTGCCGACATTAAGTTTCTAACCCTTTAAACTTACAGTGTGAGTATTTTTTTTTAACATTTTTAAACCTTTTTTTTTCTTAATTTAAAAGGTAAAATTTCTAAACATAAAAAACTTAAAGCTTGCGAATATCGGGTTTAAACAAAAACTGTTTGTAAACAGTTTTTTTTCTCAATATCATTCCCTATAACCGTTTTAAAGTTTTGCTGACTAATTGCTATTTCCGTTGAATATTTTCTTATCGCTCGTATCTTTATTGTATGACAAGTCAGTGTTCTTAATGACACTTTATTTACCTTAACGAAAATATTTACTTTAAATGGGATTTTTCAAAAACTAAAAAATATACAAGTTATAGTTAAATAAATGACTTTTGATAAAAGTTAAAATTAAAATTTTAATTTTTAAGTTGTTATTTGAGAAATTTATTTAAAATAAGACAAAGCATTTATCAATTAGTAATTTTTTTTAACGCTTTTGTTTCAAAAGTATATTAATCTATTATGAGCAAAGCATTTTGCGGTAGTTGTTCTACTTTGCTTCAAAATAAAAATAAGCTTTCAATATGATCTAGTCATCTATGATACCTTTTCCGTTTTAGTCAGCTATAGCAATGAATAATTCAATAATAATGTTGAAAAAACGCTTAATACACACGATAGAATATAGAACTAAACGTACATATTTCAAATAATGTTACCTCGTGTGTAGTAATGTTTCTTATTATGTCCCCTTTCATATTGCCTGAAGTATCTAAATTGTTTGATATTTCATGTTTCTTAACACGATGTTCCCTCGTTTGCATCGATGTTTACGATTTTTATACCCTTCCTAACAAAAAACGGATAAAGGGTATATATCAGTTTGTCATTCCGTTTCCGAGTTACGGGCCTCTAAAATTTTCAATTTTTTTAAAGGAAATGAATTAAAATTCACTTATTTTCGCCTTTGGTTCTTTTTTAATTTAATTTCTAAATACTTTTAGAAAGAAAAATTATTTACCAATGTATGCGGACGTTTTCCAAAGAAAAAAGGAAAAATTAGACGCTAGCAAAATGAAATGCAGCATTTTCTGGACCGCCACAACCTTCATCAGCATTCTTTGCATCTATCTACCTTATGTTGTGTACGTTCATCTATTTAACCAACTAATATTAATTTGGTTAGACGAAGTCCACACACAACTTTAAGCATTTCTTCGTCGTTCTTTTTGTAACTCGTCTTTTGCGAAATGCAATTTTTATTTTTAACCATTCATACTTGTTTAATTTATAAGATCCCCGGTTCAAATCCTGACTGGGAAACAATTTAAAAATTATATAAAATTGTATTTATGCCGAACCAAAATTTTTTTATTTTATAATTCTCTGTCACCCCAATAATTGCGTTCTTTTTATACAAGTTAATTCACTTAACTAGATTTACATGGATGGTGAAGGGTATATAAGATTCAGCATAGCCGAATTTAGCACTCTTACTTGTTTTTTTCTTTCCAGTACATATTAAAAGGATAAACTACACACAGAACTGATGATGTTTCTTGCATGGTTGCTTCGTCTGTATTAAAAAGAGCATGGTCTTTAAGCCATGTTCCACTTAATGTTGCCTCTGAAATCCTTTATTGAAGCAATAAAAATAAATATGAAAGATTGGTCTTTCTAGCGCATATTTTCTTTTCATTAGGGCAGACACTTATTTTTTTTAACAACAAAAAGAAAATCATAAAATTAAGAGGTGGCGCATAACTTCATACGGTTGCCCGTACTTGATTGATTTATTTCATACTTTTCTTTTTAAATCTATTCCTCATTATTTTGCTGATAGACTTCCCAGACCAAAAAGTCAATACCAAAAGGAAAGTTGTCGATTTGACAAACACTTAATTTAATTTGAAGATTTTTCTTATTATCTTTTGAAGTAGCAGCACTTCTTTATCCTTATTTTATCATGACATAATACATAATTTAAAATTTGTACACTTGGTGTTCTTAAAAATAGGTCCGTTAAATAAATATTAGAAATAGGCTTACAAACGATGTCTCTTTCTAAACCAGATACAAAATGAAAACGCTGCTTTTATTTTCTCTTTTTACAGGCAGTCTGAATTGTTTAAGTTTTTATTTTTTTATTATGATTTTAATATGAAAGTACTTTTGTAAAATACGAATCCTTGTTTTAAATAATAACGGCCATATTTAAAAGTACATCTTTTTTTGATATTTAACTTTATTTTATCTATATCTAAGCACAAATTGCATAAACAAAATAACATGTAAAACATAAAACAAAAGAGAAAAACAAAACAAGAACGTTAGCCCAGATCCAATTACACAATGATCATCATAATGCATAACAACATTTAAGACAACAAAACTCAGATTATTTGTAAAGTAGACATCTGCTGCTCCAATGTCAGCCAACCAGCACTCAACCACTTACTACACAACATTTTAAGTAGAAGAAGCAATACCATCTATCCACATAAAATAACTTCACATTCTAAAAACTCGTACCTAGAACAACATTATGTGCCACAATTCATATATGTACGTATGCCCAAACGATGATCATGATTATGATTATGATAAGATCCCTAATAATATAGAAGTTGATTTTGAAGATGATACACTACTTTGCATTTACAAAAAAAAAAGTCAAGTTACTTGTACATTTTATGGTGGTTGCAACACTCAAACTCATAAAATCTGATACAATTTATGCCTTTTGATACGTTTTTGCAGTTGTTGCATATTCACACATACGGCTGTCAGATAATATTTAATAGTTTTTAATAGTAGACCTTCCTTTACATTCCTCGTCAGCAGTATTGTCAGTTTGTCATAAGATGTTGCAAGTATTTGTTGTAACTAATACAGTCAATGAACATTTAACAAAAATCCCATTAAAGGTCTTCTTCTTCTTCTTCTTTTTGTTCTTTAAGTATGCGATTGTATGCTGGAAGTTTTTCTTTTGAGTCTTTTAAGGAGCCACAATTGTTGAGAACACAATTCAACAATTATTTAATATTAGTGGAATGCAGTCTGCTTGTTTAAGCTGATGGTCAATGATTAATCTTGTAGCTGATTGACAAAGTCATAATAAATGGGAGAAGGAACGCGTGGCATGCAGATAATGTTAGTTTTAGATGAAGAAGTAGTTTTAGTTAATGTTTGTTGAAGAACATGTAAATTGACATTAATGATCCAGAGCTTTACTAAAGAACTTATAAAAATATGTTTTAAATAATTTCGACTGTATTCTCCAAAAACATGTGTTCCCTGAATTTAATAGGGAAAAGATTAACATTTCTAATTATTTATATTTAGAAAAAAAAAATAAATCGTTTTAATAACTAATTACATATTTTTAACAAACAGTTTTCTGTCTAATTATCAATTTAAAAATTATTTTTTCTAATTAAAATAATTTACCTGCAGAATTAAAAAAAAATATTTTAGTTCCCTTATTGCGACGTCAAAATTTTGAATAGTTTCAATATCAAGTATATTTATTTCGGTTTAATTATATGTTTAATATTCACCACGTTTTTATTTATTATTATTTTTACATTGACGAAAACTTTATTCTGATTCGAGCAATTGTAGCCGTTCGTTCATGAACGACAAGCTCTGCCTAAACAGATTTTCATATCAAGAGAGTAAATAAATAAAGGGTGTTTTTAATATACGTAAAGAACTTTAAGTTGGCAACACTTTTTTAACTGGCAGCCATTTTTTCGGCTGTCATCATGTGATTAATATTTAGTTTGATTTGGCATTTCAACATTAATAAACTGACGCCTGAACAACGTTTCCAAATTGTGTAAATTTATTTTGAAAATCAATGTCTTGTTTGAAAAACGTATCGCGCACGACATTCTTTTTACGGTCACCATAATCGTTTATCAGAGCAATTAATTCGATTTACTATAGAACGTTTTTGAATCACATTTACTCTAAATGATAATACGCATTGACAGAGACGTCTTACAGTGCGTACAGAAAAGGTCATTGCTGCTGTAGAGCGCAGCGTAGGAAAAGACAGGAATACGTTTTTACGCCATCCACTTTATGGAAGTTTTTTCCGAAAGATGTTGGTTTGTGTGCGTACAACATCGAAGTCATGTAACAATTAAAGCCACACAATCATCTAGCAAGGCGTAAAATCAGTGAATGGGCCCAAGACACAATGACCGTTTACCCTGATTTTTTGTTTAGAGATGAAGCTCACTTTTAGTAAAATAAATACGGCAATAAAAAAATGCCGTATTTGGAGTGATAATAATCCACAAGTGTATTAAGAGATACCATTACACCCAGAAAAACTGACTATTGGTGAGCTTTATGGACTGGCAGAATCATATTTTAAAAATTATGCACAGAACGTTACAGTCATTGGTGACCGTTATAGATGCATGATTACCGACTTTTGCGTTCATTAATTAAATAACCATAATATGCAGACGTTGTGGTTTCAACAAGTCGGCACAACATGTCACACAGCTCGTACCATAAGAGAGTTATTGAAGAAAACGTTTGATAACCTTTTAGTATAATGTTTTTGACCCAAGAATTGACCTCTTAAATCGTGCGATTTAATGCCGCTAGACTATTTTCTGTTGTGATATGTGAAGTCGCTAGTCTGCGCCGATAAGCTATTGACCAACTGCAGGATTAGATTCACCACGTTATTGCCGCTATACAAACACAGATTTAGGAAATGTTATCGAAACTGAAACCAAACTACGTAGGCTATTCTTATTTATTTTTTACTAATTTTAAACAACCGTTGGGTTATATTGGACTTAAAGGTTTTCTAAATAAAAATTAAAAAAGTATTACCCAATTTTTTATAAAATGTCTGACATTTTGCTAGTATTTCCAAGTTCTTCTGGGATAGATTTTTCAAATATTGTTTTAATTTTGTATTGTTAATAGATTTATTACTATTATTTTACTAGGTAGCGTTATCCGCCCAGTAGATTTCTTTATTTATTAAACAAACAACGTGGCTTTTTGTTGTTGCTTTAAAGTTTGAAGTGTCAAAAGACATTTTCGAATGACCCGCCATTTTCTATTTATTTGTTTGTTTATACTTATTACTTGCGGATTGTCATTTTTATGAATTTTTTCTTCACACTGAACAAAGTTCCCAGAGTAAACGAACTTGCTGGTAATTGTTGCATTTCGCTTCTTATTCAATTAGCGATGCAATTAAGTACTAATTGCTCAATATATTAATTGACTTCTTATGTGGTAAACTGAGCTCAATTATTGCCTTAATTGCGTAAATTCCTTAATTGCGCAATTAAAGCGTATGTCTGAACAGCGTATAATGGAAACATAAATATCACTTTCGTACTCTTTAATAATTTCTTTTAAAAACGCTCGCTCTGGCGAAGCCAACTTTACTCTTCGCTTACAAAAACATATGTACATGAAGTTAACACTGTTTTTGACAGACAAACAATTAAACGAGTATGATGGCATGATCGCAAACACAAAATCAAAAATATTTAAAATCCATTCAGCGCCGCTGACAAACACGAAATTTTTCTTATTACATACCGTGCTCATATGCCAAGTTTGATAGTCTAATAGCCGCTTTAATATTAGGTTAGCATCAGACATTATTAAATTGGTTACTTCCCCAGTTTTACACTTTATATGCTTTTAACGCAGTTTACTGTGAGCATCTTTGATTGCCATAAATGACTTAAAGAGAGTCTTAAATTGACGGGTTCCTGCATGCAAATAATTTTGCAAAGAAATGAAAATTATTGTTGTCGTTGTTGTTTTATTTTAATTTTATTTTAAATATAGACAAACAGCAAACATTTATCAATCATTTAAATAAAAAATGAGTGTAAAGAAGGACAAAAAAAATAAAAAATTTAAAAATAAAATAGACCTGTTTTTTTAAATCTCAGAAAAAGAAAACATGCTGAAAGAGAGGTTAAAAAAGGTTGTAGAAAAAGAGAAAAAAAAAATAAACAACAGAAAAGATTGCCACACAACAACAAAATTTAATATCAATTACCAACTTCCTCTTTCTGAATAAAAAAGACTTCAAAGGAAAAAATAACATTTTCTAACATTTTTTTATGACATACAATTCATGAGATGGAAAGAAAAAACATTCAACAAATAAAATATGTGCTCAAATATCAAATGAAACCAATTAAAGTTGTTTTATGCACTTTGTGGAAACTTAAATGAAAGTAATATAAAAGATTAAAGGGGTATTACTTTTGCTAATTGACGAATACTTGTAGATTTTGTTTTTAAAACATTCTTTTTATTTGAAATTCGTTTGATAAGGCTGTAGATAGTTTGTAGTAATAAAATAAAGAGAAAAACTAACCAAGTGTTATCTTTAAATAATAAAATTCACATAAGAACAACAATTACGAGGGCGGTTCCCAAAAAACCACAACTGACGTATAGATAGCGCAACTTAGAAAACTGATAACTCTTAAAAGCGGCGACCATAAATTGCTAAAATTAATTAGTTTTACAAACGTGGAAAGAAGTGCAGATTTTTCTCTATGAGAGGAGAGGTTCTCAATTTTGAAAAAAATATGTTTTAAATTTAAAAATACAACATTTATAAAAATCAGTTATTAAATAATTTAGGAAGTTTGGCAAATCTCGTTGTAAAAATGTTAATGCCATAGAGCAGGGGTAGGCAACCTATTGCCCGCGGGCTAACTGCGGCCTGTGAACATATTTAAAATTTATATAATGGCCGGCCCTTAAGCAGTGGGACGAAACAAAACAAAACTTAGAAAAAAATTATATTTATTTCTCTTGTATTTGTCTCTAAAAATCATAGTGAAAAAAATACGTTAAAAATAGTTACAAAAAACAAAAATTTATTAATATTTTATTTGCTTTGCATCCAGAAGAGAATTTCAGCAGTAAAGAATGCTATTTTGATGTATTTTTAATTACATTTTTGTTAACAGATGTGATCAAAATTCCCGACAATTTTAAGTTAGAATTAATTGTACTGCAAGAAAAATTGATCTTAAAATGAAATTTATGGAATTATTAAAAAATTGAATGTTACAAAAATTTTGATGCTCAATAAATTAATCAGCCCAATCATGAATATTCTCACGCAATTTCTTTCCCACTGAAAAAAATTTTTTCGAGAAATATTCCTTCAATTATGAATTCCGTGGCAACAAAATAGTAAAAAGTGGCATCATCGTAGTATTAAAGAGAGTTATTTTGTTTGCTATCGTAAAATTTTTCTTTTATTACTCATAATACCTACTTTTTTCCCCGAATTTCTTTCACTTTCCGCAGTCAATCACAAGGGAAAAAATTTATATTATTAGAAAGGGGAAAGGTGAAAAGCGTCGCTCGGAATTTTTGGCCTCATAACGCAAAAAAATTCTTTGTTTGTTTGGGAGCACATATAAATATGAACAATTTTTATCGAAAATTACTTTTTTAAAATCAATATATAGATCGAGAATTATAGACGAGAATTTAGAAAGTATCTTAGTAGCTACAACTAAAACTGTACCAGACATAAGTACCTTATAATTATACAACTTATTATTCATTTTTTGTAATGTTATAGAGCAGTAGTTAAAAGTATTATAAATATATTATCAAAAATATTTTATTTTTGTTAAACGTCTTAAAAATTTTCTTCACCGTTTTCTGAAAACATAGTTTTCATTTACCTACAAAACTAATGTTAATGGCCCGGTTAAGTTTGGTTGTTTTCAATTTTGGCCAGCATTACGAAAAGGTTGCCCATCCCTGCTATAGAGATTTGTTAAGGTACGGTCACATTAGTCAAACATTTGACTGAAATCGGCAAATATTTATTTGCCGTAGTCTGACCACAAAATATTTATTAGAAGCAAATAACATCACAGCTGATTTTGGGCAAATAATTTTATTTGCCAGTAAACAAAAATGTTTCTAACGTGAACATAGTGTGACCACTCGACGGCAAATATTTGACTCATTTTTAGGCAAATAAATATTTGTTCTTACAAAGTTTTTCGCCAGTTGTATATTTTTGCTCCGACTACAAATGGTTATTGTTTGTTTGTTTTGAACTTATGTATATTGTACTGCAATTAAATATTTAAGAGTAGCAACTATTTTTCATCATTTAATAATATTTTACACGTTTTCTTTGCAATAACTTTGAAATAATGCCGAAGAAATTGAATGGCAGTGAAGACTTCCCATCCGCAGCAGTTTGTGAGCAAATAAATTTATGTTTTTTTCGGTTTGATCGAATATATTTTTAAGGCAAATATTATTTTAAATGTGACCGCACATAAAACATGTTTGCCTGTATTTTATTTGACATTGCTTCATAGCTGTTTCAACAAATAAAAATAGGCAAATAAATGTGCGTAGTGTGACCATAAAACAAATTTTGTATTGTTTTGAAAAAATTTAGGCCAAACAAGAGCAAACAAATTTTAGGCAAATGTTTGTCATATGTGACCGTACCTTTAGCTTATCAAGTTTTCTAAATAATTTTATTACTGTCCTCGTAAAATGTTAGCTATTTGTAGGCTTTTTAAAAAAATTCTTTTACAAATTGTTTAAATTGTAAAGCAATAAATATGTTATTTGTGTGTGTGTGTGTATGCGGTTTATTTAACATTAATTTTTGAATTCTTATATTATTTATTCTGTTTTTGTTGTTGGCTGCAATGACATTAAACGTTATAAAGGGAACTTAATTGCTAGACAAACAATAAGTCATAATTAAATTCAATTGTACCAAGAACTTTATTTATTATTTATGATTGTATTTCTTTGTCATGATTATATCAAATTTTGCCTTTTTCTAATAAATGTTTATTTTATAATCGTATAGAGAACTCCTATAAAAAAATAAAAGTGTAAATTTTTTAAGAAAAAAAAGAGAAACTCTCTTTTATAGAATTTATTAAACTCTTCACAAACAAGGCACTTTTCTACATGTAATTGCCTATTTTTTTATAATTTTAATTTATTAAAAGAGTTTTTTTTATTAGCTTCTGTTCATTTTCAATACAATTGCCGTATTCACAAGCTCTGCTAAGGTGTAGGTAGTATTGCATACTACCTTTTGTTTACTTCTTTGTGAACAACCATTGTATCAGTATGCCATTGTACATTGTACTTCATACGTCAAAAAGTAAATAAGAAGAAGAAAAGTGCTATTCATCATTTGTTATTTATAAGTCAAATGGGGGGGGGAAACACAAAAAAGTAAATAAATAAATTTTTTGTGTGAAAAATATAGTTTCGATATATTAATGGTTGACTCAAGTAAGTTATAACTGTTTTCCTTATTTTGCTTACATATTTTAAATGAAAAAAATTAATACAGGTGATGAAGAAGATGAGGATGAAACTCAAGACATTTTTAGGATGATCCTAATGTACCTGCTCTCCAGTCGCAGAAGTATAGATTTAGGGCTACCAAAATCATCATTATGGCATAATCGAGTTTTAAGATATTTTGATGAAAACAGATTTCTTCATATGATACGACTGCGGCCAGAGGAATTTCCCTATATATTCAACCTTATAAAAAATGACGATGTTTTTCACACAATTGGCGAAAGGCTCCAACTACGCATTGACTTGCAGCTTAAAATTGTACTTTACTGCTTGGGATCTTCAGGAAATGGTGGTTGTGTTCGTAAGGTAGCATCTCTTTTTGGTATAGGTGATGGCGGTTCCATACAAAATATTAGAAATCGAGTCATTAAAGCAATATTAAATCTTAAAGAACAGTTTTTATATTGGCAACTTTCAACTTCAACTTTCTAATAAATCAGACAAATCAATAAATTAAATAAATAAAACTAATAAAAATATCTTTTAATTCAATTTAATTTAATATAATTCACACATGAACACAAAAATTATAATTCATTTAAACAAATACAACTTTTGAAAAACATATGAAAAAAAGTACTAAGTGTTGTATCGCATGTTTGCATGAAAATTACCAACAACACACCTAGCACCGTTGTATTTTGTTAGCACTTAGCACGTACTAGGGGGCTTGTGAATAGGGCAAATATATTTTTAATTTTCTGTTTAAACATTAAAAACAATATAACTTTTTAATTAACTTCATATAAAGCAAATAATAAGTAACTGCTCACCTGTATGAAGGAAAATTAATTATATATTTTTTTATTAAATAGAATGTCATTAACATTTTGAAACAAAGATTGATTTTGAAGGTGAGTCGTGTATGGCAACAATATTAGAAAACTCTTGTTTTCACCAAAAGTGAAAACTAGTTTTATAAGTCGAAAGTTAATTAGTGATTACAAAAATACAAGATTGCTGAAGAAGACCTTTACTGTTTTGAGTTATTTGTGTCAGATTCCTTTTTAATGAGTGATTAGTGTTGAGTGAGCCTACAACCTATCAACCTCGTCTCTCAAATTAAATTTGTACTGCTTTTTGTTTGCGGTCTAATGTCGGCGATAAAAATTAAAATAAAAAAGTTAGTTGCTTTCTCAATAGGTAAAGCTACATATCGCTCCTTTATTGCAACATAGTCATATCTCAAAAAATTAAAAATTTGTAGTTACTTAAGCAAAACTGCTCTTTTAGACCTTCTGTACAAGTTGAAAAAAATCTGTTTTATATCCCAAGCTGAACCGAAATTATAACAATTGCAATTGCGGCAATTAGATCATAGTACTTATGTCTTGAAAACTTAAATCGCATTTTGCCAAGTTTAAGTTTTTTTGAGACTATGTTGCAATAAAGGAGCGATATATATTATTTATAAGTATATTTATCATTATACAAATATCATCCAGCTTAACTTTAATGCTTCGGCTGGATGTTAACATGAGAATGATTCCTCTTCACTTAAATTAGTCTGAACCTTTCAAAATCGTTTGTTAGCCTATTAACTTATCCTTACATTTCCTATGCATTCGAATGGGTTATTTTTCTCAGAAATACCTTTTGTTGGATTATATTTAGTAAATACGAAAATACTTTAATAGGAAAGTGTTTTCCAATTTGTTGCTTTGACGAACGACGAACAAACTAGTACAGGGTTGTCGTGTCTCTATAGTTTTTAAATATATTAGTAAATAAAGCTAGTTTTGCCTTAATTATTGTTTATTTCTTAATACACATCATTAAGTTAAACATCTACAATTATTTTCCTTAAAATTGTATAACTATTTTATTTTTTTTTTATTAAATTCAATGGTAAGACTAACAACTGTCATATGCAAAACAAAACAAATTTAAATATGGACGATGTTTATTTTAATAAGTTTCACAAAACTCAAAATTTTTTGCCTGATTTTTTTTTTTAAATGTTTACTTTTTTTTTGTCATAGGCAGCAAACAATTTTGTTCATCATAACAGCTGTAATTTTTTCGTTTTAATTTACGCAGCGAACTTGTACATATGAATTCGTCGTTCGTCCCAATTATGTTCCTAGCATTAAGCCGTGTGTCAGACAGAAGGACTATAATACTTTCATGTAAGAACTTTCCTATTTTAGTTACAGAACAGAAGCACAGATAATACTTCTGGATAGAGCAATGACAAATAATCTTAATAAAATAAGTCGAAAAACCATTTTCTTCGGTTTTGGAGAAAACGGTTTTTCTTTGTCCTTTAAGCCACATTTATTATTAAGTATGTTATTGGTTTGGTAGCTTAGGTTTATATCCACACCGCTACAAATTTAACAACATCATAAGTTCGGGTAATGTAGTGTAGTTGATTTTCTCTTAAATGAAGAGCATAGCAATAAAGTTAAATGCTCTCAGCAAACTAACAGCCTTTCTTCCGCATAGCTTTTACGCTGAAATGCCATACCTAAACAAAAGCGGCAACGTTTTGTCAAAATGATAAAGAAAACCGGGTTATTAAAAACATTAAGGCTTAATGAAGTCTTGTTAACGGACGAACCTAAAAACAAAATATAGTTGTCTTCGGGGTGTAAATGAAAATCTAAGCAAACATCACCTTTCCTATGATTCCAATATTGTCTCATTCCGCTAAAAAATACTCGATATGTGCCATATTATACATACAAACGTTAGAGGTCCGTAACTCCGAAACGAAAGGTCAGCCCCAAAATTTTAAAATTTAAAATTTTACACCCCGGACGCAATTCTTTTCATTTCTAAGCTAGATTTTTTCCAAAAATATGTATATATAACTTCCCCAAATATTTTAAGAAGAATAACAATTCCGGTGTTTGTGTTGTGTAAATTGAAAATTTCACAAAAAAAAATTATATTTGTATGTAATTACTTGTGCAAACTGTTGGCATCACTGTTATGTTTTTTTCTTTCTCTTGAGAAATTATAAAATAACTGTGTTGTTTTTATTTTTAATACGCCTTGGCATATAACCAACCTAACGCAGAAGGGAATGTAAGCAAAAATAGAAACGTGGTTTGTTTGTTGGTAATTTTTGTTAAAGCCTTAACATTTCTGTATTGGCTTCTTAAATAACTCTCATGTTGTTTTTGAAGTTTTTATACTTAAAGGAAATGTTTTTGGTTTTTCTAAAAATTTTGATAAAGGTTTCCTGATGAGTTGGCTTAAGCAATCGGCGAAATACGTATAGATACCTGCTTTTCTAACCAACAAATAAATTGCATTTTTATTTAGAAATGTTATGGGATATTAGCATAATATAATAAATAATATTATAAAAATTTCCAAAATAATTTTTAAAACCAAATTTGTTTTGTTTTTGTTTATTTTTAATTATTTTTATTATTAAACGCCTTGTCAAAATCAGATTTTCCAATTGCAAAGCGTGGCCGCCGCGTTATTTCGGTATGCTCTATACAGAATGTACAGGCATGAGAACTTTTGACAGCAAAAAAAAAACGCTTTCCGCTTTTTTATTAGTATTTTAAAATTCATCATTCTTTTAATAATTCCGTGGGCGGCTAACTAAAGTGGTATAGTGTAATATATAATACTCATCAGAGCAATCATGCCCAAAATAGGTGAAATTAGAAAATGGGCAGCGAAAGATATGAAGAAAGCAATTCAAGCTGTAAGAGAGAACCAAATGGGAATTCTTTTGGCTTCAAAGTCATTTAATGTCCCCCACACAACGTTATAACGGATGTCCAGAAGCGAGAAAAGCATTGAGGATCTGTTGTCAACCAAACTTGGCCGGCCTCCAACTTTAACTGCATCCATGGAGGATGAGCTAGTAAAATCCCATGCATGCATGTTTTGAGATCGCTACGATTTACTGGCGTTTTGTCCTCGAACAATAAAACCATACATATGTTTTTCTCATAAAAAAAAACAGAACAAATTAATGAATTTTAAACAAAAGTGCCATCAGCTTTCTTTCTTTCTATTTTAGCTTTAAAAAAGCTACAATCAAAAGAAATTATAA
Organism: Gymnosoma rotundatum; assembly: GCA_916610165.2. Taxonomy (NCBI): domain Eukaryota; kingdom Metazoa; phylum Arthropoda; class Insecta; order Diptera; family Tachinidae; genus Gymnosoma; species Gymnosoma rotundatum. Next base: position 47,481,341 of record OU744338.1, read on the forward strand.
TAAAAAGAAAAACAATAAGGGTTTCTTCCAGTCCAATAAACATTCCAGACCATATTCTTAAATTTGTTTATTTAAAATTAAACGTTTATTTTCATTTCCTTACAACATATTTTATAAAGAAAAATATTTATTAATTAATTATTGATTTAATTTAAATTCAAAAGTTAAATACCTTTAGTAACACTGACTGTGTGAATCATGCCCAATTTTTTGATTTCAGTTTGGTTTTAGCTTCTCAAAAATAATTAACAAGTGAGTACGTGCTTCTATTTGAAAATTTAACCTTTTTGTTACAAACAAAAATCAAATGTCAAAGGTGAATTTTATATTTTTAACCAAAATTTAGAAAGAAATCCCAACACGACACCCTTAACACAAATTTAAATTGGAATTTTTAATGAATTTCTTAAGAAAAAGTTTTCAAGAAATTCAAAAGAATTTATTTGTAATTAAATTGACATCACGCAAACATTTAAATGCATAAAATCACTTGGCATTGGTTTTAGATGGTTTGAAAGAAACAAAAATTAAAAGAAAATTTTAAAGGTATTTTTTTTTAAATCTTGCTGACTAATAATGACGATGCTTCGTTATTTATAATGGGAAAACACATAATTTTAACACAAAAAAAATCCAAATTTTACGTCACACATTTGCACGTGCTGGTCGTTGATTAGTTTGAATAAAAATCAAAGTCCAATTCTTGCTTTTAAGTATTTAAGTTTTATTAAGAAATTAATTTACATTGACACCGTCAGCGTTGCTAAATTCAAAATAAAATTTATGTTTTTATTTCCATATTGGAATTCATTAATAAAATTTTTATTTCTAAAGATCAAAAAGATAAAAAAAAAAGGCAGGATTTTAATTTTTTTTTAGATTTTTAAAGCATCAACAAAAAAAGTAAATTGAAAGAGACCTGAACTTTTGTAGCCTTCCACCCCAGAGGTGGTTTTTATTTTTAACATCTGCCCACGTTTTTCTTTTATGTTTAGTGTTATATTTAACGTTAAATAATATTTGATAGATTTGATGAAAAAGATGTAAAGTAAAACAAAAATAAGTTGGAATAAAAACAATATTTTTTTTATACAGTGGTCGCTAGTAATAAATACATTAAAGTAGATGAAAGTAAAATGTGAAGAATATTAATTTATCAACATACTTTTTTGTTGAATTTTTTCTTAAAACTCTTTTATTAAATTAATTGCTGTCTCGAATTCATTATACTTTTCAGCAAAACAAAAACGACCTGAGCCCAAATGTTCTAAAATTCCAATTTTGGGATGCAAAAAAATGCTGAAGCCTTTTCAGAAATATCCCTTATATACCTTTAGCTATCGTCAAAAATTTTGAGATATTTTATCCATTGTTTGCGAATTTCCAGATATAATTCTTTTAGTATAATTCTTGCAAAAAACCGGCTTAAAGACAGAAAACGGTTCAAAAGTAAGATCTTACACATCAAATTACATTAACTAGTGGGACACCCTTACATTTCCAAACCCAAATTTCATACTTGCTGTTATAGTATTGCAAAGTCCGCTATAAAAGCAAGTATAAAATTTGAAATTGGAAATTAAAGGGTGTCGCAATAGTTTAATTCGTGCCCCAATAGTGTAATTATACTGCTAAGTCCGCTATAAAAGCAAGTATAAAATTTGAATTTGAGAATTAAACGGTGTCCCAATATTTGATGTCATGTGATGTATATGGCCAGTTTGAGATAAACGGTTGAAATTTACTAAGAAACTGTATTACTAAGTCCGCTAAAAAAAAACTCTTAAATTTGAATTTGAAAATTAAAGGGTATTCCATTAGTTCATGTAATTTAATATATCTGGCTAAACTTTCAAATCGTTATAAACAAACAACTGAAATATGGAAGGATTTCATATTACTAATTCTGCAACAACAGCAGATATAAACTTTATATATGGAAATTAAAGGGTGTCCTAATGTATGTCCTTGATGTATTTGGCAATATTTTTGAACAGTTGTTTACAGACAGTTTTACAAAAAACATAGTGCTACGTCCGCTATAACTGCAAGTATGAAATTTGAATTTGAGAATTAAAGGGTGTCCCAGTATTTGATGTAATTTGATGTATATGACCAATTTTTTTAATCTTTTGACACAAACTCTTGAAAATTAGAAAAACTGTCCACTACTTTGTTTGTTATAATAAGAAATATAAATATATAACATTATAAATTAAAGGGTGTAATAACAGTTGATGTAATTTGATGTATATGGCCAAGCTGTTAAACAGTTTAAGAGAAGACGGTAGAAATTTTCAAAGAACCTGTATTACTAAGTCCACTATAACAGCAAGTTGATACTTTAGATTTGGGCGCTGCTGTAGTCATGATAGTACGCACGTTGACTACAAATCTTGTTGCTCAGGGTTCAACCCCTGTGGCAATCAAAAAATAAGAAATGTTTTTTTTTCTGTTTAATGGTATCCCTCGCCGGTGCCTCTTAATAGAATATTCGCAGGCAAAGTAAAATAAGAAATAGAATGGATATCTCTCTCTCTCTCTCTCTCTCTCCTTTTACCATCTGTCTTATCTATCATGTATAGATTTCCTAAAGAATGTAGCACGGTTATGAAAAATAACTGAATAGGTTATGCCTGAGTGTAATACTCTTCTTTTTTATACAAAAAAAAAAATTAAATTGTGTTCCATTAGTTGATGTAATTTGATGTATGTGGCCAAACTTTTGAACCGTTTCAAAGTCGCTTTATTTTTTTGCAAGAATTTTATTATAAACTAACGATTAGTTAAATAGATTTGTAACGGAATACCTAATCAAAAACTTAGAAACGTCTATGAAAAGCACTTTGTTTCAAAATATTTTTTTTACACCATTATCTGTGTGTTTGTTTAATCATACTATATCGTCTTCTGAAGCCCTATTTATAGTGCGAAAAGCATACTTTCTTCTTCGAAAGAGGGTTATGAAATTCTTCTATTTGAATTCATAAAAATTATAAATTTATTTATAAAAAAGGGTTTTATAACAACAACAAAAATATGTGATAAATCATTAATAATAAGGAAAGTGCACAAATTCTCGAGAAATCAATTAAACAATTTAAATTTGGTTGTATTCAAAAAATAGTAGCCGGCATCAAGGGTTCAGCTTATTTATAAATATTTTCTCAAACAATTTAAACACGGGTGATTTAAGATTCTGGATACTCTCGAAATGAAAATATTTTTTTTCTTGCAGTCAATTAGATTTTCCTGTCTCTTTCTTAGACTCTTTTATAAACAAAATTCTCATTTGCCATTTTTTCATATCAAGAACTAAAATAATTCTTTGCTTTTTCCCTTCCTTGGGACGCTTGAAATAAGTTTTTACTTCTCCAAAGACTTTTTTGATACTAATTGTTTCTTTTCTTCTTCATTTTATTTCAGGTAAGTTTTGGCTTTACAATAACCTGCTCTGGTAAGGACTCGAAAGCTCAAATTTTTTCTCACATGTTTAAATTGATGATGCTGATTTCGTTATTTTTTTTTTTTTTGATGTGAACTTTTTGGGTCGCTATAAAGACACATACAGCTTAAACATTACTGTATAAAGTGAAATGGCCTTAGTTTGATATTTGTGCTAAAAAAAGTGATGACCAAGAAAAAGATCAAATCGTTTGGTTAGAGTGAAATTTTAGTTTGTCTTGAAACTTTTCTTCCTGATTTTCTTTAGAATTATTTCTGCTATTATTTATATTCCAGAAGCAAAACCACCAACAATATTCCTTAGAGTTACAATAAAAGTCATAAAGTTTAAAGGCAAAGATTCACTATCATACACAATCATATGATTTAATTACACAAAAATTTAACAGAATTCTGTTTTATTTTAAAAATCGTTCAAAAATGGCGTCATACTTTGCACGCTATTATACAAAAAACATAAAAATAACATGTGGTGTTAATATTTTGTTGTTTTTTACTCCTCATCTTAAAGAAAAACTCAACTCTGATCGCATAGAGAAAACTATTTTATGAATTATTTCATATGATTATAAAATCTTACAGATCTTTAAAAAACACACACATACTGAAGGCGAATTAACAACAAGTGGCCTTAACCGCTCAGGTGACTATTGTGATTTTTCCTTCTTCGAGTGTCAAAAGTTATAATCTACTTTGCTTTTGACAGCCCAAAACTAATTGTACATAAACAAAATGTACATGTTTTGTATTTATTTTCGCAGCGAGTTATGAATTCGCTTTGCACATACTCTATTAATCCACACTATCATCCTTTTTGAACACACATGCAGTTTTTGACAAATTGTACGTTTAAGTATGATAGTGAATCCTGGCCTTAAGGGTACTTTTGCCTAAACTAAACAAAAATATTAACTTGTTAAAAAAGATTGACTTTAAAGTGAATACTGCTTTTTACTTTTCTAAAGTTTGCATAAGTTCAAGGATAAAAAACAGAAACTACAGCTACTGAAAACTTACAACACCAAATTTTAATTGTAGTCCACAACTTCAATATTAATTTGATTTTTAATAACCGACCGAAGTGTATAAGTTGTTTACTTGTGACAAATAGTTCACTTTAGTGAGCGTTATTTTCACTCAAGTGAACTCGTTCTTTCTTTCATTATTCTCGTCAAACGGACAAAAATTTGGTATTCTGTGAACGGAATGGTAACACATTTATTTTGTGTTACGAGGGCTGCTATATATATTTCTGGCCTGGCAAAAATGAGTGCTGCCAAGTGCAATCTGACATTTCCATTGAAAAGTTTGTTATTTTTAAGCATAATCGTACTCAAAACGTTTTGACGTACGACCATTATTTGTGTTGTTTACAGTGACTTGAAAAAATTAATATAGAAAAAACTGGAATTAACTCGTGAACATTTTCGTGCCATTATTTTTCACAAATTTCGACGTGGATTATCACGACAAGAGTGCATTAATGAACTTAAATCTTTGTATGGCGATGAAGCACCATCCTATAGCACTGTGAAAAATTTGTATAATGAATTAAATCGTCGCCGAAGCTCGCTCAAAGACGAATTCCGTGAAGGTCGTCCAAAAACGGCTGTTGTGCCAGAGAACATTGATGCCGTGCGTGAACTCATAATGCAAGATCGACATGCGACATACCGAGAGATAGAGACATCCTTGGACATTTCTTCCACCAGCATACATTCGATACTGCATGAACACCTGGCCGTAAAAAAGGTTTGTTCTCCTTGGATCCCGCACAATTTGAAAGTCGCTCAAAAAAAGGCTCGTGTCTATTGGTGCAAAGAAATGTTGCAAAAATACGATTGCGGTGCTTCAAAAGACGTTAATAAGATCGTCACAGGTGACGAATCATGGATCTATGGGTATGAGCCCGAAACGAAACTACAATCGACTGTGTGGGTCTTCAAAGACGAGCAAAATCCAACGAAAGTTGTTCGTAGAAGAAGCACTTCGAAGCAAATGGTCGCCTGTTTCTTCGGCAAAACTGGTCATGTGGCGACTGTTCCGCTTAAGCAACGTAGGACGGTCACTTCTGAGTAGTACACTACAATTTGTTTGCCTGAAGTCATCGGAGAAATTCGAAAAACCAACAAGAGAAGACGAATCATTGTTCACCATGACAATGCGAGCTCTCACACACCGGCTCAAACCAGAGCATTTTTGACCGGCCAAAACGTCGAATTAATGGGTCATCCGCCGTACAGCCCTGACTTGGCACCTAATGACTTCTTCTTGTTTCCGCAAATCAAGAAAAAAAATGCGTGGTCAACGATTTTCGTCGCCAGAAGAAGCTGTTGAAGTGTTTAAAAACCATGTTTTAGAGGTGTCTCAATCGGAGTGGAAAAAGTGCTTCGACAACTGGTTTGAGCCCATGCAAAAGTTTATAAATCATGCTGGAGAATACTTTAAAAACAATAAAACCAGTTTTGATTATAAATATTCGCATTTTCACTATTAGGCCAGAAATATATAAAGCAGCCCTCGTAAAAATTATAAATTAAATTGGAAAAAGAGTATAATTTTATAATAAACTGAAAAATAGTTCTAATTTGTTATTTCGTATTTTTAACTAAAAATACGTGATAGAAACAAATCACATATCAATGGCGGTATTAGCAATTTTTAGTGAAAATTCTAAAAAGACCTTTTCTCCAAAAACAGCAGTTATACAAATAACTGATTATTTTTACTTTACAACATTAACACTAAGACTATTTTAAATAACACTGACGTTAGTGTCTTTTATACGCAAAATATTTACAACACAAATTACAAGTTGATAACAGACATTAACGTTTCAACAAGTCAGCAAATATTTGAGGAAAAAAAACTTAAAAATTGAAATAATCAATTAATAATTATAATTATACTCAGTTTCAAAATTGTTAAGTTTATTAGCCATTAACAGTAACTACACACAAAAAAAGGTAAATTAAAAGCCACAAAAACAAAAAAGGAAAGTTTAGCTTTTTTCATAAAAGTGTTATTTTGATGGCTTAAAAAAAAAGTATACAAAAATAGCAAAACAATTTAAATCGTTTACAAAGTAACAAACACCCAATTTGGGAATTTTAAATAAACATTTTTATTTTTAACAATTAACATTTTAAAGAAATGTTTAAAAGTTTATTTACAATGAATTTAAAAAAAGTTATATAAGCATTTCTTGTTAAAACTAAGACAAAACGAAAAACTGTTTATCTAAAATAATGTGTTGTAAAAAATAATGTGTGTAATATTACATCTAAAATTTCTTTTATGTAAAGATATTGGAATATGTTGCATAACTGAATTTAAGTGCCTATTTTTCAAATTTTACTTTTTACACATTTAATTGTTGGACAACAAATGTTTTTGAATACGCCTCATATAAAACTTTTGAATATTTCCAGACTTTTACCAGTTTTGAAAATATTTTTTATTCAACAAGAAAAAATGATTTACTTCTCCTCAACTTCTTCTAAATTAATGAAATCATGTCTTAGTTGTCGGAAGCAGAACGTGACAATTAATCGGTCTCTAACATTAACTTTTCTCTCTGTTAATAGGGGTGTACCATACGGTTCAATACTCGGTCCTCTAGTCTTTTCAATTGATGCTAACGATTTACCAAATCAGTTAAAACACTGCAAAATCAGAATGTATGCAGACGACGTTCAATTGTACATCAGCAACAAACACGGAAAGATAGAAGAAAATTTAAATCATGACATGGAAAGAGTTTCATTATGTGCTTCTATAAATGGTCTTAGCCTTAATCCAAAAAAATCAAAATGCACTTTGCTACATAAAAGATCGCGGAACATTGGCGAAATACCAAAAGTCTACGTTAAGACTAAGAAAATAGAATTGTGAACAAAGCAAGAAATTTAGGAGTAACCTTTAATAGCACACTATCATGGGCAGATCATGTTGCAAGCGCTTGTGGAAAAACTGTTTCTATTTTGCGAACCTTGTGGCCCACACAATATTGCACACTGCTCAAAATAAGGCTCCTCCTTGCTAAAACATACCTTGTTCCAACTTTGACTTACGCCTGCGAAATTTTTTCAAATTGTGATGCCAAAAGCAAATCAAGACTTAATGTGATCTTCAACAATATCACAAGATATGTATTTAAGCTCAAGCCTTATGGCAATTATGAACACATAAGCACTCGCTCAAAGAAAATTTTCGGAGTCTCTTTTGAAGATTTTTTGAAATTAAGAACCTTGATATTTTTGCACAAAATCCTGACCATCTTTATATGCGACTAAGATTCAGTCGCTTTGGTCGAAACAAGACTTTAATACAGTTGAGATATCACACAATTATAGCACATAAGCATTTCTTTGTATCCGCAATACGTCTTTGGAATAATATTGATTCATATATTAGAGAAACAAGCAACGCATTACTATTTAAAAAAAAAGAATATTTAAATTTTATTTCTGATTTTGGGTTTTAATTTAAATATATTTATATTTGTAACAGGATAATTAATTCCTTTTAAGTATTAAGTTGTTACAATTTATATGTATATTATTTTTGTTTTTAAAATCTTGAATTATTGTCTTTAAAATTTATTTATCAAATTACAAAATTATACTTCTGCTATTTAAAAAACTTTAGTTTTGGTGTAGAGGCTACACAATATGCAATAAATAAATAAACTTCTTCATTTACAATAATGATACATAATTTTTTTGGTTTTTTTTGGAAATTATCATAAAAAATAATTAAAAAAATTGCAAATAAATCAATTGTTATGAACAAAATTATAATTTTATTAATTAATGGTTAATTCAAGCAAAAGAGAGTTTCAAATCTTATACTTCCTTTACCATAGTCAAGTTAGATATTAGGTCTCGTGCATAAAAAGTAAGCTTGAGCTCGGACTCGTTTTATTTTTGAGTAAAAGGTGCTTGTCGTATGCATAATAAAATTAGATTTATTTGCTTTTACTAACTGCTTACGTTTGATCTCGTCTTGCTCAGTTTGAACTAAGTTAGATGAGATTGTGCTCATTTTCATATGCATAAAAACAAGCTTTTGCTTTCTTTTGTGAGCTCTTGCTCAAATTTTGTTGAGTCTGCCTTATAGTTGACTCGCGTACACTAAAAAGGAATCACGGCTGAATATTTTGTGCTACAAAGAAATACAATATGTTATATACAGCGTAAAACAAATTAACCCAGTGAGAATAAAAATTTATACTTAATTATTAATTTTTTTTTTATATAATTAATAATAAAATGATAAATACATAAGTTTGATGACAGTAGCATCTGTTTGTTGGCTAATTATTTTTTTGAAGAGTCAGAAGAAACTCGTGGTGGTACCCTCAGCAACATTGATAAAATTCTACTGTATTTAAGATTTCGTGCAGTCCTGGATTCCAAAATAGTATAGCAACAGATATTGGAGTCCATCAATGAACTATGTCGCGAACAATGACGGAACTTGTGAAACTTACATCTACCAAAGCAAGCGAGTGGATAAAATTCCCGAAAGATTCATATGAAATAAAAGATTCTCAAATGAAATAGGAAGCAAATTATTGCTTTCCATTTGCAATTGGTGTGATTGATTGTACTCATATAAAAATAAAGAAACTCACAAATCAAAGCGATGAGTATTTCTATACATGGAAAAGAACTTTTTACAAGCATTGACATATCTTGGCCTAGTTCAGTTCATGACTCACGCATCTTACGAAACAATGAATATGCCCACGGAACCCAACAACTGACATAGAAAAAAAAACATTCAAGAAACTGTTTACAAAGGAACGTGTCATTATAGAACGGTGTTTTGGCCAATTGAAGCAAATATTAATTTCTGTTGCACATGTTTCTATTGTTTGTTTTCTTATTTTTAATGCTTGGCCATTGATTCTTTTCGAGTAAATAATTTATCTTGTTTTATTTTTTTTACTAAAACTTTAGAAAGGTTGTCAGTTTCTATTTTATTATTTGATTCTACTTCACTTTCACGTAACGACATGTTTACACTTCAATAACAATTAGATGTTTAATCTCCCTTTGCTCAAGTAATTACAATTGGTTTGAACTCATTTTTATGCATACTAAATTGATTGAACTCGACTTACGAGCAATTGCTCACCTGACTCAACTCAGCGCTTTTACTCGTTTTTATGCATGAGAACCATTTCACAGCAGCATATTTCGGATTTTACTCTACTTAATTTGCACAGATAAAAATAAAAAATATATTAGTCAATTACGAGCTGTACTCACACAAGAATGGATTCGTACCATCAATGGACCACATTTAATATAAAATTTTTTGTTATTATTTATTTAATTTTTTTTAAACTTAAAGCGTATACCTATTACCGTAAAAAACATACGGCTATATTCGTCAAAATCATGGTCTTTATAAAAACACCCTTTAGTTTTATATTTATTATTAACACTTATTTATATAGCGAACATACAAACATCTTTGCATACTCTTTCTGAATTACTGACTAAAACGGTTTTAAGACAAAAGCCATATACGTTTAATTATGTCACTATAGGAACACTCTTTTTATCTCATATTTAACGGACTAAAAATACTTAAACTTAAATTTTGTCCGTTTGCTGCTTAAAAACAATAACAGGCACATGAAAATCACGTCACTATTGGGACACCCTTTCAAACTTTGGCAACTTGGCATATCACCTAATTATACTTATGTACATTGTGCAAATTTTTATTAATTTTTTTATGAATGTCACTTCTCTTTTGGACCACCCTTTTAGAATTTTTTTTTTGTTTTTGTTGTAACAGCTATAGTAAGGTGTATTAAATGTAAAACTTTACAAAGTCTACCTACTAAGATTTTATAGATAAGAGGCGGTAATAGAAGGTGAAAGCAATAGGGTTACTTATTTACGCTAGAAATGACTCAGTAAAATGATATATATAAAGGGTCCGCCATATAACTTTTTTTTTTTTAAATGCTACATATAAAAAAAACTACTGAATATTTTCTTAAATTTCTTTTTTTATTTAAAAGCACAATCCTTCCGATTAATAAAAGAAAATAATTTCATTCAAATGGCTGCATCGTCTGGCCATGCAGTAGCCTACATGGTCGGTCCAATTTTTAAGCACATTATCGATTTTGTGCAGCTGTATCACCAATGGCTTCACGAATATTGTCCACTAAAGCGTCAATTATCTTCGACTTGTCGCGGCGTAACACTTATCTTTGACGCCACTCCACAAATAATAGTCCAACTTTGTCAAATCGCAGCTCCGAGGTGGCGCAAAACATCGAGTGTAGCTTCGGCTTCAAGCGTATTCACAACCATATTCGTTCAGCGAAAGGCTAAATCTAATTATCTGTCAATTCAGACATGAGCTAAGTGTTACCATTTACTAAACAAGCACTAGTTAAAAAAAACCTTAGATGGATATTTATATAGCTGCTTAATAGGGAAACTGGGATGTTTACAAAATTTTATCCAAACGCTTAATTTTTTTTTACTTTAATTTAAAATAAGTATTTTAGCTTACGGCGATTGCACAAATCTAACAGCCAACACTTAATTAGCGCGTAAAGTTCTAAACAGTTATGCTATAAACACAATCAAGTCCACCGACCATCGACTACAAGATGTCAGAAATAGAATACATGCGTGCTTATGAGAATAATTCTTTTAGCCGCTACACGACTACCGACTACACGGCTACTTTTTTAGCCCGTAGCCTACTTAGGCTAATTTCTATTTTTCTTGGCTACAAAAAACAGATTAGTGCTGCCAATACAATAAATGTATGAAATGGTGGTTTTAAAAACGCAATACATTAAATATCGCTATTAAAAACGCAAAAAACAAACGGGCAAAGTGCCCGTACATAAAATAAATTATCGTAGTGTTTTTTGATTTTTTATTTTTCATCCTCTTTCAACTGTATAAAAGAGCCGAAAAAAATTCTGCCTTATACAGCAGAGAAAGAAAAATAGAATTACTGTTGGTTATTGTTGTTTTTGCTTAAACTTTGATTTTTGTCTTTGCTTTATTGTTTGGACAAAAATCGTTGGTTTATTTAAAATGTTTGTCAGAAGTTTCCTGAAGAGTTAAGTAAGCGATAGCGAAATGGCCATCGAGACGTGCTTTGACCCTCAATAATCAATATCGGTGATTTAAATAATAAATTGGGAAAATAGCACGAAAAAAAGAATTTTTAAAAATTAATATAAAATACATATGTTTGAATGAAAACGATTAATTTGACGAAACCACAGCAGCACGACTACACGACAGCATTTACTGTTGCTGCTAACTAAGGCTATTTTATATTTTGACGGGCAGCAATAAACACATATAGTGTGGCCATTATATATAAAAAAGGGAAAAATAAGAACAAAAACATTTTTTTTTAATAATTAACATAAAAGAACACTAAAAAATACAATAAGGAAATATTATTAAAGTTTTATTCAATAACTTTAATTTTATTCATTATAAAATATAAATGCGGTATCCCTGAAATTTGTATTGCTAAAATACGCAGCTGTTGTTGCTGTTTTCAAAATGTTTATGAAGCTGACTTCAGAGCAGCATTTGAAGCCGTGAAGTTGTCAAGTCTGCTGTTGTCTAAGTGTTTAGAGCTTAAGACGCAAAGCAATCTGATGCATAGCTTTTGCGCAAAAATGTCATACATAAATAAGAGCTTCAACTTTGGGTCTTGAACAGTAACGGTACCTCATTTTATTTGTAAAAACCGCTGTACAAGAATAAAGAATAGATAAAGCCGCTAGATTTCCTTGAAAATAACTAATTTGTCGTTACATTCAAACAATAGCAAAACAAAAGAAACAAATAAGCAGCCAACTTCACTTCCTAACGCACTATCAAAATCGAATTTTCCAATTGCTAAGCTTAAACGCCGCGCTAATATGGTTTGCTCATACATCTTGTACGTACATGAGTATTTTTAATAGATAGATTCGCGTTACGCGAAGTGTCTTTACTTAGAGTGTTACACTACGTATGATACACTTATTCGACGAGCTTAAATAATTTCTATATTCCTTTTAAAGTATTCTGCTCACATAATTTATTTCAAGTCTTGAAAGAAAATATTATTCACCGTCTAATTCTGTTACATTTGATAAGTGACACCTAATTGAAATTTGAACTGGTTATTGAATCGAAAAAAAAAAATAATTTTGATAATTTCCATCTGTTTTCGTAATAAAAATAATTATGTCTTTCCTGAAAAAACTATTTTTCTTTTGTGATATTCGTGCGTGGTTCTTGCCACCAGCCATTCCTTCAACCGGTTACAATATTAAAGGAACTCTGCCAACCAATATTAAAAATTTCCACTTTTTTCTTAAGAAAATTTTGCCTTAAAGCAGAGAAATGTAAATGTACTAATTGCTAATGACATCCTTAATCTGTGACAAGCCTGTTTAACACATTTATTTACTTACTGCTGTACGTCTCAATTATTAGGGTTTTTTTTCTATTTGCTTGCCAAAAAAAAGAGTTTTAATATTTTTATTTACAAATAATATTTTTTATGCCAACTAAATAAAAAAAAAATATATTTTAAGTGGAAAAAAGAGAGCGATTAAAGCAGCCAACAACTTCAAAGTAAAGCGCTAATGAGTTAAAAAATATAATTTTTGCAAAATAAATAAAGAGCAAAAAAATAATAATAAAATAAAACACCTTAAACAAACAAGGAAAGAATATCATAAAAGAAAAATTGAGTTCATTGATACTCAGTATAAACTGCTCCAAATTTTGTTAGCAAGTCAAGTTAAATAATAGTGGGAGATAATAGTAATGGCTCTGTACAAGATTTTACGAGTCTTAAAATTTTTTAATTTAATGTTTTATGAAAATAGAAAATTTATAATTTAAGGAGTATTTATAAAACGAATATAAATTTCAGAATACTGAGAATGAAGAAATGAAATATACTGAGGAAACGCTACGAAATAAAAAGTACCAAAATATAGGGCACACTAATTGAACACCGGTTCCCTAGAAATCGATTTTATATTGTAGCGTTTTTATTTTAATGTGATATTTTTTGTTAAAAAAACAAAACATAAAATTAAAAAAAAATAAACAAGTGTAAATTACAGTTAAACCTCGACTAACCGGGTTTGTATTAATCGGTTACATCTATTTACCGGCATGAGGTTCTTTTATTTATTCCCTCTATTATCCGTGCTTTAGATTTATACTTCTATTAACCGTTCTTTACATCTATTATCCGTGCAGCATTTATATGGTGTTGTGTAAATCTAAATCCGGTGTTTCCGTTTTTTTAGATTCATGTGTCCACACATAAGAATATACTTATTTGCGCTTTTATTTATTTAGTAAGGCCCCTTTCAGATTAGGCAAGTTTACTTGCGCAAGTCTTGTGTTTGTAGGTGTGAGAGGAAAGGTCGGTTTGAAGGGGAAAGACTTGCCGAGATTTGAATGTTGTTAAGCTACATTCCAAAACGGGAAGAAATTTATGGTTTACAAAAACTTCAACAAATTAAGAAAATTCGAGCATAAGAAAATTAAACTTGCTCAACAAAGTTGCCGAATGTGAACATAAAAGCAAGTTCAAGAAAAAATAAACAAAAGTGAAAATTATACTTGCGTAAATAAACTTGCCTAATCTGAAACGGACCTAAGTGAAATTAGATCTGCTAACAGTTGATGTAGAATGATGGTTATTTCAAATAGTAAACTACTAACAAAAGCCAGAAAAGTTCTTTCAATTAAAGACAAAACAACTCTGATTCATGACTAGGACAAAAACATATCTGGTAAGTTGCTGTTTCTATATACATATTTTGATATTACCTTTATTAACCGCGTATTTCGATTATCCGTGCTGGTGCGGGTCCCACAAGAGCCGGATAATCGAGGTTTAACTGTATAATATGTATAAGATCTTTTTGTTATTTGCATTAAATGTATTGGCCGCGAAGCTTTGTTTATTATTTAATAAAATAAATAAATGAAATGATTATATTTTTTAAACTGTATTGTACCCATCAGTTTCTTTATTTTTATTTTATCAGGAATTATTAGTAATAAAAAGACATAAAATTTTTTGAATTTTTTTATTTTAACAAATAATTTATTTTTGACAATTTTTGTAAATAATTTTAATTTGCCTTGACAACTACAACGTATACAGCTGATGAGCATTTTCGCCTGTGCGATCACCTGTAGTATTTCGCCATCTTCCAACGCACTTTGTTTTTTTTATTATATTGGCTCTAAAAAATTTTGAAGTCGCCTATGGCAATGAAACTTGCAGAAACATGTCTTATGGTTATGTGCTGCAATGCTTGAAAATAACAAAAATCGTACCAAGGAGAAAAAACTTTCCCTTAGAGGAACTAATTCTAACTCTGAAATTTCCAATACTTTTGTTTAGCAAATGCAAATTTTAAAGTCAGGGAAAGTTCAAAAACCTTAACTTGGACTAAGGGCGCTCCAAAAATACATTTTCACTCCGCATTTTTTTTTTAATGAAATAAAATATTATTTTAAAATTTATATAAGTATTGAGAAAAATTGAATCCCTCTAATTTTTTTTAACCGACTTCAAAAAGAGATAGAGGTGTAAATTCATCTGAATGTTGCTTTTTTTTAATATTTGTGCCTGCAGAACTCAGTCATTTCCTATTCGATTTTGAATTTTTTTTTTTTTTGTAATTTGAGAAATTTTGCTTACAGATTAGTCCCGTTTTAAAAACGGTTCATAATCTTTTAAATTAAACGGTGTCCCCATACAACATACATATTTTTTACGTGTATTATGAACTGTAAAGGGCACTTTCTTAAATATAAAAATGACTGTAGCTCCCTATAATAAAAAGCAATACAAAAAATAAATCTAAAAATTAAAGGGTGTCCCCATAGGTGATGTAAATTGTTTTATATGGGCCTATCTTTTACACCGTGATGGACAAACACTTGAAAGTTAGACAGTAATAATATTAAAATTATAAATTAAAGGGTGCCCCAATAGTTCATTTAATTTGATGTGGCCATACTTTTGAACAGTTTTAGAAGGACACTAGAAATTTACAATGAACCTGTATCGTTCACTCTGCTATAACCACAAGATTGCTAGATTGCTAAACCGTTATCATAACAAGTATTAATATTTAAAATTATAAATTATAGGGTGCCCCAATCGTTGATTTAATTTGATGTATATGGCCATTCTTTGCAAACGTTTTAGATAGTCACTCGAAATTGACAAAAAACCTGTATTGCCAGCTCAGCTATAACAACAAGCATAAAATTTGTATTTAGAAGTAAAAAGGTGTCCCAATATTTCATGTAATTAAATGAATTTTTGAACCGTTATAGGCAAACACCGAAAACATACAAGGGATTCTTATTGCTGTCCGCTATAACAACAAGTTTATAATTTGAATTTAGAAATTAAAGGGTGCCCCTACAGTTGCTGCAATTTGATGTATATTGCTAAACTGTTGAGCAAGTATATGGTTTAGAGATGGAATATGAGAGTGTCCCAATAGTTAATGTAATTTGATGTATTTCTTAGTTTTGCATAAAAATTGAAGTTTATCGATACTGATTTCTGAATAAGCCAAAACAAATTTTTAAAAACCAAATCAAATTTTAAAATGATTGCTTTTAAATCAATGGATTTCTATCACATGCCAGATTATTATTTATATTAATTAACAATACAATGCTGTCAGTTGTATTAAAAATAAATTTTCTTTTATGTTTCGTAAATTCGAAATTTAATTTGAATTATCATACATCTTTAACTCATGGACCAAAACTTTCATATTTTTTTGTTCAGTGTAGCAAAATCATTTTGCAAATATATATATATGAACTTATTGCATAATGCATTACAAATATCTTATGTATTTAAGATTAAAAAACAATTCATAAAAATATCTGTACTTTTGCAAGACGTTAACATTTTTTTTTTTTAATTTTTTTTAGTCAATGTCATTTAAATGAACAAAACACTTCATTTACATGGAATTAAGGCATTCTGTCATATAAATTATTTTTGCGAAAAGTATAATTGTTTACACATTTATTTATTTATTATTATTTTTTTGTTTATATAATTTTATGGATGTGTGTAACTATTTTCGTGTTTAAACAACAACAATTTTTAAACAAAATAAAAAGATAAAATACAATTTATTGACGGTACCTTTTTTGCAGGCCACATTTTTATGTGGTAATTTGTGCGTTAATTTTGTTGTAAATATTTAAACAACAACACAAAAGAATTAAGATCACTTAATTAATATGCACGGTTAAACAGAAATACAACAATAACAATGTTCAATTTCATTAAAAATACATTTGTATTACAAAATGGACGAGACTTGAATATTAATTAAATGCACAAAGTAACAATTGGAAATAAATCGTTAAAAATATTCGCTGCCGTATAAAACCATATTAAGCAGAATTTGTGTTCTCTTTTAGTAATGTGTAGCAGATTTAAATTGCTGGCGATCTTAAGACTTTATAGTTTTGCTTTGAAAATAAAAAAATTATACATAAATTTTTTATTTTTTTTAAATCTTATCAAATCAGCCAAATAATCAACGATCTTCTAAGCCAATGTATATTAATTTTACTACAGAAGGCCTACTATGCAAAATAAAAAGAGGTGTTGCATTTTTTATGCTCTTTGGTTCCTCTATTTTAGCCACGAAGTGAAAACTAAAAAAATTATTAATTTTTGGACTATCTTCATTAAAAACTAGCAGAAAGCAACTTTAGAGACCATATCAGTCTTGCGCCTTTAACACACCACAAGTTCTGAGGTATTTAGAAAGGACAATGAGAATTATCTGTGTTGGTATTTTGCGGTAATTTAGACGCTGTGAATTTAAGTTTGCTATTAAAACTCAAATGTGCTGAAAGCAAAAAACAAAACATCAAGAATTTTTTTTAAATTTTAATAAATTACCAAAATCAATTTAAATTTGTTTTATTGGATTAGTGGATATATCGCACGTGTAAAAACTTTTTATCGCTATAAAAAGCTATTTGTGGAGCAATTCCGGGGACCCCACTTCTTATTAACTTTGTTCTGGATTCTATTGACATCAAGGATTTCAGTTGATAGCAGCGTAATAGAGCTGCAAAGCACTCGATAGTACTATAATATAATATCGATAATATCGATAGTTTTGTTTTGGCTGGCTATCGATAGTTTTTTCCGAAATCGATAGTATTGGACAGCGATAGTTGCTAGAATTAGCACTTAAAAAAATTCGATAGTAACGATAGTATCGGTAGTTTAAAAAAAACAATCAAAACTTTGCTATCGATAGTTTTAAGGCAAACTAATGAAGCTATCGAGTGTGCCGACTATCGATAGTTTTGCAGCTCTACAGCGTAAAGACATAAAACTATTGCTGTAAATAAAAGCCACATAATAACAGTCAAAGCTATTAGTTCCACGAGATCCAACCATACCAGATGCATAATTTTGATGTTCTTATCGTTCCAAGTTAAACAAAAAAAAAAAAATGGGGGTTACTTATCTGTAGTACACGCCGTTAGAAATGATAAGCATTGACGTATATATATATATATTAAATAAATATGTTCTTCGTTGGAGAGCTATATATATACCCCCTCTTGAAAAATTCTCTACTTATCTCAATGATGAAGTGGTGCCACTTACGATGGTATCGCTTGAAAATTTGTTAAAAATGCGGTGACTAACACTTTTCAGCCAAAAGCAAATTTAAAAGAATTCGAAAGAACTAGGCCGGCATAACGACCCGCCTAGTGTTAACAACACAATGTCCAGATTCCAATAACAGCTGGAAGTGTATTTTGACTCATTAAATTTGAGTTCAATATAATTTTTTTTAAATTTTATAATTTCTGGATTTTGACATGACCGCAGAACTAAAAGTTGAATAATAAACAATTTTTTCCTTTCACACAATGGGCAATAATTTTTTAGGAAGTACCCAATACAACTGTTAAATTAAAAATTTCAATTGGGCTTAAGTTCGAGTGCAACTAATTACTAAAGAATACAGAAAAAGTAAAGTTGTATTATAAGATTTAGATTTTTGATAATCTCAGTTGTAAGCATCATCTACTTAAAAGCCACGTTTAACAAACCGAATAGACTTGTCAAATAAATCAGTCACATATTAAAAAAAAAAACGAAAAATAAAAATTTATTTTTGTTGATTAAATGTTTGAATGAGAAAATAATTATTCTGATATTATTTTTTGCTCCTTAAGTGTGTCCAAAATCAAAGAAGATCAATAAGAAGGATGCTAAAAAATAAAGCTTTGGCGATCCAGAAAATATATTAGGCAATGTATTATTAAGCCTTCCTTCCTTCTTATGTTTAAATTAAACAAACAAAAATGTACACACCTGAGGCCGTATTCTGTAATTCTCTTAGCTAAATTGCTTAAATGTTGAAGTAATCCGTGTACATTTTTTTATTTAGTCAGCATCTGTAAGTCTTACTCAATATATAAGACAGTGTTAAGTATAGGGTTAAATGTTCCAATGTCGTATTTGTAATAAAAAACTGCTAAAACTAAATTATTTTAGAGATGGTGATTTAGCTTTAGCGACTTACAGAATAAGGCTGCTGAACCTAATTTTAATTATTTATTTAATTCTTTTAATATTTTTCTTAAAACGGGTCTCACATGATATATTTACATTAAAAAAAATTCTGCCATTAAGTTCAGAACTTCCCATGTATTTTTAAGCAATTTTTTCTCATCTTATTAATTTCTTTTTATACTTCTAATAGGCGTTCATAGAGATAATCACCCGTTCCACAACTCTTTTTTTTCACCTTTCTAACAATGCTAAATTTTATTAAATGCAAGTGGTTGTATTTATATTTTGCTTTAGAACGGATAGCAGTCGCCTCTTTCACGACTGTGACGCGACGTGATAAGACGTATTAATTTGCTTCAACGTATAAAATTACCACGTTCAACAATAATTACGCGTAAATGAAAATGTAATAACAACATTTAATTATAAACTACAAATGAATTTTAATAGAGCAAACTTTTTGCAATAAATAGAGAAATAAAACAAAATTAAAAGAAAAAAAAAATAATAATAATAATAGAAAATAAAGCAAAAATAAAAACATTCCAATTAAAAGCCAACAAGTATAGACAACACGTGCGTTAAATTATAAGCAGGATAAGGGGGTTACGAATGAGTTTCGAAGAATTTTATGAAATTAAATACTACTTTTCATTTAATTATTTATTTTTAGCTTTACTATAAAAATGATATTTAATTTAATAACAGAAATTAAAAAGCATTTACTGCTGAAAGTAAAAAAAAATAAATAAAAGGGCAAAGGCTTAAACGTGTTTGTAAATATAAAGAATGTATGTATAATGATTATTATCTCATTTATTCAGAGAATGCGAATCTTGTTTTATACTTCCGTTTATATAAGCACAAGCTAAAAAATCTAGCCTCTAGACCTACTTGCTTGTGAAAGATCAACATATTTCTTTAATTCATAATTTAAATATTTAAAGAAAAGTCGGTCTAGTTATACCATTTATTAGGCTTGAGTAGTTTATAAACGAACTATTTCATTTGAACTATTCCACTGCTAGAACTAAATGATGTCTACCTAATTCAATTTTGAATTATGCTTTTCGTTTGAACTACTACATGATGTATAATATTACACGTATATTTCGTTGATTCACTATTTATTTTTAAAACGATAATTACTTTTTTCCTTTACATCTGATATAAAGAAAAGAATATATTAGAAATTAAATGAATATTAGTTTTATTTATTGAGATCAAATCACAGAAGCAGCAAATTAATTAAATTATCTTTAAAACTATCGATCTTATTGTCCAGAACAAATTATTAAAATCACTCTCAATAATACATATCGGTTATTTTAATATTTTTTTCAGGATAAATAATTTGCTGTTCCCGTGATTTGAATTTAATTATTAATTTGCAAGTGCCCGTATACAAAACATAAATAAATTATCACGGCGATTAGTGATATTTTATTTGTTAGTTTTAATTTAATTTTTCATCATCTTTGAACTACATAAAAAAGCCGAAAAACGTCAGCTGTATACAGTGGAGAAAGAACAATAGAATCATTATTAATTATTGTTATTTTTGCTTAAACTTTAATTTTTGTCTTAACTTTATTGTTTGGACAAACAGCTTTAGTCTATTTAAAATAATTGTGAAAAGTTTCCCGAAGAGCTAAGTGAGCGTTAGCCAAATGGCCATTGAGACGTTCTTTTACCTTTCACAATCAATATCAGTTATGTTAATAATTTGTTCGGGATAATTAGCACGATATTTTTAAAGATAATTTAATAATCTTGTAAAATAATTAGAATAGATTTCACTAGCAGCAGTTGTAAGTCAGACCAGCAGCCTTATTCTGTAAGTTGCTTAAGCTAAATCGCCATCTCTAAAATTATTTAATTTTAACAAAGCAGTTTTGGGTGCACCGGCTTTTCAATATATACGTGCGGGTTTTCTGTGCCCAAATTGCGACAATTTTGCTTGTTTATATACCCATCAACATCAAAATAAGCTTCATCTGAAAATATGATTTTTTTTTTTTTTTTTTGCAAAATTGGCATTTTAATTTAACAATATTTCCCAGCGTTGTTCAAGCGTATATACAACCATATTCATTCAGCGGAAGGATAAAACTAATCATCTGTCAAATCAGACATGAGCAGTGTGACCATTTTAGCTCTTTTGGAGCTAAATTGAGGTATTTTTCTTTGCTTTAGATCCAGAAATTCGCACCTAGCACCTAACTCCTCTTTAGCTCTTTTTATGTTATTGAATTTTGTATTATTTATTTGTTTATAACTAGTTAAGTCAATTAAAATAGTGATTATGAAAACAATAATCTGCCAGAAGTTTCATTAAAGCGGTACATATATATAAATTTTATGCAGTGTACTGAGTTGAGCCATATTGTGTTGAAAAGTTATTAGCTTCATACAAATTTGCATACTTACATCATTTTTTAAAGTTTTGTTTAGGATTTAGTGTGTCTTTTGTAAAATAAATGGAAGCATCATTGGTAATTTATAAAACAAATAAGAAAATAAAAATAATGCCAATCAAAGAATTATTTCGACATTAAAATGGAAAGGGTAGTACAAGATATGTGCATAAGTATATAAAAATATATAAAAGAGTTGAGACAGCAACTGAGTGGCAGCGAGAGGTTATATGCACTATGGAAATATGTACATAGTTTATGATGGTATAGAAGGAAAGTCGCATCGCTAACAATTTCCCTTCAATGGCAATTTGCTAATACCCTTTAATTATTATGTTGTAGAAATTACGAAAAATTTGGTTTAATGACGCAAGAATTTCGAAAAGGATATACTCGCTTCTTTAAATTAGATATGATTTACAAAAATTAAATAAATGTTGCCACAATTTTGAAATAACAAATGATCTCATTAAAATACAGGATAGAAATATTTCTAAATATAACGAAATTTATATGTTTTCGGAATCCTTAGAGGAGGATGAATGTTTACCTGAAGATATACCTGAATTTAAAATGAATTTAATTTAAACTTGTAATAAGTTATAAAATCACAATTTAGATGATTTATATAGTAATATTTAAATATATTTTTTAAGAATGTTTATACCTTGTGAAATAGTGACGGATATATACTACATACGTACATATGTACATTTTACACTCGGAAATGATTTCCTTTATTTTTGTTTTATGTTGATATAAGAGTTTTAATGTTCATGAAGAATTTTTGTTAAATAACTTCTACTTCTTAATAATGTAATTTGAAAATTTAGCTCTATTCTTTAGCTCTTTACAAAATATTTTAGCCTTTTTTAGCTCTTTTCTGAAGACGAATTAGCTCCATGAATTTTTTTAATGTGGTCACACTGGACATGAGCTAAGTGTTGCCATTCACGAAATAAGCACTTACAAAAAAACGTTAAATGGCGTACCCTGTATTTTAATACTGTGTCAACTTAAAAAAAAATAACCAGCTGAATTCTTAAGAAAAAAAATTAAATCAAAAGCATTGCTAAATACAGCAAAAAATTTAAAAATATTTACGTTTTTATGTAAATAAAACCTGTTTTGCACAAAAATTAATAGAAAACATTTCCTTTTAAATATAATAGCCTTGTTCTTTAATTCTTAACCTAATAAAAAGTAAAAGAAAGAAGCAAGTGATTTAAAATCGGCAGTCATTTGAGCGCATGACTTTAAATCACTTTGATAAAAAATGATTTTCAGACCAGGTCTCTAAAATATAATATCATTATAATGTGATATATTTACTTATAAGGAACCCTAAAAAACGAGTATTAACGAGCATTGTAGCATTTATAGCAAACCTATTCTTCTTAGCAAATGCAAAAAATAAATAAAATAGTGACCTTGCAAAAAAATTCTACTTTGTAATTTGATGCATTAAAATGTTTAATATATTTCTGTTATTTTTTAAGAATGTGTTATTAAAAATACCTTTTAGTTAACACGTCTATAACTAATGTACATCCCATTTGTGAATTTCGTACGTGATCTTACAATTAAAAAGCTGTTAATTTATCTTTACAGTTGGTCAGAGAAACTAAATTAAAATATATGTAGATCACACAGAAAAATATGCAATGAATTGAACAATACCTACCAACAGCTTGAAGAGTGTGATATTCCAAACAATGCTTCAAGTGTTTTAAACACAACAAAAATGTTGAAATTATTAAGTTTTTTTTTTTTTTCAATAAGTAACTTACATGCATATGGGCTATTCCATGAATATATTTGCGCTTAAAAAAATAAACCTCCATGAAAGTCTTTTGTAAATGAGTTAAACAGATAAACAACACTCAAATTTAACGTATTTTAACTTTTATTTAAGCTTTTACAATATTAAAGAGAAACAAGTAAAAAAGCTAGTTTAGTGAAGTAACTGCAATCAAAAAAGTAAAAATTGTAATGACAGAGAATTAAAAAATAAGAAAAAAGTTTATTAATTTTTTATTTTTTCCCTGACCAGGATTCGAACCATCGATTTTATAAATTAATGAAATTTTACTTTATTTTCGGCTGTTTTGTTCTTTTTAACTAATTTTCTAAACATTTTTAGAAAGAAAAATTAAAAAAAAGTTTATTACCATATTGTATACAATTTTACATAAAAAAGTCAAGGTTTTAAAAATGTTATTATTTCCTTAAAGATCTCTTCAAAAGCTTTAAAATGATACCCATAGTGACATTTTAAAAAATTTGAAAATTTCAGAGCCCCGTAACTCGGAAAATATTTATTTATTTTTTTTAAGTTTTTCACTTGATGTTTTTTTTTTGATTTTTTAATTATCCATTGCCCTATATGTTTTTTTTTTTTTTTAATTTTTTATGATATGAAAAAAAAATAGAGTAGACATGGTGTTAAATCTACTACCCCGAGGGAGATGGACCGATCAAGCTGATTTCCAATAGCATCTCTTTCACTATGTCTGATCGATTTACATATTTAAATTTTTGCTAGCTGATCTAGGGTCTCGACAGAGTTGATTTTAACACGAACAGACCGACGGACATCACTCAATCGACTTCGCTATGCATAAGAAGTTAGAATATAAATACTTTATGGGATCGAAAACGGATATTGTAGAAATTACAAACGCAATGACAAACTTAGTTATACCCTTTTTCCACCTTTTGTGGTGAAGGATTTAATATCCTTCCAGTTTAAATTTATTATAAAGCGACTAAACTCGGGTATTCGTAACATTTCAAGTGCATGTTATAACAAAGGTGAGCTGAATTCAAAGCAAAAGATCTGACTTGACATATGTCTTAATACTTGTCTACTGCACTTGCATTTGATCGGTCACAAGTGTTTCAAAATTAAGTTTATAGCAAGATATACTACAACAAAACAAATCGTAACGTAAGGTATATAACGAACGAGATTAAATTTTACTAACTATTAAATCAAAAACGACTGTCTTTATTTAAATGTAATGAATTGTGAAGGACAGATATAAAGATTGTGAATGAAAAAAAATACAATTATGTACACCTTCCCAAATTCACAGCATTACGCATATTTTTAATTGCAACTGAATATCACCTCCGTTTTATATCACGTACGATATATCCTTTTATTTTGCTCAAGACAACATCATCTGAATGGAACTTAATGCCCCTATTGTTTTTACGGTACTTTGGCATTTGCAATATTTATTTCTCTCTCCATATGCAAATATCACAAACCGATGCCGTGGAAATTCCCATATACTTAGCACCTTAAAAGTATTATCTTTTCTGAGTTGCTAGAATTAAAATTAAATATACGGTTGACTTTTTTTCGGCTCTTTTATACAATTAAAAGGTAAAAGAAGATGAAAAATAAAATATCAAAAAGCACTGCGATAATTAATTTTTGTTCTTGCAAATTATTAAATTTAATTAAACCACGAGAATATTTAAATCAATTAATTTTTAAAATATCGTGCTTTTATTTATTCTGAAATAGCCATCGAAACGTGCTTTCACCCTCAATAAACAATATTGGTGATTTAAGAAATTTAATTGGAATAAGAAATAGCACGATATTTTGAAAAAATAAAAACAAGTTTTTTATTTGATAGGTTTTCTACTTAAGCTCTCCCAAATGACTAGTAGCTGTCTTATCAATTTCGAAAAATTTCATTTACGCACACATACATACATATGAGTCAAGTTACATTTTTATTTAAAGGTGATAATAATTTTAAAATTTTTGCTTTTGTTTCATTTTATTGATAAAGGAAAAACGTATAATTTTAGTAAAAGCAACTTTGTTATTCTGTAAGTTATGTCTCGATGGCCATTTCGTTATCGCTTACTTAAATCTTCAGGAAACTTCTGACAAATATTTTAAATAAACTAAAGATTTTTGTCCAAACAATAAAGCAAAGACAGAAATCTAAGTTTAAGCAAAAACAACAATAACCAACAGTAATTCTATTTTTCTTTCTCCCATGAATACGGCTGATTTTTTTTTCGGCTCTTTTATACAGTTGAAAGAGAATGAAAAATAAAATATCAAAAACACTACGATAATTTATTTCTATGCACAGGCACTTTGCAAATTATTTTTATTAAAGACCCAGAAATATTTTTTAAATGTTTAATTTTCATAAAAAAACTTTGGGTCGAGATGTGCTTTGACCCTCAATAATCAATATCGGTAATAAATTTAATCGGGATAATTAAATAAAAAAAATAGCACGAAGTTTTTTTATGAAAATTAAATATTTAAGAAATATTCCCGTGTCTTTAATTTACAAGTTAGGTTTTTTATCTCAGGTGAAAATCTGTGCATGTACCATCTTAAGTTCGAAATGAAGAATACAATTCAGGGGTTATTGCTGCGACTTTCCTGCAGACACTGTCTTTAAGAATCGTAAATGCTCAGTCATCCAGCTTGTAATATTACCCACAATCGAAATGAATACTTGAATTAAAAGCCCCTATAAATTTTGTACTATTTTTAACCGACTTAAAAAAAAGAAGGAGGCTATCAATTCGACTACATATATGATGCCTATTTGTGCCTCTATAATTCAGTCATCTCTGGATCGATTTTTATTATTTTTTTTTTATTTTAAAGGTTAAGCTGACATCTCGGTCTTATTTTAACAACAGTTTATAATTTTAAAACATAATACAACAACATACATGTTTTGTACCACTTTAAAATTAAAAAAAAAACTGTTTATCACTATGGCTATCAATGGCAAAAATGAATACAAAAATAAATCTAAAAATTAAAGGGTGTTCCATGCGAGACGTACATTGGCCTATATGGGCCTATCTTTAAAATTGGACATAATGTCGATTTTTATGATCGTTATAAAAACAAGTATAAATATTCAAAATTATATATTAAAAGGTGTCCCAATAGTTCATTTGATTTAATGTATATGGCCATACTACATATATACAGTTGTAGACAAGCGGTTGAAACTTACGAAGAGCCTGTATTGATTAGTCCGCTATAACAACAAGTATAAAGTTTGAATTTGGAAATTAAAGGGTGTCCCAATAATTTTTATAATATGATGACCAGACCTGTAAACCGTTATAGACAGACAAATAAAATTTACGACATTGGAAACGATATTGCTATGTCCGCTGTAACAACAAGTATACAATTTGAATTTAGAAATTAAAGGGTGTTCCAATAATTAATGTTATTTGTGCTTTACGGCCCTATATTTTAAATCGTTATATACAAACACATAAAAATTAGACAGAATATCCACTACTTTGTCCGGGATAGAAAGAAGAATATATATTTAAATTTAAAGGGTGTTGCGATAGTTGATGTAATTTGATGTAAATGGACATACTGTTGAACCGTTATGGAAAGACGCTTGAAATTTTCAAAGATATAAATCCGATATAAGAACAAGCATTAATTGTGTATTGGGAAATAAAAAGGTGTCCCAACAAATAATGTATTTTGAATTATGTGCTCAAATTTTTTTATCTTTATAGACAGATAGCTAAAATCTGTTTTGAAATTGGGTTTTTTTGCAAGAATTATTTATTTATTTATTTATTTAGTTCTTTTTTTTTTGTCTCGGCATTTTATTTAGCCAAGTTAAAGACAAGGCGATTTAAAATACCAGAAATGTGAAGAAAATATTAATTTTTCGACCGACAAAAAAAAAAAATAAGGAAGTAAAAATGTGTTTAAGATCTATGAGTAACTTTGCACAAACAAAATGTATGTTGAATTTAATCGCTGTTGCCTGGGCGAAATATTAACAGGTAAATTTATTTAAATTTTGTAAGAATGTCTAAAAGATTTTAAAGAATATTTGATAAAAAGAGTTTTAATTTTGTTTAAATTTTTAAATTATAAGTTTGAGTAAAATTTGTTTCTTTAATTTTTTTTTTCTTTATATTTTAGCAAGGCGATTTAAATATCAGCTGGTAGCGACGGCAAAATCATTCATTTCGCCGGTAACCTTACTATCAAATTTTATGTAAAAATATATTATAAAATTTTTTTATGTACAGAGTTTGAAAGTTAGGAACCTTCGAAAATGAATAAATTCGCTCTCGCTACCACGACATTTAATCCAGCAAGAAGGAATGCCTTCGCCTTGCATGCATCTTTTTAAATATAACTTGACAGTTGATATGTGACTACCATGACAAAATTATGTACCAGTTGGTAGCAGTGGTGCGGTCTTTAATTTTCGTCTTGGCTAGGAATTTTACTTCTTATTAAAAAAATTGACGCAGATTTCATATACAAGTTGCTTTTCTTTCCAACGCTGAAATATTTATTTATTTATTTATTATCAAAATATTTATAAAAAATTCTTTATTCCCTTGACCTTTAGATTTATTTCGTTATAAAGCAATTATTCCATAATTATCTGATAATATGTTTGTACAATCAGCTTTCGTTTATGACACTCAGTGTATTCTTTTATCTTTTTTATAATTAATTTGAATTGTATATAAATTGTTGTTACACAATTACAACTTTATTTGAGAATATGCAAATAAATAAATTTACTCAAATTTATGCAAGCAATTTTATCGAAAAATTACATAAACAATAATCAACAAGCGAATTATTTAATAATAAAATAATAAATTATATAAACAAATTCATAGAAATGTCAACTGCCAATTAAAAGTTGTAGATAAAAGTCAGCAAAACTAACACCTGCTGAAATTGGTTTGAAAAAAAATGACTGTATTTCAATGAAAGATTCAATTGTCATGTCATTCAAAAAATTGTCCATTTTTGCATATGACTTTTTTCTGAAACTAAAAAAGATTTAAGTCAATATGAGGCGACTTAAGTAAAAGTTCTCGTACACTTTATTCTAAATAATTATTTTATTGCTGCTGTCGTGAAAAAAATAATAGTAAAATATTGTTACGTTTTTAGCAGGCAAACGTACGGATTCTTTTGATTGCAAAAACCACTGTGGCTAAATTCTGTCTTTGAACTTTATGGCTTTCTCTGGCTATACTTCTCGATCCTACCGGTCTTGTGAACACTTGGTTTCGTATTTACTAAACATGCGTTATCACCACAAACGCAGCCATCCACGCTACACTACTGTGTTACTCCGGCGAGACATGAACTACTCGATGCCTGGTTTAGTAACCTTAACCATCCACAGACATCTCCACGATTCCTTTTATCCAAGCCAGTCATCTTCTTTAATCCAGTAGCCACAACACACGTCTGCCATACACTGTTGTTATGCTGTTACACTTCCCCGCACTAAACGCTTTTGCTCTTACTACTTTTTAAAAAGGGCTTCTTGACAATTATCTGTTGCTCTTATATTAAGTTGGACGTCTCCACTAAATTATCTGCCATGGCTTCACACAATAATTGCCTTTTGCCTCTCGGGAGGTTTGTACTGCTGTTTATTAATTTTAATTACTTATAACAATTATTATTTTTTTTTGTTGCACGCATGTCCGCATGCGGTATCGAACTCGGACCCCCTGGTTTGTAGTACGCACCTCTACCAACGCAGCCATTGAGGCTGCTCAGCTTTTGTTGGCTAACTTGTGGTTTTGTTATTCTATAAACACACCATTAGTTGAATTAGCTTATTCACCACGCTCATACGGAAACAACTACAGGGGTTGCCAGATTTTATTATTCGTAACAATATTTTAAATGATTTCATTAGTTGATCTCTTCAGTCAATTATTATGTAAACAATTCCCGTCTGATAGTCTAACAAGATCCTAACAGTTAATAATACAAAACACCTTTCTGATGCTTTAAAATTGGGAGAAGCATCTAGCGCAAATGAAAGTTTGATTGAAGGTTGTTTTGGCTCGTGAGCCCCGCTTTAATTATTATTTTTTTTTAATTGTCGTAAGACACCCATTTTTAATTTTCAGGCTAATTTTAATAAAAAAATTATTTTTTTATAGAAAACCAACTCCAACGTAGCTAAATGCCGTTCGAGGCGTATCGCTTGCAGGTTAAGTGGTATCCAATTTTCTAACTATTTCATGAGCCGCAGTGCTTTCCCAAGAAAGAAAACAGTCTGCAACATATCTTTTATTGGCTTCCTCTCGATTCTTTGTCTTCAATCTATATAAATATTTTTCAAATGAAGGACCCCTTAGAAAAATACTGTGACTTCCTACAACACTTCTCTTTACCAAAAAAAAAAAAAAAAAAAACAAATCTTAATTAAGGAAAGTCTACTTGTTTTTTAATAAAAAATTATATGTTGTGTTGCTGAAGAGAATTCTCTATGTTGCATGAATATTATTGAAAGATGTCCCAACGAAGTTAACGAATTTGGTGTCATCATTACCAAGTGTCACCATTTGTTGCCGAACTGCCAGAACTTTTTTTGCACAGTTAATGTTATAAAAAAAAAATTTGAAAGAAACATATTTTCAGACAATTCAAGGACACTTTCACTTGTTGGTTCTCATATGTATATGTATCTCATCAAACATTTACCTAACAAATATATTTTCTTATGAAAAAAATAAACACACACTGTGAATACATAAAATGAAGGTAAAAACAATTATTCGTTGCTTGTTGCATTTCTTCAAGGATTTCTATTTTAGCTGAAAGATGTAAAAACTACAAATGAATAAAATATTTTTTTTTTTTTTTTGCTTAGAAATGAGTCATATTGAAAACAGGTATAAGCAAAAACATCTATGAGTGTTGGAAAACAATAATAATTTTAGGTTTTTTTCACTTTTCAAAGGTAGAAAAAGGTTCTTTTAATTGCAAATACAAAAAAGTCGTTAAATTTTTATTTTTTTAAGTTTGTTCTCTTATATTTCTTATCTTGTCTTGTTTAGATAATAATAGTTTTCTGATTTGTAGTAGAGATTCTATTTTGCTGTCGTTTCTTTATTAATTCCGCTTTTTGCAATACATCGACCGCAGTTACTCAATAACAATTAGTTTCTTCGAAGCTTAAGGCTCTGTTGGAATTAGAACTCCTGATCATGGAACAGATACTTCTGCAATTTCTCCACTTTGCGCTAGCTGACTTTTTTAAATGTTTTTTTTTCTAGCTTTGTTGTTAGAAATGTGTTAAAACTTCAGTTCTTATATTTGTTAAAGTATATGTATATAGAAGGTAAACCTTTGAAGAACATTTTAAAAATATTAATTCAAAAGTTTGTTTAATTAAAAAACTAATTAAAACAAAAAATAAATCAAGAAATTGATTGCGCAAAATTTTAAAGTTATATGGACTTTCTGGATGACCTTCAACTATTTTTATGTGTGATGTAATAGTATGTTATATAACTCTTCAAGACCTACATATCAATGTCATCTGACTATTGCCCCAACTATAATGTGCATAAGATAATTTAAGCAGACTTAAACAACAGTGCAAGTACATTAAATTATATGTTTTGAACTATAATGTACTTAAGAAACTAAAACTGATCCCACTTTCCGTACGCAAACAGCTGATTGCAGCTTTGTATTATACATTTATAAAGAAATATTGCAATGAAGACTTACAGTTTAGTTAACAGTTTTAGTTTTTAATTTAATAGCAAATGTAGAAAAAACAGAACATTTTTATATCCTGCCAATTTATTATAAAAATTAAATTTTTAATTGCACATAAATATGTATATAATTTAAGCGATGAACACTGTTGCATTTTTCATTATGGTTGGCCACAAAAACAAAAAAAACTTGTAATAATTTTTTATGAAAATTTATCTTAGAAAATAAACCAAAAAATGTAAATGTGTTTGTGAATGTTATTAAATAAATAAAATATTTTCTTTAAATGCCTTTCGCTTTAAAATTTTGTTAATTTAGAAATTTTTTAAAAATATTTTTGGCAAAAGTGCGAATTAATTTTATGTGCAACTGTGACAAATTAGTTACTAAGTTTATGTAAGTACATTTTAGTCACCTAAATTTTTTAAATTTTATCCTTTCTTTACTTAAGCATTTGACAGGCCTTTCGTTGCGTTTTTGACTCAAGCTCAAGCTAGCTTATGCACATTATAATTGTGCCTTTTGTTAGTTCACGAAAATACGTTATTGTCGCCAAAAAGTATTTTCAGATGTGTTTAAGCATTTGACACCCTTTCGTTCACTTTTGTGAGAAGCTTAAGCTTGCTTATGTACATTATATTTGGGCCTTTTGGGTTAAATGAAATTATACAAAATTCTTAGCTAAACAGGGATTAAAAAGCTACTAAACCTTGTGAATGTTTATAGCTTATAGGATGCCAAACAGCAAGACTGATTGTTTTAAAATTTTTCTATCCATTAACTGGTCCATAGGGAGGTTTTAACAGGCTAATTTACTTTTTAAGGATAAGAGCCAAACAACAAAGTAGTTATGAAACAAATACATTTCCACATTTTCGGCCAAAGTCCGATTCTTTTTTGAGATTTTTGTTTAATTTAAACCTTTTGATGATTTAACATTATTTATCCTAAAATTTTTATTTAACTTTCGGCGAAATTTCTTTCTAATTTTGTGCTGCAACCATAAAACATATAATTATATAACAAATCCGGTACTAATTTGTACAAACATATTTATATCAAAGTACCTGATATGCAGTGTTTGCAAATACTTATCAATTTTTTCAATAATTAAAACAAGATTTCAAAGTCCAAAGTTAAATATTAAGTTAATAATCAAAAATAAAAAAAAATTGGCAAATTATGAGAAAAAAAAAACAGTGACATCGTTATTAATAAAGAAAGAAGTCGACGAAATTTTAAAATATTAATCTTTTAATTAAAACATCTTTAAGAAATTTCATTTGTTATCAAGATCAGCTACATCGTGTTAAGTCAAAATTAATCAAAAATATAAAGAAAAAATTATATGATGCTGTACAAAATTAACTAAAATATACTGTAGAATATAATAAAAAATGTTTTAAATAGAATTTTATTTATTTTATTTATAATTTAATTTAATTTTATTTTAAATTTCGCTTATTTTATAAAAAAAATTTTTGAATAGAAATTTAATTAAAAAAAACTTATTCCAATTAACGTTGAAAAAGTACTGGGTTCTACATAAATTAGGCATAAAAAGGTTAACGAAAGATCGTTGCTGCGTTAATTCAATGTCCCACAAAACAGCGCTTGAGATTGTTACAATCGTGTGGAAGAGACCAATCTTTAAAATACTTTAATTGACAAAAGTATGTTTATAATTTTACATTTTTTTTCAATTCTCTTTATGCCATTAAAATATTTTGTCTATAAAATTCACATCTATGAAGATAAAGTCAAGGTTTTTTTTTTATTACCGAAAAACATTTCTGCATGCTTAACTCACAAATTTTTAATTTTAAGTTACGAGTTATGAGTTATGACCCTCTTGTAGACAATGGCTCAATATGAGATCAGTTCACTTAAAATCTAAGATGAAAACCAATCCCATTGCGATTCCAAAATAATTTTACTTGGAGCCGTTTCACATAAATCACTATGCTTTTGCCCCATAATGGTGTGTGCATTTTAATTACGACATCACGGCAAAGCCTATGACTTTGGGAAGGCATATCCATATTGCTCGCATAGCTCGTCAGTGATTTTTACCCAAATTTTGTTTAGAAAACTCAAGCAAGTTTTTTTTTCAATTTGTATAATTTTGTTAAGATTATTAAGTAAATTAAAATACTTAACTCACAACAGTTAATATTATACTGGAACAGCAAATAGAAATTGCATTCATGTTTAGCCGATGGCTGGAACAGGAGAGAACAGAAGTACTTTGGTTTGTGTGTAAACTTCGTCTGACCAAATTAATATTGATATGAATACTACTCGTATTCTTAATTACAAAGTTAGTTGGTTAAATAGATTATTAATTTTACAATTGCACAACTAAGGCAGGTAGATGCGAATAATGCTGATAAAGGATGTAGCGGTCCAGAAAGTGCATCATTACATTCTAATTTTTCTTGTTTTCTTTGGAAAGCGTACGCATGCATTTGTAAATAATTTTTCTTTCTAAAAAGCGTTAAGAAATTAAATTAAAAATGACACGAAGCCGAAAATAATTAAATTTAAATTCATTTGTTCACCGTTTTGTTAATACTTTATTCTTATATTTCACGACATTTTCGTTTTTCTATGAAAGTTTAAGTTTTTGCTAAATACTTTTATTCTTGCATTTACTTTTCGTGAAATTCCGCATTTACTTTTCGTGAAATTCCGTCTTCATTTCGGTAAATTTTCTTAACATTGGTGATACTCTTATTTTATGATAAAACTCTAGTTTCTTAACATATTTAAATAGTGCATGGGGTTATTTATCTGCTAAGTCCCCTTTTTTCTGCATTTGTTTTATTGCTTTTATTAAATTGTATTCGTGTCAACACCAGAGAACTGCAAGAGTGTCTGTTTTTAATACTCTAAGTATACTCATCTTAAATGCGGTTGCGGTGTGATCGCCACCGCATTTCTTAAGTGCGAGTATTTACTATACCCATTCCATTTGAGTATAAGTGTCTACCATACTCAAGTAAAATGTTTGCGATGCTGGCTTTACTTTATTCGTACTCATACTCACAACAAACACCAAGAGAGAGATTTTAACGTGTGTAGTGAGAGGAAAACAGAGTTATCAGATCAGAATTATTAAATCAAACACAATACCAAAAGTCGCCAATGTCTAAATTAGCTAACATACATACTTCTTTGAAATTATGAAAGTTTATTTAATATATAACAGAAAATAAATTTAATAGAACCCGTAAAATTCGCCATATTTTCATTTATTAAAAACACAACAAAAGTTTACTAATAACTCAAGAATATTTCATTGTTTATTATAATACGTTTTTGTTAGGGTTTTTTTAAGTCACACAAGAGAAAAAAAAATTCTATTCGTTAAGCAAATAGATTTTTAAAATTAATAAATATGTATAAAAGCAATAATTATATTTAACAAAATTAAATATGTAAACTAAAAACTTTATTTTATTTATTATTATTTATGAGGTCTAATGACATTCAGTCAATGCAATATTACATCTGCTTATATACAGTTTTGTTAAAACTAAAAAAATTAAGTAATTTTCCTTTTATTCACGGATTTATTTTATCATTTTGTTTTCCTAAATACCGTTAGTAGCACGTTTATGACAACAAGGCTCATAAACTGAAAATATTAGGTCATAAAAAGCAGCAATAAAATAAGTATACCTGCTTTAAATAGTGTACAAAAGCTGTGCCTTTCAGCGGTTTTTATTGCATTTTATTAATTTAATATGTGCTTAGAATGTTTAAGCAATATTTTTGATCAAATTTTGTTTTTTTTTATTGTTTATAAATAGATCTGCATACAATGCAGTATTTCATAAAACGGCAGTAAAAAACTTTAATAGGGTAAAAATGTGGCAACGTTGCTTACAAATAAAGAGAATTAAAAAATTCTCGCGTACGAGTATAAAAAATACTTATAATTCTGATTGCGATATTTTTAATACTCGTTTTTACAAGAATGGGTAAAATAAACACCGCAACTTTTTATTGCGGTGTTTATAATATTCGAGTATGAAAAGTATAGAGTATGTATAGAGTAAGTATGCGGTGTACTCATGAGTTGCGGTGTACTCGTGCAGTTCTCTGGTCCACACATTAAATTTTTGGTTTTGGTTGCTTAGACGAATGAGAAAACAAAAGAGAGTTGCAAGTACATGAAACAGTGTACTCGTTTCTACTTTTTCCTCTCTCAGCAGCAAACTCAGGATTGCTTAACAAAAGTTGCAAAGTCTGGACGAGGACTAAGGCAGATAATTAACAATCAGAACAAAACAAAAATGATGGATGAAATAAAAATAGGATCGTCATGGTTTTCATTTTGAAAAATAAAGAAAATTTTTCCTAAATTGTTAGTAATTTTCTATTTGGGCAAATAGCTCTGGCAACACCTGCGTAATAGTTGACTAACAGAGATTGGTAAGCTTCAAGAAAAAAATTTAACTAATTAAATATTTACAGTTATATTTAGGCAAGCAAAAGCTTAACAAAGACCCAAAAGGTTGCTTGTTTCCCAGATAAGATTTTTTTCTATTGACGACTATACTTTCCACTGATACATAAAAAAAAATTTTCGAAAATCAATTTACAGTCACAAAAATAATCTCTCAAAAAGTCAACACCCTCAGAATTTTCTAGAAAATTATAAAATTCAAAAAAAAGTAAAATAAGTTTAAGTTTTGAATAAAAAAATTTAAACAAATAAAAGTAGAAAATTTGCCATTTTGCCGTTTAAGTCAGTGTGTAATGAGAAATTCCGGTTTTTTGTCTTAAAAAAATATTACTGTTATTAAAGACAAAGAGTACAATTTGTTGATAATTTTTTAACTTTTTGAAGATGATTTGTAATCCATTTAAATGAAACAATAAATCCATTTGTCTTGTTTATTACATATTTCAATGGCTTGACGTTTTTCTTACTTTTCATAAAAAATTTGTAATTTGACTTTTAAGTCAAGTGTATTGTAAAGAAATCATTTCCTCAGTATGTTTTTTTTAAAACACAATGCACTTACATTATTCCAGTACAGACTCATTCATTTCGGTTGCATTTGCCCCATGTGCTTTGTGTTATTTTAGCGAATAGACTAATGGACAGTCAAATGGAAAATTATCTCCTTGTTTTTGTATTCCTTTACTTTATAAGCTGCACTTAAGTTTAACTAAATATTTGTTACAGTTAAAAATAAAATGGCTTTGTTTATATTTAATTTGTCGTAGAGACAAACCTGTGAAAATCATCATAAATATTTGTTAAACGTTACTTCTTCAATATGCAATATTCAATTGCAGAAGCAAATTAAATCAAATTACTTACAGCAATTTTGGTAAATACTGGAACAAATTGATAATTCTTAATAGAAATAGTCGCTTGGCACTTGGCAACTTTACAAATTAATTTAAATAAATTTTTAATTGAATCAATTATATATTTAACTTAAAAAGATGAAAATAATAATCTAATTAAATAAATAAGTAAATTAATTAAAAATTTAACAAAGTTATATTCTAAAAACAAATAAGACTATTTATTAATAGGTGCAACAATTTTTTTCTGTGTATTAATTTGGTTAGATTAGGTCTACACGTAAGAGAAAACCAAT
Organism: Gymnosoma rotundatum; assembly: GCA_916610165.2. Taxonomy (NCBI): domain Eukaryota; kingdom Metazoa; phylum Arthropoda; class Insecta; order Diptera; family Tachinidae; genus Gymnosoma; species Gymnosoma rotundatum. The sequence goes on from OU744338.1 coordinate 47,518,024, forward strand.
TTAAGCCCTTACCGTCGCGTTGATCAATTAAATAGAAATCTGGGAACATCACACTATTCAGCCTTCAAGTCAAACTTTGAACTTTTGCTACGGACTTAAAGTCGGTTTAATAAAATATATTCTATTCCCAAGGGTGATCGGATTCGTACAAGCTAAGAGAGATTTTTAAAAACTGTTATTCCTACCACAAGGAACAGAATTAAAGATCACGTGGATTCAGACTACAACTCAATATTAAAGGAAATGATTTTGGGTCACGCAAATTTAGAAACCAAGTCTTGTGATATAGAAACATTTTAATACAACTTTTAGGTATTTCAAATATAATTTGAAAATATCCGGAAATGAAACCAATACTTCGACAATCTAAGTTTGAAGAATTAAATCGGTTCGAAGCCAGAATAGCCAGCAATTTGTCAGTATAATATTAAAAGAAAAAGTGTGCAAATTCTAAGTAGTCCACTTTAATAGTCCTAATTAATTTAATGTGCATTTACAAAGCCTATTACCGACTTTGCAAAAATTGTTGACCCCTGGAATTCTAAAAAAAAACAGAAAAGTTTCTTTAAAAATCAATTATTAATAAACGGTAAAAAATTCGTATCTACAAAGTTTAAAAGCAATAATTCTATTTTATTAAAACTACTTTTCCAACTATTAAAGTAAATGTCACAATAAAAAGAAATAAAAAAAATTTTTCTGCTGAAAACAAACAAACATCAACAAACTTTACGCATCTGCCTTAAAATAGTAGGGTATCGTCTCATGAAAGATGAAACCGACTAAATGTTTGAAGACTCAGTCATTTCATTTATTGATTTTTTTAAACTCTTAACTGGTATTGAAATCTGTTTTCATTTTTATTACTATTTCTATTTTTATGTGAATTTTTCAATTAGCTCGGTGTCATATGCATAAAGTAAAAATAAAATAAAAGAAATAAAATAAAATATAATAAAATAAAAAGAATATAGAGAAACAAAATGAACAAAGAAAAAATCAGAAATTAAACTAGAAACAGTAAAGAATTTAAATAGTTGTTATTCAGGCAAAATTCATTAAACACAGAATTAGTTTTTTTTCGATTTTTCAAGTTTTTGTTTTTACAATACATAAAACGTATTTCAAATGATTTAAAAGCTTTTAATTGTTAAAGAAATTAAAGATTTTTACATATTAAACACACTATTATTTTATTTGATATGACCAAAAAAAGGGCATAAATATTTAACGCTCTTAGTTTCAGAATTTTATAACTTACACACGAATAGTATTTGGTTCTGTAATGTCGGCATGAGTAAAAATGTAAATAACTCTCATGCCTGATCTGTCTAATAAAATCGTAATATTACCGCATGTCGAATACTCAACGACAGCTCTTGCACAATAGATGCTTTGCGGATTTGAAGACTATCGTATCTCTATCGCACTTTTGGTGACATCTGTTATCCTGTTAAAGTTCATGGGGCTTATGCAGCACAATAACAGCAATTTTCTTGCATCTCCCGTACGGCGTCACAATAAACGGAGGAAGTTTTTTCATTTCTTCTGCTTTTATTCTCTGTAGCTCCAGTGTTTTCAATTACTGCTAAGACCTTCAAAGTTCCTCTCTGCTAGTTATATTGAATCTAACAATAATCACTACTCACCGTGATATGAATTTAAAATACAGACGGTGTATTCTTAATTACTAATGATACGGGTCACCCTAGTACCATTGTGATTTGCCACTTGTTGGCTACCGGCTCCGCATAAGTTACGTTTTACTTTTTAATTTGGCTGCTCATCAAAACCCTCACCATCTCTAAGAAAGTATAATACCGGAGGAAGGTGATAAACTTTTGTAGAACAAGTGTCGTTGATGAAAAAAAATAATAGTGGCGAATAAGGCCTCGAGAGTAGAGCTGCAAAACAATCGAAATTACTATCAATAATATCGGTAGTTTTATTTTTTGCTTAATATCGATAGTTTTTTTTCAGATAACAGTGTTATCGGATAGCGATAGGTGCCAGAATTAGCACTTTAAAAAATTCGATAGTATCGATAGTTTTTACGAAAACTATAGAAACTCTACTATCGATAGTTTTGAAGCAAATTATCGAAACTATCGAATGTGCCGACTATCGATAGTGTTGCAACTCTACTTAAGAGTATCTATTTTCGAGTATGACTTAAAACGTTTGCAACATAGAGACAAGCATTGACTTGCTTTAACGTTTTTTATCTTTTATGTAACTACGGCCGTTGCCTCGGTCGGTGTATAAGTTACCAATGTCCTATTAAGTTTTCAAACAACTAAGATTTCCAGTATTAAAAATCTTAGGCAAGTCTCGAATTGAACAGAAATCACAGTTAGTTTTTTGTTTAAGTTTTGTTTAAGACTGGCTATCAGAGATTCTTTTGTCAAAATCAACAAATATATTACGATGTGGCTAAATCCCATTGATAAAGCATTGAAGTTCCTTCTTCGATGAACGAATAGATCAAGAAGGCTAAATCTAACAACCCAAAGGAGATAGTACTTGAAATGCCTTATACACACGCAAAGAAAAAACATGGTTGTAATATGGTCACAACAAACATAATATGTTTTCGGTAATATTGTAAAGTTGCAATTTATAGTTGTTTTCAACAATACTGTAGTCACGGTAAACATGTTTTTGTTGATATTTAACCATTATATAGTTACTGTGTACAAAAAATTACTTTAGTGACAGATCAATAATAAATTAAACAATGAATAACCAAGTCCTTTATATTAAGAAATATTTGCGCTAACGAGATTATATTATAATTCAATTAAATAACATGATATTTCAACCACATTATGATGTTTTTATTTAACCATTTAATGTTTAACTTTTAACATAAGTACTTTTAGCTTTTACCATGTTATTGCTATGCTAGACAATAATATGGTTGCGAAACCAGCATTATTATTATAATATGTAACAATACTATGATTTGTTAACAACCATATAATAGATTTTGGTTACCTCAACCATGTTTTTTCTTTGCGTGGAATAGTTTATTTACTTTTTATACTTGAAACTCTATGTTGTTCTCACATAAAAATAAATTTAGACATAAAATAATTCATTTATTATCAACTACTTTGTGTCCCATACAAGGGTACATATAGGAGGTCAGAATCCTGCTATATGTACCAAACTGTAGCCCAGTGAGTCTCAACTAGGTTTTCAGTTTTCTTTCAATCATTTTAGGGTCATACAGATACCTTGAAAGAGAGCATGTAGCCTCATCAGATCATCTGGTCTCTAGCAGTTACGGATAAAAATTCGATTTTTAATATTATAGGCGGAATCAGACCACGTGATCAATCGCTCGATTTCGTAGAGATTAAAATCTAGCCAGTTCGTCCTCTTTTTTATTTTCGAGTACTTTTTTATACCCCCGGACACAAAAGAGTTCTGCGTTGGAAGCTTGTAATTCTTAATCCTGAATACATTTTTTTGTAGAATTTAATCTATAAATAACTTAATGGGGTTGAAAATCTAATTAGAAATTTCAATTTATTCACAGAAATCTTTGTGTTTTGCAATATTAAAAGCTTAAATTTTGTTGGCTTTATGTAAGTAAAACTGGTAACAAATGTAGATTTAAAAACTATTACACAGTGTCACGCAACAATTTTTACATCGATTCCAGTAACAAAAAGTTTTGAAAGTGATTTTATAAAGCATAAAAACAAATTAATAAACAAAAATTGTTAATGTTAATAAAAACAAACAACTGACGGATAAATAGTAATTTAAAAGTCAAGTCTTGTTAAATTTAACATAAGTAGAGCATAACGTTAAATGCTGCTCTTTAAAGTCAACAATTTGACATTTTAAATGGTGGCAATTTATTTGTTTTAATAAGTGCAAAAAAACTGAAACAATGTTACTTTTAAATATTATTTCGTTTATGAAACAAATCTTAAGTTTACACTCAAATCACCACAATGTTGAAGAATAATAAAAAAAAAAACAACCCAGTTTGCATTAATAAACAAGCAAACAGCATAAAAGCATTTAAAAATACACACTTTTGAAACAGTTTCCGCACTTAAGAAAGTGTTATGTGAGGTATTGTTTTCTAAATCCATTAAAAATGCTCTGACAAACAACAAAATATGTAAACAAAAAAAAAAAAAAATTTTAAATACTTCAATTAACACAAAAACAACGAAAAAAGAAAAAAAACGGCGAACACGACATAAAGTATGAAATCAAAGAAAAAAATAAATTTTTTAAACATTTTGAACTTGAACACAGCAAGACAGGGCAACGTATAAAAAACAGTTTAAAAAATATTGAGTGTATTCACTTGATTTAAGTAAAACGACAAGAAAAAATCAACCATAAAGAATCTTTGCATCAGTTAAAGAACAAACAAAATATGGCAACCATAAAAGCAGGTCATTATATGGCAAGTACATTTTAAGGTTATGTGTAATTTATTGATGGGTTATGCTGTGAGGCGCCACTTTCAAATGAAAACATTTAATTTTTTTAAAAATTAAATATTTAAAATGATATTTCCGTGTCTTTAATTAAATAATTTGCAAAGTGGCTGTGCATAGAAATAAATTATCGTAGAGTTTTTGATATTTTATTTTTCATTCTCTTTCAACTGTATAAAAGAACCGAAAAAAATTCAGCCGTATACAGGGGAAAAAATAGAATTACTGTTGGTTATTGTTGTTTTTGATTTTTGTCATTGCTTTATTGTTTGGACAAAAATGTTTAGTTTATTTAAAATGTTTGTCAGAAGTTTCCTGAAGAGTTAAGAAAGCGGTAACAAAATGGCCATCGAAACGTGTTTTGACGCTCAATAATCAATATCGGTAATTAATTTAATCGGGATAATTAAATAAAAAAATAGCACGAAGTTTTTATAAAAATTAAACATTAAAAAAATATATATTCCCGTGTGTTAAATGAAAACTTTTTATTTCAAAGGCTGTTGTCGAAATTTGAGTCGACTGGTTCAGTCAATAATCAGCTGTATAAAAATATTTGTATTTAAGCGAAAGCCTAAAGTAAGGAGAATATCCAAAATTGCATGAAATACTAAAGAATATATAATTTACGTAAAAAAAAGTTATAAAAATTTTTAATTTTTTTTAACTATAATTTGAACTGTTAATGTTATAAATGAATAGAATTTGATTTTAGCTTAAGTTCATTTACTTCAATTTCTAAAAACTTTTTTACGAAGACGAATTACAGAGAAATACTTTGGTTTGTGTGTGGATTTCGTGTAACCAAATTAATATAGATATGAATGCTACTTGTATTCCTATTTACAACTTAGTTGATTAAATAGATGATGTTTACAATGTACACAACATAAGGTAGATAGATGCGAAGAATGTTGATGAATGATGTAGCGATCTAGAAAATGCAGCATTTCATTCTGCTGGTGTCTAATTTTTCTTGTTTTCTTTGTAAAACGTACGCATGCATTTTAAAAATAATTTTGCTTTCTCAAAAATAAAAAGGTTTTTAGAAATTTAAATAAATACACTTAAATCAAAATCAATTTCAATTCAGAAGTTATAAATTTTAAAAAAATTTTATAATAACAAAATTATAAGAAACTAATGTATTATATTTTATTTTATTTTCTTAAGAAAAGTTGATTTAATTGCCTATTATCTTCTTTAGTTCAAATTACTTTAAAAGTAAAAAAAAATTTGAAAAACGAACTGAAATACAAGATAAACAATTCCAGAAGAAATTTTCGCACTCAATGTTAAGCCTTCTACACATTTTATAATCCTGAGTGCCACTATAATTTCGAAATTTTTTAATTTCTTACCGTTTGAGAGTGATGAACCACCTTAATATCTTTAATTTTCAAAAAAGTTATTAAGTTATTTTATCTTGCTCTGCTATGTTCATGTTTTGTGTTATTCTCAAAAAAACTTCTTTGTATTTAAACATTTTGTTGCAGGCTCTACTTTATTTGAATAATTTTAGTTAAAAAGTGTTTAAGTTTCTCTGTTTTTAAGTATTATGAGCTTTATAAAACTGTTTAACTAAACGAGAGTTAAGAAGAAAAAAATTTAATAATTCAGATTAAGCTTTAACCCTTTCGGGACGGAGTTTTATTTTGAAAACCAAATTATGTGTGGTAAAATTTTTTTCATATTCTACAAGGTATAATAAAAGTATTATGTTCTCCATACTTAAAAATTTTAAATTCGTCCTTTTATCCTGGAACATATAATCCCAACAAGTATTTTCACAGGACATAAAATCCCAATCAGTGTTCTCCAGGAGCGATTGGAAATTAAAAAGATAACTAAAATATAAATATTATTAGATTTAGATAAAAGTTTGGATTTATTTTTAACATTTTAGGAATGCAATTAGGTATTTATTTGTGGAATGGCCCAAAACACTTGTAACATAAGGCGTTGTTACAACCTCAGAATATCATCTTTGTTCGCTTTTCTATGCCAATTGAAGAACAGCGGACACAGCGACAACGCTTCTCTTGCTCTACTGGCAAGTGGTCTCCAATATTAAGGCTATCCGTTTTTGGACGTTTGAGAGTTTTACCTCCCTGGCGATTGCATTGAAAATAAGGAAAATACGACAGTTTGAAAATTGCTGGGACGTATTATCCCAGTAGTCCCGAAAGGGTTAAACACATAGAAAAAAAGTGTAGCTACACAACTACAAATACCATTTTTCGCAAATTTCTTCTTTATTTATTGTAACTAAAATTATACATTTCACGTTCATAAAAATAAAATAACTTCCATAAAATATAAAAATGTTAAAGCGTTTCTTTCTTTTTTTATTGATTGTTCATGCACTTACAACATTTTAATTTTGTGATGTTCTATTTGTTAATTAAAATTCGCTTCAATAATTTAAGATTTCTTATTACATTGATCGTCTAAGTTGACGAAAGCAACAAAGCTAATCGATCGTGTTATCGTATGGCTGTGATGGCGTCAAAACAATTGTGTTCATATAAACGTTTGCATTTAAGTTTTGGCAGTTTGAGTTTGTAATCGGTAGCCTGCTATTATCTATATAATCAAAAATTATTCCTTGCTGCAATTTTAAACTATTTTCGTCCTACAAGCAATCGTCAGGACAAATGAAACAACAATTATTTGAGATGCTGCGGATTAGAAGGGTATTTTAAGCTTCTTTCAGCAAGCTTCTTATTTGTTTTATTATGTCATATCATTCCATAACATTTTCAAATAAAAATGCAATTTATTTGTTGGTCGATAAAGCAGGTATCTATTCGTATTTTGCCGGTTGCTTAAGCTAGCTCATCAGAAAACCTTTATCCAAATTTTTAGAAAAGCCAAAAATATTTTTCTTTAAGTATAAAAACTTCCTCCTTTTTACAAATGAATTATTATATACAGTTGGGCTTAAGTTCGTTTTTACGTATGATTATGAATCAAATGATTTTCTCAAGAGATTTTATATTATTTCCCTTTGTAAAATTGGTGTCTTCTTTTGAATAATAAATAAAACAATTCAGAGTGCTATGTTCGGTAAGAGTGCTATATACGAATCGGATATACCCTTCACCGTATACGTAAATCTATTGTTGTGCAGTAAATCCAGTAAAAAAACAAATAAAGGGCTCTTAAGGGGTTAAGCATTTTTAAAAAATTTTAGTATTTCCTTAAAGATCTATTTAAAAGCATTTAAATGATACCCATATTGATATCTTAAAAAATATGGTGCACATATGCGCCCATAGCTTGGAAAATATGGGCGAGCGCCAATTTTTTCACTCGATATTTTTTTCTTATTTTTTTTTAAATGCTCTATTGCCCCATATATATGTTTTTGATTGATTTTACTTCACTAAATTAGATTTGTGTCAAATGATATGGAAAAATTAGAGGCAGCTATGGGGTTTTGATCGCTGCCTCGAAGGCCATTGATCAATTTTGCTGATTTTCAACAAAAAAATTTTCGAAACTATGTGCCATCGATTGGCGTATTAAATTTTCTTTAGATGAACTAGTGCATTGGCAAACTGGATTTTAACCCGTACACGGACGGACAGACGGACATTGCTCGATTGAGCGATGCCTAAGAACTTCCACCTGCGTTGAAGGGGATAAAAAACTCTGTTGTATGTGTAACAGTAATATTTTTCTGTGTGGGGCTATATCTAGAAATGCCCAACGGGCAATCCAACATTTCATAATCCCGGGTTAGATAAGTCCCAAATCGGGATTTAAATTTTTTCTATTCTGTTCTTTTCCATTTAAAATTAAAGCTAAGTTTTATATTTCTAATATCCTCAATTCATTGAAATTTAAAAAAAAAATGGCGGCAAGATAATATTAAGTCGTTGTCTACAGGTGGCGGCCATTGCCATAATAAGATTTACGTAATGAGCATCAATGACCAAAATTTTAACATTAATACATAGGAGAAGTTGATATGAACTGAAAGCGCATTTCTGCAAAAAATAAATAAAACAAACAAAAACTTGTAAAAGTCACTTTAAAAGGTTTTAAAAAATCAATCCCAATTGGCATCCCTGGCAACAACCCTTTTAAAAAACGGAAAATTGCATCATATATGAAATAATTTAAAAATAAAAGATTTGATTGATTATTTTCTTTCTCTTAATTTTGCTTTTGAAATGAACAATTCTACAGAATATGGAATAAAATCCTGCCTTTTACACGTATAATAAAGTAACGCCATTGAAATTTTATTTCTCAAAATCTAAAAGAATTTAGAAGATAAATTATATTGTTTTTGTTGTTTTTGGTTTTTAATTTTAGAAACTTTATGCCAAAGCTTTATATGATAATATAGCTGACTCACCCGATGAATTGGCCTTCAGAAAGGGCGACATACTTGCTGTCATTGAACAGGACACTGATGGCTTAGTCGGTTGGTGGCTGTGCACATTACGCGGTCGTCAGGTAAGTGTCAGACAAGTTTTACGTATACAAACACTGACAGTCACTTTCATACATAAATACTTAATGTGCATCTCACTTTTATTTTTTAAATTAAAAATACTGATTTTTTTTCTTTCTCCTTTTTTTCTTCTTTTTTTTATGAGGTAGACTGATCATAAAGTTAAAAATACATTTCTTTAAGATGTTAAGTTCTAAGATGGCAAAGGAGTAAATGTAAATACATTATCCCTCCAAGCTGTAATAAAAGTAATGAAAATTTAAATAAAAGTATTGCGCTTGAGTTAATATTGAAAACACAAGTGTTGCACAGAAATATCTAGAGACATGTACTTATGTGCCATTCTTGATTTCTTTAGCTACAAAGTACAACTTTTACTTAAAAGTTATTTGAATAAGTATTAAAAATACAACAACAAAATCATGTTTCGTCTGTCAATCAAAATTAAAACAGTTTTCCTTTTCATCAACTAAACTGAAGAGCTCACTAACTGACTGACTGACTGGCTGGCTTATTTGCCGGCTGCCTCGCTAGCTGGCAGGCAGACATGTTACAAAGTTATAAACATTATTCAACGACATGGTAAATTATAGTTAATCATAAAATTAGTTCATCGAGTTGAAAATATTTGTAATTTATTTTGATTACCCCCTCCCAAAGTGATGTGACTCCTTGATCATCAGTTTTCTATTTTTAAATGCAATTGGTGTTATTTGTTGACTTGCAATATGATTTTCTTTGTTGTTGTTGTTGTTTTTATTACATTTTGCAAAATCTAAATCAATGTTAATGTTTAGTTCTGTTTACAAAAAAGGAAATTCAAATTAAAGAGAACACAATTCTTTGGCAGACACACAGACAACCAAATATATAAAATGGCTTTTAGCATTTGCTAATGGAAATTCTTAAAATCATTTTTAATGATTTTAAATCTGAATGCTTGCAGTAATACGAGTACATGTTTTTTATAGACACAAGCAAATTGATTTGCAATTTCATGATTTCATAATGTTTTGTGGGAATTTGAAATCTTGTATTAAAGGCGTTGAAATGATTCTAGCAGGAAGTTTTTACTTAATGTATTTGGTTTGATTCATGAATATTTAAACGGAATTTTTAAAAATAAATATTTTTTTTACTAAATATCGGGTGTTTTTCAAGCCTGATAGAATTTTAATTTGTAAAAAAAACATAAAAAATTAAATTGTAATGAATAATTTTTTTTATTATACGAAAATTTATAACATGGCATTAATATTTCCAAATGACTTTGGGCATATGGCCACTGCGGCTGCTCGTGACGAGGCGCATTCCGGACGTCCAATTTTGAGTCACTTTTTCAAGTACTGCTGGCCGCATGTCACGAATAACAGGAACAATGTTGTCCTGCAAAGCATCAGTTGTTGCTGGTTTATCAGCATATACCAGCGATTTGTCGTGAAAATAAATGAGAGGTATCGAATCGCACGACCTTGGAGGCCAATTGACATGTCCATTTCTCAAAATCAATTTATCGCCAAACTTTTATTTCAATAATTGGATGGTTGAGGTCGCTGTATGGCACGTAGCGCCATCTTGTTAAAACAATTTTTCGTCCGGATCAATGTCATCCATATTTTCAAACAAAAAATCATTAATCATGGTGCGGTAACGATTTCCATGAGTGAGATTCGGCCTCATTTTTAAAGAAATAAGGACCGATGATGCCACCAGTGTGTAAACCACACTAAACAGCGCTTTTTTCTCGATGCAATGTAGTCTGTGGGGTATATTGTGGATATGTCTCACTTCGTATGCGGCACTTTTGCTTATTAATCAATGCTGAAAACAATTTGGTAATAAAACAACGTGAATAAGTTGCTCGAACTGATGACTGATTTTAAAAGTAAAGTTGAATGATTTGATAGCGCTGTTCAAGCGTGAGTCTATTCATAATGATTTGCCAGAGTCTACTGAAAATAAAAAGAAAAAATTGTTTTTTAAAATTAAATTTTTAGTGTCAATTTTTTAATTTCAAGAGTTCTATCATGCTTGAAAAACAACCTTTATAAAAAATATTACTAGAAATATTGGAAGCGTTAAGTCTGAAATAGCTTGAAATAATTTTTAAAATTTTCGGTCTCTGGCTCAACAAGTTTCCGAAAAGGATCCTCCGATATTTGCCAGAAATGCATATTCGTATTCTTCACACTTATTATCGAATGCTCATCTACAAATAGCTTCTATAAATACTCAAATCAATATAAAAAGTCTATCTAAAAAATCTTTTTTTATGATTTACAATCCAACATAAAATATAATTGCCCTATTCACAAGCCCCCTAGTACGTGCTAAGTGCTAACAAAATACAACAGTGCTAGCTGTGTTGTTGGTAATTTTCATGCAAACATGCGATACAACACTTAGTTCTTTTTTTATATGTTTTTCAAACGTTGTATTTGTTTAAATGTTTTATGTTTAAATGAATTATTATTTTTGTTTATGTGTGAATTATATTAAATTAAATTGAATTAAAAGATATTTTTATTAGTTTTATTTATTTAATTTATTGATTTGACTGATTTATTAGAAAGTTGAAGTTTGTAGTTGCCAATATAAAAACTGTTCTTTAAGATTTAATATTGCTTTAATGACTCGATTTCTAATTTTTTGTATGGTACCGCCATCACTTATACGAAAAAGAGATGCTACCTTACGAACACAAGCATCATTTCCTGAAGATCCCAAGCAGTAAAGTACAATTTTAAGCTGCAAGTCAATGCGTAGTTGAAGCCTGTCGCCAATTGTGTGAAAAACATCGTCATTTTTTATAAGGTTGAATATATAGGCAATTTCCTCTGGCCGTAGTCGTATCATATGAAGAAATCTGTATTCATCAAAATATCTTAAAACCCGATTATGCCATAATGATGATTTTGGTAGCCCTAAATGTATAATTTTGCGACTGGAGAGCAAGTACATTAGGTTCATCCTAAAAATGTCTTGAATTTCATCCTCACACAAAAAATTTATTAATTTACTTTTTTCTGTTTTCTCCCCCATTTGGCTTCTAAATAACAAATGATGAATAGCACTTTTCTTCTATTTATTTACTTTTTGACGTATGAAGTACAATGTACAATGGCATACTGATACAATGGTTGTTCACAAAGAAGTAAACAAAAGGTAGTATGCAATACTACCTACACCTTAGCAGAGCTTGTGAATACGGCAAATAATTTTATTAGACTCCATTGTCCCCTAAATAAAAATATCCTCAAACATTCAGTTTCAAGAATTATTAAACAATAAAAGCTACATTTTAAAATTTTCAATAAATTGCCAAAAGACCTTCAAATCATCAAATTCACAACGAATGATTTTCACAATCCAAAAAAAATTAAAATTTCTGCCAATTAAAATAACAGACATAAAAATATTTAGACTTTTCAAGTGTTTTTACTCAAAAAAACAAAATCAATTAAAAAGAGGAAGATAATAATTTTAAATAAATAAAACTTAAATAAAAACCACATGTCTTCCACAAAACATATTCAAGGTTCATTTAAGAATTCCTTTTAATTAAAGAAAAAAAAAAACAAAAAACCATAATAAAGACATTTAGAAAAAATACATAAATTTAATAAACAAAAAAACAACCAAATTGTTCATGTCTCATTAAATATTTTTATTTGCAGGGTCTTTGTCCTGGTAATCGTTTAAGAATTTTAAATTCTTACGATTCGGGTTGTTTCTCACCATCACCAGCCTCATCGCCCTGTCCCTCCCTGGCAGCCAGCACAGCAACTTTAAATAGTTCAATTTGTTCAGCAGACATTTATGAAAATACCTCAACACTCAGTGGCTCCGGCAGTAGTGCTAATGGCAGTGGCAATGGCAGCGGTAGCGGTTATATAAGCGCCAGTCAAACAAACATAACAACAACATCTTCAATATGCTGTACAACAGCAAATACTGCAAACCAGCAGCAGACACAACGACAGGGTACAAGAAGGTCATGGCATGTGTCGCCCAACAAGGTAAGTTTTGTTAACCACAACACAATTAATTTCTTTGCAGAAAAAAAAAGGAAAAGAAAAACTACAAAAACAACAAACAAGTCCCAAAGAGCCAGACGTGAAAAGAATTACAGTTTTTCTTTTGTGTTTTTCATATGTGAGTTAACGATGAAATGAAAAATTTCTTCATTTCACGCTTAGTCTGCGTATGTTCGTTGTTTGTAATGGAATTTTTTGAGGTATCAGTGTTTTATCTTTCCAATTTCCAAGCGTTTATAGTGTCACCAAATTGTTTAAAATGCAACCGTTATATGTCTCTTGTTTTTTGTTGTTGTTGTTGCTGTTGCTTTTTTGCTGTACAAATTTTCTTAACGCATTGAGATTTAAGTTTATTTTTTATTTATTTTTAATACTGCATTGCAACTGCCGGCACCACAAACATGACATTCAGTGGGAAAGTTTATTGTTGAACGAAAAATCATCGCATAAACACCACATGCAGCACGATCTTTTTTTTCGATTTCATTTTCAATGTCTGAAATCATAATTTTTTTAACAAAAAAAAAAATATTAAATAAAAAGCAATTGCATGCATGAATGCTAAAAGTGACCATCTTTAATGAAACCTACGAAATATATTCATAGTGTTAAATGTTTGATGAAGAATTAATGATGTCTTTTACAAAATGATTGTATGACGTCTTAGTGAAATAACAAAAATATGTTTCCTCTTATTATCACATATAAAAATTATAATTCTGATTCTAAAGAATATAAAAGCAAAAGTATTTTTTCAATTTAAAACCGTTGCCTACGAGGGCTGCTCTATATATTTCTGGCCTAATAGTGAAAATGGGAATATTTATAGTCAAAAATGATTTTATTGTTTTTCAAAGTATTCTCCAGCATGATTTATACACTTTTGCATGCGCTCAAACCAGTTGTCGAAGCACTTTTTCCACTCCGATTGAGACTCCTTTAAAACATGATTTTGAACACTTCAACAGCTTCTTCTGGTGACGAAAATCGTTGACCACGCATTTTTTTCTTGATGTGCGGAAACAAGAAGAAGTCATTAGGTGCCAAGTCAGGGCTGTACGGCGGATGACCCCTTAATTCGGCGTTTTGGCCGGTCAAAAACGCTCTGGTTTGAGCCGATGTGTGAGAGCTCGCATTGTCATGGTGAACAATGATTCGTCTTCTCTTGTTGGTTTTTCGAATTTCTCCGATGACTTCAGGTAAACAAATTGTAGTGTACCACTCAGAAGTGACCGTCCTACGTTGCTCAAGCGGAACAGTCGCCACATGACCACTTTTGCCGAAGAAACAGGCGACCATTTGCTTCGAAGTGCTTCTTCCACGAACAAGTTTCGTTGGATTTTGCTCGTCTTTGAAGACCCACACGGTCGACTGTTGTTTCGCTTCGGGCTCATACGCATAGATCCATCCTGTGACGATCTTATAAACGTCTTTTGAAGCTCCGCAATCGTATTTTTGCAACATTTCTTTGCACCAATCGACACGAGCCTTTTTTTGAGCGACTTTCAAATTGTGCGGGATCCAACGAGAACAAACATTTTTTACGGCCAAGTGTTCATGCAGTATCGAATGTATGCTGGTGGAAGAAAAGTCCAAGGATGTCTCTATCTCTCGGTATGTCGCATGTCGATCTTGCATTATAAGTTCACGCACGGCATCAATGTTCTCTGGCACAACAGCCGTTTTTGGACGACCTTCACGGAATTCGTCTTTGAGCGAGCTTCGGCCACGATTAAATTCATTATACCAATTTTTCACAGTGCTATAGGATGGTGCTTTATCGCCATACAAAGATTTAAGTTCATCAATGCACTCTTGTCGTGATAATCCACGTCGAAAGTTGTGAAAAATGATGGCACGAAAATGTTCACGAGTCAATTCCATTTTCTTCTATATTAAGTCACTGTAAACAACACAAATAATGCGATAATGCTTAAAAATGACAAACTTTCGAATGGAAATGTCAGATTGCATCTGGCAGCACTCAGTGTTGCCAGGCCAGAAATATATATAGCAGCCCTCGTAACGGGTTTCTATTTTACTGACTTGTCGTAAACCTTCTTTAGAAACATAAATTCACAAATAAAATCAATTATTTGTTTATAAGAACGATTACATCATAGTCTACAAGAATCATTTATATAAAAATATAGTTTATAACACTAAATACATTATTTCACAATTTTGCTTCAAACTCAAAAAATTAAGATGTACATATATGCTTACAATACATACAAACATATTTATTCCAACTTTTTTTAAATGTTTTCGTTCCCTTTTTATTTGTTTTTATATTTTGCATATTATTTTTAATTATTTATTTTGTATATAAACTCTTATTTTTTTCACTTTCTCTAACAATAAAAAACAATTTCAAATTTTAGTTACCAGAAAAGCTACTAAACTGAACTAGAACATAATATTTGATAGCGCAAACATTATTCTGTTGCTTTTAAAGATAATTTGATTAACAGTATTATATTATGGTTAAATATTTTTTATTATTTTTAATAAGTTAGAAAACTTTGGTTGTGGTTGATTTTTTTTTGTTGCATTTGTTGTGCACAGCAACCATCTAATCGATAAAAGTTAACAAAAAATATTTATTGTGACTAAAGTTTTGGTAAAAACTACTACAGGTATTTCTCCGCAACTACACATTTATAATAAAGAACATAATATGATTATTGTGACCTTGTTTTTTCCTGTGCGCATGATTAATGGTTTTTGTTGTGTATTGTGGACGGAATTTACTGTTGGATTGATTATTTCTCCATTTGCTTACAGGCCAGTCTACATGATCTTGGGCAAATTCTAATATTTTCTTAAGGTGCTTTTTACTTAGGTAGGAGACCTTCCTCTATTTTTCCCTTGCTTTCATATTTGAAGGCGTTTTTCACCATTTTTTTAGAGCATCCAATTATTTTGGCAATTTGTCTATAACTTGTTCCTTTATTATGGAGTTTTTTTTATAGTCTCCCGGCTCTCAAAGGTACAATATTTTCCTCTGCCCATTGTAAATATTATTATATAAAAATGTTGTCAGATTCTTTTCGAATTGTACTTAAAAAACATTAAGTTTCCTTTTTATACACTTTTAATTAAAAAAAGGAAATTTAATTTGTAAATGTTAATTAATTTTTCAACTGGATCTATTTTCGCATACAAATTTATACTGGTAATAAAATGAAGATAACTGACGCTAAAGCTATTTTAAACATAGCGGGATTATATTTGTAACATATGTTCAAAATTAGTGGAACAACTCTTTTACGCCTAGTTTTTTGTATGAGGTGTTTATAAGGGGTATAATTATTGGAGATCAGGTGGCTCTATTTTATTGCACATCACTGTATTTTATTTATTAATTTAACATTATAATTACTGTTTACATTAAGAAATGTGTGCAAAACATAAAATATTGTTCTATCAGTGGCAAAAATGTTTGTTTACTTTTGTATAGTTTTGGGAAACAACAACAAAAATGATACTACCATATGGTAAAACTGGTCATTTAAGTGTACATTGAAAAACTGAAGTTTGCACTTAAATAGAACTTATATATAAATGACATTTCTTAAATTTGATTAGATTTCCAAGACTACTTCTCTAATTACGACTACAAGTTTATTTGTGCGTTAAATTTCCAAGCCCATTTCTCCCTAAATCTCCAATATTTTACTCCATAGCACTGACCATCCATTCAGAGCGCTTTAAGCTTTATGAATAAAATTTGCGTGTTTTGAATATTTTTTTGTTGGTCACATACAAATTTTCAGTCAGACTGTCGCAACACACTGCTGATGTTGCCTGCTGCCACAACAGCCTGTGTGCATGCAATTGAAATGCTGGCTCATTAACAACGCCTGAGAGATTTAAATTGTGGCGCCTTTTTCTTGCATTTGCATTCCATTTTTTTTGCGCAAAATTATGTTGTCTTGCTTACAAAACCATCAGCAGCAACAACAGCACAAACAAGTGAAAGGAGCCTTTTTTTAATGTTTCTCTTTCAAATTTGTCTATAAGCTAAACGTACAAAAAAAACTGCGCTAAACAAAATCTTATTTAATGCAAATAAACAAAAAAATTGTCATATTTTTCAAATTCAATGATTTCGCTCTTGAAATCGTTTATCTTGTGCAATTTAAATGTCATTTATTTTGCTGCTCGTAGTGACAATTATGATTAGTGCAACAGCTATTGGGCATAAATTAAAAACAAACACAAAAAAATGTAATTTACTTGATCATAAAGCCACATGGAACGTCATAGTGGATGTCGAGATTATCGCAATTTTATGCCTTTTTGCTCAATAAATTTGAGACGAAAAGAAAAAAGGAAATTATAAATTTTAAAACTAAAATAAAAATAAAAACTAAGTCCCATTTTTCTTCGATAACTTACCGTTATTATAGAGGAGCTTAAGTGCAGAACGTAAGGTTTAAGAATTAATAAAAAATATTAAAAAAAAAAAAATAAAAAAAGGTATCAGTAGGAAATGTAAAAGAATTTATTTAATTGTTAATAATGGGAAACTGGTTCATTATCTGCTTTAAAGAATGCTTAAGTTACCAGTTAATGCAAAGTACAGTTTGAAAAGTAGTAATAAACAAAATAAAAAACAACTAACAAATCTTCTGTCAATAAATTATAAAAAAATTTTATTTATTTTGAGTCGCTCAAATGTGCGTGAAAATGTAAAAAAAAAAAATTTAAAAAAATTTAGTACGATTCACTAACTTTAAACAATACGAGCATCGTTATATTTGTCGACACATTCTTGTTGTTGTGCAGTAAGGATTAAGTGCTTCACTAACTTAACCTTAACGATTATAGACAAATTTAAAATTGAGTGGCATCTCTGACAACAAATAAAATTTATTTTTAAAAACAAATTTTTAAATGTGCCAGTATGTTTAGTTTTATTAAAATGAAAACAAACTATTTTTATTTTTGTTTGAATATGTATGAATGAATAATGTTTAGAGGAATGTTTATTACTTTCATAATGCTTCGAAGTAGAACCTTTTTAACTCTTGCATATATAATTCAACCAAAAAGATTTTTACGTTTAAAAAAACTGCTTAAAAAACAAAAGCTGCTTTGAAAACATTTCTTCAAAAAAATTTAATTGAAAATTTTTACGTGGCAACGTTCTTAGTGAAAGTTTTCCTAGGAAAATTTTTTAGTTGCAACTTTTTATAAGTTTTAGGCAGAGTTTAAAAATACAGTAACGAGCCCTATTACTAGTTGTTTTAAAAAAAAGAAAGTTTTGTATTGCTGATTATACATTTTATTAGTTTTCATTTATTACATTTTCATTGATTATTACACACTTCTATATTGATAAAAAATATTTTATATTTTTATTTTTGTCCCTATATTTTAATGTAACAAACTCCGTCCTTTTGTAAAGTACTAAAGAATATAACCGTAAATTTTTCTTGAGTGGCTTGAATGAGTTAAATGAGTTGTAAGTATTCAGAGTATTTGTCTAAAATTATAAATCTAAACGAAATACTTCACGAATCATACATATATGAGTTGGATGTCGACGTAGTACTCATAATCATACAACTTGTCTTTATGAATCACTCTTATAGTGAGTGCGAACAAATCTGTGTAGTAAAATTTAAATGATGTATACTCGTACTCACTTGAATTTAAAATTTTGTAAGTGATTATGAATAGCGAAAAAACGACTTATTGCCGAGCACTGATACAAACCATGTACACTGTGGTCTTCTACGTTATGATATGCCACCGAAAATTTTATCTTATTTTAAAAGTAAGAAAATATATTATTTAGAATCTTTTTTATGTTAATTGAAAAGAAAGAAACAATAAGAGTATTTACTTAATGGGTACTGTGTTTTTGTATTAAAATTATTTGAGTTTTTTATGGCTTTTTGCCTTATTGATTCAATGGAGTTCTTATTTAATCAATTAGGCTCTGAGATTTTCCTTACAAAATTTGGGTAGAATCCACTGATGAGCTATTTATGAGCATTAGCGAAATGGCCATATGGATATGCTTTCGCCGCACTAATACATTTCATTTTTTAGTTTAGCTTAAAATTGTAAATATTTCATGAGAATATCATGAAATATTTCTTTTAAAAGTCATATAAAATTCTAAAGAATTTAGAGCCAAAACATCCAATGATATTATAAGTATATTTTATTGTATATACTATGTAAGATAGATGCCACGCTTTTATGAACTGGCTTAAAGAAAATATTTGTTAAGTGAAGCCGGTGATGGTTATACCATGGAGGACAAAATTCTTGTGCCCGACCAAAGGCAGGCTATGCAGAAAATCTTTGACAAGCGAGCCCTTTGTTGTTTTAAGTGTTTAAAAACGACACAATGTCAATTTTTCAAGGCGAAATAAATATCAATGGACATTAAGTCACTTTTGAGTGCGACTTTAGAGGTATGTTTAGCCGACCATTGAAATCGTAAATGTATCTGCACAGTAAATGTAAATGTAGCTGTGCTTATAGAATGTGTAAAAACGTGTCATGTGTGTTTGATATAAGCAAAAAAAATAATAATAATAATAATAAATAAAACTGTGGCATGACCATCTCTTTTGGCACAATTCTTCTGCAATAATTAATTTAATTTTTTTAAATTAACAACATTATTTGTATTCCATTTCCATGGAAATCTGCTTCCAAATCATCCTTTTCTTCTCTGAATTCGTCATTTATTCTTTTATTTATATTTCTGTGGGCACTTTGGGATTTTGTGCAAAAAGTACGTAATGGTACTTAAAATTATGTTGTATTAAAATAATAAAAAATATAACATTTCCATAAGTTGTACTAAGCCTAACAATTTTACAACACATTACATGTATAACATATTTAATTTATGAAGTCTATTTACGTTACTGATAATACTGTTCTGCAAAAAAAAAAAAACTTTTCTCCTCTCCCTTGAACCATTTTGCCTGTTCCTCATGTTTTCAGATGTGCTGAGTCCGAATTTGAACTCAGAAAAATTCTATCTCCCTCCGATTTTGAGAGAAAAGAGAAGAAACTTGGAGCGAAAGCCTCGAGAGTACTGATCAAAGCATAGAAGAAAATAGTGACAAGAGAGCGGCTGAGTGAGAGGGGGGAGTTGGGGTATTGAGGGTGAAAGGGGGGCAGGTAGGGATTTGAATGAAAAGGATACCACCATAAAAAAGAACTTTAGCCACTTTTCTTCAACCACTTGTAATATTTCCATCAAATTTTTTTTTATTTAAATATACTTTATAGCGCTCAAAATCATCGGGCTTTTAAATTTTTTTCACTATGTTTTGATGTCATAAAAAATTCGTTAAATTTACAAAAAAAACTCACATTTTTGGACAAAAATTAGAATTTCTCAAGAAACTGTGCGTGATAGACAGAATCTGACTTCAAATTCGTGTTCAGCACATTTGAAAACAGTAAGAAAGCATATTTTGGTTTAAGGGAGGATTTTCTTGCAGAACAGTGTAATCGTTACAAAAGGAAAGTGAACCGTAGTACTGGTTTGTTTGTATTTTTGTAAAAATTTTAACATTTGTTTTTATAGGATTAAAAAACTATTCCTAAGTTCTTAATCAAGTTTTTCTACTTAAAGAAAAATTTTTTTGAATTATCTGAGCTTCTTTCAAATATGAACCAGCTTTTCCAATCAATAAATAAATTACAATTTTAATATAAAATGTTTAAAAAAAACTTTGTTCTTACTAAATTCGATTGAAGACATTTCTAATTATGCCCTTCACCACAAAATGTGGAAAAATGGTATATCTAATTGTGTCATTCCGTGTGTAATTTCTACAATATCCATTTCCAAACCCATAAAGTATATACATTCTAATTTCTTGTGCATCTGTTCGTCCGTGTTAGTGTTGAAATCAGGCAAAAAAAAATATGTCAATAGATCAGATATAGTGTCAAAAGAGGTGCTATTGGAAATCAGCATGATCGATCCATGTCCTTCGAGACAGCAGGTAAAAAACCACGCCTACCTTTAATTTTTTCGTGTCATTTGGAACAATAATGTAACTCCAATCAAAAAATAAAACAAATATATAGGGCGATAGAAAATTATTCAATAAGAAAAAAACGTCAAGGGAAAAAATTGGCGCTCGCCCATATTTTCCAAGTTACGGGGCTCTGTAATTTTAAAATTTTTGCAAATATCAATATGGGTATCATTTTAAAGCTTTTAAAAAAATCTTTAAGGGAATACTAAAATTACATGCTTAGCCCATTCATGGCCGATCTCATTTTTATGAAAAATTATATCAGGCATGTCACAGAACTCAAGTCCGATCGAAAGTGGTTTCAATTCCGCAAATTGGTTCTTCAAAGTGGAATTAATTTTCTTTGAAATTTGGTTATTTGCGGTTTTTAAATTTAATATTATTATGTGTCCTTATTTAGATTAGCCTTGTTAATTATTTTGTGAGCGAAATTTTGGCACAGTTAAATAAAAAGGTGAAGATTAAGCATTTTTTGAAATAAGCTAATACGATCGGTATCTGAAGAAGGTAAAACAAAATCGATCGGAATTGTTAATACGGAATTTAAACCATTCCGATCGGAATTTATGATATGCATCTATATATGCAGTACCAAATTTTTTTGATTGGAGTTACTTCACTAAACTAGATTTACATAGATGGTGAAGGGTATATAAGATTCGGCAAATCCGACAATTTCTTTTTTTTTTTTTTTTGGTGTTGTGAAAGATGTTCTACAAAACAATATTTTTAAGTGAGATTTCAGATTTCTAAGTGAAATATGATTTTTTTTTTATTAATTTTGAATTTTTGCAAAAAACTTTGCTGTTTCTAATCAATTATTTTTCGAAATGTCTAATTTGTTGTAACTTTTGGTGAAATTGGAATAATATTGTGATGCGGTGATTTTTTTTTATTTTTTATTTGAGATTCAGACTTTTAGGTAAAAATACGATTTTGTCAAATTATTAACCACTTCATTAAAATTTTAGATGATCAACTTTAATTTAAGTTGGCTTTTTGGTGACAGTTGTGTTTTCAAAAGATTTAATTTTTGTTAAAAAACTTCGATCGATTTTAACAAATCACTTTTTGAAAAAGTTTTTACAATTAAAACTAAACTTTCTATCGAATTTAGGTGAAAGTATGTTTATTAGTAAACTTTGTTGGATTTTTGCCAAAAAATTTCTATTTTTGGTGTTTTCAGTTTTTTGTTTGTTAATAATTTGATTTGAAAAATTTCGCTTTGTAATGAAATTTTTTATTTTTTTAGTAGTATTTTAATAATTTTAAGCAAGAGAAAATAATCTTCCTGCTTTGCAGCATTTGCGACATAAGCATTTTGGGACATTTAAACCTTGTTTGGCACTCTTCATGTTGCGAAAAAAGACGTCATAGAAATACATTTAACTTTTAATTTAGTTTTGTTTTATTTTTACAATCTCAGACAATTAAATTAAAAATAGTAGTTAATAGTACCTAAAGAGGGCAATAGATCGCCAGTGGTCCATTATAGTGATATATAATAAACCGCAATCCGATGCGCTAGCACACTAACAGCTAGTCCATAACAAAATTAATTTTATAAAATTATTAGTTGAATTGTTTGATATTACAACACATAAATTAATTTATAATATATTAAAATTAATATTTCGGCTTTAATTCATTTTAAATCTTTAATAAAAAAATTAATAACAAATTCTTTTGAATGTTTTTCAAAGAAAATGGAAAAAATAGACACCAGCTTAATATAATGCAGCATTCTTTGGACTGTTATAACAGTCAGCATTCTTTACATCTATCTACGTGAGGTTTTGTACAGTGTACACATTATCTATTTAATCAACTAATTTTGTAACACAGAAAACAACGAATAGTAATAATTAATTACCATTAATTATTTTGAACGACATCCGCACAAGATACAAAATTTATTTCGTTGTTCTTTTAATAAATCGTAGCATATATATTTTTTTTGCCTTCTTCTAATCTTCGGTTTGTTAATAATTTTTCGTTCTTAATAAAAAATTGTTTATTTAACCTTCATAAGGTCCTCAAATTTTACTTACGTTAACGTTCTTCTTTGGGTCAAATTTGACCCAGTTAGAAAATTCGATATGAAAAAACTTGTTTTCTTTAATTAAGTTTGTTTTTAAAGTTAGTACTATTTTTTTAGCTTTGTTTTGAATATTTTATGCTGCACGTTTTGTTTATTTATTACGAATTCATATATGCATATGTTTATTTTAAATAAAGAAAGTTGTGTTCTTGGCAAGGAATTTTGCTGTTTTATATTGGGCGTGGCAAACTACAATCCTTAATATTCAAAAAAATGACGACGTTTGGCAAAACAGGTTTCTTTCCAACCATTACTAGCCGATGTAAATAATATAAAAGCATTGAAAGCTGATATATCTAAAATGTTGTAAAATACAACTTGAGGCCATCCATTGGTTTTCCTTTTGCAAGTGCAACATGAACAACTTTATCCAGAGTATCAACTCCTCCTTTACATTTATTACAGTCTAGTATCATTTGCGGCTTATGTCCTCACGATTGCTTATTTCTGGACTATGATGCAAAGTGCTAAGAAGATTCATAGACTTATTTTTCTTTGGAATATATGAAACGAGAGTAGTGTCCTTAGTGAAGCAAAAAAATTATGAAAATAAAGGTCTTCCTTTAGTTGACAAAAGCTTAGGTGTCAAATCAATCCTTATTGTCAAATCTTATTACTCTGGAATGACTTTTGAATCTTCTCAATGGCATAATTGCTCTAAAAATTGGTATTCCTTTCTCAGAGTCCCATACACATTCTGTACTTTCATTATTTGATCTTTACACTCCAGCTAACAAAAGTGTACCCTTAAAGGTGTCGTCAACTTCAGTCCAATCCATATCAAAAACACGCTTACCTTTTTTATTGGTATATTTCAAAATAATGTTTATTACAGGTGGCGGGAAAAACAATTGAAAAGTGGAAATTTCTTCCCTTGTGATTATCGAACAAGAGTAGCGGGTGAGGTGTGGTTTCACGCTAATAATGTTCTTGCTCCGGAATCTTCCTTGACTATTTGTAAGAGGTTGTCTGAAATATCTTATTCCACCTACTTTTGTTGTCATTGCTGCAGTTGTTGCTACATCAATTTCATTTCCACTAAAACTGTCAGTTGTCTCCGCGATTCTAAGTTATCTTCATATTCTGAACAAATCTCCTCTTCGTCCGATAGTGCATTTAGCAAATTTTCTATTTCACTAGTATTCATTTTCTCGACACTTTATAACGTTGATACGTTAGATTAGTTCCGTGTTTATTATATGACTGAAAACAGTTTTGCATAAGAAAATAAGCTTTGCTTTTTACATGGGGACACATTTTTCATACCAGTAATGTTCACCAAAAATAGAGAAAATAAAGGAGACAGATATATTGACTTTTAATTTTGGTGAAAAAAACATTTGCCATTTTTCTTTACAAATAAATTATTTTAACAAAACTGTGTAAAAACATAAAGATTTTGTTACGGGTCAAATTTGACCCGAAGGTCTTAAGTGCTAAAAACTGCATAATTTTTTTTTGGTACAATATTTTCTTATAAAAACCAAAAATAGTTATTAGTATTCAAAAATAAATAAAATTCATAAAATATCTAAAATCTAAACCCCATACTTTCGGAAAAAAATACAAGTTTCTTGCAAAATGGGTCAAATTTGACCCGAAGACCTAATGAAGGTTAAACTAAACTTAAGCCGAATTGATTATTTTAATTGTTGTTAAACAAAGATATTTTAAATTTCTTTAACATGTATTTCTGTCCATTTCTTTCCTCTACACTTTCTGCCACCTATCCTTTTTTTTCTAACAAATTTTCAATATTTTTCCTATGAATTTTATTAAAATTATTATTTCGTTGTTTTAAAATTATCCCACTTTTTTTTAATTTTTACCCCATAATTTAAAAATTATTTATTCAAAAACAAAAATTGCAATACTCGTATGATAATTATTTTACTGCAGAAACACATTTCTTAAATTGATTTGTTACCTAAAGCAGAAAAAAGATATATGAATATTTTTTTTTAAACAAAATCATGTGCAGAATACCCATCATGCCTGCAAGTGAAGTTTTCTATCAATTCAAATGAAAAGACATACAACATACTTATATTTGTAAGGAAACATTAGGGGCGTTCCTACGATATCGTTGGGTGCGAATTTCTTCAATTTTTTCTTTTAAAGTATTCAAAACTAATGTAATTTTATTTGGATATGTTTTAACGCTTGTTAGTTTATAAATTACCATGAAAATAAATGTATTCAATTTTATAAAATAACAACGAGTAAAAGTCAAATAATACGGAAAGGAACTTGACATTTATTCTATAATACAAAAACAATCATTTTAAGAAAAAAATTTTTTTGTAATCAGGGTTGTTTTTTTATTTTTTCATGATTTTTATATTACTTCAAGTGCGATAGTGTGGGTGTTTTTTTATATTTACAAAAAATTTCAATTTTTTTTTTTAACAAAATCCAATGCAAAAGTCTGTTTTATAGTGTGAGACGGGCCTTATTAAAATCGAGCAGAATTCTTTAGCCTTTAATTCTATGCGACAAATTGTTTTCTGCTTTAGAATATAAATACCTTTTGAAATTTATTATTTGCTTCATTAGTAATATTTTCTTTTCGTTCGCCAATTGATGTTTTGAGGAAGAAATAAAAACTGCGAGCGTGAAAATGATATAAATGAGTTTTTTTAATTTTATTTTTACGAAACCAAATCACATATTTTTTTTAATTTTCACTTCACTCCTCTACAGTTATGCTAAATATCATCTCCTTAGATTCTTCAAATTTCAAAAATGTACCATTAGAGATATAACAAATATCCCAAATATGGATTGAAGTCATACTCATACTTACGTACCATATGTGGGCCACCCTTTATTATTTATATTTAAGATTTTATTCTCTGTTGTTAAATGTTTAAAGAGTCTGCATGTTACGGTTCAAGAAATATGACAATATCTTCTATGGGGACACACTTTACGTTTTAATTTTATTTTTTGAAGTTGTTGTCATAGCAGACAAACTCTCTGCGTAAATTTTAAAACATAAGTTCATAAGCATGAAAATTATGTCTCTTCCCTCTCTCTCTCTCTCGTTAATTTAAACTTCATTCTAATAAATATTGTTAAAGCGTTTATAAGAAAATTGCCAGTGTCTATTTATTACGGATTCAAAAATAGAAGTCTTTGACAGACGGACAAATGGCTACAGAACCATAGAACGATAAATAAGTCCTCGTTTAAACATGCAATTTTTGTTTTTTTAATTTTCTTAAATTCTCTTTTGAAATTGCATTGGTGTCCACACATTAAAATTTTGTTTCAATTTCAGCCTTGATTGCTTAAATTTTGTTATTGCTTTAAGTAAGAATGACAATACAAAAGAAAATTGCAAGTACATTAAACAATGTACTCGTAGTTAGGCGTATTTACTCGACTTTCCTCTCTCACCAACAAACTCATAAGTTGCAAAGTGAGGGTAGGGGTTTATCTCATAATACTTAACATACATATTGAAGTTATTTTTTTTCAAAACTTGGATTTTTTCCAAAAAGTCGTTATTTTCAACAAAACTAAAATGAACCGCCCAAATAAAATCATTAAAACAAAATTAAATTTTTTTAAACAAAAATTTGCATTTTTTCCACAAAGTTAAAAACTGTAATTACTTGACATACATTAAAAACTGGAGAGTTTTCAATAAATATACCCCGCCCCCTCTTAAAATAAATAATTTTAAAAATCTTAACCAAATAATTTGGAAAATTTTTTAACAGCCAAACACTTGCAGTTGCACTGCATGCAGCCGACGTAAATTGTTTTAAACTGCAAAAAGTGTCTGCAAAAAAAAACCCACATTCCGACATTAAGTTTTGCATTTCGGAGAACCTTAAATTAACACAAAAATAAAGTATATTAAAAAATTATATAATTTATAAAACTAAAGAAATATTGCCGAAATTTTGAAACGAGAAAAAAAATTTTAGTCATTAAACGCCAGTTGTAAACACGCTTCACAACCAAAATCAGCAACACCTACATGCGTTTTTGCATGGCGATGAATTGATTTGAAATGGATTTGAATTTTAAAATCTGTTAATGTGAGTTAGAAGTTGTTTTTAATTTTATGAATGAATAGAATTTTTGTTTTTGTTTTTACTAGTGTTTACATGTATGTCGTAAGTGTATGCACGATTAAATTAATATAAAAAATAAAAATCAACAAATGACACACTTTGAAATTCATACAAAAACCATATGAAAGCGAAAACATATCGAATTTAATAACGAAATGAATGAAAATCAAGAACCGAATGAATGAAACGTGTTTTTTTCCAAATTGAACACAAAAAAAATTTTTTTTGAGTCGTAGATAAACAAAACAGTTTCTTAGAATTTAGAGCGGAAATGTAAATTGTGTTAAAAAAATGTACAGAATTTAAACAAAAAAAGCATGTTATCAAAATAACAAACCTACAGCAAAAATATTTTGTTTCTTTTTCACAAAAAGGAGACAAATTTTTATATACATTTGTATTTGTGTTTTATTAAGAAAACATGAAAATTTAAATAAATTTACTAAATATCTTTTTTCTTTTTTACCACAAAAGCAATATTTTTGCATTTCAATTGGTGCAATCTTAAATTAAATAAATGACAACCACAACATATTTTTTGCTTTGGAAAATAGACAATCCTTATCAGCGTTGCCGTTGTTGGTATTTTTCGATCAAATTTTTTCGCTTTGATGGAATGGTAGAACCAATGGTCAATAAAATATTTTTTAATTCTCGGCAGCCCTATTTACTCTTCAATAAACGAAAAAAGTAAGTATCCAAGATACGATGTACGAGGGCTGCTCTATATATTTCTGGCCTAATAGTGAAAGTGCGATTATTTATAATCAAAAATGGTTTTATTGTTTTTCAAAGTATTTTCCAGCATGATTTATACACTTTTACATGCGCTCAAACCAGTTGTTGTTTTTCAACTCCGATTGAGACACCTCAAAAACATGGTTTTTGAACACTTCTGCAGCTTCTTCTGGCGAAGAAAATCGTTGACTACACATTTTTTTCTTGATGTGCGGAAACAAGAAGGTGCCAAAGCAGGGCTGTACGGCGGATGACCCAATAATTCGACGTTTTGGCCGGTCAAAAACGCTCTGGTTTGAGCCGATGTGTGAGAGCTCGCATTGTCATGGTGAACAATGATTCGTCTTCTCTTGTTGGTTTTTCAAATTTCTCCGATGACTTCAGGCAAACAAATTGTAGTGTACCACTCAGAAGTGACCGTCCTATGTTGCTCAAGCGGAACAGTCGCCACATGACTAGTTTTGCCGAAGAAACAGGCGACCATTTGCTTCGAAGTGCTTCTTCCACGAACAACTTTCGTTGGATTTTGCTCGTCTTTGAAGACCAACACGGTCGATTGTTGTCTCGTTTCGGGCTCATACGCATAGATCCATGATTCGTCACCTGTGACGATCTTATAAACGTCTTTTGAAGCACCGCAATCGTATTTTTGCAACATTTCTTTGCACCAATCGACACGAGCCTTTTTTGAGCGACTTTCAAATTATGCGCGATCCAACGAGAACAAATCTTTGTTACGGCCAGGTGTTCATGCAGTATCGAATGTATGCTGGTGGAAGAAATGTTCAAGGATGTCTCTATCTCTCGGTATGTCGCATGTCAGTCTTGCATTATGAGTTCAGGCACGGCATCAATGTTCTCTGGCACAACAGCCGTTTTTGGACGACCTTCACGGAATTCGTCTTTGAGCGAGCTTCGGCCACGATTAAATTCATTATACCAATTTCTCACAGTGCTATAGGATGGTGCTTCATCGCCATACAAAGATTTAAGTTCATCAATGCACTCTTGTCGTGATAATCCACGTCAAAAGTTTACGAGTTAATTCCATTTTTTCTATATTAATTTTTTCAAGTCACTGTAAACAACACAAATAATGGTCGTACGTAAAAACGTTTTGAGTACGATTATGCTTAAAAATTACAAACTTTCCAATCGAAATGTCAGATTGCACTTGGCAGCACTCAGTGTTGCCAGGCCAGAAATATATATAGCAGCCCTCGTACTTACTAATTATAAGAAGACGCATAAGAGCAAAGAGTAGAATACCACAACAATTGTAAAAGTTGATGTGTGTGGACCAGGCTTTTGTTTTCTTTTCATAAATAAACAGCAAATAGAAAAAAAATTCTTGTACCTTTTATATATGTGGTAGGATAAAAAAATTTTAGTGGCAACACTGATCATTAACACTAGGTTCAGAAAAGACTCATTAGAACACAAGGGATAAACGCGCACCGTTTTTAATGTAACTTATACTCTTGCACTCCAGGTAATATTTTGTCGGATTTATAGAGTTTTGTATTACTACCGCTGTCTTAAATGGTAATACTTCGTGTAACTGTGCCGCCATTTTACGTACCATAGTTTTTATCATATCAACTAAACCGCTAAAAACCGATTTTGTTAACCATTCTAGCGCCAATTTTGAATAAGCGTATAATGCACCCTTTAAAAAATAATTAAAAATTATTTTTCTTTTTTCTGACAGTGATTCTTTTAAATCATCATCTGCTGTACATGAGGAGTGGTAACTGTTCAAAACAAATTTCATAAATTTTTAACTTACATTTTCTTTTCTGTTCAATTTTGTACTTTTAAACGTTAACTCGAATGATACCTTCCTAACGAGTTTATACTCGCAAGGGTTGATTCGAAATGTAGCTCGTTATCGAATGCCATCATTAGAACTTTCGATACTGGAAACTCGATATCGAATAAGAGAATCCCAAAAGTAAGAAAACTCGCACGTTCGAATATAATTTCGCTCGCAAACGGATGCGAGAATCAGCCCCCTGGTATGGGTATGTCCTACTGTTAACACTAAACACATATTTTTTACGTTTTGAACCTGATGTAATTTATGTGATGACCAGATATTTCAAAATATTTAAGGCCCAACAATAATGTGCATAAGCTAGCTTGAGTTTATGTCAAAAACCCCAACGAAAAGCCTGTCAACTGCTTAGGTAACCCATTAAAGTATTTTATACCCTGTTCAGACATGTTTTTGTTTGGTGTTCACACATGCTCAATTAAGCTTCTCTTTTTATTAACATGGCTTTTTGTTGTTGCTTTGAAGTAGGAAGTTTCTAAAGCCATTTTCGCATGACCCGCCATTTTCTTTTTATTTGTTTATATCTTTTACTTGCGGCTTGTCAATTTTATGGTTTTTTCTTCTCAGTGAACATAGTTCCCGGAGTAAACATACTTGTTGGCAAGGGTTGCATTTCGCATCTTATTCAATTAGTTATGCAATTAAGTACTCATGTTATTAATTAACTTCTTATATTTTAAATTGAGCTCAATTAACCCCTTAATTGCGTAATTTTCTTAAGTGCGCAATTAAAGTGTATAACTGAACTGGGTATTAGGTGACTACAATGTACTTACATATACTTAACAAGTAATTTGCAACAGTTGCACATTAATGTTTAGTTCGTACTTTTGCCAAAAATTTTTTCTGCATATATTTGAAAACGAAAAGGCATTTAAAAAACATATTTTATATATTTAATAATATTTGGATACATATTTAAAAATTTTGTTCATGTTCTTAAATAAATTCAATTAAAATATTACAAGTTTTATCTGTTTTGGTATTTTGGGGCCAACCATACTAAAAAATGCAACAGTGTACATCACTTAAACTACATACAATTAAAAATTTAATTTTAATTTATTACGTTTGTTAAAACTGCACAAGCAGTAAACATTTTTCTTCTTTCACATTTTCCATTAAATTATGAACTAACTGCCATATTCATAAAAAATAAAATAACAAATTTGTTCTAAAGTGCATTGAAAACCTATTTTAATTTTTTTTTCTTAATAAGGCACAAAAAGTTTAACATTGTAGGTCCTCATTGCAATTTTTCTTCTTTCTTGCTTCCATACGGAAAGTGCTTTCAGTTTCCTACTTTGCTTAAAAAACTGCCATATGACGAAGCTTGACGAAAAGTTTTCTTAACAACATTATAGTTTGTAACATTAAATTTAATGTATTTGCAAAGTTGTTAAAGTTTGCTTAAGTTATCTTAAGCACATTATAGTTGGGCCTTTGTTCTGTTTAACATAATTAATTATACGTATCTAATTGAATGCACAGGAGTGTGCAGTTCTTTGCATTACAAATATCTATCGAAAACGTCAATTTAAAATGTTCAAATATTGTGATACAAAAAATATGTTTTTCTTTATCAATTTAAATTTTATTTTCAATTATTCTCAATCCATTGATAATAATATAAATAAAACAATATTTAATTCATTTATTTAAACAACGCTTAACAGCACATTGACTTTTCGATTTCTTAAGAATTTCGTAACAAGTTTTCTTAGTTAAAATTTTTATTTTTCCAAAAACAACTTCTGGCTACAGTAGGCAGAATTTAGTTCCTTGAGCCCACATATGGTCAAAATGCACCAGACATGCATTTGCAAAAATGGCAGTAGCAAACAACCTTTTTTTCTCTCTTTTTATGATTCTGTCGTCCTCTTTGCCGTTGCAATGTTTGAAATTTGTGTTATTAGATGTTTAAACATTTTTGGCAAGACAGCTTCTACAGCAAAAAAAGAAAGATTTAAAAATCAACAGAGTTTTTCAGTTTTCTACCTGAGTTTGGAGAATTGACTTTAAATGTTTGCTTTTTTTCTGCCTGTGGACAGTTTGCTATGCAGCCTGAAGCAACAATTTACCAGCATTCTGCATGTTTGTCCGTCCGTCCCTTGCTTTTATAATGTTTAATTTGTATTATCTTTAGTATTTGATATTTTTCTCTTCTGCGTCTGTTCTTTTTTTATTTATTGTGTCTTTTTGATCATTTAAAAACAAAACACTGGATGAAACAAAATCTCAGTAAAATTTTTTTTGAAATTTTGTTGATGAGTGAGTGACTAAAATATGTCATTAAGTTGTTGTTTTTTTTTTTTTTTTTGTTATTTTCAATTATTCTCATATGTCATTGACCAAAAATGTCTTAAAATACTTTAAAATTGTTTTTATATTTTTGGTCTTCAATTTATTGCAAATATGCAAACGTTAGCATAAACATTTTTGTTTTTTTTTTATATTTTTATTATACTAAATTTTTAAGTAAAATGATACTTTGTTGCATTCATTATCACTTTGTGCTTAAAATTATATTTTTTTATTGAAATGCTTAACAAACAGTTTTGTGGCATTTAAGCAGTTTTCAATTTATTTCTGAATTCAAAAACATTTAAAATAAGCAACAAACTGCAAGAGTAATTGTTTTATAGATTTTTTTTATGTCAAGAATAGTTTTTTATGAGCTCAGCAATAAAATTGTATAGGAAACAGTGGGTCAAAATTTTCTGTTTTAAAACTTTCAGCAAATTTTTTGTACAGTGTTTTTGGAGTACAAAAACTGAGAAACCAATGTTCTAAATTCCAACAATTTTTATTTTTCGAAATTATTGTTTATATAGTTTTTATTTGACTTTTTTTTAGTAATTATATTTTAATTAATTTTTTAAATAGTTGGTCTTTCTTTAATTTCGCTATTTTCAATAAATTTGTAATAAATAAATATTTGATTTTGCTAATGATGCTACACAGAAGAGCAGCGAAATATTGAAAAATAAAAAATTTAAAAAGGACCAATTGCTTAAAAAATGAAATATAATAATATTTATTAAACTTTAACTTTAAATTTAGTGTGCTATTTTCCCGGTATTGATTATTCAAGGTGAAAGCACGTTTCGATGGCCATTTCGCCACCGCTTACTTAACTCGTCAGGAAACCGCTCACAAGTATTTTAAATGAACTAAAGTTTTTTGTGTAAACTATAAAGAAAAGAAAAAAATTAAAGTTCAAGCAAAAACACACTGCATACGGCAGACTTTTTTCGGTTCTTTTATACAGTTTAAAGATATTTAAAAATAAAACAACAAAACACTACGTTAATAATATTTTTTTATATTATAAGATAAGCAAGTGTTTTTAGATTTTCGCCCTGGGCGTGCTTATCGTACTTTTGAACTCGACTCATTACAGAAGCATCAACTTTTCTATGACAAACCTGATTTAAAGTTACGTACAGATAGACCTTGCGTAAATATACTCGCTATAAAAATATAAATATAAAAGAAAACCAAAAATTAAAGAGTGTCCTCATAGAAGAAGTGATTATGATTGCCTTTATCTTTTGGACCTTAGCAGCCAGAGACTTTAAAATTAATCAAGCATTCTAAAATTTAAAGTTCCCCGAAGCAAGACGTGATTTTCAGGGTTCCGTACGCAAAGTTTAAAAACGTTGTAGGGTTTCGCAGAATTTTTGGTTTAGAGTACAAATCGTACTTGGCTGATTTAATGACTGTAAATAAAACAGAAAAAATTATCAATTTAAATTCAGAAAAGATCACAATATTTAATACGAGGGCTGCTATATATATTTCTGGCCTGGCAACACTGAGTGCTGCCAAGTGCAATCTGACATTTCCATTGGAAAGTTTGTCATTTTTAAGCATAATCGTACTCAAAACGTTTTGACGTACGACCATTATTTGTGTTGTTTACAGTGACTTGAACAAATTAATATAGAAAAAAATGGAATTAACTCGTGAAAATTTTCGTGCCATCATTTCTCACAACTTTCGACGTGGATTATTACGACAAGAGTGCATTGATGAACTTAAATCTTTGTATGACGATAAAGCACCATCCTATAGCACTGTGAAAAATTGGTATAATGAATTTAATCGTGGCCGAAGCTCGCTCAAAGACGAATTCCGTGAAGGTCGTCCAAAAACGGCTGTTGTGCCAGAGAACATTGATGCCGTGCGTGAACTCATAATGCAAGATCGACATGCGACATACCGAGAGATAGAGACATCCTTGGACATTTCTTCCACCAGCATACATTCGATACTGCATGAACACCTGGCCGTAAAAAAGGTTTGTTCTCGTTGGATCCCGCACAATTTGAAAGTCGCTCAAAAAAAGGCTCGTTTCGATTGGTGCAAAGAAATGTTGCAAAAATACGATTGCGGTGCTTCAAAAGACGTTTATAAGATCGTCACAGGTGACGAATCATGGATCTATGCGTATAAGCCCGAAACGAAACAACAATCGACCGTGTGGGTCTTCAAAGACGAGCAAAATCCAACGAAAGTTGTTCGTGGAAGAAGCACTTCGAAGCAAATGGTCGCCTGTTTCTTCGGCAAAATTGGTCATGTGGCGACTGTTCCGCTTGAGCAACGTAGGACGGTCACTTCTGAGTGGTACACTACAATTTGTTTGCCTGAAGTCATCGGAGAAATTTGAAAAACCAACAAGAGAAGACGAATCATTGTTCACCATGACAATGCGAGCTCTCACACATCGGCTCAAACCAGAGCGTTTTTGGCCGTCCAAAACGTCGAATTAATGAGTCATCCGCCGTACAGCCCTGACTTGGCACCTAATGACTTCTTCTTGTTTCTGCACATCGCCAGAAGAAGCTGTTGAAGTGTTCAAAAATCATGTTTTAGAGGTGTCTCAATCGGAGTGGAAAAGCGCTCGACAACTGGTTTGAGCGCATGCAAAAGTGTATAAATCATGCTGGAGAATACTTTGAAAAACAATAGAACCATTTTTTATTATAAATATTCGCATTTTCACTATTAGGCCAGAAATATATAGAGCAGCCTTGGTATTTAACTTTCGAATAATATTTTTCGTATTCGGTTTGTAATACAAAAAAAAAAGATAAAGTTTTAAGTTTACGAGTAAGCCATTGTAATAGCGATTTTTTTTCCTCCTCGCATTTCGCTTTACTATTTTCGTTTAATAAAAAGTATGACATGTAATGCTTAAAATATTCGACTTAAGAACTTGTCTTTAACTTTGATAATACCGTTGCCATTATTGGTGACTGATAAGATATTTTCAATGACTTTTATTTTTGCAAGTTGCCAATAAGGTTTCGTTAAGGCTGCACTTAATGAAGAGTAGAGATTTTGAACAGACAATTTTTAGATTGTGTTCTTCACCATTTTAGAGCAAAGTGGTCTACCAGATGAATTGCAACTTTATGTATTTTGCAGCCACGATTTCCTTATGGACTTCATGAATATTTTTGTCTAGACATCAGCACTGAGCTGGTGGAGTTCAATAACCGTTAAATAATCTAACTTCTCAGAATTTGTTAAACTTATTTAGGTAAAGAGGCTGCTGCTTATCTTTTCTGAAAAAAGCTTTTTGAAATTTACGCATGGAATTGGATTTCAGTATACGAGTATTTACTCCCTAAAACTTTTAGTTTGACTTTTTTTCATAGTTAAAAAAAAAGAAAATTTGCGAATATTGGCAGCCAATGTTTCGTTATTTATAAAATAAGAACCCCTTAACACACGGCCTTATTTTTTTTTTTTTTTTTTTTTTTTGGTTGACAGCACTCTACCGCATAAATGACAACAAATTAAAATCTTAATGAATTTTGTATAGCCTTTATAAAAAACAGATGTAAACAAATCCAATCGTTTATAGATTTATGAAATAAATTTAGCATCGTTTAAATTAACTGTGGTTAAAAAAGTAATTCTAACCTTTTAACCAAAGCCCACACCTTTTACACTTACACACAATATTGATGTTTATCTTAACAAAACATAAATTCAAAAATTTTAATTTTTATACAATAATCATTATTTTTTTTATACATAGTCATACATATTTCAAATCAATGATATTTTCCATAATTTTCATAAACTATTTTTACGCCACAATAAAAAAAAGTTATTAAAAGTCATGCCATTCAAACTCTCCCAAGTGGGATTATGCCTTGTTTCCTGCTAATACCACTCCTTGGAAAAAAAACAATATAATAACGTTTATACAAACTGATAAATTAAATATTACAACAAAATGAAAACAAAGTATAAAAATAATATTATTGGAATTACATGTCAAATCTTCAGCCCCCGGCTTCTCTATATGCAGACAAAGTCAGAGAGACACGTACATTTCTTGTTTATTATGTGTTTATGTGTGAATTATGTGTTACTAATATTTATTAGAATTTAGGTCAGGACTTGACAGGGATAGGTTGCCACTACTGTGACTGGCTACTGTTTCCTAACGTGTCACTAGTGTTTTTTGTTATCATTAATTATTTCATATTATATTGAAGCAAATAAAATGTATACAGCTGTTTTTAAGGTCACAATGAAATTATTAAAGTAAAGTTCAGTTGTTTTTGACACTAAGGCCCACACAACTTAGTTGCAGAAAACAACAGTTTAGGCCCTAAGAGGGCTACAGATATCATAATTAAAAAAATTTTATGTCTAAAACACAAAAAGTTTACGAACAGCACGATGCTTCTGAATCAAGACAATTTGAAGACCTGGTAAAAATGGTTTTGACTCCACCTTCTATACCTAAAAGCAATGCTTTTTTAGAAAGATTTTTTTTTAACAATGAACTCAATTAACACCAAAATAAGCAACTTAATTAGTTGATAAAAATATTTATATATGGCACAATATTACAAATGAAATTAGTCACAAAACTAGTAAGTGTATATCACTGTTAATGCTTAAATTTATTTAAGTTAATTGTTATTAAATTATATTCAACAAAGTGCCCGTACATATAAATAAATTATCGTAGTGTTTTTGATATTTTAGTTTTCATCCTCTTTCAACTGTATAAAAGAGCCGAAAAAAATTCAGCCGTATACAGCAGAGAAAGAAAAATAGAATTACTTTTGGTTATTGTTGTTTTTGCTTAAACTTTGATTTTTGTCTTTGCTTTATTGCTTGGACAAAAATCTTTAGTATATTTAAAATGTTTGTCAGAAGTTTCCAAAAGCGTTAAGTAAGCGATAACGAAATGACCATCGAGACGTGCTTTGACCCTCAATAATCAATATCGGCGGTTTAAATAATTAATCGGGAAAATAGCATGAAAAAAAGATTTTTAGAAAATGAATTAATATAATTAAAATGGAATTTTTGGGGATGAAAACTTTTTATTTAGGAATTCTGCTTTTTTTCTAATTTTAGGAACCTTCCACAGTAAATTTAGTCTATAAACTTTTACCAATTATTACTTATTTTTCTGCTTGAACAGGCTAGCGGCATGAGAAAGCAACTCACTTGGATTCGAGATGGTCCCTTTGTGCTGCCTGAAAAAGGGATGTGCAAAGGGTCTTCAGGTCAGAAGAACCGCTCTGTTCCTAGAAAGAGCTGCACAAAGCAGAGCAAATGCTTTACCATTTCCTTTTCTTCCATATTCTGACAACAATACCATAAGATTCATTACTTTTTATAAAGATTATATTTTTACTCTCTTCATACGAAATTTATTCATGGTTATTTTCCAACTCTATAATTTTAAAAATAGTTAAATGCAGCGCATATGTACATATTTAAAAAAGACTAACAAGGCAACTTTCTCTAAGCAATCTAAGTCCACAACAGCTGTTGAAAAGACATAAAGTCCGTTTGTAGCTGACTGATTTTACTTTAACACAGGCTAAATTTACTTATTTTGCACAGCAGAAATCTAAAATCGGGAAGGAAGTAAATAAAATTAACACAGTCGGCTGCTGTTGTCAAGGTAGTAAGCACGTAACCACAAACCGGCTGCCCTGGGTTCGGCCCTTGCATCAGTCAAAAAATAAAAATGTTTTTTTTTCTATTTAATGATATAAATACATGATCATAACTAAATTAACTTCTTCATAGCATATTCGCCGGCGAAGTAAAATAATTAATAAAGTGGTTCCTTTCACCACCTGTCTTCTCTCTCATCTATCCCTTTCCTAAAGAATGTAGCACGGTTAAAAACTAAGTAGGTATTAATGCCTGAAGTGCTACTTCTCTTAAAAAAATATATAAAGGGTTTCCAAAAAAATACGCTTGATTTGAATTTGCCGCCATTTTAGCAGTACAGTAAACTGCAGTGTTAGATACTCTTAATATAACAAGCTTTGACAGTTAACAATTTATGAGCAACATAAATCATTTCATAAGGATGACCAAGACGAATTAGTTACCAGGTGATAGCAAAGGCGCATTCATGTGACAATAACTTGATTTGCCTTGCACACACTTAATAATTATGACTTAATTTTTTAAACATTTTCTTTTCTCAAATTTTGTTGTTTCACCATCTTCAATAAAAATATTTGCTGGGTTATGCCAAATGTTTAAAAAAAAATATTTTATAATTTTCGTAATTGCACTACAGAAAACAGTTGTGCGGTAATTTTAAACCAAAATTATTAAGTGGAACATATCGAATTGAAATTAAAATGTTGGGTTCCTTAAATATTTCTGTTTTCACACATCAGAGTAAACGCGAAAAAAAAGAAGGGAACTAAATTAAAAGGTTCAATGTAAAGGTTATTATTTCGTGTTGCTAACCATTTTAAAACTAAGTCATTACAGGATATACAGCAAAACCTAATTGTATCCTTCTTCTCGCTATTTTACTTCGAGTTTATCGACGATTGGGAGTTTATTTTATGATCAAACGACCACCTCCATTTTTTGTTTTCATTTCATTGACTACCTGAATTTGTGTGCACATTTTTGCAGATGTTTTGAAATTTTCTTTTGTTTTATGAAAACAATCGGCAAAATTGTTTAATTTGAGGGTCTGTTTATAATGCGTGCTTTGTTTAGTTTTCAAAATTATAACTTTTCAATTTATGACCCGTGTCAAAACCACTCACAGTTTTTTTTAATACAAGTATGTGAAGCGTTACAGTTATTTGCTTAGAGTTTTAATTTTTTTTTATACTTTATAGAAACAAATGAAGGAATAATAGCTCCTAATTAACGGCAAAAAAAAGAAGAAAAAAAGGTACAGCAAGGTCAACCTTTATTTTTAAGATTTTAAAATGCACACAATTGCATTTTCTTGGTATTGAAATACGTTACGCAGAACCATAACATCTTGAACCATGTGTTCTTTTAAGTTTAAGCAGAACGTCATGTAGCACATCCTTGTCAAACAATAATATAGCAATATGCCATTTTAAAAATAAATTTTGAAATCAGAAAACAGTTTTATACAATTGTTGTTATTCTAAATTTATTTGCAAAGTATTTACTTTTAAATATTTATTGTAAGGTTTTTTAGTTTTGTTTAGTTACTTTTGTATTGTGTTTGTTGCTTCTTATCTCTGACTATACTCGTGATCATGATCTCTCGTTTGCTAGGAATGCATTTTACCAAATATACGCTATCATCGATGCCATTATAGCCTATGACTGCGGCGATATCTTAATATTTTATCTTACTAAGGCTTCTCCTTGTTTTACCACACAGACACCTTTAATATTTCATTTACTATTTCAGCTACAAAACGAGTGCGCTCTTTTTTTCTCTTGATGCACCGATGAGACACATACGCCTCTAATTAACTCACTAACCGCAGCAAATCAACTATAATTATATTTCCTTGATTTTTAATTTTTCCCTGACCAGTACCTCGTTTCTGTATTTCTCGCATCGTAAAAGTATTCACATCAAGAGTGAAACAAAAAATTTCATCGTTTCTCGATATGTGAGTAAAAAGTGTTTCTGGTTCTTAATGCGAAAACAGACAGCCCTGATTCTGTTTTTACTGGAATAATTCCAGTACTAGTGTCAAATAAAAACAAAACGTCAAAATAAAGAAATAAATTATCAACCAATATAGAAAAATAGTGAAAGTGTAGAAAAGAGTTAATAAATAAAATAAGTTTTAAATAATATAGCGAAAAAAATGTATAATACAGTGTGGAGGACATGTAATCAATAAGCTTTTGCTGTTTGGAAATTCTTTCTATTTTCTAAATAAAAAGATATAAAACATAAATAAATGCATAAATACTTATTGATAATACTTGTTTATTATTAATTTAAATTGCTTTTTACCTTTCGGCTGATTTAGACTCCATGTTTACACAAATTTAAATATTTATTTTAAATCTTACTTGTTCTCGCGCTGTTTTGAAATGTGAGTTATTTTGACAGTTCTTGCGTAAAACTTTTCACAAAATATTGGTACAGAAACACTTTTTCTCGCAAACTTCCAATAACTGTTGGAAAATAACTTAAATGACATATAGTTCTCGCATTTTAAAGATACAGAAACACTTGTGTGAGAAAACCCATTTTTTGTTTCAATTTACATCGTTTTCCTAAAAATTCACTTGTTTCATGCGAAAACTTTTACGATGCGAGAAATACAGAAACGAGGTACAGGACTCGAACCATGGATTTTGTAAATTAATGAAATTTTACTTTATTTTCGGCTTTTTGGTTCTTTTTAATTAATTTCTAAACATTTTTAGAAAGAAAAATTATTTACAAATGTATGCGGACGTTTTCCAAAGAAAACAAGAAAAAATTAGATGCTACCAGAATGAAATGCAGCATTTTCTGGACCGCCGCGTCCTTCATCAGCATTCTTTGCATCTATCTACCTTATGTTATGTACATCGTAAACATCATCTATTTAACCAACTAATCTTAATGTTAATTTGGTGAGACGAAGTTCACACACAACTTAAAGCTTTTTTTCTTTGTCGTTCTCTTTGTAACTCGTCTTGTACATTTGTTGTTGCTTTTTTTGTGCTAGCAATTTGATAGCCACGAAATGCAACTTTTTATTTTTAATTATTCACACTTGTTTGCTGACAACATTATAGACACTGTTTCAATATCATATTGACTTTTATGAATTAATTATGAATTTCCTTAAACTAAAAACTGTAGTGGGATATGAACTCATGGTTTTGTGTTTAAGCTTTAGGAAACAAACGATTTTTTTCTATACTTAAAAACTATTTCCGTGAGAATAAGAAATGAAATTGCATTTAATTTATATTTAGTTTCTTTACCTCTTTTGATGTGCTTAGGACTGCTTTCTTTAATTTAATTTTTTAATTTTCGATTTTGATCAATGGTCATCCCATCCTACTGCGGGGAAATCAGAAAAGAATATTCATAGATATAGTTCGGACGGCTAGCTCGATGCAACTACAATCCTTATGATGAAGAGAGAGGTGCAGTTAAGATTTCATGCCCTTCACCACAAAACGCGTATGTAAAGTATGTATATTCTGACTTCTTATGCATAGCGAAGTCGACTGGGCGATGTACGTCTGACCGTCCGTGTTAGTGTTAGTGTTAGCCGAGGCAAACTGGATTTTACACAAAAAAAAAAAAAATAAATAAGTATGTCAATCAATAAGATATAGCGTAGAAAGAGATGCTATAGGAAATCACCACGATCGGTCCATGTCCTTCGACCAAGCAGGCAAAACACCACGCCTACCTCTAATTTTTTCATGTCATTTGGAACAATAAAGTAATTCCAATCAAAAAAATAAATATGTGGGGCGATAGAAAATTAAAAAATAAGAAAAAAACATTAAGCGAAAAAATTGGCGCTCGCCCATATTTTCCCAGTTACGGTGCTCTGAAATTTTAAAATTTTTTTAAATATCATTATGGGTATCATTTTAAAGCCTTTAAAGAGATCTTTAAGGAAATGCTTAAATTTAAGAGAAAAAAAATTTAACCCATTAAGAGCTGATGTCATTTTTATGCAAAATTATATGTATGCAGTACCAAAATTTTTTTAATTTTTAATTCTCTGTCACCTTAATATATGCTTTTTCGATTGAAGTTAATTCCTAAACTAGATTTAAATAGATGGTGAAGGGTATATAAGATTCGGCAAAACCGAATATAGCACTCTTACTTGCTAGTTTTCTTTTTTTTTTATATAATTTATAAACGTCTTCTTATAGTTTAGTTTTCTTTTTTAACTCTTCTAACGATTAGTTTCTTCGTGGGTCATCTTTCTCCTTCATTGGAGTCCTTTTCCTACTGTTCATTGAGATAAATCGTAATATAAGGCGGTTTACTTATATTTGAACAGTAGTATCCTACTTTAGTTATTAAATCATCATGTGACTTTCAATTTTGCCAGCATTGTTCTGTTGTTATAAAATTATAAAATATTATATTACATACAACATATAAAATAGATCGTTAGTTCTATTTACATGTTCAAATAATTTACAAAATGTCCAAAAACAGCAGATGATTTGGTTACCGTTATTAAGAAATAGATCATACCGTTTAGTCTTCAGTTTTTGTACTTGAACGCTTCTATTTTATTTTGTACATTTTAAACATTTCAACAATTAAATGTTTTAAATAAAAAGGAATATTACCAACGACAAACCAAAACCTTGACACTGCATATTTGAATACTTGTTGAAACTCGCCCTTTAGCAAATAATTGTCGATGTCACTGCCTGCTTTAACCTTTAAACTATAAAAATAGCAAACACACATGCACGCTCATGCAATTGAATGCAATAAGAAAAGTGAAATGTTATTGAACTTCTACAGCGCCCTCTGTAAACAAAAAATAACAAAACAAACAAAAAATGACAGCAACTAACAAGCACTGAATGCGCATGTATTCATCAAAAAGCAAAAAATAAACAAATCATTATAAAAAAAGTATACAGAGAGAGAGAGAGAGAGACACACACAGAGAGCATGAATGTATTAAAAAGGACGTAAATGAGTATTTGCTTTTGTTAAATAAGCTGCTTCTGAAATAGTAGTATTTTTACTAGTTACCGTTAAACACGTCAAAAATAATTATAATTTATATTTTTATACATATACATAATTTTATTTTTCTAAATATTAAAAAACAAAATCTGAATTAGATTTTAATTAAAATAAAGTAAACAAAAATGTTGTTACGTAAAGTGGTTCAAAAAAAAGTATCGAAAAAAATGTTTGAAAATTTTTCAAAAGAAATGCAAAATTAAGGATAGTTGTGTGAAAAAATCAATAGTGTACAAATTTAAAAAGGTTCCAACTTGGTTTGGTATCCTGAGGCCAGACGGTAAATGTATTTGTG
The DNA here is from genome assembly GCA_916610165.2 of Gymnosoma rotundatum. Taxonomy (NCBI): domain Eukaryota; kingdom Metazoa; phylum Arthropoda; class Insecta; order Diptera; family Tachinidae; genus Gymnosoma; species Gymnosoma rotundatum. The sequence continues at coordinate 47,561,072 of OU744338.1, forward strand.
TACGTGAGCATGTCGTAAAAGGTGTGTGCCTTAAAAGTCTTACGAGTTTTGTTTGCCATCTTATTAAAATCTTATTAGAAATTAGAGGAATCAAAAAGAAAATCTCTCCGTGAAGGTGTTAACTAAAAATTATTGGCAGAATTTAGTTACATTTATTTAATAAGCTCTGTGTGGTTTTGTAAATTTTTTAACTTGTAAAGCACTGGTAAATACAAATGTCACCCTACATCAATTGAAGTTGAGAGAGTCAGTACAAACACATGTGTCAAACAAATATGTTAAAATACTAAAGATTTTTGTTTTTATTGGAACAAATTGTTGTGATAAACGAAGATCAAAACAGGCTTTAAATAGCAGTCAATAAAAATATTTTTGTCTAACTAGAAACATTTTAAAAAACATTTCAAGAGGTAAAGCCATGATATAAAAATAGAAGGTAGACCCACTTTTTCTTTTCGTCGCCATATTAACGTTCTGACGTTTGCCGGAATTATGAAAATTTGTGCTACCGCTTTCTATAAAATTTCAAAAGAATAAAATAAATAATATAAAAGTACAAACAAATTTTATTAAATAAATAAGACAATAAAAATAATATTGAATACACAAATAAAAAAAAGCAAGTAAAAGTGCTACATTCAGCTATGCCAAATCTTATATACCCTTCACCATCTATGTAACTCTAGTTTAGTGAAGTAACTCCAATCAAAAAAGCAAATATTAGGGTGACAGAGAATTAAAAAATAAAAAAATTTGGTACATTTATTCTTTTGATTGGAATTACTTTATTGTTCCAAATGACATGAAAAAAATAGAGGTAGGCTGTTTTGGCTGCTGCATCGAAAGACATGGACCCATAATGCTGATTTCCAACAGCACCTCTTTCGACGTGGAATAAAGGCCATACAAATTTTAATTGATTATTTTACGCTCTTTAGTAAAACATGACGTAAAAAGTTAGTGCTCGCCCATATTTTCCAAGTTACGGGGCTCTGAAATTTAAAAATTTTTTAAATTATCAATATTGGTATCACTTTTAAGCTTTTGAGAAGAGAAGAAATATTATTTTTTTTTTTTTTTAAATGCTCAACCCATTGACAGCCGATGGCATTTTTATGTAAAATAATGTATATGCAGTACCAAATATTTTTTATTTTTAAATTCTCTGTCTCCGCAATATTAGCTTTTTGGAGTTACTCCACTAAACTAAATTAACATAAATGGTGAAGGGTATGTAAGATTCGGGATAGCCGAATATAGCACTCTTACTTGTATTTTGTTACAATTGCCAAAAAAAGTGTCCCAAAAAAATGCAAAAATCGAAAAATCAAGAATCCACTAAAAAATCTAAATTTAGCTAAAGTTTTACCTTTCCCAAAGAAAAAACAAGTCATATGATACATAGCGAACGTCTTTTTGAAATATTTAGTGTAAAGGAGTACACTTGCGTCTCCTCTATTATGCAAGCCAAAATACAAGCGACAAAACAGCCTGACTAAAGAAATACTTAAAAAGGAAGTCATTAGGAACTGCAAACAGAATTATACTTATACTGATATACAATATTATATTAATAAAAGAGCGAAGGAAAGCAAAAAAAAAATACTAAGAGCGTGATGATAACGCCAACTCGTAAGAAATCGTAAACTTAGAAAAGTCTTGCCCAAATTTTATATCATTTCCCCTCAACGATATATCTTGAAAATGTACTTTATAAATAAATAAATAAATTTCAAACTAGAGGAATGTTATCAATTTGTTTACACTATTTTTTTATATCTTTGCCTGCACAGTTCAGTTATTGAACCTTTCATAAATTCTTAATATTAAAAATGAAAGGACACATATAAAATGTTAACAAATATGGTAACACTATAAAGCACTATAACAAAATAAATAAAAAAAATAAACTGAAATATATTAAATGGTGTCCCCCACTCATTTGAAATGTAATAGACCAACACTTAATACTCACTCATATTTAAAGACCCTCTGTCCATCTGCATATTCTGAAAACGGTTTAACTATTCCTAAGAAAAAAATAATAAATAAAATCGTGCAATGGCTTTTATTGTTTGTTGAAACCTTAATTTTTATTTTTGCTTTTGTTTTATTATTACTTTGACTAGATTATTGTCGAATTTTAGGAGCTTTCAAAGTATTGTGTAATATCTTATGGCCTTGTTTGCTATGGGGATGTACTCTGAACACGTGAGAAATCCATAAAAACGTTTGGATTTTATAGATCAGAAGACATTTGTATTTCAAATTTCATTTTATTAAGATCGGTTATATAGGGACAAAGTACCTCTTCTGTCCAGTAAAAAATATTTCTTCAAAGAAATAAAAATGCAAATTTCCTTTTGAACTTAAGAGTTAACAGTAATAAAACTATAAATAAGAAATAAAACGGGTATTAAAACTGGTTAACACGGTTCAACAAGTTATTATTCATAAAATTGCAAGTTTGTCCTTTCCTGCACTCTCCCCTCCTATTCCTTTTTTTTCAAAATAAACAGAGAATATCTTACCCTTTACATAAACATCTAATAATGTCTATGTAAACGGTGCAGACGTAAATGGCACTTCTTTCATCGAGGTCCTGGCTCTGGAAACAGATATGGATGAGGACAAATCAAGGTTTTGAATTTCATTAAAATCGATTTGCTGAGACGTCATTAAAATGAATTCAATCACAGCAAAATTCCCTCTTTCCTTCTCCTCTTCTCCTAGGTCACTATTTAAAAATATAAATATTCAATTATACCATGAGGACAAATACCTAACCGCGTTTTAAATTTCATTAAAATCGGTTAAGACCTTTAGTCGTGATTGGCGCACACACAAACTAACAAATAAACAAGCTCGTATACTAATTGATCCCTGCTTGCTTCGCTGCGCATGAATATTAACATTGAATACCATGTGTATGAAGTCAGCATACAGTATACATACCGCATGAGCTCTTAGCCGCATACGAATTTGTTGTAATTTTTTATATGGAAAATATCACATGTTGTTATGTAACTCTTAGTGCATCGACTTCAACTAACGTAACGGAGTTTTTTTTATAAAGATCGGCAGATAAATTGGACAACAATACCACCTTTGCAATGTCTAATTCGTGCAAGAAGTGAAAATATTCATACAAATCCTGGAGTGACTTCTTATGCTATTCATCGAATTTCGAAAATTCGTGATACATTTGATTTGTGCCTTACAGTAACTATGAAAAGAGATATAATTCACTACAGCAATTTGCAAGGGAAAACTGTTCTTGAAAATTTTGATGATATTGAATCGATGCTTATCTGGGGCTTCTCATTCTTATTGGTATTTTTCCATTATACGCCTTCTATTATAGTTCTGAAATGGATATATTATTATTTTAGGAGTTTACCGTTCATACGGTGAAAGTCTAAATTCCCTGTGGAACGAATTTCATGGACGTTCTTTTTTGAGAGCAGTCATGTCTTTGGAGCGATTTACCAACATTTCTCGAGTACTAGCATTTGATGATAGACAAAGAAGAAGATCAGAAAAAAGAGGAGATAAACTTGCAACTATCCGTGCATTTTATGAGCAATGTACTCAAAACCTGCAACTGCTTTACGTCCCAGATTCTAATATAACAGTTGATGAACAGCTTATTCCTTTCAGAGGTAGATGTCCTTTCAAAGTATACATGCCAAGTAAACCTGGAAAGTATGGCATGAAGGCATGGATAGCAGCGGATTCCAAGACCGCGTTTTCAAGTTTCAAATTTATTTGGGTAAAATTGGAGACAATGTTCAACGAAACCAAGGTGAACGAATTGTATTAGACTTAGTGTCTACTTATCCTGGAAGAAATGTGACTACCGATAATTTTTTTTACGTGTCATAATCTTGCTTTGGAACTGCTAAAACAAAAAATTACTATAGTTGGCATAGCAATTACATAATCTTCCGATTTACTCAAGTAAATTTTTTTTTATGATAAAGAAACTGTAGTTATGTATGTGCCAAAAAATATAGAATAGTTTATTTGCTAAGCACTCTTCCTCGTAATAGTAAAATTTTAGAAGGTCATCCAAAAAAAAAATCCGGAAATAATTGAATACTACAATTCGACAAAAGGCGGAGTCGACACATTGGACCAAATGGTTCGTACATATTAGTGCAAAAGGAAAACAATTCGATGGCCAGTCGCTCTCCTCTCTAATCTATTAGATATTTCTGCCCTAAACGCTTTTATAATTTGGACCGAAATACATCCCTAATGGCAAAAAAATATAAACTGCACAAAAGACGCCTATTTTCGGAGCAACTGGGTAAAGCTTTAGCTCAAGAACATATAAAAAGGCGTAGTCGTCTTCCACGCTCAGAAGCCTCAACATCAGTTGTAAGACGAATTCAAGAAGATCACAACGTTTCTCTACCTACGCATTTGCTTCTCCAAAGCGTATATGTGTTAGTCAACGGAAAAGGTGCAAACTCTTCCCCTTGAAGGAGGATAAAAAGACATTTACTGAGTGTATTACTTGCGAGAGACCCGTTTGTCCTTCACATGGACACACAATAACTTTATCAACGAAGAATTGTAATGATCATAAGCCTTAAATACTTTTTATACTATATAAATTTAAATTTTTTCGAAATAAATATTTGGGGTGATAATATGACCCAAACATAATATATGATTTTTTTTCTAACGTAGTAGCAGGGTTGAAGAAATTAAACCATATTTCGTTTATTCTTCGAACTTTATATACTTAGGTATTTTAAGCAATAAGTAAGTATTTTTGATGAAAAGTATATTTTCGATTAGGAAGTATTTTATTTTAAATATAAGTTTTAAGCATTTGGTTTGTACTCATTCGTAGATCTTAAATCTTATCTTTAAATTAACTCCGGGTCTGCTTTAACAAAAATCCTTTGCCTTCTTCTTCTGTAGGTAATTACACCTCAAAGACATGGTGATGTTTATATCTACAATTTACCACAACAAAATCAACAGTCACACTCACAGCAACATTTATCCGGACCGATTTGCCATCAACAGCATCATCAACAAGTCTACCAAAATCTTCCTGGAAAAGCATCCATAAATAACGAGTTTGAAACATACGATATACCAAAACCAGCAGTTCCCATCAACTACGATTCGCCACGTAACGTGCAACGTAACATGGCTCATCTTCAAGCCTCAGCAGCAGCCATGAAAAATTGTTCCATACCCATACAAGAGGAGAACTATGATATTCCCAGGCCTTTAACATCATTGCTACAACAACAACACTCTCTAACACCGAGTAGTTCGAATTCATCACTTTTGACAAGTGACAGTTTATCTTTGTCTTTTTCTTCCTCAAATCGATCATCGCTGGCCAATATGCCGGATTATGATATACCGAGACGTAATCCATTGCCAGTTAGAGCGGTGTTACAGCAGCAACAACAGCAAACTAGACCTTTGTCCAGAGCTTCCCTTAATGGTAACTGCACAATGTATGATTTTCCATTGCCGTCGACTGTTATAGAAAAGAATAATGGAATTAATTTAAATCAAAGTATTATTGCCACTAAAGAGCTACCATTGGAACTAACATCAGCGTTGGAAACATTAGCTAAGCTGCAATCAGAGACAACAACTGCTATAGCGAGGTAAGTTGGATGAAGAAGAATTTAAATGTGAAAGAATTAGAAAGAATTCGAATTCGAAATATTTTTTATAATTTACTTAGATTGACTTTTCCTAAAAGTTCCTACTTTTCCTTGAATTTTGTTTCAGGCTTTTGGCATTTGTTTCACCCGATTGGCGCAACCGTGACAAATTGGAACCTGTTCTAATGGAGGTCAAACTGGCTGCTGTACGTTTGCGTACAGCCTTACACGATCTTGCCGAATTTGGAGAAGGTGCCTTGGGAAATGCCTCCAAATCTGAAGATCGAACACTTGCTCAAAAGTTAAAACCTATAATAAGAGCTTTAAGAGATGCCAATACACTTGTACACGACTCCTGTGAAGTGTTAGAAGCGAATGGGGGTTGGTCCTTAGATCATTTGTCACGCACTGATGATAAGTCGTTGTGTAAACCACCCGATAGTTTAGATCGTTTAATTGCCTGTGCACAAACTCTTACCGAAGATGTTCGCTCAACAACGTCTTTTATACAGGGCAATGCTTCGTTGCTTTTTAAGAGACATCTGGCTGAAGTTGCCGAGGAAACGCTAACGCCTCAAACAGCTTCAGTATCCCAAACACCCACAGGAATGGAACGTAACTCCTCCGAATGGTTAGAGGATTATGATTATGTATCCTTTGAGTCAAAAGATGCTGCTGCCCGCAAAAATTCTGCTCTACGTGAGGCTATACCCGAAAATCTTAAAAATAAATTTGACAATGTGCTCAAGGCAGCCGAAAATACAGTCATAACCACTGCCAACAATGTGCCAACTACGCCGCCAAATGGCAAAAAGCCGCAAATGGAGTTGACAGACAAGGACAAAATGTTGGTGCGCTATTATGCCGTACAAATTACCACCCATATGGGCAATTTACGACAGGCCATAGATTCATTTCTTGAAACTGTAGAAAAGAATCAACCACCCAAATTTTTTATTGCCTATGGAAAGTTTGTGGTCGTTAGTGCTCATAATTTAGTGACCATTGGAGACATAGTACATCGCAATGTCTCAAAACAGGATTTGAAAGAAAAAATCTTAGGTTGTACCAATAGTTTAGCGGATGCATTAAAGACGTGCGTTCTAAAATCCAAACAAGCAGCCGCTCATTTTCCCAGCGTCACCGCTGTACAAGAAATGGTGGATTCGGTGGTCGATATCAGTCATTTAGCGTCCGATTTAAAAACAGTCATGTTACATGCCGTTCAATTGACCGTTTAGGCTAGAAAATTAACAGGGACTTTTGAAAAGTCTTCCAGCAAATTTACAATAAGAAAAACCAAAAGAGAAGTTTTTTTTTTTTTTTAAATTTTTGTTTTATTTTACGCAACGAATTTTCCACAAGAGAAATATTTTTCTTTTTTTATACATATAAATACAGGTCTACTAAAAGCTTAAGCCGCTTGGATTCACTTTTTTAAAGGAATCTTTTGCCGCGTGCTTCGTATAAACACAACCAATAAAATACAATTTACACAATATAGTCTGATATCAGCGTATCGTTCCTTATAAAGTAAAACAAATATTAAAGAAAAGTAAATTTATACTAAGAATCAAAAATTAAAAAGAAAAAAAAAATTACTTAAAAATAATCAAAACATACTAAACAAAATATATCAATAATTTAAAAGTCAAAATCTTATTTGTTTATTTGTATATTGTGATATTTTTAAGATACTGTAAGATGAAGAACGTTAAAACAAAGTTTGTAGTTTTATTTTCAATAAATGCTTTGTTTAGGGAAATGAAAAGCTTTAACGAATTTCTAAAGTTAACTACTTGAACAGGGATGAATAGCGTAAACGTCAGAACTGGCATAGCGGAATTTCTAGAAATTTAAAAAAAAATTTTTAAATTTTTTCTATATAGAAAAATTGTCAAAAATTTATATTGTTACGTTTTTTACTTTTTTGTACAAACGTACGGATTCTTTTGATTGCAAATACTACTGTGGCTCATTATAAATTCTGTATTCTTACTTTATGGCTTTCTCTGCGTATACTTCTTGATCGTACCGGTCTTCCATTACAAACGCCGCTATACACGCTACACTTCTGTATTACTCCGGCGAGACATGAACTTTTTGATGCCTTGTTTAGTAACCTTAAGCATTCACAGACAACTCCACCACGCCTTTTATCCAAGTCATCCCCTTTAATCCAATAGCCACAACACACGTCTGCCATACACTGTTGTTATGCTGTTACACTTCCCTGCGCTAACCGCGCTACCGTTCTTCTTTTTTTTTATAAAGGTCGTCTTGACAATTATCTGTTACTCTTTTATTAAATTAGACGTCTCCACTAAATTTTCTACCATGCCTTTACACAATAATTGCCATTTCTCTGCCGGGAGGTTTGTACTGCTGCTACTTAATTTTAAATAACATTAAAACAATTACAATTTTTTCACGATCTTCTGTTTTGCAGCAAGCATTCTACCAATGCTAATTGTGGTATTATTCTATACACACACCATTAGTGGAAGTAACTTTACCACGCTCATACTTATTATTTTCGTAACATTAAGAAAAATTTTCTCAAATCTTTTCTTTATACAAAATAAATTTTTTACTAAATTTTTTCTTTTATTTTTTCTATATTGAGGGAAGAATATTTTCACCGTGAATTTTTTTCTTAAGCTAATTTGTCGTTAAATTGCTGTACTAGAAAAAGTTATTTCTCTATAAGAAATGAAGGTCGCAAATTTTTGTTTTTAAGAGATTTTCTTAGCCGTTAATTTCACAGCTTAGAAAATTTCTTTTTAATTACTCTGTATAATAAATAAATGGCAAATTTTCGCAATTGCAAATTTTATTTACTATTTTTTACACTTTTCCAAAAGTAAATTTTGTCTTAAATATTATTTTTTAGAAAACTTAATGCAAATTTTCTTACGACAAAAATATTGTATTTATTGTTTTTTACAATAAAAATTTAAAGAAATTTTTAACCCACATTGGACTTTTTCCGAAGAAAAACATCTTTTATATTTCCCTATGTAGAAAATTGTGTAAATTTTATCAAAAATTTTCTACATATAGAAAATATATCATTACTATTCTTAATATAGAAATAAGAAATTAATAATGAATTTTCTTATTTTTAGTTTTTGAGATCTATTATATAAATAATTTTATTCAGGCTTAAGTTCACGAATATTTTATTTTCTTAATTTATAAGAGCTACTTGATTATCGATCATCACTGGTCGATTATCAGTTGAGTTGATTTTTTTGAAAGTGATATAAGTCCAATTTTTCAAAAAACTAAGTTAACTGTAATTTTAATGAGCTATGGACTCATTCTCTCCATATTTACAAACAAAATTTCAATAGAATTTTATCTTGATATAAAATAAATAAATAAAAACTGTTTTGCTGTACAACTCTAAAGCACAAACATTTCTTTTGAAAGTGGAATAAGTCGATTCCTAATGGGGTTAATTCAAATTAATTAATTCATTAATTTCTTCCAAACGACAGATATTTTGCGGTTGTAGAAACAGCAAAAAATACTATTTTATTTTTAATTTTATAAAAAATGAAAAGAGAAGACTTTGTCTTAACTAAATCTCCAGAAGGTGCAATATGAAACAGAAAAAAATGAACGAAGAAACTGCCTTTAAATATGTTGGATGAGATTTAAAAAGAATGAACCATTAAATTTTTTTTTTTTTTTTGTTTTGGAAAAACGGGAAGAGCGAAACACCTCAGCAAAATTAATATGTTACCGCTTTATAAAAAAAAACTTTACGGAGCCTAACAAAAGTGAAACGTAACGATATGATAAGTTTATTAGTTTATAACCGCCTTTTCATTATAAATACTTCATTACGCTAATGTTCAAGAAAACTAAGTATAAAATATATTTTTCTTATTTAAAGATGAAGTAATTTCCAATTTTATATTTTTTAAATAACTAAAAAAACTCAAAATAAATTCGAATATTCGTGTAAATAAATGTCTTCATTTTAACTGTTACTTTTTACGTAAAAATTTACAAATGAATTGAAATTGTTTTGGCTTAAGTTTATTTATTTTTATTTCTTAAAACCTTTCCTAGAAAGAAGAATAATTTTACAAATGCATGCCGAAGTTTTCCAAAGAAAACAAGTAAAATTAGACGCCAGCAGTATCTAAGTACTTCATCCAAAAAAAAAGTTATTTTAGTAAAGTTAATGTCTATAATAATATGGAATTTAATTTGCTCCTCTTTTTATTTCTTCTAAAATGTTATTTTTGAAAGTGGTAAAAGTCGATGTAAAGCCAAAAAAAAAAAAAATTGGGAACTTTTTATTATAATTTTAGTAATTTTATTTCATAATAAAATTTAAAAGGCGTGTAGTGTCATCTCATCACATCAATATTTTTAAATTGATTCAAACGCAAACCCTTAAATATCTCAATATATTAAACAATGGACTTGCAGCACTTTCAAAAAATCAGCTATTACTCACCTTCTAGTTTCTTAAAATTGTTGGTTAAAATGATGATGTCTACAACGTAAATAACTTAAGATTAATAGATGCTTAGAATGCTGATGACAAATGTTGTGATGTAGAAAATATTGCATTATATTCTGTAATGTGTTTAATATTTCCTATTATCTTTAAAAATTATAATTATAAATTCTAGGTGCACTTAAGCCTAATTAAAATTGTTGACTTGGTTACAACTGTAAATTTTCTCTATTCTCAAAATGTACTCGTATCTCTACATAACTCTTCAAAATTTATCTATCGTTTTCTCTACACAAATAATTTAACGAATAAATTTTTCACGATATAAATTTTTATGATACATTTTCTCTAGTTATGGGGGTATTTCATTGATAAAAAGTTAAACTGTTTTGCAAATAATTTTGTAGAATGATTATTTTTGATGATTAATTGAAATTGGATATTTTTCGAAAAGTTTTGACTATCTTTAAGACTTTTTATTTAATGAATATATAAATAAAAGAAATGCGTAAAGATTAAATCTGGTACATAGATCCATCCTATGTGCTGTCTTATATAACGTAATCATCTCTGTTCCAAATACTTTTTTTAATATAAAATTTAATTCACATGGATCGCCTAGAAAGTTGTTATATTATAAAACTGTTAAAATATACAGGGGTGGTGAAAAGTATTTATACAACGGACACAGTATTTAAATAACTCTTACTCTTTTTTGTTGTAAGTATTTTGGAGACAAAAAGGACTTTTTTGTCTAATTCGCTTCTAAGAAAAAAGGCTTAGAGTTATTTCTTTATAGAAGGTAACAAATGTCTCTTGTATAAATACTTGTACCACGCCATTTATCTATGGTTTTCGCGACGAAATCTCGACTTTAAGTCCTACATGTTATATTTCTTTGTTTTAAAATATCTTAACGCGGATTTAAAAATATTGGAAAAATATGGATCAATTTTAATATTTTTGCTTAAGAACTATTACACTTCTATGTGGTTATTTGTGCAAAACACAAATATTATTCAAGGCTTTTCATTTCCCAACTTTTGTACATACATATAAAAAATATGGAGCCTTTATTTTTATTTATTATTATTTCTTATGTAATTTAAATATTTTAGATTTTACTGTGTTGTAAATAGAATTGTTTATTTTTCTGTTCTAAATTATAGTCATCAAAAAATCTAGTTTAAGCCGTACTATAATTATACAAATTATTTAAGTATAAGTACTTAATATTTTTATGTTAAAACAATTTTATTTAACTCCAAATAACTTGTTAAGTATCAAAATTTTTTATTTCAGATTTCAAGAAAATTATTATATTTTTTTTAATTAAAATTTATTTAAAATTTTTAATGATTGTCTTTAAAGAAAAAAAGTATCAAACATTTCAATTTATTTATGTTTAAAACTACTTTGTCTATATTTAAGTTAAAATTAAAAATGTGTATATTATTGAAATATAAATTAAATTAAGATAACAAAATAATATTTTACTTGCTATGTACCCCAAAAATTTAATGAAGAAACAAATAAAGCGCAAATGTAAAGTAGTTTATTACTTCTATTATCAAAAAAAAAGAGTTTTAATTAAAATGTGGTGTAACCATGGGTATGGTATAATCGTTTTAACACGAAATATAAAAATTATAAAAAAAAATTAAGAAATAAAGGACTTAAATCCTTTCTGATTATCTGATTCACTCAGGATTATTTTTGTTTAAGTGTAAAGTTTTTGCATTTTAATAAGAAAAAATGGAGAAGTACCGTGACACATAAGTTCCTACGAAAAAGTATCACTATAAAATGGTACCATTTAGTACTTTTGTTATTATTTTGTTTACTAAAAAAAGTAACACTTAAACAAAGAAAAAGTACCACAATTACCGAATTACCGAAAGAATGAATAAAAATGTTTATCTTTCATTTTATATTACGAGGGCTGCTCTATATATTTCTGGACTAATAGTGAAAATGCGAATATTTATAATCAAAAATGGTTTTATTGTTTTTCAAAGTATTTTCCAGCATGATTTATACACTTTTGCATGAGCTCAAACCAGTTGTCGAAGCACTTTTTCCACTTCGATTGAGACACCTCTAAAACCTGGTTTTTGAACACTTCAACAGCTTCTTCTGGCGACGAAAATTGTTGACCACGCATTTTTTTCTTGATGTGCGGAAACAAGAAGAAGTCATTAGGTGCCAAGTCAGGGCTGTACGGCGGATGACCCCTTAATTCGGCGTTTTGGCCGGTCAAAAACGCTCTGGTTTGAGCCGATGTGTGAGAGCTCGCATTGTCATGGTGAACAATGTTTCGTCTTCTCTTGTTGGTTTTTTGAATTTCTCCGATGACTTCAGGCAAACAAATTGTAGTGTACCACTCAGAAGTGACCGTCCTACGTTGCTCAAGCGGAACAGTCGCCACATGACCAGTTTTGCCGAAGAAACAGGCGACCATTTACTTCGAAGTGCTTCTTCCACGAACAACTTTCGTTGGATTTTGCTCGTCTTTGAAGACCCACACGGTCGATTGTTGTTTCGTTTCGGGCTCATACGCATAGATCCATGATTCGTCACCTGTGACGATCTTATAAACGTCTTTTGAAGCACCGCAATCGTATTTTTGCAACATTTCTTTGCACCAATCGACACGAGTCTTTTTTTGAGCGACTTTCAAATTGAGCGGGATCCAACGAGAACAAACCTTTTTTACGGCCAGGTGTTCATGCAGTATCGAATGTATGCTGGTGGAAGAAATGTCCAAGGATTTCTCTATCTCTCTGTATGTCGCATGTCGATCTTGCATTATGAGTTCACGCACGGCATCAATCTTCTCTGGCACAACAGCCGTTTTTAGACGACCTTCACGGAATTCGTCTTTGAGCGAGCTTCGGTCACGATTAAATTCATTATACCAATTTTTTACAATGCTATAGGATGGTGATTCATCGCCATACAAAGATTTAAGTTCATCAATGCACTCTTGTCGTGATAATCCACGTCGAAAGTTGTGAAAAATGATGGCACGAAAATGTTCACGAGTTAATTTAATTTTTTCTATATTAATTTTTTCAAGTCACTGTAAACAACACAAATAATGGTCGTACGTCAAAACGTTTTGAGTACGATTATGCTTAAAAATGACAAACTTTCCAATGGAAATGTCAGATTGCATACTATACTACTTCGTTTTTCTTTTTCAATTGTAATTCTGGCTATATGCGATGTGGCAACTTCGTTTTGATACTCCATGTTAATCAAGCCAAAAGCATGCAGTTGTGGCGTTAAATTTTTTTTAATCACATCACGATAGCGCTTCCAATTTTCAATTACCGTTATACCGTTTTAATTTTCAAACAAGTAAGGTCCAATAATTCCTGCTGACCAATTTGCCAGACTGTCACTTTTAGTGGATGCAATTATGACTGATGAATAATTTGATAGTTTTCCATTGCCTTGAACAAACTATTCTGTTTATTCACATATCCATCCAAATGAGAAATCGCGATTGTCATGGGCGAGCTAAACCATCCTATTGGCACATTTACGGCGGCGTAAATTGTCTTGTGGAAGAAGCTCTTATGTCAACTGGAAACAAATGCAAATCCTTGTGCAAGATAGTGGCCAAAGTTGTTCTTTGAATACCTTTAACTCCTGAGCATGGGGTCAAATTGAGGTTGATGGATTGTTTTAAACACTTTCTTGAACAGCAGGAATGTTTTCAGCCGCTCTTGCAGTATGTGTGATCCATGCTTGGACCTATCACCTACAGACCCTATTTCTTTCTTAGAAATCATTCACTATACGATAAATAGTGTATTTTGTTGGCACGTTGTTTCTCCCAAAAATTTCACGTAACTTTCACATCGTCACGATAATTGAAAAACAATTTTAGTAAAAAAAAAATATTTTTTAACGATTAAAAACTTTGGTTAAAATTAGTGTTATTGTAATCTTCTTAGAATTCTTATGAGATATCTTATAGGAATAATCTTATGATATGAACTATCAAATATCAAACTACATATGTATTTGTAAGCAAAATCCCGCTATTATAAATCTGATGAACAAGTTACTAAAAAAATATCTGTCCCAAAAGTACAATTTTATATAAAACGATTTTGTAAAAGGAAAATAATTAGTTTTTAAACAAAATGATACAAAACATGTTTATATAAGAATATTTTCAATTAGTTGCAATCACGTGTTTTCTACGCGGCTATCAGTGATTTATGAATTCTTATAAGATTAAGAAAAATACGTATTCTCCTTTTACGATATTAAGATTAAGAAGAAGAAATGCTCTGCCGACGTTTTCTCTCATCGTATATCAGAGCTAATCGCAGTTGTAGACTCTGTGTAATGTTTACCAAACAAAGTAGTATGTTCCTTCCCGAAGGACATCCTGTAGAAAGTGCCGATCGTGGTTTGCTGTTAAAAAAATGTGCAAAATATCATATTTTCCGAGTAAAGGGGCTCTGAAAATTTCCAATTTTTTTTAAATTTTAAAGCCTTTTAAGAGATAGACCCATCTTGCTGATTTTTAATTGCAAAATTTTCAAAACTATGTCTGATCAATTGGCGTACTTAAATTATCTCCAGCTGATCTAGTCTTAGTAAACTTGATTTCAACACTAACACAAATGGACAGACGGACCTCGCTAAATCGACTTCAAAATATACTTATATACTTAATGGAGTATTTTAGAAATTGCGAACGGGATGCCAAACTTAGATATACCCATTTTCCACTTTTTGTGGTCAAGGGAATACTACAATTTTAACTACTTGAATTTATAATCTTCATTGAGATATTAGAAAAAAAGTATATTTAATATCATAAAAAACTGATTGCTGAATTTTATGATAAATTTATATATTTTCTTCTCGAGGATGCATCTTTATGTAATAATTACCCTCATAAAAATGGTTTTTAATCATTTTCCTTTTTCGTTGACTTTTTCAATTGACCATATAAAATCAATTTAAAAATAGCTACACAGATCTTAATCAATTTTTAGTGAAATTCTTGATTAACAAAAACAACAACAACAAAAGCAAAAAAAAAGGAAATCTCCGCAAAGATAAATAATGAAACAAACACACTCACTCCTTAAGGACATCAGAAATTAGGTTTTTGTTTTGAAGCTGTTTATTTTTCATTCTTTTAGAAATAAAAAACATGACAATGACGGGTAAACTCTTTTTATTAAAGTGGTTGATGAAGAACTTAAAACCTTAAAAATGACAAAAAACTACAGGAAGCAAAAACAATGAACAGGGCCCTTATAAAATGTAATTAATTAAAACTATTTTTAGCCTCAAAGACATGAAAATTACTCGTAACTGAACAACAAGACTTTGTTGTTGTTTTTTCTCTTATTTTTTATTTCTCTTCTATGAAATAAATGGCAGATGCATTTGTCAAGATTTTAAAGCAGTTTGCTCTTAATTTGTTTTCGGAATTTAATCAATTATTTATAAGGGGAAGGTATGCGTAAACAAAATTTATGGCCAAAAGAAAAGGGACTTTCCACAGTTTTCTATTTCTTCTTACAACTTCTAGAGCAGTCAATGTAAGGACTTTCAGTTACCTGGGCAATGCCCCGTTAAAAAAGCCACTAGAGCCTTAACTATTTCTGAGAGTCTCCAATAAAATGGCAGTTTATCTACAATTATACAAGTTCAGACATTCAATTGTAATTAAAAACTAGTCTTACAGCTCTTAAGCGACACTATTCTGATTTTATAAACGGCTGCCCAATTTAGCTAGTTCCCCGTTACTTATATTCCCGGATGCAGGCTCGAATATCTTGACATCTTTTTTAAATTACGGCTAGATAGCAGCAAAAATATTTTTGGCGGGCTGACTCTTCATATTTAGATTCTCGTATCAGCGCAACCGTATGATATCTCCTAAATAACGCCTGTACAAAACATGCTTTTCGTTATGGTAATCGAAGTTTATTCTCCAGAAGCTGCCCAAGATCGAAACTTAAATCTTATGTAATTGATGTTATCCAAAACAGTTGGCGTGGTTTTTAAAATAGTCGCGATATTAGGCCTGCTGATCTCAAAGTCGCATTTGCCTTAACAGACTTCAGATGTAGTTTTTTTTTTGGCTATCAGACCACCTTCTAGCCAGGATATCATCACAAAAAAGTGCTTTGTATTGGGGCATGTTCTTGTTGTCTTTCTAAAGACTTTAAACGGTTTAAAGCATTTTTCTCTGGTTTTCATTCCCCTCTACACAAAAATGCATTATTTGCATTTACACTACTGCAGTTTGACTGTCATTTAATATCAAAGGACTTAGAAATTTATCATTAAAGCAATTTATTGGGAAACTAGTGAGTAAAAGGGAACAGATGATTATATCTAAAAATTGGAAAGAAAAAAATATCCCTTCAAATTTATTACAGCAAGTAGACAATGATAGAAATAGAAACACTAAAACTATCCCACAGAGATAGAGATAAAAGGAAAAGTCATTTAACATTTTTCTTAATTAAACTTTTATTATTTAAATATAAGAACAAATAAAATTCTTTAGTCCTGATGCTCATTCCATTTCAACAATTCTGTTAAATATTGTCAGTATAATAATTATTGATTATTTAACTCATTTTTTAAACTAAAGACAACGTAAAAAGCGATTTATTCTTATAGCACTTTTGTAGATTAAGTTTTTTATTTATTTATAAAAGGCGCCAGTGGACAACTAAATCTTTGATAAAAAATCAATAAAAAAAAAACTTAGACTATAAACTCAGCAGCCATTAATCAACTTGTTCTCAATTTTTGTTTTTATATTAAAATTGTTTTAATGATTTCTCAAGTGAATTTAAAGCACAATAACTTCTACATATTTTTAGTTAATTTTATGTTTTTTTTTAATAACTTGTTAAATTACACGTTTTGTCTTGATCTATTTTTCTTAAATAACTTCAAGAATCATTTTTCAACAGTTCCATTTCTGTTGACAGATTATATAATAAATAATAGTGTAAAGCCATTGTCACATTTTTCCATATATTCTTTAGCAGACCATAGTGGTATTTGCCATTCACATTCACGCGCATTCAGTTAACGGTTAATCGTTTTAGAAATTTTACCAATTTGGCAAATCAATAAAAATCTTGTCACAATCTCTGACTAAGGTCGTGCAAAGACCTCTCTTAAGAAACAAGCGATGTATACTTTTACGACATTTACATTATAAAATTTTTCATGAAACTAGCATGAAATTTTTGTTTGTTCGTAAAGCAGGAGGAGTAAGCAATATAGTACGATGGCTGCTATATATATTTCTGGCCTGGCAACACTGAGTGCTGCCAAGTGCAATCTGACATTTCCATTGGAAAGTTTGTCATTTTTAAGCATAATCGTACTCAAAACGTTTTGATGTACGACCATTATTTGTGTTGTTTACAGTGACTTGAAAAAATTAATATAGAAAAAAAAATGGAATTAACTCGTGAAGATTTTCGTGCCGTCATTTTTCACAACTTTCGACGTGGATTATCACGACAAGAGTGCATTGATGAACTTAAATCTTTGTATGGCGATAAAGCACCATCCTATAGCACTGTGAAAAATTGGTTTAATGAATTTAATCGTGACCGAAGCTCGCTCAAAGACGAATTCCGTGAAGGTCGTCCAAAAACGGCTGTTGTGCCAGAGAACATTGATGCCGTGCGTGAACTCATAATGCAAGATCGACATGCGACATGCTGAGAGATACAGACATCCTTGGACATTTCTTCCACCAGCATACATTCGATACTGCATGAAGACCTGGCCGTAAAAAAGGTTTGTTCTCGTTGGATCCCGCACAATTTGAAAGTCGCTCAAAAAAAGGCTCGTGTCGATTGGTGCAAAGAAATGTTGCAAAAATACGATTGCGGTGCTTCAAAAGACGTTTATAAGATCGTCACAGGTGACGAATCATGGATCTATGCGTATGAGCCCGAAACGAAACAACAATCGGCCGTGTGGGTCTTCAAACACGATCAAAATCCAACGAAATTTGTTCGTGGAAGAAGCACTTCGAAGCAAATGGTCGCCTGTTTTTTCGGCAAAACTGGTCAAGTGGCGACTGTTCCGCTTGAGAAACGTATTTGTTTGCCTGAAGTAATCGGAGAAATTCGAAAAACCAACAAGAGAAGACGAATCATTGTTCACCATGACAATGCGAGCTCTCACACATCGGCTCAAACCAGAGCGTTTTTGACCGGCCAAAACGTCGAATTAATGGGTCATCTGCCGTACAGTCCTGACTTGGCACCTAATGACTTTTTCTTGTTTCCGCACATCAAGAAAAAAATGCGTGGTCAACGATTTTCGTCGCCAGAAGAAGCTGTTGAAGTATTTAAAAACCATGTTTTAGAAGTGTCTCAATCGGAGTGGAAAAATTGCTTCGACAACTGGTTTGAGCGCATGCAAAAGTTTATAAATCATGCTGGAGAATACTTTAAAAAACAATAAAACCAGTTTTGATTATAAATATTTGCATTTTCACTATTAGGCCAGAAATATATAGAGCATCCCTCGTATTGCTTGAGTTTTGAGGGGATGTTACTGTTGCTTATGTTTAAATAGAAAATTGAGAAAAAAAATGCCTCAAAAAATTGCATATTGTAAATCTTGACTTTAAGGAGTCACTGGTTTTGGGCTAAAATTCAGAGAAGTATTCGTTGGAACACACACATTTTCCTAGACTCAGGCAAATATCTTTGTTTTAAGAAACGATGTACATAAGTGATACTTTACTTCTTCCGATCTCCTCATATTTATAACAGGTATATCAGACCGATATTCAATATAACCTTTATGTATTGACCAGAGCTCTAAATGGTATTTTATATTTGTGATATTTATACATACGCTAGTCGATTAAGCGACGTCCATCTTTTCCTCCCCAAACGCATTGAAATTTGTTTTGCCACGTCCCCATATGATATCTATGAGCGATGAAATTTATAAAAAGCAAAAGTCAAAAAAGCTCCTAATAATTTAAGCCCGCTTATTTCTTTACGCCAACAGAAAGAGATTTCATGAAACTAAAGTCATGAAAAATATCATCGTGAAAGTGTCTAACACAATCGCCAAAAAACTTGTTTCGTGCAATTTTTCTTACCCCGCTTACTTCACGCAACTGCTTAAGGAAAAGAAAATTACGATCAATTAATTTCATGATTTAAAATTTAGGAAAAAATCATAACTTTACTTTTCAGAATTTATCAATTCTCAGTAACTTAAATTTCCGTAGCTTCATTTATTAGTCGGTTGACGGGTGGTAATGAAATTTTGTAAAAATGTTCGTTAGACCATTGCAGACAAATTACTAAATTCTACATTTTATCAACCTTTTTCTGCTTGACACGGTTCTTGATCCTTATACATAGGCCACTCGCTTAAGAGGTTTCTGTTCGTCCATAATTCTTTCAGAAAAAGTTTCAAAAGAGCGGCTATTGAAATTTAGCAGCAACGGTCCACAAATAGTGGAGATATGTTAAAAAAGCGACTGTCCTTTTTTTGCTGGTTCTTTCTTGCTTTGCTGTTCTGAAAATTGAAATTTCAAATTAAATTTAAATTTTGTTCAAAACCGAAAATGCACAACACTAATACGGCATTTACACTATGCAATTTTTCATGAAACTAGCATGAAATTTTTGAGGAGTAAACAATATGGTATTGCTTGAGTTTTGAGGGGATGTTACTGTTGCTAATGTTTACTATTAGATAACGCATAACAACTCAAGTTCACCCCAAATGTCCTCATTATATATTTTAAGAAAAATACTCACAACGCTTTTGGTGAAGGGTATATAAGATTCGGCACAGCCGAATATTTTCAATATGAAGTGGAAATTTTATTAAAGTCAAACGTGACTTGTAAAAGCTGGTGTAGGAAAGTCAACAAAAAATATCCTATAATTGGTTTTATTATTAACAAAAAAGTTAATACTTTGTATACATATAAATTTCTTTTATTTTAAAAAAAACCGAAATCAACTTGATATTTTGTTCATCTTTCTCTACATGCTTGTTTATGTGTTTTATTTTAATTATTATTATTATTATTTTGTTTTTGTTTTAACAATTTTTCTAATGGAAAGTTGTTTTCATAACAAGTATTAGTTTTTATGCTTAATCTGTTCAAAAACATTATTGATAAATACAATAATATAACATCATTTCACTTCAATCGAAAGTTAAACAAATATGATTTAAAAGATTAATTTATGCAGATACAAAAAAAACTTTTCTGGTCAGTCAAGATTGATTTGGAAAACAGAAATCATTTCAAAATCAAGCAGGTATGTGATCAAAATCGATTGCGATATCAAATCGAGTAGATACAAGAGTGGCATGTCATAACTTCCAAGGATATAATGTCTATGGATATTATAGATATATCTTATGGTATTCTATGTAAGAAAGATGCAATGTTTCGATAAACTGGCTTGCAGAAAATCTTTTGTAAGCTAAGCTGATAATGGTTATACCATAGAGCAGAAAAACCCTTGCGCAGAAAGTTTTTGGTAAGATAAGTCATTGTTAATTGAAGTGCGGACATTACGACACTTTATGTGACACTATACTAAAAATAACACAAGTGACATTTTGTCACTTTTGAGTGCGACATAAAGTTAATGGACATTATGTCCTTGGATACTCTGATATGCCACCATAATAAGTGAAATATTTGATGCGTCTATTCATTCCATGAAAAACTAGTCTTACAAAGTGATGTAATTAGCTTGAATTTTGAAATATTTTTTTTAGTAATATTTGTTTTCTTTTTTATTTATACTTTGAATTCACTTACAACCAGTGGCATCACCATTTATGAACTATAAAATGATCTTTATCTATTTATAGTTTTCGCATACTTTCTCTAACTTAATTAATCTTTTTTTAAGATTATCACAAGTCCACATTAAAACCCGTTTATTTTTTTATTTTTACTTAAGTTTTTAGTCGCTTTATTTTTAGAATATCCTTCAGCTTTTTTATAAACATCTATTAAAAAAACTCAAATTGATTTCCCCTTATAATGGAAAAAGTATGGCAACTCCAAAAAAATAAACTATACGTTATAAGTTAAAAGCAAGGTTGTCTGTCCGATTTCTAATCAGAAACTTTGATTAACAAGTACCTGCAAAAAATTATACTTTAAGCTATAAATAAAAGTAGATTTAATGGATATAATACCTTTACATGACTGAAACAAAAATTTTCTTTTGACGTTAAAAAAAATATTTAACAAAGAATGCAATTTGTTTTTTTTTTTTTATTTGTTGTTGAAAGATTCCTCAGATTAGTTCATAATGACATAAATAGAAGTATAAGAAAAAGATCTAGAAAAAGCTGGAAAATCTTTCAATATCAGAATAATCTACACGTTTTAAGTCGTCTATAAATATAAATCGCCGGATACTGTTACTCCGAGGGTTAGGAATTCCCTCCCAATTATTAGTGAGAGCTATTCAATGGAAAAACGATATAGTTAAATGTAAATTGTAAGCAATAGTAACTTAAGAACTGCAGAGATGCATCACAGTATTAACAGCAATATTCCTATATTTAATTCCGGACCTTACAGTCGGTGATCGAACTGCAGAATTGTATTTCTTGATTTAAATTAATTTTTAATTTTTATACCCTTCACCACAAAAACGTGGAAAAATAGTATATTTAAGTTTGTCATTCCGTGTGTAATTTGTACAATATCCATTTCCGACCCCATAAAGTATAAATTCTGACTTCTTATGCATAGTGAAATTGATTGCGCGATGTCCATCTGTCTGTCCGTGTTAGTGTTAAAAGCAAAAAAAAAATAATATGTCAATCGATCAGATATAGTGTCGAAAGAGGTGCTATTGGAAATCAGCATTATGGGTCTATGTCCTTCGAGGCAGCAGGCAAAACACCATGCCTACCTCTAAATTTTTCATGTCGTTTGGAACAATAAAGTAACTCCAATCAAAAAAATAAATATATGGGGTAATAGAGAATTAAAAAATAAGAAAAAAAATATCTAGTGAAAAAATTGGTGCTCACCTATATTTTCGGAGTTACGAAATTTTCACGGGTATCATTTTAAAGATTTTCTCTTTAAAATCTTTAAAGATTTTCTCTTTAAAGATTTTCTCTTTAAAATCTTTAAAGGAAATACTAAAATCTTTTAAATATGCTTAACCCATTAAGAGCCGATGCCATTTTTATGTAAAATAATGTATATGCAGTACCAAATTCTTTTCTTATTTTTTAATTCTCTGTCACCCTAACATTTGCTTTTTTGATTGGACTTAATTCACTAAACTAGATTTACATAGATAGTGAAGGGTATATAAGATTCGGCATAGCTGAATATAAGACTTTTACTTATTTTTTACACTGGAATACATCGCATAGTACGGTTAATCGGTTCCACCATTTTGACGTACTATTTGAAACTGGGCTAATCAAGGCACTCGGACTCTGTGCGTTTATTTACAGGCCCAGAGACATACGAGGGCTGCTATTTATATTTCTGGCCTTGCAACACTGAATGCTGCCAAGTGCAATCTGACATTTCCATTGGAAAGTTTGTCATTTTTAGGCATAATCGTACTCAAAACGTTTTGACGTACGACCATTATTTGTGTTGTTTACAGTGACTTGAAAAAATTAATATAGAAAAAAAATGGAATTGACATTTTCGAGCCATCATTTTTTACAACTTTCGACGTGGATTATCACGACAAGAGTGCATTGATGAACTTAAATCTTTGTATGGCGATGAAGCACCATCCTATAGCACTGTGAAAAATTGGCATAATGAATTTAATCGTGGCCGAAACTCGCTCAAAGACGAATTCCGTTAAGGTCGTCCAAAAACGGCTGTTTTGCCAGAGAACATTGATGCCGTGCGTGAACTCATAATGCAAGATCGACATGCGACATACCGAGAGATAGAGACATCCATGGACATTTCTTCCGCCAGCATACATTCGATACTGCATGAACACCTGGCCGTAAAAAAGGTTTGTTCTCGTTGGATCCCGCACAATTTTAAAGTCGCTCAAAAAAAGGCTCGTGTCGATTGGTGCAAAGAAATGTTGCAAAAATACGATTGCGGTGCTTCAAAAGACGTTTATAAGATCGTCACAGGTGACGAATCATGGATCTATGCGTATGAGCCCGAAACGAAACAACAATCGACAGTGTGGGTCTTCAAAGACGAGCAAAATCCAACGAAAGTTGTTCGTGGAAGAAGCACTTCGAAGCAAATGGTCGCCTGTTTCTTCGCCAAAACTGGTCATGTGGCGACTGTTCCGCTTGAACAACGTAGGACGGTCACTTCTGAGTGGTACACTACAATTTGTTTGCCTGAAGTCATCGGAGAAATTCGAAAAATCAACAAGAGAAGACGAATCATTGTTCACCATGACAATGCGAGCTCTCACACATCGCTCAAACCAGAGCGTTTTTGACCGGCCAAAACGTCGAATTAATGGGTCATCCGCTGTACAGCCCTGACTTGGGACCTAATGACTTCTTCTTGTTTCCGCACATCAAGAAAAAAATGCGTGGTCAACGATTTTCGTCGCCAGAAGAAGCTATTGAAGTGTTTAAAAACCATGTTTTAGAAGTGTCTCAATCGGAGTGGAAAAAGTACTTCGACAACTGGTTTGAGCGCATGCAAAAGTGTATAAATCATGCTGGAGAATACTTTAAAAACAATAAAACCAGTTTTGATTATAAATATTCGCATTTTCACTATTAGGCCAGAAATATATAAAGCAGCCCTCGTAGTGATAATATTGTTAATATAATTGCCGTATTCACAAGCTCTGCTAAGGTAGACCATACTACCTTTTGTTTACTTCTTTGTGAACAACCATTGTATCAATGTGCCATTGTACATTGTACTTCATACGTCAAAAACTGAATAAGAAGAAGAAAAGTGCTATTCATCATTTGTTATTTATAAGCCAAATGGGGAAGAAAACAGAAAAAAGTAAATTAATAAATTTTTTGTGTGAAAAATATAGTTTCGATATATTAATGGTTGACTCAAGTAAGTTATATTACTGAAGGAGATTTTAAGTTTAGAACGCTATCAGCACAAAATAAAAAAAGATGCAATGATTGGATAATGGCTTGCTGCATTCTTCATAACGTTATTATTAAATATAATTTAGAACAAGGTGGCAGAGAATTGATATGTTTCCAATATACCCACTCCTACTATATACAACAGAAATGACTTATTCCACTTTCTAATAAATCAGTAAAATCAATATATTAAATAAATAAAACTAATAAAAATATCTTTTAATTCAATTTAATTTAATATAATTCACACATGAACACAAAAATAATAATTCATTTAAACAAAAAACATTTTCTACATCATCTACCGCGACAAATTATTATTTATACGCAAAAGGTTATTCTATTCAGTTACACCATACTTTGTTAGTGGTGGAGAGCACAACATTAGCTCTATTACATATATTAAGAGTTACTAAAATGTATTTTCGTACCATTATTTTACATTGCATCAATGCAATTCTAAACGCAGGAGCATGTAGGGAATGGATGTGATAGCGCACGATTTTCTGACCTCGATACGCAAGAACCCCTTAATTTGTATGGTAAGAATATTTTCTGTGTCATTAAGCTAAAAATGGCGAACTCAATTCATGTATTTTTACGAGGAAGAAAGCGGTAAAAAACAGGACGTTGATAATATCGAGAAAGTAGCAGAAGATGATGGTTGCCCATGCCGCGGCGAGTGGAACAACTTGTTGTATAGGAGGTGGGTGTGGCGTTTGGCCGATTTTTTTTTTTTTAATTGTCAATATGTTATAATATTACCAAATACATTCACATGCTAAATTTCAATGTTATCGGTTAGATAATTTCTAAATTATTACAATTTTTAAATTTAGGTTGTATGGGAGGTGGGCATAGATTTTCTCGAAATTTCGCATAAATGCTTTCTTTCCTTAGAAAAACATTAATGCCAAATTTCACCTCATAGCTCTAGCTGTTTCTATTTCTGGCAACCAGTTGTATGAAATCACGTCGCAGTGTCGTACAAAAACAAAAAACATATGTTTCTGCTCATTTACGAAAAAATTACAAAAAAAATTACAGTAATAAAAGTTCCACTTAATTTCATTAAAACACACAATTGATATGTCTGGGAGCACCATTTACAGAGTTACTTTGATGGGAGTAAATTTTTTATCGGAGCCTTCACAAGGAATTGGGATTAGGGTAGGTACATATGTTCGAAAATATATTGGACGGAAAAATTTAATAGGGTTATGACCAGAATCGATCTGGCTCTGTAGATTTTTACCGTTTTCGACTCACCTTTAACAACGATAAGCAGCCATTTGCCATTGAACAACATTTTTCCCACAAGAAATTCTATTTGGATTCTGAGTATCCAAATTTCGTAATTTAAAAATAATTTAAAAATAATGTCTGCTTTACGTATAATGACCCTCATATTTCTCTAGATGATGTCCTTTTTTAATTTCATCTTTTTATTCTTTCTTAATTTTAAAATCATTAAAAAATGTTATCGTATCAACATTCTATTACCCTAAATGGCAAAAGATAAAAAAGGTCTAAATGTAGTACTTTCCCCCTTCGATTTAAATTAAAATTTACTACGAAATAATTCCTAACAAGAATTTATGATTTTTATGTTTTTTTTTTTTTGTCTTCTTCCTCATTTTCTTTTATCAGTTAAATTTTTAGTTCAATCGTGTCTTTTAACTGTTTAAATGTATGAATCATGTTTAAAGGAGTTGTTGCAACCAGTAGCCTGTCAGTTTCTAAATCGTAGAAAGTGTTTGTCGTAAAAATGTTGATAATGATGATGTTGTCATATCTTTATGTGTTCTGTAAAATTTATATGTCTTGTTTACCATTTTTATATTTTGTTTTTTTTTTCTTTTTTTTTTAATTTTATTTTACGTTTTGGTATAGAAATTTTATGATAATTTTAGTTGGAAGTAAAAGAATTAAAAATAAACACTTGTAGTTAAGTGTGAAGAGATAGATATTCGTGCCTGATTAGAAAACCAAAACACTGATACATAGAGACAATTATAAAATTTATGTTTCTTTATATTTGTTTGCTTCTAATGTTGCATATGATTTCTTATGTTCTAAGATATAAAAAAATTTAAAAAATGGTAATTGCACATAATAATGTTTATTTTATTATCTGTGTGTACAGTTAATTATCAAGGAGGGGAAAGGAACATTCAGAATTTGAATGAGAAAACTTAATGAAATTAATTAAATACATATGGATGTATGCATGTACATTAAAAGAAAAAAATTGTAAAAGTCAAAATTAATAATTAAGGGAGTTTTTTTTAAATTTACAACTTTGAGTGGCCACACCAGAGATGAAAACTGAAATTTGTTTTAGCATCAAAAATATATTTAAATAGTAATTTTTTCGCTCTAGAGTACTAAATCACAATTTCTTTAGTAATTGCAAACATATGACGAATTATATTTCTTTTTTTTTCTTTAAAAATCATATATGAGGGCCTAGAGTACAAGGATAATAAGATAATATATGATATGATATGATAGGATATGATATGAAGACACAAATGCACAAAGCTTCTCATAAAAAATATATTTAAAAGACCTAATATTGACCGGTTTACGCCTATTATCCTAAGTTTTATTTTATTTTTGGTCTAGTTTTCTAATTATAATTTAAATAAATATCGCAAGATTTTTTATCTACAAATATTAAAAATTAAATCAGAATATTAGAATGTGTGCTCAGATACAAGAGCTTTTTCTTTTTAGTCCATCTTTTAATTAAACATATTTTGGTTATTGACGTACAAACAGGAAAAAAAGAAGAAGAACGTTGTTTATATACAACATTAAAAATACGTTGAGAGCATCAAATGAGTCGGAAATAAAGGTACGAACCATCCCATCACTATTTGAAATTGAAGTTTTTTGTATAACACAAATAAAAATTTAAAGAACACAAATTGTTCAAATTTTTTATTGTAATATTCCATAAAAAATTGAGTTCAGGCCAATGCACAGTATGGTTGGAATGTGTTGCCCAAATTGGAAATCAATTCCTTTGCGGAAAAGTCAATTCTATTTTATATATATAACGGTTCAAAAGATAAGTTCATATACAGTAAATTGCTCATCCTATAGGAATACCCATTTGTTTAAATTTCAACTGACCGTCTAAAACGGTTCAAAAGATAAGGCCATTAAATCACATCACTTATGAGGTCATTCTTTAATTTTGACTTTTTTATTCTTATAACAGATATAGAAGCACATATTCTGTGTAATATTCAAGTGCGTGACTATAAGGGTTCAAAAATAGGGCCATATAAGTCAAAATACCTTACCTATGGGGACAGCCTTTAATATTTATATGGGTGTTCGTTATGCGTTCCCTTATAAACTTTTCAATAGGACCAATCTGTAAGCATCACCTTTTATTTTAAATAAATAAAGTAAAAAAATACAGACGAATTAATAACCTTCTCCTTTTTCAAGTCGTTTAAAAAACCGTGTATTTTGAGTCAGAGAAATACTTATCAGGACTGACTAAATGCAGCCTGTTTTCACGTTTTTAATTAATAGTACCAATATTAATATATTAAAATAAGAGTTTATATGATATACAGGAATACACAGCGTATTTTCCTTAAACAAAATTGAAAATGGAGAGATGAATTCATATCAAAAAAAAAAAAAAAAAAGCCGAAGAAAGATGTATTCATAAATAGTTTTAAGTGTCAGAAAAAAAATTTGGATTTTTCTAATTGCTTCGGAATTTGAACTGAATTTAGTTAAGATTAGAAGATTCGTTTTATCACACAGAATTCAATATAATATATATACGTATATAGTTTTGTATAGTATGTTACGTATATAGTTTTGTATAGTATGTTACGCGGGCTGTGCTACTGAGATGCACGACAGAGGTTATGTCTTCGTTATATATATCTAGCTAAAAAAAGTAAGAGTGCTATATTCGGCTATGCCAAATCTTATATACCCTTCACCATCTATGTAAATCTAGTTTAGTAAAGCAACTCCAATCAAAAAAGCAAATATTGGGGTGATAGAGAATTAAAAAATAAAAAATAAATGTTTGTACTACATATACATAATTATACATAAAAATTACATTGGCTCTTAATGGATTAAGCATTATTTTAAATTTAATAATTCCTTAAAGATCTCTTCCTAACTTCTAAATGATGCCCATATTGATATTAAAAAAAATTTGAAAATTTCAGAGGCCCTTAACTCGGAGAATATGGGCGAGTGCCAATTTCTTCAATGGATGTTTTTTTCTTATTTTTTAACTCTCTATCGCCTCATCTATTTCTTTTTTTTAACGGAGTTACTTCATTGTTCCAAATAATATGGCAAAATTAAAGGTAGACGTAGTGTTTTGCCCGCTGCCTCTAAGGACATGGACCGATCTTGTTAATTTCCAATAGCACCCCTTTTTACACTATGTCCGATCGATTGGCGTATTTAAATTTTTCTAACACGGGTGGATAGATGGACAGACAGACGTCGCTCAATCGACTTCGCTACACGCAAAGAAAAAATATGGTTGAGGTAACCATAATCTAAGAGCAACATAATATGGTTGCATTATATGGTTGCTAACAAAACATAATATTGTTACATTTGCAACCATATTCTTGTCCCAAGTATAAACATAATTATGTTCAAATATAAACATTAAATTAAAATATAATAATATGGCTGAAAATGTCATGTTATATAATTGAATTATAATATAGTCTCAAAAGTGCAAAATTTTCCTGAAATAAAAAACTGATTATTGTTTTATTTATGAAAAATTTGTCTTAAAAATTATTTAAAAACATAAATTAATAAAAAAAATCAATTATTTGCTAAAAATAACAAATAAATGATTTCACAATTATGTATGCTTCAAACACAAAAATAATGATTTATATGCTTACAATACATACATATTTACTTCAACTTTTTTAAATGTTTTGGTTGCCTTTTTGTTTTCATATTTTGCACAATATTTTTAATTATATATTTTGTACATATATTTTTATTTTTTTTCAATTTCTTTAACAATAAAAAACAATTTCAAATTTTAGCCATCAGAAAAATTACTAAACTGTCAAGTACTTGAACAAAATATTTTTAAGCGTAAGCATTATTTTGTTGCTTTTAACCATACTTTGATTAATAATAATAATATATTATGGTTAAATATTTTATATTATTTTTAACAAGTTATAAAACTATGGTTGTGGTTGAAATTTTTTTAAGTTAAAACCAACCATGTTGCATTTTTTGTGCACAGTAACCATATAATCGTTAAAAGTTAACAAAAAATGTTTATCGTGACTAAAGTTTTGGTGAAAACAACTATAATTGGTTCTCCGCAACTACACATTGTTATTATGGTTATTGTGACCATATAACAACCATGTTTTTTTTCTGCGTGTTTTCATAAGAAGTCAGAATATATATATTTTATGGGGTTGGAAATGGATACTGTTGAAATTACAAACAGAATGACAGACTTAGGTATACCCATTTTCCACTTTTTGTGGTGAAGGGTATAAACTTTGTTTTTGCAGATGTTGCCAATTCCTCTAAACAAATCCTTGAGTATCTGTACGCTAAAAAGCACATATACACGTATGCGTTCAATATAAAAACAATCGTTTTTTAATTTGTTTTCATTTTAAAAATTTGTTGTTTTTGGTTTGTGTGTTGAAATCGATTGACAACCTACTTTATTGTTGATGCTGATGAAAACGAAGCCACTTTTATTTTATCCTAAGTTCCTCCTTTTCCTTGTTCGCAGTTAAAAAGTAAATTTTAATGCTGAAAAATTTGTCATCATATTGACATTTAATTTTATACCTGATCACTCTCGAACATTAAAAAATAAATTAAAGGCTTTCATTGTCTCTAATGAAGATGACCTAAAATCACACTTGATAAAGTGTCGCTCTTACTGATAAAAACTTTTAATTCTTTTAATGCATCTTCAAAATTATAGCCCCTTTAATTAGGTGGATGCGACTAACAAATACAAAATTCAAGCAACCTTAAGAGTCTTACATTGAATTTTTATACAAAACAATCATCGCCTTACATAAGTGTGTCTGTCTTTTACAACAACCTTGTACCCGTAACTTATAAAATCCTTATCGACGCATTATTAAATCCAATGTTTTTACTTCACTTCTTTTTTTTTTGTTATGTTTTTAAATCCCCAAATTAATGTCAACCTTTTGAATTGATTTTTAATAAATTGTCAGCGAAAAAGAAATAACCAGACGCAAGAGAAATTATAAGATTGTATGGGAAGAAGTCGAAAAATAATACAAAAATGAAAACTCATCGACAAATACATTAAAAAAAAGAACTTCAATGAAATGCGGATTTAACTGCAGTCGCGACAGCAGAAACCTACCCGACAAATTTAATCATTATCAAGATTGGAAAAAATGCGACAAAGTCATTTGTAAAAGCATTTAATGAAGTGATAAAAATTTCTCAATATGTTTTATATTTTAGAAAATTATCACAAATTGGGAGACTGAAATGCGAAGAATGAACACAAAAATTATTTTCGGCACGTAATTTTGTAAGAATGTTTTAAAAACACAGTTATTTAGCATGTGAAATAAATGAATTATTAAGAAATATCAGCGATAACATTTTATGGCCCCTGGTTTAATCAATTTTTTTTTTTTTTTGAGGTTTTCGAGTGACAAACATATTACATAATTAATTCTAAGCACTTAAGACCTTTTAAGGGCGCTGTAATGGATTTCGAAATTAGAACTTCTCTTTCGCGTAAAGTTTTTTAAGAGTGTGACATTTTTTTTTTTTTTTATCAGAGCTAAAAAATTCTTTTAACAAAAATAAACGGTAATTAACTGACAGGGAAGAGGCTTTTATTAACAGCCTGTTTATAAAACACGTCAAGAGCGAAACGAAACCGGATGGCATATGGACATATACGTAATAATTAGCGTCCGTGTAACACGTTCCGGTTTTTTCGTTTAACTTACGTTGTGTTTTGTATAAATAAATGTTGTGTCAAATCGCAGTATTGCCAATGTATTAATTAATATTTTTTTATTTACTTTTTTTCTTACACATTTTTTGTTTCTGCCTTAAATGATGGTAACCCTACTTCGGCGCTTAAAAAGAAAGAGCTGAGTTAAGTGTG
The DNA here is from genome assembly GCA_916610165.2 of Gymnosoma rotundatum. Classification (NCBI taxonomy): domain Eukaryota; kingdom Metazoa; phylum Arthropoda; class Insecta; order Diptera; family Tachinidae; genus Gymnosoma; species Gymnosoma rotundatum. The sequence continues at coordinate 47,592,477 of OU744338.1, forward strand.
AAAGTGTTATGATGGGCAATTGCCCAACAATATTAACGCCTGACGAATGGTTTTTATCTTCGTTAACTTTCGACGTGTCTGATACTACAATGCGCGATACATAAACCAAAAACAATTGCCATTTGTTACGTTTTTAACAAAAACAAAATGACACTCGCGTTTTAAAAACTCAAACATGGAAAACGGTAAGGTTTTTGTGCGTCTAATCGGCAAATTGTGTTCTGTAAACTGGCTGTTAGGCTCTATAGAAAGGAGAATATGTTAAGGCGTTTTAGACTGCCTCATTGCATCATTATTATTATTTTATGTTAGAAAAAATATGTAAAGGTGTTATATACGGCTATGCCGAATCTTATATGTAAATCTAGTTTAGTAAAGCAACTCTAATCAAAAAACTGAGAATAAAAAAATTAGAAAAAAAAAATAAGTGTTGTATATTGTAATGGGCTCTTAATGGGTAACTCATTTTAAAAAAAATTTTGGATTTACTAAAAGCTATACCCATTATTATATCTTAAAAATAAACAATCGTACTTTTCTAAGGAAAGTTGAGAGGCCCACAACTGGAAAAATATAGGGAAACGCCAATTTTTTCACGTATTTAATTGTTACATATGATATGAACAAACTGAAACCATCTTGCTGACTTTCAATAGCATCTCTTTCGACACTATGTCTGATTCAAATTTTCTCTAGCTGATCTAGTGCCTTCACGCAAAGAAAAAACATGGTTGAGGTAACCATAATCTAAGAGCAACATATTATGGTTGTATTATATGGTTGTTAGCAAAACATAGTATTGTTACATTAAAGCTAGTGTTGCAACCATATTATTGTCTAGCATAACAATAACATGTTAAAATCTAAAAATAGTTATGTTATAATATAAACAATAAATGGTTAAATTAAAACAACATCATATGGTTGAAAATGTCATGTTTATAATTGAATTATTATTATTATTATTATTATTATTATTATTATTATTATTATTATTATTATTATTATTATTGATTTGATACAAAAGTTATTCAATAAAATAAATGCCCAAAAAAAAAAACAATTTATTGCTTATTATATATAATTAAAAGGCTTAAACACATAGGCTACAAGAATCATTTATAAAAAAATATATAATTTATAAGCCCAAATAAAGGCATCTTATCTGCATACATTCCCATGTGAATATCCATTTATGGAGTAAACGTTATATTGTCGTATTGAAGATATACGGTACGTAAGGGTACTTCGGTACTGACTACACATTTATCCAAGACTTCTAATATGTTAATCTGGCATCTGACAACTATTGTTGATGTATACTCGTAATATGATAGCTTTAAATAAAAAAATACGTAAATGGTTTCACAATTGTGCTTATAACAGCAAAATAAAGATTTATATGCTAACATACATACATACATATGTATATTTAAACTATTTTTGAAATGCTTTGCTTACTTTTTTATTTGTTGTCATATTTTCTGCATTATTTTTAATTGCTTATTTTGTTCATACATTTTTATGTTTTTAATTTTCTCTAACAATATTTTTTTTTTTGAAATTGGAATTTAAAAATGGCAGGGGTAAATAACCACAGCGCCAGGTTATCCCACAAGTTTTTAGAAATATGTAATTAGTCTCTCTCAGCGTCTCTAACAATAAAAACAATTTCAACTTTAAGCTGACAAAAAATTACTAAATTGATAGAAAAACATTCTGTCAAGACCAAGACAAAATATTTTTAAGCGGAAACATTATTTTGTTTGCTTTTAATCATACTCTGATTAATTTTATATTATTATGGTTAAATATATTATGTTATTTTTAATAAGTTATAAGACTTTGGTCGTAGTTCAAAATTTTTTACGCTAAACCAACCGTGTTGTATTTTTTGTGCACAGTAAACATATAATGGTTAAATATCAACAAAAACGTGTTTGTTGTGATTGAAGTATTGCTGAAAACAACAATAATTTATTCTCTGCAACTTTACAATGTTACAAAGAACATATTATTGTGTTTGTGACCATATCACAACCATGTTTTTCTTTGCGTGTTGGTAAACTTGAATTCAATACTAACACGGACGGATAGATGGTTAAACGGGCATATTTTATGGGGTCGAAAATGGATATTGTAGAAATTCTAAACAGAATGACAAACTTAGATATAGCATTTATCCACTTTTTGAGGTGAAGATTATAAAAGTCAAGTCGGTAAGGCTATGGGAAAAAACGCGAGTCAAAACCTACCACCGATAATTTCTAAGATTATCTTTATATACTATCTATATATTATTTCTCTCTTCTCTCAATCTATATATGTATACCGAAAGGCAATAGCTGCCGGTGGACCGATCCTCCTGAAATTTTCTGTTTAATGGTATAAATACATAATCAGATTTAACATTAAAACATTCAGCCTCCTCGTCGTTACTTCTTCATAGCATATTCGCCGGCGAAGTAAAATAATTAATAAAATGGCTATATTTATCTGCTTTAAACACCTGTCTTCTCTCTCATCTATCCCTTTTGTAAAGAATGTAGCACGGTTACAAACTAAGTAGGTATTCATGTCTGAAGTTCTTCTTCTCTTAAAAAAAAAAATAGGGTACATATTTTCTTTTGATATATCACTTTGGCGTGGCACTTCTCATACGCAGAAAATATTTATCATTGTATTAATTGTTAACTGTAATAAGTAGCACCTTGAAAATTTTTTTCAATAACGCTTTATTAATATGTATAATATAGTGAAATCTGAGCTAGAGAGAAACATTAGGCGTCGTACCTCCCATACCAAGTAAAAAATGTCCATTCTATATCTAAAGAAATACAGCACAAAGAGCTCTGAATTTTTGTGCTAAAAACTACTTTATTAAAATATGCATAATCTACCGAAATACTAGATGGATTGGGACAGTGGGCGTGATATTAATTTTACCAATTAAATAAGGCAACAAACAAAGTCATGTTTAAAAAGGATGTTATTCAACAATTTGGGTTTCGAGTTCCAAACCGTCAACTAAATGTAATATACATACGTGGGTTAAAAATGCCACCCCTCTTTATTTCTTCAACTTTGCTTTCGGGATTTTCTTCATCTGTTTGAGAATTTTCTACAACATTTTGCTCCCCTGATTTCAGTAATTTGATCACTTCTGGTGGAAACTTTAATTTCTTCTGCTGCTTGATGCGTTTATTCAATGAAATGCTGGAAATGCTACTTTTTGGAGCATGAGCCAATCTATCGGATTTAAATATTTTATGGCGCAATTCAAAGGCATCCTCACCAAAGCATCCAACTAAAAGTACAGTGGAACCAACAATTTGCCTTAAATATACAATGCTGAATTGTGTGAATATATATTGTGAACGTTTAGAAATAAAATTTTTAAAATTAGCTTGAATCTTAAGGAAGGTGACATGACAAACATATTAAAATAACTTTTAAATTATGAATGATTATTTTGTAGTTTCAGAAAATTTTAAATGTTTTTTCCGTAGCCACCAGTCTTAGGCTTGTGCAAACCAACTTCATTCCAAAAAAATATTTGCTTTGTGTCTGCTTTCTTTTCGCTTTATCAGATTTACTTCTTATTTGCCACTTTTGAATGCCAATTTTGTAACCTGCATTCAACACGGATCCAGCAATGCAGTGGACTTCCTCCATACTTTAAGTTCTCTTCTTAAAGCTTAAATTTTTCCTTTTGGAAATTTGGTATATTCATATTTAACGCATAAAGTTTTTTCTCCAATCGTTACTTCGAAAGTACTTCAAGTAATTATTTCTTTCTCTATATTTTCTTTTTCTTTCAAACTAATTTCCTTAATCTCTTTTATGTATTTTAGCAATCACTTTCAGAAATGCATGACAAGAAATTGACGTTAATTGCGGCTCTTTTGTCAATTTCGTTGTGTTTCTCTAGCCATATATTTAATAATTCTGAATTTTGCACGCAGTAGTCACCTGAAAAAACCCGTTTTATCATTTTTTGTAAGTAAAGTCACTTTAATTTTTTCAATTTAATCGATCTTACAGATGAGTTTACCAACATTTTGCTATAGAACTGTTAAAGTAATATCAACATAAACGTGTTGATCGTGACTACAGTATTGTTGAAACTACTATAATTTGATCTCTGCAACTTAACAATATTACCAAGAACATATTATGTTTATTGTTACCATGTTTTTTCTTTGCGTGAAAGGGATAGATGAGGGATAAGACAGGTGGTGAAAGGAGAAAAGTATAGCCATTTTATGAGTTATTTTACTTCGCCGGCAAATATGCTATATGTTAATTCTGAATATTTATTTGTACCTTTAAATAGAAAAAAAACATTTTTATTTTTTTACTGACGCAGGGGTTGAACACTGGCCAACCATATCTGTAGTCAACAGACTTACTACTACGAGGGCTGCTCTATATAATTCTGGCCTAATAGTGAAAATGCAAATATTTATAATCAAAAATGGTTTTATTGCTTTTGAAAGTATTCTCCAGCATGATTTATACACTTTTGCATGCGCTCAAACCAGTTGTCGAAGCACTTTTTCCACTCCGATTGAGACACCTCTAAAACATGGTTTTTGAACACTTCCACAGCTTCTTCTTGCGACGAAAATCGTTGACCACGCATTTTTTTTCTTGATGTGCGGAAACAAGAAGAAGTCATTAGGTGCCAAGTCAGGGCTGTACGGCGATTGTTGTTTCGTTTCGGGCTCATACGCATAGATCCATGATTCGTCACCTGTGACGATCTTATAAACGTCTTTTGAAGCACCGCAACCGTATTTTTGCAACATTTCTTTGCACCAATCGACACGAGCCTTTTTTTGAGCGACTTTCAAATTGTGCGGGATCCAACGAGAACAAACGTTTTTTACGGCCAGGTGTTCATGCAGTATCGTATGTATGCTGGTGGAAGAAATGTCCAAGGATATCTCTATCTCTTGGTATGTCGCATGTCGATCTTGCATTATGAGTTCACGCACGGCATCAATGTTCTCTGGCACAACAGCCATTTTTGGACGACCTTCACGGAATTCGTCTTTGAGCGAGCTTCGGCCACGATTTAATTCATTATACCAATTTTTCACAGTGCTATAGGATGGTGCTTCATCGCCATACAAAGATTTAAGTTCATCAATGCACTCTTGTCGTGATAATCCACGTCGAAAGTTGTAAAAAATGATGGCACGAAAATTTTCACGAGTTAATTCCATTTTTTTCTATATTAATTTTTTCAAGTCACTGTAAACAACACAAATAATGGTCGTACGTCAAAACGTTTTGAGTACGATTATGCTTAAAAATGACAAACTTTCAAATGGAAATGTCAGATTGCACTTGGCAGCACTCAGTGTTGCCAGGCCAGAAATATATATAGCAGCCCTCGTATAACTACAGCAGCCTCTACTTTAAATTGATGTTCGGTGTATGCCCATTTTAATATACGGTGTGCCGCGCAAATATTGCGATTGTGACCACATTTCAAGAGTAAAAATAGAGGTGTTCCAACCTATACACAGTAAAACAAACTGCAAAAAATCCCTATGTATAATTCAAATTGCGATTTCAACAATAATTTCCTTTTTTTCTTTAAAGAAAATAGTTTACGACGCAAAGTTTAAAACGCAAAAGAAAAAAAAGCATTTTTAAAAACATAAAAATTCCAACTAATTCTCTTGAACACCCATCTTGGTCATAATGTAAGCAGATGCAGTGCCAAAGATGTCCAGTGTGGAAAATCTATATGTAGTGTTGTATTACAACCGCATTCTCACACACACACATAGTTTTGCCTTAACAGAAAATACACTTAAAGACCACGATAATTCAAGTCATAATTCCTTTTTGCACTAAGAGTTTAAGCAACAACAGTAGGCCAATAAAGACATATTTTATGGCCATTTAACAACAAGACAAACAAAAGAATAAGAGCAAATTACGACATGTTGAAAACAACATTAACTAGGAGCAAGTACAACCATTAAATAAAGCAAAATACTAAGAAGAAAATAAACAGCAATAATGTGTAAATCGTCGTTAATCGCTGAAATTATGTTTACTCCTCTACAGAAGTGCGAATAGTATAAAAGATTTTAAATATACATTTTTTCTTATTACTCGCACTTTAGAAACGAGATATTTTAATTTTGTTTGTAGATTTTCTAAAGAATTTTATTGATGTCTCTTCCGTTTCTTTTTTCTTTACACTTAAAATCAATTTTTAACAAGTTTCTTGCCCTTTTATGGAGAGATGTGAGTTGTTAGATTCGTATATATAAAATAATATAAAATTCAAAAGAAATTATTGAAACTAGTTTAACGCTACGATACATAAAATATAAAATAGCGTCTAGTGCCATCAATAGACAACAAATCGAGAAAAGGATATGTGATCAATTTTCATAGAAAAATCAATTTTTATAAAAATTATATAAAAACAATTTTTTTATGAAATATATAAAATAGACTAAAAAATTGAATTTTTCTTTAAGTGGTCACAGATTAAAGCCTATTTCCTTTTTGTATGTTTAGTTGTCCAGATAAATGGGTTTAAAGTTTTTCATTTTGGTAAAAAATTTTTTTTTTAATTTCTAAAATTATCACAGATTATAGCAGGTTTCCTTCTAGATCGCTTACCTAGAAAAAAATTAGACATTACCTTAAAAATACTTTTTATATAGTGACTTACTTAATAAATAACTAAGTCTTTTTTAGTACATGTTTGCACTTACCAGACCATATTATGATTAAATTACATGACATTTTCAACCATATTATGATCAATTAATTTAACCCTTTAATTTTTATATTTGAACATAAAATTATTATATTGAAGTATAACATGTTTATATTTAAAACATGTTATTGTTATGGTAGACAACAACTTTATTGTTACCTGAATCGTGTGAAAATCATTTGAAAACGTGATTAAGTTTGACTGAAGTCGAGAAAATATGGCCGCCAATCAGCAACTACAAAGTGAAAAGTTCAAAGAACAAGAGTATTTCTATTTGACATTAAGTGCAAACGAAAACCTTCCTCAGAGTTTAACAAAAGTTTGGATTTTAAGATGAACGCAAATTAATGTCCATTTATCAGATTTACTAAATAGAATCGAAGCTCTAATACTTTTTAAACATAAATGATAATTCAAGACATAGATTTTGTTAGAATGGCATTTTTTATTTAAATCTGGTACATAAATTCATGGCAATTTATATTTTAAATATAATTTTCGTTATAGTTCTATCAGTCTAATAAATAACTATTTTTTCCAAAAAATCAGGCTGTATGGCGTCTTCCAGTGCTTCAAGAGTTTCTGGTTTCATCACATAAACCAGTGACTCAACACAGCCCCATAAAAAGTTATCCAGATGCGTTAATCACACAAATGTGGGGGCCAGTGAAATTTTGCAGTAAATTGATTGTTAAGCGAACTGTGTTGGAATCAAGAGTCATTGCTTATCTGATTAATTTTTGGAACAAAAAATATTAAGTTCAATTGAAAAGAAATTAGATCCAATAATGACACCAGCCTGTAATCTACAGCAAACGGTCAATTTTAATGTAATGTCTCAAAATACGGCAATATTTTTATTGACGAAACCGTTTACACAGAAATAAGCTTCATCACTAAACACAATTCTTCTTCTCATCTTCGTTCAATTTGAAACGAGCCCAATTAGCAAAAATGCGAGCCAAACGATGTTCATTTGGCTTCCGCAGAATTGCTCACATAGTTAAAGGGTAAATCGACATTTCGGTGCCTTCTTCGAAACTCCGTTCTACAGTAGCAATATTCTCTTCCAGATGTACATTTCTTTGTCTTGTTGATGGCTTTGAATCAAGAATAGTAAAGTTAAGCGGAAAGCGAGTAACAGCTGCACGAATTGTTTGCTCACTGGTGTTAAACGATTCATGACGACAAGTGTTAAGTCTTACTGAAGAGAAATGTCCACAAAGTTTGACATTTTTAGCTTACAAACCATAGTTTTCGATATTGATGTTTCTCATGCAGCTACTTTTTTCCTGAGTCAAAAGGTACCCGATAGTGAAGGTAAGATTTGAACAAAAAAGGGTGTTGTTCCGATTTTATTAAACTGCAGATGAATTTTTAATTTTTTTTCAAGTCGTCTAGTTTTTACGTACCAGGACTACGTAAATCATCTTACGAACGTTTATATTATCGAAAAACTTCTGCAGAAGTCGTGAAAAGGGGTACGTATTCTCCTATCATTGGTCCTGAATAGACAGTGCCCAGTGGCCGCAGCCACCAAGTCACGTAGTCGAACCGTCGATAGCTGCAATAGTGCAGCTGCCCTGCACCGATCCAAATAGGGCCAGATTGTTCTAGCGGTCGAACATGTCGACTCGTTAGACCATCTGGTCTGTCTAGGATAGTTCGTAAATAGCAGCGTCGATGCGCTGTCCGCAAGCGGAAAGGGTTATGCTACAAAAGATGTCAATGGCACCCTCGTGAAGCATCGTTCCCCTTTTCGCCAGTTCATCGGCAACAAGGTTGCCCAAAACGGTCCCATGTCCCCTCACCCACTTTAGGGTGACTATCAAAACCTCCGCCATCCCGTTAAGGGATAGTGAACACACTTTTAAGGGACGCAATTGCGGCTTTGCTGGCGGTACAGATGAATTTATCCCTGTTGGATATGTTATAGTACCTCAACCAGCACCACGCCTTTCTGATAGCAGATATTTCTGCCTGTAAAACACTGCAGTCTAAGAGTCTGAAGATAATCCTTATCCAAAATTCCTCAATGTATACCCCACCCCCAACTCTCATCCTTCTCTTGGAGCCATCCGTGTATACGCAGAGTGCTCGATAGTTCTTGTGAGGGTTATTAGGTACATAATTCCACAAGATCAGGAATAAAATCCGCGATCCGTAGAACGCTAGCATGTCCCTATGATTTATGGTTCAATGCGCCTATAATATTTAGTCTGACTGCTGATTCACGGGCAGCCAGAAAGCATGGCAAAAGCGTATTTGTGGGTGTTGATCTAATGGCCCCAGTCATCAGATCGCCACACACACAATATTAGACATAAACAAATGTTTAATTTAATAACTTGAGAATTACTAGTACTTCATTAAAAAGAAATTTTAATAAGAAATAAATGATCGAAAACTGAAACTCTTTTATTTAAAATTTTATAAAATAAAGAAATTCTTTAAATGTAACTCACTTCTATACTCCCTCGAATGAAGAGTGTTTTAATAATATTGCTGACAGTGAGTTTAAATTAGTACTGACATGTATATAATTATCTGTCAAATTATATCTTAAGAATGCGATCTACATTTATTTTAAACGATGAATAGTAGATAAAGCTTGTACAACAAAACAACTTAAATGAACATACAAATGTGTACATTTATTTAATAATCGCCATTATCATCATCAACGTCAACATCAGCTATTACTCTGCATTGTTGTTCATACAAACTTAAGAAATAAGAGCAATCTGGTTATTATTGATGTTTCTGTTGTACTTAAATTACTTGAAAGGTTTATTAGATAAATGAACTGTTGTCCAGCTGTCTGTACATTAAACTCTATTTTCTCATAAATCTTCATTTTACTCTAACAGTCTGTAGGTTAAATTAAAATCAATTGCGATTTGAATAAATACTTGAATATGTTGACAGTTTGACCGCTACAAATAATTTATAAATCTTTCTCATTACTTCAAATACTTTAGAAATTCAATGAGAGATTTAAAACGAGTTTTGTTTTGTACCTTGTTAATAGGTGAAGTGTTGGTCTGCCATTCGGTTTGTAATTTTTAAAATATTAATTTGCTTTCTTATAACATCTATATTTTCTATCGGTCTGTCCGCTTGTCTGTGTTTGTGTGAAAAAGAGATTTACACAGACCCAAGACGTCCTACAAAAATTCTAAGCCCATCAAGCTCAGCTGTGGGCAATAATCTACGCCTACTTCTATGTTTGAATTGTTTGCTTTAAATTGTAAAAAAAAACAGAAGTCCGGAGGCGTCTAATGAACCCTACAGGTTTGAAATTAAAATCAAGATTCTTAAATGCAGCGCAGTAAGCCCAATAACTCTCACGAGCCATGGGAAGTCAGCTTCGTCTTCGCTCTTTTAAAAGCATTTTTCCAACTCATAATCGTAAACCGTTACTGGTTGCAGTAATTTTGTGAAATCAATTTGCTATCGGAACTCAGCGTGATCGGTCCATGGTTTTCGAAGCAGCAGGCAAAACCCCATGCCTACCTCCAATTTTTTCAAGTCATTTGAACCAATAAAGTAACTCCAAATTAAATAAATAAATGTATGGAGCGATAGAGAATAAGAAAATAAAAAAACATTAAGTGAAAAAACTGGCGCTCGCCCATATGTTTCGAGTTATGGAGCTCCAAAATTTTCAAATTTTTTTAAAATATCAATATGGGTCTCATTTTTAAGCTTTTGAAGAGATCTTTAAGAAAATACTAAAATTATTTTTTTTAAATGCTGATCCCATTAAGAGCCGATGTCATTTTTGTGTACCAAAATTTCTTTCATTTTTTTTTTATTCTTTGTCACCCCAATACTTGCTTTTTTAATTGGAATTACTTCACTAAACTAGATTTACATAGATGGTGAAGGGTATATAAGATTCGGCATAGCTGAATATAGCACTCTTACTTGTTTTTATTAGAGTAACTTCATTATTCCAAATAATATGGAAAAATTAGAGGCAGTCGTGGTGTTCTGCTTCCTGTCTCGAAGCACATGGACCGATCTTGCTGATTTTCAATAGAAACTCTTTCGACACTATGTCTGATAGATTGATTTAAATTTTTTCTAGCTGATCTAGTGCCTTGGCAAACTAGATTTCAATACTAACACGGACGGTCAAACGTACAGACGGACATTGCTCAATCGACTTCGCTATGCAGAATATATATATAAACTTTATGGGGTCGGAAATGGATACTGTAAAAATTACAAACGGAATGACAAACTTATATATACCCTTTTTCCAATTTTTGTGGTGAAGAGTATAAAAATCGACCTGCCTGTCGATACTATCATCGTATGTTAATTTAATAAAAATTATTGGAATTCTTGGTTTTAATTATTTACATGTTTTTTTTTATTTTAATTTCCACTAGCTCTAGGAAAATTTAATGGGTGTTGTTTATCCATTCTGTTGCTGTTTCTTCTAATCAAGCGATAAAAGAATGTTTTTTGTTAGAGAGACATGTGTTCACAGAATTTTTATTTGATCACAATTTTTTGTTGTTGTGTGGTGTTTTTATAATCTTTGGGATTAATTTTTGTAGCTGTTAATATTTGTTTATGTTTTACATTCTGTTGTACATTCTCAACATTTGTCGAAATGTCTGTTGTGTCATCTACATGTAGGAATGTGACCAACCAAGCGACAAAAAAAATGCAGGCACCGAATATATTTCGATAGTTTTATTATTTAAACGACATATGTATTATTTAAATTAAATATGTATTTATACACACATATGTATACGATATAAGCGATGAAGATCGTTGCATTTTTTAGTACGGTTGGCCACAAACACAAAACAGAAAATAACTTGTAATAATTTTTTTTAACTTTTTCTTAGAACATGAACCAAAATATGTAAATGTGTATGTAAATGTTATTAAATATATAATATATCATCTTTAAAACCTTTTCGTTTTAAAATTTTGTTCATTTATATCGAAATTATTTTTGGCAAAAGTACGAATCAAACATAAATGTGCAACTGTGGCAAATAAGTTACTAAATTTATATATGTACATTGTAGCCACATAAATTTCTTTGATAAGTTACCTAAGCATTTGACAGGCTTTTCGTTGGATTTTTGACATAAGCTAAAGCTAGCGTATGCACATTATAGTTGGGCCTTAAGCCGTATTTGTAACTTTTAAAAGTTAAATTTAAGTTAATTACACTTAATTCCTGCAAAAAAAAAACAAACAAAACATTTCATAATATTCTTATGAAATATTTATGATTACTTCGCTACTTCTGCGTGGAGATTTTCAAACTTATTTGGCGACCTGAATTTTGATTTGATGACGTGGCGATTTTTTTTTTACGACTTTTAAAGTATTTTTATTTAAATTTTGACATTAACTTTGGCGAATTTCGTCAAAAATGATTCGACAACCCAGATCATCAGTCGATTCTTTGAAAAAAAATTCAAGATTTTTATGTCTCAAACAAAATTAACTAAATAAGAACTTTACTCAACCAACAAAGCAAAATGTTAACAAAATCCGATTATCTACAAAAATGTGTATAAATGCGATCTCGGATGAAAGCTAATTTATAGTTTTAATGATTCGCACAATAATCTTGATCTCTCTGGGCTCCTGGTATATCAACCATGTTTAACTTCAGTTTCAAAATACTTTTGTAAATAAAGTGATTTTACTTTAAAAATTTATGTATTTTTATTATATATTATTAAATATAACAAGTAAGAGTGCTACATTTGGCTAAGCCGAATCTTATATACCCTTTACCATCTATGTAAATCTAGTTTAGTGAAGTAACTCTAATCAAAAAAGCAAATATTGGGGTGACAAAGAATTGAAAAGTACAAAAAAATTTAGTACTGCATATATGTATATAGTTTTACATAAAATCCACATCGGCTCTTAATCGGTTAAGCATTTTTTAAAAATTTTAGTATTTTCTTAAAGATCTCGTCAAAAGCTTTAAAATGGTACCCATATTGATAATTCAAAAAATTTGAAAATTTCAGAGCCCCGTAAATCGGAAAATATGGGCGAGCGCTAATTTTGTCATCAAAGGTTTTTTTTAATTTTTAAATTCTCTGTCGCCCCATATATATTAATTGGAGTTACTTTATTGTTCCAAATGACATAGAAAAAATAGAGGTAGGCGTGGTGTTTTGTGTGCTGCTTCGAAGGATATGGACCGATTATGCTAATTTCCAACAGCACCTCTTTCGACACTATATCTGATTATTTGAAATATTTATTTTTTTGTGAACTCAAGTTTGTCGAAGTCCTAACATGGACGGACAGACGGCCATCGCTCAATCGCAAAATGACAAACTTAGGTTTACCCATTTTCCACGTTTTGTGGTGAAGGGTATAAAAATATTTTTTAATTGTGTTTTTGTTAATGTTTAACTTTTAAAATATTATTTTATTATTTTTTTTATGGTCACCTTATCATCTCACAAAAAGAAAACAACTTCAAAAATTATGACAACTGTGTTTTTTGGTTGTTATCATGGCGAAATAATACAGGTGGTCTAGATGGCGAATTCATTAATTATCGCCGTAAACCCTAAATTAATGAATTCGCCATCGCTACTACCTTGTATTATTTCGCCATGGTCGTTATTATGTTTTATATGACCAATATACACAACGAATTTTCGAAGACGTGTTCGTCGTGTTGAGTGAAATTCGTCGTTCGTCCCAGTGTTTTCCTGGCATAACTCGAAAATTTATTTGTTCGAAAGATCAATGCGCAATCGCATGTAAGGTGAGTTCCAGCTTTATTGTTGAAGAAATACTGCGTTTTTCTGAATGTAAACGAGTTGTAGCGTCTGTTGTGAATTGATTCAATTCCATATGTATCAAGATTTTTTATTAACAATCCAAAAAAATGAGCCAAATTGAGGAATAAAACTTTGCGAAAAAAAACGTCAGATCAGTTTCCAAATGATCTCGAGATTGGCGAGAGAATGGCGCATGTGATGATCTTGTGGCTTTAGTTCCTGCATCAGCTGGATCTTTTACAGATGAAGTCCCAGATCTTCGCGGAAAATGTTCCATGTAGAGGACGGACCGAATCTCAATTCCTACGAATGACGATGAAGCGATAAATTTGGACCTTCTACCTAACTTAATTACAGCGTCAATATTCTCTTCAGATGTCATCCATAAGTTGGGCAAATTAATAATGTGGTAGCATTGCTGAAGCGTCAATCTATTCATGATAATTTGGCGGAATAAACAATAAGCACAGTAAGACTTTTCATTTAACACTAAACCCTTTCGTACGATCTTTCGGGCCTTAAATACAACCCTTTATCTAAATCAACCTGCATATTAGGAGAAAGAAATAAGTTTTATTACTGCGAATAAAATCAAACTAACGTCAACCAAAACAACGTTATTCAAGGGAAGAAAGGTCTTTAATAAAACATAAGGGCGTTTAATAAAGTTGAACTCTAATTTATTTAAAATAACTAAATTTATGCCCATAAATTCAAAAATGTCTTTACAATTTAATCCTCGAATAAACACTAGAATTCTTTTAATTTAATTTTCATTTTAATAAAATTCTTTATAAAAATATGTTTATATTTTGTCATTAGTATTTGGTAATAAAATTTATTAAAAAGCCATAAAAATTAAATGCTTAAAACATACATAGATAAAAAAAACAATAACAACAAATAATAAAAATCAAAAGAAATTTGTGACTCATATGAAAAGAATCCAAACAAAAGAAACCGAACAATGAGAAGATTTCTTTCACTTTAAAATTGATAAACATGACTTTAAAGAAGCGTTTCTAAGTTAAAAGCGCCATCGCTGCTGATCCCATTGTAACGCCTTTATGACAATCATAAATTTAAAATTCCTAAAAAGAAAACACTCATAACGAAACAATGAATGACAAGAGGGATTTTTCTATTCTAAAAGACCACCCTACGATTTTAAGTTCTATTTTAATGAAAATTAAATCAAACGGTCTTTGTTAATAAAAAAATTTATTGTACAAAAATATTATAATTTTTCTATTGTTTTTTTTTTAAGAGTCTTTGTATTGAAACTTTCAAATTCTAAGAAATCAGACGTCAATTAGAGATGGGTAAAAAATGAATATAAAAATTTCTTGAACTTTTGTTGATATTTAGCTGTAACTGCTTTTAGGTGAAAAGTTTCGCCAAACATCCAAATCAATGTCGAAATAATTAACTTCTAGCTTTAAGCGGAACAACAAAATTTTTGTTAATTTTCTTTGTACCTAAAACAACAAATGATGTTTTTGTATATGTACCATGGCGAAATAATACATGTGAACGCACGGGCGAAAAAGCACATCAGCTGTATACATTGCAGCTGTCAAAAAAATTGTCAAAAATAATAATTTGTAAAATTTTTTTTGATGGCTAATTGAAGAAACAAACTATTGAAATTCCTAGAGAAAACTACCACAACATGGAACCGTATTTGCAGTTCCTGATGTGTATAATCAAAATATGCGTAAAAAGATAGTGAAATTATTGTTAACACATTTATAATTTCTTCGTTTTTTTGTGGAAGATTATGTTAGTCTTCAAATGGTCAACGTGCAAGAATGGAACGATGCATGTGATTTGGGCAAACTAGTGGTATAAAAGAATTTTGGTCACTTTTCCTGTATTTTTATTTTTATGTAACTTAAACTGAAAATTATAGAATTTCATATTCCGATAATTACAACCACTTTTTTCATCAAATATATTTTTTTATTTTTTTTTTACAATATTTTTTGGACAACATACATAATTTTGTAGCAACAAATTGCCGGTTGTTTTTTGTGTTGTTGGATTGTTGTAGCCGTGCGGTCACCTGTATTAATTCGCCTTGATATGTACGTATGTTTTAACTTTTGATAATTTGCAAAGCGAATCTATTGCTAGGTAATAACAATGGCAACAAAATTTACGTACAGATTCACCTTGGATAAACAAGAAACCGAGGCAAGGCGAATTAATACAGGTGACCGCACGGCTACAACAATCCAACAACACAAAAAACAACAGGCAATTTGTTGCTACAAAATTATGTATGTTGTCAAAAAAATATTGTAAAAAAAAAAACAAAATAAAAAAATATATTTGATGAAAAAAAGTGGTTGTAATTTTCAGAATAAGAAAATTATAAAAATTAAGCTACATAAAAATAAAAATACAGGAAAAGTGACCAAAATTCTTTTGTACCACTAGTTTGCCCAAATCACATGCATCGTTCCATTCTTGCACGTTGACCATTTAAAGACTAACATAATCTTCCACAAAAAAACCAAGGAATTATAAATGTGTTAATAATAATTTCACTATCTTTTTACGCATATTTTGATTATACACATCAGAAACTGCAAATACGATTCCATGTTGTGGTAGTTTTCTCTAGGAATTTTAATTGTAAAAAAATTAAATTAAAAAAAAATTTAACAAATTATTTATTTTTGACAACTGTAATGTATACAGCTGATGGGCTTTTTCGCCCGTGCATTCACCTGTATTATTTCGCCATGAACCGAGGTCATTGAATTCGCTCTTTGTTTTTTTATTTTATGGTCTCAGAGTTTGTTTATATTTTATTTATTTATTATTATTTTTTTAATCTGAATTTTAAAATGGCAGGGGCACATAACCACAGCACCAGGGTATCCCACAAGTTTTCAGATATAAATAGTCTCTCCAGGAACTGCTCATCGACCTATACTTTCGTATAGGAAGTGATAAATTCTAAACAGGATATTGAAATATAAGTGATAATCTTTTTTTTACTATTTGTAAATCCTATGGCATTTTTATAAAATCCAGTTGCAAAAAAACGTGCGCGTTGCGTCTTTGATTATAACCTCACTTTTTTGAAAAAGCAAAATCTACTTGCACACAGATATTTCCCCTTCGAGATAAAGTAATAAACTGTACCATATTTTATTTACATGCCTTTTTAACAAAAACTTTATGTTTCAGGATTTCAAAATTTAATTTAAAGAACCATAACTAATAAAAGAAAATGAAAATTTTTTCCTATAATGATTTTGTTTTATTTTTCTTTAGTTTATTTTAATCTTTTTCCCATGGCGAAATCATGTACTAGGTTATGACAGTGGCGAATTCGCTAATTTTCGTAATGGCTCGATATGTTAAACTCCATACATCAAGGCGAATCAATTACCAGGTGGCAGCGTTAGAGAATTTATTATTTTTTGCTGGTTGAAACGAATGTCAAACTTCATATATAAAAAATAGTACATAGATTTTTTATGTATGGAGTTTGACAGTAGTGTTCACGGCGAAAACTAATGAATTCGCCTACGCTGCCACCTGGTAATTGATTCGCCTTGCCATACATCTTCATAATCTGTGTAAAATTTATTATCTAAAGTTTGACGTTTTGAGCAGCGGCGAAAATTAACGAATTCGCCACTGCGATCACCTGGTAAGAGATTTAACACTCTGTACAACAGAAAATACACAGGAAATATCGTTGTGGGCGCCATGCCATTGCTTAGTATTTAATTTGCCTTAGATATTTGAGTTTTAAGAGCAAAGCTGAATACGGAATTTTATGCAACTCAGTTTCAAAATGACGAGTTCAAAAAATGTTTACGGGTAAATATATTTTCTCCATATTTTCGCCTTTATCTTCATCAGCAGAGTTAGGAAATATTAAAGTCTTGGTAATCTGTCAAGAACCACGAAAGTTACAAACAACAAAATTTTATTTTTTATAAACTGGGTGCTCGAACCTGAAGAAATGTAGTGCCATTTGTGCCTAAATTACATATTTACCAGTCATATTTTAAGTAACATTTGTTACGAAACACTTAGTGGTCAGGTGACCAAAGTTTGACCGAAACTCGTTAAAAAATTAATTTGATACAGTATCTCAGTACATTAAACTTTATACCTCACTGTGGGAACATTTGGAAAAAAAAAGAGATACATACATATATGTTGTTCTCCAGCCGCCCTTATCCCTACCATGACTGTAAACTAGTAAAAACATTTTAGAAATGTAACTTACGAACGAAAGTTTGCTCAAAATGTTTCATTTTTAAATCCTTAACATAAATATTTTTGTTTATATAATAGTATTAAGAAAAAAAATTCTTAGGCCAATATTAAAAACAAAATTCTAGGTATAAATACTCGTACACTATTTTACACTAAGTAAAAAAAAATAACTTTTCCTAAAAATATTACCTTTGTTTATAACAAATCTATACATAAAAACTTCCAATATTCTTTACTCTTGAGAGCCCAAACTGTTAAAGAATTTTCCCAATTAAGTATACCCGCAATATCACAAAAAAAAAAACTGTTACTGCCGCCTAAAGGGACTCCCTGAGACTAAGTATTCCTCCTTACTAGTTTGTGTTCTAAACAAGATAAATATTTTTATTTCTTTTTTTTAATAAAAAAAAACACATTTTTTCTTTCTTTAATTGGATTAGCGAGGTTTTGGTGTAATTAATAACTAAAAGAATACACATCTAGATACTCACGAAATTCTTTCAAAAAAATACATAAACACAAATTAAAATATTAACTGCCGTATTCATAGAAAATCAAAATAGATTTGAAATATATTTTAGGACAATTTGGTATGAAAAATTTGTCATAAAACACATTTCAAAGTTATTTTATTTTCTATGAATACGGCAGTTAATGTCTATTTAATTACGAGGGCTGCTAATATATTTCTGGCCTGGCAACACTGAGTGCTGCCAAGTGCAATCTGACATTTCCATTGGAAAGTTTGTCATTTTTAAGCATAATCGTACTCAAAACGTTTTGACCAAGGCGAATCAATTACCAGGTGGCAACGTAGGCGAATTCATTAATTTTCGCCGTGTACACTACTGTCAAACTCCATATATAAAAAATCTGTTTACCATTTTTTTTATATGAAGTTTGACATTCGTTTCACCAGCAAAAAATAATAAATTTTCTAACGCTGCCACCTGGTAATTGATTCGCCTTGGTTTTGACGTACGACCATTATTTGTGTTGTTAACAGCGACTTGAAAAAATTAATATAGAAAAAAATTGAATTAACTCGTGAACATTTTCGAGCCATCATTTTTTACAACTTTCGACGTGGATTATCACGACAAGAGTGCATTGATGAACTTAAATCTTTGTATGGCGATGAAGCACCATCCTATAGCACTGTGAAAAATTGGTATAATGAATTTAATCGTGGCCGAAGCTCGCTTAAAGACGAATTCCGTTAAGGTCGTCCAAAAACGGCTGTTGTGCCAGAGAACATTGATGCCGTGCATGAACTCATAATGCAAGATCGACATGCGACATACCGAGAGATAGAGACATCCTTGGACATTTCTTCCACCAGCATACATTCGATACTGCATGAACACCTGGCCGTAAAAAAGGTTTGTTCTCGTTGGATCCCGCACAATTTTAAAGTCGCTCAAAAAAAGGCTCGTGTCGATTGGTGCAAAGAAATGTTGCAAAAATACGATTGCGGTGCTTCAAAAAACGTTTATAAGATCGTCACAGGTGACGAATCATGGATCTATGCGTATGAGCCCGAAACGAAACAACAATCGACCCTGTGGGTCTTCAAAGACGAGCAAAATCCAACGAAAGTTGTTCGTGGAAGAAGCACTTCAAAGCAAATGGTCGCCTGTTTCTTCGGCAAAACTGGTCATGTAGCGACTGTTCCACTTGAGCAACGTAGGACGGTCACTTCTGAGTGGTACACTTCAATTTGTTTGCCTGAAGTCATCGGAAAAATTCGAAAAAACCAACAAGAGAAGACGAATCATTGTTCACCATGACAATGCGAGCTCTCACACATCGGCTCAAACCAGAGCGTTTTTGACCGGCCAAAACGTGGAATTAATGGGTCATCCGCCGTACAGCCCTGACTTGGCACCTAATGACTTCTTCTTGTTTCCGCACATCAAGAAAAAAATGCGTGGTCAACGATTTTCGTCGCCAAAAGAAGCTGTTGAAGTGTTCAAAAACCATGTTTTAGAGGTGTCTCAATCAGATTGGAAAAAGTGCTTCGACAACTGGTTTGAGCGTATGCAAAAGTGTATAATAAATCATGCTGGAGAATACTTTGAAAAACAATAAAACCATTTTTGATTATAAATATTCGCATTTTCACTATTAGGCCAAAAATATATAGAGCAGCCCTCGTACCGCTTGAGTTTAAATTCAAGCCGACATATGTAATAAAAAGCAACAAAAAAATTCAGGTAAAATATGATTGTATAAACATTACGGAATTAAAATAATTAAAAGTTATTGAACGTGAAATGCAAAATAATGATAAAAAAAATTAATTCAAGAATTGCAGATATTTATTTAAAAAGCTTTCTCATATCCGCAATATGGTTGGGAGGGCAAATAAGGCGACCACCTGTCTCAAACTTCTTTTTGTGGTTACTGTACGTTTCTTTTAATTTTGTTAATTGTCCGACTTAAAGTGATCAGATACGCGGCTTGTTAGTAGCGTTGAAAACCATATGAGAGGATAAAAACAGTAAGGTAGGCCGAAACCTCACCAGTCCAACCGGTCCGTAAAACAATTACGTTTAGAATCCCCTTCACCATTTATTTTAATAATATTTTGTGTGCTAGCTTTTTTTCTATCATCATCAGTAATTAAATTACTTTTAAAGTTTATTTATTACATTTCCTCTTTTCTTTTTGCGCGCTAAAATATTTTAGTCTTTTACTGCCGTATTCATAGAAATTTCGAAGTTATTTTATTTTCTATGAATGCGGCAGTTAATGAATAAACAATTTTAAACTTTAATTTATTAGGAATTTATTAGGAAGTTGTTAATTGGATTACTTTAAACGAAAATAATAAACGTTCGAAATAATTGATGTTTAGCCTGTCTGATGAGGACTTAGACCAGTGATGCGCAAGCCATACCACAATTGTGGAAAAATAATTTACACACATTCTTATGCTCTTTTGTTTAGTCGTTGATTAAACATCGACGAATGCACATGCGCGCGGATGTATGGATTTTTTCTTTTAACACACTAAAAGAAAAAATTTTTAATTTTTTACAGTAAAAAAGCGAAGTATGGCATTTCAAAAATACTTTAGGATTGAATATGCTTTTAAAGGTATGCAATGCCTTTTATGTTATAAAATATTAAAAAAAAGAGATAGATACTTTAAAAAGGCATTTTGGAACTTTTCATAATACATTTAATATTAATAATATATTTATTAAAGAAATAATTTATCTTAGATCTTGCAATTTTAGCTGATTTAGTCGCTATTTAAAATAAATTGAATTTAGAACTTCAAAGTACGAAGAAACAGAGTTAACTCGGTTAACTTAAAAAATATTATGCTCATTCGAAATTTCAAAAAAAAAATATAAAAATAGAAAATTTCATATATAATTTTTATGAGATTTTTTTTATTATAATTTTTTTTAATAAGAATTTTTACTTGTATTTAAAATACTTTAGTTTTTTACTGTTACTAAGTAACATATTTTTTTCACTAAGCAACTTTTCTTACATTTAAGAAATAAAATTTTTACTTGAACTTAAATTAAATTTTAATTTAATTGCTTATGTGCACTATTTTATAATGTTACCAAGTAACAGCAATTTTTCATTAATCAATTTTTTTACGTTTAAGAGATGAAAATTATTTTACAACATAATTCTGCTAAATTTTGTTTAAATTAAAATTTTTTACTTTAATTTAAAATACTTTAAATTTATATTATTTGCTTATGTGTAATTCTTATAATATTACTAACTAACACCCTTTTTTTATTAAACAACTTTTCTCGTAGTGTAACTTTATATTTCTCACCAATACAAATACATTTTATATTTTGCGCATCACTCATGAATCAATAAAATAAGATTGCGCATTGCGCAGGTCCGTTAGTTTGTTGTATTGCGATCTCCCTCTAATGCGTGACGTAGGAATAGACTATTTTTTGTAAACAAACTTCATTCGTGTATGGAAAGTGCAACAGAATTAAAGTAAAAACTGTGAAAATTTATTAAAAATAAAAATGAAGTGTGCAGTTAATAAATGTAAAAATGGAAACAATTCAAAAGTATGCAAAATAAGCTTTTTAAATTTTCCTTCGCGCCCTTCTCTATTAAAACAGTGGTTATATTTTTGTGACCGCAAGGAAAAATTCAATATGAAAACGTCGCATGTCTGCATGGAAAATTTTAAACCGGAGGACTTTGAAAACAACTTGAAGAACTGAACCAAATCTTTCAAAAAAATAATAAAGACGGTCTTCTAATTAAGCAAGATTTTGTAAAAGATTTAAGTAAACAGGCTCATCATATTAAATGTGATGAAAAAGTAAAAAAGCTATTTTTTAGATCAAAAATGTATTTTAAAATTCGAAAACTTAACGCGGAGCTTAAAGACTACAGCATTACCAAAAAAAGAAAATTAAATAAAATAAAAATTTAACTTTTTTTTAAACATTTTGGTTTTAATTTTATATTGAAAACAAATTTATTTTACTTTCAGTTATTTGGCATTAAGATTATTAAAAATTATTATATAAAAAGAAAATTTGAAACTTTGGTAGCCCGAAATAGCTATTTTTCTTCTAAAGCTTCAATCCCAAACACAAAATTTTTATTCGACTATATCTTTTTTCTTTCCATTTAAAATTTTGTTCAAATCGAAGCACCCGTTTAGAAGTTATGCATATATTTCCAGATTTGCGCCAAAAATTTCCTACACTTTTTACAACAAACACTCATTTTCATTCTATTGTGACGTAGATGCGCAGTAGAAAAATTTTTTGAACGGCTGAATGCGCAATCTTGTTTTCTTGATTCATGGCATCACTGACTTAGACACCCCCAAAACAAATAAAAGAGAATTTTTCCTCAATGTATGGCTAATTATTGCGATTTTTCTAGCAAATGCAGCTGTTTGAAATTGTAAAAGTTATAGTTTTTTAAGCAAGCGGGAGAAATATGAAAAAAACAGTTTGTTTTAATAAAAAAAATTTACATTATGATTCTTGCAACAGATTCTAGTTGTTATGATTCTACTTAATGTCTAAATATTTTCTTAGAATTGCTTTTTTACACTGCAACAATCCATTCAGCAGAACAAAAACTTTATCAACTTAAATGCTTCAATTAAATAAGTTCATTTTCGACTACATGATTCAGTAATCTTTGGTAAAACGCTAAAACGTGCCAAATCTCAAAACTAATAATTTAATAAAAAAAAGTTTACAATTTACAAAACAACTACAACTACAAAAAACTATTACAGCGAATGGGTTTATTAAGCTAATTCTCGTAAAATAAATTGATCAGCACTTGTTTACTTCCGCAAATTTACACAAAAAGAAGTACAAAATGTTAATAAACGTAAAGAAATGAATTACAAAAAATTGACATGATAAAGTTTCAGTGACAAGCAAATTGCGGCACAAAAGAATCTATTTTCTTTCAAAATATTTTAACACTTTATTTGATATTTCAAAAGTAGAAGGTATTTTGATGGAATATACAAATAAACAATTTTTAATTGTAATGTTTATTATACCCTTCAGCACAAAAAGTGCAAAAAGGGTGTATATAAGTTTTTCATTTCGTGTGTAATTTCTACAATATCCATTTCCGACCCTATAATGTATATATATTCTGACTTCTTATGCATATCGAAGTCGACTAAGCGATGTCCGTCAGATATAGTGTCGAAAGAGGTGACATTGGAAATCAGCATGATCGGTCCATGTCCTTCAAGACAACAGGCAAAAAACCAGGTCTACCTCTCATCATTTGGTAAAATAAAGTAACTCCAATCAAGAAAATAAATACTCGTATGTACGTATAAAGGGCGATAGAGAATTAAAACACGAGAAAAAAATATCAACGGGGCTCTGAAATTTTAATATTTTTTTTTTTTTTTTTTGAAATATCAATATGCGTACCATTTTAAAGCTTTGGAAGAGATCTTTAAGAAAATACTAAAATTGTTAAAAAAAAATGCTTAACCTATTGATGTACAAATTTTTTTTTTTATTGTTTAATTCTCTGTCACCCCAATATTTGCTTTTTTGATTGGAGTTACTAAGCTAAACTAAATTTACATAGATGGTGAAGGGTATCTAAGATTCGGTATAGCCGAATATAGCACTTTTACTTCTTTTTGTTTTCATATTGTGTTTTTTCTGGGGATCTGGCTAGAAACATACACAGTTACTTACTATGCAGCTATTGGCAGCATAATATTGTGTGTCTACAGTGAGTTTAGTACTTTTAGATGTTTTCTTGCATGAGTCTTTTAAGCAGCACAGCTTTCCACACCACAATACTCTGTGAGTCTGTCTTATTTATTAACTATACTCTTCAATCTAGTCAGCCTTACACTGCTAATTGTTATTATCCTTTCATACTATAACTCCTCTTTATTGAACTTGTTCAGCTGTTTATTGTAATATTTGCCGCTTCTACACAACAATTATTGTTTCTTTTTTAATTAAGTCTCCGTTAGATTTAATCTGCAATTTTAATTTATTTACGTATTAAATAATTCGTACAATCTACAACAATTATTTTTCTTTTTAGTCAAGAGGGTGTTGGGATTTGAACTCACGGCTTGTGAACTTCGATTAACAAACAACTAGATACCTGTACAAGAAAAGAACATGCCATTTATAGATGCCCAGGCCAAATTAACTTTTCACATAAAATTGAAAAATGTAAAGGAAATGTGTTTTACGGGGCAACGCTGTGTTTCATGCGGCTGATCGCAAAATGAGTATTGGTCGGCTTCCGAGATCGTGCGATACGATTTGATTAACCTTTTTCAAATCACCCGTGTCGACAACTATATTCAGACTAACTTACAGAATTAGAAAATATTAAGTGTCTTAAATGGTCGCCTGTTTCTTCGGCAAAACTGGTCATGTGGCGACTGTTCCGCTTGAGCAACGTAGGACGGTCACTTCTGAGTGGTACACTACAATTTGTTTGCCTGAAGTCATCGGAGAAATTCGAAAAACCAACAAAAGAAGACGAATCATTGTTCACCATGACAATGCGAGCTCTCACACATCGGCTCAAACCAGAGCGTTTTTGACCGGCCAAAACGTCGAATTAATGGGTCATCCGCCGTACAACCCTGACTTGGCACCTAATAACTTCTTCTTCTTTCCGCACATCAAGAAAAAAATGCGTGGTCAACGATTTTCGTCGCCAGAAGAAGCTGTGGAAGTGTTCAAAAACCATGTTTTAGAGGTGTCTCAATCGGAGTGGAAAAAGTGCTTCGACAACTGGTTTGAGCGCCTAAAAAAAGTGTATAAATCATGCTGGAGAATACTTTCAAAAACAATAAAACCATTTTTGATTATAAATATTCGCATTTTCACTATTAGGCCAGAAATATATAGAGCAGCCCTCGTAAGACACCACTAATTTCTTCAAGTGCAACATATAACCCTCTTTAGTTTAGAACCCAATACATGTGCGAATATGGATCCTACCACTAATAAACATAAGTGACCAAGTATCGGTTCAAAAAGTGAAGTTTTCTTACGGAAAGACAATATCTAAAGTCTTAGTTAAAGTTTTAAAGACAAAACGTACGTTTTCAACTTAATTAACGTACACACATACATGCATATTGTCAAGAAGTAGGAATTAATATAAAAATAATTATTTTAAGTTTTCTTTTATTTTTTTGCAAAACATGTACTCGCAACAAAAATAAATTAAATGATCGAAATTGTTGCCTTTAACATCGATGCAATTTTTACTGTCTCTGAAATAAATCCTTGATATCAGTGATGACATATATTCTGAATGGCAAACAATTTTTATTTGTTCTGCTTCTGTTTATATTGCAATTGTTAAAATAAATATTAAAAACACTGTTTAACGTCTTACACCATATCCATCTACAATCAGAACAAGTCAATTATTTTTATATTATATTTCCTATGGACGCATTACATTTCATTTTTTAACAACAGACCTCAAAAATAAGGAGGTTATTAATTCGTGCGTATTTTTTTTTAATGTTCGTTATTATAAAGCAGGGCTAACGCTAGAAGAGTTCGTGTTATAAATGTAAAGTCGCACAATAATGTTGTTTTAGAAAATAAAAGTAGGTGATGCAAAAAGGACGCTTATACTTGAGCTCCTATTCTCTAAAAAAAACACCGCCAAATATAAAGTTTTTTGGAATTGTTTAATATAATTTAATATTTGCAAAGTGCCCGTGCTTAAAATAAATTATCGTAGTGTTTTGTGATATTTTATTTTTCATCCTCTTTCAACTGTTAAAAGAGCCGAAAAAAATTCAGCCGTATACAGCGGAGAAAGAAAAATAGAATTACTGTTGGTTATTGTTGTTTTTCCTTAAACTTTGATTTTTGTCTTTGCTTTATTGTTTGGACAAAAATCTTTAGTTTATTTAAAATGTTTGTCAGAAGTTTTCTGAAGAGTTAAGTAAGCGATAACGAAATGGCCATCGAGACATGCTTTGACCCTCAATAATCAATAACGGTGATTTAAATAATTAATCGGGAAAATAGCATGAAAAAAATATTTTTGGAAATTAATTAACTAATAGATCGATGTTGGTCTTGTCGAGACGATATCTTGTACAAAAAAATAATATTAATAAGAATGCGGAAATTTGTAATGCATTGATAACAAAATTAATTTTAGGGGAAAAGTCGCAACGAAATAAAATATCGCAAATTATATGAGTTGAAAAAAGTCTCAAAAAAAGTCAGTAATGGCTTAATTGCAACTTTAGTCGACGAAAGGTAACGCTGCCTCAAACCACCGATTTTGTTAAAACGTCTTTATTTGAAAGACTATGCTTAAAGATTGATCCGGTTGTAAAAAAAAACTTAAAAACTAAAGGGTGTACCCATATAACACACCGCGATGGCTTCTAACAACAAGGACATAAAAAAATTTAATAAATTAAAATGTGTGTTTTGACGAATATGGCTTGATATTTTGAACTCTAATAGAAAGATATCTAAAATATATAGAATCATGAAATGTACACAGATTATATTTAAATATTACCCTCACAATATTGGTCAATAAACCGGCATTTACACTATGCAATTTTTCATGAAACTAGCATGAAATTTTTGTTAGTTTGTATGGTATTGCTTGATTTTTGAGGGAATGTGTCTGTTGCTAAAGTTTACTTTTAGATAAAGCATAACGCTGTCACTTAAATAGAAAATTGAGAAAAAAATGCCCCAAAAAAATTGCATAGTGTAAATCTGGACTAAAATAAATAAAATAAAAAATTTGGGGAGCCTCATAGATATACAATTTTTACCTTATGGCCTTATCTTTTGAAACTTAATAAATAAATGCTTGTATTTTAAAGACATTGTATATTAGTATAATAATTGCAACAATAAGTAATGAAAGCATAAATTTCATATTTAATGAATATTCCATACAAAACATGATTTTGACGTACAAATATCACCATTTCTTTTGAACTACACCAAGCAGAATTTGAGAATCTGCACAGAGTATTTCTTACTTATACTCGGTGAAAGAAATCATTATCCACAAAACTAATGCACAATAGATAAGTTAATTCAGAGAACACTACACTCACATAATAATTAAAAAAAAAAACCCAACTTCAAAACAGATTGCAGCTATCTGTCTACAACGGTTCAAAACTTTGGCAAGATAAATCAAATTACATTAAATATTAAGATACCCGTTAATTTTCAAATTTAAATTTTATACTTGTTTTTATAGCAGCCTTCTGTCTAAAACAAATTACATTAACCATTGTAACACACTTTCATTTATAATTTTAAACATTTATACTTCTTATTATAAAAGATAAAGTAGCGTATTTACTGTCCAATTTTCAAAAGATAAGGCCAAATAGGATAATTGCATTAACTATTGGGACACCCTTTAATTTCCAAATCCAAATTTTGTAAATTTCATCCGTCTGTCTATAAGGTTCTATAGTGTGGCCATATACATCAAATTACATGTACTATTGGGAAACCCTTTAATTTTGAATATTTATACTTGTTACTTAACATTCATAGCAATCGACATTTTGTTCAATTTGCAAGCGTTTGTTTAAAACGGTTCAAAAGGTATGTCCATATAGATAAATTTATGTCACCTACGGGGTCACCCTTCGGTTTTTAGATTTCATTTTGTATTACTTTGTGCTATAGGGATCTATAGTGATGCGCATAAAGTGGCGCCCTTTGCTGCTCATAATATAATGTTTTTAAAATTATGAACTGTTTTTAAAACAGGATCAATCTGTAAGCATAACCTAACAAATAAAAAAAATTCAAAATCGATCTAGAAATGACTGAGTTATGGAGGCACAAATATAAAAACACCATTCAGACGAATTGATAACCTCCTTCTTTTTTTGAAGTCGTTCAAAAAACGATAACCAGAGCATGTTTGTACATGAAATATTTTTTTGTTACGCACATATTCAATTTTGAATATACTCGTAAAAACCTTTTGAAAAGGTTACTTTGGTATCTGTGGATTCTTGAGAAAATATTTTATTTCCAAGATAAAACTAAAGAAAAAAAAGAAGTATACCGTTTTATACAGAACAGGCCGCTAGGCAGCACCTGTAACCTGTCAAAGACTGGAAATTTTAGATAATATGCAAAGAAATTATTAATAAGATAATTTTATATGTCCACAAAATAATGGTTAAGGCAGGAGAGGAAACTAATTACTTTTGATTTGCAATTGGAAATGGTGTATTTTTTTTTTTTTTTTTTTTATTTCACTATATTCAACTGCATTTGGATTGCTTTTACTAAGTTTGCCTGACAAATATTAACAACTATTGTGTTCCAATTGTAACACTTTGCATTTCCCTATTTTGATAAAACGGACAGCTGTGTGTATTTTATATCTATAGTTGAAAAGGCAATGTTTGCTAAGGGATCACAGACATTTGTGGCAACAAAATAAAGTGCTGAATACTAAAGTAAAATTATTCTGTATTGAGCAATAAGGAAAAAACTGAAATGAAATTTATTTTTGGGAATATGCAATTTAATATCCTGATATACTTTTATTTGGACACAGATCTGTTGCAGTAATTTATGAAGAAACTGCCGAAATTAAAGTGTATTTGCTTAAAAATTCAAGTATTTCATTTTAACAAAAACGAAAGTATTGCAGAGGGTCAAAGAAAAGATGTCAAAATGTCAAAACTGCGTTACACGATAGTTGCTAAAGGCAAAAAGTAATACAAAAATAAATCTAAAAATAAAAAGGTGTCTCCATAAGTGAAGAAAATTGGCCTATATGGACTTATCTTTTGAACAGTTCTTGACAAACGATTGAAAGTTGGACAGAATGTCGATTACTATGATCGTTATAATAACGAGTATAAATAATTAAAATAATAAATTAAAGGGTGTTACAATACTTGATATGATTTGATGTATATGGCCAATCTGTTGAACAGTTGGCAGACGGTTGAAATTTACAAAGAAACTGTATTTTTTAATCTGATATAACAACAAGTAAAGAATCTGGATTGAAAATTAAAGGGTGTCTCAATAGTAAATGTAATTTGGTAAATATGGCTAATCTTTTAAACCGTTCTAGACAGACAGTTAAAAATACAACGAACCCTATATTGATAAGTCTGCTATAATAATAAGTATAATATTTCAACATGGTAAAATAATACAGGTGGTCTCGATGGCGAATTCATAACTTTCGCCGTAAACGCTAAATGTCAAACTCCATATATAAAAAATATGTATAATTTTTTCATATGGTGTTTGACATTTAACGTTTGCGGCGAAAACTAATGAATTCACCACTGCGATCACCTAGTATTATTTGGCCATGATATTTGAATATAGAGATTAGAGGGTGTTCCCATAATTAATATTATAAATGAATACAAATTATTTGGCTTAAGTTCATTTATTTTTTTTACTTTCTAAAAATCTTTTTTAGAAAGAAAATTTATTTTACAAATGTATGCGGACGTTTTCGAAAGAAAACAAGAAAAATTAGATGCTAGCAGAATGAAATGCTGCATTTTCTGGACCATCGATTGAACACGAATGCAAATTTATTTTTAATCATTCTTACTTGTTTACTCATAACATTATAGATGCTGTTCCAGTATCATTTTAAAAAAACCATTTTTAGAAAGTAAAAAAAAATAAATGAACTTAAGCCAAATAATTTCTATTCATTTATAACATTCACAGTTCAAATAAAAATTCAATAAAAATTAAAATAATTAATATTATTTAAAATGAATGGCCCTATCTCTTAAACCTTTATTTACAAACACTTTAAAGTTAGGCAGAATATTGACAACATCGTCTAGTATATATAAAAGTATAAATATTTAAACAGATGTATTGTTATAGACAGACAGTTAAAATTTAGAAAGAACCTGTATTGACAAGTCCGCTATAATAGCAAACACCAAACTTCAATTTGGAAATTTAGAAAAAGTAGTGCCCCTATAGTTGATGTAATATAATGTATATGGCCAAACTGTTGAAGAGTTGTGGACAGACGGTTGAAATTTACAAAGAAACTATATTTCTTAATCCCATGTAACGACAAGTATTGAATATGGATTTGGAAGTTAAAGGGTGTCCCAATAGTAAATGTGATTTGGTTAATGTGTCCAAACTTTTCAACCGTTCTGTGTTTCTTAGTCCGATAATACAACAAGTGTTGAATCTAGATTTGGAATTTATGGGATGTCCTAATAGTAAAAGAAAGTTGGTGAATGTGGCTAATGAATGTTTCAATAAAACGCTCTAGACAGACAGTTAAATCTTACAACGAACCCTGTATTGATAAGTGTGCTATAACAACAACTATAATATTTTAATATAGAAATTCAAAAGTGTATATTTTTTAATGGAATTTGCTTACTATGAAGTATTTGGATTTTCAAATTCTCTTAAAATGTAACCACAAACAGTTTCTCACCTCTACTGAAAATTTTAAAATTTTGAGTTAATACCCTCTTGACGATCACGTGCGATATATATTAGCTTTATCGAAATTGACATGTTTTTACGACAATAACCCATTTTACCGTTTATATTTGATAATGAATGTTTTAAAAAAATATAATAGCCCTATTCACGATCTTTGTGCAATGGTCTTGCATCATAGCATTTGCAAAAAAGTGTAGCATACTTTTAGTTTACACCAACAAAACACACAGTAATGAGTAAAATATGCTACACATTTTGCAAATGCTATGATGCAAGACCATTGCAGAAAGATCGTGAATAGAGCTTATATTTATTAAATGAAATGATCGATGGAATCAAGCACAAATAACATTAATAGAGGTAATTAAATAATTTTAAATCTTATTCATTAAAAAATACATAGAAGTAAATTTTTTGTAAATCATTTTGTACAAAAATATACATTTTTGCTAATTAAATAAATGAAAGTTGTATTAAACTATTTGAAATATTGTTACTCACTTGGCTCTTTTAATTGCAAAACAATAAAAGCAATTTACTACCTTGCACACAAAAACTCTGTTCGTAGGTTTGATAAATACTGCTTTACAGCTGGTAACTCCGATTACTATGTGTAGGCGATTTTAAACGCCTAATTTTTATTATGGAATTTTATTATGGCAGTGTGTTCTAAAAGTCCAAGTTTGTGAAGTCAAAACAGACCATTAAATTAAAAACAATATGTCTGCGACACATTATTTTACGAACCGATTAGTGTTTTTTTTTTTTTTATAAATTTTACTACATGGGAAGTAACTACGAAAGAAGTCTTTAATAGTAAATAAAAATCAATGTGTGCAGAAACAAAAATAATAAACTAAATTAATAGGAAAAAAAGAATCAAACACAATATTTTTCAGTGTCATCAACATGAACAGCATCTGGGTCGTCCGAGGAATCTCTGGATATGAAATAAAAAAATAGACTTTTAGTGTCGTAAATAAAAACCTAATGCCTCGATAAAATTTTAAACTTACTCAACTTCTGATAAATCACTGAAATCACCATATGCAACAGGCTTATTACAAAGGCAGCACATGCTAAAGGATTCCTTAAAGCAATTCTTGCAATAAATAGCCGTACAACCAAGAGTTTCACATTTAACACGTTTATCACTTAAAAATAAAACACGTAACAAAATTAACAACTTCAAAAAAAAATAATTTGATTTTAAATTACTCATCTAGAGGTGTACCACACAATATACATTTATCCTTCGATCTTTTACCCAATATACAACGGCAAATAAAATATCTTTAATTACACAAAAAATTAAAATTAATCAACATTCAATATTTTTATTATATACTTACCTCTCCGTTCGAACTCTGAACCAGTCTAAAAAAGAAAAATTATCTTTAGGGGAATTTTTACTAAACAACAAGCGAGCCTTGCGACGAGCCAACTTAAAAAAAGACACTTTAAAATTTTAATTAAATAAAATGTATTCTTTTAGCAATATTTCTAAAATTATGAAACTTACTTCTTAATAATAAAATTTTATTGTGTAGCCAAATTGCTCTTTGTTTTGCTACTTCAGGGTAGTACAGACGCATTATCACATGTCTCAATCGTAATCCATATGGTTGGCAAAATAAAAATATCCATGCGGTTGTTGTAATTATTGCCAATGTGTAGTAAATTAAGAAATTGGGTTCTGCTGGATTCGGTAAACATGTTGTGGAATCTATAGTATAATTTTGTGAAAGTGGTTCAAACGCGTATACAATTCCTCGAAAAATTTCACCAACAAAACCACCACCTTCCACGTTAACAGTAATGAAGGGAGGAACTATAAAAAGGAAGAGACATAATTTTTCTCACATGTTTATGTTACAGTTTAATGGCAGCGGTCACAACACCAAGCCTGCCTCTAGTTTTTCCATATCATTTGGAACAATAAGGTAACTCCAATAAACAAAAAAAAAAAACAAATACGAGGGCTGCTATATATATTTCTGGCCTGGCAACACTGAGTGCTGCCAAGTGCAATCTGACATTTCCATTGGAAAGTTTGTAATTTTTAAGCATAATCGTACTCAAAACGTTTTGACGTACGACCATTATTTGTGTTGTTAACAGTGACTTGAAAAAATTAATATGGAAAAAAAATGGAATTGACTCGTGAACATTTTCGTGCCATCATTTTACACAACTTTCGACGTGGATCATCACGACAAGAGTGCATTGATGAACTTAAATCTTTGTATGGCGATGAAGCACCATCCTATAGCACTGTAAAAAATTGGTATAATGAATTTAATCGTGGCCGAAGCTCGCTCAAAGACGAATTCCGTGAAGGTCGTCCAAAAACGGCTGTTGTGCCAGAGAACATTAATGCCGTGCGTGAACTTATAATGCAAGATCGATATGCGACATACCGAGAGATTGAGACATCCTTGGACATTTCTTCCACCAGCATATATGCGATACTGCATGAACACCTGGCCTTAAAAAAAGTGTGTTCTCGTTGGATCCCGCACAATTTGAAAGTCGCTCAAAAAAAGACTCGTGTCGATTGGTGCAAAGAAATGTTGCAAAAATACGATTGCGGTGCTTCAGAAGACGTTTATAAGATCGTTACAGGTGACGAATCATGGATCTATGCGTATGAGCCCGAAACGAAATAACAATCGACCGTGTGGGTCTTCAAAGACGAGCAAAATCCAACGAAAGTTGTTCGTGGAAGAAGCACTTCGAAGCAAATGGTCGCCTGTTTCTTCGGCAAAACTGGTCACGTGACGACACTACAATTCGTTTGCCTGAACTCATCGGAGAAATTTGAAAAACCAACAAAAGAAGACGAATCATTGTTCACCATGAAAATTCGAGCTCTCACACATCGGCTCAAACCAGAGCGTTTTTGACCGGCCAAAACGTCGAATTAATGGGTCATCCGCCGTACAGCCCTGACTTGGCACCTAATGACTTCTTCTTGTTTCCGCACATCAAGAAAAAAATGCGTGGTCAACGATTTTCGTCGCCAGAAGAAGCTGTTGAAGTGTTCAAAAACCATGTTTTCGAGATGTCTCAATCGGAGTGGAAAAAGTGCTTCGACAACTGGTTTGAGCGCATGCAAAAGTTTATAAATCATGCTGGAGAATACTTTGAAAAACAATAAAACCATTTTTGATTATAAATATTCGCATTTTCACTATTAGGCCAGAAATATATAGAGCAGCCCTCGTATATAGGGCGACAGAGAATTAAGAAATAAGAAAAAAGCATCGAAATTGACACTCCGTGTGTAATTTCTATAATATCCATTTCCGACCCCATAAAGTATATTCTGACTTATTATGCATTGCGAAGTCGACTGAGCAATATCCGTCTGTCCGTCCGTCCGTGTTAGGCAAACTTGATTTCACAAAAAATAAAAAATATGTTAATCGATCATATATAGTGTCGAAAGAGGTGCTATTGGAAATCAGCATGATCAGCCTATATCCTTCGAGACAGCAGACAAAACACCACGCCTACCTCTAATTTTTTCATGTCATTTGGATCAATGAAGTAACTCCAATAAAAAAAAAACAAATATATAGGGCGATAGAGAATTAAAAAATAAGAAAAAAACATCAAGTGAAAAAATTGACGCACACCCATATTTGCCGAGTTATGGGGCTCTGAAATATTAAAATTTTTTAAAACATCAATATGGCTATCATTTTAAAGCTTTTGAAGAGATCTATAAGGAAATACTAAAATTTTTTAAAAATGCTTAACCCATTAAGAGCCGATGGCATTTTTATATAAAATTATACACATTTCGGTTCACTTATTTAAAGGCACAAAAGATCCCATATTCAGGACCGGTATCTTTTGCAATTTTTAACCGATTCCAGAATTTTAAAGTAGAAATGGAAGCTAGACATCTTTAGATATAAACAAAATCATGATAATGGTGGTTTCTTAACTAAGGAACCTTCTTTCAGGAATTTATAAAAAAAAAATCTAAAAATGGTGTATTTTTTTTTGTTCACTTGAATAAAGGCACTTTGTTGTTTTTGTATTATTTTAAAAGTAAGCGGTGATTTTTTGTTGAGGGCATTTGTTTATTGCAATTTATTACATCTTAGTCGATTTGCGAGTCAAAATGGCAAACAAAAAATTTTAAATCTATCGGAAAGGGCTAAAACCGATGTTTACCGTTCTGAAGGATATTCTAACCGCGCAATAGCTAAAAAAATTGGACGGAGCCCAACAATTGTCGACAATTAGATCAAGGACTCCGACGGATATGGAAAAAATTTTAAAGGAAGGGTTTCGTTGTCTTTATCTACTTATGAGAAAAGAAAAATCATCAGAATTGCTTCTAATTCTGCCTTATCCTTGTCAAAAATAAGAGCTCAAGCTTGAGTGCAAGCGAGCAAGACATCACTACGCAGAGTTATTTAGAGCTGTGAGTATCTTAAATACCAGAAAATTCAAAAAAGCCGCCACTTATTAATCCTCGTAAGGAAAAGCGTCTTCAATTCGCAAAATACTACATGGTATGGGATGTGCAGCAAAGAGACCATGTAAAAGACTGGAAAACCGTTGTATATACGAATGAAAAGAAGTTTAATTTGGATGGGCCTGATGGCTACAACTATTATTTTCATGACCTGCATCAAAGAAAGTGATTTTTAAACCGACATCACAGCCGAGAGGGCGGCGTAATGGTGTGTGGTGCTATTACGTACTATGGCACCATTGATCTTGAATTTCAAAGTGCAAAAATGACTGGTGCAACCTATAGAACGTTATTGGAGTCGGCTTTTCCGAAGTTTAATGAGCTATTTGGTCCAATACCTTGGATATTGCAACAGGATAATGCCCCTATACACAACGCCAGAGTAGTAAAGGAGTACATAGCAAACCAAAATTTTAATATTCTTGTCTGGCCACCCTATTCGCTAGATCTAAACATTATCGAAAATGCGTGGGATTGGCTATCACGTAAGGTCTAAGGTCACTTATTCAGGCCACTGAGGATGCTTGGAATGAAATTTCGTTGGATTACATCAATTCTCTTTATCTGTCAATGAAAACCCGTATATTAGAAGTTATTAAAAACAAAGGGGGTTCTACCCATTACTAATAGTGCTTTAATAAAGCAAGCAAAGTAATAATAACTTAAAAAACAAGAAACGCTGTTTTTCATTTAAGTTAGTTAAAGTGCCTTTATTCAAGTGAACTAAAAAATACCACATTTTGAGATTTTTGTATAAATTCCTCAAAAAAAGGTTCCATAGTTAAGAAACCACCATTGTCATGATTTTGTTTATATCTCAAGATGTCTAGCTTCCATTTCTATTTTAAAATTCTGGAATCGGTTAAAAATTGCAAAAGATACCGGCTCCTGAATATAGAATCTTTTGTGTCTTTAATTAAGTGAACCGGAGTGTATATGCAGTGCCAAATTTTTTTATTTATTTAAGTCTCGGTCACCCCAATATTTGCTTTCTTGGTTGGAGTTTCTTCGCTGAACTAGATTTACATAGACGGTGAAGGGCATATAAGATTTGGCATAGCACTCTTACTTGTTGTATTTCAAACGATGCACTGCCACTGTTAATTGTATTTCTAAGACGAAAATCAATTTTTTATCCTTAAAACTTTATATATACTCCAGCACGTCTTTCAGTCAGTAGCCAATCGACGCAACTGGTTCACATATTTTATCTTGTTAGTCACTATTTCAATGCTTTTCGAAGTAACAGCTGGTTTTTCTAAAAAAAAAACGTTTTTTCACAGACTTACAACAAAACATCTTAAATAAGGTTTCTGAAGGCGACCTGACATTTCCATAAACCTTTTTTGTTTAAAATTTTAAATGCTTCTTAAATAATTTTGAAGACACTAATGTTAATTAGTCCCATACCATATACTAAACATACCTTCCAGTCCCAGCTCTTGATGTCCGTAAAACGAAATCATTGCCAAAATCCAAAACAAAGAATAGTCCGCAAAACAAATAGAAAATAATTGAATAGTGGATATAATAAGAAATACACTAGAACGTGCTATGCCCAGCCATTCGGTCTCGGTTAGTCGACAATCAGTCAGCTAAAAAAACCAGATTAAATATTCGTTTAATAAAAAAACTAACAAATGTGAATTTAATAATTACCCCAGGATATTTTAAACTTTCAACATAGGTCAACGGTAATGCAGTTTCCATTTTCATTTCTTTTCTTTTTTCATCAATTTCCACAAATTCATTAGTGATGTAATAGTTTTGATAGCTAGGATTATTGATATATTTAAGGCGAAAAATAATTGCTCTATTAAAGAAGATAATAATAGTTATTATTTTAAA
This sequence comes from Gymnosoma rotundatum, assembly GCA_916610165.2. Taxonomy (NCBI): domain Eukaryota; kingdom Metazoa; phylum Arthropoda; class Insecta; order Diptera; family Tachinidae; genus Gymnosoma; species Gymnosoma rotundatum. The sequence goes on from OU744338.1 coordinate 47,629,593, forward strand.
TTTTCCTTGGGCTTAATCTTTTTTGAAAAATGGGAAATTAAAACATAAAAATAAAACATATTTTACACACTTCACTATAAAAAGTGGATAAAGTATACATATGTATATATTCTGAGTTCTTATGCATAGCGAAGTCGATTAAGCGATGTCCATCCCTGTCAGTGTCGAAATCTAGTTTTCCAAAGCGCTAGACCAGCTAAAGAAAATTTAAATACGCCAATCGCTCAGACATAGTGTTGACAGAGGTCCATGTCCTTTGAGGCAGCAGTCAAAACACCACGTCTGCCTCAAATTTTTCCATATCATTTAGAACAATGAAGTAACTCCAATCAAAAATATCAATATATGGGGCGATAGAGAATTAAAAATAAGAAAAAACATTAAGAGATAAAATAGCGCTCGCCCATATTTTCCGAGTTATGGAACTCTTTGAATTTCTGATTTTTTTTTTTAATTGTTAACCCATAAAGAACCAATGAAACCTTGATGTAAAGTTATAATTTTTTTCTTATTTTTTAATTCTCTGTCACCTCAATATTTTTTTTGATGGAGTTACTTCAATAAGCAAGATTTACATAGATGGTGATGGGTATATAATACAGCACTCTGATTGTTTTGACTAAAATTTATTTTTAAATTCGTTCAGTTTTCATTTGAAAACTATTAAATCGAAATCTATAAGCACTCACGAAGTTTTAATTTCCTAGAACTCATGAAGTTAAAATTTACCAAAGTTCTTACTTGAGCAATATCAGTGAAAATAAGATTATAGACATAAAATCCAGCCAGCCAAATAGCAAAACAAAAGTTTTCATCTTTTTATGAATATCAGCCATTATATCCGATTTAACTTGGCTCAATTCTTTGGAGGTGGTAGTTTGAAAATAAAAATCATGTTCAAATGAAATGGAAACATCAAATAATCTCTTAATTTCTTTTACAAATGCCTCTAGTTCTGAAATTGAAAAGAAAATTATTTAAAGAATCGAGATTTAATGCCTTCCGCACGCACATACTTGCCTTGACAGTTGCAATTATAGTATTATCAACAAAAGCTACTAAAACGCAAATAACATCTGCTATTTTGACGGTATAGCAAAGCATTGAAAAGATATGAGTTAATTGACAGAGGCCTTTTATGGGACCCAACTTTTCAACACAATCCTGCATAGCATCTTCCGAAATTTTCATGCAACGTTCAAAGGGTGTACCAAATTCAGTATTACACATTTTAACTATATTCTCAAGCCAGTTAAAAGCGTTTTTAATGCTGGCTACTGTAATTTCTCAAAAAAAAGGCAGACAAACTTTACTTTCTAGCTTTAAAATTAAAATTCAATAAAACTTACAAATTACCAAAACAAGTTCCTTAATTCTTAATAAAACTACTTTTACTTTTCTAAGCAGATATCTTAGCTGCTTAATTAAAGTCCGTATGGCTTCTTTAATTGATACTATTGGTTTCTTGAGGGTATCTAATATATCGCTTAAGGCTTTTTTCAGTTGCAATTGACCACAAGTTAGACTTGATACCATAATGCTTATATTTCGAAAAATATTGACTGCGGGTCCTGTAGCAGCTAGAAAAAATGCTACGGACATCATCACGGAACGTCCCTTAGTACTGCATAAAATGGGTATAGTTAACGTTGCCGTGCATCTGAAACCAACAGATGTATTTTTTAAGTCTGAAATCTTAAATCATTACATACAACTAAATATGTAATTTGTTTGCATCATCATTATATTAAAAAAACAAAATAAATTTAATGATTTTTTTTATAAATTTGAAATTACTCTCCGCTCTTCTAGAATCTTGAAGGAGAGGAGAAATATTTGGCTGGTCCAAAGAAACAAAACGCTATCAAAAAAAAATTAATAAATTAATACACTTAATTGAAACAAGTAAGAGTGCTATATTCGGCTATGCCGAATCTTATATACCCTTCAGTATCTAAGTAAATCTAGTTCAGTGAAGTAACTCCAATCAAAAAAGTAAATATTGGGGTGACAGAGAATTAAAAAATAAAAAAATTTTTGTACTGCATATATATAAATTTTACATAAATATGACATCGGCTCTAAATGGGTTAAGCATTTTTAAAAATTTTTATATTTCCTTGAAGATCTCTTCAAAAACTTTAAAATGATACCCATATTGATATTTAAAAACATTTCAAAATTTTCAGAGCCCCGTAACTCGGAAAATATGGGCGAGCGTCAGTTTTTTTTTCACTTGATATTTTTTCTTTTTTTTTAATTCTTTCTCGCCCCATATATTTATTTTTTGATTGGAGGCCTGCTGCCTTGAAAAATATGGACTGATCCTGTTGATTTCCAATGGCACCTCTTTCGACACTATACACGATCGATTGACATATTTATCATATTGCCTCTGCAAACTTTCACATTTTTCATTCACTGCGAAATAAATGAATTCGCCATCGCTACCACCTTGTATTATTTCGCCATGGTTCCATCTATGTTGAATGCATCGCGGGGTTCTTTACGCTGGGTAGAACTTAAGGTCAACTGTAGAATGAATCATCATTCTTTGCTCATTTTGCCATTTAAAATGAATAGATTGATGCTTGAAAAACGCCACCATATTATCATGCAACTTTATTGAAGCAAAATTGTGTTCGGCGATGAGGCTCATTTTTGGCTTAACGGTTGATAGTAAACAAAATTGATGCATATGCAGCAATGCACAATTTGCAGCACAAAATGCACAGTTTGCACGCTGGATCTTATTTCTTCGAAAAACGAAGCCGGAACTTGCGTTACGATCAAAATCGTTCCAGCGAATTTTTTAGCGTGTTATTTCTCATTTTCTTAAAATTCAAATTTAGAAAAATGTGTTTTTAAATATTTAATGTAGAGTTCTGTAGACAGTGCTGAGATTTCTCTTTTACAATAATAAAATATGCAGACAACTGTTTTAGTACCATTATACCGGTAAAATTGTGTGCCTTAACACTTGTATCTCTATTTTCTCTACGAATTGACTTACTTTTATGAAATAAAAAAGCATTCTATATTTGAACCACGGTTCTAATGGACTTTTTCACAAAATTTCATTCAAATCCATCATGCAATTATTGCGTGCTGCGAACACAGATAGACAAACTTTCCAAAAATTGTTGTTTTGTATTCCATATCGATTACAACAGCAAAATTTAAAAAAAAATATTTCTTGTACAGAAATGCTGCTGTTACAGTTTTATAATATTTTGCTGAAATCAAACTTTTGCGATAATTTAGTTTCAAGAAGTGGCCCTTCCATTAACCTCATGATCGTGAGATTTGACACCTTGCAAATGAAGCCACGTGAAGTCATTGGTTTATGATGGTTACCCTACGTCTTCACTAGCCATCAAATTGGTAAAAACATCATGAAGCACATGAATTGGGCTAATATAGACTCTCAATGCTCATGTTTCGTTCATGTGCAACCATCGTTAGATGAACATTTGTCTGAGCAATGATGTTCGCCATCAAATATGACTTTAAGTATGACTTCTCGATTTCGAATTAACGCCATCTCTTTATCAACATTGCAAACACTCTCTTCCTTGTTTAAAACATGACGACAAACAGAAAATTAAGATCAAACATAACATTTACATCAACACGTTTTCGCCACATACAAGAACATGAACAGGTTGTTCAGACATGTTTTCTTAATTGAGTCAATTTAGTTTTAATTGAGCAATTTAATTTGGTGTTCACACATGTTCAATTAAGCTTATTCAATTAGCTTAAGGTATATTTATTTTATAGGTAGGTCATCCGCCCTGCTGATTTCTCGTTTTATTACAAAAACAACATGGCTTTTTGTTGTTACTTTGAAGTTGGAAGTGTCAAAAGCAATTTTCTTCTTATTTGTTTGTTTACATTTTTTAATTGCGGCTTGTCAATTTTATAATTTTTTTCTCCTCACTGAACATAGTTCGCAGAGTATTCAATTAGTGATGCTATTAAGTACTAATTGCTCAAGTTATTAATTGACTTCTTATATTCAGTTCAATGGCTCGTAACGAAGTAGGGTTAGCCAACAGCAATTACGACTTCATGGCTCAATGGTCGTGATATTCGTGACAAACGGCTTTGACATCGGCTTGTGTCCTTCGAAGCAGCGGGCAAAACACCACGCCTACCTCTAGGTTTTCCATATCATTTGGAACAATTAAGTAAATCCAATAAAAAAAAAAAACAAATACATATATGGGACGATAGAGAATCAAAAAAATAATAAAAACCCTCAATTGAAAAAAATGGCGCTGGCCCATATTTTCAGAGTTACAGGTCTCTGAACTTTTTTTTCTTATTTTTTAATTCTCAATCATCCCAATATCTGTTTTTTTTTTGTATCGGTACCTCCACTAAACTAGATTAACATTGTATGCTGAAGGGTATATAAGATTCGGCACAGCCGAATATAGCACTCTTACTTGTTTGAAAATAAATTGAGTGATTTAAGTGGTTTTGGTAGAAATAAAAATGTATGGAAGGTTAAGTGTTTTGGCCAAAATCACGTAAATTGAAGCATACCATTAGTATTATAACTAAATAGTATTGACAGATTGCTAGAAACTTCTTAAAGCTTAATAAAACTGTATAAAAATTGTATGGTTTGAAAATCTAAATTAAGCTAGTTGCAATAAAAATTAAAAATGATATAGGACAAAAATAAAAGGAAAATGAATTATGATCGATGAGTTTTATGTAGAGCAACCAAAAAAATCAAGAAAGCTATACTGGAAAGCCTGCTGATTGCAGGAAATTGAACTGAATGACTAAAGATGTGTTCAAACAACGTCGCATAGATTTAATTGAATATGCAATGGCAACCAATTAATTAATCAAATCAAATATGAAGTTTATTTGCTTACCTCACGGCCTTGCTGTAGGATAGAATCAATATAAAACACCCTAAAACTACAAGAAAAGTCCAACGTAATACATTTACTTTTACAGTTGTAAAATAATTGTACCAGATAACGGTTAAAATAACGCCACAGATGTAACCAATAAATGCAGTGTTTACAGCTTTCTTTGTTGGTATTCCGCTGCCTATGATTTTTTTAAAAATACGACCAAAAAATGATTCTTTTATTTTTTTCACTTTATCTTTTCGTCTGCCTATGATTCTGTTGAACAAACGAGAAAAAAATGATTCTTTTATATTTTTTTCTTTATCTTTTTTATTGGATATAGATTTGTGTTTGTTTTCTTCAGTTTTTTCCGGTTCTAACTGATCAGCCTGTTCTTTTTTGGAAGATTTTTTATGTTCTATCATTTTGTTTCGTAGAAAATTATTTTATTTGTTTATTTTTTAAAAAGTTAAAATTAAATGTCAATTTGTTTAAAAATCATTCAGTTTAAATAGTTTACACATTATGTTAAAGGCAAAAAAAAAAAAAAAATATCGCGCTATATTTTTTGTCCCGAATTAATTATTCAATCAGCCATATTGATCACGTCATAATGGTAATTTCGCTACCTCAATAATCCATATCGGTGATTTATTAAATTACTCAGCATAAAAATTAGCACAGTATTTTTTAAAAATTAATAAATTATTTTAATACTTCCGTGGCTTAATTTATTTAATAAAAACATTTAATTTAATAATAACATAAACTACTACATTACTACAAAAAATAAAGGCGGTTCCTATAGCGTAATTTTTTTAACCTAATAGACAAACATTGAAATTTGCACAAAATGTGTATTAGTCTGTCCACTATAACAACAATTGTAAATAAATTAAATTATAAACTAAAGGGTTTATAAAAAATTAATTTAGGTTGTCTCTAGGTAAAATATGATGATGTGTTTGACCTTATCTAAATGACCGTTATAAGCAGATACTTAGAATTTAGTATTGCTACGTCCTCTTTTAAGCATTATTGCTGTTAAACTCTTTTTCCAAGACTAGGAAAAGAGAAAAACAGTGAAAAGGGACAACTGCAATTGACTATGCTGTGTTTTAAGTGCTATCCCATTTTACCGTTGATTATGAAAAGCCTAAGAGGGGTCAAGGCAAAATAAAAGCATGTAGGGTTAAAAAAACGTGTAGGATAATAACAACGGTATCTTTATTATCATTAACAAATATGATTTATGATTTTTCTTTTTTAAATCATCTAATCTAAATTTCGCGAAGTTTACACTGTTATTTTCATGAAATTCTTAGTTTTAAAAGTTTATCAAAGGCCAATTTTTTAGTAGGTGACTGACTGCATTAGTTTCAAAAGGAACGCGAAAACCGTGGTTACTAAGAGCCAGTTTATATTATGGGCATTGTATCAGCTACAAAAGTCATGATGCAGAAGTTTATAGGCAAGAGGTGTAGAGAAGCATACGGGGTAGCAAAAGTAGCACGAAATGAATATTCATGACTCTTTCACTTTTTTCTCTCATTCTTGTTACTCTCTTTCGTTTTTTGCAGGTCTATGCTTGAGCGGTGTTACCGAAATGGCTGTTTCTTTCTATATTGTTCAAAATTTTTTGAAAAATTAATACGTTTAGTTTATGGCAACACTTGAAAAATTGGTTGATAAAACATCATAAAATTCTCTCACTTGCTACAAAAGAGTCATAATGTAAACACGTAATGACTTACGGAGATACTCCAAAAGAGAAAACAATAAGTCAGCTACAATGCCCTTAATATAAACTGGCTCTAAATATGTACAAGCTAACTGTTTTTTATATTCATACATACTATACATTGTTTGTGGAAGGAGTAACAACAACTCTCGGACAATATCAACCTTATCTAATTTTTTTTTTTTTTTTTCAAATATGAAACGGTTGCCAAGTTCATAAAAATATCAACAGAAAAACTAAGGCCCCTTTCAGATTAGGCAAGTTTACTTAATAATTTTCACTTTTGTTTATTTTCTCTTGAACTTGTTGAGCAAGTTTAATGCTCGAATTTTCTTAATTTGTTGACGTTTTTGTAAACCATAAATTTCTTCCCGTTTTGTAATGTAGCTTAACAACACGCCGAAGAGGTAATAAAAGACAATGTAAAAAACTAATAAATAATCCAATATAAGAATGACAGCAGAAGCAGAATTGCCAAGTACAAGCAAGTCGGTACTCAAATCTCGGTAAGTCTTCCCCCTACAAACCGACCTTTCCTCTCACACTTACATACACAAGACTTGCGCAAGTAAACTTGCCTAATCTGAAAGGGGCCTAATATGGTGTTCATACATGCGTTTTTAATTGAACCAATATTTAGTTAATTGTCAATATATTTTTAGTGTTCATACATACTCAATATTGATACGACAATTAGCAATTGACAACTGAAAAAAAATTTTTAAATTTTTACTTTTTGTGTTTGTGGTTTTTATCATACTAAATGGAAAAAAAATTTGTTTTTAAAAAAGCGTTTCTTTATTGCAATAGAAAAATACAAATTTTTCAAGCAGTGCTTTCCAGTTTATATTTCAAATTAAATATCTTAAAAAAAAAAAGAATAAAATTTGGAAATCCTGTTGGAGTTGGAGGAAGCAGCAGTTCTTGCTTTTTTTCAATATAAGAGGAAAGATCATACGTCATTTCACAGAAACCTCTTCTTTTTTGATTTCACGGCTGTTGGTGAATAAAAAAGTTTATTAACAATAAATAATTTGCTAATAAATTTGATTTTAATAAGTTTTCCACCCTTAATTTGTTTGTCCATTTTTTTTTGTTTGTTTATTTTTGTTGACGTTTGTTAGTCAAATTTCAACAAAGTGTTTTCAATAAGTACTGTTCATGGCGAAATAATACAGGTGAACGCACGGGCGAAAAAGCCCATCAGCTGTATACATTGCAGTTGTCAAAAAAATTTGTCAAAAATAAATTACCACAACATGGAACCGCATTTACAGTTCCTGATGTGTATAATCAAAATATACGTAAAAAGACAGTAAAAATTTTTGTTAACACATTTATAGTTAATTTCTTGGTTTTTTCGTAATTTTCTTATTCTAAAATTACAACCACTTTTTTTTATCAAATATATTTTTTTATTTTGTTTTTTTTAACAATGTTTTTTGACAACATACCAAAATTTTGTAGCAACAAATTGCCTGTTGTTTTTTGTCTTGTTGGATTGTTGTAGCCGTGCAGTCACCTGTATTTATTCGCCTTGGTACTGTTGTTGTAAAAGTATGTTCAGTTAGTATTGTTCTTTTTACTAAACACACTTCTGACAGTGTTGCATTATAAATTTTACTCATTATTAAAACAATTATCTCTTAATTGGCAATAAGTAAATTGTAATTTTTGTATGAAAATTTAGTCTCAATAATGGACTTAATTGTAATAATTTGAAAATTGCTGCATGTATGAACACCATATAAGCAATTCAATGATCAAGAAATTGATAGCATAACATACATACATAAATGTCAACAATTCTTTTACCTACCTTATTAATAATAATTAATTTGTATTTTGTTTTGTTTTTATTTTTTTTTTTATTTTTTTTTTTGTTATCGCAAATAAACCAATCGGGAGAGTTTCAAATAAGCTCAGTCCGAGAAGACCTTTGCAATACATTTTAAAAGTAAAAATAGTTAATATTGTTTACAAAAATTTAGCCAACAGCGCAAATTTAAAAGACATGTCACTTCAGGATGATGAAGTTCTAGATCAAAAACTATTACCATGGGTACGTTTAGGATTAGGTGTAGGCATTATTGCGATTGTTTACCCTTTGGAGTATGCCAAAGTGTTGGTACAACTAGGCTATGAGCCCATAAAAGCTGTACCTGGATATTCTTTTTTCGGGAAACCGATTATGGCATTGCCCAATTTATTTACATATGGTAAACGCTACTAGTACAAGCTCTGCTCTGTGTATTTGGCTAATTATTTAATTTTAGCTGGATACATTCACGACGTGGATGGTTTTTTTGGGTGCTATCGTGGTTTATCACCTAAATTGGTGGGTGTGATCTCCAGCGGTGTTTTAAGACAGCATATTGCCAACAATATGGATTTACCAGCCATAGATGATATAATAGATGACGATTTTTTAACAGATGAAGAACTGTAAGTCGTCTTAGTTTCATAAATATTTAAATGCCAAAAGTTCATAAAATTAAATTTTAATTTGCTCTAAAGTTACATCTGAGTCTAAGTTTGTCGTTCCGTAGTAATTTCTACAATATCCCTTTCCGACCCTATTAAGTACATATCATTCTGAGTTCTTATGCATAACCAAGTCGATTGAGCAATGTCCGTCCGTGTTCGGGTTAAAATCAACTTTGCCAAGGCACTAGATGAGCTAGAGAAAATTTATATACACCAATCGATCAGACATATTTTCGAAAATTTTCTATTGAAACTCAGCAAGACCAGTCCATGTCCTTAGAGGCAGCGAGCAAAACACCACGCCTGCCTCTAATTTTTCCATATCCAATAAAAAAAAAACGAATATATGGGGCGATATGCCGATTTTCAAAAGCACGGACGGACAGACCGACATCGTCCAATGGACTTCACTATGCATAAGGAGTCAGAATATATATACACTTTACGGGGTTGGAAATGGGTATTGTAGGTTGCCTTAACCTCGAAAAATTGCTACATATTTTATAGCCACAATAGAACAAAAACTGTTATTAAATTATTCTAACTAACTCTACATGTCAGTAATGTTTAATTAGCGTTTCAAACATAAAGTAATATAACAGTGGGTTTAGCAACAAGAACAAACATCACTCATCAAGAGGAAGAACTACTAAAAAAGTGTAGCATACTTACACCCTTACATAAAATTGAGGGTAAAATATGTAATATATCTTACACATTTCGTGCAACATATTTTCAAAAGAACATACTTTTAACTTACACTATCGAACATTTTTTAGAAAAGAACACAATGGGGTAAAAAGTGTTAAACATACGCAACATTTTTGTCAGAAAAGAAAATGCCATTAGTTGAACCCTTTTTCCACTTTTTGATGTGAAGGGTATAATAAACAAGCACACACAAGTTTGTTGTGCAATTGTTGAAAAGACAATAGTCTTACGAGTACAACGAAAATGTTACTCGGTGTTACACTTGTCAATTGCGTTGGCATTTGTTAAGAGAAGAAACTTTGATTTTTTTAAACGCAATTTTATTTTTATTTATTTTATTCAGCAACAAAGGTAAACAAAAAAGTGAGTCATACATTTGAGAATGCGAAAATGAGGGCAGGCTTTAACGTAAACTCCCGTATACTCTGAAATGTTGTCATGCTATGGCAATAGTGTAGAACAGAATAAACTGTTTTAACTAGTGAAATTTGCATCGACATAACAATAAACAGTTTCTAATAGTGTCGAATGCTTTTGTTGAGTGAATACAGTTTACTCATATTTCAAAAGCAATAAACGAAGAGAACAATTCAATAGTAAACAGTATGAATAAAAGCGAATAATACCATTGTCAGACATACACTTTAATTGCGCAATTAAAGAATTTACGCAACTAAGGCCTTAATTGAGCTCAATTTACCATATAAGAAGTCAATTAATAAATTGAGCAATTAATACTTAATTACATCACTGATTGAATAAGTTGCGAAATGCAACCCTTGCCAACAAGTATGTTTACTCTGTGAACTATGTTCAGTGAGAAGAAAAAAATCCATAAAATTGACAAGCTGCAAGTAAAAAATATAAACAAATAAATAAAAATAAAATGGCGGGTCGTACGAAAATAACTTTTGATACTTCCAACTTCAAAGCAACAACAAAAAGCCATGTTGTTTTTGTAATAAAAAGAAGTAAAATAAGTGTCTTGTGCTAATTGAATAAGCTTAATTGAGTATGTGTGAACACCAAATTAAATTGTGCAATTAAAACTAAATTGACTCAATTAAGAAAACATATCTGAACAGGGTATAAGACGCTTTATGCTCATCTCTAGTACGTCTATGAATTGTGTATTATTTCGATTAAAAGTCTTCACAATACTGAACCGATTTAAATAAAAACAGACTGTGCACATCTGTAAAAATTCGATTGTACAACGTGAACGAAAATGGAAGAACAAAAAATCGTCTTGTCCGTTAAATTTATACATTTGTGTGTACATAGGTAAATCCTAGATTTTTTAATTATTAAGTACAGAAGTTTAACGCGTGAGATCTAGAGAATTTTTTGGGGTAGTAAAAAAAAGTGCGTAACAAACAATCACGGCTCATTTGAGTTTTTTCTTCTATTTTCATCTTTTCCTCTTTCGACATTTTATGTACGGTACAAGTAACGCTTGTGTCGAAAGAATTTTTTCTGTAATTAATTTTATGAAAACCAAATTGAGAAATCAAATGAAATATGAACTTCTCAATTCTTTCCTGGTGGTAATATCATACATGAATATAAATAACATTGCTATGGAAGATGTGTAGATATAATACAAACGAAATTTAACGTAGTAAGGATACAAAAAATAAAAACATTGATTTGTGGTCTTAAATCATTTTTTATTTTTAACATTTATTTTAATGTACTACTATGAATTTGGGGCTTAAGCTTTATTTATAAAAATGTGTAGGTTACACATTGATGGACCTTACTTTTTTTATTAATTTTTATGTTACAAATAAATTTCTTTTTTCAAATGAAAACTTTTTTAGAATGTTGTAAGCAATGTAATTTTTATGATAAAAAAAAAGTTAATTAAATAATAATATTTTTTTTTAAATATTACTATCTATATTTACATTCTGGCGATATTTAAAGAGAAAGCCCGAAAAAAACTTGCAACACTGTATGTACCTATAAAAAAAGGTCATGCAATAAAAGAGTCATAATGTATTCGGGTGACGACTTATAGAGATACTCCAAAAAAAAAAAAATAATAATTGAGTTGGCTCCAATGCCCTTAAAGTAATCTGGCTCTAAGCGATGTATTTAGCGATTCATTTTTATTTACATATGCATATACATGGATATTTTAAATTACAAATAAAAAATGGCGTTTGAATGTCCTCATCAATAGTTTGTCTTGCTGTCTAGTACTAATAAATTACGGATGTTTGTATTTAGGGATATTTGCTTTAATTTCTTTAAAAAAAATACTTTGTTCAAATAAAATTAATTTATAAGATTAATTCTCATACAAAATTGGTTTTATAAACCTGTAATAAATTTAAAAATTGATTGTGAGTAAGGCCTTTAAAATTTGTTGATTGGGTTATTGAATGCTTGTTTCTACGATTATTATACCTACATACATGTAAATAGTATCAAATTTAGGTACATCCCTGCAGATAATATTAGGCTATTTGGTCCATTGTAACTGAAATGGACTAGCTACAACATTGTCCTATCTAATGCAGTCATGGACCATGTTACTTTCCAACAAAAGTTTGTTGTTAAACGAAAAGCGTTCGCGTTTTGACGATTGCATAAAGTGTTGCCAAGAGCTGTGCAACACAACTATTTGTTGAAAGATTACATAGTGGTAACTCTGATGCCATCCATTGTTTACTTTCGTAAAAAATTTTGTGTATGTACATACATTGTACAATACAAATTGGTAAAACTAAAATTATTATAAAAGTACATATTATTAATAAAGAGAAATATCGCACACATACACTGGTGGTCAGAACTATAGCAACTACTATTGAAGGACTCATAAAAGCTACGACAAAAAGAAATTCTGATATTTATTTATGGTTTAATTGCGTTTTATTTTCTGACAAAAATGTTGCATATGTTTAATACTTTTTACACCTTTGTGCACTTTTCTAAAAAATTTTCGATAGTGTAAGTTAAAAGTATGTTCTTTTGAAAATATGTGGCACTAAAAAGTGTAAGATATGTTACATATTTGACCCTCAATTTTATGTAAGGGTAAGTATGCTACACGTTTTTAGTAGTTCTTTCTCTTGATGGTGATGTTTGTTCTTGTTGCTAAGCCCAGTGTTATACTACTTTATGTCTTAAACGATAATTAAATATTACAGACGTGTAAAGCAAGTTAAACAATTCAATAACAGTTTTTGTTCTATTGTGCTATAAAATGTGTAGCATATTTTCGGGGTTAAGGCAACATGCAAAACATTTTATGTGATTGTTGGGTAACATTTATTTTCAGAAAAGAAAACGCCATAAAATTATTATAAAAGTACATATTATTAATAAAAAGAAATATCGCACACATACACTGGTGGTCAGAACTATAGCAACTACTATTGAAGGACTCATAAAAGCTACGACAAAAAGAAATTCTGATATTTATTTATGGTTTAATGGCGTTTTCTTTTCTGACAAAAATGTTGCATATGTTTAATACTTTTCACACCTTTGTGTTCTTTTCTAAAAAATGTTCGATAGTGTAAGTTAAAAGTATGTTCTTTTGAAAATATGTGGCACGAAAAAGTGTAAGATATATTACACTTATGTTTGTTTTTGCTGCTAAACCCAGTGTTATACTACTTTATGTCTTAAACGCTAATTAAACATTACAGACGTGTAAAGCAAGTTAAACAATTCAATAACAGTTTTTGTTGTATTGTGGCTATAAAATGTGTAGCAATTTTTTGGGGTTTAGGTAACATGCAAAACATTTTATGTGATTGCTTGGTAACATTTATTTTCAGAAAAGAAAACGCTATAAGTAATGCCTTTTAGTAACTATAAAATTAATAAAAAAAAAACATTTTAATTTAATTCATAGATAATATCACAAAGTAGAAAGAAAAAAAATCGCACAATTCACTTGGTCATAACAAATGCCACTCTTTGAGAACGACTGCTTAAAATTAATTATTAAACTAATAATCTATAGCATACTCATTATTTTTCAAAACAGCAGCACATCTGCGAGGCATAGAATGTATTAGGCGCTCGATTTGATCCTTCGAAATGTTGTTCCATGCGTCCTTTATTCGATCAAATATGTTGTGTTTGGTAGTCTCGCTATCTCGTTTAATTTGTCGATCTACAATACTCCAAAGGTTCTCAATGGGGTTAAGGACAGGAGATTATGCTGGCCACTGAAGAACACGAATATTTGACGATTGCAACCAGTCACTGACTAACTTTGAGGTTTGTTTTGGGTCGTTGTCGCGTTGGAATACCCAAATAAGCGGCATGTTTTCCTAGGCATGGGGTTTTTTATTTTCTAAAACACTTTTGTACAAAAATCTATCAATTTTTTTTGTTATCTGACAAATAGATCCAATTCCATAGTAGGAAAAGCTACCCCATACCATGACTGAGCCTTCTCCATGCTTTACAGTACCCTTGCAATACTCAGGTTTAAGACGAGTGTTTTTGGGCCTTCTTACCCTCATGTCTAATCCTTTGATATTAAATTTAGACTCATCAGAAAACAGAATATTTCTCCATTGCGACGCCGTATAACCGATATGGGCTTTTGCAAAAATCAACTGGCAAGTGATTCTTTTGAGATATGAATGGCTTCTTTGATGGCTTTCTTGCGAGTAAACCAGCTGATACTGCTCTTCTACGCACTGTCCTGGCACTTATATTCAACTATAAATCCCTTACCAGTTCTGTAGAACTTACAAAAGATCTCTTTTTAATTTCACGAAGTAATTGCTTATCAGTTCGCAGAGAAGTTTTCCGAGGTCTCCCTCCACAATGTATTGTCTCTACTGTTCCATTTAAACGAAAGCGTTTTAATATTTCCGAAATCACAGATTTGCATATCAAATATTTTTGGGAAATCTCTTTTTGTAATAGAACTTTGTTATAGTCACTGATAATATTATTTTTTGTAAAGCAATTATACTTATTCCAAGCCATTACTAATGTTGTGAAATTTCACACGTGTTTATCCAAACAAAACGATTTTAAAGAAAAAGATTAATGATTTACCAACGGTACAAATAAATCATAGTACGTTTGCAGTCAAATGTGTTTCACCACAGTTGTGTTGCTGTGTTACACCAGAGTTATCTTTCTGTGTTACTCCAGAGTTGCTTTAGTTTTGACCAGTTAAAAAAAATAAAATTTAAAATATTACTTAAAATTTTAATAATGATTTATAAGTTTTTATAATTTCTCTCTGCTATTTTATTAACATAAAAATGCTTAGTTTTTTGTATACGCTTATCTGAGTAATATAATATATTTAAAATCGTACGATGCATTAAAAACCAAAGTTAAGTCGGTTGCTTTAGATTTGACTACCAAAAGTGACTAAACTGTAGTGCGCGACATAAACGGCGACTTGTAAATTTAGAAAAAGAAAATTATTGAAAAAGATTAAGAAGAAGTGTAAGTAAAGCAATTGTGTGCATAAATAACTTTTCAAATTGCCAACACGAAATCCTCGGATATTGAAAGTTCCGTGCATCAGGATTTAGATGATATATACGGCAATAACAAATTAGCTAGTGAATTAGGGCAATGGCCGTTAAGAAGCAGAACTTCAAGAAATAACATAAGAGAAATTTTGACTATACTAAGAACTCATGGTGTAGATGTGCCTCTATCTCCACTGACGCTTGTCGAAAATATTGAAGCACCACCAAACATAGTGACTGTGCCCATTTCGGTATTAAACATAATTTGATGAAGGTGGCACAGTTAATTTAAAACGCATCATAATGTGAATGTTCCTTGCTTTTTTATAATAGAAAATGGAAGCTTTTCTTAGTAAATGTAATTTACTTCCTGTTTTTTAATATACTTTTCAAATAAAAAGCATTGTTAATAAATGTTTTTAATACTTCAAAAAATAAACAACTTTCATGTAAAATTTTGTATTTGGTGTTTAATAGAACAGTAGAATAGAGTTGGTGGGAAACTAGCGTTTCGGGGTGTTTCATAGAGTAGTGATGTGGAGTAGCTTAAAAACAAACCCTCTGAGGTGTTTCATCGTGCAGTGACATAGAGTAGTTTTGAAATTACTCCCATGTAATGCAAAGCTGAGTTATATGGTCCAGCCATAGGACACCGAAATGTTAAATGGATCATGTTTTCTCTATACAGCTGGGACTAGTCCTAGTCCCATATGGAATATAAATTACATGCGTGTATGGACTAGTCACGTTATCTTCAGAAATCTTATGATTGTTTTAAAATATGCAAAGTGCACTTATTATTTTTTGTAATTTGCCTCATATACATATATTGAGTGTGTGTGTTTTGCTCTCTTTATTTAAAGTTTTTTGTAATTGTATTGACTATCTGAGTCCGCGGGGTGTTGTT
The DNA here is from genome assembly GCA_916610165.2 of Gymnosoma rotundatum. Classification (NCBI taxonomy): domain Eukaryota; kingdom Metazoa; phylum Arthropoda; class Insecta; order Diptera; family Tachinidae; genus Gymnosoma; species Gymnosoma rotundatum. The sequence goes on from OU744338.1 coordinate 47,645,787, forward strand.
TGGCGATCATCCATCATAACAAATCTCTTTAAAAAGTTGAAGTTTTCGTTATATTAGTTACACTTATTATTATTTAACTTAATTTCTAAATTCTTTCAATTGTTTTAAAAATCCAGCGTTTGGCTGAATACACTCTCTTTGAGTTTTAACATGTTTGTAAGCTGTTTCAAAGTCCATATTTTCTGATTGCATTAGGTAAGCGATAATGATGCTGGCAGATCGGGAAACTCCAGCATTGCAGTGAACTAAAACCCTGCCATTACTTGAACGCGCCATATCAATAAAATTAAACGATTCTTCAAAAATACCCTCCTGTTTAAAAGAAGTCTCTGGTAAATCCAAGCAGGCCACATGAAGCAATGTTAAATTAAAAGGTAAATCTTGCAAGGGGCAATTAATGCCAATACTTAAGATGTGAGATAATTGGTATTTCTTAATGTTATCCAAAGTTACGGCATCTTGGGAGCCCAAATAAAGAAAGTTGGGCAAAATTTGTGCTGGTTTCAAGTCTGGCTTTGTATCCACAACAAATCCATAGGTGTTAACAGTATTTAATTTCTGCAGTTCATGTGTCGAAAACTTTTCAATAAAACGTTCTCCGGTGGCAGTGGTTATAAAAGTATCACAAGCTTTTAGTTGACTTCTTTTTTGTTTTAATTCTTCAAGGAAACTCATTTTGTTAAGATTAATTTAAATTTATTTAGAGTATTTTATTCTTCCAATTGTAAATCGTTTTCGTTGTAATGTACTCGACATAAATATAAACCACAAGCTGGTGCCATTACAATTCGAGAATTCCAGTTATGCTTTGAGGGTATAGTTAACATTTCATACAAACACTTTTCATTAATGCGATTTGTGGCCACCGCAGTTAGAGCTCCTACCATACGTCTCACTTGTTTATAGACAAACGATTTGGCTTTAATTTCAATGTCCCAGTAGTCATAGGTATCTTCAGCTAGTTTAGCATTTGGTCCAATGGCAGATGTTTTTCCAGCTTTTATATTGATTTCATCAATACTACGCACTGTAAACATAGGATGATCACGAGATGGAGTTTTGTCTCGACTTGTTGACATAAAGGTACGAAAATCATGTCGACCTAAAAACATTCGTGATGCGTTTCTCATTCGCTCTATATCGAAATTAGTATGTGTTCTGAAAATTAAATAAAAACTTTTATTTGAGTTTTGTAGATGTTAATGTATGCATGGATAGTATTGAATTTGAAAATATATATTAAAAGTTGAGCGATGAAATAATAATAATTTTAATTAAAAGTGGAAACTTTGGATACATGCAAATAAATCTAATTTGAATTTTCTGAAACACCTTTAGCACCTTGAACTAAGTTATTCCTGAACCGAAGTTAATTTTTTTCTTCTTTTTTTAAAGGTTATGCTTACAGATTATTCCCGCTTTAAAAACAGTTCATTCTCAAAATAAAGAGGTGTTCTTATACAAAATACTCGTACATATCTTTTACGGTTATTATGAACCGAAAAGGGCACGCACCACTTAACAATTAAAAAAAAAACTGGGATCACTATAGTTTCCAATAGAAAAAAGTCATACAAAAATAAATCTAAAAATTAAGGGGTCCCAATAGGTGACGTTAATTGTCCTACGCTTAGGCTTGTTGTTCCAACTTAGTATATGCAAGTTTTTTTTTATCATAGAGAACAACCTATTGCAGCAATGCATAAAAAAGGTGGAAAAATTAGAGGCAGACGTGGTGTTTTGTTTGCTGCCTCGAAGGACATGGACATGTTGGCATGCCATTACGTGTACGGGCATAAACTTAAGTGTAATTTAGTGGCACAGCTCAAAAAAAGGAAGGAAAAAGGGTAAATTGAAAAATTTGTGGTCAAACTTTAGTTTCTAAGTTACGGCTCCCGAACTTTCTATGTAAGCATAGACTATTTAATGGAAGAATGGGGTAACATAGGAATCATTAATTAAAAGTACTTTCTAACTAAATTTAAACAAAAAACAAGTAAGAGTGCTATATTCGGCTATGCCAAATCTTACATACCCTTCACCATATATGTAAAGTAAACTCCAATCAAAACAGCAAATATTGGTGTCACCCCAATTAAAAAATAAGAAAAAAATTAGAACCATATATAATTTTACATAAAATTATATATACCCATATTGATAATTTAAAAAAAATTTTAAAGTTCAGAGGCCCGTAACTCGGAAAATATAGGCGAGCGCCAATTTTTTCTCTATTGCCCCATACATTTGTTTTTTTAATTAGAGTTACTTTATTGTTCTTTATTGCCCGCTGCCTCGAAGGACATGGAACGATCTTGCTGATTTTCAATTGCACCTCTTTCGACAGTAAGTCTGATCTATTGGGGTATTTAATTTTTTTTGCTAATATAGTTTCTTGGCAACAACTACTAACACATGTATATATACTGTATGGGGACGGAAATGGATATTGTAGAAATTACAAACGGAAGGGTCTAATAACAAGATATTACATAAAAATATTTCTATAAAATTTTATTCTGCACCCAGCTATGCAGAAAATCTTTAGTAAGGAAAGCCCGTGATGGATGTACCATAGAGAATATCCTTGCGCCCGTCCAAGGGCCGGCTATGCAGGAAAACTTTGGTAAACAAAGCTATTGTTAGTAACACCCAGCGTGACCGTTGTTGCTACTATTTCGAATGCTTGCCCCTTTTATGCCCTTTTTTAACATAGTTTACTCTTTTTTTGCCCTTTTTTTGTTTTTCTTATTTTCAATTTTGTAAGAACTTGCTTTACATACATATACTCGTATGTAAATATTTTTATGAATTAAAGTTTTTGTTTATAAATACATACTATAAATGAATGAAACGTTAAAGCGTTGGAAAAAGTTGAACATTATATGTAAATTGAAAATGAAGTTTTTAAGAGAATTATTAGGTTTTTAAAACAGTTTTCCCCTTTTCCGATAAATGATGTTTTTGGTGAGCTTTTTTCAAAAAGAAATCTTCTTTTTGAAGATTCCCAACGGCAACACTGGTCACACCATAGAGGAAAATATCTTTGCGCCGGCCAAAAGCCGGCTATGTACTCAATTTTTGGTAACCGAAGCTGCTTATGGTTTTACCATAGAGAAAAAAAGTTCGCTTGGTCTTTATTGATTTTTTTTCTATTTTTCAATAAACTTTATGTTTACTTTAATAAATCTAAGCTGAGAGTCCATAGCATGCATTTTATGCGTACACGCTTTATACGCATCTGTCTAGAAAGTAAAATCAAAGTGTAAATATATGTGACAAGTCACACAGCACAAAGCGTAGAAAGCATGAACGCGTAGAATGCAAGAAGCTCGTTTGCTTTCTACGCTTCGCAAGCATCACGAAAAAATGTCAGCTGTTTTTGATATCTAAGGATGGTAAATTATATTTTATTATCAATGGTATCGATAAATTTTTGTTTAATATTTATTTGTTTTAAAAAGCCTTTTTAATAAAAAAAAACCTTTTTTAGTAAAGTTTAACAATAAATTCAGAAAAAATACGTTAATATTAATAAATTGCAACAACTCCTTTATCAACACAACTAGTGTCTTTGCTATCGATTACTTTTACGTACTGAGTTTCATTCCTTATATCATGTTTACACGGCAATGTGAAGCACTTGCTTCGCTCTCTGAATCATGATTGCGAAGCATGCCGTTTCCACGACACATACTACATGCTTCACATTGACTGCTGTTCTAAAATTTTGTTTTTCGTTTCATTTTTAGTATTTGTAATTAATAAAATTTTAAATTATAATATAGTTATTTGTATTTATATTAACACATACTCACACAGCACTTTTAATATTGGTTTACTTTTTTTGTTTACATTTATATACAGCTAGTTCAGATAAACTTGCGATAAAAATTAGGGAAGACAGAAATTTTTCATGCTTCGCAAGTAGATTCAAGCTGAATCGTCTCAAAACAAAATGCTTCGCTCTCAAAATTTTATATGGCGAAGCACGTTGATTCGGTCGTGATTGAGCTGTGAATCATTAAAAGAGAGCGAAGCAAGAATATTGGGCTCCGTGGAAACATAGTATTATGTGTTTATTTCAAGGCAGATTAATATACCAGGTAGTGGCAGTAGATCAGTTGACTTTCTTGTTTATGTTTTCAGATGCCAAATTTTGTTTATACTTATTATTTTTTTCCTACAAAATTTTTTTTCTTACAGTGGGGTTGTGGAAATATATTTAAAATTTTCATAAAACTAAAAAGTTTCACAGACTTTTTGAAACTGGATTTTATTTAAAAACTGTCCGCCTCGCCTCCTCATAATTTTTTGTTCGCTCATTTTGTATGTTAAAACCAAGAAGTTTGGTACATAGTTTTGCTCCAAAATTGGCAATGTTTGAAACGGCTGGAGGGGGAACCGTTATAATTGTTGTCCTAATTATGCTTTTATTCGCATTTGCTATAGTTTGTCTTTTAAATTGTTTAAACAAAATTGCTAGTACTGAAATAAATTTAAATTACATAAGCAAAAAAAAGCGGAAAATCCTTAAAAAACGATATTTTTACATTTTTCAATTCAGAGGCTTGTAACTTTTTAACGAAAAGCGCTACGAAAACAAAACTTTAAACTTGTTTATTTTAAATTTTATAAAAAATATAGCAGTAATAATCCAATAATAATATTATATAAGTTAATATTGGCAAAATTAAAAAAAAAAAATTGTAAGCTCATTTTCTCCCTGCACATTTATTAAACATACTTTTATAGATATTTGCAAGGTCTGATTAAATTTGAAAATCTTAACATAGAGTTAAAAAAAAACTTTTTCAACATTTTCAAAAAATTATATGTCCGAGGTACCTAAATTTGGGGCCCTTCTTAGGAACTCTCCTTCACCCTAGGAGCCTGACCTGCCTCTGTAAAATTTCGTTGAGATATATCGAGTGGTTCATAAGATACCGAATTTTTTTATAAAATTCGTTTTCAAACCACTGTACGTAAGCCGATTTGACATCTGAAAATATATTTTACAAAAACAAAATACATGTTGTTTAGAACATGTTTAGACCATGTTTTAGAACTGCTATTACCTGTAAAATAAATGTGCCTTGGTTTATTTATTTTATAAAGATTTTAATACAAATGCAAAAACCGTTCCCTTTTCTTCTACAGATTTTCATAGGTCCTTGTTATACAAAATATTATGTGCATAAACTCAATATATACCATCAATTCTTTAAACATTACACTTTCCATTTTTTCAAAAATGATATTTTTAGATAAAAATATTTACACTACAGCTGATCAAAAACTTGGCGCATAAAAAGCGTTGCTTGTAACTTGACGTTTAAAAAGTGTAGAAAGCGTAAAAAGTATGAAAAGCGTGCACGCATAGAATGCGTTGTATTGACTTTCATCTTTACAATTTCCATTATTACGATACTCATATATGGCATGTTATACCTACAAGTCTTGGAGGTCTGTAACACCGAAACTAAGGGACATTGTCACCATTTTTCTAGATTAAGGGCTACAAGATTTTCAGAGACATACCTTTTAATATTTATGTATGTTTTAAGGATAATGTTGTTGAATTTGACCCAGACTGTTCGCATTTTAGATTTTATAGTACTTAAAAGCAGCTGTCCAGAAGATATTTACAATTTAGATTTGATGAATATTTATTTAATGTCTTCTGGATCTTACGCTAAATGTTTAATGATAAAAATATAATTAAACTGTACTTACTGCAAAAAGTAACAGCGATCTAACTCTTCAACAGGTAAATAACTTTCAAAATTTTTATTTTTTAAGGAACACGCATCCGTAATGCATTTTTTGCTCACAGCGATACGATACAAGTAAGTTCTACCCAAGGCGTTGTAACGACAATGAAAGGTATCTGGCACAATTTTAGTGTTTAAGACACGTATGGGTAAGCGCTGTTTATCTAAAGTTCTATTTAATACACCAATCATTAATGTTGCATTGTAGGGATTGCCGTCATAACGCTGCAAATCTACATGAAGTGTGGAGTGTAAAGCGTGTACCCCAGCATCGGTTCTAAAGAATAGAAATATAGATCTATATTACTTAATAGATGTTTGCATGTAGACTTACCTACTTGATAATACTGTCTGTATTTCATTCACCGGTCTAAAGACACCTAATGCAAGTTCTATACACCCTTGAACAGTTGTGGTATTTAACCGTGCTTCTTCTAATTTATTAATAGTCTTCTGAATACCTCTAATCAACATTAATTAAACCAATTAGTTTAAATTAAAAATAAAATTAACTTACCGGAATCTAGTGCCAATATACGATATTTCTAATAAATATCGATTCATTTCATCAAAGAACTATGAAAAATGTGGGCTTAATCTCTTTTGAAGTGGACAGATTTGTCGTTGAGTGTATAGAATAAACAAAGACAGCTGTGCTAATCATGTGGTCATACTCTTAATGTGTCGATTATTAGCGTAAAAGTCGCCAAAAAAGCGATTGTCATATTCATATTCGAAATATAAATAGCTACGAGAAAGAAGTAAAAATAGATTTTTTTATAATTTTAGAAATATTTTGATAAATTAGAGATCAAAACTTAGTGTGATGTATTAACCGTATAAACTTAAACTATCTGCAAAATATTGACACAATCACAAAAATTTTGCAAATATTCTCAAACAAGTTTTAAAAGAAAGATGCTAAAAACGAAAATGGAAGCGGGAAAGTAGTAGCCACGAAAACATATGAATAAAAACTTAACTTGCCCGATTTACAAACATATATACTGTGAATGATAATAAAGAATATTTAGCCTTAACTACTATAAATAAGCGTCCTTCCTTAACACTAAGTTTCGACAAATCAAGAATAGGTTTGTGCATACACTTATTATCGTTCTTATTGTTTCTTTTGTTGAGGCATAATTTCAAGACAAACTTCTGTTGTTGTCGGCATAGAGAGATCGGTATTTTAATTCAAATTACAAAGTATTTGGTTTTGGCATTTTTGACGCAGGCACTTTTAATTTTAAGTATAAAAGAAGTTTATAATGATAATGCTCAAAATTTACACTAATTAGCAGTTTAAGCTGAATTTTGATGTTCGATTTTATGTATTATTTTATTTATTCAGTATTTTTTGAAAATAAATCCTGTAAATTATTAAGACTATAGTGCAATATCTTAATTTAGGATAAACATTACTAATATGATATTTCAAAAATTTAGTTTAATTAGAGCAAAATAGGTACGTATGCCCTTTCTCACAATGTTGCATAGAAGTGTTTCCCGAATGTTCGCAATTCCCAGTTCAATCTTAAAAAGTAGTAGGAAAATTCAAACAAAAATAGCACTATCAGTTTATATTTGTATACAATGGATCCTATACGGTTTATATATGCAAAGAAATATTAGTATAAATAAGTTTTTGAATAAAAAATATATTTATATTTTGCACAAAATCTTCTCACATATTTTTGTGGTATCGCTATAGTATATAACGAACGTTGAAACATTGAAGTATATGCTTAATTTAGGTTAAACTTAAAGATTCATAATTAAACTTAGTTTAAATGTATTAAACCCTATTGAAGTTTAATAATAAAAAAGTATTATTAAAATAATACTTTTGAAATGCAACCGTGCAGATGATAAACAACAAATACGGAACTGATAGCTCATAGCAGCTGTCAATCGTTTTTTCCTAACCTGACATTAAGATTTTTTTGTTATCGCAAAAAGCCTAGCGGGCCGGTTCCAAAATATTTATAACCCGTCGCATCCCGAGAATAACTTTTTCTTAAATTTCCAAATTAAAAATAGTTAACTTTATATTTAACTTATTTAGAACGATCAACCAACAGTATACATTTTAAGGGCATGTCGCTTCAGGATGAAGAGGGAGTTCAGCATAGAGAGGTGTCGGAATGGGTACGTTTTGGGATGCGTTTGGGTGTAAGTTCGGCCTTGCACCCTTTCGAGTATTCCAAAGTGTTGATACAATTAGGTTATGAGCCAATACCAGCTGTGCCTGGACGTTCGTTTTTGGGTAAATCGATAATGGTATTACCCAACATATTTCAATATGGTAAGCCGTGATTGTAAAAATGTCTGTCCTGTGCATTTAGTTAATTATTTAATTTCAGCTGGGCACATACGTAAAGTAGATGGTTTTTATGGTTGCTATCGTGGCCTAACACCCAAATTGGTAGGTTCGATTTGCAGCATGGTTTTTAGCGAGAAAATTGCAAACCGATTGGGTTTGCAGGCCATGGATGATAAAAAAGATGAGGATTTGTTAACAGATGAAGAACTGTAAGTCGTTTAATTTTCATAAATTTATGCAAGAGTATAAACTTCGTATGAGGTTTATTTGTTATTAGACTGTAAATTTAAACCTTAGTCTCAAATTTAATATTCATTGCTTAGTTGGGAAATAATCTGAAAAATAACACTACATAAATACGGTAATGAGATAAATTAAGCATCACCAATCAAATTTTTAAATTAATTTTTTTTTCGACAAGAGGATAGGATGGTTTTTTGTTGTTTGTATTTGTTTTGTGGAAAGAATATTTAAGGAAAAATTAAATAATTGATATATTTTTATCAGGTTTTTAAAAACTACTCATTTAATGCCTATAAAAATAGTTATTACTTCGAAAACGTATCTGAACTTATAAAATATTAAATAAACATTAGAGCAATATTAAATTTCACTAATGCAAATTGACTTTTAACTAAAACCACTAATCGAGATTTGCCATCTTAAATATATTGTCACATATTTTGTAATTTATTTAAACTACTGAATCTCTGGAAATTCTAATTTTTATTTTTTTAATGAGATTTCGTATTTAGTCTGTTAATTGGTCATCTCCAAGAAGTTTTATTGGAACATGTCTCAAGCACGGACAGCCCCAAAGACTGTAGTGTCTGTTCTCGGCTTTGACGATTATGAATTAATGTCGGCAAAGATACCAAAGTTTGGTTAAAGTCCTTAATTTCTGACTATGGAGTTTTAAAAGCGTAGCATTAGGACTCTTTCTGAATCCTAAACGTTGCTGTGGTGTTTTATCTTCTTGCCATTTTTACTTTAACACGTTTTGAGCCTGTGCGGATTAAATTTTTTTTATCTTCGAGGGTGCTTGGTATTTTCTTAATAACATAAGATAATCATTTTCTAATATCAAAAGTGTGCAAAGTAAAGATTTAATTTTTCATTAAAAGAAAACACTATATAATTTTTACTACTTAATTTTCTTTTTTTTAGGTATCTGCAATTTAAGGTGAATCTTAAACGTGATATTGCGCTAAGTGTATCAGGCATAATTATATCACAACCATTTCATGTGGTCTCGGTGCGAATGATGGCACAATTTATTGGACGTGAATCCCTTTACAAATCGATATTAGGTTCTTTTGTTGAAATCTATAGAACTGAAGGTATATTAGGATTTTTTTCTGGTATCGTGCCCAAAATATTATGTGATGTTGCCTGTGTGATACTAACTAGTTCAACAGTATTTTTGCTTAATAAATATTTTATCAAAGACAAAATTAGCAGACAGTACTGTGCAGGTTTTACACAAGTAAGAGTTTTTAGCTTAATAACTTTATAATAAAGCAAATTTCCAATTTCTTTTTATAGTTTGCTTTTTCCAGCGTATTGTATCCCTTGAATGTAGTATCGACATGTATGGCGGTTAGTGGTTCTCATTTAATGGCAGGACAACCACCATTTATGCCTGTATACAAAAACTGGATAAACTGCTTCGATGATTTGCACGCCAGAAATGAACTTAAACGTGGAAATTCCATTTTTTGGAGGTATTTTCAAATTATTTTAAATTAAAGGAAAAATGTTGATAATTTCCTTTTTAAATTAGATCTGCTGGTAATTATGTTAAGCCGCTTTCCCATAAAGGTGGCTATGCTATGTTACCATCAGTAGCCAAATATCAATAATGGATGGATGTGGATAGAGCTGATCGTCGTTTTAGAAATCAAAAAGAAAATTGTTTCCTTACCACCTTGCATGTTGTGAAAAAACAACAAAACTAAAATAATGGTTCCCAATTATTAATTACTCTTAATTTTCATATATTATGCGTGTACTCCTGCTTTTAACATTCGTATGCTGAAATATAAAATTTTTAAATTGTTAGGGAAGGCATTAAAAAACACGGGCAGTTGCTGCTGTGAGATTAAATTGTTACAACTTATATTCTTGGTATCATTTTTGAAAGCATTTCGACTTATTTTAATTATTTTTATGTTTCTGTTATGTTATAATGGACAATTATGACTATTAATCTTAAATAAAACACATTTTAGATTTTCTTTAAAAAAAATGTTTTTTTATGTTTCTTAAATGTGCCTTTAATTATGAAAGTGGTCCAAGTCAAAATTTAAAAAAAATAATTAACCAGTTATTTTCATACCACATTATTTTAAACTAAATTTACTCAATGCAATTTTTACGAAATTGTCAATCATGAACCATTAGGTAGTGGTTGTCGCATAATGTAAAAATATTTTTTAATTTATTCAAATGCAATTCATTAAATATCTCGAAACAAGATATATATGACTTGACCACTTTCATTATTTTGGGCACATATATTTATTGTTATAAGTATTTATAGCATTTACAGTTTAAATTAAACCTTTTTCAAAATAAATGAAAATTTTTTCAGAATAAATTAAACTTTATGCAAATTAAATTAAACATTTTTCAAATTAAACAAGTTTTAAAATTGAATAGAAAAGAACAAAAAAAATAAATAAATAAAACATTAAACATATTCATTTTTAATTAATAATTAATCCCTTCCCCTTACGGTTGGCACAACAACATGAGCTCTTTCACCTACCTTAGCACGTGCTTGTAAACGCCGTAAGTGTAAGTTAAACAAACCCGCCTATAAAAATAATCTTTTCTTTTTCTTGAGGAGACCGAATTGCAAATTCTGAGGCATATTGACGACAGTTTTCAATAGTCGATGCGCTATTCATACGGTCCATTTCGATGGAAGCCATTATCAGCGTTATTTTGAGTTCTTTTAAGCCATTGAAAATTGTAGACAACGCAAGCGTTACATTAAGTTGTTCAAATAACTTCGCGAATATTTTTCAAAGTTATTCCCGGCTCACTCTCCACAATCGTCTCAATTTTTTCTTAGGATTGCGGGACTTAATTTTTTTGCTTATTTTTTCCACGAGGAAGTTCTACAGGTTCGTAGTGATTTTTTATATCGCGAAATAATAGTTTTAGTAGTGTTTATATTTACTGACGTTATACGAGATACTTCCGCGAAACGTTGGCATATTTTCCTCTACTTCTTATTGTTCCGCTAGCTTATGTTTTTTCTAAATCACTCATTTTCAAGTTTTGACTATGAAAGTGCAATTAATACTACTTTTATATTCAATTGCATTGACCCCTATCAAGTTAAGAGAATGAATCATCAAATAAAAGTTGAAAAAAAACTTGTAGCAAAAACTAATATTTTTTCCATCCATACGGCTTCAACGAAAGCAAGAGTATTAGATTTATCCTGAGAGCACTCAATGAACCTAAAGGAACTCATTAAAAAACACATTTAAATCATCAGTGATTAGTGCTCAAGTGGTGCTTATTTTATATTTGGTTTCTTCAACAGGAGACTGCAGTAGACCACAGTCCTTGACTGATGGTCCCCTGAAACGAAAATTTGTCAAAGTTGATATAAGTATTGTATTTAGCAAAATTTTGTGTTAAATATGAAAACATAGTAATGGTAATAAAAAAGGATAATAAATTTCCTTTCTTTTATGGAAAAACTGCTTTTGTGAGTTAACATCAAAAAAATATTTTCTCGTTTTTTCTTTCTAACAAGCTTTTATAATTTGCCTGTATTTGTCCGTGTTCTATCTACCGTGTCCGTGTAAAATCTACCAGATGGCAGAAATCGTATTTACAAATTGTCAAATCCATAAAAAAATTATACACTTTGGACAATATTTTCTTACGAAAATGTATTACATTAAATCAACATGCATATTAAAACAAATTTATTAACAAAGGAAATGAAGAATTGGAGAATCGTAATAAATTGAATTAATTTTTAATTTTAGTTGGCAATTTGGACCTCGAAAATAAAATGTGTAATAAAATCCTCTAAAGCCAAAATCGCTTCTCTTATGTGATTAAAAGAAAAGGGGTTTGATTTTGTCATGCGTATGATTGCGCGAACGTTTATGACAATTTTTCTACAATTTATATACTTAAACTACATATATGAATAATTTTTTCCAAGAAATCGGTCTGATTTACTTCTACTGTACAGTTTTGAATAAGTTGGAAAACAATATATAATAATGTATTCAGGAGGCTTATTCTAAATTGCGATGCGAAAATTATTGCGACGCGCAAATGAAACGCGATGCGAAAGAAAATCGGTATTCTGTTAAACTTTCGCGATAGCATTTGCAATTTATTTTAAATCTGGCAATGCTGCTCAAATAAACCTCAGTGTCAACAAACGTCAAATTAAAAATAAATAAATTGTTTATAAAATTTATTTAGGAAATTCTATAAGAAAAAATAAAAATGGATTCTGTGGCACTGTGGTTCAAAGATGAAGAAGGCTGTGAGCAAAATGAAAGGATATAGATAAGATTTCTTAAAAGGATTTGTTGTCCCGAAGGCAAGTGCGTCCGGTAATCCATTTACGGAATCCGTCAATTTCACCATTTGCCCCTATAAGAGACACAGTTTTATTTCATCTAAGCTTCTGTTTGGTGTGTACTTGAAAAACGGGCCAAACTTATTAAAGTTGAAGACAAATATTTTTGAACTGGTTTATATATTCAATAATTTTTTTCATCCTGCAGCTTCTCTAATAGGTGGTCCATTGTTATTTAAATCTTCAGTTAACGTTTGCTACAAAGTATTTGCCGACCAGGGAACGAAGCCGATATCAAATTGCCACCGGCGGCGGCTAAGCAAAATATTTGCGGCGGCGGCTAAAAGTCGGCTAAAGTCGACAAATTTTCGGCTGCGGCGGCTAGGATAAAATAAGTTCAGCGGCGGCTCAAAGTCGACAACTGTTAATAATAAACGAATATATTTTTTTATTCATTGTATACTCAAGGCCAGGTTTCACTATCATACACAATCGTACGCTTTCATCACTTTTAAAACCGTTTCAAGATGGCGTAAATTACTTCAGAAGATTATAAAATCGCACAGATCGGTCAAAAAGTCTGTCACACACATACCCTTTTATTCCCCACTATAATACTTTTTGAGCACACATGCAATTTTTGACAGATCGTACGTCTGAGCATGATAGTGAATCGTGGCCCTTATAATTATCATCAACAGGGATTTATAATAAAAATTATTTTTATTGATTTTTACAAAGGAAAAAGTAACCACAAGAAAATATCTGAGAGCCAAGTCAAGCACACCGTTTTGATCGTATTCAACTATAATTTCAAAAGATCGTTCGCTTTTTAAATTTTTGTTTTTAATTATTTTAAATTATTATTTATTTAATATTTCATGATTTTTATTATTTTTGGCAGGAAAGATTCTTATGTAATGGTTATTATTTTTTTTATTGATTTTTAATTATTTTGTCAGAAATAACTTTCATTTTCTGATTTTAAACTGATTTTTTGTTTTACAAAAATTATTATTATCTAATTTGTATTTGGTCGAAATTACTGTTAGATTTTTAATTTTTATATTTTTGCGGAAGTTATTGTAATTTTTGGATTTTTATATTCCGCGAAATTTCCAAAACTACAAACTTTTCTTACACAAAGGTATTGCTAAATCTAATTACTCGTTGATTTTATTCATTTGAGAATAAGAATTACAATAATTTTTGGAAAAAAGACAATAAATAAATAAAATAACACGTATTTTAGTCAATGAAGTTTTAGTCGATAATAAAAAGTAAAAATCTTTATCTTAGGGGCTAAGCCGTCGCAGTCGGCTAACATTTTTAGCCGATGTAAGCCGCCTATTTCGGCGGCGGCTCACTGACTTAAGTATATATCGGCGGCGGCTATTAGTCGACTATGAGCCGATCGGCTTCGTTCCCTGTTGCCGACTGCCGTTCATTTGGAGTTTCCAAAAGGCCTCTTGCCAATTGGCTGTGCTTATCTTTATTTCAAATTGACGTCTTTTGGTGGTCTTCTTGCTTGCCAGTTTGAATTAAATAATAAATATATAACGAATAAATAAATAAAATATTATCTTTCACTTACATGTTTGTACTATGCGAATGCTACTTTGTTGTCGAATAAATTTTGCGAATTTGACATTTGTTTTCGCAATTTAGAATAACGACTTGCCAACTTTTCGCATTTGTGGATGGTTAATAAAGAAAACCCAATAACACACTTAGAGAAAAGCCGTAACGTAGTTCAAGTAGCAGAATATCTTATTCGATACCGAACAAGAGAGACCCTAAAAGTAACAGGGTTCGTGATAAAAATAGATCGTTTTTAAAACGAACGTTTTTAAAGAGTGTTATCTACTGCTATTGATTTAAAATTAAAAATACAAAACAACAAACAAATTTTATAAGGTATGAAAACAAATTAAAAAAAGCACGAATGAAAATTCAAAAACGATAATTTTCAAATCGGTCGCTCTCCGTCATATACTTAACTATTCGGTTGTATGTAAATGCAAAAATCAATCCTAACCCTTTTTTGTAGAATATGAACTTATAGGTATTATAGTGTCATCACCCTATCGAAAGATGCTATAATTTTTAATAAATGACTGTAAATGTTAGTTATGTTTGAACATTTGCGAAGTGAGCAAATACAAATTACACGTCAATAAAACATATATTCCAATGCTCTTCAACCCTCAGAATTAAAAAAAACGCCGCAGGTCAGGCGACTAATGTGGACGGCCTACCGTGGTCCTACCTAAACTGGACGAATTGAGTCTGGAAAATATTTGGTTCCAGGTGGATGCAGCAGTGCGTATACTACTAATATAAAAAATCTAAGGTCTTCATTTGTTGGTTGCCTCATCTCTCGTGTCAATGACTTGCACTGACCGGCAATAACACCCGATTAAATCATTCTATATATCTTTTTTAGGGGTTTCGTGAACCACGAATCTATGTCAAGAAGCCTTAAATTATTTTGGTTTTCAAAGAGATCCTCTGTCAGGAATGGGGATACCCACAGCCGAAAGTGGGTAAAATCCACTGATGAGCTATTTGAGCAGTAGTGAAATGGCTATATGGATATGCTTTCCCCCCAGTTATACATTCAATTTGTAGTTTTAAATAAAAAATATTTCATGAGAATATCATGAAATATTTAAAGTTTTTCATTTATCAAAAAACAATAGTCGAAGAACATCGGGAGACAACTTTGCGCCACTTTTAATTTATGTATGTATGTATTTTTTCATTATTATATACATATGTATCTATTCATTTCAGTATCGTGCCTATTAGCAAGAAGTAGCAGATTTATATTGAAAAAACAACCTCTTTGTGTGCAAACCCTTAAAAAATTTCATTTGGATATGTTACTAAATAATATTCAATTGTAATTCTAATTCGAAACAAAAAATTGCATTATTAAAAATTTCAATGTGTTTTCGCAAGTTTTATAAAAAAATTAAACTCAACACTCTCATGTTCGAAAACTAAATTCTCCAAAACTACAACAAAAATAGAAAATTTTTGAAACTCTCATTAAAAACTTTACAAAAACAACAAGAAAATTTTTAAATTTCCGGCATGAAAACATTTTTATTTTCCCCAGTTTACTTTTGAGAGATCTGTAGTATGGATCAATTTTAAAAATTGTGCGGAAAACAGTTTTCTTTTTTTTAAGAACAAACACAAAATTAGAGCATTGAACTCTATTTAAAAATCTTGCAGTAATAATGTTTTAAAATTTTTCAAATTAAAATTATAAGAAAAAAAACATAAATTTATTATCAAAAGAAATTAATATTTCAAATTAAGAAAATAATGCAGATATCTTTAATACTGAATTAATAAACATAAACTATTGATTAAATTAAAATTATTTTTAAATGTTAAATTACTAAAATGTGCAATCTGTTAACATAAAACAATTGTTTATTAATAACTTATTTTAAACAAAAATTAAAGAAAAATTAACAAAATATGTTTTAAATAAATTATGTTCTCTATTTTTTGATTTAAGTGTCGAGTGTTTCGTGTTCCCAAAATATATTTGTACACAACACACAAAAAAAATCTTTTTAGTTTTGTTTGTGTTTTTTTTTATTTTCATAATCCAAAAACTCTTTTGGAATATTGTGCACCCTATAAGTGAAAACAAAACATTCATAATTCATTCAATTACACTGCTTTACAGTAAAAATATTTAATAATGTTATTAAATTTTTTTAAGTAATTAGAATGTGATAAGCAAGAAAAAATATAATTATTTTTCATTTCGGTCGTTGTTCCAGATAACTGGACATTTGTCTTTTGCAATTTACACTTCGTCCTCCACAATCACTTCAGAAGCTGTTTAGTATAACAAATAATTACAAAATCCATTGTTATAACCTTCACCACAAAAAATGGAAAAAGGGTGTATCTAAGTTTGTCACTCCGTGTGTAATTTCTACAATATCCATTTCCCACCCCATAAAGTATATATATTCTGACTTCTTATGCATAGCTATGTCGATTGAGCGATGTCCGTTTGTCTATCCGTGTTAGTGTTGAAATCAAATTTGCCTCGGCAAAAGAAAATATGTCAATTGATCAGCTAGAGTATCGAAAGAGTTGCTATTGGAAATCAGCATGATCGGTCCACGTCCTTCGAGGCAGCAGGCAAAACACTACGCCTACCTCTAATTTGTTCATGTCATTTGGAACAAGAAAATAATTAAAAACTAAAAAAAAAATAAATGAAAAAATTGGCGCTCGTGCATATTTTCCGAGTTACGGGGCTCTGAAATGTTTAAATTTCTTAAAATATCAATATGGGTATTATTTTAAAGCTTTTGAAGAGATCTTTAAAGAAAAATAAAATTTTTTTAATTTCTTAACCCATTAAAAGCCGATGGCATTCTTATGTAAAATTGTATAAAGGGTCCGCCAAATAACTCTTTTTTTGTTTTTGAAAATGCTATAAAATAAATTACTTGGCTTCAACTGCTAAACCAATTGGACTTTGTATGGCGTCATACCAAGGTCTTTATGAAAAATTCGTCTCAATCCGAAATGTTCAGTTGTTGAGAACGACGGTGAATTAATGTTGGTGGCGCTTTACGCACACTTTCTGCCACAGCAGCAACATTCTCGGGTGAACGCAATGTGTTTGACTTTTCACGCCTTGGCTTATTGATAAGGATGCCAGTTTCTTTCACTTTTTTCATAAGATAACGAACATACGGAGCTGACGGTGCTTCTCTTCTTCCAAAATCCGTACGCAATATTCGCACACATTCTGACACATTACCACGATTTTCAATGTAACGTTGTTCAAGCGTATACACAACCATATTCGTTCAGCGGAACGACTAACTGCCATCCCTAAATTAGCGCGTAAGACGCAAAGCAATGTAATTCATAGCTTTTGCGCTGGAATGTCATCCCTAAATAACAGCGTCAACTTTGTGTCGTTAACAGTAATGTTAACTCATTTTATTTTATAAAACCCGCTGTATAAGAATAAAGAAGAGATAAAACCGCTAGATTGCCTTGAAAGTAACTAATTTGTCATTACTTTTCAACCATAACAAACCAAACCAACAAGCAGCCAACTTCACTTTCTAACGCACTGTCAAAATTGGATTTTTCAATTGCTAAGCATTAAGGCCGTGCTATTTAGGGATGCTTCATACATTTTGTATGTACATGAGAAATTTTGACAGTTATCTTGCGCTTTACGCGCTAATTTAGGGATGGCAGTAAGTGTTACCATTCACGAAATAAGCACTAGTTGAAAAAAAGAACGTTAGATGGCGGACCCTGTATACATATGCAGTACCAAAATTTTTTGTATTTTTTAATTCTCTATCACCAAAATATTTGCTTTTTCGACTGGAGTTACTACACTTAACTAGATTTACATAGATGGTGAAGGGTATATAAGATTCGGCATAGTCGAATATAGCACTCTTCATTGTTTTATAATGATATGGGTTTTACACTAAAATTATTGTTTACTGAAATGACCAACTTAGGAAGATACAATTCGGCTGAATGCTGCTTTTTTTATTTTTGTGCCTCCAGAACTCAGTCATTTCTGAACCGATTTTGAAATTTTTTGGTAATATGATTGATTGTGCTTACAGATTGGTCCCGTTTTAAAAACAGTTCATAATATTAAAAATTAAAGGGTGTCCCCATACAACATACATATTTTTTACGTATATTATGAACTGTAAAGGGCGATTCTGTAAAATTTAAAATGACTGCGTATTACTATGGCTCCTAAAAACAAAAAATTATACAAAAATAAATCTAAAAATTAAAGGGTGCCCCCATAATTGATGTAAATTTATGGGCCTATCTTTTGAACCGTTATAGACAAACGCTTGCAAATTGGACAAAATGCCGATTGCCATGGCCGTTATAGTAACAAGTATTAATATTACAAATTATAAATTAAAGGGTGCGCCAATAGTTCATTAAATTTGATGTATATGGCCATACTTTTGAACAGCTGTAGACAGACACTTGAAATTTAAAACGAATGTGTATAAAATTTGGATTTGGAAGTTAAAGGGTGTTCCAATAGTTAATGTAATTTTGTGTATGTGACCAAAGTTTTGAACCGTTACAGACAGAACGCTGAAACGTAACAGGGACCTGTATTGCTAAGCCCACTATATCAACGAGTTTATAATTTGAATTTAGAAATTAAAGGGTGTCCCATAATTTATAAGGATTTACTTATATGAGCCTATCTTTTGAAAACGCTTGCAAATTAGACAGAATGTCGATTGCTATGGCCGTTATAGTAACAGCTGATAATATTTAAAATTATAAATTAAAGGGTGCATCAATCGTTCATTTAATCTGGCATATGGCCATACTTTGAAACAGTTGTAGACAGACGATTGAAATTTACAAAGAACCTGTATTACTAACTCCTCTATAAGAACAAGTATAAAATTTGGATTTGATAATAAACGAGTGTCCCAATAGTTGATATATAGACAGACAGCTGAAATTTACAAGGTGCATGTTTTGTTAAGTCCGCTATAACAAGAAGCTTATAATTTAAATTTAGAAAGTAAAGGGTGTTCCCATAATTAATGTATTTTGTTCTATATGGCCGTATTTTTTGAACCGTTGTATACAAACACCTTAATTTTAGACAGAATGTTCACTACTTTATTT
The DNA here is from genome assembly GCA_916610165.2 of Gymnosoma rotundatum. NCBI lineage: Eukaryota > Metazoa > Arthropoda > Insecta > Diptera > Tachinidae > Gymnosoma > Gymnosoma rotundatum. The sequence goes on from OU744338.1 coordinate 47,665,147, forward strand.
CGTATAATAAGAAGTACAAAAAGGTTATATTACAAATTAAATAGATGATATAATCGGATGTATGTATATGGGCAAACTGTTGAACCGTTACGAGGGCTGCTATATATATTTCTGGCCTGGCAACATTGAGTGCTGCCAAGTGCAATCTGACATTTCCAATGGAAAGTTTGTCATTTTTAAGCATAATCGTACTCAAAAAGTTTTGACGTACGACCATTATTTGTGTTGTTTACAGTGACTTGAAAAAATTAATATAGAAAAAAATGGAATCAACTCGTGAACATTTTCGTGCCATCATTTTTCACAACTTTCGACGTGGATTATCACGACAAGAGTGCATTGATGAACTTAAATTTTTGTATGGCGATTAAGCACCATCCTATAGCACTGTGAAAAATTGGTATAATGAATTTAATCTTGGCCGAAGCTCGCTCAAAGACGAATTCCGTGAAGGTCGTCCAAAAACGGATGTTGTGCCAGAGAACATTGATGTTGTGCGTGAACTCATAATGCAAGATCGACATGCGACATACCGAGAGATAGAGACATCCTTGGAGATTTCTTCCACCAGCATACATTCGATACTGCATGAACACCTGGCCGTAAAAAAAGTTTGTTCTCGTTGGATCCCGCACAATTTGAAAGTCGCTAAAAAAAAGGCTCGTGTCGATTGGTGCAAAGAAATGTTGCAAAAATACGATTTCGGTGCTTCAAAAGACGTTTATAAGATCGTCACAGGTGACGAATTATGGATCTATGCGTATGAGCCCGAAACGAAACAACAATTGACCGTGTGGGTCTTCAAAAACGAGCAAAATCTAACGAAATTTGTTCGTTGAAGAAGCACTTCGAAGCAAATGGTCGCCTGTTTCTTCGGCAAAACTGGTCATGTGGCGACACTACAATTTGTTTGCCTGAAGTCATCGGAGAAATTCGAAAAACCAACAAGGGAAGACGAATCATTGTTCACCATGATAATGCGAGCTCTCACACATCGGCTCAAACCAGAGCGTTTTTGACCGGCCAAAACGTCGAATTAATGGGTCATCCGCCGTACAGCCCTGACTTGGCACCTAATAACTTCTTCTTGTTTCCGCACATCAAGAAAAAAATTCGTGGTCAACGATTTTCGTCGCCAGAAGAAGCTAATGAAGTGTTCAAAAACCATGTTTTAGAGGTGTCTCAATCGCAGTGGAAAAAGTGCTTCGACAACTGGTTTGAGCGCATGTAAAAGTGTATAAATCATGCTGGAGAATACTTTGCAAAACAATAAAACCATTTTTGATTATTAATATTCGCATTTTCACTATTAGGCCAGAAATATATAGAGTAGCCCTCGTACAGACAGACGGTGGAAATTTACACAAAACCTGATTGCTACAACAGCAAGTATATAATTTGAATTTGGAAATTTAAGAGTGATCCTATAGTTGCTGCAATTTAATGTATATTGCCAAACTATTGAAAAGTTGAAAAAGTATAAAGTTTTGAGATATAAGTGTGTCCCAATAGTTAATGTAACCTAATTTATGTGGCCATACACTTGAGCTGTTATAGGCAGACAGATGAAATCGGTTTTGAAGACGGTTTTTTTCGCAAGAATTTTTAACACTCAAATTAAAATCAATAATGACCTTATACTGCAGATACTTATGTAAGTAGGGTACCAGAATGTATACGCACTAGTCACTGAAATTGTAAAACAATGGCCCCTTATTAATATTTTCTGTGTTCAAAAAAATATACATAATAATTGTTTATTGACAAAATAAGATTTGCGTTAATATAAGCAAAATTTTTCAGACAGACAGGTCTGTCGACTTTGATTTTTTGATTCGAAAATTATATATGTACGTACACCTGTGCTCATATAATTAAGTCATCAACAAAGTTTGTTTTTAATTCCATAAGAAACAAGTACTTGCTTTTTTTACATCCCTGATATTTAATGATGGCAAGGTACCGTTACTTTAGCAATTGTGATTATTGATTATGCGTTCAAAAGTTTTATTTTTCAGTGAATATAAAAGTATTAATCTGCTAGCGTCGTTGTAAGTGTACTCACATCATTAAGTCACTCTGTTTTGAAGCGGTTAATTTATATTTAATTGCTGTAGCGGTCTTCAACCTTAAGTTTTTTTTTAAATAAATTTAAGTTAATTTCATTACAATTAGTAGACTGCGTGGCAATGGGCAAGAACAAAACGTTAAGTTCTTTTGAAAGAAAAATCTTTTGGAAAACTTTCAAAAAATATGAAAATATTGCCCAAATTTCAAATATGTTGGGTTATTCTCGTTGAAGAATCAATAATGCAATTGCATAATATAAAAAACACAAAACTTTTGAGAATTTGCCACGTAAAAAACCGCTAAATACCACTCCTTCGGACGATAGGCTCCTGGTAAAACTATGCAAATCAATTCCATTAATGACCTCCACTAAAATTAGAGCGCATTTAGAGGAAAAACATAACGTTAAAATATCTGCACAAACCGTCCGACGTCGTTCGCAAGAGAATTCTCTGAATGGACGAATAGCTTAAAAAAAACCGAATGTCTCAAAAAAAAAAATATTTAAACAAAGAAAAGAGTTTGGCCAAAGAGCATTTTAGTAAGGACTTGATATTCTGAAAAGTGTTGGTTTGGAGTGAAGAGTCAAAATTTAATGTGTTTGGCAATGATGGCAAGCCATACGTGAGACGACCACCTCTTCAAGAATCTAAGAAAACCGTAAACATGATGGCTCGTCAGTGATGATGTGGGGTTGATTTACGTCGCCGGACATTAGGCCAAAAATTAATTTTGAGAAATGTAAAAATTCAAGTACGCAGCTAGATAGATAACAAAATTCTACATATTATATTGAGTTTCCATTGCTTTTGCTTGAGATTTGTTGTTTTGGCACACTGTTAAATAAGGAAAGTTGGATAAATCGCATACGTTTTTATTGACTTTATACGATTTGATCGGTTTGTAATATATTTTCTTGTGGTTAAACGAATAAAGATTTTGTATTGATTTTTTCCTGTGAAAGGCTATATTTGCCGCTACTTACGTTAATTTGTCGAAAAATTTTGTTTTACATTTCTTTTGTTAAATTTTTTGTCTAAAAAGAATGAATAGGTTCTTGAGAGTGATCTCCATCGCGGTCGTACAAAAATAAAATTTACGATCTCTATTTTTATACTGTAGAAAAAATAAGATGCGCGTTTTTGCACCTAAGCCACTATTTTCTAGTATTAGGCCCACTCCAAAAAAAATATTACCTTTCTTTCATGCTTCCACCTGTACTTAAAGCTGAAGATGATTCAGATTCGAAAGAGGTCTTTCAAGAATTAAACGAATAAGGACCTTCACACTCATTATCATCTTAGTGCAAAGGAGAAGTTTTTTTAAATGAATTAATTGTAACAATTTTAAATAAAATTTATCGTTACAATCATAAATACGTTAAATAATGAATAAATTAATTATTTTCAGATAAATAAAATACTATAAAGTAAGAAATTACAAAAATATCTTTTTATTAACATTCTTGGAAGGCAGGAATTGGTAAAGTTTTGGAAAGATTAATAATAAATATTTTTTGGCGCAAAAAATTTTTTTTCCCAGGGACGTTTTTGGGGCTGGGATTGGAAGAATAATTCCACTTGCCCATATAAATTAATTTCTATGGTTTTGAGGTGTTTGTAATCCACTTTATTTAAAATTTTATTATTTTTTCAAATATTTTATTTCACCGCCCACAAAAAGCGGCGGGAAAAAATAGCATTTTAGAATCTGTTGAGTCCAATTTTAAGTGTTTAAAAATTTCTTGACATCCAAAGTTGTAATTGCTAAACAAAATGACTTGAAAATTAAAAAAACTTGAATTTTTCAGAGGTAGGATTAGGTCTTCTTAGGGGAAAATTTTTCACCTTGATCCGATTTTCCTTATTTTCTAACCTTAACAGCCAAGTTTTATAAATCTCGGTGCAATCAGCAAATTTTTAGAGCCAATATATGTAAGCTGAAACAATAAAGTAATGTCCGACTAGATTGGCGTCGTCAGGAGTTGGTCCACTAGTTAAAATTGAGGAAAAAATGACTGGTGACATTTACAAGGGTATATTAGAGAAGCATTTGAAAGGTGACTACGCAGATTCTTTACCCTTAACTTGGACATTTCAACAGGATAATGACCTCAAGTACTGTTCACGTATTGCAAAGAAATTGGTTGCAGATAATAAAATTAAAACCCTGTGTTGTTCAGCACAAAGCCCTTATTTAAATCCTATAGAAAATCTATGGGGGATAATAAAAAGGGCAGTTGCTAAACACAAACCAAAAAATAAGGCAATTTTATGACAAATAAAAGAGGAGGAATGGAAAAAAATTAGTCCTAACCAATGTGCTGCATTGGTCGAAACTATGTCAAAGCAATGTGCTGAAGTTCTAAGTAATAAAGGTTCTCCAACTAAATATTAGCCTAATATAGGGTAAAATTAATTAAAGATTTCATATTCATGTTATAACTATTTTTTTTTTTCAGATGACTTAATTATATGAGCACAAAATAAATAAAAAAGAAAACAAGCAAAAGCGCTATATTCGGCTATGCCAAATCTTATATACCCTTATCTACGTCATCATTTATTTATAAATACATCTTTATTTACATCTTATGTTTGAATATAAAATTACAATTTTCGAGATTTTATCTATATTGATATTGAAACGATTTATACTGATATTTACACATCTTGATTATTCATTTTTTAATTATAACATTGTGCAAAATAAGAAAAAAATTAAGTTCTACGTAAATATAATTTTACATAAAAATGTCACCGGCTTTTAACGGGTTAAGCATTTTTTTGTATTTAATTAAAGATCTCTTTAAAAACTTTAAAATGATACCCATATTGCTATTTTAAAAATTTGAAAATTTCAGAGCCCCGTAACTCGTAAAATGTGGGCGTGCGCCAATTTTTTGAACATGATGGTTTTTTCTTCTTTTTTAGTTCTCTATCGTCCCATTTATTTATTTTTTTGATTGGAGTTACTTTATTGATCCAAATGACATGAAAAAATTTAAGGTAGGCGTGGTGTTTTGCCTGCTGCCTCGAAGGACATGGACCGATCACGCTGATTTCCAATAGCATCTGATCGAATGACATATTTATTTTTTATATAGGACGATGGAGAATTAAAAAAGTGAAAAAATTGGAACTCGCCCATATTTTCCGAGGTATGGGGCTCTGAATTTTTCAATTTTTTTTTAAATATTAATATGGGTATCATTTGAAAGCTCTCGAAGAGATCTTTAAGTAAATACTAAATTAAAAAAAATGCTTAGCCCATTAAGAGCCGATGTCATTTTTATGTAAAATTATATATATGCAGTACCAAAATTTTATATTATTATTGAATTCTCTATCACCCCAATATTTGCTTTTTTGATTCGAGTTACTTCACTAAACAGGATTTACATAGATTGTGAAGAGTATATTAGATTCGGTAAAGCCGTATATAGCACTCTTGTTTTTAATTACTGTTCACAAATGAAAGAACAAAAAGTAGCTTTTACTGTGAACTGTTTATTTTTTTTTGCAATGTCGTCGCTAGTTCAATTCTGAACAATTGCCCTTAACCCAACAATTTGCGGACAATATACACTGTCGTCACTGCTTCTTCCCGGCACAACCCAAAAAACCATCTTTTTCGATAGGGTTTCTTCGTAGTTACGTTATTTTAATAACGTTTTGAAAATTACATAGCGTATAACGCCACATACTTTTACTCCACTATAACGACAAGCATAAGCATACAATAAACTACAGGGTGTTCCATAAGACGTAACTTTAACGCATGTGAGCTTATCTTTTAAACCATGACAGGTCGAACTTTTGAAATTTACACAGAGTAAGTGCTCGCTATATCAAGTATAAGACATCATATTAAAACTTAAAGCGTCTCCCTAGAGAATCGTAAAAAGTACAAATTTAAAATGTCTAACAACAAATAGAATAAACGTGGTACAGAACCCTACACGTGTAAGTTCAATTCGGTAGTGTCTGACTTTTAGATTTTGGAATTCAGCAATATGGTGGTACGAATGGATACAAAAATGACACCGTCATTGGCATATTCTGTAAAACAATTGCGGTAATTGATTTAGAAAGTTTTCGCTTTTGATTAAGTATTTCACTTTAACCTTTTACGACATCATATAAACTAATTGGCAATTGCCAACAAAGATAGGAATTTGACGTTAATAAATTTTTCGTAGTTCTGAAAAGTAGACGAAATTGTATTAAAGAGAATTTTTAATAAATAATATTTCCTTCTTACCCCCTGTTTACATTAGACAATGCTGTCATGACAATAACAATACATGCACAGTTTTTCACTAATACATGTACACATTTCAATTGTCTGAATTACTGTCTTGAATATTTTGAAGACAGTAAACAAGACAGTGATTTGACGTATGCCGACAAATTGTTTTATAATTGCTTTAAATAAATGAAATTTTAATTAAATTATTATTTTAATTACTAAAATTTTCTTTGCATATAATAATAGAAATGGAAAATAGCAGGAAGAAACTCTAAAACTATTTTAAATTTTCCGAGAACGTGCTCATAATGAATTGTCATAATTATTGTCTGGACGCCTATACTACAGAAGCAATTGTCAGCATTTTTGACAACTAATGTGTATTATTTTATTGTTATGACAGCATTGTCTAATGTAAACGTAGCGTTATTTAGCACATTTTTAAATACTAGATTTTTAGTTAAGCTTCTTTTTAGACGACATGTTTCTACAATGTCAAATTTTACTCTGCAAAACACATGCAAGTCGTGTGAACAAATGCAAACATTGCTTCTGTAAAAGCAATTAGCCATGGTTTATTTTCATCTGACAAAGCAATAGAAACTATAAATATCTGTAATAACTGTAAAACCATTACTGTTAATTCTAATTTACTTAATTTTTATTACGAAGTGTATTCGTGTGAAATATTCTGGTTTCCGTAAAAAACTTAATTTCCAAAAAATGCCAATAAAAAGGTCATGCTTAACTTTGCTTGGTTTAAAGCAAACTACATATATACTTTTTTACTGGTAAAGTGCGCGAACACACCTCATGAATCATTAAAGTTGTTTAATTATTGGTTAGTTGGCAAAGACATGTTAACACTTAATTATATCAAATTCGCATTTTAATTGGGTGAATAAAAAACATTCGATTACACTTATTTTTAAATGAATTAATAAATATTTGCTTGCGTGAGTAATAATATGAGTAAAACAAAAATGAAGAGAATTTTATTCAGCTCACGCATTCATTTTTATTGTAATTTCTTTTTGTTTAATTTTCTAAATAAAGGAATAAGCAACGAATGTGTGCATACACACAAACATACATATGTCTATCTAACGCATTCATCTCTTGCCGCCATTCCTTACGTAAACTTTTTCCTCATCATTAAAATCAACCGTACGCACAGCGTCATCGATGTCAGGCCGTCGTGCTCAATCGTTACCGGTTCATATGCTCGAACCGGTTAAACCAGAGCGTGGTCGATGTGTCACAGCCATCTGTTTTTCTTGGAAAGTGATCACTTGTGTTGTTTCGCACGTGACATTAGTTTTGCTGGTGGTTTCCTATTGTGTTGGCGGTGCTTATTTATTTCAACATTTAGAACGGCCGCATGAAATTGAGGTGAAGTATTTTTTTTAACTTATTTATTTTGTATAAGTTTTATTTTATAAACATTTGAGAAAATTTTTATTTGCGGTTTTAGACAATAAAATATTTTATAAATGCACTCTTTTATATATATATATATATATATATATATATATACAGTGATGTGTAATAAAATAGAACCACCTGGTCCCCAATACTTTTACCCCTTATAAATCCCTCATACAAAAAAGTAGGCATAAAATAGTTGTTCCACTAATTTACACCTCTCTTACAAATGTACCCCTTCATTTTATTATCGGTATAAATTTGGATGCGCAAACGTGTGTGCAAAAAGCAGAGCCAGTTTTGAAATATGAATAACTTTTACAAATTAAATTTCTTTTTTTAATTAAAAGTGTATAAAAATGTAAGCTTAGTGTTTTTTAAGTACAATTCGAAAGGAATGCCACAACATTAATAGAATTTACAATGGGCAGAGGAAAATATTCTCAAAATAATTAGATGCTCTAAAAAATGGTGAAAAACGCCGTCAAATATGAAAACAAGGCAGAAAATAGAGGAAGGCCGTCGAAAAATTTGCGTCATGTAAAATAATATCCTTTTGTCACCTCTCCCGTCCTTAAAAGGAGCATAATCTAGATGTTTCTACCTCAACCATAATAAGGCTTCTTATTAGAAATAATTTGAAGGCTAGAAGTAGTAGAAAGAACCCATACCTAAGTAAAAAGCACCTTAAGCATATATTAAAGTTTGCCAAAAATCATGTAGATTGGCCTGTAGGCAAATGGGGAAATATTCTATGGTCTGACGAAACGAAAGTTAATTTATTTAATTCAGAAAGAAGCAACCTTCCTGTACGAAGACCTCTCAATATCGAAATCCGTCTACAATACGCCACAAAAACCATTAAACATGGAGGCGGAAACGTAATGGCATGGGGATGTTTTTCGTCTTATGCTATTGGGCCTTTATATCAGATTGAGGGTAGAATGGATGCCGCTTATTATACAAATATTCTTAATGATACTACGATGCCTTATGCCGAATTGAAAATGCCACTTCGATGGGCGTTTCAACAATGACAATGACCCGAAACACACATCGAAGCGGGCAAAATACTGGTTTGAAGAACATAACGTCAACGTTTTTTTAGCTGGCCGGAACAGTCCTGCCGAGAACTTATGGCAAATAGTAAAAGTATGTCTTCGAGGAACAAATCCATCCAATAAAGACGAACTTGGACTTTAATTCAGCATGCGTGGAAAAATATTCCTACAGAAATATGCCAAACACTTGGAGTCAATGCCAAAACGATGCTTAGACGTTATAAAAAATAGGGATTATTCCACGAAGTACTGAGGTAAAGAAATAATAAATAGTGAGAAAAAATTCAGTCAGTAAACAAAAAAAAAAAAAAATATTTTAGGTAACTAAATTTTGCTGGCTCTATTTTTATGCACAAGCAGGTCCTGTTGACTTTTAAAAATTTAATGAACAAATTTTTATTTAAGTTTTGAATTTCCATATTTGCATTATTGTTGTGTCTTTTACTTTATTAGTAAACCGAAATATAAAAAAAGAAATAATTATAAACTTTTTTGTACATTATTTTTAGTTTGAAAAATGGTAGATCAAAGTGGTTCTATTTTATCGAACATCACTGTACATATGTATTTGTTAATTTAAGTAATTTAAAAAAAAAAGATTTTTTTGGTTTCTGTATTTAATCATGTCAAGACTCTCTACAAGAATTATGTTGCGCAAAATGAATGGAAATTCAAAATGTGATTTTGTTAGAATTTGATAACAATTAAAAATCAGCTCTACTTTCACGAAAAGATGTACCTTCTTTGTACATGGTTTTTGGTCCTTGATAGTTGAAGTATTATGTTACTATTCATTCTTTCCACAATGTATGTAAACGTTATATCAGTAAAGGTCAGGATTGACTATCATACACAATCGTACGATTTAATTACACAAAAATCTGACAGAATTCTGTCCTACTTTAAAAATCGTTCAAAAATGGCGTCGTATGTGCCACACTATTATACAGAAAAGATGCAAAAACAAATGGTTTTAATATTTTGTTGTTTTTTTCATCATTTTAAAAAAATCAACCCTGATCGCATAGAGAAAAATATTTTATGAATTATTTCAAAAGACTATAAAATCGTACAGATCTGTCAAAAACTCTGTCACACACATACAATTTTAATCCACACTATCATACTTTTTGAGCACACACGAAATTTTTGACAGATCGTACGAGTGAGTATGATAGTTATTCCTGGACTTAAATATTTGTTCCTTAACTTGTATTCTCAATTTCTTCAGCCACTTGATATGGAGATGCTTTTTGGAATCCTCGTGTTCCCACGTGTGAAGAACGTTTCTTGTTGAAACTCATGTTGCTTGATATATTATAATTTTTGATACTTCATGTTTCCTAACACGATATTTCCGCTTCTATATCGATGTTCTTAGTTTTTCTTGATTTGCAGATTTAAAAAAAAAAACTTAAACATAAAATGGCCGTAATTAAAAATAACCGGCCTTATTCCCGTCGCCGTTGTAGTTTGAAAACAAAACAAAAACGACAATGTGGTTCTGTTGCAGTCAGTTCTGTTGCAGTTCTTTTAGCAATTTCATAAACGTTGAGACGAAATTTAGTTTTAGTTCCTGAAATAGAAAAAATTCCGCATGTTGCATTTCGGTGTAGGAGAAACCTGTTCCAACACGTATTGGAAGGCAGTTTTATTAAATCTGAATGTGTTCACAAATCTAATGATATGTTCATGCTAATCTAATGATGTGTTTCTAACATAGAATCTGGAATCTGGAAAGGTGTTTACGCTTTGTTGTAGCAACCTTCGATCTATATTGATATCATCTTCTCTTGAACTTGAAAAAAATATTTCAGTACTCAACATTTTTTGATAAATTAAAAAAAAACAACCCTTTTAGAAAAACATCACGATGGGTGACGAATATAGTACAATTTTTTTGATATGCTTCAAAAGCATAAAATTATATTTAACTCGGAAAATCAGGGCGAGCGCCACTTTCTTCACTTGATGTTTTTTTTCTTATTTTTGATTCTGTATCGCCCATATCAGTGGCGGATTTACGGGGGTGGGCTTTCGGGCTGAAGCCTCCCACAAAACGTTCAAATTTATAATAATAAATTGACCTCTATTGAAATATTTATTTTTAAGAATGGCATATTTCCATTCCAATTCTGTTTTTATACGGTAGATTGGTAGATTCTCTTTACATTTTAATGTTTACACTGCTTTACTTTCCTTCTTAAATTTATTATTCAAATACATTTGCAAATGTATAGAAACAAAGTGTTTTAATTCGTAAAATAGCTTGGCTTTAATAGCTCAAATTCCAAAAATTTCCAGGTACCCACCATGTTGCTTTATACGGGAGGTTAAAAAAATTTGAAAATTTCAGAGCCCCGTAACTCGGAAAATAAGAACGAGCACCTATTTTTCACTTGATTTTTTATTTTTTAATTCTCTATCGCCCCATATATTTAGTTATTTTTTTTTTATTTGAAATACTTCATTGTTTCAAATGACATGAAAAAATTAGAGTTATGCTACTGGCTCGAAGGACATGGACCGATCATGCTGATTTCCAATAGTACCCCTTTCGACACTATGTTTGATCGATTGACATATTTATTTTACTAACACGGACGGACAGACGGACATCGTTTAATCGACTTCGCAATGCATAAGAAGTCAGAATATATATATACTGTATAGGGTCGGAAATGGATATTGTAGAAATTACATACGGAATGACAAACTTATATAATATACGCTTTTTTCACTTTTTGTGCTAAAGGGTATAACTAGTAATTTTAAGTAGTTACTAGATTTTATTCACACATATTTTCAGCAAACGTTGGAAAAACTAGCTTGAAGTAGGCAACAAAAAACAATAGCTTTATCTGAAAATTTTATTTACCTCAAATTTAAGATCTGCTTGTTTTAGCAGAACTAAATTTTTATTCACACCGCTCATTAACGTAAAAAGGGTATAAAAACCATGTAACTAACAAAAAAATTCCAAATCTATTTTTCGTAGATTTCGTGGTTTAAACGAAAAAGTATCTTTCTTCAATCAAGAAAATAAAATGTTGATTTTTTTTTTGTTAGTCACATGGTTTTTCATTTACACCATCGATCGTTATTTTTATTATTGTACTTATTTTTTTTTATTTATTATAATTCTCAAATAAATCCATATCGAATCATCCAGGTTAAAAAAGGAATACAAAACTTACGTTTAAATCTAACCGATAAAATCTGGAATCATTCGGACAATCTAAGCGTATTAAACGAAGTAACATGGACGAATGTGGTTAAAGATGATTTACAAATGTTTGAAAAACAAATACTGACTGCCATCAAAACGAATGGGTGGGATGGTGATGAAGATGTAACAAAATCACAATGGACATTTGCTGGATCCTTGTTCTATTCGATTATAGTTATAACAACAATCGGTAAGATTATAAAGAATTTTTTAAACGTAGTAAAAATATTATTAAGTTGAAAAGGTTTTCATTTAATAGTTTGTTATTTAACATTTATTAACTTTTAAAACATTTAAACCATGGCGAAATCATGTACCAAGTTCTGGCTGAGGCGAATTCATTAATTTTCATTTTTTCAATTCTCTTTTAAAGTTTCCGCGTCTTTTAATTTAATTTGTGTTATTTCAAATAATACACAAACAACAAAACGTATGTAGAGTTCGTACGCAAAACAAGTGTAGAAACAAACAAAAATTTCATAATAGCAGTTTCGTGGTATAAGTTGGCTAAGTATCATGAGTGAAGAGTCAGCCGTTCAAAAAATTGTTCTACTGCGCATCTACGTCACAATAGAATGAAAATGAGTGTTTGTTGTTAAAAGTGTAGGAGATTTTTGGCGCAAAACTTGAAATAATTGTATAACTTCTAAACGGGTGCATCGGTTTGAACGGAATTTTAAATGGAAAGAAAAAAGATATAGTCGAGTAAAAATTTTGTGTTTAGGCTTGTACCCCGAGAAGAAGAACAGCTATTTCGAGCTACCAAAGTTTTAAATTTTGGCTTATATGAAAATTTTTATAAAAAATTATTAATTTCAGAATCTTAATTAATCTTTTTATAAAAAAAAATACATATGTAATAATTATTAATGACCTTAATGCCAAATAACTAAAAGTTAAATAAATTTGTTTTCAAAATAAAATTAAAACCAAAATGTTTAAAAAATAATTTAATTTTTATTTTATTTTGAATTTACTTTTTTCGTGCTTGATTTCTTCAAATATAAATATTTCATGATATTCTCATGAAATATTTATTACTTTAAACTAAACCAAAAAATGAAATGTATTACTGCGGGTAAAGCATATACATATGGCCATTTCAGTACTGCTTAAATAGCTCATCAGTGGATTTAACCCAAATTTTGTATAGAAAACTAGAAAGTCTTATATCAAAAGTCAAATTGATTAAATGAGAACTCCATTGAATCAATAAGACAAAAGACAATAACAAATTAAAAAATGTTTTATATAAAAACACAGCAAACATTCAGTAACTATTTTTATTTTTCTTTCATTTTTCTACATAAGGGATCCCATTGGGAACCGATCATATGTATTTGAAAGATTTAATATAAAAATAAAATAAAAAAACAATTTTTATTAATAAGCATTGTGCATATGCAAATATATCAATATGAAAATTTATTATTCGGAATCTTTTAAAATTTAATTTACTTTATTCGTGCTTGATTCCTTCAAATATAAATATTTCATGATATTCTCAAACCTTAAGCTCCGCATTAAGGTTTCGTATTTTAAAATACACATTTTTTATCATAAAAATAGCTTTTTTACTTTTTCATCACATTTAATATGGTGAGCCTGTTTAGTTAAATTTATTACAAAACCTTGTTTAAAGAGAAGACCGTCTTTATTATTTTTTTGAAATTTTTGGTTCAGTTCTTCAATGTGTTTCATATTTTCAGGTGTCGGCTTTATTAGTTCGCCCTCAGATACATAATCAACCCACGACCTTTCTCATTTTGTGCCACTGCAACATCTTGAATCAAATTTTTAAGTTTGTGGCAAATATAGCCTGCTAGGTTTTCGAGACCATCATACTCTAATTCGGTTAACTCTTTTTTTATCTTTATTTTTAATAAATTTTCACCGTTTTTACTTTCCATACACAAATAAAGTTTGTTTACAAAAAATATTAGGTGTGTTCATTTACTTTACTAGTAAAAATTAGCAACGAGAGAGTAACAAGAAATTTTCCAAAATTACTCTCAAAAATGTGAAAAAGTAAATGAACACTTTACTAGCTAAAATTTGCAAGTTAAAATAGTGTTGTAATGTATAGGTACATATGAGTACTCAATAACTACTCCTATAATTTTTGGAAAAATTATAGATGTATGTATATTATTATAAAAATGATGTGATTATGGTCATTTATATTCAGCATTGTCGTAACTGGCGTTTTTCGAGTACGGCTTGTAATAGAATAATGAAAAGTTTTGCAATTTTATTTAATCTAGTACTTGATGTAGTCGAAATACGCTATATACGATAAAGGTGATTAACTGCTTTTGACTAAAATTAATGAAAAAATATCTATTTTTTGTTAGTTTAGCCTACACATAGAATTTTTTTTTTTAAATATCGGAAATAACGACAGAATAAGGTCGCAGAAATGTTTTTGTCCATCTTTATGATTTATTTTCCAAGCGATTTTCATAAAATGGTGTTTTTAATGCGTGGTAAAATAAGCATGCGTTAATAGATATTATTATTAAGAATTTTTGTTCGTTATTGTCTAACGTTAATACTCCGCCTTTGCAATCGTTTGCAAACTATAATAATAATATTAAACAGCCGGCGAAAAACGGGTTAAATACATTTTTTAAAGAAAACAAATTAGAGCAATTTTCATTTTCATTGAAATAAAAAGCTTTATCCAAAATAAAATATCAAAAGCAGTACAAAAGTAATTTAATAAATTATGTGTTAATTTAAATTTATTTCCCAATATATATTTAAACTAATTGAATTTTTTGCCTGCTTAGTGTAAATTACCGAGTAGCTACCTACTCATAACATTTACAACACTAAGATTTTTTGGCGGAACATCCTTTGCCACTGATGTACTAGATACTGTGTTGCTTAGTTCAATTTCATTAGACATCTTATTTTGCTTCTGTTGTTTCTAAGTTACACAAATATAAATTTATCTTTTTAATACTTTTTATCGCTTTAAAAGTTTACATTTACTTACAATTTCTTAAATTTTCCAAAATATTTTTATTTTCAACTTAATTTTGAAATATTTTTTTGTAAACACAAACGCAAAACAGCTGTTTGAATAATTATTGCAAGTAAAAATTTTACTTGTAAAAACTTGCAAGAATTTGTCTGTCTCTCAATTTTTTACGCTCTTTCGACGCTCTCTCGTTGCAAATTTTTTGGGTTAATGAACAGCGTTGTCAACTTTGAAATTTCAAAACGCACCAAAGTGGAGAAAAAAATGCACTATTTAAGAGAAAACGCACCAAGTTTTAGAATTTTTTTTTTGTTTAAAATCTTGATGATTTAGTTTTTGAAAAAAGTGTAATTTTTTTGTATTAAAAATATAACAATAAAGCAGACTTTAAGTTCAAGGTTTTTACAAACAAACAAAATTAAAAAATAAAACTTAAAAAAAATAAAAAAATAAACAAATATGTTTGTGTTAATTTGTACATTTTTTCATATATTGCATGCACAACTTTTGAAATAAAAAACAGCGATCATTCATAAAAAAATATTTCTGTATAATTACATACATACAGTTAATAAGTAAAATTTCCCTACAAAATTCATGTTAATTAAAGGCTTATAAATGCAAAAAAAAAAATTATGAATAATTTGATTTCAAATTATGATACTTTGTAAACATCATTGCTATTAATGCGGCAATTAACACTATCTGGAAGTTCGTAAGCTTCAAAACAAGACATTCGGTTACGTATCTTTGATTTAAATAAATTCATTGAACTTAAAACGCGCTCAACTTCTGCATTTGAGTATGGAAGTGACAAAAAAAAAATAAAAAGGGTTAATATTAAATGCGTCTTTATAACATTTAACTTCAGTCCAAAATTCTAATGTTGAATCAATATTGTTCCATTGCATAAGGTGAACCATTCGCCACCCGTTTTAAATACTAGACAATATTTTGATATCGGATTCAAATTGTACTGCTATTGGCATGGTATAATTTTTGCAATGAGATAAAACTTGTTTTACGTTTAAAACGTTAATTTTTTGTAAAATTTCCAAAATAGAAGGCAGTCTTGCCCGAATCTCGACATAATGTCAAATTTGCAAGCGTTTGTCTATAACGGTTCAACAGATAGGCCCATATAAGTAAATATACATCAATTATGGACACCCCTAATTTCTAAACTTAAATTATAAACTCGTTGATATAGTGGGCTTAGCAATACAGGTCCCTTTTAAGTTACAGCGTTCTGTCTATACCGGTTCAAAAGTTAGTTCACATACTTGAAATTACATCAACTATTAGGACACCCTTTGCCTTCCAAATCCAAATTTTATACTTGTTGTTATAGTGGACTCAGCAATTCAGGTTCGTTGTAAATTTCAAGCGTCTGTCTACAACTGTTAA
Source organism: Gymnosoma rotundatum (assembly GCA_916610165.2). Taxonomy (NCBI): domain Eukaryota; kingdom Metazoa; phylum Arthropoda; class Insecta; order Diptera; family Tachinidae; genus Gymnosoma; species Gymnosoma rotundatum. The sequence goes on from OU744338.1 coordinate 47,681,576, forward strand.
AAAGTATGGCCATATACATCAAATTAAGTGAACTATAGGCGCACCCTATAGTTTATAATTTTTATTATTAATACTTGTTACTATATCGGCCATAGCAACCGACATTCTGTCCAATTTACAAGCGTTTGTCTATAACGGTTCAAAACATTGGCCCATATACGTAAATCTACATCAATTATGGGGGCACCCTTTAATTTTTAGATTTATTTTTGTATAACTTTTTGTTATTGGGAGCTATAGTAATACGCAGTCATTTTTTATTTTACAGAATCGTCCTTTACAGTTCATAATACACATAAAAAATATGTATGGGGATACCCTTTAATTTTTAAGATTATGAACTCTTTATTAAACGGGACCAATCTGTAAGCATAATCTATCATATTATCAACAATTTTTAAAATCGGTTCAGAAATGACTGAGTTCTGCAGGCACAAACATAAAAAAGCAACATTCAGTCGAATTGTATAACCTCCTTTTTTGAAGTCGGTTAAAAGTTAACTGATCACGACAAAACTGTGCTTTTGCTAAGCTGTTTAACAGATACGACAGCAGCCTTTACTACAAAAACAATGACCATGAAAATCTAAAAGGGATAGTATATTCCATACAGTGAAATGTTTCTTTTTTAACATAACATAAATTAATACAACAACAATACCGTTTCATTTTGTGCTTATGATTTGGTACGTCTTAAACGAAATGAAATTAAAATAGGTCTATTTTTTATACAAACATTTTTTTTCTCACATTAAAAAAAAGTGGTGTTAAATTTGCTTTGGTGCCACCACAAATTAAAAAAAGCACCAAAATTGAAAAAAAAACGCACCACGCACCAACACGTGAAATTTTCGCACAAAAAATTCGAAAAAGCACCCAAAATGGTGCGAAACGCACCAAGTTGACAACGCTATTAATGAACGCTTTCTAGTAACAATTGTTACAAATTTGTACAAATTTTTAGTAAATGAACACACCTATTCTATGCCTACGTTACACATAAGAGAGAGAGAACGCTTTACAACAAACAAACGGACATGCGCAATCTTGTTTTCTCGATTCATGGCTAAGTATAAAAACTGACAATTCTAGCAACGGCGAATATGAATAAAGTCGCTACTGCTAGCAACTGGTGCATTATTTCGCCATGATTTTAACTAAAGCTTATCAACATTAAACAGAATCACTTATGAAAAATAATTTTATTAACGATGAATGGTTTTAATAACATCGATGAAATGAATGGTATAAAATACAATCTGAGCAGAATTACAATTTCTTTAGATTTTTTGTCACTTTATCATCTACTTTCTTATCGATTGTCCTTAAACTAGCACTTTTACCCTCCAATTTTGCTGGATACTCATCTAAACCAAAACCATAGTTGGGATTATAATATCCATTAAATGGTGGATTTATATTAAAACCAGAATTTTCATTAAAGCCTGCATGGAGATTTGCTAAGCCATAGCCCTCTGTGTAATGTGGCTGTTGGGGATATTGTATTTCTGGAAATGAAGTTTGAGGATATAGAGCACCAGCAAATTGTTGGTGATTGTTAGGTATCGCAAATGAAGCTTGTCCAGGATATTGAGTTAATACATTGTTGTGACCACTATAGCCAGGAAATCCGTGGTTGTTATTTACAGACGATCCTGGATAGCTCGGATAATTACCAGGCACACCAGTTGGGTATTGAGCTTGAGGTCTGCCAATAACTCCAGTAGGTCCTCCAGGACCCACTAATATGGCATTTGGAGCATTGCCCGGAAAGCCAGCAATTTGTGGATAGCTACCAAAACCATTATAATTGCCAGCAATAAGAGGATGCCCAACTGTTCCTGGTGGTATATAGGGACTATTTTGTCTACTGGTTTCATCACTTGCATCGGTATAATCATCAATATCATCATTTTGCGGCAAACCCTGTACGGGACGTTTTGTCGTCGGTTCTCGATCACGATCTGCTCTAGCATATTGACTATTTGCGTTAAGAGTTTGTCTATCTGTCGAAGGATAATATCCACTTTCTTTTTGACTTGCTTTTGTTTTCGACCAAATCCATTTGTTTTGGGCCACACACAAATTCAAAGTAAACACAATAAATATTAAAATATTAAGCTTTTGCATTTTAATTCAATTTAAGGTCGCACACATTAAAAACTCTTTAAACTATTTTTTTTTTCAAATTTATTTTGTACAAACGTTTGCTTTACGGTGTGTTCTCTTACGTGGGTGTTTCAAGAATAATTTGTTAACTTTAATATTCGGTGACTTTTATAAAATTTAATTTAAATTTATTTCTTTTTTTTTAAATTAATGTCTTTGTTAACACAAATATACAAAAAATCACCCAAGTGTGTCTGCATATCACTGCAGACAAAAGACAAAAGGGGTAACGGCAAGTTACGGTTGATTATTTGTGCTTTTGAATATTTTGTTATTTTATTTTTTTGTTTTTTTTTTCTTCTGTTTATTGGCTATTGCAACAAATTAACCATAATCGGTTAAAGCCTTCTTCTTCCTCTCTTTGTCAATCAAACAGAAAGTACAGATCTTAAACCAGAGTTGGTTGATTCACTTTAATTTGAGAATTTTGATTTTAAGTTAAAGTTAAATTCCTTTTGACTTAAAAAAAACAGATTAAACGACGTTACACTTGAATGACTGTAATTGAATGAGTTTAATGATCACGTAATATTTATGCAAACGTGATCTCGTTAATCACGTAAAGTTTCTAATTGTAAAAAATATTATTGTTATTACAACAACAATACAAGAAAAAAAACCCATAAATTATATACAAGAGTGCAGTCAGTGTAAATTTTTTATGATCTTTTTTATACAGAAAATTTGTAATTTTTCTTTTGAATAATGAATACTCATGGTCAGAGGGTGCGTTTTGAAGATAAATATCAGTTCTTTTGATTTTGCACGATGATAACCCAGCGAAATTTGTTCTTAAGGAGAATGCAAAATAAACATAATTATTAATGAATAATTTTGAGTTCTGAGTTCTAGGAAACTCTTAAATTTTTATAAGTATTGCACTTAATATTTATTATACGCTTCACCTTAAAAAGGGAAAAAGAGTATACATATGTAAGTTTGTCAGTTACTTCACTAAACTTGATACTTCACTAAACTAGATAAAGATAGATAGTGAAGGGTATATAAGATTCGGCATATGAAATAAATATAAGAAAGTCACATCTGTAACAAAATACACGATAATGAACATATACACTGGGCTACATTCTGCACATTTCATGTATTAATTTTAGAGACTCAAAAAATTTTTATTTAGAATGTTTTTATTAATAAAGAATTGAACAACAATTTATATCAAACAGAAATCTAAACATCAGGTCAAATATATTAATTATGGCGATTATGGCAACTTTTACTACAATCAAATTAATTTTCATGTCTAAGTTTGTCATTCCGTGTGTAATTTCTACAATATTCATTTCCGACCCCATAAAGGATATATACTCTGAATTCCTAAGCATAGCGAAGTCGATTTAGCGATGTCGATGTTTCGAAAATCTTGCTATTAATAATCAGCAAGATCGCTCCATGTCCTTTGAGGTAAAGGGCAAAACACCACGCTGGCCTCTAATTTATCCCATATCATTTGGAACAAATCTAATTTACTGAAGTAACTCCAACCAAAAAAAATATATATATGTTTACATATATGGGGCGATAGAAAACCAAAAAAATAAGAAAGAAGATTAAAAATTGGAACTCGCTCACATTTTCCGATTTATGAGCTTTTGAACTCTTCATAGAAAAGTACGATTATGCACCATATTTTTTAAGATATCTTACAGGAAATACTAACATTTCAAAAATGCTTAACCCATTAAGAGCCGATGACATTTTTATGTAAAATTTTATATAGAATTTATTATTTTTTTTTTTTATATTTTTAATTCTAGGAATTCAAGGTTAGTAGAATATTCGTACCAGTCTCTTTAATTGTATTTACGTTCGACTGAAAAAATAAAAATATACTCATTTGAATTAACCAATAGGACTTTTGAGATATAACGTTGATGGGCATACTATTTTCTCACTAACTTCAAAGAAGCAATTCTTTTTTTAATTTGTAGTTGTTTTTGCAAACTCCTCTACAATTATTATTACTTAAAAGGTCTTTTCGTGTCTGATATAGTTCTCTTCGCACATGATAACAGAAGAACATCCATTATCCATTGGTACCCAGTCAAAAGTTATCACTGTTATTTTGATACTTCATTCAATATTCATTTTTAAACCCTTCACCACAAAAACTTGGAAAAAGGGTACATCTAAGTTTGTCATTCAGTGTGTAATTTCTACAATATCCATTTCCGACCCCATAAAGTATATAGCGAAGTCGATTGAGCGATGTCCGTCTGTCAGTCCGTCCGTCCGTGTTAGTGCCTTGGTAAACTTGATGTCACAAAAAAAATATGTCAATCGATCGGATATAGTGTCGAAAAAGGTGCTATTGGAAATCAGCACGATAGGGTCATGTCCTTCGAGGCAGCAGGCAAAACACCACGCCTACCTCTAATGTTTTTATGTCATTTGGAATAATAAAGTAACACCAATCAAAAAAATAAATATATGGGGCAATAGAGAATTAAAAAATAAGAAAAAAAAAATTTAATTAAAAAAAATTGCGCTCGTCCATATTTTCCAAATTACCGGGCCCTGAAATTCTCAAAAAATTTTAAAATATCAATATGGGTATCATTTTAAAGCTTTTAAAGAGATCTTTAGGGAAATACTAAAAGTTTTAAAAAATGCTTAACCCATTAAAAGCTAATGTCATTTTTAAGTAAAATTATACTCGTATATATGCAGTACTAAAATTTTTTTTATTTTTTAATTCTGTGTCACCGCAATGTTTGCTTTTTTGATTTGAGTTACTTCACTAAACTAGATTTATATACATAGATGGTGAAGGGTAATAAGATTTTTTGCTTTGGCTTTATTCAATCTTGTATAATTACACTGTCCAACAAATTAAGACTTTTTGAATGGAACAGAATAGCAACCCCATAATTCTGAAAGGGTATGTTGAGTAGATCATTTTTGTATAACAAACTTATGGTCCAGCACGTCTAAGTTTTTTTTACAGTGGGTCAAAGTTTTCATTTTTTGGTCGAAGCGAGCATTATACTGTATGAAAAAAATGCTGTAAGTTAATGTCTGAGAGAATTCTTATGGTCTGAGTTATATTGTGGAATTGTATGAGGATTATTTTTGTGGAAGATCTTAACCCTCTAACTGCTCCCTTTATTGGTAAATTTGACCCTTTTTTCGAGAAAATCAAAAAATATCCTTTAAAAAAGGACATTTAAGGATTGAAATATTATACGAAAATGTTTGCCGGAAAATTTCAATGGGGGTCACCAAAGACACCATTGTTGTAAAAAAACTCTTGACGCTTAATTAGTAAAATTATACACCAACATATACAAAACAGGTAAAAAAAGCGTCAAGTTCGACCGGGCCAAACACTGAGATCTCGCGTCTAGTCAGCTGTGACTTACAAATCGGGTGTGATATTAATTAAAATTAATAATAAAAAAATAAAAAAAAATCAAGCATAATTGAGCTACTCGGCAGTACGTATCGGGTGTGACTTTTACTAAAATTAATGTAAGAAAAGAAAAATTGAAGCTTAAATAAGCATGGCGGATTCTGTATGACATTTCAGCAACTCACATGCTTAACTACGCTGGAATTTTAAAATGGAGAGTTGAAACTCGACGCTTTAAAAATAAGAAGGAGTTGATAAACTGTCTAAAATCAGAGTGGGAAACTATACCAACATCTATTCTATCGAATCTTATTGAATCAATGCCCAAAAGATGCGCTGAGGTCGTAAGTAACAAAGGATATCATAACAAATATTAAAAGTTGCTTAGGTTTTGAACAGTGAATTTTTAAGTTAATTTTGTTTTTATTTTATTATAACTTCCAGAGAAATGGAATTTAATTTTTGTTGTTATTTAAGGGTTATAGACACATTGTGTAGTAGCAAATAAAAAAATATTTTCTATAAATTTATTTAAAGAAAAGATATGAGTCTATTATTACTTAGTGGGAAAAAGTTGCTTAGGTTTCGAACAATACTGTATATGCAATCACCTCTATGTATAAATAAATTCTTTAGAAAACTATATTATGCTTGCAAATAATAAAAATCTATTTTTATGAAAAAGAATAAAAATAAAATAATATCTAAGCAGTCAAAAGATGTGAAAATAAATTTAAAAATTGTATTATCTTATACCGAACAAGTTTGATTTTGGCAGTTAAGGTCATAATACTTAGCATTTGGTAATTAGATCTGTCAAAAATGGCACGTGTGTCCAAAAATAAGGATACTATGTAATAAAATAAAATGGTATGATAGGTTTTTTTTTATAGGTCTGTCCAATTATCTCTTTTAAGCATTTCTATCAAATAATAGTTTCTCTACGTTCAGAGTTGTATTTTGAATTGCATATTTCTTGTCTGACAATGTGGTACACAAACACACTTTTTTATTGCAATTTTTAAAAGTAGAACTGGACTCTAAGATGGTATTTTTTCGTATCATCTCTGAACCTCTTGTCTACAAAAAAATTTTCATTCAACTAGTTTCATGAAAACTTTGGCTTTAGGACAGGATATTATGCAATTAAGTGGTACAGTTATGTAGGATAGTCAGTAGTGGTTCAAACTTACAAAGTGACATTTTAGCCAACAGAAAAGATTTTTTTCAATTACTATATGTATCATGTGTAATTAACTAGACAGTTTAATATGATAATAATGAAAATGCGTGTTACCAACTTACTGTATTAAACTAACAATATATACTTTGGCAAATCATTTACCGATTTTCAAAACCTTTTTCATTCAACTTTATAAAATAGCGAAAAAGGTATTTTCTAAAATTGTTGTTGATACCTCCGATAATTGTTGAAAAAAAGAAGCGTGTGAAGGGTTACCTTAAATACACAAAATTGCCACTTGCAAAAATTGGAGCTGTCAGTTTACAGTTCGTTAAGCTGGATATTTAAATGAGAGAAAAACACGATTTCGTTCTTGAACATTTAGAAAAGTTTAGCTGGTGTCATTAAAAAAAAAACATTGACTGGTCAATTATCAATATCACTGAATTTGTAGTTTAGATAATGGGTCTGTATGCCACAGGCCTCGGACTAGAACCATACTTCTTAGAAAAATAAGTGCTTAATGCTCACTATAGCGGGATGTTAACAGAGTTCTTTCTGCCTAAATCTGATACACTAATGTGGACGTCATTTTATTAATCCAACAGGTGTATATCCTGTGAAACAATTCCTGTCTGATACATTTAATGCTCGTGAACTTTCTCGTTTCTTTAAAGTAAACTAAACAAACCTTCATGAAAAAGATAACAGAAAATCATCAGTGGTATTTTAATTAATAAAAAGACTTTATTCTCCACAAAATTAATTCAAAATTACGTCAATAACTTTTGCGTTTTTTTTAAAAAAACAGGAGTTTTTTCATCAAAATATTTGTTGTGTAACTTTTAATTAAAATTGTGCGTACAGTTTGTCTCGTATATTTCTGGGATTTCTTGGGATTTGTTCATTAACATTGAAATTTCATTAGCATTGTTTGAAATGACAATGAAAAAGTTTAATTACCGTTTATTTCTGATGACTTTATTTTAACTATAATTGTTTGAAGTAATGCTAATGAAATTTTATTGAAATCGTTTAATTACTAATTACAGTTTAATCAAAAATAATTGTTTATATAAAATACAAATATACGATCGCACAAACTTAAAAAACTATGCATGAAATAAAATTGTAATAATTTGTCGTTTTTAAAAAAGAAAAGTGCCCAATTTTATGTTTGAGATCTAAAGTCTCCTAACATAGTCGAGATTTACACTATGCAATTTTCAGGCATTTTTTTTTTCAATTTTCTGTTTAAGTACAAGCAGCCTCAAAACTCAAGCAATACCATATTGCATACTCCTCCTGCTTCACAAAAAAAACCAAAATTGTATGCTAGTTTCATGAAAAATTGCATAGTGTAAATGCCATAATAATTTTCCATAGCGTCTTAGTTTTCCTGAGAAAGTTCAAACATATATATTTCACCAAATTTTTGTGATCAAAATGCCAGGTCTGGGTACAATTTTTTTAACATCTCGGTATTATATAGTTACGAACAAAAACATAATTCCTTTAAAAAATTGGCAATTGACGAAACTACTGGCGAATATAAAGAACAATATAGAACTTCCTTAGTTTTTGAAGTCGGAGAAAATGTTAATTCTCGTGTGCCTTTCTATTAGTTGTTTAAATATGAAATACAATTTGGTTTTTATAGAAATTTTTATCTATTCGAGCTTTTAAAAATTAAATTTCCTATATTCCTCAAAAGATAGTTTACAATATTTCGGCAAAATGTTGTGAAAGCTGTGGTTATTAACAGAACATTTGATAGAGTAGAATGATTGCAACACTAAAACGGACGAACATAAACGAAATGGATATTATAAAAATTACAAACGGAATGACAAACTTAGTTAAACCCTTTTTGACTTTTGGCAGTGAAGGGTATAAAAAACATGTTAAACATTAAAATTTTGGAAATAAATATATTGCTACGTTTTTCCCTTTTAGAACAAACGTACGGATTCCTTTGATTACAAATATCACTTTAGCTAAATTCTGTCTTCGAACTTTATAGCTTTCTCTGGCTATACTTCTTAATTCTACCGGTCTTGTAAACCCTTGTTCTCATATTTACTAAACATGCGTTATTACTACAAACGCAGCCATCCACGCTACACTACTGTGTTACTTCGTCGAGACATGAACTACTCGATGCCTTGTTTAGTAACCTTAACCATCCACAGACATCTCCACTACTCCTTTTATCCAAGCCAGTCATCCTCTTTAATCCAATAGCCGAAACACACGTCTGCCATACACTGTTACACTTCCCCGCGCTAACCGCTACCGTTCTTACTTCTCGACAATTATCTTTTACTCTTATATTAAATTGGATGTCTCCACTAAATTATCTGCCATGGCTTCACACAGTAATTGTCTTTTCCCTTCCGGGAGGTTTGTACTGCTGTTTACTAATTTTTAATTGTTTCATAACAATTATTATTTTCCACTGTCCAAGGGCGGGATCGAACCCACGATCTTCTGTTTTACAGCACGCACCTCTACCATTGAGGTTGCTCAGCTCATTAGTTGAATAAACTTATTCACCACGCTCACACGGAAACAAGAACAGGGCTTGCCAGATTTGATTATTCGTAACAATATGTATACATATAAATATATGTATAGTACTGTACCTCCCTTTTAAACAAAAAACACAAACTCTTATTTCTTAGTAACGCTATTTGATGATAGATTTTTCGAAAATTTTAAAAGGTTTTAGAAATCCAGAGTTATATTTAAAGGGAAGGTACTGTTTCTAAGTTCGTTTTAGAAACTCATTATATTTCAGAATAGCCATAACTGTTGCGCTTCAGTACTCTCATCGTGAAAAAATAAAAAATAAAGATGTTTTATAAATGTTTACTGGAGGAGTACCTATCACGTGCCCTCCCCACCTCTTCCCATATCACAAAGCATTTAATGAAAAACGCACGTTAATTTCAGAGCAGCCTGTAACAAGCTGGATGTGGGTTTATTCAAACAGTTTTCTAAATTCAACTTCTGGGTTATCAGCAAGAGAATCCAAAATTTAAAAGCGAACGGTTCATTGTTGGGCTTCCTGTGTAGAAAGAAAAATACATACAGTGGACGTCCAATAGTACGTACTTTCGTTTCTACGAATGTCCAATAGTACGAATCGCAATTTTGTTGCATTTTCAGGTCTATAGTACGAATGCAAAATTTTTTTTTACTACTCGATAGTACGAATAGCGGCAGTTTTTGAGAGAATATGATTGAGTATTTTTTTTTGTTTTTTTTTTCTTTTTGCAGTCAATTGCCAAAAAATGTTGGAGAAATATTTTAGGTAACAGCGGTTTTGATGATGAAGATGATCTTTTTCTTTCATCATTAAGAGATGGCAAAGAAGTGCGTACAGTCAGTCATTGTTTAAATTTGCTTCATATAAATTTTCCACATTCTAACTTTAATTATGATGATGTGGAAAATTGGCTGTTGAACACAATATTGAAATTTACCAAACACTTCTATTGAGATTTATTCAAGAAAAGGCGGTGGAAATTAAACTGCAAAACAAAACACGCCAATGCCTAATGACTGATTTCCTTAGCCAACAAATATAATGACTTATTTTTTTTTAATATATTCACACTTATGTGCTGTTTCTGTATTACAGGCGATCAACTCGTCTGAAAAATTTATATGAAAAGCACTCAGTTTTTTGAGTTATTTCCATATGAATTTTTCAGACGAGTTGATCGCCTGTAATATAGAAACAGCACATTAATATGAATTTGCATATTTTTTAAGTTTTTTTACTTTGTTTTGAATATGTTTTATTTTATATAAAATATATTTTCGTACAATTGGGCGTCCACTGTATTTACAAAATCTATCTCTTGCTAAATTGATATTGTTTATTATTGAAAAATATTATGCTGAAAAAATATAAAAAGATCTCTCCATAGTAACACCCTTTAGCTCAAAGTGTTGAGGCTTTAACAATAATTAATAATAAACAAACCACATTTCTATTTTTCTTACAAACATGATATTATCTGCTTGATTTCATTTTCCTCATTCTACGATTACCATATGTAGGGTACTAAAAATAAACTATTTAAATTTAACATGTGAACGGTAAATAAACTTTGTTACATTTAAAAATTAATAATGAAACTCAATAGAAACCTAAAACTTTAATGAACGCAAAAGATATATCACTTTGTGAGAATTTTTCTCTATTTGAATGACCTTGGTGTCTTTTGTTTTTTCTTTTTTTTTTTTGTTATTTAATTATCTTTTGGGTTTTCTGTGGTTTTAATTTCAAATCATAAAAATGAAATGTATAAACTATATATTCAAGGTCAAGCTCAAAGTCTTTTGAGCCATTTACATATACATATTTTGAAAGTATTTAAAAAAAATATTTCGTTTGGAAAACTACAATATTGTTGTTCAAAATAATTATCTAATTAATTAATGCATCATTGTTTCATTGACTACTATCAGATTACTAAAATGGTAAATAAGTTTTTAACAAGAAAGTTTGTTTGGTTGTGCCAAACACTTACCAAACGGAAAAAAGTCTGTATGCAATAGGTCTGTTCTAGATGCATAACAAAATAGTCCGGAGTTTTGAGAGTTAAAAGGAAATTACTCTCTAAATGTGACAAAGTTGTCCGAAATTGCTGGAACACAAAAAAAACACAATTGAACATTCTAAAATACTAATGGTGCTGACTTACTTAAATAAATTTTATTTTAGTAATTTTAGGCGCTTAAAATAAAAAATATTTTAAAAACAAAGCATTTGCATTATTGCCAACAGCTATAAGAAGTGGTTGAATATAAAACGTATAAACCAATTTTAAATGGAAAGTCAAGTAACTATTGTGTGTTCTCCTTTCTTCAGATATTTTACATAAATTCAAATACAACTGTACTTATAACTACAAGTTTATTTGAAAAAACTTCCATTTTGCCTTTTAAGTAATTTTAAGTAAAAACCAAGGCATATTCATTTTACTAGGTAGTAGCGGTAATACAACAAATACAACACTGACAAAAACAACATGCTTTTTTATTGTTGTTTTGTGCGTTGGAAACGTCAAAAACACAAAGAGAAATAAAAGACAATTGCTCTCAATACATATGCTTGCTTTGTCTCGCAAACGCTTGTTGTTAGTGTTTTTTGAAATTCGTAAACAAACAAAGGAAAATGCAAAAACTTTTGACGTTTCCAACTACAAACCAGCTGGGCGGACGACACTACCTAGTAAAATAAATCTGCCTTGGTAAAAACTTTATGTATTTATTTAAAAATTATTTGATTTTTAAAGTAAACAAAAAACAGCTGATAACTTAACTCTAGTCCGAACTTATCCAAAGAAAAAGTTGGTACAACTTTGTACACGAAATTAAAAATTTTACTCTCTTATTTTCTCTCAAAATTGTACAAAAATTGTTATGTGGAACGCTTTTGGACAAATTTGTACAAGTTCGGACTGTTTTGTTATGCATCTGAAACAAACCTAATACTGCCAGGAATTTTGAAAAAATATTTAACCTAGATTCCATAGAGCAAGACAGATCACATAAAAAAATCCTTAACTTGTTTTCATGTTAACTTCTGCAGTAGACATTTGGCGCCAATTTTACGTATCTGGAATAATATTGAAAATTCCAGGATATAGTTATTAATGTAATTATATCCATAAGATTCATTGGAATCTTAGAAGACTTCCGAAGCATTCTGAACGAAAACAGACTTCTAAGAGAGCAGACCGCTAATAGAAATTTTAAATATTTGCTCAAAGGTTTATACCTAGTTCAGGTCTCGTAATTTTGTTTTTCCCAAAAACCTAAAGACCAGTACCTCGTTTCTGTATTTCTCGCATCGTAAAAGTTTTCACATCAAGAGTGAAACAAAAAATTTCATCGTTTCTCGATTTGCGAGTAAAAAGTGTTTCTGGTTCTTAATGCGAAAACAGACAACACTGATTCTGTTTTTACTGGAATAATTCCAGTACTAGTGTCAAATTAAAAGAAAACGTCAAAATAAAGAAATAAATTATCAACCAATATAGAAAAATAGTGAAAGTGTAGAAAAGAGTTAATAAATAAAATAAGTCTTAAATAATATACCGAAAAAAAATGTATAATATAGTGTGGAGGACATGTAATCAATTAGCTTTTGCTTGGAAATTCTTTATATTTTCTAAATAAAAAGATATAAAACATAAATAAATGCATAAATACTTATTGATAATACTTTTTTATTATTAATTTAAATTGCTTTTTACCTTTCGGCTGATTTAGACTCCATGTTTACACAAATTTAAAAATATATTTTAAATCTTACTGGTTCTCGCGCTGTTTTGAAATGTGAGTTATTTTGACAGTTCTTGCGTAAAACTTTTCACAAAATATTGGTACAGAAACACTTTTTCTCGCATACTTCCAATAACTGTTGGAAAATAACCTAAATGACATATAGTTCTCGCATTTTAAAGATACAGAAACACTTGTGTGAGAAAACCTATTTTTTGTTTCAATTTACATCGTTTTTCTAAAAATTCACTTGTTTCATGCGAAAACTTTTACGATGCGAGAAATACAGAAACGAGGTACAGGATTCACTATCATGCTCAGTCGTACGATCTGTAAAAAAATGTATGTGTGCTCAAAAAGTATGATAGTGTAGTGATAAATTATTCTAGTTATCGTCGTCGTCGTTTTAGTGTCAACATCACGCCGTATCAATGTCGACGTCAATTCAATAAAAATTTTGTATTCTATAACATTCCTGTGATGACATCGACGGCTTATCGGTTTTTATGAAATGAAAATGCACAATCTTAAGTTTTTTGTTAAATCTTATTTGTGTTTGATACTTTTGTGGTAAAATGTTTTTAAAGGTGAAGAAAATTTCAATTCAATTGATGATGAAAACTCGAAAAAACATAAACTTGTGTTGGAAAGAAATTTTTTTAAGCAGCATTGCAATATTTTTAAATTGCCGAATCGCACGTATGTACATATGTTTTGCCTGTTTCTGGCTGTGCTTCTGCAGTAAATCAGTTTGATTGTTGTATGGCCATTTTCTTCAAGGTTTGCCGCAACTTCTTTCAGCGGATTAAGTTAAAATTGTTTAAACATTCCTCTGCCAGTGGCTTTAAACTCCGCTTTATTAGCAACCATCTTTTTTCACTTTGAATTTTAAATTTCGCCATCCCTTAAAAGTAATTTTTACAAACAATATTTTGTTACCTTTACCCATCCATCTGCTAATCTTCTAGGCGGACCAAGAGAATTTAGAATATTTTCAATTTCTTCCCATTTTTTTTTAAATTGCATGGAGCAGTCCCTCTACTAAAACCCAGTGCAAGAGATAGATTCTTCTGCAGTTTTCCACCAATTTTTCAAATTGATTTGCATTTGTTACCTTCACTTTTTTTACAGTTCAATGTTATGTTTGGCTTAAATTACTTTCAGTCGTTATGCAAAAATGTGTCGACAAAAAACAGAGTCACGTCAATACAATATCGTCGTAATACTATGTTTACACGGAGCCCAATATTCTTGCTTCGCTCTCTTTTCATGATTCACAGCTCAATCACGACCGAATCAACGTGCTTCGCCATATAAAATCTTGAGAGCGAAGCATTTTGTTTTGAGACGATTCAGCTTGAATCTACTTGCGAAGCATGAAAAATTTCTGTCTTCCCTAATTTTTATCGCAAGTTTATCTGAACTAGCTGTATATAAATGTAAAAAAAAAAAGTATACCAATATTAAAAGTGCTGTGAAAATGTGTGTTAATATAAAAACAAATAATTATATTATAATATAAAATTTTATTAATTACAAACACTAAAATTGAAACGAAAAACTAAATTTTAGAACAGAAGTCAATGTGAAGCATGTAGTATGTGTCGTGGAAACGGCATGCTTCGCAATCATGATTCAGAGAGCGAAGCAAGTGCTTCACATTGCCGTGTAAACATGCTATCACATTTGTTCTAGAATCCAAAAAAATCTTTGAGCAGTAATCGATAAGTGTCAGTTAACACAAGTAGAATAACAAATCGAATGCGTCGACACACATCAACGTTGATATGTGACGACGTCGACAACTAGAATAAGGGTGATTCTCATTAAACAAACATCAAAAAGAACTCAAATAGTTATAAATAACTAAATAAACTTGTAATTATATGTACTATTGATCCAAAAAGAATTGAATTATGTAGGGTAGTTGATGATGACAAATAAATATTCGTAATGAGTATTTTTTTGGGTTTTTTCTATACAATTTATTTTTGTTTATATTTTTTTGTTACATATTAATAGATTTCTTGTTTTTTTTTTTTTTGTAAATTTTTTCTTTTGTTTTCGTATGCACTAAAATAAAATAAATGAAACATGCGATTAAGAAATCATTTATTAACCTTCATTATGTCATGTTTATCGTGCATAATATAAATAGGTACTTGATAGCAAATAATATTCGTATTCGGTGTAATTAGATATGCCATGTAAATTACCTTACAACTTCTAAAGTTTTTAACCGCTCTCAAATAAAAATAATTAAAATGGTTTTAATTACATACAATTGTATGCAGACCTATATAAATTGAAAATTGTCCCTGAACTGAAAACACTCATTAATTTTCAAGCATTTATTTTTTATTATCTCTCGCTTAACATAAAAGTAAATGAATAAGAAATAATTTAAACAAGAAAGGTGAAGAATTCGCTAGAATCCAAGTATGCCGATTTGTCACGCTGATAAATCTCGCGGATTGTTCAACCTAACCTAACTTAAGAAATAAAAATGCATATGCATGTCATAAAAATGTTCCTTGAGAGCCACCCACCTGCTTTACAAATAAGTTTTCTTTTTATCTATTTTAATAACCGCCATTACAGCAAGCTAAAACAGTCATCGATATCTTTTGCTGAAAGTTCAGCAATAGTAAAGACTTAAGGATTTGAATTATCAATTCTATACAAATTAGGTTAAACCACGATTGATTAAAATATTATAGTTTATTTGACCTTTATAATTAATTTTATATTCTAATTGCTCAAGCACTAGGTCAGTTATTTTAAAATAAAAATATATTATTTTTTTCGATATTTCGCCACACCGTTGGTTGGTTGGCATCTTTAAGAAACAGAATATAAAATTATTAATAATAAGTTTTATCAAACAAAAACTACATTGAAAAATTATTGTGAATTATTTATTCGTAGCACGCCCGTAATAAAAGGGACCCGAACTAAAGCTTCTCTTACACTAGTAAAAAATCCACGTGTTGTTCTCTTTAGCTTCTTATGCTTTTCCTTGTGGGCGTTCCAGGAACTTCTCTTTCACTCTTATATAACGGTTAAAGGTATTTCTTGTAATCCTTTTCATCGATTTCAACTTTTCGTTCCATCCATCTACTACTGGTAAGGGATGACAGCCAGCTTATCTGTGCAGTTTTGTGATTGCGGCAGTATTTCGAGTCTTTTGGTGCAGAGCACTCTTTATATTTACTGACTGATACTTTCCATGTGTGGTACGATCTTCGGTATTCGTACCACACTATCTAATTTCAAGGTTCATAGCATAACTAAAAATTATAATTGGATATAACTTAATATGTCAATTGATCAGATACAGTGTCGAAAGAGGTGCTTTTGGAAATAAGCATGATCGGTACATATCCTTCGAGGCAGCCTACCTCTAATTTTTTCATGTTATTTGGAACAATAAAGTAACTTCAATCAAAAAATAAATGTATAGGGGCTATAGAGAATTGAAAAAATAAGAAAAAAAATATCAAGTGAAAAAGTTGGCGCTCGTCCAAATTTTCCGAGTTACAGGGCCCTGAAATTCTCAAAATTTTTAAAAATATCAATATGGGTGTCATTTTAAAGCTTTTGAAGAGATCTTTAAGGAACTACTAAAATTTTTAAAAAATGCTTAACCCATTAAGAGTTCCAATTTTCTTTTATTAATTCTCTGTCAGCTCAATATTTACATTTGATTGGATTTTTGGATGTTGAAGAGTATATAAGATTCGGCATTGCCGAATATAGCACCCTTACTTGTTTAAAGTAAAATAAATAAAAAACTTCGAGCTTTGTCTAAAATGTGATTATTTAAAATATGTTTTTGTCATCTCTGAGCGATAGAAAGATTTCAAATACGCTTGAAGTTTGTTAAAAACCAAAAACGTATTTTCAACTCATCTCGATCTTATTCCTAAATTAATTATGTATGGATGTATGTATGTATGTATGTATGTATGTGTCAAAACATCTTGATCTGACATTTTAATATACATACATAATTCTTTGAATTCATTCGTTGCTAATAAAATTCATTTGTTACTTCGTTAAGGTTATGGACACATTTCACCACGCACGGATTGGGGAAAAGTTACCACCATATTTTATGCCATTGTTGGTATACCACTTATGCTTCTATGTCTTTCCAATATTGGTGATGTTATGGCCACTTCGTTTCGGTAAGAACGACAAGCAGACAAATAATTAGTACGTTCTAAAATTTCTTGTCCTATACATTTTTAGATTCATTTATTGGCGAGTTTGTTGTTATATTTGCACACGAACTTCGAGAAGATCACGCGCTCGTTCACGACAACGTTCGGTACGGAATAATCGTTATTCTTCACGTTCCCAGCCGCCGCCACTGCGCAGATCCATTAGAATATCCCAAAGGTCAGCGCACGGCCCTAATACGAGCGGTGGCCTACAACACGCTTATTCCGATCCCGAGTTGAGAAGTGGAGGAAGAAATGGCTATGCACGTGATCTTGATTACGAACATCCAACTGATCGTCAAATGCATCGTCCATATGGTCGTGATCGTAAGCGTGAGCACTTAATGAACATGGCACCTACAACAAGGAAAAGCAATCGTCATATAACACCATACGAAGATCCTAACTATTTTCCAGATGATGGTCCATACTACACCCAGACCCTTAACAGAGGTTCACGTTTTATTAGCCGTCAAAGAAATCGTGAATGTATGCGCGATCGTCATACTGTAGAACGAGAGCGTCATCTAAGTAGATCAAAACAAAATTTCGATTCGATGGATGACATAAATGATATGAAACATAACAAAAGAGCCATGAGCGTTCGTTCGGTAAGAACACCAAATCTTAGAAGAGATGAAATTTCTAAAGAGTCTCGTGAGTTTAGAGAACTAAATAGACTTAATTCGCATCACTACATGACCCGAGGTAAATCGATGCCAAATTCAAACGTCAGAACAAGGGCCAAGTCTGTTGATCCACGTTTATCGGCCGCTCAGTTTGAAGAAGTTGACGAAGAAGTGATACGCAAAACGCCAATTATATCAAATCGATATGCAATTGTCGAATTGGAAAACCGCGAATCTAGAAATAAAACATATTTGAGAAGTCAGTCAATGCCAAGATCGGCCTTCCACAAAAACACTTTAAATCATTTGCCCTCAAGACACTATGAAGATGAATTTCCCAAACGTGTAGATAATCAACAACGACATAAGCAGCCAAGAAGAGCCAGTTTAGGCGTACAAGCCTCATTGGGACCACCTATAGAAAATTCAAGGTATGGCCACCATTTGGAATTACCTAACTTCGCTAATCATCAAGGACAACGAGTTAAAAGAGAAATATCACCAAGACGTTTTAATGTCTATGAAGAAGATTATGATGAAAAATTTTTAGAGGAAGAAGAAGAGCATATACACATGACACGTCGAAGTGGCAGAGAATATAATGACAGCGAATATTATTCGCCGAGAACGAGCCATAGAAAAAGAAATCCCAGAAAGGAGAAATTAGGTAAAATTTTAAGGCCTTTGTGCCTGTTCGTAAATGCATCAGTGCTCTGCATAATATGATTATTCTGCACTGCCACTGCTAATCAGCTGTTGCGTATGCTTTGTTTTGCTCATTTAAGTGTTTGCATTAACGAACAAAGAAATACTGTGAAAATAGATAAATTGATAATAAACTCCATTTGTCAACTAGATGATATAAAAATGATAAAAATTTGTGTAACGTACTAAAAAAAAAGAAGATTGAAGAATAAAAAACTAAATTTAATTCTATAAAAATTATTAAACAGAAAAAGACGTTCATTGCATCAGCCATTTTTATGATTAGTTTTTTGCTTTTATTTGCGCATAATATACTTCAGTGATGCATTTACGAACAGACGACATTTGCAGTGCTGCCACTTTTTGCATTTACGAACGTACTGCGCATCATATGCAGTGCAGTGATGCATTTACGAACAGGCCCAAATCTTTAAAATTATAAAATAAAAAAACTGTTTTTTTTTTTGCTGCTATTTTAAGAACGTTTGCCTCCCTCACCGCGTATTATGTCACCCATGGGATTTGCTGTTAAGAGACAAATACGAAGGCGTACCAGCTATGACTACGATGACGATTCTCAGTACGGTGATGAATGGAGTGATTTCTATGGCGATATATCTCCCAAAGATCGTCCGGTACCCATCTGGCTGTGTGTTTTTCTAGTCATCAGTTATATATTGGGTGGAGCAGCATTGTTTGCCTATTGGGAGGAATGGTCGTTTTTAGACTCAGCTTATTTTTGTTTTATAACACTAACAACTATAGGCAAGTAAAATTAAAAAAATACTAATGCACTATTATTTTAAAATAAAAATTTAATTGATTTTTATCATATTTTTAGGTTTTGGTGATTTTGTGCCCGCCAAAGGTGTTAAAGATGAATCAGAACAATCTATAGCTTATTGTTCATTATATTTATTGTTTGGCATAGCCCTTTTAGCCATGAGTTTTAATTTGGTGCAAGAGGAGTTCATAGCAAATGTTAAAGAAGTTGCTAAACGTTTAGGCATTTTAAAAGATGAAGATAATGACGACGATTAAAACAGCCTACTAAAACATCAAGGAATAATATTTTGTTTGTATTTTTCGCTTAGATTTATTTACATTTCTATATTTACATTAAGCTTTTGCAAATGTTATCAAGAAAATGTGTTTTATTTTTTAATAAAAAAAAAAGAATTATACATAAAGTGAAAATAAATAATTAAAATTTTGCTACACCGAGAGCAATTAATCTTTATTAAAATACAGAAAAAAAATCATTAAAATCAAATTAATTTACATTTTTCAACTAAATTCTAAAGCAGTACAATCTATTAATAAACTCATAAATGAAAATAAGGACATGACATTTAATTAATAAACTTAAATTATAAATTTACGCAATATTTTCTTTGTTTTCCTGCAATAACAAATAGAGAAAGGTTTCACAAAATTAGATGGATTAGGATTATTTTGGAATTTTCAATTAATCTTACCATTTGATACGTGGATGAGTTATTGTGAGATGAGCTATTCCGTGACAAACTACTCTGATGTTCTTTCAGCGAGTTGGAGGAGAGATTTTTGTTGTTTAAGCAGTTGGGTGTTGAATTTAAAACTGTCTCAGTTTCAGATATGGAAATAATACTTTTCCCAATTTCATCGTCACTTTCCTAGAAACAAATTTACAAATGGTTGTTATATACAATTGACTGATACATATCGTTGGTCTCATGTTGAAAGGCCCTAGCTTACATAATCGTAGCTTTATAGAACGTAAAAGAAACATCAAAATACAAGGTGGCGTAAAAATAACCTTCCGATGTTTTTTTTGGCTGTAATTTAGAAAAAAAAATTAAAAACTTTGGTCTTTTAATTTTTTTACATCAAGTCGAGAATATGATGTGATTTAAATGGCCGCCGCCACAGTTGATTGCCATTTAAGCCCTTTTTATGGCATTTTCCATCACTTTGGCCAAAACTTCCGGCTATAGGTCCTCACATTCTTGACAGATATTGTCTTTAAGAGCTGCAAGAGTCTAAGCCTTGTTGACAAAAAAACCCGCGACTTCAAAAAGCCCCAGAAAAAGAAGTCTGCGGCGGTCAAATCAGGCAATTTTGCTAGCCAGTGCAAATCGCCAAAACGGGAGATTAGGCGCCCAGGAAATGCATCCTTCAGCATTTCGGTTGTGGCACGTGCAGTGTGTGCCGTTGCACCGTCCTGTTAGAACCACATGTTTTCCAATCCCAGTTCATCAAGTTGCGGCAAAAAGAAATCGTTGATCATTGCTCTGTAGCGCCCACCATTCACAATAACCGTTTGGACCGCGACGTCTTCGAAGAAAAAAGGTCCGATGAGTACTCCAGCGAAAACAGCACACCATACAGTGACTTTGAGCGGGTGCAATGGGTTGCACGCGGATATTCAGTGCCCCAGAAGCGTAAATTTTGTTTATTTACGCTTCTGGGGCAAATAATCACCCATGATTATTTTGGATGAAAAATCATCTTCCTGTTGGTGGTGATTAAATAGTCACCAATATTCCGCGTTCTGGAGCAGTGCAGCATAACATTGTTTATTAACGTGTATTTCGCATGCGTTTACTACACAGATGTCAAAACAGAACTGACATTAGGGGCCAATCGCAAAATTTATAGCATTTTCTGATAGGAGGATTACTTTTGCGCCACCTTGTATAATGAGAAATATAAATGTGAATAAAACCATTATTTTTTAATACTACTGTATTAAAATTGTACATGAGAACAACGCTTTACTATATTTATTGTGTAGTTTCAGAAACTACAAATTGTGCTTTTAGTGTTTACCTCTTCGATGGGCACTGTTGTATCTAAGTCAGACCAATCGTTCTGTTGACGAAAACGTTTCACAATACGTGTATGAGGTGAAGTTTCTGCCAAGACTCTCGGATATAAAAATGTTTTCTTTGAGGGTGTTGCACCTGTAGCAGTATAAGTTTTTAATTCGCTACGTCTAAAGGAATCCATATCAGATATACAATTGGTAATTTGTTTATTATATAATTGTGTGTAGTCACGTATGGATACTTGAAGCGATGTATTTGTATTGCCTATTACATGTAAATGTTCCTTTAAGCTTCTATCGTAATCATCCATAGACATTGATATTCTTTCTGTATTTGCTGTGATTTTGGAACAATTCTCCAAACGCAAACGTTTTGTTTCATGTTGATTTTGTTGAATTTTCTTATTAAACTCGTTGTTATATTTTGTTTTTTCCTCAGAAATTTGCTGTGTTTGCTTAAGGCTTTCCTGCAGCATATTATCCAATTGTATGTTGATGGTAAAACACTTGGCAACACTTTTGTCTATTGAAAGTTCTGCCTGGGAAGTTAAATTCTCAACCAAGGTACAATTATTTTTAAATTCAGTTGTTTGTTCACTTAAATATTTTTTATTAAAAGCTGAAGTGTCTTGAGCAGTTTCAATGATTATCTCTTGGCAATTGTTTAGATCCTTGACATTATCGCTAATATTATCGGTACATTTTGAACGTTTTTGCTGTAAAGTTTTCATATTCTTTTGGAACTCTTCCATGAGTTTTTGCTCCTCTTCCATTATGGAACGTTCTTCGTTTAAGGTGTTTGTCAGTTTTTGCAACTCCTGTAAATTATCCAAAGATTTTTGTTTTATTCCATCTATGGTGTCATTCAATTTATTCGTATAGCTTTCTAGTTCTTTGTTATTGAGGGTTAACTTTTCTATAATACTTTCGCGTATAACGTCCAATGATGATTTCTGCTGCTCATTGTACACTATCAGTGAAGAAAGATTTTCTTTGATTTCTTTTTGAAATGCGTGTTCTTTATCTTTGAGTTCTTTTAGAATTTGTGTAAGTAAAGATTGATGTTCACCGTTTAGTTGTTTAAAGGAACTTGAAAAAATCTCTTCCAATGAAGAAGATTTTGTCAAAAAATTATCACATAAACTATCAATTTCATAAATTTTCTTTCGAGTGTTATTCAATAGCTCCGATTGAACATGCGTTACTTTACCTGTAAAAAATTATTTCAGAAATTTCATATGTTATTATTTTAAATCAAATATTTTAAAATAAATTACCTAATTCTTCCGTAATATCATTAGAACATTTAAGTTGTTGACTTTTCAAATGTTTGAGATTGTCATCTAACATTTCAAAATTATCGCACATACGTTCTGAAAATCTTTCACAAGCTGTTTGAATTTTAACATCTACATCTTTGCGGCGATCTATGGTTTTCTAATATTAAAAAAATAACACAATTTAAATTATAAACTAAATATTTTTATATAAATGTAATAAAAACCTACATGCAATGCTTCTGTATCTTTTGTGGCAACATCAGCGGCTTCCATTATCTTTGTAGCCTGAAGTTTTAAAGTTTCTTCGGTTTTAACGTGCGACTCTAGCAATACTTTCTTTTCTTTGTAACGCCTTTTAGTAGAGTTTAAAATCTTTTTTGTTTCCAATAAAGCGCCCGTAGTTTTTTTAAGATGTTGTTCAATTTTATTCAGCTTTTCCGTCTTTTCCACTAAATTCAAACTAACTTCATTGAAAATTTTCTCTTTTGAAGATAGTTCATCTTTTAGGGCCTTCAGTAAGAGCATTTTTTCATTTAGTTCTCGATTTTGTGAATCCATTTTCAAAGTTATTTCTGCATAAGTTTCTTCAGCTAAATAAATGCCATTTTTATCTCTAGCAGCCATTAAATCACGTTTAAGTTTATCAATTTCTTCGGTGTATTCTTTTAGTATGATTTTCTTTGTTAATTTTTGATTAACTTCGGGTTTATTTTGTATGTTTTTAGCACGATGTGCATACTCTAATGTACTTAAAGTTTCTTCAATGTCCTTGTGTCCAGGAGATATAGTTGCAATAATTGAAGTTTTTGTGCGACCACCTAAAGAGGGGAAAAATATTAACCGTCCTGTTCTGATAAACGCTTAAAATTTGCTATAACATTTTGAAATCGCAAAATAGATGTTCTATAAATAGCAAAGGCTAAAAATATAGTGGCTTTAAACATAAAAAAAGTGAAGGCAAACATTTTCAGAACATCCTTAAACATATTTAACGTCGTTCAATATTAAAAAAACGTGCAAACGGAGATCAGTATTTAAACATCGATTTAGAATAAGAGAAAACTGAGAAACTTACAGGTCTGTTCTACAAATCACTTTTTGTCAAAGTGATTTCAAATCACGCAAAAGGTGTTCTGCGTACAAAATATATTGAAATCACGTGATTTAAAACGGTTAACTAAATGACTGCCGATTTAAAATCACTTGCTCGTTTTTTCTAATTATTTCGTTTAGAATAAAATTACAATGATTTTATATATTTAGAACCATGTGTCGTCTGTTTATTTTTGCAAACATATTAGATTTTATACACATACAGGTCTGTTCTGAAAATCACGTAAATTGAAATCACGAACCATTTTAAAATCACGCAGACGATTTGGTGCTGTTCTGCAAATCATGTGATTTTCAATTTTTCGTCGTGGTTTTAATTTTTTGAAAACAGGAGAAAACGACTTTTTTTTTTTTTTAGATTTGTGTTGTTTTTTTTTACATTTGTAATTAAAATATTATTAGTGATTTAAGTAAGTTAAAATGTGTGGAGCTAAAATAAATTAGAGAATTTTTATTTGTTTGAAATACATGTGCTTTCATTTACTTATTGGAGTTGATCAAAGGGCTTAAAATTTGGCGTTCAAATTAAAATTGAAAACGTGAAAATTAATGCAAAAAGTGTAGGAAGTTTCTACTATTTTATATTTTGCACTTAATTTTTTCTAAATTTGATGCTGGAAACATTAGCATTAATAAGATAAATTTTAAATGACATTTTATAGTCTGACAATTTGGCAACACTAGAATATTCTTCGAAAACACAAACCAGCTAACCGCTAACTAGAAAGAGAAAATCACAAGCATCACTAAATAAAGCAAGACAACTTTTTGTAAAATATGCAGTGTCTTTAAAAATTTATGTTGCCAAATTATCACAGTTTAAAACGTCATTTATGATTCATCATATTAGTGCTAACGTTTCTAATTCTACTCATAAACATTTTGCATTAATTTTAAAATTTTTAGCTTTTATTTGACGCCAAATTTTAAGCCCTTCGATCAGCTCCAATAACTAAATGAAAGTACATGTATTACAAACAAATAAAAATTCACTAATTTATTTTTACTCCACGCACTTTAATTTACTTATATTATTAATATTATTTTTATTGCAAACGTAAAATAAATAAAAAAACACAACACAAATCTAAAAAATCAACCGCTTTCTCCTGTTTTCGAAAAATTAAAACCACGCCGAAAAATTAAAAATCACGTGATTTACAGAACAGCACCAAATCGTTTGCGTGATTTTAAAACTGTTCGTGATTTGAATTCGCGTGATTTTCAGAACAGACCTATTATTTAATATAATTCATAGCAAAAGAAATTAATTTCCAAAAGCATTCTAAAAGATAATTTTAGTTCTATCAAGCTCTATTAATATTAGATTATGTAAAGGTATTTAAAAGTTGTTGAGCAGCAGGAGTTGAGATTGAGATTCGCATTTGCCATTAAATAGCACACAAGTATTTTGTCAATTCTGCTATCTTGGGATAGCAATCGTATATAATGAAAATTGGCGTTAGCGCAAAATAGATACTTGTTCAAGAAAAATTGTAGAGGCCCTATGTTATTTTATAGGATCGAGGTGAACTTATATTAAAAATGATGTGAAAATTGAAGTGCTAGTTATTTTTAATTTGAATTATTGCTGTTATAGGGTTTATAAAAAATAAAAATAAACTTTAACAGAAGCATTTTAAAGATATTTTGCTAAACAAAAAAGAACAATAATAACTTACCTAACGATTCTTGCAATAAACGCGTCAATTTAGATTCACGATATGGTACATGCGGCGTTCTTTCCACCAAGGCAGTGATAACACGTCCCAACGTCAATAAACTTTGATTAATATTTACTGTTTCTCTGGTACGTATGCCTTTTTCATTACCAGCTTTTGAAGCATTTTCACTGCCCGCCAAATCGACTAAATTTAATTTACCAATTTTAAGCATTTCTTCACCATCAATGCCGTTCTCCTTAATATGCACCAATATAGAGAAAACTGTATGCGAACGTGATGACTGCGCATTCATTAAAGTCGACGCAGTTTTACGACGTTCTTTTCCTTTCTCTAGTAATTTGTAAACATCATCTTTGCTATGCACAGGAATCTCTTCGAGACCTTGTATTATAACGGATCCTTTTTTAGTACTATCATCGTAAATGCGTATTTTAGTACATTCATCGGAGGATAATAAATCACACAACTCTTCATTGTACAGTTCCAAATAAGAAATCCGCATAGAAAATTCAACCTTCATCATGCGCAATTCATCAAAGAGATGGCACAAAGCTCGTGGTATAATACCAATACCCGAATCCTATAAATAATAAAAATCAAATTAAACAAATTTTGTTTTGCTGCCAAAATAATTTTAGACATTTTAAATCCTTTTGCTAACTGCTAGCATGAAAATTAAAAAAAAAAACAGTACTTACGTCTTCCCATGATGCTTTCAACTCAGCGCACTGATTACCAACCATCGTGTGAGTTTTGCCAGTACCAGTTTGGCCATAGGCAAAAACAGTACAGTTGTAGCCCGACAATACTTCCTCAATCAAAGGGGCAACCACTGATGAATAAACATCAACTTGCTTTGAATCCGGACCGAAAACACGATCAAATGTGAACTTTTTCGTCAGTTTAGATTCTAGCGTGTGGCGGGTTACAATTTCCTTGGGCGAAATAACATCTATAACATCCATTGAACGCAGGCATTTTTCACGAGCATTTAGAGGTCTACAGGAATAAAATGTTAATGTTAAGAAGTTCCTAGAAAACGATTGAATGAATGCTCACCTGACGCGAACATAAACTTGTATGTTTTGATTAGTTTTCTTAGCTGGCTGTGTTTGGCTCCCATTTGGCCCAGAAGTATCCATTCTCATTTGAAATGATATTTAACAATTTCTGTTTAAAAATTAATTCTGTATTTAAAATTGTTTGTTTTTCTTCACACTTTAAATGTCAAGCGCGCTTCTATTCACATACAAACAATGCTTAAATGGAATTGTCATATTCGAAAAAACCGTTTAATCGTCAACTTTTTAACTTTCGTCGAGTTTAAAACTGTAAGTAGTGCCAAGTTTTACCGAAATATGTGAAGATAACAATAAGATATTAATTAATTATTGTACATTACTTGCCGTTATAATCTCCATGTATCTTAAAAGAAATTATTTTGGCTGATGGAATATGGAATTTCAAAATAAATTTTTTATTTTAATATTTATGCGGGAACAAAAATGTTAAGATACTTGTAAAATAAAAAAGGTATATGAGATACCTTATTCCCCAAGGGCCCATTTACTAGGGACTTTATCGACACATGTTGAGCGGTCTGCCCACATTCAAAATGTTGAATGTCACAAATCATGCAAAAAACAGTATACGTACATACAACAAACACAGCCATTATTTACAAACCAAAGAGAAATAAAAAAAGCAGTAAAAAAATACTGTGGGTGAAAAAGTGGTAAAATTTTTTTTTTCTTTCTTAAAACTTATTGTTTGTATTAAATCTTAATGTTTCCCACTGAAGGTTGTTTGTTTATTTGTAATATTCTAATTAAATTACATATTGTTCTTCTGTTAAATGACGGTTACTATACTCTGCACTTGTTGCGTTCCAAAGTGCATGCAATGACTTACATACTTCGGTAAATTCCAAAATTTCTTTTTTATTCCGACATTTTTGGCAACCGCACAGGTTGAAATCTCGTTAAAAATGAAAATTTTTTACGAAGTTGAAAAACAAAAACTTACACACCCAAGAGGGGGATAGGAAGAGCATGCCTAAATCTAATCAAACAGAAAGTCAACTATACCAGAGAAAACTTTTTAAGCATAGACAAACTGTGACATTGACGATCAGCGAACTTGATCCCATCAAATAAGGCGCTTAAATCAAGTTATCTTGGATCTAATGTAAAACGTGCGCTAACTAAGAGTTCTATCCATGGCTAAATCTCATACTGCTTTTCAAAAGCACAAAAATAACATCGTCTTGAAACAGAAACTATGTACCGCGTATAAAATTAATGACACTGTTGGTTCCATAAAAAATTGACCGATAAGTCTGAAAGTAGTCAAGGTCATTGGGAAAATTTATGTTATAACCATTTGGATCAGCAAATAATTTTAACATTTTATGGTAAATGATATTTGATGCTAAAAGCTCAGTGATTTTTCGTCGCAAAATATATCCTCAAATATATACACTATGTAGCAAGGCGAATCAATTACCAGGTGGCAGCGTAGGTGAATTCATTGTTTATTACTGGTAGAACTTACTGTCAAACTTCGTATATAAAAAATATACACTGATTTGTAATATATAGACACTAAGCATACAGAGGTGAAACCCTTGGCGCATGAAACACAATATAATCACGTTTTTTGCAGGTTCTAAGGAAAGAGACAAATATAGTGCTATATTGTTATGAACAAGGCATAAGAAACAAAACAAAACTACATATTTTACAAGAAAACATATAGCACAAAAAGTTTTTGCCACAAAAAAATTATTGTTTATTCTCGTAAATAAAGAAATCATTTATGAAGTATTTTTAATTTGTAAAAAAAATGTGATATGCTGTGGTCTTACAAGATTAAAGAAGTGAAAAAGTCTTTTAATCTGCAGTGTTTTTTAATGCAGAAATTGTGATCTGTGGCAGAAATGCAGTGTCATTTTTTGTGGACGTGTTAAAATTAAAAACTATAACTTTTTTCGTCAAATGATTAATATAAATATAACATAAATATAACTTTTTTTAAAAAATAATAAAACATTTAATTTTTTCTTGCGCCAGATACACAAATCAAAACAAAATTGAAGTCGATAGGATGTCAAGAAAGAGATGCATAGAAAAAACGAGACGACTATAGTCTCGTAGTCAAACTCTATACTCGGTGATATAGAGTTTGACAGTAGTGTTCACGCCGAGAATAACTGAATTCACCTAAGCTGCCACCTGGTAATTGATTCGCCTTGCTCTGTAGTATTTACTAAGAACTTAAGTAAATTTCTTTTATCCACTCGCCACCTGCAATAACTATATAAGAGCTATACGCCATTTATTTATTTATCTTTTGAATCTTTTCAAACATAATATGCAAAACGTTGTACACAAACAGAGCTTTTTCGGTTTTGACAACCGCACGTCTGATATGACCTGTGTTACACATTTATTTTAAATAAAGATGGTCAAAAACATGTAACAACAAAAAGAAAATTAAAAGGGAAAACGTTGACGCAGGCCATCAATATTTTATTGTGTACATTTTCTTTTTAGGTTTCAACAACCAATTTTATTGACATTTGTTTTATATTACTTATCCAATATTTAAACAATTAAAACATACTTCGAACAGGACTTTAAATCATTTTTTTCTCATTCTTAAACTATACAAATTATTTTGACATTGATAAAGTGTAAACATAGGAAAAAACTAATTTAAGTAAAAAAGTATTATCTGCCCTAGCGCTGTCACCTGGTTAAATATGCCTTGATATTTACATATAAACTACCAAGGCAGATTAACAAAAACAACATGTTTTTTTTCGTTGTTTTGTGTGTTGGAAACGCTTGTTGTTAGTGTTTTTTTTAAATTCGTAAACAAACAAAGGAAAATACATACAACTTTTGACGTTTCCAACTACAAACCAGCTGGGCGGACGACACTACCTAGTAAAATAAATCTGCCTTGCGGAACTACATAATATCACCTTTTTCAGTGGTACCAATCTTTTGCTGACGGACTATCAATTTATGTTGAATGTCATGTATAAAGTAGAAGCAGTTCTAATCAAAACATAAATTTACCTGCATGGCCTTGTTTACCTATTTTTAAATTGCTGGTTATTTTATAAAAATACAGAGAATAATGGAAAATCAAGAAAAGGATTTAAGAACAAAGAAATTCAATAAACCGAAAAGTCGTGGTGGAGCCGAAGTATTGCCACGCAAGAAATTTTCACATGGAAAAGCAGCATACGCAAAATCCAAGGAGTCTTATAAGAAGGTACATATTAAAAATTTCAAAAAATCTTAAAACACGAGCAGAGTATCAGTATAATTTCGCTTTTCGTAATGCTAACAAGTTCATGCATAACGGTATTACTGGATATGCCTGCTCTATAAGATTGTTGGCATGCTTTCATAGTTTTATCCATCTGTAATGTTATTCGGGAAATGAACAAACACCTTTTCAAGTTCTAAAAAGATATGTTGTAGGGCTAACGTGGCTGAACTACATCGCCTATGTGCGGTCCTTACCCGGTTTGGGAAGATTACCACTTTCGCCAAAGCCACAATAGAGTTGTTCTTAAATTACCTAGTTCAATTGAACTATGACTATGTTCCTAAGTGCTTTGTCTAGTTCATCATAGTTCATAATCAAAAACATACTTTTGCTTTAGTTATTTTATATACATACATGATATCTAAATATCATTTTCTGTTTTTTATCTTAGATAAGATACCGTCTCCTAAAAAATCAGGAAAACGATAAAACCTTAACAATAGAATTGAATCGAATTATCAATTCCAGCAAGCAATGTTTTTGGTGAATGTTCAATTGGAATTTTACAGTTAGAAACTAAATCAAATATTCTTTTGGGACTTCAAAAGCTAAATTGTAAACACAATTTATTTTTGCTGTTAGTTTTTGATAACCAAAAGTTTAAATTCTATAAAATCTCCCAAGTCCTACTTAAGGCCACGACTGACTATCCTACAGGCAACACAATGGGACCTTTTGGACCCAAGTGAGTCGGTCTTTCTTTTTGCCGACGGCCTGCACAACCTAACCTAACCTAACCATCCTACACAATCGTACGGTTCCCTTTCAAAAAAATCTGATGAAATTCTTTTCTACATAGAAAAGTGTAAGAAAAAGTGTCATAAAAAGATGCAACTCAAAATGGTCGTATAGAAGCTATTATTTTATGATTTTTTTTTTGAAGAGTATCAAATTCGATAGACCTGTCCAGAGATCTGCCACAAATTTTATTTTAATACGTAATATCCTACTTTTTCGACACACATCCGGCATACCTATAGCCTCACGCACGATGGGTTTTGTACCATGAATGGTTCAGTCAGCTTATGGTTTAAAATTTTAACTTCTTAGGTATTTTGGAAAATTTTAAAGTATCTGCCTTTAAGGGTTCAAAAGATAAGGCAACATAATTAAAACCAATAAATAAGTAAATAAGTCCTTCTTTGACCAGTCTTTAATTTTAACTTTATTTTGTTTTTTTATTGTTCTAGTGCCTATAATCTATAGTAAAGTGTCGAGCTACTAAGGCTGATTTATTCGAAACCCTTTCTATACAGAAACGCAGAAATAGCTGATTAGAACATAAGAGAAAGCAAAATAAGAAAATATGTTTTTTATATGTATTATATTTCTTTTAATTTCATGTTTCTATAGGTATAAGCTCCTTTCGTATACCTTTTTGTAAAGTTCGGTTAAATGATAGTGAACATAAAGACGACAATGCATAAAACCCCAATCTTTTATCCCGAAATAAAATGTAAAAAAATATACATGCAGTTCATAGTAAAAAAAACAAGTAAGAGTGCTATATTCGGCTATGACGAATCTTATATACCCTTGAACATCTATGTAAATTTAGTTAAGTGAAGTAACTTCAAAAAAGGCAAATATTGGGGTGACAAAGAATTAAAAAATATAAAAAATTTGGTATTGCATATCTATTATTTTACGTAAAAATGCTATCGGCTCTTAATGGGTTAAAGATTTTTAAAAAATTATAGCATTGCCTTAAATATCTCTTCAAAAGCTTTAAAATTATACTCATAAAGATATTTTAAAAATACGAAAATTTCAGAGCCCCCTAACTCGGAAAATATGGGCGAGCGCATGTTTTTGCTTGTTTTTTTTTCTTATTTTTTAATTCTCTATTGCCCCATATATTAATTATTTTGATTGAAGTTACTTTAATGTTCCAAATGACATGAAAAAATAGAGGTAGGGTGCTTTGCCTGCTGCCTCGAAGGACATGGACCGATCATGCTAAGTTCTAATAGCACTCCTTCGACACTATATTTGATCGTCTGAAAACAACACTAACAAACACAAATCCTTAATCCTAAAAGAATAATAAAATTGTAATTGTTAATGTTTTATTTTTTTAACAGGAACGTTCAAGAAAAATCCAAGAACGCCAAGCTTTAAGGGCTCAAAAACTTAAGGAATTAGAAGAGGAACGTGCTAAAGCTAAACAAGAAAAAGATGAAAAAATTCGCCAGTATAAAAAGAAACGTCTGGAAAGGACAAAAGCCATTAGTAAACGAACACATCGTGGTCAACCTTTAATGAAGGATCGCATGCAGCTGTTGTTGAAACAAATAGAAGAAATGAAAAAGAATGGATAACAATTAAATAAACTTTTTATAAGTATTTTAAATGCTTTATTTCATCAAAAGTGTAAAACAAATAAATAATTTTTTAAGAACAAATCTAGTCAACTGCACTTAGGATTAGCTTTATATATTTTTTAGTGTGTGTAGTTCGACCGCATTAGTGTATTTTAAAGAAGCAACATTGAAATTACAATTTTCTTATGAATTTAAATTCACTCCTTGTAAACATTGTATTTTATTAGTAAAAAGAATAATATTATATGTAATAAGTTGTTGAAATAGTTTTAAATATGCTTGTAACCTAAGCATGCATAATTATTGACTTGCAATCTCATACTTTAAGTAATGGATATTTATCTTTCGTTTTTCATATTATTGTTAATGGTGTTATTATAAGTCCCCGTTGAGACGAGCGAACATTTGCATGGGAAACATTTAGTTTGATAACAAATTACGGGTGGGGAAGAGAGAATCGTTTTTGTGTTCGGTACTCGGCGATACGCTTTGTTGACATTTTCTTTGCATACATTTAAAAGCGAACAATAACAATACTAATGAAATGTTGGCCTGTGTGAACGCGAATAAACAATCAAAAGAGAATTTTAAATGTTTTTCTTTCAAAGGTTCGTCCGTCTAAACTCGGATTAACTAGTATATTTTTATACCCCACACCACAAAAAGTGGAAAAAAATGTATATCTAAGTTTGTCATTCCGTGTGTAATTTCTACAATATCAATTTCCGACCCCATAAAGTATATCTATATTCTGCCTTCTTATGCATAGCGAAGTCGATTGAGCGATGTCCGTCTGTCAATCGATCAGATATAGTGTCGAAGGAAGTGCTATTGGAAATCAGTCTTATCAAGTCATTTGGAACAATAAAGTAACTCCAATCAAAAAAATTAATATATAGGCCGATATAGAATTCAAAATCAAGATAATTGGCCCTCGCCCATATTTTCCGAGTTACAGGGTTCTGAAATTTTAAAACTTTTAAAAATATTAATGTGGATATCATTTAAAAGCTATTGAAGAGATCTTTAAGGAAAAGCTACAATTTTTTAAAAATGCTTAACTTATTAAGAGCCGATGGTATTTTTATTAAAATTATATTTGTATGCAGTACTTAATTTTTTTATTTTTTAATTCTCTGTCATCCCAATATTTGCTTTTTAATTGGAGTTACCTTACTAAACTAGATTTACATACATAGATTGTGTTTTTATGATGTTGTTTTTAAACATTCCTGTTAATCTAGTACCTGGAGCAAGCATATTTTTCGTCTACTTTGACAGTTTTGTATTTCCGACTTTATTGTTATAGCGAGACGCGGTTTTCTTTTTACACGTTTAGAATGATATACATAGTTGTAAGTTTTTAATTATTACCTTTGAAATTTTATAAAACAAGTTTGTAATATTAATATTTCTCTAATTCTCTATCGCCCCATATATTCGTTTTTTTGATGGGAGTTACTTCACTAAACTAGAATTGTTCAAAATGATATGGCAGGTGTGGCATAATGTAATTTGTGTTGTAATTCTCTTTTAGAGGTTCACATTCAAGCGTCCTAATACAGCTGGTTCCAATGGCTATTTCGCTTTTATGCTAAAAAGATTTATTGACCGAATCCGAAATATAAACAAGGAAATTTATAAATTGAAGCATAAAAGTCTAGACATAATACGAATAAATAATCCACAATAATTTTTCAATTTAGTTTTTGTTTGAAAAAACCTATTATTAATAATTTTATATCCTGTTTCCTAAAGATGCCACCCAACCAACGGTGTAGCGAAATATCGAAAAAAAAATAAAAGAATAAATAATATATTTTTATTTTAAAATAACTGACCTAGTGCTTGAGCAATTAGAATATAAAATTAATTATAAAGGTCAAATAAACTGTAATATTTTAATCAATCGTGGTTTAACTTAATTTCTTTATAGAATTGATAATTCAAATTCTTAAGGTTAATATTGTGTTTACTATTGCTGAACTTTCATATTTCAAGTCTCATTAAAATCAACTTGTATAGAATTTAATATTGGTAAATTTAATATTGGTAACGTTTAATTACAAAATATTTTCCACATAGTTTGGGTAAGAGCAAGAACTTTCTTTTTTAGGGTATGATAAACACCGGATTCGTTTGCTGAAGATTTTCAGCTACCGCTGTACTAAACGACAATCAAGCTAAAATTTGTTTGTGATTAGTATGGGGTTTGATAGGTGTTTTAATTAGCTGCTTTATGATATATATATTGTCCATATTTAAAGTATATAAAACTTTAAGGATTTCTAGCTCCAGAAATAGCTGCTGCTACTAGTTTTTTCACTTGACATTTTCTTCTGAGAATTACTCTTTATAACTCCCAGAGAATTTGTTTTTTTATTTAGAGCAAAGTTTTTTAATCACATTTTAAAACATAAAAATTTGTTTTTATTTTTGTGCGAACGATCAAGTTCTTGTGACATTGTAGGGCAGGCAGTAATAATTGATAGAATTTTACGACCGTTACATTAATTAATAAGGAAATCAATTTTACTAAATATAAATTCACATACTGCCCTGGTTATGTTGTCATATATTGCTACTTGCTATAAAATATTTTATCCTTCATACTACAAGTAACAGAAAAAGAAAACTAAGCCACCTTTTCGTTTTTACTTAAAAACTTCATATATTTTCTTTAAATTCAGAAATTTCACAATTTTTACTTTATTTTAGTTGAAAATTATTTTAAATTCTAAACTTTAATACATAAATATTAAATTTCCTACAAAAAATTTACAAATTCCCTAATTAAATAAATAAAAATGGCGCATAATTTCCTATATATGTTCGAGTTTGTGGTCGATGAAGTAATGGTGGTAAAACCTAATAAGTGCGCACCGGAGGAGTATCCCTTATGCTGTGAAGTGGCCTTCCGTAACAGTGTGTTTGTTTCGATTTGCGATCACGAATTTGGTCAATGTGTTGACCTTTGCAAACCAAAGTGTGGCAAAAGTTGTCTGTTTTCGTTGGAAAGTCCAATTAACGATGACGACAAGTTGCACATACACATTTACAAAAAGAAAACAGATCAGTGTAAATTTCTAATAGGCTGCACAGATCTTCCAATAAAAAATGTTTTCGATAGGGTTGTAGACAGCTTTAACCTTGAGAATCCTAATTGGCAGGAGATAACTGCTCGGCATATAAAGGCACTACCCCATCCAAAAGAAAAAAAGACACCAGTTGTTGACAATAATTGTGATTCTAGTGAAGATGATCGTCGAGAACAATTATGTCCGACTTCAGAACTGACAAAACAACTATTACCCATCTTCAATTTAAAGGGTTGCCAAACAGGCAATATCGTTTTGCTTATACGTTTGGTAGCCATTGGTCCCACTATAGTATCTACTTTTCCATTTGCTCGTTTATGCAGTGCTGGTTGTGACAGTAAGCCTCCAAATTGCGATGTAATTGGCCCCGTGACCAAGTGCTGTGCTGGCGCTGAGTCCAATCGCTGCTCGGCTGGCATGGACGAGAAGTGTGAGTCTAGTGATGGTAACAGGCCTAGTTGTAGCAAAAAGAAAGGCGACAATGGCTGTATGCCTTTAAAAGATCCCTGCCAAAAAAAAGTGAAGAAGATGGTGGTACAGCGATATTTTGCTTGCAACGCTGACAAGGGCTGTCCATTCGAAGATGTAGAGGATGAATGTCAAAGAGGTATGTAAAAATTTAAAAAGTTTGCAGACCATACAAATGTATATGTCGTGGTCTATTGAAATTTCTTTTTTTGACGGCTATAAAACACGACACATAAAATTGTTTTAAATGGAAGAAAAATCAGAGAAGAAAAATTTGTAAATAAACATTTTTCGTCAGAAGTCACTAAAGAAAAAATAAAAAGCTATATAGTTGTGAAAATTAACTTATCAGAAAATCAGGAACCGGCAATTTGTTTTTTATTTATAAAATTATGCTTTGGAATCAAATATGGCTTTAATTTATCGTGATAATTAAAAAACAAATTTAACAAATTATTCTGTCACTTATCCAGCTTAAAATTTATGATTTATTTACGAGGAACTAACTTATAAATATTTGTCCATTTTCTTATTTACTTTCAGCTGCCAAATGTAAGGACCACAAGAAAAAAATGAGTTGTTGTCCAACACCACCTTCACAACCGCCACCAGAAACATCGAATAATTGTTCCTGTGAAGAATGCGCAGACGAATGTGAAGCTGGTAAGTTAAACATCTTTTCTAATGGATCGTACCCTTTAAAATTAAAGAACATGAAACGCAAAGTTTTTTAATAAACGTTCTTCTTTCAAGCAATAATGTAAAATATACTGACTATTTAAAATTTACTATTTGTAGCTAAACAAAAAGCTTTACGAAAATTGCGCTATTTATTGAAAAAATACAGTGGAGAGTAAATTTTTTGTTGCATACAATTCTTAAAATATCCAAAACATAAAAATTTTAAATAAAAACGAAAACTGTAAACTATGAAATCTTTTGTAAAAATCCGCAAACATATAAATTACTTCATGAGAAAGGGTATGTTCCATTTAAATTACAGATTGTATACTCTTATTAATAAAATATTATATATTTCTTTTAGCTGAAAGTTCTTGTCCGACTTGTCCGAGTTGTCCGCCATTTCCTTGTGATCCCTTCAAGTGTGAGCAATGTTCGGTTAATTCTTGTGACGATCGTGTTGCAGACCCCTATTCACCTTGCGGTCAGTGTCTACAGCCCTGTTTTCAGACACCTCGCAAACGTGATCCCGGTCCAGAGGCTTATGATGAATTTGAGGCCTGTTTAAATGGCAGTGGTATGGTTATACGTGTCCTTAAAGACACCCATCAAGTTGAAAATATATGTGATGGCACTGAAGAGTTTAATGACGATAATATTAGCGAATGCAACAAATATAATGGAAAAGTAAGTTTGTATATTTATATATATTTTTAAAATATATAATAAACTTTGATTACTTATTTTGTAGGAGAATATTCAGAGATCTGATTGTAGTTTTGCAAACATTCAACGCACTAATTTTGTACGTAATCACATTAAACGTCGTACTGGTGGCCATATAATTAATCATCCAAATTTACCGAAAATTCGTGCTAATATTAAATATTCCGGCAATGACAGTTGCTATCCCGATAACTACAATGTACCCTATTCAAAAGTGCAGAACTATTGCGAAAATCAACTTAATAAAATTGATAACTATCGCAGCCATCGGGCTAAGAAATTTAATTTAAATGAAAGTGATTCTATTTGTCAGCCCAAACATCGAAAGAATGAAAAAAATTGTTGTGTACAAGTTGATCGGCAGGATATTCGTAATTTTATGAAAGGTCTTGAATCTGATACTCGTAAGAAAGGAATAGAGGTAAGTAAGGGTCACAATAAAAAAGAAACACCTTCAAAAACTAGATCAGCTAATGCACGTGAATAAGTGCGATCTGATCTGATAATATTTATTTTCACATTGAAATAGTCATTTCCACATTGAAAATATTTGGGTCTTTTCTACGAGAATTTTAAATTTAAGGGCCAGTTTCACGATGTCGCAATCGTTCGTTCGTTCCCATAATTACATTTATAACAAAAACAATTTTTTAGAATTTGTTTTTGTTTTGAATGTAATTCAGAACGAAACTGGCCCTAAGTATTTGTGCTGTTAACATTGCTGTAAAGGTATAGCGTGTGTTTTAAAGGGAGATTGAACCTTTGATTGCTAAAAAAAAAAACAAACACAAACAAGAGTGCTATATTCGGCTATGCCGAATCTTATATGTATACTCTAATCAAAGAGCTAATATTGACAGAGAATTAAAAATAAGGGGCATTATGCCCCTAATGCCGTTTTACTCAACCAAATTATTTTTTGGTATTTGGTTGTAATTGTTATGGTGTTGCCGACATGAAATGTCAATTTCATGTTGGCAATACCCTGAAATATATTTGGAAATAGAACAAAAGAAAAACAAGAAATAAGTTTAACCAAATTTATTATTAAATTATTAGCTGGGGTGCTTAATAACCCAGGTTCATTTGTAATGAAATCTTCCATTTCGGGACTTTCAGAAGGCGCAGATGAGTCACTGGCTGTTGGCGCAATATTCTCAACTCCGAAAGTTTGTCCAGACGGTGCTATTTGGTCATTTAGTTATAATAGCTGGGAGACGCAATCCTCTAGGATATTAAGAGGCCACCTCCTGTTGCTTGGTTATTTCTCTTAATATTAGCAAGTTTTTTTTAATACTTGCTTTGTTATGAATCCAAACCTACATATATGAAATAAACTGTAGTAAAATGTCTATTTAAAATATTTTAGACGCCATATACTTACACGTTGCCATTCGCTTGAGGTTCTTGTAGGTGGACCCAAGCTATTCAATTCTATGGAAAATCCTTCCCACTTGCACTGGTTTTTGGTCATCCCAAATTTTTGTTTTCCTTTAGCAATTTCCGGATTTTTTCCATCAGTTGCACAATACGTTCAAATTGGGATTTAGTTGTTATTTTAAAAGTCCTGCGTATATGTATTTAACATTTGATTATATAAAACAGAACAAACACCTCTACTTACGATTTTGCCATTTTTATATTTTTTCTATTATTTTTAAAAAGAAAATGTATAACAAATATGAGAGAATTTTGTAACCGACAGAGACCAAACTGCTAATAATCAGTTGTGAAAATTTATGGTTTTTGTCAACCAAACTCATATAAAGTAGTGAACTGCAATATCAAAAAACACAACCAAAAAGTCAACCGCATTTGAGTTGAGAATGGCAATACCGATTTTTGAAAGACGACCAAATTGTTAAAAAAGTTGTCAACCGCAATAGGTGCATATGACTATATAAGATTTTACATAAAAATGTCATCGGCTCTTAATGGGTTAAACATTTTTAAAAAATTTAAGTATTTCCTAAAATATCTCTTCAAAAGCTTTTAAATGATACCCATATTGATATCTTGAAAATATGGTACTTTCTTCGGCTGCTCTTGACAAAGCGAATTCTGGGCGTCCAATTTTGGGCGACTTCTTGGAGCAGTGATGACCGTATATCAAAGCACAATTTAAAGGCTCATTTCTCGAAATCAATTTATCGCCAAACGATGCATTTTTCTGTAATGTAATGAAGTCTCTGCGGGGTCATTCATATGCGACAATTTTGCAGTTTGCAAAAATGAGCCTGATCACTGAACACAATTTTACGAATAATAGAATTGATGACTGAACTCTGGAAAATTTGGCAGCATTGTAAGTGGCAATCTATTCAGGATGATTTGCCAGAGAATACTGATCAAAAATGTGTCAAGAATGATCCAATTAAAACTTTTTCTATTTTATTTTATAATTATTTTTTTTTATTCAATGACAGTTTTCGTCAACCTCCTCTGACATAATATTTTTCAGAAATCATAAATTGGAAAAAGTAATAAATGTACGAGTATGTTAACTAGATTAGTTTAAAAGAATAAAATAAAGTTAATAAACACAAAGTGAATTGGAATATAAATGGTTATGAGAACTGGGCCCTTCCTGACTTAATTAAATTTAAATTCTCCTCATTCTTCTTCCTCATCACCATAACCGTTATCGACTTCAGGGAAGACTGCACACCATGGCTTGTTGCTACTTGCCACTGTTTGATAACGACGTTGCTTCAACTTCAACCCACTGATATCTCCAATAACATAACGGTCATAACGCAAAACTTTCTTCACGATATATGGGCCACAATACTTGGGATCTAGATTTCGTGACTCACCAGTACTTGATAGAGCACTTTCAAGTAAAACAAGATCACCCTCGCTATAAAGTTTAGGTGTTTTATGCTTACCATCAAAAACGAGCTTTCCATATCTTCCGTGCCGATTCAATATTCTTAATTGCTTCTTCTCGTTTAGTTGTTATGAACTTTCTTTCCAGATCGACGTTATCATCATGAAGAGCGGCGATAATTTTATTACCACTTATATCTCTGATAGGAAAATCAAAAATTAATTCTATTGGTTTGTATTTCGTTGTAGTGTTTACAGTAGAATTAATGGTCCATTGCAAATTTCAGAGCTCGGCAAAGAGTTGATGAATTAAATCGTTCTGCTAACCCATTGGCTCGAGGTGTACGGGCAGCTACTTAAATATGTTGGATGTTGTTTTGATGGCAATATTCATCAAATGCACTAGACGTGAACGCAGTTCCTCTATCTGTGACAACTCTTTTTAGCATTTCAAAGAATGCCGTTAAATGATTAATGCACCAATGACAGGTTTAGCTTTAGTTGACTTGACAGCACAAATCACTGTGTACCTAGTCAAAGCATCAACAAAAACCAGTATATATTCATTTTCTTGATTGGAATGAATGAATGGACCAAGATGATCTATATAAAGTACTTCATTCTTTTATTCTTGGATCACGACTGTAGCAGCAATTAATGCAGGATTTTATGTACCCCTTGACAAAATTACGACATCTTGGAAACCAGAAATGCTGGAAAATGCGCTTTACAGTTCCATCAACTCCCGAATGACCGAAATCATCATGGCACAATTTCGCAATGCGCCATCTAATACCCTTTGGTACCAGCAATAAAATATTGTCA
Source organism: Gymnosoma rotundatum (assembly GCA_916610165.2). Taxonomy (NCBI): domain Eukaryota; kingdom Metazoa; phylum Arthropoda; class Insecta; order Diptera; family Tachinidae; genus Gymnosoma; species Gymnosoma rotundatum. Next base: position 47,722,343 of record OU744338.1, read on the forward strand.
CCACCATTTTTCTTATATACGCGATTATTTTTAACTAAAAATTCAGATTCAAGTTTCTTCTTCTGATCAGATGTTGAATGTCCAGTTAATATTTTAACAATTTCTTGAATTTTAGGGTCTTGAAGTTGCATTGTGTATAGCCAATCTGGCGTCGATATACTCATTATACACGAACTGACATCATTTGGTTCAATTGGTTGTTCTGCTGGAGCTCGGCTAATAGCATCTACATGTTTCATGGACAATCCAGGTCGATGTATAGTATCATAATTGTACTCCAACAGTTTCATGAGCCATCTTGCTATCCTTGGAAGTAACGGCTTTGACGATTTTAAACTTGATATTGCTTGACTCAACCACCGCCATTACTTTGGTACAAACACGGCTAAAATATGCAATCGGCTTCCAACTTGAAACAAATGTCAAAAAGTGAGTGCAGTGTGACAGTTAACCCTTATGCAAGTTCTATCGGAATCAAAAACATACATATCGCTCTTTTAATCATATAACTTAGTTTTAAATTTTTTAGTTAATCATACAGAATTCTTTACAATTCATCTTTATGTCTTTTACTTTCCATATTTTAAGAGAATGACCGGTATCTTTATTATCTGTTTGGAAACTTTTTCTATAAGAACGACACATTTGAGTTGTAGAGTAAACTTCATAACGTGAAGATCATATCGCTTTCTAAAACATCAACACATTTCGTTTTGTGACTGCGTACATGAAAAGGTTATCTTTTTAAAATGTATCGACTTCATGCACATAGTCCAGATTAACACTATGCATTTTTTGAGGCATTTTTCTATTTATGTTACAGCGTTATGCGTTATTTAAAAGTAAACATTAGCAACAGTAACATCCCCTCAAAACTCAAGCAATCATACTTACAGGCGTAAGACAAAAAATTCTTTAAAATATGGAAGTCTTACGTCAGACGACGCCCTAATTCAATATGAAGAAGCTTTTTAAAATATGTAGTTTTTCGTACTTTTTGATCGCAGACAGAAGTTCATGAATTCCACACGAAATTTTCACTTTTGTATTTTTAAAGGCATTGTTTTTGGAAAAAAAAAATAATTTTATACGAGTAGCAACAATGCTTTGAAAAATGTTAAGTGAAAATTTCGTATGGAATTCACAACATGCCAGTACGTCTTGATCATCGATTTGAACATAAGAGAGTATTTGCACCATTGAGCAAGGTGGCATTATATTAAAGTAGGAATTTCAAACTAAACGTCATTTGATGGCTAACGATGGCAGCACATGAAGGAACATAAAATGAATAGTCCATAATTGAATTAATGTGCTGTTTCTGTATTACAAGCGTTCAACTCGTCTGAAAAATTTATGCTTATATCCCATATCATTTTCAAATAAAAATGCAACTTATTATTTTTTTAAGAGAAGTAGCACTTTAGGCCTTAGTACCTACTTATTTCGTAACCGTGCTACATTCTTTAGGAAAGGGATAGATTAGAGAGAAGAAAGGTGGTAAAATGAGACAGATGATATAGCCATTTTATTAATTATTTTACTTCGCTGGGAAATATGCTATGGAGAAGTACCGACGGGGAGGTTGCATGTTTTAATGTTCTGAATATGTATAACCATTAAACAGAAAAATATTTTACTTTTGACTACCACAAGGGTTGAACCCAGGGCAGCCAGATTTGTAGTCAACGCGCTTACCGCTTTGACTACAGCAGGTATCTATCATCATCATGAAACCTTATTCCAAACAACATGACAATTATTTTAGAAGCCAATACAGAAATGTTAAGGCTTTAAAAAAAACTACTAACAAACAAACCACGTTTTTATTTTTGCTTACATGTTTTGTATTTGAAAAGTCGTTAAACTATGTCTAGGTCGGAAAGATTTGGAATATTATGTACTTAAAATTATTAATGTTCCTGAATTCTACTTTTATGCCACTATCTAATCAGCCAGAATTAAAAATTTTATGCAGATTAATCATTTTCCCTTCCATCATCACCTAGAAACTGAAATTAGTTTCAGTGTGATTGTGGAAAAGTGAACTTTTTCACGAAACTATTGTTCGGAGAGGTTTTTACGCCTATGCATGTTGGGTAAAAATTCCAAACAATGGCTCTTAATTAAAAATTTATATTTTTAAAAAGTAATCTATTTCAGGTTATAGTAAACAAAATTCTGCATCACTAACTATCTTTTTAATTTTTCTATGTTATCTAATTTTCGAGTTGTGCGTTGTCAAAGTAGAATTTTTTTTAGGTTTTTGAAAACGGTGGTAAAAACTGAAAAACATTTTTGTATTTTCCTAGCATAAAAGTAATCAGCCCAATTATGAATATTCTCACGGAATTTCTTTCCCACGGAAAAAATTTTTCTCGAGAAAAGATTCCTCCAATTATGAATTCCGTGGAAATAAAATTATAAAAAAAGTGGCATCATCGCAATTTGAAGGGAGTTTTTTTGGTTATTTTCATATAATCTTTATTTTATAATTTAGAATACCTACTTTTTTCTCCCGGAATTTTATCACTGGAATCTTCAACTTAAAGTATTTTGAAACTTAAATGTGTATCTCAGTTAAATATTTTTACAGTAGAAATATTTTTAAAATTTTTTTGAAAATTGGTGTAAAAAACAAAAATTTCAGATTAAAAATACAAATCGAGTTCCGACAAAAAACCGGACTTATAGTTGACCAACCAAAACCAGGATTTGGAAACTAAAATGACGGAAATACAGCCGGACGTTTTTTCAAAATCCTGAAGTTACTGCGGAAATTACAATTTAGAAAATTTACTCTATCGACTGCAAGATACTTTGTTGAAAAATACCCATTGTATAACATGTCTCCCAATTTTTAATAAATTTTTAATACATGGTCCTCAGATTATTTATTACTCATGCACTGTTACCTATTTGCCAGTTATCAGGGGAAGCACAGAAAGCTCGTAATAAAGACTTTAAATTATACAGAGAACATTTTTGATGGAAATGCTGTCGTGAAGAAGATATTTTCAATAGATTTTTAATAAGCTCTGATCCTATTATTCGTAATATGAGCAAACATTACCAAAAAAAAAAAAAAGAATAGCGTGTTACCACAGGCGGTATTAGACCAGAAAAAATAATTCTGATGATATTTTAGTGCCAGCGACATGAAGACTAATAGTATTTAACATAGAATTTAAATTTATATTAATAAAAACTTTTTATTAATATAAAATCCTATTTCCGGGAAAATTTTCTGTGGGGGCTATACGAAATCATTTACCTATTTCGTTGAATTTTTATATGTTGCGTTACTTACCTAAAAAAATCAAATTGCACCATTTTCATTCATTTATCTTTAATAAGAGAACTTTCAAAGCAATTCAAATATTCATACGAGCTGACAAACGAAAACCCCGGGCGTTAAATTTTTTTTTTTTTCAAAATTGAATTTTTTAAGTAGTAATGACCCACTTAATACTACGAAACGAAAAAAAGCGCTATCTCTAACATCTGAACTAAGAGCCGTTTTTTAACAATTTCAACCCAATGTGCTACGGTTTGATTATTAAATCAGGTTCATCAACCAGTAACTGTTATTGGGAGTTCATTAAGGTTAAATTATATCAAAATAATTCCTGTCTAAATTGGATAAAATTGATAGAGATAACATGTGATCGAAATAAAACTGTGCCACAATTCCAAAAAGCTCCTCAAACAACTCATTTATTAAAAGTAAAATTTAATAGCCTTTGGAAACTTGATTGCTTTTGATAAATTAACTTTTCAAACAAACAAAGAAGTTACTGGTACATTAAATCAAAAAAATATAAAAATCAGTCAATATTATTTAGAACACAAACGTGCGAATAATGACTGAGATAATTTGCTCGATGTGCTGTGTAATTTATTTTTCAATAAAAAAGTAATCTAAAGAATTCTGAATATTCACACGAAATTTTGAATTCGTATTATTAAAAAAACAATAACTGTCAAAATATGGAAATAATAATTTCGTGTGGAATTCAGAGCGCGCCTGTATGACATCTGTTTAAATAAGAATTATAGTGATTTAAAACCACTGCCAATATCTCTTAAAATAAGAAGGTTGTTAAACTGGTCAATAATTAATGAAAGGCTGCTTTCCTAAACGCAGGTTGCTTTGCAGTGCGACAATGTCACATATTCCTAAATGCAACTGTGCGAATGTTGACAATGCATTGAATACCTAAAGTCATAAATTATTCAGCTGCAAAGCAAATAAACGCAACTAGTGCATCATTTAAATTGGTTATGCTTTTTATTTTATGCTATAAACACAATCAAAGGCTACCGACTATCGACTACCGACTACAAAAGTACCTGGCTACAAAAATAGCCAAGTCGCCAGCTACTTAATTTTTTTAACGACCATCGACCACTAACTACAAAAAATAAACATCTGTTTTGACATACATATTAAAGTTAACCAAAACAAAACAAACTTGATTTTTTCAAGTGAATTTGAGTAAAAAAAATTTTTAAATGTCTCAAGAAAATTTAATTAACTTTTTAAGTACTATTGCTAAAATAGTGGAAACAACGACTTCAGTGTATGAAGTGTCCACGTCAATATTTGCATGTAAATTGAACTAAACATTTACATTAACCCTTTCAGACATTAAAGAGAATTAGTTGAGATAAAAATCTGAAAGTTTCTGTGTAAGCAAATTTGAGGGTGCTGATTAAGAATCTAAAGTCAAATTAGGGGTTAGGCGTTTCCCCTGGCCGCCACGTGATGTCCAATATATTGGACAAAGGTAATTGGTGAAATGTTTCTTGTAAATAAATTTTAAGTCAATGTGTGTAATTAAATGAGACAAATATAATAAAAAGCTTTATTTTGTATGATAATTTACAAAGCAATTAATTCCGCGTTTTACGCAGAGATATACCTTACATTTTTTGCAAATTATAAATGTTTTTTTTCGAACAATCATCCATTTTGCATCGTCCTGGGTTAGGGTTTTCCAAAAATTCTGGTAAGTGGTTGTGATTATCGAGTCGAACTTCTTTAGCTGGAGCAGCTTGGTTAGTTTTTTTGCGTTTAAGTGTATTTTCCAACAGCTCATTTTGAATCGGCGAATTGCTGCTATGTGGAGTGATTTCTGAAAGACATGTAGGAGTTCGGGATGGTCTGCCTTTACGGGGTATATCTATATCTTTATCCCTTTTCTGCAATTTGATTAGAACGTTTGCTACGTCAGCACGAAAATTCAGAGAATCTAATATATTTTTTTGTGGAACTCCATTCAATTCACACGCTTTTTTATACTCCATCCATGAAGCAGTGAGCGCCAAATCAACAAAATGTATTATTACACGCACGGTCCATTTTGAAGTACGAATGTTTATTCTATAGTACTGTAGCATTTGATCTAATAGGTCCACTCCACCCATATTTTCATTGTATAAGCGCACAACTTCGGGGCGATTTACTTCAATATATTTTGATGTTTTTTCCCCACAAAGTTCGAAGCTAGGTTTACTAGTTTGTTGTCAAACCACCTGAAAATTAAATAATAAATATCTATAAACAAACTTAAGATTGGGTTTTAAAATCAACCTTGTAAATATAACTTTTCCGTTCTCACTGTAACATTCCGAAGCAGAACCTCGTCCACGCTTACTCAAAGCTTTTAGATCCGACAAGGGCGGATTGCTAAATCTATTGCTTCGAACAGTTCCTGCTGCATAAATTCCTCTATCCAGTAGAATTTCAAAGAGTTGAAAAGGCGGAAAGTAATTATCAAAATATAATTTATGTCCCCGAGATTCCATTGGAATGCGCTTCGCTAATTGCAGTACAACCGCTGATCCACTTCCTACAGTCTTGACAACTATTTCGTTAAGTTGTGTTGTAGAACCTTGGTAAATAATAAAATCATAGGGCATTCCACTTTTACCGCACAAAAAAAAAAACACCTTGATACCCCAAGGGCATGGCTTGCCTTTTATATAAGCTCAGTAAATTTTCCTTTAAATGGAATAATTTGCTCATCGATGCAGAGATTTTCCTCCAAGGGCAGTTCGTGAAGCCGACGACGAACCTGTTTAATTGCAGGCCTTACTTTGTACATCCTATCCTTACATTCCTTTGGTCGTGCTGAAATATCTGATACATGAAGATTGTTTCGTAATTAAAAAAGCGATTGACTGTCATATTTTCATAAAACAATAGCATTCCCCAACGTTTATCAAAGTACATACGAACTCGAGGAAATTTTAAACAGCTCATCATAATATGAAGACCGAAAAATATACGCATTTCGTCCGCGTTGGTTTGTTTGAAGGATAAATTGCCTTGCTGAACAGCATATAAATTCGTATAATATGTAGCTTTGTTATAAAATTCATCATCGAAATAATTTTTGAAATATTGAAATGTCGTTTCTAAAACATTAATATCAATAGGCGAAACAAATGCAATAAGTTCTTGATTTCGTTCAAGCCTATTCTTCCACACAATTTTTTTTTAGTAAATTGGATATTGGTGCCTATAAAATCATTGCAAGAGCTTTGTGGAACCAATTCTACTAAATGACTTAGTTGAATTCCTAAAGTATTAAATTCTATTTCCGAAAGATTAGGGACCTCAATCTCATCTAAAACTTCTTCATCTTCAATTCCTTCCGTCAATATTTCGTGGCTATTAACTTGCACCACTTGCTCTAGCAACTGTATAGAAGAAAACTGGTATTCAACCTCATCATCTTCTGCATCGCTTAAATCTGAGCTCTCTTCTAAGTGTTTCAATATTTCTTCTTCACTTAGTTGTCGTTTTGAAGCTATTTCATGAAATGTTGCAGCAATGTTCGTAAGTAAATATTCCTTTGCAAAATCCAGAAACTACACCCGCAAAGTAAATTTGTCCAATATATGGACATTCATTAAAATACGTTTATAAAGGTATAGAATTATGAAATTTATTAAAATAAATATACAAAAAGCTTAAAAAATACTCATTTAATACTTACAAATTTTTTTTATAGCTTACAATAATGTTATAGTCACTTTAAACTAGCACAGAATATCACTATGTCTTACGGAGTGAACGCACGTATAAAAATGACTTAATTTTACAAACAGTTATGACCAATTTGATGCTTAAATCACATGTGCTAGCTAACACTCTTTTGACAACGATATTTACGGTAAAAATTTGTTTATTTTCTTCAACAGTAAATGACTACAAAAAGAGACACAGAAATGTCCAATATATTGGACAAAATGTCTGAAAGGGTTAAACAATATAATAAATACATATAAACAGTAAAAATGACTATTATATACTTTCTAATTTCAATAAAATACCCAAAAAATAAATATAGATGAAACAAATTAGAAATTAATGAAAAAAGAACTAAATGGAAAATTTCACAAACAAAAAGTAAATGAAAAATTCGCCAAATAAATAGTAAATGAATAATGTAAACAAATGAACAGATGATTATTATTTTTCAATGGTGCCACTACAAAAGTTTTTCGCGTTTTTAATAGCGATATTTAATTTATTGCGTTTTTAAAACCACCATTTCATGCATTTATTGTATTGGCAGCACTAATCTGTATTTTGTAGCCAAGAAAAATAGAAATTAGCCTAAGTTGGCTACGGGCTACAAAAGTAGCCGTGTAGTCGGTAGTCGTGTAGCTGCTAAAAGAACTATTCTCATAAGCACGCATGTATTCTGTTTTTGACATCTTGTAGTGGATGGTCGGTAGACATGATTGTGTTTATAGCATTACATCAGTGCTTTTTATAAAATGGTACTAGCAAGGAATGCAATTTCTAAAAGAATATGGGATTAATTCTATCGTACCAAATAATAAACGTCACTTTACCTGGCAGGTCGCAATATTCATTCTGAAGCAACTAAAGAAAACATCGTCCTGCATTTCTTCAATAACAGAAGCAAAATTCTTGTTTTTTGATATTCTCTTTGGAATAAGTTGCTAAAGTGAAAAAAGCACAAAACGTTTTATTTTTAAAGCAATTCTAACATTTATTATTTGGCTCCTGGAACTATTTTCACAGCACAAATCCAAAAAACATTTAAACATAATTTTTTTTTGCTGTCATTGTTTTCTAAAAATTGTTTTCATAGTGTTGCAAAAGTTTAATTTGACAATGCAATTTGCTTTTCAGTGTTGCAAAGTAGTACTGCTTGTTTTTAGCATAACTTTGACTTTGCATTCAGACGTTTAGGAAAGAAGCCAAGTTTTGATATTTTGCAATTAAATTTTTAATATTATCTGCTTTTACACCTTTTAATCGTGTGTTTTCTTTATCCTATTTCAGGTTTGTTACCGAACCTGTGAGGATACTGATAGTGATGTATTTTTAATAAAATTGGGGAGCAAACATAAAAGTGATTATAAAAAGAATAATATTGAAATTGAATTGAAGACACCAAAATTGCCAGTTACATTGCCAAAAAGACATGTAACCACGGAGACACAAATCAATGAAGCAGAGCTTGATGCTGCTCTAGCAGAAAATTGTAAATCCAAAAAAGGCAAGAAGGGCAAGGGCAAAAAGGGCAAAAAGTAAACCTTGTAAATTCAAAAATTAAAACTTTCTGTTGTTAAAATACCACACAATAATATATTTTTTAATTTATCTTTGTACATTGTGAATAAAAAAATTCAAATAAATTTGTAATACTTTTGAAACGTATTGATTTTACATGAACTTTGTTATCATAATTAGATTATTTTATTTGATATAATGAAGCACAACAAGGAAAATATAGATAGGCGTAGTTTCAACCATCTCGAAACCATGTGAAGCATGTGTGAGTTTTTTTTTTGTAAATTTAAGCAAAAATGTTTGTTTTTTTTTATTAGTGTTTTGAAATTGACCGATTTCCATCACATTTTGAAACGTAAAAAACGTGAAAATTGTGTTCAATGTGGTATTTTAATATTTTGTGGTCTTTTAATTTTGTGTGTCAAAGAGATCGTTTTGGAGTATGTATATTTGATGGGCTTGTACCATATACAGCCCAATTATGAATATTCTCACGGAATTTCTTTCCCACGGAAAAAATATTTCTCGGGAAAAGATTCCTCCAATTATGAATTCCGAGGGGAAAAATAATGAAAAAGTGGCATCACAGTAATTTGAAGGGAGTTTGTTTTGTTAATTTTCATATAATTTTTATTTTATAATTTAGAATACCTACTTTTTTCCCCTGGATTTTTTTCACTTTCCGCAGTCAATCAAAAGGGGAAAAATTTATAATTGGAGAAAAGGGAAAAGTGAAAAAACTCGCACGGAATTTTTGTTTATAATTGGGCTGATAATTTTTATTTTATTATTCATAATACCTAGGCCGACTTCCTAAACGCAAGTTGCAATGCATATTTACAATGCATACACTTCGTAAATGCATATGTAAACTTTCTGGCATCGTACAATGTTCCTAATCGTTTGGCAACTCACTTTAATGAGTATCAGAAATCAAAATCACGCATCATTTTTATTTTGTATGCAAACATTTGAGCTGTAATGGCTAAGTATTTTCTTGTTTATTTTTAAAATGAAATGTGAATGAAAAATATCATCATCCATTAATTCAATGAATTCTTAAAAAAATATTTATTTTTGATCACTTGCTCCCGGGATTTAAGTAGGTATTACAAATTATAAAATAAATATTATCAGCCCAATTATGAATATTCTTACGGAATTTCTTTCCCACGGAAAAAATTTTTCTCGAGAAAAGATTCCTCCAATTATAAATTCCGTGGGAATAAAATTACAAAAAAGTGGCATCATCGCAATTTAAAGGGAGTTTTTTTTTTGGTTATTTTCATATAATCTTTATTTTATAATTTAGAATACCTACTTTTTTCCCCGAATTTTTTCCACTTTCCGCAGTCAATCAAAAGCGGAAAAATTTTATAATTGGAGAAAAGGGAAAAGTGAAAGAACTCGCACGGAATTTTTGTTTATAATTGGGCTGTATATAAAAATAAACAAAAAAAAAAAACTCCCTTCAAATTACGATGATGCCACTTTTTTATAATTTTATTACCACGGAATTCATAATTGGAGGAATCTTTTCTCGAGAAAAATTTTTCCGTGGGAAAGAAATTCCGTGAGAATATTCATAATTCCGCTTAAAATTTCCAAAACTATAGAATTATTTGAAATTTAACAAATAAAAGCATGTAATTAGTACTGCTTTGTAAATATATCCTTTTTGAACAATTAATTTTTGTAGATAAAAATACGAGAAATATCCACAATCAATCAATATTAATTTTTTTAAACGAAGTCTTCACACAACCCAAAGCATTTTTTTGTGAAGTTGATGAAATTTGTGGTTGTAAAGGTTAGATTTTATTTAACTTTTTGAAACGCCAAATCAAAATGATCTCAGATATGCGGTGGTATTGCCAAAAGGTTAAGTTCGACCTAATGTCGCCTGACTTGATTTGAAGGATCAACTACAAATATTCTTTTTTTATTTCTTTTCTTATTTTTTATATTTATTCATCTTTTTATTTAAATGCATTAAACTTTTATAAATATGAATACGATTTTCGCGTTATTACATTAAAGATACCTCTCTGGACAATATCGTTTTAACAACTAACCGCTCTGAAATGACGCTCAGTGTTAAGCCATTTGATGCTCACTGCGTGGCCTCAGCCAAACTCTATTATAACTCGAGACCCTTTTAAATATGCTGCATCGATTACAACTGAGGTAGAGGTTTAAACTTCTACTAGGTGAGTAAGACTGCTGCTAGAAAATAAAATTTTTATTCGATAGATTTCCCAGAAGAGTTCGAATATTAACAAAACGACATCAGCAAAATCGCAAGAATAAATATACCCGCTTCATATGAAATAGTTTTCGAAATCCAATTTTTGTGCATACCTCTAAATGTCAGAAAACTCACTAGCACTTGTAAATAAAAAAGTTATCGTCAATGTGCACATGGTTTTCTTAGTCGGAAAAGTACTAAGTCCGCTTTTCGTCGAAATTGAGATTTTAATGTAGCTTGCTAGTATAATTCAAAATACATCATTGCTGGAAGTAGTAATAGGCAAAAATATGCTAAGTCCAGTTGAAAGAAAAAATTTTTTATTTAAATTAAATCACGGGAATTTTAAATAATATTTATTTATCTTTAAAAATATTGTGATAATAATTCCGAACAAATTATTTAAATCACCTATTCGATTATTGAGGCTGAAAGCACGTTTCGCTATCGCTTACTTAGCTCTTCAGAAAGATTCTCACAAGCATTTTAAATAAACTTAAGATTTTTGTATTTACTTTATTGTTTGGACAATTTTGTTAAAGCAATTGGCCGGGACGAGGTAAAGGAGATCACAAGGTAACGAATATTCCTGTAATTAAATATTCACTAAACTGTGAAATAATGTATAAACTTCGTTTCACCGAAGAGTGAAAAAATTTACCACAGAAAATGAATAAAAATTTAAAATCTGTTAATTTTTCGAGTTTGAAACCACTCTACAACGAATGAAGAAAAGTAACGGCAAGAAAATATAACGACCTGCGATTTTTAAAACTGACTTTACTCAAAGACCATCATCGTTTTTATGATGATATACCTCGTCTATGATTTACTTTTCTAAATATTTTGTACCTAGTTTTTTAACACAGGAAGTTCCGCTTAAAATAAATACACTATTGAATTCAACATAATCGTATAATTTCTACTAATTAATATTTTGTAAATTACTTATTTTCGGCTTTGGTTCATTTTTTAATTTAATTTATAAACATTTTTAAAAGAAAAATGCTGCATTTCATTCTGCTAGCGTCTGATTTTTCTTGTTTTCTTGCTGTCACACGTTGTCATGAAAAGTCATTCGATTTCGGGCAAACTTTAGACAAACCATCTACAAGACCATACGAAAAAAACCCCAAAAATTTAATCGAATTCGGATTGACCGTTCATGAGCTGTGAGTTGCAAAAAAAATTTTATATATAAATTTCGTTCTATAACTACATTTATCAACATCTCCATACAAATCAATCGACACTACAACAAAATTATTTACTCATTGTTTTTTAAATTAATATGCACATTGCATCAATAAGTAAATATGTATGTATTTCCTTTCATTGTTTTCATTTAACATTTTGATTCTAAAATTGAATCAAACATTAAGACAGTTATATGTTGATGGTATATTTCGTTCATTGGTATCGGTTTCATTTTACGCATCTTTGAACCGAGGTCGTTTACTACTACAACTACAATTGCTATAAATTTCTGCAATTGGTAACTCTCTACTCGAAAAATCTTTAGTTACAATGTCTACTGAATTCAGTTTGATGGAATTTAAGAAACTTGCGCGAGATGTTTGCATATGAATCGTGAGCTAAAATGCAAAAGGGCGTAACTAACAAAAATCTAAAAAAACTTTGTAAAACGAAAATAATGCAGATTTTTTTTTTAATAAAGTTTTCTTATAATTTCACTTTAAACACACTTGCAAATTTTTTTTGAACCAACCTACCGACGACGAATCGATAAATTTGGATCTTTCACACTTTCCAAGATTTCTCAGCGATATTCTCTTTAGTACGCACATTCCTTCGGCGTGTTGGTGTTATTGCATCCTCTAGAGAGTATGTCGTACCAAATCTATCCACAGTTCGACAGACGGCTTGCTCACCGTAAAAATCACCAAAAGTTGTCTATAAACTGCTCGAATTGATGACTGATTTTTAAACTGAACTTGGATAATTTGATAGCGTTGTTCAAGCTCTATTCATAATGATTTGCCAAAAAATTTTTATCGTAATTTAATACTGTTTTTTTTTATAATTTCAAGTTCTATCATGCTTAAAAAACACCCTTTACAGGCAGAAGTATCCGAAATAATTTTAATAAATTTTTGCTTCACTGTCCATAAAAACTAAGAATTAAGAAGTAAAGTTCATTTATTAGTTTTAGTTTTTGCGATATTATCAGCTGTTACTATAACGGCCATAGCAATCGACATTGTGTCAAATTTACAAGAGTTTGTCTATAACGGTTCAAAAGATAGGCCTGTATAAGTAAATCTACAGTAATTATGGGACACCCTTTAGTTTCTAAATTCATATTATAAACTCGCTGATAGCGGACTTAAAAATACAGGTCCCTTTTAAGTTTCAGCGTTCTGTCTATAACGGTTCAAAAGTACGGCCACACACTTGAAATTACATCAACTATTGGAACACCCTTTAACTTCTAAATTCATATTTTATACTTGTTGTTATTGCGGACTTACCAATACAGGTAATACAGGTCCCTTTTATGTTTCAGCGTTCTGCCTTCTATAACGGTTCAAATATAGGGCCACACACTTGAAATTACATCTACTATTGGATCACCCTTTAACTTCTAAATCCATATTTTATACATATTTGTTGTTATAGCGGACTTACGAATACAGGTTCGTTGTAAATTCCAAGCTTCTGTCTATAACTGTTAAAAAGTATGCCAATATATATCAAATTAAATGAACTATTGGCGCACCCTTTAATTTATAATTCTTAGTGTTAATACTTGTTACTATAACGGTCATAGCAATCGACATTCTGTTCAATTTGCAAGCGTTTGTCTATAATGGTTCAAAAGATAGGCTCATATAAGTATATCTTCATCAATTAGGGACACCCTTTAATTTCTAAATTAAAATTATAAACTCGTTGATATAGCGGATTTAGCAATATAGGTCCCTTTTAAGTTTGAGCGTTCTGTCTATAACGGTTCAAAAGTTTGGTCACATACACAAAATTACATTAACTATTGGAACACCTTTTAACTTCCAAATCCAAATTTTATTCTTTTTGTTACAGCGGACTTAGCAATACAGGTTCGTTGTAAATTTCAAGCGTCTGTCTACAACTGTTCAAAAGTATGGCCATATAAATCAAATTTAATGAACTATTGGCGCACCCTTTAATTTATAATTTGTAATATACTATAACGGCCATAGCAATCGACATTTTGTCCAATTTGCAAGCGTTTGTCTATAACGGTTCAAAAGCAACATTTAGGCGAATTGTATAACCTCCTTATTTTTTTGAAGTCGGTTAAAAAACAGACCGAGAATGCTTTAAAGAGTACAAATCGTTCGATTTCATGCTGTTTTTCTTTCGCATCGCATTAGAGAGTAACCCCCTGATTTAAATAATCTTGTAAGGGACTTAGAATTGGCAAAGAGCAAAGCAGAACTTTTAGGTTCGAGGCGGAAACTTTAAAAAAATGGTATGATAATAATGTGTTTCCTTTCATCTTACCAAGAACTTGGTTGTAACATGTCGCTGTCTTTTCGGATAACTGTAGGGCCTTCAACGATGAACACGGAGAGCGCTTACACTAATTTTATTAACTAATAGAATACCGGTGTAATTTCTGTTATTTTTTTTTAAATATGAAACATTTTTTTACGAAGGTGAACAAGTGCGAATCTGTTTTCTATTCTTTGTGGAGGCAGCTTGTAATCTTAAATTACAGTTTTTAAGTAAATGATTTCTATTGGATCATATGCGAAAGTATGCATCACATTGGCATCGGAACCATCAACCTTATTACCCAAAACCAAAAATTTTTTAATTTATGATTTTTTTGGAACAAGTTTACAGATTTTAAATTTTTTGAGGGTAATTGTTACCTGTTCTAATAGAAGCATATCTCTTAGGAGTAGAAATATAATTGAGAATATAAATAATGCACTCTGAAAAATTAAGGTCTTCTCCGGGCAATAATTGTTGCAAATGTCGAAGATACTAGATTTGCTTCTGTTTCATTCCAAACATAATTATCCGTGTCATGATTAATTGTGAAATTATAATCTTGTGGTTTTATTTAATAATAAACGGAGTTGGCATTCGATTGCGGTATAAGCTTTACTGCGTGCATATCCATACAAAATGTTAGGCTCAACCTAGATTTAGAGTTTTCTTTCCATTTTATTTTTGTTAATTAAAGCATAATTTTAAATCGCAAAAGTGCAAAATTTTTTCATGACCTGTAGTTTAATCGTATTATAATCATTAATACATTAATAAAAAGAGCAAAAGCAACATACGTCTTTTTGCATTTCAGTTAACGGTATGTACATCAAATTATGCATTTTTTATTGTACAAGTTGTGATCGTTTGTTTTTCTTTTTTAAATTCATCGAAGGTGAACGGTAGGATGGTCATCGAGACAACCATATTTTGGGTATTTAAAATACATCTGTGAAGATGTTTCAGTAGATATTGCTTCAAATAAAATTTACGTAACAAGTTGTTCTAGCAAATGAAATCACAGTCATCCCTTTCAAGAAATGTTTAAACATATTTAAGGCGGCTTGCAAAGAACTGTTATACTAATTTCATAATATATATTCTGGTTTATGGAATTTGTTTGTATATTTCAGAATTACCTAGAAAAAAAAACCCTGCTATTTTTGAATTGTACCTGATATGAAATGGATGCCTAATTACAAGAACTCTTTTTTGTGAAGAACATCTGCGAAGCACTTGCCTCTCGATCAGACGATTATATTTTTGTTTTTAGTTTGTGCTAAAAAGTCCCTTTTCCAGAAAATCTATTACAGTTTTCTATAGCGTATGACATGGGACATTCAAGTTATGTCTTCAAAATTTAAATTTTTGACAGATGTTTTTATTTATAAAACTGATACAATTTTGTTAGATTGATTTCAAAAATTCTATGCATTTGTTTCTATCACGTTAAGTTTAGGGACATTTCGGGGGTGGGCTTAGAGTTATACCTCCGCCTGCCCATAAAGGCTAAAAAAAAATAATTTTATTACAGCCCACAAAAGGGAGTGGGGGGAAAATGGAATTTTAGGGTCCTCTTAGTCAAAGTTTTGGTTTTTTAACTTAAGCTGCATTTGCTAAACAAAAGTATGGGAAACTTCAGGGGTATGATTAGTTCTTCTAAGGAAAACTTTTTCTCCTTGGACCGATTTTTTAAAGTTTCAAGCTTTACCAGCATATGACCATAACACATATTTCATTATTTAAAATCATATTTGAAAATCAATTCATTAAAAAAAATACTCATTTCAAAAGTATGTACGAATGTATGTATGTGTGTGTGTGTATGTATGTATGTATGTATGTATGTATGTACGTACGTATGTACGTATGTATGTATGTATGTATGTATGTATGTATGTATGTATGTATGTATGTATGTATGTATGTATGTATGTATGTATGTATGTATGTATGTATGTATGTATGTGTGTATGTATGTATGTATGTATGTATGTACGTACGTATGTATGTGGGTATGTATGTATGTATCTATGTATGTATGTGTGTATGTATGTATGTATGTATGTATGTATGTACGTATGTACGTATGTATGTATGTATGAATGTATGTATGTATTTATGAATGTATATATATATATATATATATATATATATATATATATATATATATATATATATATATATATATATATATATATATATATGTATGTATGTATGTATGTACTCGTATATGAAATAAAATTGTTAAAATGTGGAGCGCTTAAAAAAATGTCCGTGATAGAGCAAAAATATGGCGTTTTTTAGAATAAGGGCTCGAATATCTGTATTTATTATTTATTATACGAGTAAAAAAGAGCTATTTTTAATTGCCATCACGGTGGGGTTGTGGTCTGATCTTATATAATGTGTTGCGTCACAAGTTTATAAAGAGAGAAGATAGTTTATTTCATTTTTGTAATTTATTTAAATTTACTTTAATGGTGTTAATTATATGCTAAATTGGTGTTAAAGAAATTCTTAGGATGTTAGTAAAATTTTAGCTGCCTGATAAAGAGTATATTGACCTGACATAAATGTCTATGCAGATGCAAAATCTTTTAATTGGCTTAGGTTCGATTTATTATTTTTGAAGAAGGAATTTAAGTAATAAGCATGAAAAGGTAAAAAAAAACCTTCATTTAGAGACAAGAATTTTCAAAATTGATTTAATGGCAATCTTTGCCATTGTCTCTATTGGCTAATTATCGTCTATTGTTAACTTATTAAGCAACTGATTGATTTTCAATTCAATCAACAATTTACCCGAGAATTCTATTTTTTTAAAGTCTTCGAAAGACACTTCATAAAGTAGCTCAGAATATGTTTATGTGGTCACGGTTAATCGAATATAAAACAATAATTCTTATTCAAGTAAACATTTTTCGGAGTGTTATTTCGGTTCTACAAGCTGTGCTCACTTTCTAAGGGACAACTGTGTGTTGCTTTTAAGTCTTCTCGATTACTAAAGAATTGTATAAAATGGTTTATGTAATTAAGTTGTGTAAAATTTTCTGCAATACAACTATTATGTACATCGTATACAATTCAGAAGTTTGCTTAAAAATTTCGAATAGGAGTAATAATGTACACAAACCAACAAACAGATATACACTGAAAACGCTTGACCTTCATCTAAACAGAACTATTTGAATTAAAACTTTGCTGGAATTTTTTTTTTGAAATAGACTTCTTCTATTTGCACTTTATTCGTCAAGGTGAACGGTGACCTATTTAATTATTTGAAATTGAATTAGCATGCATGATTTGGATTTGTGTAAATAGTAAATGTTTTAAAAGCATTTTAGGTTTAATGCAAAGATTAAATATTTTTAAAATACATATTTAAAATTTAAAATTGCAGATTTATTACAAAAAGCTTTTTACTTTAATCCAGCTTTAAGATTGTTTATTACTTTGGATCTAACTTTCTGCATATCACGCTTTAAAATATTATTATTGTGAAAAAAGTAGCAGATGGTACAAAATTAAGCTTTTTTTATATTTAACCATTTTCGTTTTACATTATGAAATGTATTTATTTAAAATTGTGGTTATTAAAAAGTAAAATAACGAAATAGTTTTCAAAATGTTTCCATACCGGTCATTTTCATAATGCTCAACATAATAGTTAGCATCACTGTTAATTAATAAAATTTCTTCCACCAAAAAAACGTTGAAATCATAAAAAAACTGATTGCAGTAAAGTCTTGGAAGCACGAATATATTATGAAGCGTTTCCTTTGTTGAGTGCATAAAGCGGTAGATACTTGTTAAAGGAAAAAATTCCATGATTTGAGAGACAGAAGAAATTTTGTAGACCAATAAAGAGAATAAGCTTAAATTTATAAACAGATAGAGCGCGATATTTTTGTTAAAAAAAGCAGAAAGAAAACCAGCTTTTTTCTTCTTGCCCACGGAGTTGTACACAGAAGACAGTGTGCAAACAAACCAGTCATTGAATGATTTTGAAAATTTAGTCTTTAACGTGGAGAGATGATAACAAGACAAATAGCGTAGCATTTGTGAAGAAAACAGTTTAAAATGTAAACGAAATAGCCGCTCAAGCGCTAACAGTGTAAGACAAACGACAATCTGAAAACGAATGAAAGCTTGTTTTTAAAAAATAACTTTTTGAAGATAAAAAAGCTTACCAAATTCAATTGATCGCAAAAAGCTTAAGTGAAATCGAGAGAGAGAGAAAAAATTATAATTATATTCAACAATTGAAAGAGAAAGAAATTTTAATGTTGCTAAATGTGATATTAGGTGATATTTTGAAAAACTATTAAGTTGGTTTTGCTGTGGGATATGTTAGTGACTAAAGCAGTGGTGGTGACTTTTAGCTCAAGTGCATGTGGTAAAATTTTACAACTATTACAAAAAAAAATATTTTTATAGTGTGCACTAACATGTTTAGGCTTGATCACACATGACTGTATTAAGTTAATAGTAACTTGACGCTTACTAAAGGACAAGGCCACTTTAAAATACATACATACATATGTACATTAATATGTACATGTCAATGAACTTTAAAATAAAAAATGTAATAATTCTGTTGCTGGAATGAAAGTGAATGGAAAGTGTAGATGCAGGCTAAAGAAGTTAATACAAATATTTTTTATTTTACATTTTTGTATTTAAATATTTAATTGACGAAAGTTTGCACACATATATACATACATACATATATATATATATAAATGTATATACACTTGTATAAATTATAATGCAAACGATCAGTATAAATAACCAAAATTGAAAACGAATTAATTTATTTAAAAGTAAATAAACCAATAAATAAAAGGAAAAAATTTCGATTTCTTTTTCTGGTTTTTGTTTTTTTTTTGTTTACTGGCACCTATGTATATTGCTTGACTCACTGTGTTTGACCAATTGAAAATATAGTAAATTAAATAAACATATTCGAAAAGTGCAAGAGAGTGTTGTGTAGTTTTTTTTTTACTTACTATTATTATTATCATTACAACCTTGATAACTGGAAGGTTGTTATAAACTTGGTTCATACCTAGCTAGATCTTAAAATAAAATCAGCTTAAAGTGTCATCTTCTATTGAGTATTAAAATACAGAAAAAGCAAATAAAATTATAGAAGCAATAATATCTTTCATATCATTTATAATGAAATTATTTACAATATCATTGTTAATCTTTTTAACATTGGTCAGTGTTGAATCCGTTGGCAATAGCATCAAATTCAGCGGAAACAACAACAACAATAGTAATACTACCATTAGCAATAACAACAGCAGTAGTAGATTTTCAAAAAGCAAAACTAGTACAAACAGCTATAATTTGAACGCCTCTATTGTTGACGATTCATCTTCATCAGCAACATTTCGTAATAGAAGAGGTAAGTTTCATATTAATTATAAGAGTTTTACCCAGTTTTTGTGTTTTGTTTAAAAGTTTTAAAAAGAATTAAGTTATTTAATTTCAATTGACCTTAAATTGTCAGCTTAAGACATTCATTTTCTTTGACAGTGCACTTGCCGTTCCAAAATCCATTAGTTTGCACTTAACATGAAGTAAAAATAATAACTTCGAAAAATAAAAAGAGCTCAAATGTTTTGGTTTGGTTTTAAGATAATAATTCATTTTAAAACAATTATAATTGCAATTACAAAGCTTTTTTTGTGTTAATCATAATGAGTTTTGTATTTATCATATAAAGCAAGGAAATTAAATTTTCAAGTTGCATCAAATATGTAATGAATTAAAACAAAACTTCATATTTATAAAAAAAAAAAATAAAAATAAAAACAAATAAATTTCTTAATAATAATAAAGCAATAGTTTTGATTAATAATTTCTGAGGTTGCAACACTTTAGGCCGATAAGTAAAAACAGTTTTGTTAATTTTACAGCGACTGAAGATTGTTATACATTTGTATGTAGCTTAGATGGCTTGTACGTTGTTTATTTGTCTAGCTTCATATTCTTGCTGCAGCCAATTTTACATTTTCTTTGTTGGCAGTATTTTTAAAATTAATTATCAACAAAGTAAGAAACATATAAAATTTTTATACCAACTTAACACAAGAGGGGAGTTGTGGAAACTAAAGCTTTCTATTCTTTAAAATAATACCGAAAAAGTTATTATAATGGACTTGTAACCATTATTGCCTGACTGTTACTTTTTTTTTTCTTTTGCGCCTATGAGCAAAGAGTTTGATATTTATCATCACTCAGTCCCACTGGCGAATTATTTTGGTCGTCGTGTTGTAGTTGTTAGTTTCTTTTTTTATAATTCAACACATCCGTGCTGCTCCCCGTAGTACTCACTGTAATGCTAACCAGTGCTGGAATTTATTTTGGTTTTTCGTTTTGTGAAGAAACAAATTGCGGTATTAAAACCACTTTCGATCAGAATAGAGTACTGTGACATGCTTGATAACACTGTTCTTCAAAAAAAAAAAACTTTTCTACCCTCCCTTGAACAATTTTTCCTGTTTCTCATGTTTTCAGGTGTGCTGAGTCCGAATCTGAACTCAGAAAAATTCTATCACCCTCTGATTTTGAGAGAAAAGAGGAGAAACTTAGAGCGAATGTCTCGAAAGTACTGATCAAATCCTAGAAGAAAATAGTGGCTTTTGAATTTTTTTCACTATGTTTTGATGCCAAATAAAAATTCGTCAAACTTACAAAAAACTCTCATTTTTGGATAAAAAACTAGAATTTCTTAAGAAACTGTGCGTGATAGACAGGATCTGACTTCAAATTCGTGTTCAGCACATTTAAAAACAGTAAGAAAGCATATTTTGGTTTAAAGCAGGATTCTCGTGCAGAACAGTGTAATTTAATATGTGAAATGTTTTCCCTTAAGTTTTTATATTACATTTAAGTTTAAAGAACATCTTAATTTGAAGCATATTTAAGACGGCTGGAAGAATGGGTAGCCCTATGCAATGCAATTATATATTAATTATCTTATATCATTACAATATCTTAATTTGGCTTAGATTTCTTTTCCTAGGCCTAGATTGGGTGAATGCGAGAGAGAACTTCCTCTACGGAGAGTAATTAAAAATTAGCCAACATCTGGAAATTCACACTAGTTACACTCTCCAAGTATGATGTAAAGCTCTCTCACAATACAGAGTGCCTTACAATAATATTCTGTATTTGCATTCGAAAGTTTTTTCCAAATTTATTACGGCATTTACACTATGCAATTTTGCATGAAACAAACATGAAATTTTTTTTTGTTTAAGAAGCAGGAGGAATAAGCAATACGGTATTGCTTGAGTGTTAAGGGGGTTTTACTGTTGCTAATGTTTAGTTTTAGATAACGCATAGCGCTGCAACTTAAATAGAAAATTGAGAAAAAATGCAACAAAAAATGCATAGTGTAAATCTGGACTATTTTTAAAAATTTTTAGTTAGCTTCCTAGCAAAATAATGAATTTAAAAAAAAAGCCCAGAGAAATGTCTTCAATATATTAGATAAATGCGATCTAAAGAAAAATATTGTAAAATAATCACACTTTTACTATACAATATATCTAAAATGTAAAATGTCTTAATGTATAATATGATATATATCGAGGCAATTAACCTAATACCTTGCATCTTGTCACTTTGAAATTTATTTACCGATTTTACCATAAAATTACTTTTTATCAACCTAAAACTTCTTATTAGATGAAAAGTACTTACTTATGTATGAGTTCCATTATGAAAATTAAAGTGAACAAAACAATGAAAAAATTCAACATATATAAAAAGAAAATATTCATGATAAGGTAAATTTGGTTTTCAGTGAAATGTGAAAAAATTTCATATGGAAAATAATTCGCGATAGGGGTGAATATTTCTCAGCTCAGAAAGGCACTGTTTTGAAGTTGGTAAATTTATTAAACGTGTTACGTCTGGATCACGAAATTTCGATTCTAGTTCTAAAAAAAAATCTTTTTTTATGTTTAATGGTGTAAATAACATAAAAACATGCAGCCTCCTTTGTTGGTACTTCTTCATAGCATATTCGGCGGCGAAGTAAAATAATTAATAAAATGGTTATATCTATTTCCTTTACCACCTGTCTTCTCTCTCATCTATCCCTTTCCTGAAGAATGTAGCACGGTTACGAAGTAAGTAAGTATTAATGCCTGAAGTGCTACTTCTCTTAAAAAAAACATATGTTCTAAATTCCCAAAGATGTTATTCATTCAATTGAAACCAGCTTTAAAAAGCTGGATACGTCTCTACTTATTCTCAAGAGTATATCATGGTCCTAAGGCGAAATGTTGATTTTAATGTCTAAGAAATTCCAATTTTTTTGCATTATATAGAAAGTTCGGTATTCGATTTATCTAAATCTGTCATTTTTCACTTGTTTATTGTATGGGATTAAATACATACACGGGTGAATTCCGGAAATCTGAAGAAAGCGCTTTTGGTTTTTATCTTTTTTAGATCTTTCAATTAAGTAAAAAAGTTTGTACACAATACATATCCTTAATCTGAAGGTATATATAATTACACTTGAATTTTTCCTAAAAATTATATCTAACAAAAAAAAAAAAAAAAAAAAAAAACATTTACATAGGTGACGTTCTCCAGTTTTGGACCTTATTGCGCCTCTCCCGAAATGACTGGATAGCTCAAACTTAAAATATATGTTTAAATATTCCTTTGCTAATAGGAGTTAAAATTTTGGGTTCATTGGCTTAGCGCCTTAGAAATTTATTTTCAAATAGTTCGATACTGACCCACTGTGCGGTGTAGGAAGAAATAACCGTGTACAAAGCAACTTTCAATTATCTATGTAAGTAAAATTACTAAACTTAGCCAGGCAGGACATTAGAGTCGAAAGAAGTGCTATTTGTAATCAGCCAGATCGGTCTATGCCCTTCGAGTCAGCGGGCGAAACACCAAGCCCACCTTTAATTTTTCCATATCACTTGGAACAATGATTTTTGAAAAATTTTAGAATTTCCTTAAAGATCCCTTCAAAACCTTTAAAATGATACCCATATTGATAATTTGAAAAACTAGTAATTTTCAGAGCCCCCGTAACTCGGATTTATGGGCGAGCGCCAATTTTTGCACTTAATGTTTTTTTCTTATTTTTAATTCTCTATCGCCCTCTGTATTTATGTTTTTCTTGATTGAAGTTGCTTTGTGTTTTGCCTGCTGCCTCGAAGGACATGGACCGTTCATGCTGATTTCCAATAGCACCTCTTACGACACTATATCTGATCGATTGACAAATTTATTTTATTTTTGTAAAATCATGTTTGCCCCGGCCAGACGGACATCGCTTAATCGACTTCGCTATGCATAAGAAGTCAGAATATATACACTTTATTGGGTCGGATATGGATATTGTAGAAATCACCACTTTTTGTGGTGAAGGGTATAAAAACATCAAGTAAAAAAAAGTGACACCCCTATTTTCGAAGTTACGGGCTTCTGAAATTTTCAAATTTTTAAAAATATCAATATGAGTATCATTTAAAAGAGATTTTTAAGTAATACTAAAATTGTTTATAAATGCCTAACTCTTTAAGAGCCGATGACATTTTTATGTAAAATTATATTATTATTATATATATGTAGTACTTAATTTTTTGATCCTGTCACCCCAATAGTTGTCTTTTTGATTGGAGTTACTTCACTAAACTAGATTTACTTATACTCGTATGGTGAAAGGTATAAAAGATGCGGCATAGCCGAATATAGCATTCTTACTTGTTGTATTCTTAAGATTTACAATTCTTGAAATTATTAGTCCAATTGTTTTGTTTTTTATTGAATGAATTAATTAATTTCGGCTTAAGTTGACGTTCATAAACAAAAAATCTTAAACATATTTTCGTGTTAATTTTTAAAGTATGAGACACTAGAATAATATAATGCAGCATTTTCTGTATGACTACATCCGCCACCAGTTTTCTTCGCATTTATCTACTTTAGGTTGTAAATATCATCTAATTAACAAACTAATTTTATAAAAACAGAATACGAAGAACATTCATAATCAATTACAATAATATTAATTTTTGTTAGACGTAATCAACACACAGCCCACAGCTTTTTTCCTTGTTCGATTTATTTATCGTCACATTATTTTTTTTAGTTTTGTTTGACCGTCATTTAAACAAAGTTAACTGCGGTATTCATGAAAGATCGTAAACTTGTTAATGCAAGTTTTGATACGGCACGTGCTGAAAACTATTGCGAAATAAACCAAATCCGATTATAAATACCGGTGTCGAACTACAATTTACCCTTGAAAGTTATTCACGAACTGCAAATTTTTATTATATTTATAAAAATGAATAAAACATTTATTGATATAAACCTGCTTAGGCTTAATAAAGCAAACTCATGATGACAAAATCATATGTACGTTTTAAATAAAACTCTAATCATCTAACTAACATTTTAAATTTATTCTAAAAGTTTCACAATTTTTTTTGCATAGTTTTTAAATTAAATTCAAGTAGTTATTAATTTCAGTCATCAGTTTTATCTTTTTAAATACAGACAAGGCAAAACCCTATCTCTTTGGGCGTGGAAACACTTGACCAGTCTGGCTTAAGTCTAGTTTAGTGAAGCTACTTTAAAAAAATATATACAGGGTGGCTGATAAAGAATAAAAAAAGAATATGGCGGTCGGCAAATCAAACGGTGATTTGAACTTAAGATCATTTGAAAAATATAAATGTTTGAACGAAAAATTGATTCAGTTTATATTTAAACTTTGAACTAAAATGAGCGATCAATGAAATAAACTTAATGACACATGACTACCGCGCCTTAAGCAACTCTTTCCTCTTTACCCAAAATCCATAATTTTTTAAGTGTTTCCAAAACTCAGTAATTTTCTATTTAAGAGAACTAATGTTCAGGCAGTAATGTCTACTTATTAACTGTGCTACCTCCTTTAAAAAGGAATAGAGTAGAGCATATAGCAGGTGAAGAACAGTGATAAAAGGCAGCTTAATTTTTCATAACACCGTAATTGTACGTTTTGTTAGAATGCGCATTGAAGGTAATTAAAACTGGCATAACTATTTTATTTATTTTTTTACTTTGCCGACGATTTGTAGAAAGCACGCTGCGTATTAGAATGATAAACCTTAATGTATTTTAGAAACATTAAAGTTGTTAAATTGATGATGGCTGGGTTGCAAGTCCAGGGCAATTTCACAAAGGCAAATCAGAGGTGAACCTGCGAACGGTCGGACCCATAGGGTGAACGGGTGCAAGTACAAAATTTTCCTGATATAAAAAACTGATTATTTTTTATTTATTAATGATTTGTTATAAAAATCAATTATTTCCTTAAAATAACAAATAAATGATTTTACAATGCTTACAAAACATACGTATTTACTTCAACTTTTTCTAAGTGTTTTGGTTCCCTTTTTATTTGTTTTCATATTTTGCATTTTATTTTTAATTATTTATTTTGTACATAAATTTTTAATTTTTCAATGTCTTTAACAATAAATTTCAAATTTTAGCCACCAGAAAAATTACTAAACTGTCAAGAGCTAGAGCAAAATATGTCTTTAGACTTAAATTGTTAAAGTACTTTTCCAGGGATAATACATAAATTATTGGAACATGCACTTTGATTTGTTTCTGCCTTGTACTTTTGCACTATTAATGTCTATTCATCACTAATTTGGATCTTTTTGCTCTATTTTATTACTATTGTATCGGTTTTCGTTTTCAACATTACGGCTGGGGAGCCTTTTGAGGTTGTTAGGATTTTTTTTCTCTCAATATAATTTTTTTTTACCTTTACTTTTCTTTGTTAAGACAAGTTAATTTATGACACTACAGCATACAGGATATCTTTAAGAATACTGCTTTTCCCCATATTTGTTCTATTTGTTTCCGGGTTTTCCACTTGTTTCATAACTCAACTTGTCTCTCTGTTAAGTAGTTGTAAGTTATTAATGCATTTTTATGCTCAGGAAACTTTTTGCTTTGTAATAAGAATTTTATAAGGCCTTTGTAGGCTTATTATTACATGAAATAATAAAAATTAAATAAAATATAAAATAAAAAAAATATTTTTAAGCGTAAATAATTATATATTATGGTTAAATATTTTATATTATTTTTAATATGTTATAAAACTTTGGTTGTGGTTGATTTTTTTTAAGTTAAAACCAATCATGTTGCATTTTTTGTGCACAGTAATCATATAATCGTTAAAAGTTAACAAAAAATGTTTGTCGTGACTAAAGTTTTGGTTAAAACAACTATAATTTGTTCTCCGCAACTATTCATTGTCACAAAGAATATAATATGGTTATTGTGACCATATAATAACCATGTTTTTTTCTGCGTTCAGCTAAAATTTAAAATAAACAGGTTTTAAGTTTTCTCCTTACAGCCCTATCTAAACATAGCCAGTTTTGAAACAAAATTTAAAAATTATTGTAACATTCCTTAGAGTCCAAAGCACAGATTAAGAAAACATAAACGGATTTTTATAGTCCCCTACTGTTGGCCCCGCTAATTGATTTAAATCTTTTTTTTTTTTTTATTATTTTAAAAGGTTGTAAGTACAGCTCGATGGATTTTGATTTTGTGGCAATTTTAATTTCATATTTTATTTCTTTTTTTTATTTTGATGTGAAATCCGTGTGTTGCAAAAAATTTGTTTGTTTACTTCTAGTCATGGACGGATTAATATAAAAAATAAAGGTTATGTTGCAAATAATAACCCAAATTAACGGTTTTCATTTTAAAACAAAACAAAAAAAAAAAACTCGTTAATCCAATTTTGGGTACTAAAATCAGAGATTGCGTTGTTCAAATACTCCGAAACACAAGAAATGGACACTGCAGAAGTAGTCTTACGAGTATTTCCTTGCGGATTTTGCCAAATTAAATAAATCATAATAATACTCAGTTTATGCTGTTGCACTTGTGTCCGTTGAAATTTATAAGGATTGAAACGCAGATCAGAGAAAAGTGAATTTAGTAGAGCCACCTCCTGTTGATATTTTTATAGTTTTACCGGTACTTTCACCCCAGCTTCATACAATTTAAAATTATTATCGTTCGGCAATGCATTACTCTTATTGTTGCATTTTTGCTAATCCCAAGTTTTTAGCAGTCAAATGAATGTTTTGGGGTTCCTACAACTTTACTGCACAAATGGTGACAAACATAAATATTCAGAGAAATTTTGAACAAAACAAATTTTGAATTTGAATTTTGAAATTTTGAACAAAAAACTTTTTTTTATTAAGAGTAGAAATACAACCTCACGGTTGCGGCGACGGATTCCGCATGTCAGAGAAAAAACAAATAAAATGAGTTGCGGCGACGGATGCGGTTTTTATTGTCATTTTTATTATTTGTTTACTATTTTTTTTATTCTTTTTTATTAAAATATATTAAAAAAAAATTTTAAATGTAAATAAGCAATAAATTGAAAAAATTCAAAATTATTGTTGATTTTTAATGACTTTTTACATTTTCTTTCTCTTCTTTTTTCGTAGTCATTCACAAAAAATATTAACAAATAGAATTTTTTGGTAGAAAAACAATAAAACTGTGGCAACATGCTGAAAGAGAAAAAATTCAAAATTGAGAGCTTGAGAGAAAACGCACTCAAAGTAAAATAAATTGTAATTTCATGCGGATTCGTTGAACGTTTTTTATTGTCAAAACTCCATATAAAAAAAACAACCGCATCCGCAACCGTGAGGTTGTATTTCTACTCTAATGAAGGCAACGCAAAAAAGTCCAACTTTCACTAACAAAAAATTACAATAACATTCAGCAGTTTGGATAATCTTAAGGTTTTTGTATCTAAATAACTTGGGACCTGGGACTTGTTTTAGAAATGACTGTACATAATAAAGACTTACATCTGTATTTTACTAGAAAAAAATACAATTAAAAGTTTAAACGATCTAAACCTTTCAGATATTCTAACAGGTTTTTTTTTCTCCCATTACAAATTAAAATAAATCTAATTTAAGGCGGTAGCCAGATTTATCGAATGTTATCATCATACTAACAGTTCATTGACTTTTTTTTTTATTTTATAAAAACACTCAGAAGTTCAAAAGTCACTAAAACAATAATATCGTTCTCACAAGTTAATGAACCCTTAAGTAAAATAAAATATTTTTGAAATTTTTCAATAAATATTTGAAATAACAAAATTATTTATTTCAAGTAAATAATTTGTGAATAAATAAGAGCAATTAAACATTTGCAATATTTGGAACAAGCTAAATTTTTTCCAAAAAAAATTATTTTAATTTCAATTTATTCGATTTACATATCGAATCAATTAAAAAGTTAAGAACATCAATTAACATTTCTTAAATAATAAATATCGGTTATTTGGTGGCTTTAAAAAAAAAGAATTATTTGTAAATGTTTTGTATAATTTTTTAAAGGTAGAATTTTTTTATAATTTTTCCAGCCATAAAATTGTTTCTGTAATTGTCAGAATGACAAAAAAGAAAATGGATCTTTTAAAAATGTATGCATATGTTGTAATAAGTTATATTTAAAGTTGAAACTACTGCATAGTCGGGACAAAATATTTTAAAGATAATTAAAAAATTACTTTAAGGTCAAGATACTGTTAGTTAATTAACAAAACAGTAACACTTGAAACGAAGAGAAGCGAAGGTTCATAAATTTTAGCTTTAATCCAAATGCTTTTGTTTAGTTTTTAGAATTTTGTTCTTCACCCTTTGTAAAATTTGAAAAAAAAAAAAAAAATAAATCAATTTAGATTTATTTTCATTGTATACTGAAAAAAAACACCATAAGTTCAGATCCCATCAGAGTCTTGAGTAAAAGGAATACTAATTGTTGTTCAGAAGACTCCGTAGATGAGTTGTTTAGGGCCGTGTAAATGAAAAAATAAAGTTAAAATTTGCCAAAGAATCGATTAGAACAACGAAAAACAATTATTTTTGCAAAAAAGACCGACTTCACAACAGATTAAAGCTGTCTGTCTATAACGGTTCAAAAGTATGGGACACCTTATATTTCATCTCCATAGCTTGTACCTATTATAGCAGACTTAGCACTACAGCTCCTAGGTAATTTCAACCTTCTGTCTACAACTATTCAACAGTTTATGTATATTACATTAACTATAGGGGCACCCTTTAATTTACAAATTCAATTTTATACTTGCTGTTTTAGTAGACTTACCAACCGTGTTCTTTGTAAATTTCAACCGTCTTTTTAACACGGTTGAAAGATTTGGCCATATACATCAACTATTGTAACACCCTTTAATTTATTATTTAAAATATTTATACTTCTTGCTATACCGAACAACATAATGGGCATTTTGTCTAACTTTAAAGTGTTGGTGTATAAAGGTTGAAAATATAGGTCAAAATACATTAATTATGGGAACACCCTTTAAATTTTAAATTAAAATTGTATACTTTTTGTTATGCAATGCAGGTTCCTTGTAAGCTTCAACTTATAACGGTTCAAAAGTTTTTTCATTACATTAACTGTTGGGCCACCTTTTAATATCCAAATCCAAATTTAATACTTGTTGTTATAGTGCAGTTAACAAAAATATTGTCATATAAATCAAATTAAATGAACTATTGGGGTACCCTTTAATTTGTAATTTTAGTACTTTTTACTATAACGGCCGTACCTTTCGACATTCTATCCAATTTTCAAGCGTTTGTCTATAACGATTCAAAAAAAAGGGTCCGTAAAGGTCAATTTACGTCATTTGTGTGGCACCCTTTAATTTTTGTACTTCTGTATTTTTGTATTTCTTTTTGCCATAAGGAGCTATAATGATACGCGTTTTTTTTCTATTTTTCAAGTGGAGCCTTTTAAGGTACATAATACACGTAAAAAACATGTATGTTGTATGGGGACACCCTTTAATTTTTAAGACTATAAACAGTTTTTAAAACGGGGCGCATATGTTTAAAATCGTTTTAGTAATGACTGAGTTTTGCGAATTGACAACCTCATTCTCTTTTTTGATATCGGTTAAAAAAGGATGGTACAATATTTTAGAGTGGTTTTTATCTATGACATTTGAAGGATTAGCTTCAGTGGGCCAATGATCTCATTAAAAAATTCATGTATTTATATAAACCTGGTTTGAAATTAAAAAATTCTCAGTGGAGACAACTTTAGCTCGATTACAACTATTCTATGGGTTACAGTATGGCCAATCGCAAAATAAGTTGTGATAAGTACACAAATTCAAAACTACTTGTATTTTTTTTTCTTTTTTTTTGTTTGCAGGCATTTTGGATAGGAAAATATTTTTGTCTCTTGAAACTTTTGTGATTATTATCTGATTTAAAATCGCAGTTCTGCATGAGAAGATGACTTGACATAACTAAAAACAGGCAAATCAAGTGATAAGACTTGAAAAAAGAAAAAACAATTAATAAAAAAATTAAAGGAAGAAATAAAGGAAAAAATCTGCCAAAAACTTATTTTAATACAATAAAATTCTTAGAGAACATTTGTGATTTTATATTTTTAATTTAAAAACAGAAAAAATTATACCCAGCAGAATTCCACTTTCCTGTTTTCTTTTTTAATTAACACAAAATTTGTGTATATTTTATTCGTTTGTTAATAAATATACGCGAACTTAAGTCAGATTAAAATTATTCATTTGGTTATAAAATTATTTGGTTTTCATAAAAATTTTACTGAAGTGTTAAACAATTTATGCAGACTATTGCCCAAAAAATATATAAAAAATAAACAACCAAAACACTAGTAAAATAGTCTTGACATAAATACAGTGAAAAAGAAAAATAAATTGTATTTATTTAGTGATTTTTTTTTTCAATCTCTTTTATTTACAATCTGTTTATTCAACATTAAGCAAATTTTTCTAGTGCAATAACTATATAGATTTATATAGATTTCTATATACATATATAACACTAATTATAAGAAGATGTGCATTTAATTAATTACTTAACCTTTCTAGATATCTAGAACTAAATTCAACTATGGTCTCCTTGACGGTAGGAATTTTTAAATCATTGTGTATGACTTTATTAGTTACAAACCAAGGTGCTTGAGTGATAAAACGAAGTGTTTTGGATTGGTATCGTTGTAAAATTTCTATATTGGAATTTTTAGCTGTGCCCCATAGCTGAAATCCATAAATCCATATAGGTTTGAGTATAGCTTTATATAAAAGAACTTTATTGTTCAAGCTAAATTCAGATTTTGGACCTAACAGCCAATACATTTTTTTGGTTTTGATGTTCAAATATTTTCGTTTTGTTTTGATATGTTCTTTCCATGTTAGTCTTTTGTCCAAATATAGTCCTAGATATTTAACGTTTTTTACTACGTTGGCAATTACCTCTTCTAAGAGTAAAAGTCATCTGAGAAGATTTGGTTGCATTAGTTTTTAGCTTCCATTTATGTAGCCAATCTTGTAACTTATTTAATTCTATTTGCAATAGCGTAGAAGCTTCAATAGGACTAGCCGCCGATGCCATCAGTGCTGTGTCATCTGCGTAAGTCGCAACTGTAACGTTTTCCGTACATGGCATATCACATGTATATATAGTATACAGTGTTTGACCTAACACGCTACCCTGCGGAACTCCTGCATTAGTGCTCTAATATTTGAAAATTATTCTCTTATATTAACATAGAAATGTCTTTCATTTAGGTATGATTTCAGGATCATATAAAATGGGGTTGGAAGTAATGTTTTTAGTTTAAATAAAAGGCCTGGGTGCCAAACCTTATCAAACGCCTGTTGGACATCTAGGAAAACTGCAGAACAATATTTTTTTGTTTCCAATGCATCAGTAATTACATTAATAATTCGATGGCACTGTTCTGTTATTTAGTGATAAAATAATAAAAAAAAAACAAATTATTGAGGAGTAGGTTTATGCACCACTGACATTCAGGTCACCAATTTTAATTTATTTGAAAGTTTTTATTACTTAAAACGAAAACTTAATCTAAAAGTACTTGCAGTCGGCCCTAAGATTGCGTTACTTATTGCTTTCAAAAGTTACATAAGTAAGCAAATGCTTTTGCTGTTACACAATGTTTTTCTGAACTTCATTGAAATATAAAGTAGGCGTTCTCTTATTTTCACCGCCTTCTAAATCTTTTGAAAGTGTATAGTAATGAACAAAATAAATAACCCATCAATAATTTCAATCAACTTTGCTACGAGTATTGTTAGAAAAGTGCTTTCGTTTTTTTAAACCCTTCACCACAAAAAGTGGAAGAAGGGCACATCAAAATTAAGTGTTAGTGTTGAAATTGATTTCACAAAAAAAAAAAATTTGTTAATCCGTCAGATATAGTGGCAAAAGAGGTGATATTGGATATCAGCATGATCTGTCCATGTCCTTCGAGGCAGCAGGAAAACACCAGGCCTACCCCTAATTTTTTCATGTCATGATGTGGTAAAAATCAATATCGACCAAAACGCATCCTTCGATGTCCTTTATTTTTTTTTTTGGATTTATAGATGGTTTTCTTTTGACAAGAAATTGAGATTTATTTATTTACTAGCTATTTCCTGTGCGCTTTGCTAGTCTTTCCGATCCAGCTAGTCTTTAACAGACTTTAAAAAAAAGAAGGAGGCCATAAATTCTGTTGCTGTTTTATGTTTGTGAATCCAGACTTAGTCATTTCTCGATCGATTTAAAAAAAATATTTATTTTAAAGGTGGTCCCATTTTAAAAACAGTTCATAATTTAAATAATTAAAGAGCGTTCCCATTCAACGTACATGTCTTTTTATGTGTATTACAAACCGTAAAGGGCACCAATTTCAGCTTCCAATGGCAAAAAGTAATACAAAATAAATCTAAAAATTAACCTTCTAAACTGTTATAAATCAACGCTTTTCAATTGGTCAGAATGGCAACTGCTATGAATGTTATGTAACAAATATTACTATTCAAAATTACAAATTAAAGGGTGTTCCAATATTTAATTTAATTTGATGTCATACTTTTGAACAGTTGCAGGCAGACGCTTGAAATTTACAAAAAACCTCTTTTGCTTACTTCGCTATAACATCAAGTATAAAATTTGGATTTGTAAATAAAAGGGTGTCCGAATAGTTAATGTAATTTATAGTATGTGGCCAAACTTTTGAACCGTTATAGATAGACAGCAAAAACTCACAAGGCACCTGTATTGCTAAGTCCGCTAAAAAAACAAGTTTATAATTTGAATTTAGTAATTAAAAGGGTGTTTTCAATTTTTGATTATGCACATTAATATGAAAGTTACTTGCTTGAAATTTTAAGACCCTTCGCCTTTAGTTATTTGGATAAACGAAAACAATTTTTTACTTTGTATAAAAGGTACTACGCCTAGTTCTAATCTAGTCGGTGTTTCGCCACACCTATTGTAGCTCTCTAGGTATACGACAATAATTATTCACTCTATATGGAATTGGTATGCCCATTATTTTAATAAAGTCAGTTTTTCGCTACATTACGCATATTAACAAGGTAGTTATTCATCAAAACTTCAAGATGATACCTATTACAGTTACGAAGTAATATTGTAATAAATATTTTTTTCGTATGAGAAGTGCCACGCCCATGTAAAATATCCAAAAAATAAGTACCATAATTTACCAACCACATATCTCATAATAAACTGTGTAAATTCTACGAAGATCGGTCAAACTGATGTAGGCAGCTTTAGCTCTCCGACAAATAAGCAAATACATTTTGTGCTTTATATCTAAATAAAATTTGCACACAGGTTCCTGAACGAGCTATTTTTGGGATGCAAAATTGGTAAATGAAACTTTTAAAGGCTTGAGTAAATACTTTTGAAAATTAAGTATCGAGAAAAATTTGTAAATACTCTGTACTCGATACACACTGCTCAATACTTTGCTAGCACTATTGCTTGTTACGTTTTAAAAGCAAAGGACTTTAAGATGAATCTCAGGACAAGGATGTAGATGAGACCACATACTTCAAAATAACATTTTGCATGGGCACCTTTTTAATTTAAATTTTATGCTTTTTCTACTTGTTCCAGTCTGTACTGGTCGTGGTATTATACATTATCAGGTCTGTTCTGAAAATCACGTGAATTCAAACCACGAACGGTTTTAAAATCACGCAGACGATTTGGTGCTGTTCTGCAAATCACATGATTTTCAAGTTTTCGGCGTGGTTTCAATTTTTCGAAAATTGGAGAAAACGGTTTTTTTTTTAGATTTGTGTTGTGTGTTTTTTTACATTTGTAATTAAAATATTATAAGTGATTTAAGTAAGTTAAAATGTGTGGAACTAAAATAAATTAATGAATTTTTTTTTTGTTTGTAATACATGTGCTTTCATTTACTTATTGGTGTTAATCGAAGGGCTTAAAATTTGGCGTTCAAATTAAAATTGAAAATGTAAAAATCAATGCAAAAAGTTTAGGAGGTTGCTACTTGAAATTTAGCATAAATAAGATAAATCTTAAATGACATTTTGTACCCTGACAATTTTGCAACACTAGAATATTCTTTGAAACCACAAACCAGCTAACCGCTAACGAGAAAGAGAAAATCACGAGCATTACTAAATAAAGCAAGACAATTTTTTATAAAATATGCAGTGTCTTTGAAAATTTATGATTAATTTCGTTTTTATGTGTATAAAATCTAATTTTTTGCAAAAATAAGAAGAAGACATATCGTTTTAAATATATAATGCCATTATTATTATTTTCTAAGCTAAATAATTAGAAAAAACCTGCAAGTGATTTCAAATCGGCAGTCATTTTGCTTAACGTTTTAAATCACGTGATTTCAGTATATTTTGTACGTAGAACACCTTTTGCGTGATTTGAAATCACGTTGACAAAAAGTGATTTGTAGAACAGACCTGTATATATTTAAATTTCTGTCGCTTACTAGTATTCAAAGGCTAGGCCGCAACATGTACATCACGGCTTCTGCGGGAACACCCTGCAGCGTTTAATTAAGGTTTTATACCTGTTATAGCAGACTTTTGTATGTCATTATACATAATCTGTGTAAATTTTAAATGACTGTTTTAAAATAAAATGTCACATACATTGAAAAATAAAAATCAATTGCTCTATGGAAATTTGCTCGTCAAAAGATACATAAAACTTATGTTTCTAATTTTTTACAAGTATTCAACCTGTAAGCTTAACTTTTGGAACTATAGAAAAATTGTATAAATCGGGCCAAACAAATCTAATATATGTATATTAAAAATCTCTGCAAGATTGTTTGGAACAAACGACGAGTTTCGTCCAAATACGACGAATACGTTGGCAAAAATTCGTCATATGAACCATAATAACGACGACAAAACACAACTGTTATAATTTCTGAAGTTGTTTACTTTTTTTGACCTGCTAAGGTGACCATCAAAAATATAAAATTTAAAAAGCTAAAAATTAACAAAAAACACAACTAAAAACAGTTTTTATATTTAACTAATAATATGTACACCTTCATACTATAAATGCTGCAAAACAAAAATACATACATTTTTTAAGTTATTTTTAACTTTATTAATTAAAATACTTTAAAACTTAAGTCAAATATGATCCATTTTACTGATTCGTTCCTCGTTTACTGGCGTAAGAAATAAAAATAATTATATTGTAGGGTTCGCCGCGTATAATGAATTCCACCCGAAGTCATGATTGCGTTCATTTTTATATACAGAAATGTGTTTTATTTTTGACGACGAATATTCGCGACCATTAAACGACCGAACTGGTTTTAATGAAATTTGAAACACGGGTAGATATTTCTGCTTATAGTAAAATACGGTATAAAGTTAATTGAGTTTGTTCCGCCAGTAAATATTATACTGTTGTTATATCTTTCTATGGCTGCATACAGCTGGCTGTATAAGAATAGTAAAATAGGGTATTTAATTTTTAAATAGTGGACCAGCAGGGAGAAAAAGCGAAAGCGGACATTCTTATTCCCTTGAATCAGTTTTAACAAAGTGAAAGTGGACACATAGATAAGTCCTTATGTGTATCTGTTTCAAAAGCTGGAAACTAAATAAAGGACAAAGGGGAAAAACGGGCATTAATGTCTGCATTGATTACAATAAAATTTTAAACAGAGTTAAATATTTATGTGAAAGGTAGAATATATAATGTTAAAAAAAAGGAAATAGGAGGGGGAGGGGGGAATATAAACGCTCAATTTCATAAATATTATTATTTAAAATATAGATATCTCCTGATTTATAAGATTCAAACAGATTTAATGGAGTAGATTTCCATTGAAAACAAGGCTATAATATACAACACAGTGCCTAGAAAGGCCCTTAACTTACACCTAGGCAGCTCCAGGTATAACAAGCTTGTACACAAATATTTTAAAAAGGTTAAATAAACAAGAATATTGTTTCTAAGTTATAAATACTCATTTTAAACGCTTTAAAAAAAATATTAATTTTTGTTTTCATTCATATTAGTAATATATTATTTTTAAATACATTTTTCAACGCTTTTTGTAAGCAATGAAATATTTATTAAAATCAGATTTAATTAATAAACTTCTTGGCTTCAGCTCAAGAAGGTCAGGCTAATGATTTATTTTAAATTGGTTTATTACGAAAATAAGATTTAATTAAAACATTTTTCATACCTGGAACAACAAAGCTTAAAAATGTTTAATTTTGCCTCAGTTAAACAGAACTGAATCAGTTGCTACTTTTTACCGCGTTTGTATGTGCTAAAAAGAATAAAATGAAAAATTAGTTAAGAATTGTTCAGAAGTTGCATTCCCAACGGAACTTTTTTTTTTTTAAAGAGAAGTAGCACTTCATGCATTAATACCTACTTAGTTTGTAACCGTGCTACATTCTTTTGGAAAGGGATAGATGAGAGAGAAGACAGGTGGTGAAAGGAAATATATATAGTAATTTTATTAATTATTTTACTTCGCCGGCGAATGTGTTATGAAGAAGTACCGACGAAGGAGTATAATTGTTGCTGTTTAGCCGTAGAAGATTGGTTGTTAAAAGGCGAGTAATGGTAAATATAAGTTCAAACTTAACCAGTGTCTCAAGTAAAGTAATAGAAGAAAAACAATTGTTGTATAGCCGCAATAGGGCTTCTGCATATCAAAACAAGGAAATGCCGGCTTTTATGTAGAGTTCAATTTCGGTATTAGGATACGTCAATTCCAACAAATAACGTAAGAAGCAAAAGGTTGTTTAAGAAAAATAGAAAAACTATAAATTTTACAAAACTGCACTAAGACTCTACAAATGTTTTTAGAGACATGACATTGTCTTAGTTGTGATTAAAGTAACAAAATAACAATAGTGTGTGGCAGTCGTGGCGAGTTGGGATTGTGAATTTAGTCCTGCTAAAGGCAAATTATGTTGTGCTGTAGATGGCTTTGACAAATTGTTAAAGTGCATGTAAACAAGAGATCACGATCAAGAAATCAATTAAGGCCACAAAAAAAAAAAAAAAAGCATAGAAGAGAAGACAAGAGAAGAGAAAAAAAGGGTTACTTGTGATCAATAGTCATTTAACATGTGATTTTTCTTTAAATGTTTTTAAACTAATTTTAAAATCAATTTAAGCTGAAGTTGAACAAAATAAAATATCTGCACCCCATGCTTCAGTTTGGACAGGTCAGCTGCACGATTTATTTATGTTTAAACAAATAAGTAACGTCCTTGGACTGTATTGACATAAACTTTGCCAGCTGGATACGGACACTAGATGTTTTTAACATTTTAAGACTTTAAGCTGATCTGATCTTAAACATAAACTATTTGTCGTGAAATCCTACATACACGTACTTAAATACAGATGCAGCCTTGATGTTATTTATGAGACTAAAAATAGAATTCAATTTATTTGGTTTGCTCGTTTCTTCCAACGGTTGTGGTTTTGGTTTTTAAACATGAAAACACGTCATTACAAAACGTCACCAAAAAAAACGACATTTTTTATTTGTTCGCTCTTAACTAAAATGCAGAAAAAAAACAATAAGAAACCAACAAGTGTTTAAAGTATTTTTCCTTTTCTTGTCATTTTGTTTAGCAGCATTTTAATGAAAAAAAAAAATAATTAAAAACCAGAATTAAAAAATCCAAATAATAATAATAAATACTATTTTTAAAAATTTACATAATCAAAAGATTCAACAAGAGCAAAACAATACAAAAATATTTAGCAAATCCATTGCAATGTGCATTTTTGCTTTAGTCGAACTAAAATTGTAAAAATTGAAACGTAATGTTGTAACTGGCAAAGAAACTTAATGAAAGCAACAATATTCAAGGGATAAAAAAACAAAAACGTTTGAGCAGCTTGTTTGATTGCTTGGTAATCGCATAAAAACGTCTTTCTATATACGGGTAATGATTACTTGTGCAGATATTTTTCGATAGACATGATTGTGTGTGGCAATGTTGTGTGTTATAGATCTCGGAATTATTTTGATAAAAAAAAAGTATAGACAGAAACATACTTTAATGATGCACTATTTCCTAAAGAAATTAAGTAGTTGCAAATATTTTGTGTTGTTTTTTTATTACGATGCGAGATTTATCATAGAAGATTTTTAACTTTTATTGTCATATGCATAAAAAATAAAATATTTTTAAAATGTTTTAAAAAAATTGTGAATACGGCAGTTATAGTTTTACGAGGGCTGCTCTATATATTTCTGGCCTTATAGTGAAAATGCGAATATTTATAATCAAAAATGGTTTTATTGTTTTTTAAGTATTCTCCAGCATGATTTATACACTTTTGCATGCGCTCAAACCAGTTGTCGAAGCACTTTTTCCACTCCGATTGAGACACCTCTAAAACATGGTTTTTGAACACTACAACAGCTTCTTCTGGCGACGAAAATCGTTGACCACGCATTTTTTTCTTGATGTGTGGAAACAAGAAGAAGTCATTAGGTGCCAAGTCAGGGCTGTACGGCGGATGACCCGTTAATTCGACGTTTTGGCCGGTCAAAAACGCTCTGGTTTGAGCCGATGTGTGAGAGCTCGCATTGTCATGGTGAACAATGATTCGTCTTCTCTTGTTGGTTTTTCGAATTTCTCCGATAACTTCAGGCAAACAAATTGTAGTGTACCACTCAGAAGTGACCGCCCTACGTTGCTCAAGCGGAACAGTCGCCACATGACCAGTTTTGCCGAAGAAACAGGCGACCATTTGCTTCGAAGTGCTTCTTCCACGAACAACTTTCGTTGGATTTTGCTCGTCTTTGTGCGGGATCCAACGAGAACAAACCCTTTTTACGGCCAGGTGTTCATGCAGTATCGAAAGTATGCTGGTGGAAGAAATGTCCAAGGATGTCTCTATCTCTCGGTATGTCGCATGTCGATCTTGCATTATGAGTTCACGCACGGCATCAATGTTCTCTGGCACAACAGCCGTTTTTGGACGACCTTCACGGAATTCGTCTTTGAGCGAGCTTCGGCCACGATTAAATTCATTATACCATTTTTTCACAGTGCTATAGGATGGTGCTTCATCGCCATACAAAGATTTAAGTTCATCAATGCACTCTTGTCGTGATAATCCACGTCGAAAGTTGTGAAAAATGATGGCACGAAAATGTTCACGAGTTAATTCCATTTTTTCTATATTAATTTTTTCAAGTCACTGTAAACAACACAAATAATGGTCGTACGTCAAAACGTTTTGAGTACGATTATGCTTAAAAATGACAAACTTTCCAATGGAAATGTCAGATTGCACTTGGCAGCAATCAGTGTTGCCAGGTCAGAAATATATATAGCAGCCCTCGTACATTTTTTGTGTTTCAAACCCATTTCACTGCACGGTTGCGAACTAAGTAGGTATTGATGCCTGAAGTGCTACTTCTCTTTAAAAAAAAAAAAAAAAAAAAAAAAATACCTCGAATTTTTATTTTAGTCTTCTGTGCTATTTCTTTCCCTGCAGCTCTAGCTATATTTGTTCCAATGGTATCTTTTTTACTAAGCACGCGCAGCCATCTATGCTACACTATTTCGTTACTCCGACAAAACCTGGACAACTTGATACCTTGTTAAGCAACCGTGCGCAGCGCAGACTGCACACCTTACAAAGCTTTACCAGGCAGACTCTTTTGAACAACACAGCCACTCATCAGTTACGGCAATGACAAGATTCTTTTCAATATATTTATATTATATTAAAGATTGTTTCTTGTTAAAATTTCGATCTGTATTTGTTTTGGGAAACTTATTTTTTAACTAAACATGCCGATTCCCGACAAATTAGACGGAATAAGACAACATTAATAGTTAGACAGAATTAGGGAGAGGCTAAGAAAAAACTAAATAAAATGAATATTTAAGCATAAAATTTCTTACAAGGGATTTTGCAAAAAATACGGGCATTAATAAAAAATAAGTTTTTATACTAAAAGGAAATGTTTTTGCTTTTCAAAAAATTTGAATAAAGGTTTCCTGATGAGCTGGCTTTAGCAACCGGCGAAATACATGTAGATAACTGGTTTTCCAAACCAATAAATAAATAGCATTTTTATTTGAAAATTTTATGGGATATTAGCATAATATAATAAATAATATTATAAAAATTCCCAAAGTAATTTTACAAAAAAAATTATATGCAATTGCTTGTGCAAACTGTTGGCATCACTGTTATGTTTTTTCTTTTACTTGAGAAATTAAAAAAAAAATAACTGTTTTGTTTTTATTTTTAATA
Organism: Gymnosoma rotundatum; assembly: GCA_916610165.2. NCBI lineage: Eukaryota > Metazoa > Arthropoda > Insecta > Diptera > Tachinidae > Gymnosoma > Gymnosoma rotundatum. Next base: position 47,763,381 of record OU744338.1, read on the forward strand.
CGCCTTACATCTGCATTAAGAGCAGTGTTGCCAGAACTTTCATTTGTAAAATCGGCGAAATCCAACAATATTTCGGAAAAATATCTGCAAAATCTTTTTCCTTTATTTTGAACAGGACAATTTATTTCTATACAATATATCCGAATATTTACGAAACTAATAAAAAACAAAAATACTACAATTCCATTTATTATTTAAAAGGAACTGTATTTGCTTATAAAATAAATAAATAATAAATAAATTATGTTAAAGTTACTTACTTACATATGTAAAAGTTCTATTAGATTTAATAACATTAAACAAAAATTAATTAAAATTTTTCTTAGTTTTTTTCATAAATATCAGATGACATCATTTTTAGCAAATATGTAGATATAAGTGTAACAAAGGTTCGGAAGTTTTTAAGTTTTAAATGATCTTTTCTAATCAATAATCCTACTACAGGTTCGTTTTCTAAGCGATTGCAAAGTTTTATTTAATCTAAATTTACCTGACATTTGCCGATAAATGTGGTTAAGTTTTTATGTTTTATACGAACGCTGAAAGAGTTTGAAAAGTTGGGATTTGAAGAATTATATTCTAGAAATTACCTAAAGTTATTTCTGTTTCATTTAGTATATCTTTACAATTCAATAATTTAACTCTCTAAACTCCGAGTCAAAGTCCGGGGTTTTATTTTCTTTAAAAAATTACGGAAAATTTTTGCTAAGTCCTAAATTGATTTTGTGCCACCATTATTTAATTTGAATTAATAACGCCTACCAATTCCATTTTATTTATTTAATATTTAATTTAATATAAAATTTAATAAAATTATCATAGTCAAGACTTGTGCTTAAAACTATTTCAGCTGCAAAAACATCAGTAGTTTTTATTAAATGTTGTTTTAAACACAATTCTTATTAGTCTTGTCATCTGATTATATAAAGTGTGAATCCCTGTCGCTTCGCTTTGAACATTTTTTTTAACTATTAATAACACCCTAAATGTACTTTTGAAGTATGTATTTTATATGAATTTAGCATTTTAGCATTGTCGATTTGACTGATAAAACAGCAAATGAAAAATAAATTTTTAACCACTCACATAATTCTAATAAGCGACTTATGAACTCGAAGGAAAGCCAACGCATCTTTTTGGGTTTAATATCTAATGAAATTTGTATTTTATCAAATTGGTTATGTTGTTTTAAGCTGTTCGACAAATAATTGTATAGCTAGAGCGTTTCATGGCAGAAAGAAATTTGAGTTATGTCTGCGACGAACATAATACCTGTGAGTGACATATTTATGAATTTTATAATAAGTAAATCTGATATTTGACTTTTTAAAGTTTGGGCGACAGAATTTTTTTTGCCTGTCATGACATCGGCTCCATCTAATGCAAATCTAACCATGTAGTCAACGAATTTGTCGATAAAATATTTAGCAATTGATTTGTGCCAGCTAAAAGCGTCGCATTGGTATACTTTTACCAAGCTAAAAAATAGATTTAAAAATCTATGTATGAAGACCCGATCTGTCGTGAATAAGGATTTTTTATTTGAAAGATCATTTTTCAATTAAAATTTTTATGATAATTAGGAGTTAAACTGTGGATATTATAAATAAATTAAAATTGATTTTAGTTTAAGTCAATTTTTTTAAAACTCTTTATTTTTAGAAAGAAAAATTGTTTTACAAATGTTTGTCAGAAGTTTCCTGAAGAGTTAAGTAAGCGATAACAAAATGGCTATCGCGACGTGCTTTGACCCTCAATAATCAATATCGGTAATTAAATTAATCGGAATAATTAAATAAAAAAATAGCACGAATTTTTTATAAAAATTAAATGTATGCGGATGTTTTAAGAAATCTTAAATTTTAGGCCAAAAATCTTCAAATCTGGTTTTGCCAATTTGAGAAGCTAAAATCTGCAAAATGCAAAAAAATCTGCACTTCTGGCAACAGTGATTAAGAGTCAGCATGTAACCAACCTAACGCAGAAGTTTGTTGGTAATTTTTGTTAAAACCTTAACATTTCTGTATTGGCTTCTAAAATAACTCTTATGTTGTTGTTGAAGTTTTTATACTTAAAGGAAATGTTTTTGGCTTTAGCAACCGGCGAAATACGTAAATGGGATATTAGCATAAAATAATAAATAAAAAATAAGGCCGATTATAAGACCAATTCTTGATTTTTGTATAGCTTTAAGAAGCAGTTACCTTTGGTGGCTTACATTTCTATAGGGTCTCTTAGAACTCTCAGTCAGTCTATGCTTTTTAAAATATTTATGATAATTCTTTAACTTTTCCTTAAATTGTTTATTTAAGAAATTATTCTTATAAATCTGCAGTCTTCTCTTATTTTGGAAATGGTGTAAATAAGTAAAATATCTTATTATTAAGAAAAACTGAACAATATAAAGTAGAGCAAATTAGATTGATGATGTTGCCATCTCCTTTGTTGGTTGCTCATATTTTTTTCTTATTAAAATCAAAATTAAAAACCGCTTTTTTCTTCAGCCGTTAATCACTTTGCAAACAATACACAAAACAATGAGTTAATAAACTGAAAATGCCAATTCTTCAAAGAACAATTTAGATTTTTCTAATTTTTTATTATTCCCAATTAAAAAATTTCTTGAGGTGTGTAAAACAAGTAGGTTTCCTTGTAATTTACTAGAGATGATTAGAGTTTAATTTAATTTTATTTGTTGTTTAATAGTTTCAAATTAATAAAATTCAATTTTGCATCTTTTGTTTCCCACAGACTGTTTATTTAATAAATGTTTGCCAAATTTGTTTCCATGTCAATTTATTCGTTCATTGATTAAATATTTTTATATTTTGTTAATTTTTTGGTATAAAATATTCGCTTTGGTTTGCTAAAAACTCTTTTACTTTGTTTTAAAATCATGTTTAATTCCAAACTTCAATGTCAGGTAATTTGAATTGTTTTTTAGTTGAGTTATAAATTTATTAAATACATTGGTGTTTTATGTGGAAAATCGAGTCGAGAGATTTTAGACGAAATTTATTAAAGATCAAAATAGAAATAGAATTGGATTGCAGCCTTGACTAAAGCCTGTTTTGAGAGAATCAAACCCAATAATGACCATTAAAACAGAATCAATCGATATATTATTTTAAAATTATACAGATAAAAGAGCTTTTAATTAAATTTTATTTTGTTTTATTTTAACATATAAATTCCCGGAATAGGAAAAAAATGTCCCAAAAATTTTGATTTTTTTTACAAAAGTGGGTGCCATAACTAATCACGGGGCTGTCAAACACTTTTTGGACTATATAGCCAGCAATTGACGATTAAAAAACAGTTTAGGTTGTAATTCGGTACTTTGCAATCCAAGAAATTTTTCAATTATTTACAAATTTTGTTTTAAAATTGGCTATGCTTAGATAGGATTAGAGGGAGACCTGTTATATTATTTGACCTACTTTTCTTTTATTCGCATTTGCAATGGGTTGTCAAAAAAAGAATACCATGTTTTTTGGGAAAATCCTGGAAAAACGTTATTTTTTATGATCGGTCAAAAAGTAAGAAATTGGATGCCAATTTTCTTCCAAACTAGAAGAGATAAGCTACACACACATTTTTTGTAAAAATTTGCAAGGTTTAATTAAATTTTAAAATCTTAGCATTTAAGTTAAAATAAACTTTTTATGACATTTCCAAAAAATTATATTAACTCTAGGGGGCCGACCGTTTGTATAAAGATGAGATAACAAATTATGCCCAAAAAAAACGTTTTCAAACCACTGTTCAATGTTTTGGCTGATTTTTTCCTTATTGAAAAACTTGACAAAAATTTGGCGTCAAAACTTTGAATAATAGTTTCAAGGCACTCAGTTACACGAGGGAAAAAAACGTTTAATTTTTCAGTCTAACCGCCTAGAAATATGCTAATGGCGAATTGTAACAATTACTTTTTCTCTTGTTGGACCTGTTAGAGAAATGTGCAAAGCGCTACTATTGATGGATGATGAAGCAGGTACTACTTACTAGAAATTTTATATCGATTATCAGTAGTCAGTGATAAAAAACTATTTATGCTGCCTGTGCTTTACATTTGGACACAGTGTGCGCAGCCGGCTGCCTGCATTCGCCCGAGAGTGTTTCAGATTTATAAACTCTGGCCAGCATTAAGATCTTCATGGCGTTGGTTGCTTCCTAGAATGACATGTCTGCCAATTTGAATAGTAAAAGCTGTTGTTCTATGGACGGCCTTATGTTTTAGGTATCTGCCAGACTGTACAGTATTGAAAGAATTTCTGTATCTTACAATGTTTCTAAAATCCTCTCTGCCTTTTGTACAAGGCTTTGTGTGCACCTCTAAGGTTCTCTTTGCATTTTCTGCTGTTGAAGCAAAAATTTTTACTCCACCCATTCCTCCAGCATCTATGTCGGCCAGTGCCACGTCGGAGATTGTCTGTCTCCTTAAGTTCGCCTCTCATTCTAGAGACCTTCTGACCACGCTTACCTGGCATATGTTCTTGAGCCCCCCCCCGTCTGTTGGTACTAAGAGTCTGGTTGGGCTAACCTAGGTTCAGACGAAGTACTCTCGGGATAGAAGGGTGAACCAGTCCCCTAGTAGGCACGCACCAAACGTTAGTTATACTGACACCATGGGAATCGGTAGCCCATACAGAGATCCACCCATCTCTGTAGCCGGTTATTGGTGAGGTCCCTTCGGGATACCCATGGTGGCTGTGGTTAAGAGTCTGCAGAGATGGTGCAGATAGTCTCCAACCCTCAAGCAAGGGGTAGTTCATGGTTCTTTCTGCCATGTTTTTGAAATTGCAACTTCGTTGGCTACACACGTGGAAGGCGCTATTCGGCACTTTGTATTCCACTCAGTGGTAAGAACACTGTCAGGTTAGGCTCCCACGGACAGGTACTGACGTTAATCTGTATTACGTAATGTGTTCTTGAACAGAGGATGAGTGGGGTTTTTTAGAATTCACGTTCCTTTTAGATATTTCAACACAATTAATAAGTTTGTAGCGCCCCAACAATTTCAATCGAACCTTAATGGTCATGAGTTAAATATTTCTATAATTCTTAAGTTTTTTTACTTTGTGGGTAATCCAAATACAATTGTCACGATAAAAGAATCAAGTTAAAACTTCACTTAAACGAATAATGAAAATACAAAAAAAAAAAAAAAAAAACGGCAACAAAACAAAACAAAAGAAACGCCATAGAGAAGAAACTAGTTTTGAATCATTACAATGATTAATGACTGGTTTGTACTGTCAATTACATTTATTGCGATTGTCATAATTTTTAAAAAATTCAAACTGAGATACCTAAAGGTTTAGTCTGATGAAATCAATTTAAAATTGATAAAAGTGCCTTGTAAAGGAAAAATACTGTCCTACAGCAAATGAGAAAATACTGAGGAGTTGATTGTAGTGTAGTTTACAAAAAAAAAATAAAAATTTCTTGCATACTCAACTGGTTTTAAAATCTGTTAATCGAATCCATTTGATTTTAAAAACGAAAACATACATTTTGGTTTTTTGTTAATCGAACGTTTTAATGTATAAGATGTTAAGCTTTGATGCACATGGGAACATTAGGATCACTCTAGCCGAACTTTTGAATGAGCTAGGGGAATGGGCTCTAAAGAAAACGGCCCTCAGGTGGTGCTCAGTATAAAAAATTTTTTGGCTTTCATCGAACAGGGATAGAATGAGAGCTCTACTTTTTCTCAAGAGGAAACCGATATCACTTTAGTGGACATTATAATGGGTCACCGTGTGATCGGAAGCATGTCGAAATGTATGCAAAATTTGCAGTGGTGAGAGCTGCTGTAGGGATGAGAAGTGGAAGTCAGTTCAACATCTTTCTTGTGACTATGAATCTCTGCAGGAACGCTGGCTCAAACATTTGGGCCAACCGTTCTTCGAGGACCTAGACAGTCTTATATATGTGATACTGACCGACCTGACAAGCTTTGCGAAAAACCTCCAGGATCCTGAGGTTCTATTGGAAACTATGAAGATGTTAGAAGCTGTCGGAGCATAACAATTCGAGTGAACACGCCTCGCCTTGCTTGCAGTTAATAAATGAACACAGGAAGTTTCGTTATTTACTGTTTGACAACTCTTTATAATATTTGGTGTTTTTTTAGGGAAGATAATATTGTTTTCTGCTTTTCAGAATATTGCTAGAAATACAACTGGGAAAACCCAAGAATTTTTGGGTGCGAATAATTGAGACAAAAAATAAAACATCTTTGTGTATATGACATCAGTTGAAATACCCCACAAGGCGAACTCTGTAATAGATTTATTTAAATTTTTTTACGACGGCGAATGACGAACAAATCGGTACGAGGGCTGCTCTATATATTTCTGGCCTAATAGTGAAAATGCGAATATTTATAATCAAAAATGGTTTAATTGTTTTTCAAAGTATTCTCCAGCATGATTTATACACTTTTGCATGCGCTCAAACCAGTTGTCGAAGCACTTTTTCCACTCCGATTAAAACACCTCTAAAACATGGTTTTTGAACACTTCAACAGCTTCTTCTGGCGACGAAAATCCTTGACCACGCGTTTTTTTCTTGATGTGCGGAAATAAGAAGAAGTCATTAGGTGCCAAGTCAGGGCTGTACGGCGGATGACCCATTAATTCGACGTTTTGGCCGGTCAAAAACGCTCTGGTTTGAGCCGATGTGTGAGAGTTCGCATTGTCATTGTGAACAATGATTCGTCTTCTCTTGTTGCTTTTCGAATTTATCCGATGACTTCAGGCAAACAAATTGTAGTGTACCACTCAGAAGTGACCGTCCTACGTTGCTCAAGCGGAACAGTCGCCATATGACCAGTTTTGCCGAAGAAACAGGCGACCATTTGCTTCGAAGTGCTTCTTCCACAAACAACTTTCGTTGGATTTTGCTCGTCTTTGAAGACCCACACGGTCGATTGTTGTTTCGTTTCGGGCTCATACGCATAGATCCATGATTCGTCACCTGTGACGATCTTATAAACGTCTTTTGAAGCACCGCAATCGTATTTTTGCAACATTTCTTTGCACCAATCGACACGAGCCTTTTTTTGAGCGACTTTCAAATTGTGCGGGATCCATCGAGAACAAACATTTTCTACGGCCAGGTGTTCATGCAGTATCGAATGTATGCTGGTGGAAGAAATGTCCAAGGATGTCTCTATCTCTCGGTATGTCGCATGTCGATCTTGCATTATGAGTTCACGCACGGCATCAATGTTCTCTGGCACAACAGCCGTTTTTGGACGACCTTCACGGAATTCGTCTTTGAGCGAGCTTCGGCCACGATTAAATTCATTTTACCAATTTTTCAAAGTGCTATAAGATGGCGCTTCATCGCCATACAAAGATTTAAGTTAATCAATGCACTCTTGTCGTGATAATCCACGTCGAAAGTTGCAAAAATTATGTCACGAAAATGTTCACGAGTCAATTCCATTTTTTTTCTATATTAATTTTTTCAAGTCACTGTTAACAACACAAATAATGGTCGTACGTCAAAACGTTTTGAGTACGATTATGCTTAAAAATGTCAAACTTTTCAATGGAAATGTCAGATTGCACTTGGCAGCACTCAGTGTTGCCAGGCCAGAAATATATATAGCAGCCCTCGTACAAGGTGACCATGTTGACTTTAGTTTCGAAGTATTTTTGTCAATAAATTAATTTGATTTGATTTTTTTCCATTTTATAGCATTTAAAATCATTGTGCAAATTAGTAGTTAAATATTAATATTGTTTTTAGTTGTGTTGCTGCTAATGTATAATTTTTAAAGTGTTATTTTTTATGGTCACCCTATCAGCATAAACCGTAAACAACTTGAGAAATTATAACAGCAGTTTTTTTTGTCGTTATTTTGATTTATACAAATATGTAATATAAACCGACCATCGACTACAAGATGTCAAAAATAGAATACATGCGTGCTTATGAGAATAATTCTTTTAGCCTCTACACGACTACCGACTACACGGCTACTTTCGTAGCCCGTAGCCAACTTAGGCTAATTTCTATTTTTCTTGGCTACAAGAAACAGATTAGTGCTGCCAATACAATAAATGCATGAAATGGTGGTTTTAACAACTCAATACATTAAATATCGCTATTAAAAACGCGAAAAACTTTTATAGTGGCACCATTTAAAAATCATCTGTTCATTTGTTTACATTTTTCATTTAATATTTATTTGGCGCATTTTTTATTTACTTTTTGTTTGTGAAATTTTCCATTTAGTTCTTTTTTCATCAATTTCTAATTTGTTTCAGTTATATTTATTTTTTGAGTTTTTTTTTTGTTTATTGAAATTGGTAAGTATATAATAGTCATTTTTACTGTTTATATGTATTTATTATATTGTTTAATGTAAATGTTTAGTTCAATTAACATGCAAATATGGACGTGGAACCTTCATACACTGAAGTCTTTGTTTCCACTATTTTAGCAATAGTACTTATAAAGTTAATTAAATTTTGTTGAGACATTTAAATTTTTTTTTACACAAATTCACTTAAAAAATCTAGTTTGTTTTGTTTTGGTTAACTTTAATACATATGTCAAAACAGATGTTTAGTTTTTGTAGTTAGTGGTTGATAGTTGTTAAAAGAATTAAGTAGCTGGCGACTTGGCTATTTTTGTAGTCGGTAGTCGATGGTCGGTAGCCTTTGATTGTGTTTATAGCATAATTCTTCGTAACTGTATTCGTATCATATGACATGCAAGCTAAAATGTTTTTATACTGAAAAAAGATTTTTAAGCACTTTAAGACTGTATTTTATACTTGTTGTACACTTTGGACATAGCCTTTGGTTGCATTCACCAAAGTGTCCATGTAGCTTCACAATATTAACAAGACCATGTACTCAATTTATAAAATAGGTTGAATAGAAAATAAAGATGAATAAAAAAATATACTCACGTTACTTTCTCACTGCGTAAATACCCATGCCTACTATCAAATAAATAACAAAATTATACCACAACTGTCGGAGAAAAGAATCAAATTTAACACAAATGAAATTAAAAGCAGTAAAACTAAGCTGGCTTATAGGCAGAATTTTCAATTTGATTTTTAACATTTTCTAAAAGAGAAAATCTTTGAAAGTCGGTAGTAAGGGCAATGTAAAGAAATCTGTTTTTGGATAAGTTTAAAGGCCTAAACACAAACAGCATTTTTAAAATTAGTTTAATAATCTTCTCCTATTTTGTTCCCATAGTATTTAATTACGTCTTTTTTGTTTCAAAGCAGCATGATCAATCAAATTATTTTACTGGCTTTAAAAGTAAATAATCAATTTTAATAAAATTTCAATTAAACAACCACAATTCATCAAAATTTTCTTTAGTCTATCCGCATTCATCTTAATTTTTATAATTTAGACGATCATAAATTGATATGGATTTCTAAATAATTGATGGAAATATAAATTTGATTCGAAATGAGTTATGAATACGTTAGCAATAAAAATTAGATTAGATTAGATACAGATTACTGTTATATTGATACGTGCTGCTAATTTATTTTTAATTTTTTTTTGTTTTACAATACTTTAATGATGTAAAACTACAAAATTGAATTTGCATTTTATGATGTGGTTTTTTCCATTTATTTTGGTTTGATTGTTTTCAGACAGATTATTACATCTAATGGCGTTTAAAATCAGCTTGTTGCTTACATGACAGACCACACAATGACAGTGTGGAATACAGATTTATTTCGGAATTCATTATTTACAATTAAATTCATTTGAAAGATTACTTTAAGGGCTGATAGCTTTCAGTTTTGTTTTTAATTTTTAAATAATTAATATTTAATTGGCACTTAATTTATCATCTGCGTTTTCATGGACGAAACTTTTAGTATTTAGTTTCATATAACTTTAAATTTGTTTGAAATTGTAATTAGGCTCCGGGTATATTTGTCATAAACACTGCATTCAATTCAGTTACATTTAAAAATGACTACTTTTGATTTGGGAAATACGAGTAATGGCCTTGAGAAGATCTGTATTCTGGCTAATTCCATGTATTATTGGACCAATATTATAAACAAATTATTGCAGTTTTGTATTATAAAAGTGTATTTGTCAATAGAAATTTAAAAAATATTCATCATACCGTTTCTCTGACTCTAAAACTTAAAAGCAACTTTACTACTTTTAAATAATTTTTCAAATATCCAACTTTACCTAAATTTTCCTAACTATTTTAAAATGCTAAAGGATTTGGGAACTGTACAAGGTGTCCCAACATTAGTTCTGAATTTATGTTTGAAGGAAAAAACGTATTTATATATATTTTTGCATTAAGCAAGACATTTTTGTTCCAACAAAATAGTTTAATGTGAAATACAACATTAAGCCAATGGTCACCACGAAACCTCTAGCGTAAATGTTGATGCATGTCTTTTTAATGAGCTTAAATATTTAAGATTTATTCGCGTATAACTTTTCCATTACATAGCCCCAAAGAAAAGATATTTCATCGGTGGAAAATTGCTCTATCTTGGTGGCCAATGTTGATAGCAAAATTGAAAAATGGGTCTCCAAAAACACCATTGTTTCATGTGTTGTATGGCAGGTCACACCTTATTATAAAATATATTCGCCAGATCAATTACATCTACAAACAAATTGAAAAAAAAATCATCATACAACTCATATTAACCAAATGGCGGAAAACTTAATTCCGGCACTCATGTTTCTTGTTGGTATGCCCGATAAATAGTCTTTGTCCTAATTTGACTGTTTACTTTTTCAATAAAAACTATAGAATACACTTTTTACGTTCACGTCCATTTATTTATTCTTCAGTAACCGTCCAAACTTCAATACCCTGCGGTATCGGCGAAACTCGTTCATTTACAGTAAAGCCGTCTAGACCAACTTATCTAAAACTGTTACGCAGTTTTATCTTGATAATTTTTTTTTTAACCAGAGCTCAGTCCCTTTTGGACCTTGGTTGTCTTGCGGCTGCACAACAATTGATTTTCTTTTTTCTTTAAGACTACGATGAGCACAAAACTAAGCTTTATCATTCTTACGTCTTACATAATACGTTTAGTGCGGCTAATCGACAACAATTAGTTTTTTCGAAGGGATTGCTCTGCTGGGATTTGAACTTATTAATTTTAGTTTAACAATCTAACAGACACTTTTACTAACGCAGCAACTGAATAGTTGAAAGCTAACTTTTCTTTCATTCTGTTTACTACACTTGTTACCAGGGTTTCCCTCCAATCTCCAAAGAAACAATTTTTATCCTTAAAAATTCCTAGAAACCAGTTTTTTATGTCTTTAAAATAAGTGAAAATAAGTCTCTATATTTGGCAATACTGTTTGTTGTCTGTTTATCTAAGATCCAAGGTTTTTAGCTTTGCTGTAAGACACGTGTAAGGGTAAATTATTTATTTAATGCAAAAGATTAGAAGCCAATAGCTCTAAAACAATTTCAAAATACAATATTTAAAATGTAAATATGTAACAAAAAAAAAACCCCGAAACGTTTGCACACAAAAGTGATAGCACTTTTGTATTTTATAAATATTTTTTTTTTAAATAATTTTAAACTCCCTAACTTAGGTGCAAAATTTTCGCTTCTCATAAGGAGTGTGTTGGTTCCAAAATTGAGATACTCTAACAAAAAAAAAAAAAAATCTACTTATATACGAGTATAAGGTAAAATATCTTGGGCATGTAACAGTTCTGGTCCTGGTAGACTTACTGAGTTTAAACTTTTCTATGAGATACGGAGCTTGCAATATTTTATAAATTTAAAGAACTGGAGGAGCAATCGTTGATTTCTTAAACTATAAAAATCGATAACTAACATGTTAATAGCATGTGCTGATATAGGCTCTCTATAGTTAAGATTGCAAACATATCTAGTAACACGGGTAAAACACATCCGTAATTTATTATAATTTTGTTGGAACTGACCTGAAAATATTTCAATACCATACAGAAACAAAGGAAGACAAAGCGATAGCAATACTCTCCTTTTGACACAAAATGGCGAGAAGATCCTTTTTAAATAAATGTAATTTTTGATATAATAAAACTGATATGAAAACCGAAATCTAATTTAGTATCTAAGTATATACATAAAGTTTTATAACGAGAAATGAATCCAATAGGTTAATTTCATTCATTCAGAGTTTAAACTAATGCAATTAGCTTGACACCACTTTGAAAATTTTTGCTAAGTCCTAAACTGATTTTGTGCCACCATTATTTAATTTGGATTAATAACGCCTACCAATTCCATTTTATTTATTTAATATTTAATTTAATATAAAATTTAATAAAATTATCATAGTCAAGACTTGTGCTTAAAACTATTTCAGCTGCAAAAACATCAGTAGTTTTTATTAAATGTTGTTTTAAACACAATTCTTATTAGTCTTGTCATCTGATTATATAAAGTGTGAATCCCTGTCGCCTCGCTTTGAACATTTTTTTTTTTAACTATTAATAACACCCTGAATGTACTTTAGAAGTATGTATTTAATATGAATTTAGCATTTTAGCATTGTCGATTTGACTGATAAAACAGCAAATGAAAAATAAATTTTTAACCACTCATATAATTGTAATAAGCGACTTATGAACTCGAAGGAAAGCCAACGCATCTTTTTGGGTTTAATATCTAATGAAATTTGTATTTTATCAAATTGGTTATGTTGTTTTAAGCTGTTCGACAAATAATTGTATAGCTAGAGCGTTTCACGGCAGATAAAAATTTGAGTTATGTCTGCGACGAACATAATACCTGTGAGTGACATATTTATGAATTTTATAATAAATAAATCTGATATTTGACTTTTTAAAGTTTGGGCGACAGAATTTTTTTTGCCTGTCATGACATCGGCTCCATCTAATGCAAATCTAACCATGTAGTCAACGAATTTGTCGATAAAATATTTAGCAATTGATTTGTGCCAGCTAAAAGCGTCGCATTGGTATACTTTTACCAAGCAAAAAATAGATTTAAAAACCTATGTATGAAGACCCGATCTGTCGTGAATAAGGATTTTTTATTTGAAAGGTCATTTTTCAATTTAAATTTTTATAAATTTTAAATCAATTTTATAAATTAAAATTGATTTTAGTTTAAGTCAATTTTTTTAATACTCTTTTATTTTAGAAAGAAAAATTGTTTTACAAATGTATGCGGATGTTTTAAGAAATCTTCAATTTAAGGCCTGCAAAATGCAAAAAAAATCTGCACTTCTGGCAACAGTGATTAAGAGTCAGCATGTAACGAACCTAACGCAGAAGATTGTTGGTAATTTTTGTTAAAACCTTAACATTTCTGTGTTGGCTTCTAAAATAACTCTTATGTTGTTTTTGAAGTTTTTATACTTAAAGGAAATGTTTTTGGCTTTTCTAAAAATTTGGATAAAGGTTTCCTGATGATGAGCTGGCTTTAGCAACCGGCGAAATACGTATACGGAATATTACTCGTAGCATAATATAAATAAAAAGTAAGGCCGATTATAAGATCAATTCTCGATTTTTGTATATCTTTAAGAAGCAGTTACCTTTGGTGGCTTACATTTCTATAGGGTCTCTTAGAACTCTCAGTCAGTCTATGCTTTTTAAAATACTTATGGTAATTCTTAAACTTCTCCTTCAATTGTTTATTTAAGAATTAATTTTTATAAATCTGTTGTCTTATCTTATTTTAGAAATGGTCTAAATAAGTAAAATATCTTGTTATTAAGAAAAACTGAACAATATAAAGTAGAGCAAATAAGATTGATGATGTTGCAATCTCCTTTGTTGGTTGCTCATATTTTTTTCTTATTAAAATCAAAATTTAATGACTGCTTTTTTCTTCAGCCGTTAATCATTTTGCAAACAATACACAAAACAATGAGTTAATAAACTGAAAATGCCAATCTTCAAAGAACAATTTAGATTTTAGTCATGTCTTATTATTCCCAATTAACAAATTCCTTGAGGTGTGTAAAACAAGTAGTTTTCCTTGTAATTTACTAGAGATGATTAGAGTTTAATTTAATTTTATTTGTTGTTTAATAGTTTCAAATTAATGAAATTCAATTTTGCATCTTTTGTTTCCCACAGACTGTTTATTTAATAAATGTTTGCCAAATTTGTTTCCATGTCAATTTATTCGTTCATTGATTAAATATTTTTATCTTTTGTTAATTTTTTGGTATAAAATTTTCGCTTTGGTTTGCTAAAAACTCTTTTACGTTGTTTTGAAATCATGTTTAATTCCAAACTTCAATGTCAGGTAATTTGAATTGTTTTTTAGTTGAGTTATAAATTTATTAAATACATTGGTGTTTTATGTGGAAAATCGAGTCGAGAGATTTTAGACGAAATTTATTAAAGATAAAAATAGAAATAGAATTGGATTGCAGCCTTGACTAAAGCCTGTTTTGAGAGAATCAAACCCAATAATGACCATTAAAACAGAATAAATCGATATATTATTTTAAAATTATACAGATAAAAGAGCTTTTAATTAAATTTTATTTTGTTTTATTTTAACATAGGAATTTCCGGGATGGGGAAAAAATGTCCCAAAAAATTGGAATTTTTTGCCATTACTAATCACGGGGCTGTCAAACACTTTTTGGACTATATAGCCAGCAATTGACGATTAAAAAACAGTTTAGGTTGTAATTCGGTGCTTTGCAGTCCAAGAAATTTTCCAATAATTTATAAATTTTGTTTCAAAATTGGTTATGCTTAGATAGGATTAGAGGGAGACGTGTTATAATGTTTGAGTCAAACTATTTTAAGCAGTCGAATTGTTGAAAATAAAAACTGGAACTATTTTCAGTTTAGTCGCCAGTCAAAAAAATTTTTTGGTGGTGCTGAATTTTAAACCCTGTATTTGACCTAGTTTTCTTTTATTTGCATTTGTTATGGGTTGTCAAAAAAAGAATACCACCTTTTTTGGGAAAATCCCGAAAAAACATTATTTTTTATGATCGGCCAAAAAGTAAAAAATCGCATGCCAATTTTCTTCTAAACTAGAAGAGAACTAACACACACATTTTTTGTAATTATTTGCAAGGTCTAATTAAATTTGAAAATCTTAGCATTTGAGATAAAAATAAACTTTTTATGACATTTCCAAAAAATTATATTCGCAAGGTATACACCCCTTTAACTCTAGGGGGCCGACCGTTTGTATAAAGATGAGATAACAAATTATGCCAAAAAAAATCGTTTTCAAACCACTGTTCAATGTTTTGGCTGATTTTTTCTTTATTGAAAAACTTGACAAAAATTTGGCGTCAAAACTTTGAATAATAGTTTCAAGGCACTCAGTTACACGAGGGAAAAAAACGTTTAATTTTTCTTTCAATTAGCTTGACACCACTTTGAAATGAGTTTTAAGTGATTATTAACATTAGTTTACAAATACAGGATGAAATCTCACAATAAAGTTTGTTCTTACACATTGTGAATAAAGTTGGTGCTACAATGGAATCTTGTGGTACTCCTCTTGGGATTTTTAAGGCAGACGATCTTTTTTCTCCAGACACAGCATACTAAAATCAGTTAGTAATAAAGGAGCAAATTAATTTACATGCTGATGCGTCAAACGCAAAATCTCGTTGAAGCTTATTATATAAAATTTCATGACTCAAAGGGTCAAAAGCTTTACTTAAATCAAGGATTACAAGCACTGAGTTTTGAGAGTTGTCAATATTCTTTCTAGGAGTTTTAGTGATTTCCAATACAAATCCTGTAGTATTGCAATCTTTTCTGTAAGCAAATTGAAAAGGATTTATCATACTCATTGAAGTTAGATGGTCTTGAATTTGTCTTTTCAATAATACTTCCAGGACTTTGGAATTAGCATTTAGTATACTAATAGGCGATAGTCTAAACAAAAACGTGGTGATTTTATCTTTGGTACTGGTTTAACTTTACCAATCTTTCAATTCTTCGGAGAAATTGAGGAAGTTATTATTTAATAAAAATGTAAAGTGAAGGGAAATAAGAGGGTATATAATTTTTAAAAATTTAATAGGTATACCATTAGGTCCTATGGCATTGGTTTTAATGCTCGTCATGGCAATGAATACCTATAACGCATCAACGATTCTTAAGGTAAGTCCTTGATTATTGTTAAATAAATAAAATTAGTTACTTATATGGCTTATTGGAGGGAGTAACATTTGTTGATTAAACTAATTCAGATTAATTATATCACCTTAATTGTTATCGTTCAGCAAACCTTTAGACCCCAATCTTTTCCATAATTGGGGCTGGGAACAGTTGCAAAAATAACGTATGGCATCAGTTTTTCTTCGTCGCCTAATAACTGACTTTTTATCTTGTTCCGATATTTACAGTAAATTCACGACAATTCGCTGTTTATCCTAGCTATTTTTCATAACTTAGCCTCCATCCATTTCTCATTTCTACCAGGACGAGATTTTATAATTAGAACACTTTCCTCGAAACAAGTACGAACAATATTGTTGAAAATCTCTAACTGAGCATCAACACCTTGAGTAGCAAAGAAATAAGAAGAATTAAAATCATAAAGGATAGCTTTAAAATAGTGTATAGAAAATATATTATTTATTTTCTCAAACATTAATAAGTAAAACGTAAATATTTCCAAGAAGATAAAATAAACTTTAATATTGTTTTTTTTATTTTTTTCAAGATACAAATTTCGCCTTAGATCCATCCGAAATAGCGCGACAAAATCAAATTACTCAACAAATTTTATCCAACTACTTGGAGCGAAGGCTGTTTCCGCACCGTAGTGTGAGTCAGAAAATTCCAACAATAGCAGAAATTTTACCAAAACCAAAGGCGCCAACGGTGAGACCAAAACCAAGAGGTTTTGCTGCTTCGTCTGTTTCCTATAAAAAGGGAGCTTCCAGACAGCAACAACGTAAAACTTATGGCGTTGGCTACAAGAATAGGAATGCTTTGCATCAACGTTACAAACAAAAACCAACAGAAAAAACACATTTGGAAGATGATTACGAAGATGTGCCAACTGAAGCAAATATAAACAACAATAGCAGTCATAAACGTGAAAGCGACAGCAAAAGCAACAATGACAAAATAAATAATGATTTTGTTGATGATGCCATAGTAGAGGATGTGGAGGAAGAGCCAGTTCAAGATGACCTTGAAACACAACAGCAGCAACGACAAGAACAACAAGAAAATTATCAACATCAGATGTATCTGCAGCAACAGTTGTATCGTCATCATTACAGATATTTAGAAGAAAACGAAGACCCTGAACCGGATGGTCAAGAATCGCTGCAGAGTGTCGAGTCTGAACAATATGATCATTATTATAGCAGCAACGGCAGCAGTGGAGACATTTTTTCAAGAGATCCTAGTGAAAATGAAATTGATAGTGGTAAGTTGTTATGTACAATAAGTCAAAGTCAAATTTCATATTATACCCTACACATTTTTTTTTTTTAAAAGAGTTTTAAAAATTATTGAAAAGCTATATTGAAGTAGGGTGTTATGCTAAAGTAAGGAGATCTTCGGAAGAATGTTTAATTAAACGGTCCATCAAAAAAAATTTTAAAAATTGAACTTCTTTTACTTAGTTTTTTTAAACCTTTTTTCTGCTTCGCTGAAAAATTTGGTATAAATATACTGAGTAAATTTAAATTATTGGTAAGAGAGCAGGCATGTAGTAATGTGCGTTATTTTATTAAATTTCATGTTAAAAAAGTACACATTTTTTACTGCGAATAATCTTTTTCGTTGTACTTCTTTATCGAATTATTAAGTTTTATGAAGAAAGCTAATTATTTTTTGGTTGTTTATATGAGATAAAGAAGTGTTTTTAATTAAAAAATTATCTTGAGAATATAATATATAATATTATTTAAAGTAGAAATAACACATAATATTTTGTATTAAAATTTTTTGGAGGAAAAGCTAAATTCTTAGACAATATTATTCTAAATTTTTAAAAAGCCAAAAATACTTTTGTTTTATTTATAGAAACTTGATCGACGAAATGAGAATTATTTTTGAAGCCCAATACAACAACAAAATTTTTATTTTGTTGAAATTTATTTCAGTAGGTTAGTTATATTCCTTTAATGCATACGTAACGAGAAAAAAGAAAAACACAACAAGTGTAACCAACGATTTGCACAAGCAATTGCAATATAAATGAAATTCTAATTGAGTTAGAGATATGAGCAAATGATTTATTTATTGAGTCTAGGATAAGTCTTAAGACTTGCATTAGATTTTGTAAGAAAGAAATCGAATGAGAATTTTTGTGATTAATTTTTAATTTTTTTTCCCAATCAGGATTTGAACTGTGGATATTATAAATAAATTAAAATTGAATTATTTTCGGCTTTGATTCATTTTTTTAAAATTTAATTTCTAAACATTTTTAGAAAAAAAATTCTTTACAAATGTATGCGGACGTTTACCAGCCATCGATTGGGCTCGAATTTAATTTTAATTATTCATACTTGCTTACTCACAACATTATAGATGCTGTTCTACTATCCCATTGACTGCTGTGAGTTAAGTATGAATGTAAGTACGCTGTGCCTTGCGTGTGTTTTTATTTTTGTTGTGATTGTTAAAATATCCAACGTAACATACATTTAGTTTTTATACTATCACACTTTAAGTTGAATCAAAATTCCCGGAAAGCTATAAGAATCCTAACTTTATTAACTTATTTCTCGTAGCTTTTGCTTTCAAAAAAAGTACGAAAAATAATCATTTGCCATCCGAGAACTTGCAGAAATTAGGTTATTTTTACTAAACTGGTTCAGTTTAATTTACGACTATTTTTGATAGTTTTTTGTCTTTTAAATAGCTCTTAAATTTATAGCTCTAAAGATACATATATTTGGGTGTCTTAGAGGCAGTTTATATTAAGGGCATTGTATCAGCTGCAAAAGGCATGAAGCAGAAGTTTCTAGGCAAGAGGTACAGAGAAGCTTACGGCGTAGCAAAAGTAGCACGAAATAAATATTCATGAGTATTTTTAATTTTTTCTCTCATTTTTCTTTCATTCCTGTTTATGGCAACACTTAAAAAAGTGGTTGATAAAACATAATAAAATTCTCTCACTTGCTATAAAAGAGTCATAATGTAAACGCGTGATGACTTACGGAGATATTCCAAAACAGAAAACAATAAAAAAGTCAGCTACAATGCCCTCAATGTAATATAACTGTTATAATAGTCATAGAGTGAGCCATTTTAAGGCATGTTCAGGAAATTCTTCGTAGGTGGGTTCTTCTAAGAGTATATTTCCGCAGTGCTCATTTAATGGTTGGCTGGGTTATAAGCAGTGTTTAGAAAAATTTATAAAAATGAATTTTTATTGTGGTACATATTATATTTGCTTTCACACAATCACACTTTTTTATAAAACTTAGGGTTTTTGACAAATCTTAATACTCAGTATTATAGAGTGAAACGGGCTTAAGCAAAACTACAACCTATCTTCTACTAAAATTTTTAATTTTACTTAATTAAAAAACAACTTAATTTATGTTTAATAAATAAAATTTTCTTGTATCATCAAGATTCAAATCAAAATAATTTAAAGATCTTATAAAATGTTTCTTTTAATATGTAGTACATTTTCTTTGATGTATCGAAATATATAAACCAAATTTCGCTGGTTAATCTACACTCAATACATAAGTGTATTTAGTAGTGGAAGACAACCATATTTTGATTTATAAGATCTCAAATAAAACGGTTCGACTAAATTAAATGTTTAATTTGCAAGGATATTAAGTCTTAATTCCCTTTTAAAGTCCAATTTCAGAAAAATATTCTTAAAATTTTCATAGCTCGAGCAGCAGAACCCACTTTCGATGTCTTTCCGCCTACATCAATGTAACCTCGCTTAAAGAAGCAGCCTGCTGACTTTTGGGCCATATTTTAACTTCAATGTGCGCTTTCCTTTTCGTCATTTATCCACCCGCAGAGAGATTTTACAGAGTAATGATACTGTTACTGCTTGATTATTCGTCCTTCCACATCTGTAACAGCTCTTCTGTTCATTAAGTTCTATAAAAAAACATTTAATCGTTTCTCTTACCTTGATTGACTCACGGAATAGTTTTCACCAGTTTGCAGAGTTATAGCTTTCATGCCCTTGTTGTCTTTACTTTCTGAGTGCCTACCGTACTACATGCCAGTATAAGTTACGCTTTTCTTAATAGGACCGGACTAGAACTCTAAAAATTAGATAAAATTCGAACTTTTGCAACGATTTGCTCAGTTACGAAGTAGTGCAGTCGTTAATTCAGGCTGTCAGCTACAAATTTTACTTCACGCTCTAGGTGACAGTTGAAATTTCTGTTGGAAAAATATCTACACTAACAGGTGCTGCAAGATAACGCTGTACGCCTCGCTGATGGCGACAGTGTTTCGCTTCACCAGATAAAAGGCTGTAATTATTATACATTTGTGAGGCCTGATTTTTAAGCCATATACATGGATGTAAAAATTTAAAACAAAAACTTTTTTTTTTAACTTGATTTAAAATAAACTCATTTAAAAAAAAAAATTTTCATATCGATTGGCATCGATTGGCTGACAGGACAAAGATTATAAAAGTTTCTTATTACCTTAAATGCATACAGTTTTAATAAAGGTAATAACTTTTTATTACTTTAATATTTTACAATTGCTACGACTGGTTTACATAAACTTTTATCACTTAAAACGATGGCTCTAAAAACACGAAATATAACACGCAACGACTTAAAACACTAGAGGACAGATACTGGTGTTTTAAGTCACATAACGGGTTGAAAACATTTTTTATTTCCTAAATGCAAATAACAACGGTCAAAAAATGAAAAAAAAAACATCTTAAGGTTATTTTTGACGTCAATTTTACTGTTCGCTTTAATGAACCAGCAAAATGGCCTGTTAAAGTAAAAAAAAACTTTTTTAAATTGTAGCTACATGAATATCGTGCTGTGCTGTTTTCTTCTGTAAACCTTCATTAATTCTACTGAGCGAATTTAACATATTTTGTGATTTTATAAACTGGTTTGCATTTTTTTTTTTTGCAACATTTAAATAAAATTATTGACTTAAGAAAAAAAAAACATAAATGTTGATTTTGAGATGAAATCTATAAATGAAAATCAGTAAATTACATTTTATTAATTTCAAGACGCCCCATGTCCTTGAAAGGAATTGATAACTGAAGTAAGTTTTTGACCTGAAGCTGTAAGACTTACAAAACTTAATTCTTTAACTGACACATAGTAAAATGTTGAGTGTGAAAAATGCGGAAGTTTAAAGTTGTTTGTGGCAATTGGTTCTGATAACTTAAACACTCTGACATTAATAAAAATTTTAGGAGTAATTAATATCTTCTTTGCTGCCCTTTTTAAAATAAAATAAAACTAGTTAAAAAAAAGTTTACAGAAATTTAAGATCAGGCAACGATTAATCAATGTCTGTTTTATTTCTTTATAAATTCTTTTTAAAGATAATTTTTGTTAAACAATAATTAAGTTACTGGAGTGTACTTAATATAAAGGATTGAACAGATTAAATACAATTTAAGGAAATAGATGTTGAGAACAAAAAATTAGTTTTGTTAATTAGCTACTGTACCAGCTCATTTAAATTCGTTAAATGTTAGAAATGTTTCTTTAACTAAATGAGAATTAAAATATTATTGCTTAGCGAAAAAATAAAAAACAAAGTTTATTTAATGAAAATATTATGTTAAAAACTCATGATATTTTTTAACGAAAATGCAAAGCGGATATATATTCATATTTAGTTGATTCGGTAACTTGTAAAACATTATTCAAATTTTTAGAAAAGTCAAAATCATTTTACTTTAAATAAAGAACATTCATCGATACGAGGGCTGCTCTATATATTTCTGGCCTGATAGTGAAAATGAGAATATTTATAATCAAAAATGGTTTTATTGTTTTTCAAAGTATTCTCCAGCATGATTTATACACTTTTGCATGCACTCAAACCATTTGTCGAAGCACTTTTTCCACTCCGATTGAGACACCTCTAAAACATGGTTTTTGAACACTTCAACAGCTTCTTCTGGCGACGAAAATCGTTGACCACGCATTTTTTTCTTGATGTGCGGAAACAAGAAGAAGTCATTAGGGCCCAAGTCAGGGCTGTACGGCGGATGACCCATTAATTCGACTTTTTGGCGGGTCAAAAACGCTCTGGTTTGAGCCGATGTGTGAGAGCTCGCATTGTCATGGTGAACAATGATTCGTCTTCTCTTGTTGGTTTTTCGAATTTCTCCGATGACTTCAGGCAAACAAATTGTAGTGTACCAACCAGAAGTGACCATTCTACGTTGCTCAAGCGGAACAGTCGCCACATGATCAGTTTTGCCGAAGAAACAGGCGACCATTTGCTTCGAAGTGCTTCTTCCACGAACAACTTTCGTTGGAAACAACAATCGATTGTTGTTTCGTTTCGGGCTCATACGCATAGATCCATGATTCGTCATCTGTGACGATCTTATAAACGTCTTTTGAAGCACCGAAATCGGAATTTTGCAACATTTCTTTGCACCAATCGACACGAGCCTTTTTTTGTGCAACTTTGAAATTGTGCGGGATCCAACGAGAACAAACCTTTTTTACGGCCAGGTGTTCATGCAGTATCGAATGTATGATGGTGGAAGAAATGTCCAAGGATGTCTCTATCTCTCGGTATGTCGCATGTCGATCTTGCATTATGAGTTCACGCACGGTATCAATGTGGCTTCGGCCACGATTAAATTCATTATACCAATTTTTCTCAGTGCTATAGGATAGTGCTTCATCGCCATACAAAGATTTAAGTTCATCAATGCACTCTTGTCGTGATAATCCACGTCGAAAGTTGTGAAAAATGATGGCACGAAAATGTTCACGAGTTAATTCCATTTTTTTTTTCTATATTAATTTTTTCAAGTCACTGTTAACAACACAAATAATGGTCGTACGTCAAAACGTTTTGAGTACGATTATGCTTAAAAATGACAAACTTTCCAATGGAAATGTCAGATTGCACTTGGCAGCACTCAGTGTTGGCAGGCCAGAAATATATATAGCAGCTCTCACAATGCTCTCACACGAAATGATGTGAATGGTGTTTTTGGCTTGCATAATTAAATGACTGATTTAGTTTAATGAAAAGGGTGGTGCAAAACCATCAGTTAAACTGCAGAATGAAATCAATTGTTACCCTAAATGGATGGCCAGGAATAATTTTATTTACTCTTAACAAAAGAAAAATCTTAATATCAATCAGTGTTACCGTTCGTGGACAAAATCGCATTTTTAGTCTTTGTTTGGCGGCTTGTGACATTTTGTGAGAATTTCTTAATTTTTGCAAACTTTGCGATTTTTTTCAACTTTATTTGTATTTTGGCAAATTCTCAGCGGTAACTCTGCTTCCAACCATGCAAAAAAACCTAAGCAAAGTTACACCACTGATAATAGATGTCAAAGGTTATTTAAAATGTTATTGTGATTATCAAATGCATTTATTATACTTTCAGTTTGGATTATCACAATATGCTGATAATGGCATTCCGCTATTATCAGGTTTAAAAAAAGTTTCACTAATAGCGCTAAAATTTTATTGAGTTATTTGAATAACACATGTTTTATTGTTTGATTGACCAATCGAAAATAAATTTTCTGTTTTTTTTTTGAATTATAATAAAGATATGAATGAATATTCAAACGTTTTTGATGAGAGCATTTTTTATTAAAATTTTAAACAACTCTAGTATCATAAAATCACTGATAACAGATGTCAAAGGTTGTGATTATCAAATGCATTTATTATACTTTCAGTTTGGATTATCACAATATGCTGATAATGGCATTCCGCTATTATCAGGTTTAAAAAAGTTTCACTAATAGCGCTAAAATTTTATTGAGTTATTTGAATAACACATGTTTTATTGTTTGATTGACCAATCAAAAATAAATTTTCTGTTTTTTGAATTATGATAAAGATATGAATATTCAAACGTTTTTGATGAGAACATTTTTTATTAAAATTATAAACAACTCTAGTATCATAAAATCATAGCTGTTAAGTAATGATTACTAATCGTAATAATTATTTTTAGATTTACACGTTCACTAATTGATTACGATTGCAGATAATCCAAAAATAATCAAGATTAAATAAAAATTAAGTAATCAAAAAATAATTCGATACTTTCAAAGATTACTTTTGATTGTTTTTGATTATTTTTTTTGTTTGGCAAAAATATGATAATACTGTCACAAAAATACATCGTTTAATGTTATTTATTTTTTTTTATTTTTTGTTATTATTATTGTTGTTCATCGATAATTGAGAACCTGTCTTCATTCTTCATAACTCTTCATTTTTTTAACCCTTTGACAGGGGAATTAACTACGGCCGTTGAAAAATTCCGTATATGGTCTTTGTAGCTTAAAAAGGCTTTAAAGAACATGTGTAAAAAACCATGTGGACAAATTTTTATTTAATAGTGAAGATGTACATTTTAATGTAAAATCTGCTTCAATCTAAAAACTTCCTTAGATCTACGTGTCATTGGCTTATAGACAATTTCGAACGAAAATCGGCAACTTTGGCATGTAGAAGAATTTGGAGGGCACTCACCTCGGAAAATATTTCGCAGATGATTACTGAAATCAACACTGTCTGGTTTGAACAGCTTAAATATTGTTTTGACCATTACGGACAACGGTTCAAATTTTGTAAAAGCGTTTAGAGATTACGGTGTGGGAAATGACTTTTTCGAAAATGAAATTAATGACGAAATGCCAGTCTTTGAAAATGAAATGAAATGAACATCAGAGATGTTGCAGCCAGCTTCAACCAATTTCGACAAAATTTTTAAAACTAAGTAGCCACTTTACATCCAGCATAAGATAGCAAGTCGCAGAACAAAACGTATTCTTCTGCGTTAAAAAGTAATCGTTAAAATTGCAAAAAATCGCCAGAAATTTAAAAAATCGTCGAAATTATTAGAAGTCGTCATAATTAAAAAATTATCAAAATTGTAAAGAATTGTTTAAATTGAAAATCGTCTAGTACATTCCAACTCAGATAATAATATTGTAACAAAAATCTTTTTTTTAATGCTAAAGAATATGTTTTGTACTTGTGAAAATTATGAAATTGAAGTAAGCCCTTCTTCACAAGATCAGATTAAAGTTGACCAAAGATCGCGTTAAAACATTAGTTCTTCCGCTATTCAAATGATAATGCCAATGCTGATGAGATTTGGCAAAAACATGATTACTTAGGGATGCATTTATTTTTGTCAACACGCTCTTAACGTCTTCAGCTCCAGTTGAATGAATGTTTTCTTTGTTCGATTTTTCTTTTGAAAAATTAGTTTTATTGAATGTTAATTTAAATATATGTAGGTTATAAAACTTTTTTTTTTTTGGGAATTGAATGTATTCTGAATGTATTTGTTTCTCTTTATTATTTTTTGCGTATTTTTCCCCATTTTTTTTTTGTTGATTTAGGAAGAACTAAAATTGTTATTGATCGTTTTGTTATTGAAGCGAATATATGTATCTATATAAAAGATATCTAATTTTTTTAATTTCTTCAGAAGTTGTAAATAAAAAATTTTTAAGATAATATGTTTCTGGCCTGGCAACGCTGAGTGCTGCCAAGTGCAATCTGACATTTCCATTGGAAAGTTTGTCACTTTTAAGCATAATCGTACTCAAAACGTTTTGACGTACGACCATTATTTGTGTTGTTTACAGTGACTTGAAAAAATTAATATGAAAAAAAAAAGGAATTGACTCGTGAACATTTTCGTGCCATCATTTTTCACAACTTTCGACGTGGATTATCACGACAAGAGTGCATTGATGAAAATAAGTC
Source organism: Gymnosoma rotundatum (assembly GCA_916610165.2). Lineage (NCBI taxonomy): Eukaryota > Metazoa > Arthropoda > Insecta > Diptera > Tachinidae > Gymnosoma > Gymnosoma rotundatum. The sequence goes on from OU744338.1 coordinate 47,789,276, forward strand.
TTTGTATGGCGATGAAGCACCATCCTATAGCACTGTAAAAAATTGGTGTAATAAATTTAATCGTGGCCGAAGCTTGGTCAAAGACGAATTCCGTGAAGGTCGTCCAAAAACTGCTGTTGTGCCAGAGAACATTGATGCCGTGCGTGAACTCATAATGTAAGATCGACATGCGACATACCGAGAGATAGAGACATCCTTGGACATTTCTTCCACCAGCATACATGAACACCTGGCCTTAAAAAAGGTTTGTTCTCGTTGGATCCCGCACAATTTGAAAGTCGCTCAAAAAGAGGCTCGTGTCGATTGGTGCAAAGAAATGTTGCAAAAATACGATTGCGGTGCTTCAAAAGACGTTTATAAGATCGTCACAGGTGACGAATCATGGATCTATGCGTATGAGCCCGAAACGAAACAACAATCGACCGTGTGGGTCTTCAAAGACGAGCAAAATCCAACGAAAGTTGTTCGTGGAAGAAGCACTTCGAAGCAAATGGTCGCCTGTTTCTTCGGCAAAACTGGTCATGTGGCGACCGTTTCACTTGAGCAACGTAGGACGGTCACTTCTGAGGGGTACAGTACAATTTGTTTGCCTGAAGTCATCGGAGAAATTCGAAAAACCAACAAGAGAAGACGAATCATTGTTCACGATGACAATGCGAGCTCTCACACATCGGCTCAAACCAGAGCGTTTTTGACCGGCCAAAACGTCGAATTAATGAGTCATCTGCCGTACAGCCCTGACTTGGCACCTAATGACTTCTTCTTGTTTCCGCACATCAAGAAAAAAATGCGTAGTCAACGATTTTCGTCGCCAGAAGAAGCTGTTGAAGTGTTCAAAAACCATGTTTTAGAGGTGTCAACTGGTTTGAGCGCATGCAAAAAAGTGTATAAATCATGCTGGAGAATACTTTGAAAAACAATAAAACCATTTTTGATTATAAATATTCGCATTTTCACTATTAGGCCAGAAAAATATAAAGCAGCCCTCGTAATATGATGTAAATTCAAATTTTTTAAAAAATTATAAAAAATAATCAAAAATATTCCATCATAGTAGTTAATTGTTTTTTTTTTAATTACTTTTGATTATTTTTGGTTATTTTCTCGTAATTTTAAAAAGTCTTGAATACTTTTGGATTATTTGTAATCATAATTAATAACGAATCATGAATTGCTTAAAAGAGAATTTTGTAATCAATACCATTGCTTTTAAATTGTAATCTAATTGATTACTAATCGTAATCTACATATAACATAAAATAGAGTAAAACTTCTTTCTTATTTTAATCTAAATTTTTAAAAATTCTAACTGCCGTATTCATAGAAAATCAAAATAAATTTGAAATGTATTTTAGGACAAATTTGTATGGAAAATTTCATTTACATTCAAACGTGTGTTTAATTTAAAATAAAAAGAAATATTTTTTTCCTTGCAACTTCATATTTACAAATATTACGCAGTATCCTTATCACACTTAAAAGTAAATAATTGGAATCTTGATATTTGTACAATCTCTACAAAAAATGGTATTAAGTTAAGCAAAATAAAAACAGAAATGTGACTTGAAACACCTTAAAACAAGTTATTCATAGAATTTAATATTGTGGTAATTTTTACAAATAGTTAATTAACCGTTTTACATCAAAAAATTATTACGTCACAATAAAATGCAACAGCATTTTATCTTAAATCATAAATTATTTAAAAAATATTTTGAAACTTTCCTGTTGCCTTGTGACACATTTAATCAGTTTATTAAAAAATGTTCATATGTGAGTTTAAATTTATGCGTTTACACTGGCTTATAAATAAAAAATATAATTAATAAATTTGTTACAGTCTTAAGAGTGTGGAAAATATTTTTGTTGATTTGTTAGACATATTTTGGCTTTGAAAAAAAAATTAAAAAGAAAATAATTCTTGCAAAAAAAAAGAAAAACGAATTCCAAACATATTTAATAAAATTACATTAACTATTGGGACACCCTTATATTCCATTTCCCAACTTGAACTTGTTCAGCTGTTCAACAGCTTGGCAATATGCATCAAATTGGTGCAATTATAGGGCACCCTTTAACTTTTTTTAGTTTTTATTTTATTACAGTTTCAAAATTTACAAAAATATTACCTACGCCTCAGCGCCTTAAGGGCGGAGAGGCTAGACAACCTTTTTATATCAAAATATAAATTTTTGTAGTTTTTTTCACAAATTTATTAAACTTATATAAAAAGTGTTTCTAACTTAATCAAATAGTTCTTGACATGGGTCTTAAAAAAAATAAAGCTTCAGTACTGCGTAGGTTTAAATGTAACTTGTTATATTCTTGCGGTCCAGCATATGTGATTCTTTGCTTTGTTAATTCCAAACGACATCGATTTGAACTTCTATTGTATGACTGCCGTGTTTCACGCCCTGTGTTATTTATATTTCTAATAAATTGTATTTCATGTTGTAAATTTCTTCGAATCATTTTAAAGACAAAAACAGGAATTTTTTGCTTGTATAGTCCACGCATAGGTAAAATATTTGTTGCATGCAACTGAAATAAATTTAACGTTGAGTAACTAAATGGAAGGTTAAATACTATTTTAAGTGCTTTGTTTTGAGCAGCCATATACATGGAAAGATACATATGTCAAATAAGAATGTATCAAAGATTGGTAATTAAGCAACTTTGTATCACTATTCAACTTGTTTTTAAAGTTTTTAAGGAATGCCAATTCCAGATAATATTTTTGTTTTCAATAAATAAATATGTTCGTCCCATATTAAATTGTGATGAGGTTCAACACCCAAACATTTAACCTTCACTGATTCAAAAATCTCATTACCATCAATATAAACTACGAGATTTTTCTCGTGTATTAAAGCATAAGGTCCCAACCTTATTATTTTCGTTTTTGATGCATTTAAAGCAAGTCGATTAAGTCTAGAAAATTCACTAAGTATCGTGGCATCATATTATATTATCGGATTGTAGAAACTTTAGATCTTGATATTTATAAAAAAGACAAATGTCATCAGCTTTCAAAATTCAAATTATATACTTGATGTTTTAGCAGACTTAGCAATCAGATTCTTCGTAACCGCCTGTCTATAACGGATTAACAGTTTGGCCATATACATCAGATTATCAGGCATGATCTGAATTCCGTACGAAATTTTCACTTCAAATTTTTCAAAGCACTATTGCTATAAAATTATTTTTTACAAAAACAATGTCTTAAAAAATACAAAAGCGAAAATTTCGTGTGGAATTCAGAACATGACTGTATATCAACCATTGTAAAAGACTTTAATTTATAATTTAAAATATTTATACTTATGTACTTCTTGTTATCTAAACAAAAAAGTGGACATTCTGTACAACCTTTTATTTTAAGATTTATTTTTGTACTACTTTTTGTTATTGGACGCTATAGTAATACGCAGTCCTTTTTAAATTTTAAAGAAGTGATCTTTACAGTTCATAACACATGTACAAAATGTGTATTAAGTGTTTAAAAAACGGGACCAATCTATAAGCATAGTCTATCATATTGCAAGATATTTTCAAAATTGGTTCAGAAATTACAAAGTTCTGCGGGCACAAACATTAAAAAAGCACAATTCAGTCGGTTAAAAAGATTGGCCCAAAATCATAGTTATAAACTAAAGTCGACTCTTGCTAAAGTATACTCTAAAGCAAAAAGCTCTTATTATCTTTTTTGCTTTCATAGTCAAGAATAAAGTATACTTTAAGTTTAGACGCCTTCCACTGGGTGCCGACTGTAATTTGATAAATGTTTTCATACAATTACTAAACAAACATTAGAAAAAAGTAACCTTTTGTTTATTTTGTTCACATTGGTATAGAAATCAGATATAGAGTATTGTGTTCTTAAACCAAATAAAATAATTTTGGAAAAATGAGTTAAAAACAGCTTTGGTTAGTTTTAAATTTAGAGTTGAGTTTCTCGTCAAAAATTTCTTTAAAATTGTCTATGAATGAATAAGAGTCGACTCTAAAATAAAACCGACTTTAGTTCCCTTAAAGTATACTTTATTTTAATTATGAATTTGGGCCATTATAATTTTATAATTTTTAAAATTTATTACATCACAATATTTTTGTGTGCCACATAAAACATAAATGTTATGCGCCAGTAACAATGGGAATCCCGATCATTCCATTTAAAGCCACCTGGTCTATGCATTGTAACTTGAATACGCAGAAGATGTTAAGCAATGACATTGATCTAAAAGTAAACAAACAAAATTAATAAAATTTTCGCTAGCTGACTTTAAAAGAATTTTGCTGAAAGCAGGAAAAAATATAACTTTAAACTTCTTTCAGTTTGGTCTTCAAGTTGTTTCAGTAATATGACGCACTATGTCGGAATGAAAATAAAAACTTAAACCGGTTTTTTTCTCAGCATTTTTTATTTTAATAAGAGATGCGCTGACTGGTAAGTTTTGCTAGCAGTTGTTGTCCCATTAACTTTCGTTTGTTATCTTAGCACTTAGTAAAGATTTAGTACTTAGTAAAGATAACTACCTGCAGGAATACAAACGAAAGTTGAAAAAAAGATATTAAAAAATTCAAAGTAGGCGAAGAGTTTTGCCTGCTTTCTTCGAGGACCAATCTTGCTGAGTTTCCGTAGCAAAATTTTCGAAAATATATTTGATCGATTGGCGTATCTACGAGGGCTGCTCTTTATATTTCTGGCCTAATAGTAAAAATGCGAATATTTATAATCAAAAATGGTTTTATTGTTTTTCAAAGTATTCTCAAGCATGATTTATACACTTTTGCATGCGCTCAAACCAGTTGTCGAAGCACTTTTTCCACTCCGATTGAGACACCTCTTCTGGCGACGAAAATCGTTGACCACGCATTTTTTCCTTGATGTGCGGAAACAAGAAGAAGTCATTAGGTGCCAAGTCAGGGCTGTACGGCGGATCACAAAATACTACGATAATTTATTTTAAGCATGGGCACTTTGTAAATATTAAATTATATTAAACAATTCCAAAAAACTTTATATTTTGCGGTGTTATAGTGCATTTACATTATACCTAAATCTAGTAATAATGAGATTTCGAGTAAAATCTAGTTGATTTTAAATAGATTTTCCATACAAAACAAAATCTACTTCGCCACTAGATTTTGACGAAATCTACTCTAAATCTAGTAGTACTTACCAATGCAACTATGGTTATTTTCATATTCTACCAAAAAATACTACGCTGTACAAGAAAAAATGACAGTTTTATTAAAACAATAAAAGGAAACTTATTTAAAATGTTAATAAAATTAAAATATAAACAAAAGGAAAAAATGAATGATGTGATAATTATAAATTTAATGTTAAAAAAATTTTTAAATAACAATTTTTTTGATTTTTTATTAATATAAAATCCTGCTAGTGTCAAAAAAATACAGTGTAAACGAACTGGATTTTGAAAGAGATTTCAAATCAAATCTAGTAGATTTCGTTGTAATGTAAATGCACTATTAATTTAGAGAATAGGAGCTCAAGTATAAGCGACCTTTTTTCATCACCTACTTTTACTTTCTAAAACAACTTTATTGTCCGACTTAACATTTATAAAACGAGCTCTTCTAGCGTTCGCCCTGCTTTATAATAACGAACATTAAAAAAAATTACGCGCGAATTAAAAACCTCCTCATTTTTGAGGTCTGTTGTTAAAAAATGAAATGTAATGCGTCCATAGGAAATATAATATAAAAATAATTGACTTGTTCTGATTGTAGATGGATATGGTGTAATACTTTAAACAGTGTTTGTAATATTTATTTTAACAATTGCAATATAAACAGAAGCAGAACAAATAAAAACTGTTTGCCATTCAGAATATATGTCATCACTGATACCAAGGATTTATTTCAGAGACAGTAAAGATTAATTCGATGTTAAAGGCAACAATTTCGATCATTTAATTTATTTTTGTTGCGAGTACATGTTTTGCAAAAAAAAAAATAAAAGAAAACTTAAAATAATTATTTTTATATTAATTCCTACTTCTTGACAATATACATGTATGTGTGTACGTTAATTAAGTTAAAAACGTACGTTTTGTCGTTAAAACTTTAACTAAGACTTTAGATATTGTCTTTCCGTAAGAAAACTTCACTTTTTGAACCGATACTTGGTCACTTATGTTTATTAGTGGTAGGATCCATATTCGCACATGTATTGGGTTCTAAACTAAAGAGGGTTATATGTTGCACTTGAAGAAATTAGTGGTGTCTTACGAGGGTTGCTCTATATATTTCTGGCCTAATAGTGAAAATGCGAATATTTATAATCAAAAATGGTTTTATTGTTTTTAAAAGTATTCTCCAGCATGATTTATACACTTTTTTTATGCGCTCAAACCAGTTGTCGAAGCACTTTTTCCACTCCGATGGAGACACCTCTAAAACATGGTTTTTGAACACTTCCACAGCTTCTTCTGGCGACGAAAATCGTTGACCACGCATTTTTTTCTTGATGTGCGGAAAGAAGAAGAAGTCATTAGGTGCCAAGTCAGGGTTGTACGGCGGATGACCCATTAATTCGACGTTTTGGCCGGTCAAAAACGCTCTGGTTTGAGCCGATGTGTGAGAGCTCGCATTGTCATGGTGAACAATGTTTCGTCTTCTCTTGTTGGTTTTCCGAATTTCTCCGATGACTTCAGGCAAACAAATTGTAGTGTACCACTCAGAAGTGACCGCCCTACGTTGCTCAAGCGGAACAGTCGCCACATGACCAGTTTTGCCGAAGAAACAGGCGACCATTTGCTTCGAAGTGCTTCTTCCACGAACAACTTTCGTTGGATTTTGCTCGTCTTTGAAGACCCACACCGTCGATTGTTGTTTCGTTTCGGGCTCATACGCATAGATCCATGATTCGTCACCTGTGACGATCTTATAAACGTCTTTTGAAGCACCGCAATCGTATTTTTGCAACATTTCTTTGCACCAATCGACACGAGCCTTTTTTTGAACGACTTTCAAATTGTGCGGGATCCAACGAGAACAAACCTTTTTTACGGCCAGGTGTTCATGCAGTGTCGAATGTATGCTGGTGGAAGAAATGTCCAAGGATGTCTCTATCTCTCTGTATGTCGCATGTCGATCTTGCATTATGAGTTCACGCACGGCATTAATGTTCTCTGGCACAACAGCCGTTTTTGGATGAACTTCACGGAATTCGTCTTTGAGCGAGCTTCGACCACGATTAAATTCATTATACCAATTTTTCACAGTGCTATAGAATGGTGCTTCATCGCCATACAAAGATTTAAGTTCATCGATGCACTCTTGTCGTGATAATCCACGTCGAAAGTTGTGAAAAATCATGGCACGAAAATGTTCACGAGTTATTTCCATTTTTTTTTATATTAATTTTTTCAAGTCACTGTAAACAACACAAATAATGGTCGTACGTCAAAACGTTTTGAGTACAATTATGCTTAAAAATGACAAACTTTCCAATGGAAATGTCAGATTGCATCCCAATTTTATATAACAACCTAAAGCGTATAGAGCTTTTTTGATCGAAACCACAAAAGTTAAAAAACAGGCGTGCGTAGCTCATTTAGAAAAGTGGTTAAATATTTTATGCATCAAATCTGACTTTCAGAAAAGATCAAAGAAAGTGTAAATTTTTAAATTTTACATTGGTTAATGATCAATGATGGGGTTTTAATAAAAATAACGCAAAAATGCACTTTTACAAACTTAAAATTGAAATTGAAAATCGCATATTATTTTCATTTAAATTTAAAGATACTGAAATGAATTTTTTTTTGAAATCACAGAAATTTACATTTATACGATGACCTAATATTAAACCTTATTGCGAAGCTCCTAAATTATTTAACCTTCTCCCAAAAACCAATTTCTTCTAAAGCGTTTTGGGAAAGAAAATTTATGCTAAAAATTTTAAATTTATTTTTTTTTTTTTGTTTACAAAGATCTCTTATTTTTGTAGCACGGTGTAATTAAAAAAAAAAAAAATGTACATTTGCGCCATTAACAAAAATCTGTTGGATATTCTAGCAGTTTAGAAAATTTCTTTGGTTTTTAAATGTTGAAAATTAAAAAAAAAAAAATATTAATTGCAGTAAAATTCCATACGCACTGGTCAACTTAATTAAGATTTTGAATTGCGAAAATAAACATGTTACGTAGAACACTTGTAGTTTGCAGCTTTGACGAAAGATCTCAGACAGAAGAGTGGTTGTTTGCAGTGGTTGCAATACAGGCAAAGAACAAATACCAGATGCATTGTGAATTTTAAAAAAATGGTTTAATTAAACGCTAAAAAAATTTATGACAAAACTTGTGTTGGATATGAATGAAACGATTTGGAGTCAATCAATAACTCGTACGAGTATATTTGAAGACTTTTTAAAATTTGGCTATTAAACAAACTTTTTAAGATATAAAATGGTCTCAAAATTAATTTAGATTTTGGAACTCAGTTATCGCGCAGGCTCGTAAAGCTTTCCGCAAAGTTATTTTTTAATTCTCTATCGTCCCATAATTTGCTTTTAGGATAGGAGTTCCTTCATTGTTTCAATTAATATTGAAAAATTTGAGGTAGGCGTCCTCTGCGTCTAAGGACATAGACCGATCTTGATGGTCAAGGGTATATAAGATTCGGCATAGCCGAACATAGCACTCTTACTTGTTTTGTAGTAATTTTGGTTTTTTGTTGGAGAGGGAAAGAGAAACAAAAGGTTCGAAAAAGGTTCGAAAAGTTGACGTGTATAAACATGTGAACACTAGCAGCAAACATGAAGCCGGGATTTTTGGGCTGTATACAATGAAGCCTTCCGGTAACAAATTTAAAAAGTGAAGTTTGAACTTAAATTACTGGTTGGATGTCACTAAAAGGGCAGTGGAATATAAATGGTCATTTCAGCCGAAATTGCCAATTATGTGTCGAAAGGGTGTTAATGATGACAAAATTTTTAAGCCGAAGTATCAGATATAATAATGGAATTCAAAACCTCGAAAGGCATTTGGGTAACCACTTGACTTCAAAAAACCATATAAAAGTGAAGCAGCATTACATCAAGTTAAAAACAATACATATTGTTACGCTTTTCCCTTTTTTGAACAAATGTACGGAATCTTTTGATTGCAAATACCACTGTGGCTAAATTCTGTATTGTTACTTTGTGGCTTTATCAGGCTTTACATCTTGATCCTACGTACGGTCTTGTGAACCCTATGGTCTCGTATTTACTAAACATGCGTTATTTGTACAACCGCAGCCATCGACGCTACACTACTGTGTTACTCCGGCGAGACATGAACTACTCGATGTCTTGTTTAGTAACCGTCACCATTCACAGCCGTATCCACTACTCCTTTTATCCAAGCTAGTCCATCCCCTTTAATTCAATAGCCACAACACACGTCTGCCCATAACTGTTGTTATACTGTTACACTTCCCTGCTCTAACCGCTACGTTCTCATTTTTTATTATAAAGGGATTCTTGACAATTATCTGATGCACTTATATTAAATTTGACGTCTCAACTAAATATCTGCCATGCTGTTTTTTTAAAATTAATTTTAAATTGCTTTACAACAATTATTATTTTCTGTCATAGTCATGTCTGAATGAGGGATCGATCCTGTTTTACAGCACGCACCTCTATCAACGCAGCCATTGAGGCTGCTCAGCTTTTGTTAGCTAATTGTGGTTTTTATTCCATAAAAAAAATGAGATGGATACGAGTGCCACAATTTGCCCCCAGATTATTTATATAGTCCACCTAAAAATGGCAAGTCCTTTAAAATTTCTGTAGTAAAAAAGCTCACGCTGGAAATTTAAATGCTGAAATGCAAGCAGTAATGACTGATTAAGCTCATCAGACCGGTTAAAAACAAGAGATATGTGAAAATTTCTACATCAAATGAGAACGCATCTGCTGATAATTTGTGCAAATTGATTAAATTAACACACATTAACAACAATTTAAAGCGTACAAATGTTTGTTGCTGTTTAAGTCTTTTTCTTAAATAATTAATTTTATGTTTATATTTTAAAACTAAATATTTAAATACAAATTGCATTCTTTAAATAATTATTTAATAAAAAAAAACATTAAATAAACAAATTAAGATAAACTGTTGTTATACTTTTCGGTAATAACCGTCGTCACTGGCTATGTATTTTGGATATTCGGCGAGCGCTTTCGATGTTATAACATCATTTTCAAGCCACGTATTTTTTAAAACTAAATTAACCTTAAAAGCTTAAACAGCATTCCTCATATTATACCAACAAGTATATGTACGTGTTAAATAATACAAACTCATGCAGAAAGGCATCAACACATATTTGTTGTAAATTTAAATTTATGTAAGTTAGTGAAGTGCGATTAGCCATTAGCCATTTTTTCTTCAGGCTAATGCTGCGACACTTTAGAACACAACATTCAAATGTTTAATTTTAAATACCCTACATTCTTTTAGCGGATAAGATAAGAACAGATAAGAAAATCGCAACCAAAGAACGTCAGTTCTCACATGCAGTGTTGTCAGCTGTGGCGATTTCTCGCCAAACGTGGCGATAAAAAACTATTTTTGGCGATAAAATTTTTAAGTGGCGAGAGGTGAAATTCCTGGCGGTATTTAAAATACTTGGCGAAAATTTTTGGGAATTTTTTTATGATTTTCTCTTCGATAACATGGCATTTAAAAACGATCAAAATGTGGAAGCTTTATATTATATGTTTAAGGTTGACTAAAAATGCATGTATATCGGCCTATTAACCAAACTCGTCCTGGCTCCTTTATTTTTACGTGCCTTTTTATCTGCTTTGTATAAACAAATACATTTAATTTTAGAATGAAAAGTAAAATGGAAAAAGCGCTTAAAGAAAAAGTGGCAATGAGATAAAAATTCAAAATTGTTAAAATTAAATGAGAAATGGTGTCGACAACAAAAAAGTTATAATAAAGAAAATAACGATGAATTAATAAAAAATTAAAAGATTTCCAAATTCCTTTTGAAATATAATTTTAAACTAAATTGGAGAATACTGTTTTATATGTGACGATACGTTAATTTTACAACAAAATTGTTTCTTATATAAAAAAAAAAAAATGCTAAAAGAAGTGCTTGATCTGCTTCAGGAAAAAATTTCTATTTTCGAAGTTATTGTCAATTTTTAGATTAAATTTTTTGCAGTTCAAGAAAATTTTAAAAGATTTACAGACCCTAATTACGCACTTGATATTTATGAAACAGTTTTTATAACTAATATCACCTACTTTTTATATTGGCCATATTCGAAAGCTCAAAAAAAACTGGCAACACTGCTCACATGGAGTAAAAAAGGGAGTTCGATAAAATAAGAGAAAAAAAAAAAAACGAGAGGCCGATAGACGGCGTTTAAATGAGATCAAAATGTATGGCAATAACCAAAAAACAATTAAACATTGTACTAAATAATTTTCTTTTCTTATATTTCAAGCACTAGGTCATTTAAAAAGAAAATAATATTGTAAAAAATTTTTTATTTTTTGTTAAATATTTCTTATTTTTCAATATTTCACCACACCGTTGGGTGGCATCTTCAGAAAGCAGGAGATAAAAATTTTAATAATTATTTTCTTTTTACAAACACAACATTAAATTGAAAAAAATTTTGTCAAACAATATAAAAAAATTAAAAAACAACCAAAAGACAAAAAACCCAAATATTTTAACATATATGTACATTCTCATAAGTTTTAAAACTCAGAAAACATTCAAGTTATTTTAAAAAATTAAAAAATATAATTAATCCTGTAAACACATTCGCAACAGTAAGATGCACGAACACACAACAGCAAATGATGCTGGCAACATTTGCCGCGTTTTATGCAACAACGTAATTATCAGACATCAGCTACATAATAAAAATACGATTTTATTGTATTTCAGTGATGTCACTTTAGCAGTTTTTAAAGCAAATAGGATTTCAAATTAAAATATATTTCAACTATAATTATTAGAATTGGATTGTCTTGAAAATATATTGAAGTATATTGAAAATATATTGAAGTTTTTTCAGAAGCAATAATAATGTCAGTATAAATAATACGTGGTTGCTTGTTCACTTAAATAAAAAAAATAAATACAACAGTTCTATGATATCTTCTAAAACCAATCGTGTTAAATATTTACAGATGTCCCATACAACAGTTTAAATTAATATAAGTACTTCAACCAGCAAGTACTAAGAGCAGAAGTAAATTTTAAACTAAATGTTGTCAACACAAAAAGGAATTGTAGTTTTATATACATCTTAATACATTTCTTTGAAATTTTTACAATTATTCTTCGTATATTTTCGTCATGTCAATTGTAGTATTTTAAATTCGTCGGTATGGCATGTCTAATTTTCTTAAAATTCAAATTTTGAAAAATATATTTTAAGTAATTATTGAAAAGTATGTAAAAAGTGTTAAAAATTTTTCTATATACAAAACTAAAAAATGCTAACATCTGTTTAAGTACAATTATACCGTTAAATTGGGTGATTTTAAATTTGTTTCTCTATTTTTCTACGAAAAAATCCATGTTTGAACCAAGGGTCTAAAGGATCTCCTCACAAAATTTTCTCAAATCTATCCAGCAGCACTTACGTGAGACTGATAAGAATTCAATAAATAGTTATTTTGTATTCCAAATCAATTATTATCTTCACCAAAAACAATATTTTCCTAAAATATTTCATTTACAGAAATGATCCTGTTACAGTTTTATTATAGATGTCCACTTAAATCTTTAAATAAATATTTTTTGTTTTAATTTTTTATTGTTCTTGCTTTTTTTCATAAAAAGAGATCTTAAACACTTACAGCCTTATGCAAAAAAAGACTAACGTCAACTTTAAAGTTCACACTAGTTAACTAACACACTAAGCCTAACAAACGTATGGTAAAAAATGGTATCCTAAAACACTACTTTAACTAATGTATGCTGCAATACATTTTAAACGTTAATACTGGCAACACCATTCACTTTTTATAGTTAATGATACATAAACACGAATATTAATTTGTTCGGGTAGTCAAATCTATTGAAAAAGTTTTATATTATTGTAAAGTAAAATTACTTTTTTTTAAGTTAAGGTATAAATTAATGTTTTTAATACATGAAAAACAAAAATTCAATGCATTAACAATAATGTAAAACATTTAACACAACACTTTTTTGTTAGAATTGATATCAATTATTTGAATAACGAGCTTCGTTACGAGCTTTGTTTACTTTTGTTGATTATATGCACATCACTATAGAATTTTGTTAATTTATGTTATTTTTCATGTGATTTTAAGCAAATTGTGATAATTTTAAAATAAAATTATCAATCCTTGTAATTTCTTGGGCGATTATATCCAGATATTTCAGTTATGCGTTCTAAATAAAATATTGCAATATTAAATTAAGTTTTTCCATAATATCAAAATTAATTTTACCGATTCTGCTCACTAAATTTAGTGTATCCATTTTTTTAATTTTGTTTTTTAATTAGCACAATTTTTTTCGTTTTATTAAAACTTATTTCCACTAAATTTTTGTTGACAATATGTATTCTAAAAAATAAATATCAAAAACGTCACTTTAAAGTAAGGTGTTAGCTACTTTAAAAATTTTAAAGTTGGCGTAGGGCTTACCATACGTTTGTTAAGCTAATAATCGTTTTTGGATGAAACTTTAAGGAATTTTGCTTAACAATGAGTTTAAAGCAGCGTTAACTTTTTTTGCATAAGACCGTTATTATTTAACATGACTTATAGTATTGACATCACTTAACTGCTTATTGTCGCCAATAAAAAGAGAAATTAGTTTAATTTGACTCCTGCAGCGAATTCAGCCCAGACAAGAACCTGCCGCCTTCTTGCCATGCTGTCGACAAAATAATCTTTCTCGTATAAGCACATTGGCCCATATTTACAGTTAAAATAAAGTATACTTTAAGGGAACTAAAGTCGGTTTTACTTTAGAGTCGGCTCTAATTTATTCATAGAGAATTTAAAATATACTTTTGGGGAGAAAGTCAACTCTAAATTTAATACTCCTAAAGCTGTTTTTTATTCATTTTTCCAAAATTATTTTATTTGGGTTAAAAACACAATACTCTCTATCTGATTTTTATACCATAGTGAACAAAATAAAAACAAGGTTACTTTTTTCTAATGTTTGTTTGGAAATGGTATAAAAAATTTATAAAATTACAGTCGGCACCCAGTGAAAGGTGGCTAAACTTAAAGTATACTTTATTCTTGACTATGAAAGCAAAAAAGATAATTGGAACCTTTTATTTCAGAGTAAAGGCCGACTTCCTATACGCCTGTTGCAATGCATAATTTAAAAAAATGCGTATGCAATGCTAAACATGTCTTAAGTGAAAACTTGCGTTGCAGAGACATTTTTTGCATTTTATCAGCATTTAGGAACGTCACTGTGCAACTCATACATAAAGCATATGTCAAGAACACGGTATAAAATTGAATAATTTTTTTTTTTGGAAAAATACGCAAAGTTATTTATTAATTTTGTTGGAAAGTGCTGAGGAATTATCTCAGGTCAAATCTTCCAAAAAATATTGATTTGCTATAGAAACCTATTTAAAAAAAAAAAAAAAAAAAAAAAAAAAAAGACAGAAGAGACAACTTTGTTAAGGACAATAAAAATCCCGGGAACAAGTGATCAAAAATAAATATTTTTTTAAGAATTCATTGAATTAATGGATGATGACATTTTTTATTCACATTTCATTTTAAAAATAAGCAAAAAAATACTTATGTTTGCATACAAAATAAAAATGATGTGTGATTTTGACTTCTGATACTCATTAAAGTGAGTTGCCAAACGATTAGGAACATTGTACGATGCCAGAAAGTTTACATATGCGTTTACGAAGTGTATGCATTGTAAATATGCATTGCAACTTGCGTTTATGAAGTCGGCCATACTTTAACAAGAGTCGACTTTAGTCTATAACTATGAATATGGGCCTTTCATTCTAATTTTGACATTTTGCAGTCGGTAGCTGTTGTCTCGAATGTGTTAATAAAATACGATACGCATAATAAAAATACGATTTTATTGTATTTCAGTGATGTCACTTCAGCGATTTTTAAAGAAGCAAATCGGATTAATAATTAAAAAATAGTTTAACTGTTATGTGAGAGGCTATTACAAGAGTAAATTAATGCTTCTAAGGGTCACGTCGATTTTACGTTTGGATTGTCTTTAAAATTAAAAATATATTAAAGAATTTCTCAGAAGCAATAATAAGAACAGTAATGTATGTCAGTATAAATAACACGTAGTTGCTTGTTTATTAAACTAAAAAAAAAAAAAATAATAAAAACAACAAAATACAAATATTAAGAGCAGAATTAAATTTTAAACTAAATGTTGTCCACACAAAAAGGAATTGTAGTTTTGTATACATCTTAATCTTTGAAATTTTTACAATTATTCTTCGTATACTTTCGCCATGACAATTTAATTAAAAAAAAATGACTTTTATAAAATACTGCTTCTTCAGTGTGGTGTTTCTAATGTTTTTTAATTTAAATTTGGAAAAATATGTATTAATTATTTATTACAAAGTATTTAAATGTTAAAAATTTTCTATTTACAATAATAAAATGTGCTGCCAACTGTTTAAGCACAAGTACACCGGTAAAATTGAGTGATTTTAGGAATATTCTATATTTGAACCAATTTTCTAAAGTATCTCCTCACAATATTTTACTCAAACTTAACCAGCAGCTTTAACGTAATGCGAACTCTGAGCTTGGACAAAAATTCGAAAAATAGATATTTTTTATTCCAAATCAATTGCTATCTTCACCAACAACAAAATTTTCCTAAAATATTTCATGTGCAGAAAAGATCCTGTTGCAGTTCTATTATAAAAAAGCACTTAAATCTTTAAATAGATAATTTTTATTTTAATTTTTTATTGTTCTTGCTTTTTTCATAAAAAGTGATTTTAAACACTTGTTATTTAACATGACTTATAGTATTGACATCACTTAACTGTTTATTGTCGCCAACAAAAATAGAAATTAGTTTAATTCGACTGCAGCGGCAAATTCAACGTAGACAACAACCTGCCGCCTTGTTCCCTTGCTGTCGTCAAAATAATCAATTTCATATAAAAACATGTATTCTATTTTTGACATTTTGCAGTTGGTAGCTGCTGTCCCGAATGTGTTTAAAGCATAACAAAAAATATTATACTGCGGCATGATTATCTTATTGATCCCCATCTTCCTGCGCAATGACAGTAAAGCAAATTATTGGTCGCAGTTGCCATGGGTAACGGCTTTGGCCATTTTAGAAAATATGTGGCTGCTTTGGGTAAGATTAATAGGCCACACTTTCACACAGAGTTAGCCTCAATTGCAATACAGGCGCGATATATGATAATCTCTAAATTTTCAATCAAAGTAAACAAACATGGTTCCTCCAGCTATGACCACTTATTTCACTACATGCCTTCAAGTCATTACGAGTTTTGCTGGTCACATTCTTTTTACTCAGTGGTTGGATTACCGTTAGTTTACTGCTCAAGATATTATTGTAAAAAAACATTTCATTTTTGTGAGAGAGTAAATGTCTCAAATCAAACATCAACTTCTTAACTGTTATGGGAAGTCTAAAATTGCTATTTTAAAAAACGGTCCATATCCTTCGAGGCAGCGGGCAAAACAACACGCCTTTCTCTAATTTGTCCATATCATTTGGAACATTGCAGTAACGCCAATAAAAAAAAAAAAAACAAATATATATGTTAATAGAGAACTTATAAAATAAGAAATAAACATCAAGTGATAAAATTGGCGCTCGCCCATATTTTCCGAGTATAGTACGATTGTGCACCAAATTTTTAACTAAACCAATATAGGTGTTATATAAAAGCTTTATTTCATTTTTAAAAAGCAATTATTTTTTCGATTATTTTGTTGTTCGGTGTAATTTATATAATAAACATTCACATGCAATATGTATGTAAGTATATATGTGTATGTGCAAAAGTACACTTTTTTAAATTTTCAGAATTAAATTTAACAGGAAATCGTTTACGTAATTTCAACAGCTTTAAAATAGTTTTTTTTTTCGATTACGAAAATAAACATGTTACAAAGGCAACTTGTATTTTATGGTTTTGGCAAACATGTGTTTTACTTGTTGACAGATCGCACTTTTATAGTTATTTCAATTTTTTTTTAAAGAAATTTCAGCCCAATATTTCTTTAACTAGATTTTCGACTTTCCGATAAAAATAAAATTTTTAGTTGAATATATTGTTACGTTTTTCCTTTTTAAAACAAGCGTACAGATACCCACTGTGGCGCCTTATGATTTATCTATTTTTTACTCAGTGGCTCTATCTGGTTATACGAGGGCTGCTATATATATTTCTGGCCTGGCAACACTGAGTGCTGCCAAGTGCAATCCGACATTTCCATTGGAAAGTTTGTCGTTTTTAAGCATAATTGTACTCAAAACGTTTTGACGTACGACCATTATTTGTGTTGTTTACAGTGACTTGAAAAAATTAATATAAAAAAAAAAAATAGAATTAACTCGTGAACAATTTCGTGCCATCATTTTTCACAATTTTCGACGTGGATTATCACGACAAGAGTGCATTGATGAACTTAAATCTTTGTATGGCGATGAAGCACCATCCTATAGCACTGTGAAAAATTGGTATAATGAATTTAATCGTGGCCAAAGCTCGCTCAAAGACGAATTCCGTGAAGGTCGTCCAAAAACGGCTGTTGTGCCAGAGAACATTGATGCCGTGCGTGAACTCATAATGCAAGATCGACATGCGACATACCGAGAGATAGAGACATCCTTGGACATTTCTTCCACCAGCATACATTCGATACTGCATGAACACCTGGCCATAAAAACGGTTTGTTCTCGTTGGATCCCGCACAATTTGAAAGTCGCTCAAAAAAAGGTTCGTGTCGATTGGTGCAAAGAAATGTTGCAAAAATACGATTGCGGTGCTTCAAAAGACGTTTATAAGATCTTCACAGGTGACGAATCATGGATCTATGCGTATGAGCCCGAAACGAAACAACAATCGACCGTGTGGGTCTTCAAAGACGAGCAAAATCCAACGAAAGTTGTTCGTGGAAGAAGCACTTCGAAGCAAATGGTCGCCTGTTTCTTCGGCAAAACTGGTCATGTGGCGACTGTTCCGCTTGAGCAACGTAGGACGGTCACTTCTGAGTGGTACACTACAATTTGTTTGCCTGAAGTCATCGGAGAGATTCGAAAAACCAACAAGAGAAGACGAATCATTGTTCACCATGACAATGCGAGCTCTCACACATCGGCTAAAACCAGAGCGTTTTTGACCGGCCAAAACGTCGAATTAATGGGTCATCCGCCGTACAGCCCTGACTTGGCACCTAATGACTTCTTCTTGTTTCCGCACATCAAGAAAAAATTCGTGATCAACGATTTTCGTCGCCAGAAGAAGCTGTTGAAGTGTTCAAAAACCATGTTTTAGAGGTGTCTCAATCGGAGTGGAAAAAGTGCTTCGACAACTGGTTTGAGCGCATGCAAAAGTGTATAAATATTTCTGGAGAATACTTTGAAAAACAATAAAACCATTTTTGATTATAAATATTCGCATTTTCACTATTAGGCCAGAAATATATAGAGCAGCCCTCGTAGTCGACCACATCCCGCCTTAATTTAAAAATAAATTCCTCAACTTTTGTCAACAAAATTATTGTTCGGCACAGTGTTGCTCGTAACCCCTGTTATACAATGTTCGTTTATGTTTTGGCTGGTTTGAATTTTTAAATTTATTTTTTAACACTTCTTGGTATTTTCAAACTAAAAAGCTGCAACTGCACGTTTTGTATGTTTTGAAGCGTTAAAAAGAGGATCTGTTATGTTTAAGATGAATATTCTGTAGAACTTGTGTGCAAAAAAAAAAAAAATAATAATAATAGGGGTTAGAAAAAAAGGGGCCAGTTTTTTTTTCTTTTAAATATAAACTTAACTTTTAAGTTAAAATGTAATTGGTGTTAGCATAGGTCAACGTGTTTTTGTTATTGTTGGTGTTGTTGTTGAGTTTTGTTTTCAAAATGCAAATTCAAATGGTTAAAATGAGGTTGCAAGTATGCATGACGTGATTGATGTGCCATACAATGTTGTAAGTTTGCAACAAAAATCTAGGTTTTTAACACACTTTAATTTTAACTATTTGTTTTTTTCTTTTAAATATATTTTTAGAAAAATAAGCTTAAGAATTTTATCTGTGTTTTATTTTGACAGACAAACAAACACGACAAAAGCAAAAAAAAAAATTACTCGTAATACGTAATTAAAGTCTTTAGAGGCAAGTTTTTTTTGTTACTTTTTGCAGTAGATTTTGATAAATTAAATAATTTCAATGTCAAACAATTAGAATTTGTTTTTAAATAGAAAAACAAGTGTTATTTTTGGTATGTACTTTTTGTAAACAAAAAAGTGGTTTTTATAAACCAGGTAATTTGATGGTTCAACAAAGTTGCTAAAAAGAAAAGAAGAATCAGATTAGAAAAGAATAAACATAATTAACCTATAAAGAATAATAGAAAGCAAGTTATACCCTACATGAGGTAACTTAGTAATGAATAACTTTTAGGTAAATTTTTTTTTGTGTTTGTTTGCAGTAATTTTTGAAATCAAAAAGATCTATAAATATTAATAAAAATTTATTGAACTGTGTCGCCAACTTATTTAAAAATAAACTTTATTAAAAATAAAAAAATAATCATTTTTAAGTATTGTTTAATTATAGCAATGTATTGCTCCCTTAATGCACAATTTTTATAAAATAACTAGTTGTGCCCATTTTTAATAGCAATGTATTGCTCCCTTAATGCACAATTTTTATAAAATAACTAGTTGTGCCCATTTTTAATTTTCTTAAAATTCAGATGTAGGAAAATGTGTTTTTACATATTTATACCAGAATTCTGCCGATAGTTAAAAAAATTTTCCATTTACAAACATAAAATGTGGTGGCAACTGTTTTAGTAACATTAAAGCGGTAAAATTATGTGCTTTCACATTTTTATGTCTTTTTTCTCTACAAAATGGTTTATTTTTAAGGAACAAAAAAAGGAAATCTATATTGGGCTTAAAGTTACAAGGGACCTGACTGACAAAAATTTCAACATAAAAACTTTTGAAAAATATTTTAGTCGCATTAGTATTTATGTAACAAAAAAAAACTAACACAGAAACTGGCACCAGCTACTTAACACACAAGCAAAAAATAATCAGCTGCCGCAACGATGCCACCTGGTAAAATCATTTCGCCTTGAAATAGAGGGTATACATTTTTTTGTTGAAATTATTAATTGTATCACAAAAATTGTTCAAGTTCTATACTTCTATTTTTAAGTTTCTTTGTGCATCAGACATATTTGAACTCACAAGTTTCTCTTTATTAAACTTGCCCTCTTAAGCAATACAGCCAACCTGTCCACAGAACTCTTTAGCTTCGGCGTAATTTCAACGTCTTTCTGTTTTTTCATCTACCCAATCTACTCTCTTTTTAACAGACTTCAAAAAAAGAAGCAGGTTATACAATTCGGCTGATGTTGCTTTTTTATATTTGTGCCTCCAGAACTCAGTCATTTCTAATCCGAAAATTTTTGGTAATATGGTAGATTATGCTTACAGATTGGTCCCGTTTAAAACACATTTTATTATCTTAAAAGTTAAAGGGTGTCCCCATACAACATACATATTTTTTACGTGTACTATAAACTGTAAAGGGCGGTTTTGTAAAATTTAAAATGACTGCATATTACTATGACTCCCAAGAACAAAAAATTATACAAAAATAAATCTAAAAATTAAAGGGTGCCCCCATAATTGATGAAGATTATATGAGTCTATCTTTTGAACCGTTATAGCAAAGCGCTTGTAAATTTGACTCAATGTCGATTGCTATGGCCGTTATAGTAACAGCTGATAATCTTTAAAATTATAAGTTAAAGGGTGCACCAATAGTTCATTTAATTTGGTATATGGCCTTACTTTTAAACAGTTGTAGACAGACGATTTAAATTTACAAAGAACCTGTATTACTAACTCCTCTATAACAACAAGTATAAAATTTGGATTTGGAAATAAACGGGTGTGCCAATAGTTGATATAATATGGTATATGTGGCCGAACTTTTGATCCATTATAGACAGACAGCTGAAATATATAAGGGACAAGTTTTGCTAAGTCCGCTATAACAAGAAGCTTATAATTTAAATTTAGAAATTAAAGGGTGTTCCCAAAATTAATGTAATTTGTTCTTTATGGCCGTATTTTTTGAACCGTTGTATACAAACACCTTAATTTTAGACAGAATGTCGACTATTTTGTTTGGTATAATAGGAAGTATAAAAATTTTATATTATAAATTAAATAGTTGATATAATCTTATGTATATGGGCAAACTGTTGAACCGATACAGACAGATGGTTGAAATTTACACCTGATTGCTAAATTTATTACAACAGCAAGTATATAATTTAAATTTGGAAATTAAAGAGTGACCCTATAGTTGCTGCAATTTGATGTATATTGCCAAACTATTGAACAGTTGAAAAAGTATAAAGTTTCGAGATATAAGTGTGTCCCAATAGTTAATGTAACCT
Source organism: Gymnosoma rotundatum (assembly GCA_916610165.2). Taxonomy (NCBI): domain Eukaryota; kingdom Metazoa; phylum Arthropoda; class Insecta; order Diptera; family Tachinidae; genus Gymnosoma; species Gymnosoma rotundatum. The sequence continues at coordinate 47,810,981 of OU744338.1, forward strand.
AATTTATGTGGCCATACACTTGTGCTGTTATAGGCAGACAGATGAAATCTGTTTTGAAGTCGGTTTTTTTTTGGCAAGAATTATTTTGCTGTGTTCTTAATAGTTCCCACGGTATGAAAACTCATAATCTTGTGGTTACTGAAGAGATTCCCTATTTCTACTCAAGGCATCTTTTAGATTAAAGCTCATGATTGTGCCGCAGTAGCTGCTAGCCGCAATAATTTTTCTTTGTACTCAAGACGTCGGTGTGGATTAAACCCATGCAGGTGCCTTAAGCAACCAATTTAGCAATGTTAGCTAATTTAATTTTTTTCTGTTAATAACACTCTTGTAACTAACAGTTAGCAACTCAACTTTATTTAAAAGATTCAACTTTATTTGTCCAAGTCACAATCCATGTTTTCTATTTTTTTAAGTTACTTTGACACTTCAATTAGACAATATTTGATATTAGATCTGTTATCTACAAATACGAGGGCTGCTATATATATTTCTGGCCTGGCAACACTGAGTGCTGCCAAGTGCAATCTGACATTTCCATTGGAAAGTTTGTCATTTTTAAGCATAATCGTACTCAAAACGTTTTGACGTACGACCATTATTTGTGTTCTTAACAGTGATTTGAAAAAATTAATATAGAAAAAAATGGAATTAACTCGTGAACATTTTCGTGCCGTGATTTTTCACAACTTTCGACGTGGATTATCACGACAAGAGTGCATTGATGAACTTAAATCTTTGTATGGCGATGAAGCACCATCCTATAGCACTGTGAAAAATTGGTATAATGAATTTAATCGTGGCCGAAGCTCACTCAAAGACAAATTCCGTGAAGGTCATCCAAAAACGGCTGTTGTGGCAGAGAACATTGATGCCGTGCGTGAACTCATAATGAAAGATCGACATGCGACATACCGAGAGATAGAGACATACTTGGACATTTCTTCCACCAGCATACATTCGATACTGCATGAACATCTGGCCTTAAAAAAGGTTTGTTCTCGTTGGATCCCGCACAATTTGAAAGTCGCTCAAAAATAGGCTCGTGTCGATTTGTGCAAAGAAATGTTGCAAAAATAAGATTGCGGTGCTTCAAAAGACGTTTATAAGATCGTCACAGGTGACGAATGATGAATCTATGCGTATGAGCCCGAAACGAAACAACAATCGACCGTGTGGGTCTTCAAAGACGAGCAAAATCCAACGAAAGTTGTTCGTGGAAGAAGCACTTCGAAGCAAATGGTCGCCTGTTTCTTCGGCAAAACTGGTCATGTGGCGACTGTTCCGCTTGAGCAACGTAGGACGGTCACTTCTGAGTGGTACACTACAATTTCTTTGCCTGAAGTCATCGGAGAAATTCGAAAAACCAACAAGAGAAGACGAATCATTGTTCACCATGACAATGCCAGCTCTCACACATCGGCTCAAAGCGTCGAATTAATGGGTCATCCGCCGTACAGCCCTGACTTGGCACCTAATGACTTCTTCTTGTTTCCGCACATCAAGAAAAAAATGCGTGGTCAACGATTTTTGTCGCCAGAAAAAGCTGTTGAAGTGTTCAAAAACCATGTTTTAGAGGTGTCTCAATCGGAGTGGAAAAAGTGCTTCGACAACTGGTTTGAGCGCATGCAAAAGTGTATAAATTATGCTGGAGAATACTTTGAAAAACAATAAAACCATTTTTGATTGTAAATATTCGCATTTTCACTATTAGGCCAGAAATATATAGAGCAGCCCTCGTATGTAGAGGATTTCGTCTAATTTTTGTAATAATATTTATTTTAAATGAAAATAAATTATTGTCTAGAACGATGATACCGCGCTCTACAGCGGATTGACCACGTGAAAGTTTCGTGCAGTCATAAATTTTGGACTTGGCTTTTTTGTTTGTATACATTCTTATTTATTAATTTGGTATTTTTGCTTTCTTAAAATTCTCATTTAGTCAATCAGGCTTTATTAAGCTAAGGAATATTTATTTTTAATTTGAAATTTAAAAAAAATTGTATTGAGGACAAAAGTAAACTCAATATTTTGAGTTCTTTTTTAGCATTTGCAAATACAATCATCGTTCTGACGTACGATTTGCCCTTCAAAATATACATTTAAGAGTCCATTAACAAGACATTAGACTTAAAATTCAAGTTTTTTTAAGGTTTTTGTCTGATTTCCTTGTAAATATGACCTTTATTTAAACGAAACCAAAAAAAAACAAAAATAAACAAAAGATGACTTGTGTAAATTTTATAAACAGAATTTAAATTTAAATAATAAATTACTAATCTATTTTATTGATTCATATTGGACTTCATATGCCAAAAAAAAAATAGCTTGATTATATAACATTCATTGTTAGAATGCCGTTGATTTTTATAATGAATTTCTAATAAAACTTTAATAATGCATTTCGAATTCAAATAAGCCAAGATCATGGGTCATTGCTCTAAAATGGCATTTGAAATTACGTAAACATTTATAAATAAAATAATCAATGTTGTTTATTATTAAAAAAAAAAAATTGTTAATATGGTTTAATAAAAGAATAAAACTGGAAAGGGATGGTTTTTTTTTTTTTCAAAAGAGCTAATTAACACAAACGAAAAAGTGTAATTATAATAAATTTTAAATATTTGTATGGGCGAATAATTTAATACTTTCTTTTTATTTCGAAATTTTTTTTAAACATTATAAATAAATACTCTAAAAAAAATTTAAGCGTCATTGACTTCTTATAAATGGTATAAGACTTTACCTTGAAAGTGTAATAAAAATCTTAAGTCTTCAAAGTTCTCTCAAAGATTTTTAATTTTTTGATGAACACATGCAGATAAAACGAAGCTTAAAAAACGACAAGAAATTGTTAAGCCATCAACAGTTTCAAATCTAAAGTGATAAATCAAATTTTCTGCATTATGATTTTAAGCAAATCAAGATAAAACAAGAGAAAATTTTGTAACCACACAGAAAGAAGTTTTAACACTTATTAAAGACTAGCAGTGCCCACGACTTTGTCTGCGTTTTATTACTTATTTTCTTTAAATTAAAATTTAGAAAAATATGTTTTTACTTTTTATTCTAAAGATCTGTTAAAAATTTTCCATTAAAGGCAAAAGTTTGTGACAACTGTTTTAGTATCATTAAGGAACCCCACCAAAAATTTTTTTTAAAAATCCATCCACGAAAATGACCCCGTTATGGTTTTATTATAGGTATAGATTTTTTTTCAATTACACTTTTAATTATTTGAAATATTTATTCATTTAATAAATGACTTTTTTCTTTCTTAATTAAATATATAATTAATTCAATAATGCATTTAATTAGAATTTTGCCCATTGAAATTCAATCTTATTCTTAATAAAACTTTTCGTAAGTGGAAAATAAATATTTTTGTGTAGTTAAACCCTTTTGCAGAAAGAAGCCATATATATATTTTTTTTGCATTTGTTAATATTTATATAAACGTAAACATTTTATTACAAATAATAAAAACTGCTTTTTTAGATTGACCAAATGTCTGATTGTTATTTATAGTAAAGATTATTATTGTAGGCGAGATCAACACAGGCTTTAAAATGTTTTTAAAAAATTTTAAATTTGAATAGAAGTCAATAACTGCCATCTCTAAATTAGAGCGTAAGACGCAAAGCAATGTGGTTCATAGCTTTTGCGCTGGAATGTCATCCCTAAATAAGAGCGTCAACTTTGTGTCTTTAACAGTAATGTTAACTCATTTTATTTTATAAAACCCGCTGTATAAGAATAAAGGAGAGATAAAACCGCTAGATTGCCTTGAAAGTAACTAAATTGTCATTACTTTTCAACCATAACAAAACAAAACAAACCAACAAGCAGCCAACTTAACTTCCTAACGCACTGTCAAAATTGGATTTTCCAATTGCTAAGCGTTGACGTCGTGCTATTTAGGGATGCTTTATACATTTTGTATGTACATGAGAAATTTTGACAGATATCTTGCGCTTTACGCGCTAATTTAAGGTTGGCAGTAAGTCCGTGCAAAAATAAAACAAAAGCCTATTCCAGCTATTCTTTGCATAATATAATATGTCTCCAGCCGTTTCTATCAAACAAAATCTGTACAAGTCAAATCTGGATAAAACGGAGAACAAGACAGAAAAAACCGTAATCTACTACACAAGTGTGGGACCAAAATTTATTCTAATAAACTGCTGTTTTTTTTGTTTGGCTGATTTTTTCTGATTTCTTCGCTTGATTGGTCAAAAATTATTTGTTTTTTTTTTCTTTCAAATAGCGTTAAGTACATGTAAATGAAAACCTATATAGCAATAGCCTCATCAACCAATTTTAAAATGTCTACGATCATTAATTCGTAACCTTCTTGTCAAGTTTCTTGCATTGATAACGTTTTCATATCTATATGCAGCGTACACTGCCTAGAATAGATTGATACAAATAATGCGGATGGCGGATGTAGCAATTTAGAAACATTCTGCTAGCAATCAAATTATATTTGTTTTCTTTAAAATTTGTTAAATTAATTACTACTAATTTTTATTATTTTGTTAAAAAAAAACATGACTTCGGGCTTGACTAAACTTTGGTCATCATAATATTTAATTTATGACAATATTTAAATTAAAGTTTTCTTATGTATATACGAAAACATATTCCTACGGCCATTTTCGTTCACTTAAACCTTCAACAAACATTTCACAAATTTTTAGATGTGCTCTAAATTCTGGTCCAGAAATATTGACAAATTGTTAATTTGGTTAAACACTTATATTGGCTCCACCAATAATTAAAAACTTAAAGTAAATGTATTGCAAAAGTTGCTCTATAGTTTTGATCATCACGCGACAACGTCTTTTGTACGTTTATTTTATACCCTTCAGCACAAGAAGTGGAAAAAGGCTATATCTCAGTTTGTCATTCTGTTTGTAATTTCTACAATATCCAATATCCATAAAGTATATATATTCTGACTTCTAATGCATATAGAAGTCGATTAAGCGATGCCCGTCTGTCTGTGTTCGGGTTATAATCCGAAGGCAGAATATAACCTCGAGAAAATTTTAATATGTCGAAAAGTTTACTTTTGAAAATCAGAAAGATTGGTCCTGTCCTCCAACGCAGCGGGCTAAATACCACGCCTGCCTCTAATTTTTGTATATCAAAAAATGAAATATATATATGGATTGCTAGAGAATTAAAAACAAAGAAAAAACATCACGTGGAAAATTTGCGTTTGCCCATATTTTTCGAGTAAGGGGCCTCTGAAGTTTTCACAGAAAAGTACGATTGTGCACCATTAAGATATCAATACGAGTATAATTTAAAAGCTTTTGAAGGGAAAATGCCAATTTTTGTAAATGCTTAACCCATTAAAAGCCGGTGACATTTTAATATAAAATTATGTAAATAACTTAATTTGTTTTTTATAATTTTAATTCTCTCTCTAATTTTTTTTTATTAGAGTTGCTTTACTGAACTAGATTTATATTTAGGATGAAGGGTATATAAGATTCGACACAGCTGAATATTGCACTCTTATTTGTTAAAATTCTAATTCTATTCAGAGTGTATGATATAAGAATTAAGCCTAATAATATTTATTTTTTTTAAATCCTAAAACTATTATTGTGAGTTGATTTGTTTAAATATGTGAATGTTTGGCTGCTGAATCACGCCTAAACGTCCAAAATAATTCTGGGCCCAAATCGACGCATTCGTGATCGAATGACTTTGATCGAAATTTTACATTTTGAGATCGCCGCACTCGATATCAAATAGCTTGTATGGAAATTTGAGATCATGGCATTCGTTAACGAGTGGTCGATCGAATACCTTTATTCGAAATGCTATTCGATAGGCCAAGAGGTATCGTAAACATAATCATGTTTTTTAGAAACAAAAAAAAAAATTGCATTGTAATTAATAATTAGTTTTTCTTTAAATAAATAATTAAAAATTTTAAGTATTTACTTTATTTTTAAGAATAATAATATCAAAATCATGACCTTTTTGTTAAGGAAAAATGTCAATAAAATAAATGGCAAACAAATTAATGTTTCCATTTAAACAAATCATAAGCTGCTCTGCCGTATTGGGAATTGCTGGCCAAAGTTTTGTAATCATGGTCACATATCGGAAAATACGAGTGTATAATGGAAACTTTTCACCGTAGAATTAAGACTGTGGCGTCCTTTTTGATTAAAAAACGTATGTTCATTATTAGATGGTCTCTGCAAAACAAAAGGTGTGACGTCTACTTATCCTATAACTATATAAACTAAGAAATATGAAACATTATTTTAATATTCACTCATTTTTATTAACCTCCTGAGATCTTATACTCTTCCACGAATGTATTTATGTACTTAGATGAGTTCTCCCCTTCAAACTTTATGAAACCGGCGGATAGTTTAACCTCCAATTCCTTTACACATTCGTTGTAGCTACTAGCTGAAGTTTTAGTGGTACTTCTGTTGACATGCAGCTTGTTAAGTCTAGTTGAGACAATACAAAGCTAAAAGCTTCCTTTGTCAACTCAGTCTAAATCGTTTTTTAAACCTTAAAGTATTCACATAGATTTATATACATTAGTAATTTATTTACTAAATATAATTTAAATATTCCATACGTTGAGTGGGATGGCTTATGTTTCGTATTTGTCTTCGGGTGCGCATGACACTTTCATCCTCTTCACCAGATGAAAACAAATAAAATAAAAATAGGGAATCAATTTCTGAAAAATATAAGTGTTTAAGAACGAAAAAAAAAATATACAAGTATTAAAAGTGGTTCGTTTGCTTACCTTTATTTTATTGTTTCTCTGTTTAAATTTTATAAGAATCATATGTTTTTATTCTATTACAAACCAAAAAAAAAAAAATCTTTTATATTTTAAAACAAATTTCGATTCGAACGCTATCAAATGCCGCAATCCAGTTATTCAATACTTCACGAAATTTTACTCGATACTATACCTCACTCGATCACGAATGCGTCGATTGGCCCCTAATGAAATTTACATCAAAAATAGATCCTTGTAGGTTTTAACATTAAGATTACAATTCTTTCAATTTTTCGAAATTGGTTATTAAAAGAGAAATTGCTTGTCTATTTTGTAACAAAAAAAAAAAAAAAAAAAAACACAACCACAACCTAATTTCCTAGTTCTGGCACAATGCATTGCATAAGTAGGGGTAATCCCCTGAGTGCTGGTCCTAATAAAAAAATATTTGTAATAATATTGTAATAAAATAAAATCTAATAAATAACGATTTAAAATAGAATATTAAATAAAAGTAAATTATTCAATTCAGATTAAAAATTAAAGATTCAAACATAAAAATGTAAATTAAAATATTTAAATTTGAATTCTGTGAGAGGGCTAATGTTGTAAATATTCTTCAAAGCCATTTGTTTTCTTTGTCGTATTATTATTCACCAACAAATTAATTGATTTAATTAATATCCGATTTTAAATATATTCACAAATTTATGTACGTGTTTTGATCAAATTCATTAATCTGGGTTATTTAATATTTTAAACATTTGAATACTTTTTATATTTCATAATTTTACCTTTTCTGAAGAATTTGATCTCCTATTTTATAGAACTATAAAACCAAAAGAAAAATCAACAAAAATTTCAACATAAAAATGATTTTTAAATTAATGAAATATCTAGACCTGTTTAAATTGTAGTGTTGTGTTGCTTGATAATCAATTTATCAACGTAGAGAGAAAAAGAATTTGAAACCTGCTGACACTAGCTGACATTTTAGCAAACTATTTTTTATAAATTAGTTTCCGGGTTTCTTGTTGCTAATAAAATTTTGTTCTATTTTCGTTTTCTCTTTAAAAGCTTTAAAAGTGAGAAAATTAAAAAAATAAAAATAAAATAAAACTTATGATAGCAGAGTTGTATTTCTTGTGTAAATAATTTGTTGTCAGCCGATTATTAGAATAAATACTGACTTTTGTAGAAAAATTAATGTTTCAAAAATAAAATTTAAACTTTCCATATCATATTTCTTTTAAATAGTTGTATGAATAGACAAAATTACAATTGATAAAAAAATAAGAAACTTTTTGATCCTACTTTTACTATTCTCTTTACAAAAATTACAGTTAATAACCAACTTTATCAATTTAATAAAAGTAAATGAAAAAATAAATAAAAAAGTCAATAATTTATTTATTTAAAATTGATTAATTTTAAAATCAATCCATGTAAAAAAATGTCCGTATAAAAATTAATCATTTATTTAATTATTTGTTCCAAATTGTTTTTCTAGTTCAGTTCCGTTTCAATTATTTTAAATTAAAATAGAAAAAATAACAATTTTAAAATTTTAATAATGACACTATCGTTAGCAAATTAAAGAGAAACCCTGTAGGTTTATCTGAATCATTGTGGTTTTCCAGAACAAGTAAATTTACTTCGAACTTACTGTGCCAAAATAGTTAAGAAGACATTTGATTTGCTCAGTGTATTGTTTTCATAAGGGTCTGTATAATTTATTTCAGGGCACTAAGCAAATGAATTATTAATGGTTTGCTGCTTATAAAGGCAGTAGGCTCGTTGTTCTCTCTAAAAAAAAGTTACTGCTTTCCTTTAAAAATGTAAAATTTTTTCATTTAAAGTTACATTGTGAAATATCCTTAAATACAAAGTTATTGAATGTAATTTATATAAAATATAGTAAAAAGTTTTATTCCATATTTCAGGGAAAATAACGAGGCAACGAATCATTTACTAAACAAATAAAAACAAGTAGGAGTGCTATATTCGGTTACGCCCAATCTTATGTACCCTTCACCATCTATGTCAATCTAGTTTAGTGAAGTAACTCCAATAAAAAAATCTGGGGTGACAGAAAATTAAAAAATAAAAAAGATTTGGTACTGCATATATAATTTTACATAAAAATTACATCGGCTCTTAACGGGTTAGGAATTTTCAAAACTTTTAAGATTTCCTTAAAGATCTCTTTTATAATTTCACAGCCCCGTAACTTGGCAAAATATGGGTGAGCGCCAAACTTAAGGTTTTTTATTTTTTAAATTCTCCCCATATTTTATTTTATTGATTGTAGTTTCTTTATTGTTCCAAATGACATGAAAAAATTAGAGGTAGGCGTAGTGTCTTGGCTGCTGCCTCCAAGGACATGAACCAATCATGCTCATTTTCAATAACACCTCTGTCGACACTATATCTGATCGAGCGACATATTTTTTGTTGCTTGTCGAGACAAACTTAATTTCAACACTTACACGGACGGACATACAGACAGACGGACATAGCCCAATAGACTTTGCTATGCATAAGAAGTCAGAATATATATACTTTATGGGGTCGGAAATGGATATTTTAGAAATAACCCACTGAATGACAAACTAAACCGTTTTTCCACTTTTTGTGATGAAGGATATAAAAAATAGAAAAACGTATTACAACAAAATAGCCTGATGATACTTATAAATATTTAAATCAAGACTCAATAATAATATTCCATGATTGAAAAGTGAAATTTGTATTTTTAAAATAATAAAAATAATAAATTCTATCGAGAGGAATTTATTATTTTAATTTTTAAAAAAATACAAATTTGAGTCTTATTTGCTTTAAACTTCAATATAAAATTACTGACAATTTTTTCATTGTTTAATCGAGCAATTCTTTGAGGTACGTTACCACTAGCTAGTTGTCAAATTTTTCAAGGGGATAACTGAAGTTGCTAACAATTTTCGCATGTTTGAAGATTTTGTTGCCAGAAACATTTTGCAGTTTCTAAACATGAAGCATTAAACATTTCGTAATTTCTCAATAATTAAACAGAGTCCAATTTTATCAACATTTTTTTTGTTTATAAAGCAAGTGGAAGTGTGTAACCTTAGTTTTTAAAATCAAATTGATATGTCAAGAGAAACAGCTGTCAGAGGTGTTCTTACCTCAAATAATGAAACAAGTACTTTTTCCGCAATAATACTTTATTTCGTGTCTGCATAAAAAGTTACGAAATTTGGCCAAATATGAGAGAATTATACATGTTACGTGGAGCTTTTAAAATTAAAAAAAAAATGTAAGCAAACGGCTTTTTGTTGTTTTAATATTTTTTTTTGCATTTTTGCATATAATTGTTGACAAGACTTAATGTATTTAAGTAAATAAAATAATTATGGCAAAAACAACCGACTTCAAAACAGATTTCATCTGTCTGTCTGTAACAGTTCAAAACAATGGCCACACACATGAAAATACATTAATTTTTGGGACCCTTTTATATTCCATTTTCATAGTTTATACTTGTTATATCGGACTTAACACTTTAACTGCTTTTTAATTCTCAATTGAAATTATAAACTTGTTGATATAGAGGACTTAGCAATACACGTCCCTTGTAAGTTTCAGCTGTCTGTCTATAACAGTTCAAAAGTTTGGCTACATACTTTGAATTACATCAACTATTGGGAACCCCTTTAATTTCTGAATCCAAATCCAAACTTGTTGTTATAACGGGGTCAGCAATATAGGTTTGTTGTAAACTTCAAGCGTCTGTCTACAACTATTTAAAAGTATGGCAATATACATCAAATTAAATAAACGATTGGGGAGCCCTTTAGCTATTAATTTTGAAAGTTAACACTTGTTACAATACCGGTCATAGCAATCGAAATTCTGTTCAATTTGTAAGCGTTTCTCTATAACGGTTTATGAAGATCAATTTTAGTCACCTATGGGGACACCCTGTAATTGATGTATTACCTTTTGCCATTGGGAGCTATAGAGAGATAGTACGCAGTTTTTCTAATTTTAAAGTGGTGCCCTTTGCAGTTCATAACACACATGTATGATTTATGGGTCACCCTTTAATTTTTAATATATAAACTATTTTTAAAACGAGACCAATCTGTAAGCATTGCCTTTCAAATAAAAAAATTTTAGAATAGATTCAAAAATAACTAAGTTATAGAGACACGAATAAAAAAAACATTCAGTCGAATTGATAACCTCCATCTTTTTTTGAAGTCGGTTAAAAATATCTTCATTCGAAAAATTAATAGGGTTATATAATTGCACTTGACTGTATACGTTAACTTGAAGGTCTTAACAATTATATAATCAAAAGCATACAAATGATTGGCTAACAAGAAACTAAGTTAACACCGACAATATTTTTTATTTATTATTTTTTTTTCATTTTAAAACAAATAAAGTATATTATATTTAACTACGCAGTCTTAAGTCAATAAAAATAATCAAAAGACAATGAAAAATTGCTTATAAAACGCTTACTTTGCACAACCAAATAATTGAAGTGTAAATAAAATATCTGCAAGAATAGTCAACATATTCAAAATGAAGACAACTCGACTGAAGATTAACAACGCAAGTAGTTAAGTAATTTGAACCTAATCAAAGTGGTGATTGCATCAACCACAGAATACACAACAAAAAAGTTGAGCCCTCAAGTTTGTTGGTCAATAAGAGTTGACAGGTAGTGAATGTTTTATACGCATCATATACGCGCCCATGCGTAAAAGTAAAACGATGACACTGAGACCTTAGATAACTAGGTAAAGCTTTTTCATTGATTTTTGGTTTGTTTGGATTTCATTAAATGTAGAATAGAAAGTTTTTAATTATCCAACTTTTCAGTTTGTTGTTTAAATTGGCTGCCAATTAAAAAAAAAAAAAAATCACAATATGTACACAGAGAAAAGAAATTCGTTATGAGAACCGAATTTGTTTCCAATCGAATTTTGTCGGTTGTGTGTATTATCTTGAATTCGGTTGTAATAACTGAATGAATATAGCACTCACAACTATTTAAAAAATTATTCTATAAAGTATTATTGTGAATTAAATAAAATAATATAATATTTTAATTTTTATTTTATAAATAAATTATAAGAATAAGATTACAAATTACATTTCATGTCTCGAGCCATCGACTTCAGCCTACTCCTTCCTTTACATTATGAATCTTCTTTTCCACATAGTTTCTTTAAATTTCCATCCTATACCGCACGTCTTGCTGTAGTAAAGTGTATTAAACATTTAAGAGTTTTTTAATTTACAAATGTCTTTGTGAGATTGTTTTTGGACCTACCTTTCAACAATATCGAAGAACTTTTTACCACTTACAATATATCTTGTATTTTTATACTAAAATATTGATTATTTTTTGTGTAATTTGTAAAAATTCATTTTTATTACGTCAAATATTTTTCGATTTAGAAGACTCAATCGATTTTTATGATTCTAACTACCAAAATTTGGTTTTCAGTAATAATCTGCTGAATAAATTTAGTTGCATCTTCTATTTAATATAATAGATTTTAGTAAACATACAATTCGGTCAGGGTAACTTTTTCAAATGGCGTTACAACCAACATTTGGAGGCAAATATCATTTGTTAGCTTTTAATATAAAAAATTAATCAAAATTATTAATTATTAATATTAAAAATCAAATTATTATATTAGTAATTAAATTGTGAACATACCAATCGAATTTATACCTCTCTGTTTTCTGTGTGTATATGTAGTGCCCCGCTTTTATTAAAAGTTATTCTGAAGATTAATGATATTAAGTTCAATTAATTGTATATCGGACAAATTATCACCTTCCATCTTGGCACACATTTTTAATGTAAACATGGGACTGAAGGCAGTGGAAAATTCCAAGAATAAGTAATTGGGCGTCCAGGCAGAGCACAAGTTTTTGCTATTGCCTAACATACACACCCGTTCTTTAAATACCAGCCTGTTATTCGTCTAATGAAGAGAAGCATAAACTAGCACTCGATCTCAAAAAAAAAAAAAAAAAAAAAACAGAGAGAAAAGCTGATACTTTTTACGCAGCTGAAAGCGCGATATCGGAACTCATGATTAATAATGAAGAGCAGTTTTGTTGCTCTAGTAATTTCTTTTTAAAAATCTAGAAAAGCAACAAACACTGCTATCACAAACAATATAGCTTTTCTTTTTGAAATTTCCTCTTCTGAATTATTGGTGGCAAAAATTGGCCTTCAAGTGACAATTTAAAGCTTTCACATATAAGTGACTACTTTAGTTAATCGCTAGACTACAAAAAAGCTTATACTTATACCGGTTGTGGTCATTTGACACTTTGTATTATTAAGCCCTTCGCCACAGGAAGAAAAAGATTATATCTCAGTTTGTCATTTCTTGTGTAATTTCTATTATATTCAACCCCATAAAGTATATATGTTTTGAGTTCTTATTCTTAGTGAAGTCGATTGGGCGACATCGATCAGATATAGTGTCGAAAGAGGTGCTATTGGAAATCAGCATGATCGGTCCATGTCATTCGAGGCAGCAGGCAAAGCACTACGCCTATCTCTACTTTTTTCATGTCATTTGGAACAATAATGTAATTCCAATCAAAAAAATAAATATATGGGGCGAAAGAGAATTAAAAAATAAGAAAAAAACTTCAAGTGAAAAAATTGGCGCTCGCCCATATTTTCCGAGTTACGGGGGTCTGAAGTTTTCAAATTTTTTAAAATATTAATATGGGTATAATTTTAAAGCTTTTTAAGAAATCTTTAAAGAAATACTAAAATTTTTAAAAATGCTTAACCCATTAAGAGCCGATGACGTTTTTATATAAAATTATATAAAGAACTTAATTTTCTATCTTATTTTTTAATTCTTTGTCACCCCAACATTTATTTGTTTTTTTTTTTTATTGGAAAGACTTTACTAAAATTGCTTTATATATACGGTGAAGGGTATATAAGATTTGGCATAGCCAATTATAGCGCTTTTATTTATTTATAACAAACCTTTATTCGAAGAACCAGTTTTCGTTGCGTGTAGCAAATATAGGAATACAAAGTAAAAAATTTTGGAACTCAATGTTGTTGTTTCCACTTTTGAAGACAAATACTTTTTTTTAGCGACAATAGGATTTCAAACTTATTTAAATTTTGTATTTAACAGGAGTGACGAAAACCAATTATATCTTTATCAAAACTTTTTTCGAACCAATTTTGAAGCTTTATTTTAAAATTATACTTAAGACTTAAATTAAATCAAATTCTTTAAATATTTTAACTGACAACAGGATTAATGGCCATTATTGCAACTTCCCGTTAGATAATGGTAGAATTTTGTCTGTCCGATATATAGCTTTGCATTATTATAACTATCATTTTTTATCGGTGTTTTTATTATAACAACAATAGTAATATTCAATGAATAAAAATAATAATAATAAGTGAAGGTGTCGTAATGCAAAGCTATTTGTCGGTTCAACAAAATTCTGTCTTTATTTAACGACAAGTTATTAAAATGCTCTTAACATTATTTTCCAATTCCTATTTTTTATACGAAGTATTTTTTCTTTATTATTAAGAGTTTACTAATATTTTGTGTTAAAAATGAATAATTTATTTATTTATTATTGTATATTTTAAAATTCAATTAACACCTACTTGATAACAATCGCACATTGGGGCTTTTCGAATTTATTCGTTGCAAAGCTTCTTAGTTTTATAGTAATGACAATATTGTAAAACAGTTGAAAGTTTTATTACATTAGATCCAAAAGAAAAATTATTCTAGCTCGAGGTGAATTATTTTAAATTATTATTTTTTTTATTATCTTTAAGTTTGACTAATTATTTCAATACTGTTTTCTTCTCGTAACGTTATTTTCTTTTTATTCCAAAAAATGTTTTCTTCGAAATCCCTAAATTGCTTTATAATGGAATATTTGTACTGTGAGAGACCTCCGATATATGGAACAGACCCTTATAAAAAAACGTAAAACCTTACCCGTTTTCACTCTGTCGTTCTATTTTCCCCTTTAGACTCTCTTTTAAAATTGTATTTCTAACCCCATACTTTTACGTGATACACAAAAGCAAACGGTAATTTATAACTGTTTTTAGTCATTGTAGAATTTCTTTTTTCAAGTAAACAAAACGTGTAAAACTGAGCAAATAATGAATTATTTATAATTCTGCCTCTTTCTTGTTTTAAAGGATGTTTTAAATACTCGTTGTTTATTTTTTTAAGAGAACATATATTTATTTATAAATATAAAAACTTTTGTGTAATTTGCTTGCATATTTTCATTTTAACAAAAATTTTAATATTAAATTTTAGTTGGTTTTAGTATTTCATGTATCGATTGCTAACATTTTGTTTTTGCTTAAAAGAATGATACTACAAAAGAGAACTGCAGGTATCTCCACTTTCATTTACCATTTAACTCTTATTGATAAATTCAAGAATTGCGCAACAGAAATGTCAAAGTGTGGAAGGACATTTAAACTTTCTGTTTTGAAAGGAATAATTGTATTGAGTAAAAAATTGTCTTCAAAAATCTTTATTAACTGAAATACAACCATTCAAGTCCACGAATACTGAACACGCGGAACACTGAAACTATAATATAGCGACAACGCCGTCTACACAGATAATATAACCATGACAGGATCATTACTGTACTTAAGATATTTTTGAAAATTTTGTTGTTGGTACAGATAGTACTCGATATTGAATATAAAACACGTATTTTTGGAATTTTGTCTGTCCTTTTGTCTGTTTGTGTAAGCATCACGTAAAAATTGCTTAATGGCTTAAGGCTGGTAAGCACGTTGACTACAAATCTTGTTGCCCTGAATTCAACCCTTGTGGATATCAAAAAATAAAAGTGTTTTTTTTCTGTTTAATGGTATAAATACATATTCAGAATTAGCATTAAAAACATATAGCCTCCTTCACCGGTACTTTTTCATAGCATATTCGCCGGCGAAATAAAATAATTAATAAAATGGCCATGCCTATCTCCTTTCACCACCTGTCTATTTCTTATCTATCCCTAAAGAATGTAGTACTTTTATTAAAAACAAATAGGTTATGCCTGAAGTGCTACCACCGAGTATACAGAGGTATCACGAGACTATAGTCGCCTCGTTTTTTCTATGCATCTCTTTCTTGACATTCTATCGACTTCAATTTTGTTTTGATTTGTGTTTCTGGCGCAAGAAAAAATTAAATGTTTTATTATAGGCAAAAATAAGGGTGGGTTTTATGAAAATTTATAACATTAAAAAAAGTGATATTTATATGTTATATTTATATTATTCATTTGACGCAAAAAGTTATAGTTTTTAATTTTAACACGTCCACAATTAATGACACTCCATTTCTGCCACAGATCACAATTTCTGCATAAAAAAAAAACACTGCAGATTTAAAGACTTTTTCACTTCTTTTATCTTGTAAGACTACAGCATATCACATTTTTTTACAAATTAAAAATACTTGATAACTTTCTTTCTTTTTTTGCGGCCAAAACTTTTTGTGCTGTATGTTTTCTTCTAAAATATGTAGTTTTTGTTTTGTTTATTATGCCTTGTTCATAACAATATAGCACTATATTTGTCTCTTTCTTGAGAATCTGCAGAAAACCTGATTATATTGCTTTTCATGTGCCAAGTGTTTCACCTCTGTATGCTTAGTGGTGCTACTTCTCTTAAAAAAAATAAGAAATAAAAATTTGTGAGGAGGTCCCTTAGAACCTTGATTCCAATATAAAATACTTTTTTTTCGTAAAGATAAGCATACAATTTTACCGGCATAATGGTACTGAAACAGTTACCCCCATATTTTACATTTTTAGATCAACAAATTAAAACACTGATTATAGAACTCTAAAAATAAAACATCGAAACTATGAAAAGTTTGTTTTGCCACTGACCAGCGTTCGCACAAATAAGATCTTAACATTTTTTCATATCGTATTACTAATCACAGAAGTAATTACTGGAAACTATTAGGGAAGTTTCGGGTTTCTTTATTTTTTAAAGGTTTTTTGAATTCGAGCTTGAAGAGTGCACTTATGGCTTTAATGTATTTGTTTCTCAAAATCAATCCAAAAATCTTTTTAAAAAAAGAAAAAAATCTTAAACATATTAATCATGCTTATTTTATTTTTGTATTACCAGTTAAATTCTTAATTTAGGAACATCCGCATTTACAGTATTTTTGTCGCCGCTCCGCATTAAATAAAATACAGATTAAAATGTTATCGTGAGTGCTTGAAATACAAACGAACAGCTTAAAATGTTAAAAACTAGGAAAAATTTGTTGATCAACAAACAATTAATAATTCCCAAAAAAACCGACTTTAAAACAGATTTAATCTGTCTTTCTGTAACAGTTCAAAAGTATGACCACATACATAAAATAACATCAAGTATTGGGACTTCCTTATTTCCATCTTCAATCTTTGTAATTGTTATAGCAGACTTAAGGCCCAACTATAATGTGCATAAACTAGCTTATGCCAACTTATACAACTGTGCAAATACATTAAATTATATGTGGTAAACTATAATGTGATTAAGATAACTTTTCGTCAAGTTTCGTTAAATTTCATTTCTTTATGCAAGGTACGAAACTGATCGCACTTTCCGTACGGAAACAGCTGAATGTGCTTTGGTTTATACATTAATAAAGAAATTTTCTAATTAACACCTAAATTGTTAAATTTTTTAGTTTTAACTTCAATAAAAAATGTAGAAAAAAACAACATATTTCTTTATGGCCAATTTTTTACAATTATAATATATTTAAATTAAATTTGTATTTATACACACATATGTATACTATATAAACGATGAACATCGTTGCATTTTTTAGTACGGTTGGCCACAAAAACAAAACAGAAAATAATTTGTAATAAATTTTTTTTACGTTTTCTTAGAACATAAACCAAAATATGTAAATGTGTCTGTGAATGTTATTAAATATATAAAATATTTTCTTTAAAGCCTTTTAGTTTTAAAATTTTGTTGATTTATATAAAAATTATTTTTGGCAAAAGTACAAAATAAACATAAATGTGCAACTGTGGCAAATAAGTTACTAAATTTATATATGTACATTGTAGCCACATAAATTTCTTTGATAAGTTACCTAAACATTTGACAGGCTTTTCGTTGAATTTTTGACATAAGCTAAAGCTAGCTTATGCCAACTTATACAACTGTGCAAATACATTAAATTATATGTGGTAAACTATAATGTGAATAAGATAACTTTTCGTCAAGTTTCGTTAAATTTCATTTCTTTATGCAAGGTACGAAACTGATCGCACTTTCCGTACGAAAACAGCAGATTGTGCTTTGGTTTATACATTAATAAAGAAATTTTCTAATTAAGACCTAAATTGTTAAATTTTTTAGTTTTTAATTCAATAAAAATTGTAGAAAAACAACGCAAATTTTTTACAATTTCAAATTAAATTTGTATTTACACACACATACATATGTATACCATATAAACGATGAACATCGTTGCATTTTTTAGTACGGTTGGCCACAAACACAAAACAGAAAATAGTTTGTAATAATTTTTTTTTTACATTTTCTTAGAACATAAACCAAAATATGTAAATGTGTTTTTGAATGTTATTAAATATATAAAAAAATTTCTTTAAAGCCTTTTAGTTTTAAAATTTTGTTGATTTATATAGAAATTATTTTTGGAAAAAGTACAAAATAAACATAAATGTGCAACTGTGGCAAATAAGTTACTGAATTGTAGTCACATAAATTTCTTTGATAAGTTACCTAAGCATTTGACAGGCTTTTCGTTGAATTTTTGACATAAGCTAAAGCTAGCTTATGCACATTATAGTTGGGCCTTTAGCACTACAACTCCTTCTTAATTTCAACCGTCTGTCTACAAATATTCTACAGTTGGCAATATACACCAAATTACAGCAACTATAAGAACACCCTTTAATTACCGAATTCAACAAACAAACAATTTGGCCATATACTTACATCAAATTGTAACACCCTTTAATTTATAATTTTAAATATTTATACTTCTTATTATACTAAACAAAGTAGCGGACATTCTGTCTAATTTTAAGTGTTTGTATATAACGGCTCAAAAGATACGGCCATATAGGTAAAATTACATTAATTTTGGGAACACCCTTTAATTTCTAAATTTAAACTTTAAACTTGTTGTTATAGTGGAGTTAGCAAAACAGGTTCTGTTTAAATTTCAAGCGTCTGTCTAAAACAGTTTAAAAGTATGACCAAATATATCAAATAAAATAAATATTAGGGCATCCTTTAGTTTATAATTTTGAAAATAAATACTTTTTACTATAATGGTCCTAGCAATTTGCGTGCATTTTTCAGTAACGGTTTAAAAAATAGGCCCATAGAAGTCAATTTACATCAATTATGGGAACACCAGTTTCACCTGTCTGTCTACAACGGTTCAAAAGTTTGGCCACAAACTTTGAATTACATCCACTATTGGGGCACCCTTTAATTTTCAAATCCAAGTTTTATGCTTGTTATAGAGAAGTTAGCAGTACAGGTTCGTTGTTAATTTCAACAACTTTTTTAAATGTATGGCCATCCATTTCCATACATCAAATTAAATTAACTATTTGGGTGCCCTTTAATTTATATTTTGAATATTAATGATTATTACTAAAGCTGTCATAGCAAATTTTGTCCGATTTGCATGCGTTTGTCTATAAAGGTTTGAAAGATATGCCAAAACAGGTCAATTCACATCACCAATGGGGCACCCTTTAATTTTTAGATTTAGTTTTGTATTGCTTTTTGCCATTGGGAGCTATGGTGATATGCAGCTTTTTTTTAATTTCAAACTGGTGCCGTTTGAAGTTCATAATACACCCTTAAGTTTTTAAGATTATAAACTGTTTTTAAAACGGGATCATTCTAGAAGGATCACCATTCAAATAAAAAAGAAATTTTTTTAAATCGATTTAGAAATGACTGAGTTATGAAGGCATAAATAAAAAAAAGCAACATTCAGTCGAATTGATAACCTCCTTCTTTTTACCACGGTTAAAAATTACGTGTTGGCATATATTGTATATAATTATTTCAGAAAAAAAAACTCAAAAGATCTTGAAATTACATTTCTTTAAAAACGTTTCATTAGTTTATCGATTTTATTTATTTTTGCCTTCCTCTTAAGCTGCAGGTATCACTCAGTACATCGTGGTGAAGAATTGTTTTGGTAAATGTATATAAATAATAATTGTTCATATAATTAAAAGTAACTGTTGTTTTAAAATTCCTTAAAACTCGTATAAAATGTCGTAATATAAAATTTATAAAATGAATACATTAAAATTGAATTCATTTGTGGTCAAAATGACTCAATTGTTTTCTTTTTACATTTTATGAACAAAAGTAGTAAATCTACTTTTACCATTAACCACTTCTAGTTTAATTATGTCTTTTTTTAATCTCATTAATTTATTGTTGTTTTTTATTGTGTGAATCATGAAGTTTTAAGAGTTTAAATTTGTTGAAAGAGGATTGGGTGTTAAGTGACCAGTGAAGAAACATACGCAAATGTAATATCTGTTGACTTCTTGTGATGTTTCTGCTGCTGACGGAATTAACTAAACGCGCAAAGAAGAGTAACCAGTTGAGCGGGTTGGTTACAAAAGAGACAAAGCTTAAGTTGATAAAAAAAAATTCACTTACACCAGGTTACTTTTGCTTTAACAGCTTCAGAAGGCGAGATAGAAGCAAATCACAAAAAAATTCAAAAAAGCTCTCTCTAACACCAGAGAGTTTTTATTCTCTTTTTGAAATTAAAAAGTTTAAATTTACCACTGGCACTTGCCGCTTTGTGGTCTTCTACTCTTGCTGGAGCCAAATAATTTCAATTAATAAAATACCTTTAAGATGCTGTTTAATGATCCATGATGACAAAGCTTAACAGCCACACATACTGTCTTAAAGACAGCTGGAACTGCAGACTTGAGAGTTTGAGTGTGTGGTGTCTTAGCGGAGACTTAAAAATTTTGTTTAGTTCTTCATTGACGGTCAGTTTAGGCGCACAAGCGCAAAATTTATTATACCAGTTTTGTGTGTGTCTGTTGTTTCTTTTTAGTTTTATTTTTTCAAAAGCATTTAAATAAAATAAAGAAACAAATGGGAAAAATATCCGATCATTTAAATAATAAAAAACAAGAGATCAACTTTATTTAAAAATTTGAGATAAATAATTTCTGCTGCGACTACTGTTTGGTTTCACTTTCATTTATGTTGCAACAACAAAGAAATTGAGTAAAACAATTTGTAACGAGAAATATTATGAAATATTTATGCATAAATATTTTTAAACGATGCTAATGAAAGTTCGTTATCAAAATAAAATGTTGCTTGAAAAATATTTATTCCTTTGATTTGTTTTCTATTTTAAACACATATAAAAAATTTAAAACTCTTGAAGTCAAAAGCATTAAAGTAAAAGTGTTGTGTATTAAAGATTAGAAATAATTTATAAGCAATTTTTAAATCCTGCAATTAAAATTAAAAAAAAAATAAGGCAAAATGCAAAAATATTTTTTAATTTCTGTGATAATAGCTGTGCACTGTCTGATGTTGGGTGCTTATGCAGCAACTCCAAAGCAAATAGCAACTACAGGTAAGATGCAGCACGCTATTTAATGAGCGTTAAGCAAGTGTTGATTTTTGTTCACATGAAAAAAGAAATTAATTAGTTAAATTGTATTTTAATTAGTTTTAACGATGTGTTACCCTCTCCATTATTTTCGTGATGGCAATTAAATATGTTAATTAAGGGAAAATTGTGATTGTTTTGCAAAGACTTTTTAATTAATTGTGAGAAATAATTTAAACGTTTTATTTAAGGTCGATGAAGCAAAGCCAAACTAAATTATAAGCAAAAATTTAATAGAGATTTTTTAAGCTTTTTTATAAAGCTATTTTTTATGTTGATATGAATATGAGTGTTCTCGTATTCTTATTTACAAAGTTAGTTGGTAAAATAGATCATGTTTATAAAAATACACAACTAAGGTAGATAAATGCGAAGAATGCTGATGAAGGTCGTAGCGGTCCAGAAAATGCAGCATTTCATTCTGCTAGCGTCTAATTTTTCTTGTTTTCTTTAGAAAACATCCGTATACATTTGCAAAAATAAGTTTTCTTTCTAAAAAAGATTCTTAGAAATTAAAATTTTTTTTTTTCATAATAAATGTTAATTTCTTTTACCTTCGAATTTCAATTTTTTTTTTTTTTAATTTAAATGAAAATATTAATTATTGACTATTAAAATTTAAAAAAGCTCAAGTATTTAATTAATATTAGAAATTAAATTATTTAATTAAAAAAATTTTATTGTACCTTAAATATTTTTTTACTATACTTTCAATATTAAAAATGTGTATCGAGCAAATATATTCCAATCAGAATGGTTATAACTTTTTTTTTTATTGTTGGTGTAAATTATTACAGCTGTAAACAATAATCAGTTTAGCATTAGAAAAATGAAAAAATAAAAAATAAGTATGATGTTTTAAAACTTTGTATTTTTATTATTTTACTATAACAAAATGAATAAATTTATTACGGCTTAAGTTCGTGTACCTTCTTCATTTTCTAAATATACCCAGCAAAAAATAAATGAAGTCGTTCAAAAATCATGGATATTTTCACTGCTTTTCTTACACTTGTTCTGCCATATTTTAAAAAAATAAACTTTGAAACGTGTTTTATGATTAATTTTCTATATACATTTGTCCTCAATTCCTTTCAAATCTATTTTAATTTTTTATGAATATGGCAGATTGTTTATGATGCATTTTTAATAAGTTCGTTTATTCCTATTTGGTTATAGTTTTTGAACTCATGGAAATCTGTTATTAAAAATCAGGCTTAAAACTAAATAAAATATTTATATTATCCGTCCTAATAAAAAGCTTAAAAATTTATTTTTATTTTATTACAAACAAGTAAGAGTGCAATATTCGGCTATGCCGAATCTCGTATACCCTACACCCTCTTTGTAAATCTAGTTTAGTGAAGTAACTCTAATCAAAAAAAAAAAAAAAAAAATATTGGGATGACAGAGAATTAAAAAAAAAAAATGGTAATGCATTTATATAATTTTACATAAAAATAACATCGGCTCTTAATGGGTTAAGCATTATTAAAAAATTTAAGTATTTTCTTAAAGATCTGTTCAAAAGCTTTAAAATGATACCCATACTGATATTTCCAAAAAGTTGAAAATTTCAGAGCCCCATAACTCGAAAAATGTGGGAAAGTGCCAATTTGTTAAAATGATTTATTTTCTTATTTTTTAATTCTTTATCGCCCCATATATTTATTTTTTTGATTGGAGTTATTTTATTGTTCCAAATGACATGAAAAAATTAGAGAAAGGTGTGGTGTTTTGTCTGCTGCCTCGAAGGACATAGACCGATCATGCTGATTTTCAATAGAACCTCTTTCGACACTACACCTGATCGATTGACATATTTTTTTTTGTGAAATCCTCGGAAAGCTTGATTTCATTACTAACACGGACGGACAGACGGACATCGCTCAATCGACTTCGCTATGAAAAAGGAGTCAAAATATATGTATATACTATTTTTGGTCGGAAATGGATATTGTAGAAATTGCACACGGAATGACAAATTTAGATATACCCTTTTTCCAGTTTTTTTGATTAAGGCTATAAAAATAAATATTAATTGAAGTTCTGTAATATTAGCTTAAGACTGACATAAAATTCTGTGTTTATGTTGTATAAAGATTTTGAATTATTTTTTTTATTTCATTTCTATGTTGTGAAACTCCAGTACTTTAATATTACGTAAATTATATATAAAAAATCTTTCTGTGATTTTAACAAAGTAATCAAC
The DNA here is from genome assembly GCA_916610165.2 of Gymnosoma rotundatum. NCBI lineage: Eukaryota > Metazoa > Arthropoda > Insecta > Diptera > Tachinidae > Gymnosoma > Gymnosoma rotundatum. Next base: position 47,834,709 of record OU744338.1, read on the forward strand.
TTTAATAAAAATCCCCTAAAGAATTTTGAAAAAGATGTTTTGATTTTTTATTAACATTTGGAAACAAATTACTGCCCATAATAGTCGAAGAAGATTAACAAAAATCTCAAAATAATAAGAATTAAAACTTTAAGTTTATAATATTTACAAGTTGCTAGAATTTATTTTAAGAGATAATAAGACAAAAAATTATGTATGCAAAAACGTTCCTAATTGCCGAATTTTAACTGGTTTTAAAATATCATACATCCTTTCTAATGCACGGTGGTCTTAAAGTCAAAAAAACGACTTTTTTCGCGCTAAATTTGTCATTGGACCATTGTGTAATGTTAATGTCTGCTTTTAGCGAATTAAATACATATTTTTTTAAATATATTTTTTCTCTTGTTTATTATACCCTTCACCACAAAAAGTGGAAAAAGTGTTGTCAATCCGTGTGTAATTTCTACAATATACATTTCCGGCGCCCATAAAGTGTATACATTCTGACTACGTTTACATAGCGACGTTGATTGAGCGATGTCAGTCTTTCCGCCGTGTTAGTGTTAAAATCAAGCAAACTTGATTTCACAAAAAAATATGTCAATCGTTCAGATATAGTGTCGAAAGAGGTACTATTGAAAATCAGCGAGATCGAATCTTTCGAGGCAGCAGGCAAAACACCATGCCTACCTCTAATTTTTTAATGTCATTTGGAACAATAAAATAAAATATATTAATGGGGGCAATAGAGAATTAAAAAATAAGAAAAAAATATAATTTAAAAAAATTGGTGTTCGCCCATATTTTCCAAGTACAGGGCTCTGATATTTTAAAGTTTTTTTTTTTTTTTAATATCAACATGGGTATCATTTTAGAGCTTTTGAAGAGATCTTTAAGGAAATACAAAAATTTTAAAAAAATGTTTAACCCATTAATAGCCATGTCATAATTATATAATATTAAATTATTAAATTTATTTTTTAATTCTCTGTCTCACCAATATTTGCTTTTTTGATTGGAATTGCTTCACTTAACTAGATTTACATAGATGGTGAAAGGTATATAAGAATCGGCATAGCCGAATATAGCACTCTTACTTGCTTTTTTTATTTATTATTTAATTATGAGTTGAACTGTTTGATATTATAATAAATGAATTAATTAATTCGGCTGAAGTTCATTTTAATTTCTTAATTTTTATTAAGAAAGCAAAATTATTTACAAATTTTTGCGATAGTTTTTTAATGAAAGCAGGAATTTTAGTCACCAGCTACACCTGTCATGCTTTGCATCTACCTACTTTACGTTGTAATACGAGGAATATACATAATCAATCAATTTTAATTTAATTAGACAAAGTCCACACAAAACCCACAGCACATTTATTTAATTTAAAATATTATTAAACTTTATTAACAAAAATTTTTAACGACATGTTATTATTTTTCTGTAATTCTGGTACATTTTTGCAACGAGAAAAGTTAAAATTCCCATCTTGTCATTAGTGTGCAAAATAACTTTGGTAGTTTAAAATATAAAACAGCATTTAGCTTTAAATATATAAGAAGATATAAAGAAATATAAAGACTAAATTGTTTATTATTTTGTTACCTCAATCGCTTATGATGGACACATTTAATTGATGCTTTTTTTTCTTTTTGGTTAGCATTCTTTGGTTCTAGACTTCACAAGGTCATCATACTAGAATTTTGATTGATTACTTTATAGATTAAATTAATTTAATAAGAAGACACAATTTACAATTTACAAAAAAAAAAAAAAAAAAAAATAATATTAAGTATTAGATTAAAAAAAGAGTAAATAATTGGGATGATTCGTGGATCGTTTAAAAAGACAAATTGATGCTTCAATATATAAGCGCACGTACGGTGATCAAACACCGTTTTCGGATTTACATAAATGTACAAATGTATGATGTTGCTTCAAAAAATAGAAATAAAATGCAAATCTTAAGTTTCATTTATAGAATAGAATTTAAACAAGTAAGAGTGAAATATTCGGCTATGCCGAATCTTATATTCCCTTCACCATGTTATGTAAATCAAGTTTTTGTGAAGTAACTCCAATCAAAAAAGCAAATATTGGGGTAACAGAGAATTAAAAACAAAATGCTGCTACTGTATATAAATCATTTTTCATAAAAATTATATAGGCTCTTAATGGGTTTAGAATTTTTAAAAAATTTTAGTATTTCCTTAAAGATTTCTTTAAAAGCTTTAAAATGATACCCATATTGATATTTTAAAAAATATATAAATTTCAGAGCCCCGTAACTCGGAAAATATGGGCTACTGTCAATTTTTTCACTTGATGTTTTTTTCTTATTTTTTAATTCTCTATCGCCCCATGTATTTATTTTATTGAAATTACTTTATTGTTCAAAATGACATGAAAAAATTAGAGGTAGGCGTGGTGTTTTGCCTGCTGTCTCGAAGTGCATGGACCGATCATGCTGATTTTCAGTAGTACCTCTTTCGACACTATGTCTGCTCGATTGACATATTTTTTTTTGTGAAATCAAGTTTGCTTGATTTCAACACTAACACGGACGGACAAACGATCATACAAACATCGCTTATTCGACTTCGCCAGGCATAAAAAGTCAAAGTATATAAACTTTATGGGTTCGAAAATTGAAATTACACACGGAATTACAAACTTATATATTCTTTAATACTTTTTTTGTTGAAGGGTATTAAAACAACAATAACCAACAAAAATTGTATTACTCTTTATCCACTGTATATGGCTGACTTTTTTTGGCTCTTTATACAGCTGAAAGATGATGAAAAATAAAATTATTTATTTATTTATTTTATTAATTAATTTAGTTAAATGTTTTCCGTGCTTTAATTTTATATGGTAAAATATTACATTTATTGTCTTTTAAATCGTTATTCGTGATACGTGTCAAGAAAGATTGAAATAATATTTGTAAATATAGTGGTTACGCGTTTCTGGTCAAATATTTGACAAATCTGACCGCACCCTTAAAGGTGACATTTTTAAACTTTGAGATCAAGTAAGAGTATTTTAAACAGAAGACACCAGTAACTTGAAATTTAGTCTTTGCAGACGACTACAACCTGAGCTTAAATGTTTTGTAACACATAACCAGTTGTATAATTAAAAATGTGTCACAGTTATTACGAAGTAATAAAAGTCACATAAAATTTAAACGCAACTTTAATTTAACGATCTTTAAAAATCAAAAATTGCATACTTATATAAGTCTGCAGAAGCCATGATTAAATTGTAAATTATAAACCATGCAAAAAATGAGATTTATTTTTAAGTTTTGATTGTTTTTACTAATTGCCTTGTTTTAAGTATAAAATAAGTAAAATACAAAAAGAAACAACATTTAAATATTTATTTTCCGATATTAATTTTCATTTAAGTTTCTTTTTCTTTAGTTTCAAAAACTAACAGATACTTGTCAAATTTCATTTATGCTTTAGTTGCTAATCAGCATAATTTGCATTTGTACCTGTTTTATGCATCTACGTATGTGTGTATGTATACATGTATGGAAGTGATGAATTTTAGGAGAAAACTTTACAGTGGGGTGGAAGTATTTTAGAAATAAATTTGTAAACGTTAAAATCATAAAGGAGGTCCTTTAAAAAGTTGAAAAGGGACAACTTTGATATGTTTAATTTTAAGCTATTGCCTTTTAATTAATAAGTTTATTAAGCGTTTTTTTTTTCAATGAAATAATAACTCTGAAGCTAATCGTGTTAATCGTGATTATTTATTTTCTACACAATGGAGAACGAAATAAAAAAAATTCCATCTTTTTAAAATAATTCTTGCAAAAAAAAAAAAAAAAATAAAAAAACTGAAAAGTTTTGAAAAATATTAAACCCAGCAAGAAACAGAATAATATCTTCATTGAAAGCAAAAAAATGGCACGAAAAAACATCAGTGTTAAGGAAAAGGAATCATGAGAGAAAAAATTTACGCGTATGAATTTTTTTAAAGGCTACAATGCATCTTTCATATATATTATGGGTAAATCCAACACAATTTGGAAACCTGATGAATAGTCTAATTAGAACCATGTGGCTACAGCTGTTTATTTTGCGAACGAACGGGGTAAATTGACCGAATCACTCAAGTGAACGGAATGGTCCGGTCATTCAACTGAGGTCTTTTCGTTAAATTGAATGAATGACTTAAGTGAACGGAATGAGAAAGATATTTAACGGGCTCCATTCGTTCAATAGTGTACAAAATATAATATTGTATGTAAGTACATATTTCATTTTTATTTGAATTAGCAGTCTTTTTTCAAAAAATTTATTTTTTTGTAATATTGTTACGTTTTTCCCTTTCCAAACGTACAGATTCTTTTGATTGCAAATACCACTGTTGCTCATTATAAATTCCGTATTCTTACTTTATGGCTTTCTCTGGATTTACTTCTTGATCCTACTCGTCCTGTGAATCCCATGGTCTCGTACTTACTAAACATGCGTTATTATTACAAACACAGCCATCCACGCTATACTACTGTGTTACTCCGCCGGATACAGACATCAGCACTACTCCATTTATCCAAGCCAGTCATCCTCTTTAATCCAATGGTAACAACACACGTCTGCCATACACTGTTGTTATGCTGTTACACTTCCCTGCGCAAACCGCTACCGTTCTTACTTTTTATTATAAAGGGCTTCCTGACAATTATCTGTTACTCTTTTATTAAATTGGATGTCTCCACTAAATTATCTGCCATGGCTTCACACAATAATTGTCTTTTTCCTCTCGGGAGGTTTGTACTGCTGCTTCCTAATTTTTATTTGCATTATAACAATTATTATTTTTCGTTGTACGCATGATCGAAGGCGGGATCGAACCCACGATCTTCTGTTTTACAGCACGTACCTTTACCAATGCTGGTTGCAGGTTGCTCAGCTTTTGTTAGCTAATTGTGGTATTATTCTATACACACACCACACTGTTTACAACAACAGGGGTTGCCAGATCTTACTTTCGCAACAATATTTAAATTAATAAAAATGCCAGTTAGCCAGCAGATTTTAAGCAGCATACAATCTTCTACAGCATTCAAGCCATTCATTCCTTTGTTATCTGAGGGCAGATTAGACAGTTTTAGCGAGGAATACTTTACTGATGATACTGTGCAAATGAGCTGCTGCCGAACATACTAAAAGGACACTTTGTTGCAACACACTCCTCAGTTGTTTCATTTTGCCGCCACCGAATAAAAGGAGCGATTGTACATTTGGATTCGTCTGTTCAGCCAACTCTAGGCTAGGCTCTATGAATATATTTAGTGTTTTAACACATAAACATTGATGGAGCCATAGATCAAAACTTCGGTGTTCATTTCGGCGTTCAACAAACACTGGAGTTTTAAAAACGTTTTCATTTGCATGATCCCGTAAAGTCACAGTATATCACATTTTTAAGCATTTGATAATTAAATTCTTTATTTTCACGAATAATAATTTTTTTGTGGAAGTTAACTTTTTGTACTTTCTTTTTTCTTGTTAAGTATCCAGTTTTTTGTTTGTTTATTTTCCCTTCTTCATACTAAAAAAGCACTAAATCTTTCTATTAAGAATCTACAGAAAATTTATTTATGTTATTTTCTATGTACCAAGGGTTTCACTTCTGTATAATTGTGGTTTTGTTAAAAAGACAACAAAATCACATACAATAAGGATTGTTGTTCAAATTCGTTCAATCGTTCGAATTGAACGATTAAACGAATTGAACGAACGGAATTGTCTTTGATAAATTACCGAAAAAGTTCGGTCAGTGAAACGAACGACCGGGCACATGTCTAATTGTGGTCAATGCTCGGATCTGGTCTCGTCGAACTGCTTCTGAACGTACGCGATGAGCAAGTACTTTGTTCTTTTTGGACTCAATCTCGCTGTGAGTGTTATCTATGAAGTTGTGTTTACCTGATCGCTGATAATGTCTAAAAAAATTTTGTGTTAAAACGGAGGCAATCTGTAATCTAAATGTCCTTAAGTAGACACCACCCTAATTAACACCTGAAGCCAAAACTATTTTTACTTAGAAATCTAATACTAGCTTTAAAACGTAGCTTGTCAATAGATATGACGAAAGTATTATTGCGAAGCTAATGCAATTAACTTAATGCCAATATTTTACCTTTTTTGTCTGATGTAGCCTATGAGCAACATACCTTATTAACCAAATGAATTACATCAAAACGTAAAAAAGATTAAAGTATATTAAGTTATAACATAAAACACAAAAAGACCAACTTTTTATTATTTTTGAAATTGCAGTCAACCGGCACTTTTCGTAAATACCGTAAGTCAAAAATGGTGTGTCACTTAACAACTAGTAGTGCGACCAAATCAAAACAGTTTTATGACCCGAAACAAAATTATTAATACGTTTGTTGAAGATAATAATAATTTTTTATTAAAACATTTTAAGGTTTTTATATATGTATGTACATTTGTACATTTGTATGTGTGTTAAGTTACAAAAAAAAGTAAAAGTTTTATTTATAGTTGGTTTTACTTTATTTTTCGCGTTTGTTGTGGAAGAATTAACGCATTTTTGGGTATTTTTTAGATTCTGAGGGTTTTTTGTTCCAAAAAAGTTGCTGTCACTGGTAAAAGAACTTAAATTTTATTTCAAAATAAGTTTGATATTAATTAAAAGTGCTTAGCGGAAAGCGCAAGATATCTGTCAAAATATCATGTACATGCAAAATGTATGAAACATCCCCATATAGCACGGCGTCAACGCTTAGCAATTTGTAAATCCAATTTTAACAGTGCGTTAGGAACTGAAGTTGGCTGCTGGTTGGTTCGTTTTGTTTTGTTATGATTGAAAAGTAATGACAATTTAGTTATTTTCAAGGCAATCTAGCGTTTTTATCTCTTCTTTATGCTTATACAGCGGGTTTTATAAAATAAAACGAGTTAACATTACTGTAAAAGACACAAAGTTGACGCTCTTATTTAGGGATGACATTCCAGCGCAAAAGGTATGAATTACATTGCTTTGCGTCTTACGCGCTAATTTAGGGATGGCAGTAACGCCTTGTATTATCAACAGTGTGAACACACACTTTCTTCCTAAAAGCATTGAAATAACTCTGAGACGAAACAATAGCATCAACACGTTTTCGTCACATATAAAAACATCAAAAAATTAATACCGTTGTTCTGCCGGCATTATGTGCATGTCTTATTGAATTTGGTGGCTAGTGGATGGGTAAAGACTTAATCTAAATGATGCATTTTTTATTCCACTTTTTGATTTTTCTCTGCTAATCCTGCATTTTACTCTTTAAATTAAGCCATTTTTTGTCATACAGATTATTTAATTTAAAATTTATTTATTCGTTAAGTTATATACAAATGAGGTTGATATTAAAGATATGAATGTGATATTTAAGCTAAATGTCACAACACCACACTTTTTCGTTTTCTGTGTAAATTTGTTAAATAAAATAATTTTCGAAAAAAAAATTTAATTGAAATTTATAGAAATTATTGACGTTTTTGATTATTAAAATTACCTGCTTCCATGCCGCTTATGATGTTTACAAAAGTAGACATTCTCTTCGTTTCTGCGAATTAAAGCATCCTTCGCTTTTGTGCTCTGTAACTTTTCAAATGTGATTCTACTTTTCTGACAGAAACATAGTTCCCGAAAATTCGTGGAACAGACATAAAAGCGCTGAAGGCAACTTAGTATACAATGAAATCAATAAAAAACATTTCTGCAGTTTTCTGTCTGATGGTATTTTATGTCAATCGTATTCAGCGTTAAAAAGAGTTTGAAATATTTTGACTCCATCCCACTGTGAGTTTGAATATTTAATATTAGTTTATGTTTACTTGATACAGTTCAACTAAAAACTTTATAATAGTTTTTGCAAATTATAAATAAAAAAACTTTTAGTTAAGTTGTCTTTATATCTTCTTCAAATCAAGTTTTTATAACAAACTAGCTGAACCTGTTATAAAATTGTATTCTTCATGCTCGAATAATTACTTGTTTATTTGATTTGATAATTTAATAAAAAAATTGATATATTTGTTAATCTTATAATAAATCACAGAAAATTTTTGAACAACTTTTAATGCATTTGTGCAGGTAAAAACATTTCAAATTTCTTTCAATGTTAAATTGCTGATGCGTGTGAATGTGTTTAAGTGATAAAATTAAAAGGTTTGTTTTTTTTTTGTATAAAAAATAATTATAGTTTTGAAAAACATCGTTCTTATGGTTTCTTAATATTGAAATTAAGTAGAGAAGAAGGAGAAAGGAGATAAAATATTTTACATAATTTGTTCAACGATTCTTTACGAAAAAATTCTTGTGAAAATAAACAAAAAACAAATTTTATCTGCCTGTTTATAACGGTTTATATAAGTATGGCCATATACATCAAATAAAATTAACTATTGGGAGTCCTCTATATTCCATCTCCTTGTGGATTTTACCCGGCTGTTTACAACTGTTCTACAGTTTGGCAAATATAGGGGCACCCTTTAATTTAATGGAAAGAGCTCTCGCAGCAATTTCATTGTACTACTGGCTGTATGCGATGTGGCGCTGTCTTGTTTGATACCACATGTTAATCATGCCCAAAGCATGCAGTTGTGGCATTAAAAACTTTTCAATCATATTACGATATCGCGCCCCATTTACAGTTACCGTTAGGCCGTTTTCACCTTTAAAGAAGTAAGCTCCAATGGTTCCTCCTGACCAAATCGCACACTATACTGTCACTTTTAATAAATGCAAAGGTGACTGATGAATAGTTTGATCGTTTTCTTTTGCCAAGGACTGACTTTTATTGTTTATTCACATATCCATCCAAATAAAAATATACCTCGTCAATATCCTATTGGCATATATAGGGCAGCATAAATGGTCTTGTAGAAAAAGCTCTTGTGTGATATGAATCTTAAATGGAAACAAATGCAAAGCCTTGTGCAAGATTGTGACAAAAGTTGTTCTTTGAAGATCAAGCTCCTAAACACGGCGTCGAATTGAGGTTGATAGATTGTATTAAACATTATCTTGAGCAGCTGTAATGTTTTCAGCCGATCTAGCGGCGCGTTGTGGTCCATGCTTGGGCCTATCACCTATAGACCCTCTCTCTTCGAAATCATTCACTCCACGATAAATAGTGCGTTTTGTTGGCACGTTGTTTCTCCAAAAATTTTCACGTAACTTTCTCATCGTCTCAGTAAGCGATGATTGGTTTTGATTTTTTGATTTTTTTTATAATAAATTTGCTACGTATCTACTTCACGACAGCCAAATATAAAATGTCAAGACTAATGTTTACCAAAATGGTGGCAAAACAAAGTAGTATACCTTCCCTTCGAACACCTTGCAGTAGTAGGCAGACATTTAGAATTCACACACAGTATGTATGTACAAATTTATCCGCTATAAAAACAAAGTTTAACTAATAAATTTTAAACTTAAAGGATGTTTAAAAAAGGCATGAATCAAGAAAACAAGATTGCGCATTCAGCCGTTCAAAAAATTTTTTTACTGCGCATCTACGTCACAATAGAATGAAAATGAGTGTTTGCTGTAAAAAGTGTAGGAGATTTTTGGCGCAAAACTGGAAATAATTGCATAACTTCTAAACGGGTCCGTGGATTTGAACAAAATTTCAAATGGAAAGAAAAAAGATATAGTTGAGTAAAAATTTGTGTTTGGGCTTGAAGCCCAAGAAAGCTTATAAGAAATGTTTAATTTCAGAAGTTATTTGATTAGTTATTCCAAATTAATCTTTTTATAAAGGAAATACATATATAATAATTACTAATGACCTTAATGCCAAATAACTGAAAGGAAAATAAATTTGTTTTCAAAATAAAATTAAAACCAAAATGTTTAAAAAATAATTAATTTTTTTTGTTTTATTTAATTATCTTTTTTTTTGGTCATGCTGTAGCCTTTAAGCTCCGCCTTAAGTTTTCGTATTTTAAAATACATTTTTTATCTAAAAAATAGCTTTTTCACTTTTTCATCACATTTAATATGATGAGCCTGTTTATTTAGATCTTTTATCAAATCTTATTTAATGATAAGACCGTCTTTATTATATTTTTAAAATATTTGGTTTAGTTCTTCAAAGTGTTTCATAGTTTCAGGTGTCGGCATTATTTTGTGGCGAATACACGCACAAAAAAAAAAAAACATGGTTGTCATATGGTCACAATAACCATATTATGTTCTTTATAACAATGTATAGTTGCGGAGAACCAATTATAGATATTTTCACCAAAACTTTAGTCACGATAAACATTTTTTGCTAAATTTCAACGATTATATGGTTACTGTGCACAAAAAATGCAACATGGTTGGTTGTAACTTAAAAAAATTTCAACCACAACCAAAGTTTTATAACTTTTTTAAAATAATATAAAATATTTAACCATAATCAAAGTACGGTTTAAAGCAACAGAATAATGTTTGCGCTAAAAAATATTGTGTTCTAGTACTTGACAGTTCAGTAATTTTTCTGGTAGCTAAAATTTTAATTTTTTTTTATTGATAGAGAAAATGAAAAAAATAAAAATTTATGTACAAAATAAATAATTAAAAATAAAAAACTTTTAAAAAAAGTTGAAATAAATATATATGTATGTATTGTAAGCATATACATCTTTATTTTTGTGTTTGCAGCACAATTGTGAAACCATTTATTTGGACTTATAAACCATATTTTTATATAACTGATTCTTGTAGCCTGTGATCTAAGCGTTTTCATAAGCAAATAATTGATTTTTTTTGTGAATTTACGTTCCTAAATAACTTTTATGACAAATCGTAAATAAATAAAACAATAAAAACTAAGTCTTTTATATCTGGATAATTTTAACCATTTAATGTTTATATTTGAACATAATTATGTTTATACTTTAGAATGTTTTTGTTTTGCTGGACAACAATGTGGTTGCAAATGTAACAATACTATGTTTTGTTTGCAACCATATAATGCAACGATAATATTTTGCTCTTAGATTATGGTTACCTCAACCATATTTTTTCTTTGCGTGTAAAGCCTGCGAGGTTTTCGAGAGCATCGCCGTCTAATTCGGTTAACTATTTTTTTATTTTTATTTTTAATAAATTTTCACCGTTTTTACTTTAATTCTGTTGCACTTTCCATACACAAATAAAGTTTTTTTTTAAGAGAGAGATCGCTATATAACACACTATCGCACCTGCACACAGTGATGCCAGGACTTTTATGTATGAAATCTGCTAAATCCAACAATATTTCGCGCAAAAATCTGAAAAATCTGCACTTTATTTAAAAAATCTTCAAATGCATTTTTCCTCTCTCGAATAGTTTTTGCAGAAATTAACTAGTCATTTATTTTTCATTTAGTTAATCTTTAAAATCTAATACTTTTAAATCTCTTAACTTAAAGTTCATCTCCTGTTTTTTATTTTCTTTAAAAAATCTTTGGAAAATTTTTAGGTAAGATTTGTTTATATTGCACTGATCAAGACTTGTGCTTAAAACTATTTCAGCTGCATGAGTGCCTAGGTATGTGCTTTCATAGTTAAAAAAATTTGAAGGGCTCTTGTCGCTGCGCTTTGGAGTATTTTACTAAAAGTATTAATATAACAAGAATGTACTTTAGAAAGATAAATATAATTTTTTAAACAATATAATTTTAATAAGCGACTTACAGCCGACTATACGGAATGCCAACGCTTTTGGCATTCTCTAGGTTTAAAATCTAATAAACTTTGTATATTATAAAATTGGTTATAATGTTTTGAACAAATAATTGTGTATATCTCTAGCTAGCGTCTCCACAGCAGATAAAAGTTTAAGTTGTGCATACGACGAACATAATACCAGTGAGTGACATATGCATTTTATAATAAATAAATCTGATATTTTACTTTTTGAAATTTGGGCAACGGAATGTTTTTTGCTTGTCATGACAGCAGCTTCATCTGCTGCAAATTTAACTATGTTCTCCTTATAGTCAACGTCTTTGTCGATAAAATATTTACTGCCGTATTCATTGAAAATCAAAACAGATTTGAAACATATTTTAGAAAAAATTTGTATGAAAATTTTGTCATAAAACACATTTAAACGTTATGTTATGTTTAAGGCGTCGCATTGAAATACTTCTATAGATTTTAAAAACTATGAATGAGGATTTTTTATATGAAAGGTAGTTTTTAATTAAATTTTTTTATGAGAATCAGGAGTTGAACTGTGATTTACGAGGGCTGCAATATATATTTCTGGCCTGGCAACACTGAGTGCTGCCAAGTGCAATCTGACATTTCCATTGGAAAGTTTGTAATTTTTAAGCATAATCGTACTCATAACGTTTTGACGTACGACCATTATTTGTGTTGTTTACAGTGATTTGAAAAAATTAATGTAGAGAAAAATGGAATTAACTCGTGAACATTTTCGTGCCATTATTTTTCACAACTTTCGACGTGGATTTCACGACAAGAGTACATTGATGAACTTAAATCTTTGTATGGCGATGAAGCACCATCCTATAGCACTGTGAAAAAATGGTATAATGAATTTAATCGTGGGCGAAGCTCGCTCAAAGACGAATTCCGTGAAGGTCGTCCAAAAACGGCTGTTGTGCCAGAGGACATTGATGCCGTTCGTGAACTCATAATGCAAGATCGATATGCGACATACCGAGAGATAGAGACATTTGGACATTTCTTCCACCAGCATACATTCGATACTGCATGAACACCTGGCCGTAAAAAAGGTTTGTTCTCGTTGGATCCCGCACAATTTGAAAGTCGCTCGAAAAAAGGCTCGTGTCGATTGGTGCAAAGAAAAGTTGCAAAAATACGATTGCGTTGCTTCAAAAGACGTTTATAAGATCGTCACAGGTGACGAATCATGGATCTATGCGTATGAGCCCGAAACGAAACAACAATCGATCGTGTGGGTCTTCAAAGACGAGCAAAATCCAACGAAAGTTGTTCGTGGAAGAAGCACTTCGAAGCAAATGGTGGCCTGTTTCTTCGGAAAAACTGGTCATGTGGCGACTGTTCCGCTTGAGCAACGTAGGACGGTCACTTCTGAGTGGTACAATACAATTTGTTTGCCTGAAGTAATCGGAGAAATTCGAAAAACCTACAAGAGAAGACGAATCATTGTGCACCATGACAATGCGAGCTCTCACACATCGGCTCAAACCAGAGCGTTTTTGACTGGCCAAAACGTCGAATTAATAGGTCATCTGCCGTACAGCCCTGACTTGGCACCTAATGACTTCTTCTTGTTTCCGCACATCAAGAAAAAATGCGTGGTCAACGATTTTCGTCGCAAGAAGAAGCTGTTGAAGTGTTCAAAAACCATGTTTTAGAGGTGTCTCAATCGGAGTGGAAAAAGCGCTTCGACAACTGGTTTGAGCGCATGCAAAAGTGTATAAATCATGCTGGAGAATACTTTGAAAAACAATAAAACCATTTTTGATTATTAATATTCGCATTTTCACTATTAGGCCAGAAATATATAGAGCAGCCCTCGTACTATAAATAAATTAAAATTGATTTTAGTTTAAGTTTATTTTTTTTAATTTCTTAAAATTTCTTTTTGGAAAGATTAATTATTTTACAACGGACGTTTTTCAAAGAAAAAAATTAAAATTAGTCAACACAAATCATAAAAAATCTGCGATTTAAGGCCAAAAATCTTCAAATCTGATATGGGCAATTTGAGAGGCCAAAATCTGCAAAATGCAGATAAATCTGCACTTCTGGCAACAGTGCCTGCACAATGCGCAACCTTTTTTTGTTCATTCATGTGTAAAGGGCATAGTTTGACGCTTGACATATGTATATACAAAGTAAGAACCGCTGTAACTGCTAGAAGAATAAGAAAATTTGAATAAGTAATAATAAATAAATAAATTTTTGTGAACTGTTATTTGGTAACATTATTAATTTGCGTAGTTGTAAATATTTTAAAAACATATTCAAAATGAAGATTATATACTTTACAATTTAATTTAGACTCAGTTTTCAAAAACAATTTTGTTTTTGTTTAACATAAAAAGAAAACTGGTTGTGTGTTTTCTATAGCATTAAATGTAAACAACATCATTTAAATATTTAAATAATAGTTTGTTCTATAAATCTTTATTTTTTATTTATTTTACAGACTGTCCAAATTGTATAGATGAACTGCAGTATATGAACAAATGGACAATGCCACTCTTAAAGCTTGGTGAAAAACGTTACTATCTTGGTATCTTCTTCAAGGTAAGCAACATTCCACATAATAATGAAACAAAATAATATTGAAACTAACAAGTTGAGTTACATACATTCATATTAAAATACACACCTATTCTTGAATTGAATATATGAATTTTTTCAACTACAGGGTCCGCCATTTAGCGTTTTTTTTTCAACTAGTGCTTATTTCGTGAATGGTAGCACTTAGCTCATGTGTAATTTGACAGTTAATTAGTTTTATCCTTCCGCTGAATGCTTGAACAACGTTGAGAAATATTGCGACATTACTTTGAAAATCATGGTAATGTTGCAGAATGTGTGCGAAAATTGCGTACGGATTTTGGAAGAAGAGAAGTTCGTTATCTTGTAAAAAAGTGAAAGAAACTGGCATCCTTATCGATAAACAAAAGCGTAAAAAGCCAAAAACAGTGCGTACACCCGAGAATATTGCTGATGTGGTAGAAAGTGTGCGTAAAGCGCCATTAGCATCAAATCACCAGCGTTCTCAACAATTGAACATTTCGGAGACATCATTGAGACGGATTTTGCGTAAAGACCATGGTATGACGCAATACAAAGTCCAATTGATTCAGGAATTGAAGCCAACTGAACATCCAATGCGTTTTATATTTATAGCATTTTCAAACAAAAAAAAAGTTATTTGGCGGACCCTTTATTATTGCACTCTTTGTGGGCGGTGAAATAAAATATTATTTGAAAAAAAAAAAAGAATGTAAATGTTAAATGAAATGGATTACATACGCCATACATACCATAGAAATTAATTTATATGGGCAGGGACAGGTATTCTTCCAATCCCAGCCCTAAAAACGTCTCTGTAAAAAAAATTTTTTTTAATTTTTTTTGTCAATTTCCTAAAAATATTTAGTATTAATGCCTTACCAATCCCCGCCTCCCAAGAATATTATTAAAACGATGTTTTATTTTATACTATTTTTTTATCTGAAAATAATTAATTTATTCATTATATAACTTATTTGTGATTGTAACGGTAAATTTTATTTAAAATTGTTACAACTAATTTATTTAAAAGAACTTCTCCTGTGCACTAAGATGATAATGAGTGCCATGGTCCTTCTTCGTCTAATTCTTCAAAGACCTGTTCCGAACCTGAATCCCCCTCATCTTTAAGTACCTGTACTGAAGCATGAAAGGAAGGTAATGACTTTTTTTGGAGTGGCTCTTATACTAGTGAAAAGTGCGTTAGGCGCTAAAACGCGCAATTTTTTTTTTCTACAGTATAAAAGTAGGGATCGCAAATTTTATAGTGATATATAACATTTTTAGGATTGCGATCACTCTCAAAAACCTTTTCACTTTTTCTTACAAAAATTTTAATAAATTTTTTTTTTTAAATTCGAAGGAAATCAACACATTGGTTTACCCACAAGACAACATATTGCAAACCTCTTAAAATCGTATAAAATCAATAAAAACGTATGCGATTTATTCAACTTTTCTGACTTTAACAGTGTTCCAAGACAACAAGTCTTAGAGTAGAAATACAACCTCACGGTTGCGGATGCGGTTGTTTTTTTTATATGGAGTTTTGACAATAAAAAACGTTCAACGAATCCGCATTAAATTAGAATCTATTTTAATTTGAGTGCGTTTTCTCTCAAGCTCTCAATTTTGAATTTTTTCTCTTTCAGCATGTTGCCACAGTTTTATTGTTTTTCTACCAAAAAATTCTATTTGTTAATATTTTTTGTGAATGACTACGAAAAAAGAAGAGAAAGAAAATGTAAAAAGTTATTGTAAATCAACAATAATTTTAAAATTTTTCAATTCATTGCTTATTTACATTTGAAAAAATTTTTTTTAAATATATTTCAATAAAAAACAATAAAAAATTAGTAAACAAATAATAAAAATTACAATAAAATCCGCATCCGTCGCCGCAACTCATTTTATTTGTTTTTTCTATGACATGCGGAATCCGTCGCCGCAACCGTAAGCTTGTATTTCTACTCTTGAGCAAAAGCCTTGAAAATTCACTATACGCGGCAGAATTTTATTATCTATCCCGCTGCGTACTTAAATTTTAACAGTTTTAAAAATAAATTTTTGTCCAAATGTCCAGCTAAATTGGCAAAATACTGATCTTAAGATCAGTTGGAAAAAAATGAGCGAATAATTTATCACAAAACCGTGTTCAGCGATAAGGTTCGCAAGCTGGTACCATCATCACCAGCGAGAGCTGGCGTGATGGCCTATAAAGAACTGTTATCGTACCGTAATCAATGATTTGTTTTATTGATAATATAGATAACATTGATCAGAGCCAACTGTGGTTTCAGCAGGATGGGGCTACGTGCCATACGATGATTGCAACCTCAGTCAGCTTAGAGCAGTTCCTAACATAAATTTATATCTATCAAATTACCTTAATTATTATCACACTTAATTTCTTTAATATTTATATTACATTGAAACAGATGAAGATGAAGTCGAACGTCTGTTCTAAAGTATGCAACACTAAGACTTATGACTGTTAAAATCCAACCTCATTCAGAGATTATTGCAAGATCATTATTGGGTGTACCATTTATGTTTTAAGGCATGGTCTCTATCTCCAAAAGACTTACGGTCTTATGCAAAAAAAGTTAACGCTGCTTTAAATTCATTGTTAAGCAAAATTCCTTAAAGTTTCATCCAAAAACGATTATCAACTTGTCAACTTTAAAATTTTTAAAGTAGGTTACCCCAAGGCGAATCAATTATCAGGTGGCAGCCTTAGAGAATTTATTATTTTTTGCTGGTAGAAACGAATGTCAAACTTCATATAAAAATAATTGTAAACAGATTTTTTATATATGGAGTTTGACAGTAATGAATTCGCCTACGCTGCCACCTGGTAATTGATTTGCCTTGGGTTACCCCTTACTTTAAAGTGACGTTTTTGATATTTATTTTTTGGAATACATATTGTCAACAAAAATTTTGTAGTAATCAGTTTTTAAGAAAACGAAAAAAAAAATTGTGTTAATTAAAAATCAAAATTAAAAAAAAAATGAATACACTAAATTCAGTGAGAGGATCGGTAAAATTAATTTCGATATTATGGAAAAACTTGTTTTAATATTGTAATATTTTATTTAGAATGCATAACTGAAATATCTGGATATAATCGGCCAAGAAATTACAAGCGAAGAATTGATGATTTTATTTTAAAATGATCACAATTTACTTAAAATCACATAAAAAATAACATAACTTAACAAAATTCTATAGTGATGTGCATATAATCAACAAAGGTAAACAAAGCTCGTAACAAAGCTCGTTATTCAAATAATTGATATCAATTCTAACAAAAAAGTGTTGTGTTTAATGTTTTACATTATTGTTAATGCATTGAATTTTTGTTTTTCATTAATTTAACCATTAACTTAAAAAAAAAAGTAATTTTACTTTACAATAATATAAACTTTTTCAATAGATTTGACTACCCGAACAAATTAATATTCGTGTTTATGTATCATTAACTATAAAAAGTGAATGGTGTTGCCAGTATTAACGTTTAAAATGTATTGCAGCATACATTAGTTAAAGTAGTGTTTTAGGATACCATTTTTTACCATACGTTTGTTAGGCTTAGTGTGTTAGTTAACTAGTGTGAACTTTAAAGTTGACGTTAGTCTTTTTTTTGCATAAGGCTGTTAGTCTATAATCGAAACAGTCTATCAAAAATTTCGAAAAGGAAAGCCAATTAGTCCCTCGAAAAATGTTGGACTTTAAATACTGTGCATACCTTCCATCAATTTGAAAAGTGCAGAACAGATTGCAATTTGGCGATAATGTTAAGGTTTTTTAATAGATGTGTAAAGGTAGAAGAGAACTTATACAAGACCAGTACTAAAGATCCATTCAGTTTATTAAATATTTAAAGCAAATACTAAAAAATCACTCTATAGAAGAATTTAATTTCAATAAAACAACTTTGAAGACGTAGTTTTGTGTTTGCTATTTAGTTACTTGTCTTCTGGGAACAAAAATAATGCAGCTGTTTAGCTCTAGAAAAAATTGAAATTAAAATATAATGAAAAGCAATATCATATTTTTCTTAAATTTATTAACTACAGGGGGGGTTACTCTCTATTGCGATGCGAAAGCGTTTTCGATGCGAAAGGTAAATGCGTTAATTGTACAATTTGGTACTCTCTAATGCTTACGCAAGCGCTTTCGCAAAATAAGTTGAAAAAGTAGCAACACTGGCACTACAAAATAAACAATAGCGAAGAACGACAAAATGAAATGTCAAAACCTGTAAACAAAAACATTTTAAACAAATTTTTTGTTCAGTTCTGTGGTTCAGTTTGTGGTTTGTGTTAAAAATAAAATATAATATATAAAATATAATAAAATAAACTATAATAATATAAAAAATAAAATAGTGATGGATTCGGTAGCGTTATGGTTTGAGGAAGAAAACGAAAATGTTGAACGTGTTACAAGAAGAATTCTGAGAGATAGATCAGATATACTCTCCCTAAATGACCACAGGTAAGAAAATAGAAGTAAGTATCATGTCCATACCGTTTTCAAACATTCCATTTTTATAGCTTTATACAAAACTTTCGGCTAAGTAAAGATGCGTTTACATATGTATTAAACGCTATTCAACACGATCTCATCGTTCCAAAGAGATCCACAGCAATTCCAAACGCAATTAAAGTGGCCGCTGCTTTGAAATTGCTTGGGCAAGGTGGATATCAACACCAAATTGGCCAAGACCATCTCTTAGGATTGTCGCAGCAATCTATGTCGAGTTGCTTAAAAGAAGTTTGCACGGTGATTGAGCGAATACTCTGTCCCAAGCATATACAATTCGAGGTAACTCCTGAAGAGGAAAACGAAATAAAAAGAGGATTTTTCCATGCATGTGGCATTCCTGGGGTGATTGGAGCAGTAGATGGCACCCATATACAAATGATTCGACCGGCCAGGAATGAACACTTATACTTCAACAGAAAATTAAAGCACAGCATGAACGCCATGGTGGTATGTGAGATTTTATGTCTGCATTTGGCTTAATAAATTTTACTTTGATATTAAATTTTCAGATTTGTGATCACAAAATGATAATTAGATTTATTGATTGCCGTTACGGTGGTGCAAGCCATGACTCACATGTTTGGGCCCTTTCTAACGCAAAGGAAAAATTAAAAGAACGTTTCGAAAGAGGAGAAAAAGGATTTTGGCTGATTGGTAATTAAATTAAATTAAATTGGTAATTAACTTTATTAACAGGTTTTTTTTTACTTATTTTTTAATTTCTAAAAGGCGATTCGGGCTACCCCCTAGAACCCTGGCTGCTTACTCCTTATAGAAACGCAACGGAAAACTCATCCGAGGTATCTTTTAATAAACAGTTTTGCAAAGGAAGGTCCATTATTGAGAGAGTATTTGGCGTTTTAAAAGGCAGATTTCGGTGCCTGTTAGCAGCCAGAGAGTTGCATTACGCACCAGAGAGAGTGGTTCAAATAATGAATGTTTGCTGCGCCTTGCACAATATTTGTGCTAATTTTAATGTCAAACTTATAGACAAAAAATAACATTTAACATAAAGATTTAACATAAAGATAACTAAAAAACGCTTCGTATGCAAAAAAAATAAAACTCATAGACAAAAAATAACATTTAACATAAAGATAACGAAATTTTAAAATACATAAGTCGACTGATATGTACATATATATGTATATTACACTGACTGATATGTACATATATTATTACATTGTTTTCGCTATTTCTAATTCTAAAATTTTCTTTTTTACTTCAAGTTTTTCTATTGCAATTTGTTGTTTTTGGAGCTTGTATTCTTTTTTAAATTCAAATTTTTCCTTGCAAAATGATAATTTTTTTTCCTTTAATTCAAAATTTTTTCTATTAAATCGCACTAATTCTTTTAAATTATTTCGAATATCGCCCAAAAGTTTGGTTGATTCCTTGTGGAATATTCCTTGGTTTTCTACTTGCGTTTTTAACATATTATCACGGTCGTTTTGGTTTGACAGCCGCGTGCGTTTGGCTATCTGAAAACTTTCGTCTAAACAGCTACGTTTGGCAAGTTGTTTTTCATTTTGCGAAGATAGCAAAACATCTTCTGCATGCTCTTTGTTTGCTAAAACATCGTGAGTAGCATTAGTAGTTGTGCCAAAGCCTCGTTTGGCAAGTTCTTTTTCATTTTGCGAAGATAGCAAAACATCTTCTACAGGCTCTTTGTTTGCTGAAACATCTTGAGAAGCATTACTAGTTGTGCCAAAGCATGTTGATCTTGGCAGCCCGTTGACGGCTTCTTCCATATGAAGAAGATTTACTATCTGTTCCTCCACAGAGGAAAGCGCGCAATATTGTGAGACACCACCACCCGTGCCGGAAATGCTCATTTTATTTTTGCGCATCTTAACCTTCGTGTGGGTTTTTAGGTCAGACCAAACCTATACGTACATCAAACCATATTTATACTGGGTTAATTCTACATTTTATATACAAAATACATTACTTTTTTCCAACCAGCTTCATCCCTTACAGGAGGTCCATTAGAATTGATGTCTTCGGCTAGTTTTGTCCATAAATTTTTGGCGCGTTGTTTCGCATTTCCACACTGCAACTGTCCCTTGGCCAAATCGCTGTGTTGTATCATAAAATCAACTAAGATTTCAAATTGCCGTTGCTGAGTTTGTAACTTTTTTGGCTTTTCCCTAAAAAAAATGACAATTTAGATATAAATATAAAAATTTATTTGCGCTTACTTACATGTTCGTTTCTTTGGCGTTTGATATTTGGTTAACGCAAGATATTTGCGTTGAATAAACCATTTTGACATAAACTTTCGTATTACAGAGTGCGGTGATGCCACATTTGCGAAAGGGAAAAAATTAGATGCGCAAAGGAAAATACGAAAACGCAATAGAAAGTACCAATTGTTCGATTAGTTAAATTTTTTCTAACGCATCGCAATAGAGAGTAACCCCCCAGAACCCGTCTAGATAAGGTGCTCGAACTCCATTATTTGTTTCTGTTTAAAATAAAATGTTTATATTCAAATTTATGCAAAAATGTCAACAAGACAAGATATTTTTGCTTTATTAATGCCAATATAAACAATAAAAAAAATAGTTTCAAAAACCAGCTAAAATTGTTATAACTCTCTGGCCGAGTCTTTCTATACACTTGGCGATCTACTAAATCTAAGTTCATGGCCACAGTGGAAAAGCGTGTCGTTTTGTTGGTAGTAAACGTTTTTCTTGATTTCAATAATTTTCCGGTTTCTAAATATTGTTAGTCACTTCTACCTGCTATTGAATTATTTGTAGTGTTATAGTTAAGTTCCAGTTGCTTTTTTGTTGTGCATAAAAATCACATTTGCACATGCGATTGTTTTTTATAAAGAAAAAGTGTTTGTATCAGAAAAAAAAAAATAAATAGAATTAGTTTACGATGTTTTAATTTATTTTGTATTTATTTTTAGTTAGAGTGTTAGTTACATTTTAACTTTAGTTAATTTTTAACATAGTCTTACAATTAATTCTTTATGAGAAATATTTTCGTGAAACTCTTTGGCCTTCTACGCGAAATGGATAGACAGACCCATACGTTAAGGTTTTTGAGGTTTAAAATGTTCCATAAAAATATAATTTGTGAACTTTTAATTTTCTATGGCAATTTACTACGAGAAACTTTGAAAAAGATACAGGTAAGGACTAAATTACGTCATAAACATTTTTGTCACTTTCCAAAAAAAAAAAAAAAAAAGAAAAGATACAAAAGCAAGAGGGCTGTACTCGGCTATGCGGAATCTTATATACCCTTCGCCATATATGCAAATCTAGTTTATTGAATTAAAGCAAATATGGCGTGACAGGGAATTAAAAAACAACTTTACATAAAAGTATCATCCGCTTTCAATGGGTTAAGCAGTTTTTTTTTAATTTTAATATTTCCCTAAAGAAATCGTCAAAAGCTTTTAAATGATACCCATATTCATATTTTAAAAATTTAAAATATTTATAGGCCCATAACTCTGAAAATATGGGCGAGCGCCATATTGATGTGTTGGTTATTTTTTCTTTAACTCTCTATCGTATATTTGTTTTTTCGTTTGATGGAGTTACTTAACTACACCAGATTTTTTCCCAAATGATATAAAACAAGTAAGAGTGCTATATCCGGCTATGCCGAATCTTATATACTCTTCACCATTTATATAACTATAGTTTAGTGAAGTAGCTCCAATTAAAGAAGCAACTATTGCGGTGGCTTAGAATTAAAAATTAAAAAGAAAATAATATTTGGTACTGCATACATATATAATTTTACATAAAAATGCCATCGGCTCTCAATGGGTTAAGCATTTTTAAAAAATTTTAGTATTTCCTTAAAGGTTTCTTAAAAACCTTTAAAATGATATCCATATTAATATTTTTAAAAAAATTTGATGTATTGAGGGCCTTGTAACTCGGAAAATATGCGCGGGCGACAATTTTTTCACTTGATGGTTTTTTCTTATTTGTTAATTCTCTATCGCCGTTTATATTTATTTTTTTTGGTTAGAGTTACTTTATTCTTCCAAATGACATGAAAAAAAATGGAGGTAGTCGTGGTGTTTTGCCTGCTGCCTCGCAGGAATGAAGGACTGATCATGCTGATTATCAATAGCACCTCTTTCGACACATTATCTGTGCGATTGCCATATTTGACGAACGAACAGACGGACATAGCTCAATCGACTTCCCTATGCATAGGAGTCAGAATATATATACTTTATGGGGGTCGGAAATGGATATTGTAGAAATTACACACGGAATGACCCTTTTTCTACTTTTTGTGGTGAAGGTTCTAATAAAAAATTAGAGGCATGCGTGGTGTATTTTCCGATGAGTGGAATGGAAAACATAGATCGATCTCGCTGATTTTTAACAGCAAAATTTTCGAAACTATCACCCATATCGTGAATAAAAAGTGAAATTTATGTTCCCATGAAATTTTCATTTCCCTTGAAGTGAAAATTTTTATCATGGATTTCCCATAAAATATTTGTTCCCTTCATTGAACAGCTGTTTAAAATAAATAAGCTATCAGTACATATTGAATGTAAGTAAAAAGAATAAGCTGAGTGAAAATTGTTAATTTGAAGTTTAGAAATAATTAAATAAAGTCTTTGGATACAAAATAACAATTTTATTTCAAGAACGTGATGTGCAAGACGCATAAAAGCCTTCGAAGATACCCTAGACATTGCAACTAAACCATTTCAATAAAATAATATATAATATATCTCCATTTTTCAATTAAAGATATGTATATATGTATGTACATATTTTTAATAAAAAAAAAAACTTCATACATTTATAAGCAATAGATCTCTTTGTTTTGCATCTTGTAGAGAAGACTGTGCTGCAGTAAGTAATAATGAATTAAAAAAAAATGTGTTATTGATGTAAATATTCTAATTAAAGCATATAAAGACTGGCATATTGTATACTGTCCCCCAGCAAAATTTTAGTAAACAAATCTTAGGGAAAAGTGTTTTCAATTCCGAGGGAAGAAATCAATCACGATAAGGGGAATTTTTGTTTACGTGAAAAATTGTTCACAAAAATTTGGGAAAAGAAAAAAATATCGAGGGAAAATATATTCATAATAGGGCTATATGTCTGATCGATTGGCATATTTAAATTTTCTCTAGCTCATCTAGAGCCTTGACAAAGATGATTTCAAGCCGAACACGGACGGGCAGACGTACATCGCTCAATCGAATTCGTTATGCATAAGAACTCAGAATATATATCCTTTATGGGGTCGAAAATGGATATTGCAGAAAGTACACACGGAGTGATAAACTAAGACATGCCCTTTTCTACCTGGGATACTTATAATAATAATAATAATAATTTATATTTTCTTTTTCCACTTTGTTTCACACTACTTTGATAAAAACAAACATTTTATTGTTTTCAATGACAATGAAATTATCAGAAACCGCTCTTAAAGTATTTTTACTTATTTTATTTTATATGAGTATTCAATAAATCAACAAAAAACAAATGTTTAATATAAACCAAAAATCACAAAAGCCAGTTAAACTTGTTTTAATTTTATTGTTTTGTTGTTGCTTTAACAAAATTTGTAAAAATTGCAAAAAACAATGTGTCAAACAAATAAAAAATTTTTATTATTTAAATGGTTTTAACTGCATGAACACCTTCACACTGGTTTCAGGCCAGTTTTTTTGATGTTTGATAAAATTTTAATTATTTTAATACAAACCATTTGCTACATCAGTTAAATTCTTTAATCTAACCCATAGGTGCACAAGGTAACTCTAATGCTTTTGATTGTTGTTGTTGAAGGAATAGTATTGAGAACGACTTAAAAAATTACATTTCAAAGGGTTTATTGAAGAAACGTGGAATATTGGTTTTGGAAGATGTTCCCTATAGGGGGCATTACGCAGGACAGACTTATAGTGAATGAAAATGTTTAAAACATTCGATTGGAGGAAGACCCTTATTGAATTAAATTTATATAAAATGAGACCACTTGCCGCAATTTTCACATGTCTAAACTGTTATATGATTTCTGTCATTACACTGGACCTTAGCATTTGTTGTTGAACCTTTTAGGGAATGTATGCCAGACATTCCGGAAATGTAACATACTGAAAGAGCTTATATCATTTGGCTGAAATTTTCGCATAAGTAGCCATCTATGTAAAACCGGTACATGCAGTAAATACGCATAAACTGCCCACCACGACTTGCGCTGTCTTCTTTACGAACTTTAAACAGCCGCTATCTGATTTACTTCATCTATCCCTAAGATTGCTCAATTATATAGCTGAAAAACTTTTGGCTGTGGTGTCTTTCTAGCACCCTGTCGTCTTTCATATTTCGTTATTGTCGAAATTGATTGAAAAAAATCGTTTGGTGTTTTTGCTGTTTGAGCCGAGACTCTAGTGATCTTGATTCGTACTTTGTTTCGATTTAAAATGTATGTTTCTGTAGGGACAACTTTTTTGTAGTTTACGCAATCTACCTACAGAAAGATTTTATTGTTGTTATAATTTCCGGTAAAAACCGTCCTCTCTGGCTGTGTACTTCGTGCGTTTGACGAGCGCTTTCGATATGATAACAAACACGTTGCTTGAAAATAATGTTATCACATCGAAAGCGCTCGCCAAACGTACGAAGTAAAAACCGTCCTCAGTTAAATATATACTGGCGGAAATTATCCAATTAATTTAAAAATTTTATTCTCTCGAAAGTTCTCTCTATTACCGAAACTTGTACGAGGGCTGCTATATATATTTCTGGCCTGGCAACACTGATTGCTGCCAAGTGCAATCTGGCATTTCCATTGGAAAGTTTGTCATTTTTAAGCATAATCGTACTCAAAACGTTTTGACGTACGACCATTATTTGTGTTGTTTACAGTGACTTGAAAAAATTAATATAGAAAAAATGGAATTAACTCGTGAACATTTTCGTGCCATCATTTTTCACAACTTTCAACGTGGATTATCACGACAAGAGTGCATTAATGAACTTAAACCTTTGTATGGCGATGAAGCACCATCCTATAGCACTGTGAAAAATTGGTATAATGAATTTAATCGTGGCCGAAGCTCGCTCAAAGCCGAATTCCGTGAAGGTCGTCCAAAAACGGCTGTTGTGCCAGAGATCTTTGCTGCCGTGCGTGAACTCATAATGCAAGATCGACATGCGACATGCCGAGAGATAGAGACATCCTTGGACACTTCTTCCACCAGCAGACATTCAAAACTGCATGAACACCTGGCCGTAAAAATGGTTTGTTCTCGTTGAATCCCGCACAATTTGAAAGTCGCTCAAAGAAAGGCTCGTGTCGATTGGTGCAAAGAAATGTTGCAAAAATACGATTGCGGTGCTTCAAAAGACGTTTATAAGATCGTTACAGGTGACGAATCATGAATCTATGCGTATGAGCCCGAAACGAAACAACAATCGACCGTGTGGGTCTTCAAAGACGAGCAAAATCCAACGAAAGTTGTTCGTGGAAGAAGCACTTCGAAGCAAATGGTCGCCTGTTTCTTCGGCAAAATTGGTCATGTGGCAACTGTTCCGCTTGAGCAACGTAGGGCGGTCACTTCTGAGTGGTACACTACAATTTGTTTGCCTGAAGTCATCGGAGAAATTCGAAAAACCAACAAGAGAAGACGAATCATTGTTCACCATGACAATGCGAGCTCTCACACATCGGCTCAAACCAGAGCGTTTTTGACCGGCCAAAAAGTCGAACTAATGGGTCATCCGCCGTACAGCCCTGACTTGGCACCTAATGACTTCTTCTTATTTCCGCACATCAAGAAAAAAATGCGTGGTCAACGATTTTCGTCGCCAAAAGAAGCTGTTGAAGTGTTCAAAAACCATGTTTTAGACGTGTCTCAATCGGAGAGGAAAAAGTGCTTCGACAACTGGTTTGAGCGCATGCAAAAGTGTATAAATCATGCTGGAGAATACTTTGAAAAACAATAAAACCATTTTTGATTATAAATATTCGCATTTTCACTATTAGGCCAGAAATATATAGAGCACCCCTGTAGTACTGGAGTAGGGGAACAGTTATCGATAACATTTGTACGGAAACACATCTAATATTTGTGTTTTATGTTTATTATGGACAACTTGATGTATATTTTGTTTGATATCTGGTTTTGGAATAGAAGTTTATTTTTTTATGTTCCCGTTATTTTGGGCATTTTCGTCTTTTAATTAAAATTATTTTTTTTTACTCTCAGTTTAACACACTTTACCCAAAAAGTACGGGAATGCAGATAATATTATAGGAACCTTATGCACTAGTAAATTAACGATAAAAAATTATATTATGCATACATTAAAACATTTAAATTGCTTGGAAAAAGCTTCTACGATCTGTATCTAAAAGTAATTTACAGAAAGAAAAAAACATACATTTTTCTTAAAAGATTTAAGACCAGTGTGCAGCGTTGGCTGTCACTCTACACTATAAATTCTTGTATCATTCTGTTTATACTTAACAAATGGAAAATTAAAGAAGAAACATTTAGTGGAAAGTTTTATTTTTTATATATTTTGGCATTAAGCGATTAGAGCTAAT
This sequence comes from Gymnosoma rotundatum, assembly GCA_916610165.2. NCBI lineage: Eukaryota > Metazoa > Arthropoda > Insecta > Diptera > Tachinidae > Gymnosoma > Gymnosoma rotundatum. The sequence continues at coordinate 47,862,105 of OU744338.1, forward strand.
ACACATGGGGGCCACCGCTTTTCTCGAAATAGTTATAATTAAAGTCTAAAAGTTGTTTGTAAAGTTTTTTTTGGTATCTTTTAATTTAATTAATTTTTATTATTTTTTTTTTTTTGAGCGTGGCTCTTTCCATTTAAAGTAAATATTTATGATCGTGTTACTTGGTAACTGTAATAAGAAGCACCTGAAACTTTTATTCAAATAACTCTTGTTATAATACATAATGTAGCGTTTATTCCCTGGATGGATGTAATAAGTTTGGCATCTCCTTTTGTAGAACTAAAGAATTATAAGTTGACGAGCAAAAATTGTTTGTACAAGAAACTTTCTTATTAATATATATACTCTAACGAGATACTAGATGGATTTGGGCACTAGCTTTACTAGGAAACTGTAAGGGAAGGAGTCTTCAAATTTTCTACAAGTAACTTAAATATTAGTATGTATAATCAAATAAAAAAACTGGCTGGATTGGCGGAGTGAAGGTGAAACGATAATTCTTATTGGGGCAGCGAATCACACCCGGAACAGCTATTTATACAGGCTGTCCTAAGGGAAGGCGGAGAATAAGAGAATGTTTTATTAAATGTCGGCAGTTACATATGGAATGCAATATGAAATAAATGGCGCCTCTCACATTTTTCATTACATTCTCACATATTTAATGCGGTATTTCATTAATTTAATCACGAATATTTTGTTTGAGTTGCTCAAACATTGTTGCTTCGTTTGCATAAATCTTGCTTTTTAGATATGTCCACAAAAAAAAACTCCGGAGTAATAAAATCAAGCGACTTGTTGTGGAGAGACGTCTCGCAGCAATTCTATTGTAATCCTGGCTGTATGCGATATGACGCATTCTTGTTGATACCACAGTTTAATCAAGCCCAAAGAATGCATTATGATTTTTTTTTCTATTAAAATCTGGACTGTTATGGGCGAGCTGTAACATCCAATTGGCGTATATACGGCGGCGTAAATGGTCTTGTAGAGGAAGCTCTTGTGTCACGTGAATCTCAAATGGAAACAAATGCAAATCCTTGTCCAAAATTGTGGCGAAAGTTGTTCTTTGAAGACCAAGCTCCTGACACAGCGTTGAATCGAGATTTATGGATATTTTGAACACTTTCTTGAGCAACAGCAATGTTTTCAACCGATCTTGCAGTACGTGGTGGTCCATGCTTGAGCCTATCACCTACGGACCCTCTTTCTTCGAAATGATTCACTACACGATAAATAGTGCTTCTCCCAAAAATTTAACGATTAAAACACGTGGGTTTATCGAGTATTTTTTTATTATAAATTTGCACGTGTCTACTTTACGACTGCCAAATATGAACAGTCAAGACTAATATTTACGAAAATAGCAGCAAAACAGAGTAGTATACCATCCCGGCGGAAACCCTGTAATAAATCGAAATTGGATTACAAAGAATTTTCTTTTCAATAATTAAGGTCAAATAAAAGACTTTTGTCTCAAATTGAATTTCTTCCCCAAGAGCTTAGCGATTTTACAATAAAACTATTTTTTAATTAATTAATGCCTTAACTTTAAAATTTTTATTTAAATTCGTAGTTTTGCACATATGAATATATGTGCTTCTATTTACAATAAACCCTTCATAATTTTGTGATTGCAATTTTTTAGAATTTCCACCAAAAACCAAATGCCAAGCAATTTAAACATAAAAAATCACAGAAGAAAAAAAATAAATTGCCATAGAAAACTTGTAAACCGACACTTAAAAAGCAGGGCATTTAAATCGCCAGCAAACTGTTACATTTTTACTTTTAACGTTTGTATTTTATTACCTGTTTTGAATTTTTTTTTCTTTAATTTTTTCAACCCATGAAACTAAATGCCACAGCCTTGATATTGAATTGTTAAATACAATTTGATCGTTTGCTTTGTTTTTTTTTATATTTGTGTAACTTATAGATGTAAATTTGCTTTTATTCAAATTATTGTTGTTGCAAAATAACTAATATTTTGTGCTTTTAGTTATTGAGTTAAATGAATTTTTTAAAAGCTTTAATTAAAATAAATTATTTTTAAACAAAATACATTTAAGATTTATTTGAGAATTTAATTTAAAAGAAATAACTATTTAAAAGGTGTTATAAACCGTAAAGAGTCGCCACTTTCATATAAAAAGAAGTAGGAGTGCTATATTCGGCTATGCCTAATCTTATATACCCTACACCACATAAGTAAATTTAGTTTAGTGAAGTAACTCCAATCAAAAAAAAAAAAAACAAATAATGGGGTGACAGATAATTAAAAAATAAAAAAAGTGGAATTGCATATATATAATTTTACATAAAAATGACATCGGACCTTAATGGGTTAAGTATTTTTAAAAACTTAAATATTTCTTTAAAGATCTCTTTATAAGCTTTTTTATGACACCCATATTGATATTTTAAAAAAATATGTTGCACAATCGTACTTTTCTATGAAAAGTTCAGAGGTTCATAACTCGTAAAATATGGGCGAGCGCCAATTTTTTCAATTGATGTTTTTATCTTATTTTTTATTTCTCTATCACTCCATATATTTATTTTTTTATTGGACCTATTTTATTGTTTCAAATGACATGAAAAAATTAGAGGTGGGCGTGGTGCTTTGCCTGCTGTCTCGGAGGACATGGACCGTTCATGCTGATTACTAATAGCACCTCTTTCGACCCTATGTCTGATCGACTGACATATTTTTTTAATTAGCTGATCTTGTGCCTCAGTAAACTTGATTTCAACACCAACACGGACGGACAGACAGACATCTCTGAATCGATTTTACTATGCATAAGAAGTCAGAATATATGTATATACTTTGTGGCGTCGGAGATGGATATTGTTGAAATTGAATACGGAACGTCAAATTTATTATGGTGAAGGGTATAAAAAGAAGGATGTTATCAATTCGTCTGAATGATGCTTTTTTATATTTGTAACCGCACAACTCAGTCATTTCTGAACCAATTTTGAATATTTTTTCTTTATTTGAAAGGTAACGCCAATCTGTAGGTTCCGTTTTAAATAGAGTTCATTATTTTAATAATTAAAAGGTGCTCCAAATAATATTTACTTTTTTGCGTACCGTATGAACCGTAAAGGGGCTGTAAACGTAAAAAAATGCTGTCATAACTGGTTTAAACAATCAGCTTGATACTGGAACAGCGTCTACAATGTTGTAAGAAAAGAGTATGGAAGAATAAAAATTGCGTTCTTGGCCAGACCGATAGTTGGCAGGAAGAAAAAAAAAACAAATGTATATCACGATTTTGTTGTATGTGGACTTCGTCTAACCCATTTAATGTCCCTATTGCGGTTGTCGACTTTTTAAATAATTTGGTCGTCGCTTATAAATTGGCATTGCAATTCTCAACTCAAGTCATTATTGACTTTTTACTTGTGCTCACTGTTTTTTATTGTACGAGGGCTACTCTATATATTTCTGGTCTAATAGTGAAAATGCAAATATTTATAATCAAAAATGATTTTATTGTTTTTCAAAGTATTCTCCAGCATGCGCTCAAACCAGTTGTCGAAGCACTTTTTCCACTCCTCTAAAACATGGTTTTTGAACACTTTAACAGCTTCTTCTGGCGACGAAAATCGTTGACCACGCATCTTGATGTGCGGTAACAAGAAGAAGTCATTAGGTGCCAAGTCAGGGCTGTACGGCGGATGACCCATTAATTCGACGTTTTGGCCGGTCAAAAACGCTCTGGTTTGAGCCGATGTGTGGGAACTCGCATTGTCATGGTGAACAATGATTCGTCTTCTCTTGTTGGTTTTTCGAATTTTTCCGATGGCTTCAGGCAAACAAATTGTAGTGTGCCACTCAGAAGTGACCGTCCTACGTTGCTTAAGCGGAACAGTCGCCACATGACCAGTTTTGCCGAAGAAACAGGCGACCATTTGCTTCGAAGTGCTTCTTCCACGAACAACTTTCGTTGGATTTTGCTCGTCTTTGAAGACCCACACGGTCGATTGTTGTTTCGTTTCGGGCTCATACGCATAGATTTATGATTCGTCACCTGTAACGATCTTATAAACGTCTTTTGAAGCACCGCAATCTTATTTTTGCAACATTTCTTTGCACCAATCGACACAAGTCTTTTTTTGGGCGACTTTAAAATTGTGCGGGATCCAACGAGAACAAACCTTTTATACGGCCAGGTGTTCATGCAGTATCGAATGTATGCTGGTAGAAGAAATTTCCAAGGGTGTCTCTATCTCTCGGTATGACGCATGTCGATCTTGCATTATGAGTTCACGCACGGCATCAATGTTCTCTGGCACTACAGCCGTTTTGGACGACCTTCACGGAATTCGTCTTTGAGCGAGCTTCGGCCACGATTAAATTCATTATACCAATTTTTCACAGTGCTATAGGATGGTGCTTCATCGCCATACAAAGATTTAAGTTCATCAATGCACTCTTGTCATGATAATCCACGTCGAAAGTTGTGAAAAATGATGGCACGAAAATGTTCACGAGTCAATTCCATTTTTTTTTTCTATATTAATTTTTTCAAGTCACTGTTAACAACACAAATAATGGTCGTACGTCAAAACGTTTTGAGTACGTTTATGCTTAAAAATGACAAACTTTCCAATGGAAATGTCAGATTGCACTTGGCAGCACTCAGTGTTGCCAGGCCAAAAATATATATAGCGCCCTCGTATTGTCATTCTCAACTACGCACAAGTTTGTTTGACAAAAACGATTAATATACACAACTGCATACTAGAAGTTGGGCTTTTGTACGTTACAGTTTAATACAATATTAAGTCCAGAAAAATGGAGAATTCCTAAGTAAAAAAATATTTTGTGCTTAATTTTACAGTTTCCCAACATCTAGACATACGTATATGTAATAAAACTGTAACGGAGTCATTTCTGAACATTAAATATTTTTTGAAAGTTTTGATGTTGCTGTAGATGGTAATGGAAATGGAATACAATACACCTATTTTTAAAATTTTTGTCTACCGGTCTGTGAACTAAATATTGTGAGGACGTCCCTTAAAACCTTGAATACTTCTTTTTCGTAAAAATAGGTCTGTAGAGAGAAAAGCGATAAAAGTGTGAAGGCAGCCAATATGACGTATAATGGTACTAAAACATTTGTCTGCATATTTTATTTTTGTAAATGGAAAATTTTTAACACTGTCTACAGAACTCTATAATAACTTCGTTTTCATCTTCATAAAGAAATCTACACTTATATCCATTTTAATATAACACTTAAACAGTTTTTTTTTGTTATATATTTTCTTAACTTTTTGCATGACATTTGTCTGGTTTGCTGTCAAACTGGATATTTTAGGTTGGTAACGCCATAAAAATTTCAACTGAAAACAGTCACAATACAACAAAATAATTTGGTGGTGTCAGAGTTGGGTCGACTCTTAGACAATCAGTTTAGTTGAGAACGACAGTAGGGGTATAATATTGATTCCTCGCATTCTTCTTTAAAAATTAATTAGTTAAATAGATCATGTATTCCACCTATGGTAGATAGATGAGAAAATTGCTGATGACGGATGTACCGATCCAGAAAATGCAGCATTACTTTTCTGTTTTCTTTGGAAAACGTGGTCATATATTTGTAAATTTAAATTTATTTAATTAAATAATTTGCAAGTGGCCATGCATAAAACAAAAAAAATTATTGTAGTCTTCTGTGATATTTTATTTTTCTTTTAACTGTAAAAAGAGCTAGAAAAAATTCAGCCCGATAGTGGATACAGAAAAGTAAAATCATTGTTGATTTTTATTGATTTTTGCTGAAAACTTTAATTTTTGTCCTTACCATATTATTTGCACAAAAACCCTTGATTTATTTAACACTTTTCTGAGAAGAAATGTTTGCTGCAGAGCTAAGTAAGCGGTACTGAAATGGCCATCGAGACGTGCTTGCAACTTCAATAATCAATATCGGTGATTTAATAACTTAATCGATATAAAAAATAGCACAATAGTTTTTAAAAGTTAATTAATATTTGTATTTTTTTTATCTTGAAAATCATAAGAAATCAAATAAAAATGAATTTAAGCCAAAATTAATTTTAATTCATTTTTATAAAAATTTAAACTTTATGGGAGTAGCAAAATAGCAATGAGCTAAGTCTAATTTATTTTTATATTTGTAAAGTGAAAACATTTAAATTATAAAAACGCTTTAATAATTTTTTGTGTTAATTAATAAAGAAATAAAAAATTAATTTAACTAAATTGTCGCACTTACTCATTTAATACAAAAATAGTTGATTGGAGCTAATAAACTAAAAAAAGTTGGTTATTTTCTAATCTTTTGTTTTAAATTTAATTGGCCATTATAAAATGCTATAAAAAATCTAACTTTCTGATTTAAAGTCATAAATATAAACAATCCATTTTATAAAACCTTGACACTTTGAAAAATTTAAGTTTTATTTATTTTTTATCATTTAAAACATTTTAACAGTTCAACAGTTCCATCACTTATTCATTTTTTAATTTATGTGTTGAAATATTTTAATTTGGTGGCAGATGTTTTTTTTTTTAATTTTCTCATATAAATTACTTGTGTCTTTTTTTTGTGGCTTAAAGTTCGAAATAACTCAACTGTCTAATTTTATTTGAATGTAACATTTGATACTTAACTAAGCAACTAACATTTTAATTTAATTAACACAAATTTGTAGTTAAAGCAAATTTCCTAACGTCAATATTAATTAAGCAGCTTTCAAATAACTATAAAAGTTTTTGTTTGCAACATTTGCAATTTAGAGTTTTTCTATAAAAACAGATCTATATTATTTATCTTTTAATTTGTAGACTCAACTGAAAGAAACATATCAAGTTGTTCCGCTTGAGTGGCTTGTTGCAATTTAACTTAATAAATAATTAATAAAATTGTGGACACATTTATGGCATAAACGCACTTATTTGGGAACATTTATATCTTTCTTATTCGCGAATTATATATTTTATTAAATAATTAGTATTAATCAAACAATTGCGACATGATTTGTCATGTCAAAAATAAAAAAATATTTATATTTTGTAGTTATTGAACTCTTCGACAGCAGACTGATTTATATTTAAACATATTTCATTAAATAACCGTTATTATATTTCAATAAAACCTTACGACTTTAATTTTGCTTGATAGCAAACTCAACAATTGTAGTCTTTAAGCAGTTACTAGCTGCTTAATATGAACATTCAGACGGAAACCCTATCGTTCATATAATTAAAAAAAATCCAAGTAACAATTGATATGTATAGTTCTATTGGTGATTTATGAGAAAAAACTTACAGACTATATCGAAGCATGTCCTTTTTAATATTTTTATTATTTATTTATTTTAAAATCAAACCTTAATAACAAATTTAAAAAAAAACAGGTAAAAAAATATTGACTCTACAAGAAGAGATAAAATGTGAAATTAGTTATTGCAACCTTAAATCATTTCTGTACAAAAAAAAAAAAAAAAAAAAAAAAAACAATTCGTGGCATTATTTCAGAATTAATTTTTACAACTTACTACAAATTAGAACTCTTTTTTTACCAGCAAGCTTAAAGATGCAATTTTATGTTTCTATCTTGAAAAATAATAATATTCCGCACTGAATAAGTTTTTACTTTAATTGTTAAAACAATTCCGAATTTTTAAAAACCTTTTAACTACTAAAACCATTTTTTTTCTGCTCTTGCCATAATTTTACCATATAATTATAATCTTGAAAAAAAAAGTTAACAGAGGAAACATTTGTCATACATTTTTCTTTTTGTAGCATTAAGGCAAATTTTTTAATATGCAAAATCTCCCTTCGGCGTCTATCGGCTCCATTTCATATGTAATTCAACTTTTTTGTCTTTGAATGAATTCTAATGATCAAAATGACAACCTTTTTTCAATTGTGCTTTGCACTTTTGTGGCCGTTTGTTGACTCTCGTGCTTTAGTCAGCCTTTACTTTCAATTGTGTTGATATCAGACTAACGCCTGGTAAATTTCGAATTTTATGGAGCACTTGATTTGTCCTCCTTGAAGAAAAAAATCATTATTTGATCTGGTTTTTTTTTAAAAGTAGTATAAGTCCATTTTTTCTTATATTGAGATATTTAAGGGTTTGCGTTTAAGTGATGTTTTTTCACTATACACCTTTTAAATTTTATTATGAAATAAAAATTACTAAAATTATTTAAAAAACAACCAAAATTTTTTGGTCCACATAGAATTTTGCCACATTCAAAGATCACATTTTAGAAGAAATAAAAACGGAAGCAAATCTTAGTCCATATTTTTATAGACATAAGATTTACTAAAATAAATTGTTTTGTAAAAAGTAACAATATAAATGAAGACATTTATATAAACGAATAATTAAATTCATTAAGAGTTTATTTTAGTTATTTTAAAAGTATAAAAATGCAAATTACTTTGTCTTTAAATAAGAAAATAAATATTTTATATGTAAGTAGGTGAAAAGGTATTCATGGTGAATAGGCGGTATATAATGTAATAAACTTGTATTATTTTATTTTTCTCTTGTTATACTCCATGAAGTTTCGTAAAGTGTTAACAAATTAATTTTGATTGGTGTTTTTGGTCTTCACTTTTTTCCCCCCAAAAAATTGTTTTGAATGTAGTATTTCCTTCAACACTTCAGAATTGTAAAGCAAAACCTGTTTTTGTTTATTTTATGTCAAGATATAACTCTATTGAAATTGTGATTCCAACTATGGAGAGAAGGAGTCTATAGCTCATTAAACTTACCGTTAACTTAGTTTTTTGAAAAAGTAGACATATACCACTTTAAAAAAAACATCTCATTTGTTTGTAGTTTTACAGTTTTCTTATTAGGGATCAACATTGTTGAAAAGTACCATTTTAATGAAGAAATAGAACTATTTTGTTCTGTATGGCTTAAGATCATTTGTGGGCTATTGGATAGTTCTTCGTCTGCGCATTAAAACGAATAAAAAACATTCAAATACTAAAATAAAACTAATTACCTTTTTTTCTACTTATTATCGACCAGAATAAAATCTTTGCGATAATAATTTAACGCGAGCGTTAGGTCTTGTTTTTGATAGCATCTACTAAATACAAGGTGTCCGCCGGAAAACTATACTACTAACAGCAATTTCATTGTAATCCTGGCTGTATGCGATGTGGCACAGTCTCGTTGATACCACATGTCAATCAAGCCCAAACTTGAAGTTATGGCATTAAAAAGTTGTCAATAACATCATGATATCGCTCACCACTCGCAGTAAGGTACGAGGGCTGCTATATATATTTCTGGCCTGGCAACGCTGAGTGCTGCCAAGTGCAATCTGACATTTCCATTGGAAAGTTTGTCATTTTTAAGCATAATCGTACTCAAAACGTTTTGACGTACGACCATTATTTGTGTTGTTTACAGTGACTTGAAAAAATTAATATTGAAAAGAATGGAATTAACTCGTGAACATTTTCGTGCACAACTTTCACAACTTTCGACGTGGATTATCACGACAAGAGTGCATTGATGAACTTAAATCTTTGTATGGGCGATGAAGCATCATCCTATAGCACTGTGAAAAATTGGTATAATGAATTTAACCGTGGCCGAAGCTCGGTGGTCCAAAACCGGTTGTTGTGCCAGAGAACATTGATACCGTGCGTGAACTCATAATGCAAGATCGACATGCGACATACCGAGAGATAGAGACATCCTTGGACATTTCTTCCACCAGTATACATTAGATACTGCATGAACACCTGGCCGTAAAAAAGGCTTGTTCTCGTTGGATCCCGCACAATTCAAAAGACGTTTATAAGATCGTCACAGGTGACGAATCTTGGATCTATGCGTATGGGCCCGAAACGAAACAACAATCAACCGTGTGGGTCTTCAAAGGCGAGCAAAATCCAACGAAGGTTCGTGGAAGAAACACTTCGAAGCAAATGGTCGCCTGTTTCTTCGGCAAAACTGGTCATGTGGCGACTGTTTCGCTTGAGCAACGTAGGACGGTCACTTCTGAGTGGTGCACTAAAATTTGTTTGCCTGAAGTCATCGGAGAAATTCGAAAAACCAACAAGAGAAGACGAATCATTGTTCACACATCGGCTCAAACCAGAGCGTTTTTGACCGGCCAAAACGTCGAATTAATAGGTCGTCTACCTTACAACCCTGACTTGGCACCTAATGACTTCTTCTTGTTTCCGCACATCAAGAAAAACATGCGTGGTCAACGATTTTCGTCGCCAGAAGAAGCTGTTGAAGTGTTCAAAAACCATGTTTTAGAGGTGTCTCAATCGGAGTGGAAAAAGTGCTTCGACAACTGATTTGAGCGCATGCAAAAGTGTATAAATTATGCTGAAGAATACTTTGAAAAACAATAAAATCATTTTTGATTATAAATATTCGCATTTTCACTATTAGGCCAGAAATATATAGAGCAGCCCTCGTACAAGGATTCCTCCTGACCAAATTGCACACCAGACTGTCACTTTTAATGGGTTCAAAGCTAAGTGATTTGTGGTTTTATCCAGAACCGACTATTCTGTTTATTTACATATCGATGAAATGAAAATGTGCATCGTCAGCCATCATGATTTTTTCATTAAAATCGGGCTGTCATGGGCGACTTGTAACATCCTATTGGTATATGTACCGCGGCCTAAATAGTCTATTGGAAAAAGCTCTTGTGTCAACTGAGTCTTAAATGGAAGCAAATGCAAATCCGTGTACAAAATTGTGGCCAAAGTTGATCTTTGAAGAACAAGCTCCTGAGAACGGCGTCGAATTGAGGTTGATGGATTGTTTTGAACACTCTCTGAAGCAGCAGTACTGTTTTCAGCCGATCTTGCAGTACGTTGTAGTCAATGTTTGGGCTTATTACCTACATACCCTCTTTCTTTGAAATCATTCAGCCCACGACAAATTGTGCGTATTGTTTCTTCCAAAAATTTTACGTAACTTTTTCCTCGTCATAGTAATAGATGATTGATTTAAAAAAAAATGTTTTAACGATTTAAACACGTTGGTTTATCGAACTTTTTTCCATAATAAATTTGCCACGTACCCACTTCACAACTGCCAAATATGAACTGTCAAGACTAATGTTTACCAAAATAGCGGCAACACAATGTATACCTTCCTGGCGCACGCTCTGCACAACTGCATAGTCTTTGTACAAAATTGCCCATTGAAAAAAGACATGGCCTGTTACACCCCCTAGATCCTCCTCAATTAGGAGCTAAAATATTTACTTTTAACTAACTCTATTAAAATTAGATCAACCGCTTAAACGTGATCAAAGTGTTTTTACTTCGGACAAACATGAAAATAAATTATGTAAGTCTTTTATTGATAACATTTTAAACTTTTGCTTTTCTTTTACAATTTTAGGCAAATTGGTTTAAGGCCACACAATACTGTCGCTACCATGGCATGCACTTGGCCAGTATATCATCACAAGAGGAGAACGATAGACTGGAAAAACATATAAGAGATTTTGGTATGTATCTCAAATCATTACAATAAGAAAAAGAAAATTTTTTTCTTTATAACACCTTTTAAGTATTAAAGTTTAACGAAACTTAAATAAGATTTATAAAAAAAAGTTGATTGCATAATAAGCAATATGTTGCTGCATGCAATATTGGATAAAAATGCCAAAAATATATTACAACAAGCCTTTCTCTGTTTCCACAATTTAACTTTCGCATTAAAAATGTTACGAAACAAAAACCATTTAATTTCTGTATTTGGTTTTTATTTAACAATTTAAAAAATGCAATATAAATGACGTTTTAGGAAAAAAAACTAAATTAGGTTACAATTGATACATGAAGTAAAAATTCAAATTTACTTGTTCATGCCCTCCCTCACCAATCGAGTGTAAAAGAAAAATGTTTGAAAAACGAAGCAAAAGTAAAAAAAAATGTTTCATTTCGCTAACAGCAACATTGAATGATAGTTATGGATTGCAACAGGGTGTTGCACAAGTTAAGACGTATTTATTTTAAAGAATAAGAAAAGCATTTGATGGTTTTTAATTTATATTTAAGACAATGTTCCCTCTCTGCAGCTAAAAGAGAAGTATATTTTGACTGTTTTTATACCCTTCACACAAAAAGTGGAAAAAGGGTTTAATTAAGTTTGCCATTTCATTTCTTATTTCTACAATATTCATTTTCTGAGTTCTTATGCATAGCAATGTCTGTCTGTCCGTCCATGTTAGTATTCAAATCAAATTTGCCAAGGCGCTGGATGAGGTAGAGATAATTTAAATATGCCAATTGATCAGACATAGTTCGAATGAGTAGCTATTGCAAATCAACATGTTCTTCGAGACAGCTGGCAAAAAACCACGCCTGCCTGTAATTTTTCCATATTATTTGGAACAATGAAGTAACTCCAGTCAAAAAAATATCTATATGTATACATATTTTCCGAGTTTTGGCCCTCTAAACTTTTTTTTTAAATATGTATCATTATGGCTATCATTTAAAAGCTTTCGAAGAGATTTTTAGGGAAATTAAGAGCCGCTGACATTTTTATATAAAATTATATATTTTTCTTATTTTTGATTGGAGTTGCTTCACTGATCTAGATTAACATATAGGCAAGTATATTTAGGTTAGGTCAGGCAGGCGGCTGTGTCACCACAGCCAACTTGGGTCCATTGATTGGTACCTTTGTGCTACCCGCTGTTAGTAGGGAGAGAGGAGAAGATGCATAGAGAGAGAGAGAAGATTAAGGCAGAAGTAGAAAAGAAATGGTGATGAAGAGATGAGAAAGACAGAGGAGTAAAGACAGAAGGACCACGGGTATGAGAATACGGAGAAGATCCGATAAAAATGCAGAGAAGAATCCGCCAAGTAAGGCCACAGTGTGCGCTCATCCCTCTGAATGAGTCACGATGTCCAGTTGTAGGATAGTAAACCACCCACTGTACCTTAAGAAGGAACTAAACCTACCTGGACCCATTGACGATATATCAAATATAGTACCGTTGATTGAGATATCTCAGCCGTGTACACCCAAGCACAGGGCATTGACAGACAAGGTGTACCACTGTCTCCTCTTCCTCCTGGTTCTGACAACTTCTGCAGAAGTCCTTATAAGGTATACCCATTCTCTTAGCATGGGTCCCAAATAGACAGTGCCCAATGACCGCAGCCACTAAGTCTCGCAGACGAACCTTCGGTAGCTATAGTAGTGCAACTGCCCTGCCTCGATCCAAAGAGGACCAGATTGTTCTAGCGGTCGAACACGTTGACTCGTGGGACCATCTGATCTGGGCCAGTTCGTAGAGAGCAGCGTCGACGCACTGTCCGCAAGCAGAGAAGATTTCAATGGCACATTCGTCAAGCATTGTACTCTTCTTCGCCAAGGCTGCTGTAATCTAGGTGGTAAGCACCTGTAGTCTAGGTGGTAAGCTCCTAGACTACAGCAGCTGCAACGAGGTTGCCCAAAACGGTATATAAGATTCTGTATCTAAATTTTCTTATTTTCTTTGGAAAACGTACGCATATATTTGTAAATCATTTTTCTTTCTAAAATTTTTTAGAAATTAAATTAAAAAAAGCTAAGCCGAAAATAGTAGATTTGGATTAGTTTTTAAAAAATGTATAAATACATATTCTAATTATAGAGAAAAGACCATTTATACCTTTAGGTTTCTGCAATCTTCGTTAGTATTGTTTGTGTCATACTAAACAGTCAGTTTAATCCTGTTAGTGGCAGTGTATTATGAAGAGTTTTCGGCCAATAAAGCACCTAGAACACTATATACGAGTATTTTTAAGAACTGAAAGCTTAGCCGTTTTTTTCGAGAAAAATAATTCTAAACGATCGAAATCTACATTAAAAATTTTAGCTTAAATTTTTCTGAATGGAGTTTTTAGGTTTGTAGTGTGACTTCTTTGCATTAAATAAATAGGTAATGCTAACGTTAAAGTAACCATGACCTAAGATGTGCAAACATTATGTCTTTTACTCAATATTTTGATATTAATTCGCTCATCGTTATGTTAATGTGACAGGTCCTTTTCATATAACAGCACATATGTATGACCATTTTTGTGACAGTTGTCCTCATTTTAGGAGTTGGAAAAATTAAGTTTTTATTAATTAATGAAATTTTACTTAATTTTCGGCTTTTTGGTTCTTTTTAATTAATTTCTAAACATTTTTAGATAGAAAAATTATTTACAGATGTATGCGGACGTTTTCCAAAGAAAACAAGAAATATTAGACGCTAGTTTTTATTAATTAACACACACTCTTTACCCTTAAATTTTCAAATTAAAAAAAATTCTGTGTTCGTTTTTTATTTTATTATTTTTTTTTTGTACTTTTTCTCTTCACTTTTAACAAATTTAAAATCTCCTTTGGAAACCTTCTGTACGAAAATACATTTAAATGGCGTTAAAAAGTCAATGCTCTAAAATAGGTTAAACAGCTGTAAAGTTTTGTACACAAAAAACATATTTACATTCATTCATTCATATGTTCATACTTAACTAGGTTTATGTATGATTTTTAGCATGAATGCATTTTTAGTTAATACAGTTACAACTTGAAATAGAAAAATTGAAAAAATGAAGCATAACTTCAATAACGATATTGTCAAAGGTGTAAACATTTGCACATACATAAAAATATTTACATAGAAGTGTATAAAGTATACATGATTAAATTGCTAAAGTAATACCCGGAAATATAATTTCAGAGAGAAATGAATAATCAACTTATTTATTTAAAGCATCTTAAATTACAATAATAATAAAACATAAAAAAATTATAAAAAGAAAATAAAGAAAAAGAAAAAAAAAAGAAACCTTAAGAACAATATTGAAACTATTAGAAGTTGCTTGAAATTAAGTCTTCTATACATCAGGCCAAATATCAAAAGTTAAAAAAATATTTAAAAAAAAACGTAAGTATTTAAAATATTTTTAATTTCACAAAAAGGAACACGAAATGAAATAGAAAGCTTTACAATAACTTAATAAATTGAAGATATTACAGTTGTCTTGATATCAAGTTTTCACTAAATTCAAATTTCAAGTTTAAAAAAATACTCTTTTAGCAAGTAGTAAAAAATTATTCGATTAATCCGCCAATTTTTTTTTTAATTTTAAGTAAAAGTATTTATTACTGTAGCATTTATTAAACATAATTGTTCGATTAATATTTGAAAAATAATCAAGTAATATTCGAAGCTCTTGTTCAATATCCAAAGTGTGAAAGTCCGTTCTTTATCGCCTTATCTCTAGAACAATAACAGCTAGACACTTCAGATTTTATTGTGTATCCTATAATATTATATTGTCATAATTTCTCGTTGAAAATATAAAGTGCCTGACTAGTTGAAAGTCCGTAGAACGCGTTCTATGCGTATACGCTTTTTACGCTTTTCATACTTTTACGCTTTCTATACTTCTTAAACTTCAAGTAACATGCAACGCTTTTTATGCACCAAGTTTTTGTTTTGATCAGCTGTAGTGTAAACATTTTTATCTAAAGAAATCATTCACCCTTATTCCAGTTGTCGGCGTCGTCACATATCAATGTTGATATGTGTCGACGCATTCGATTAGTTATTCTACTTGTCGTTATTGACACTTATAGATTACGGCCTAAAGATTTTTTCTATTCTATAACAAATGTGACGACGATATTGTATTGACGTGGCTCTGTTTTTTGTCGTCGCCTTTTTGCATAACGACTGGAAGTGATTTAAACCAAATATAACATTGAAAGTGTATAAAAGTGAAGGTTACAAATGCAAATCAATTTGAAAAATAGAAAAAATTTTGCAGAGGCACTGCTTCATGCAATTTTAAAGAAAAATGGGAAGAGATTGGAAAACTTCTAAACTCTTGGTCCGCCTAGAAGATTAGCAAATGAATGGCAAAAGGTAACAAAATAAAGAATTAAATAGGGATTTATAAAAAAAAAGTTTGTAAAAATTACGTTTAGGGTATAATAAAATTTAAAATTCATAGTGAAAAAAAGATGGTTGCCAATAAAGCAGAATGTAAGGCCACTGGCGGCGGAATGTTTAAACAGTTTTCAATCACTCCGCTGGAAGAAACTGTGGCAAACCTTTTTAACTTCCAGAAGCATTTGAATCCTGAAGGAGCAGTTCAAGGAATCCAAACGGCTGACATGGGAAACGATTCTAATGACATGGAACTTGCTGAAGTCAAATTTGTAGCAGGCAAAACATATGCACATACTTGCGAAACGGCAAATTAAAAATATAGCAATTCTGCCTTAAAAGTTTTCTTTCCAACAAAAGTTTTTTCTTGTTTTATCATCAACTGAATCGCAATTTCCTTCATTTATAGAAAACATTTTAGCATTAAAGTATCAAACACAAACAAAATTTTACAAAAAACTTGGGGATGTGCATTTTCTTTTCATAATAATCGATAAACAGTCGACGCCGTCACAGGAATGTTATAGAATGCAAAATTTTTATTAAATTGATGCGACATTGATACGAAGTGATATTGATACCAAAACGACGACGACGACGACGACACCGACAACTAGAATAAGGGTGATTTTTGGAAAAATGGAAAGTGTAATGTTTAAAAAATGTATGGTATATATTGAGTTTATGCACATAATATTTTGTGTAACAAGGACCTATGAAAATCTTCAGAAGCAAAGGGAACGGTTTTTGCATTTGCATTAAAAACTTTATAAAATAAATAACACATTAGGGATGAAACTCAGTGCGTAAAAGTATTCGATAGCAAAAACACTAGTTTTTTCTTGATGAAAGAGTTGTTATAAATTATTAATATTAACGTATTTTTTTCTGAATTTATTTTTAAACTTTACTAAAAAAGGTTTTTTTATTAAAAAGCCTTTTTAAAACAAAAAAAAAAAAAAAAATAAAAAACAGAAAAAAGTAATCATTAACACAACAAGATTTATCGATACCATTGACAATAAAATATAATTTACCGTCCTTAGATATCAAAAACAGCTGACATTTTTTCATGACGCTTGCGAAGCGTAGAAAAGTAAACGAACATCTTGCAATCTACGCGTTCATGCTTTTTACGCTTTGTGCTGTGTAAGTTATCACAAATATTTACATTGATTCTACTCTTTTAGCAGACGCGTATAAAGCATGTACGCATAACACGCATGCTATGGACTTTCAGTTTAAGGGCCAGTTTCACAATGTCGCAACGAATGATTGTCCCATCGTGAAACTGGCCCTTAGTGTTCAAATCTTTAAACTAAAAGTTAATTCATAAAAGTCCAGTCAAAGCTAAACCAAATTCTAGTTTTCAAATTTGATAAGATATAATGAGCATCTTGGATTTATGCATCTGAGAAAAATAGTGTCCCTCTGTCTCAAACGGATATGCCCCCAATGTTGTAAGATGTTCCGAGCGAGGGGATTCGGGTGAGTTTCTAGCTACTTAAATAATGGGCCGAATGTATATTACTGTTTTTAATATACCATGGAGTGGCAGTTATCTATCGTAAAATTTTTTTGAAGGCATTGAATTTTCTCTATATTTGAGACGGAGGCGGTGCCCAATAACTGGATACCATACACTGAGTTGTAGAGTAAAAGCTTGCAATAAAGCCGAAGGATGATTGGGTTTCTACCAATGAGCCAATGAAAATACGCTGCTTTAAGTTTCAATTGAGTCAGCGTAGCATATATATGTGATTTCCATGTAAGACGACGATCCGAATGAATACAGAGATGTTTAATACGGATTGGTGGCAATGATACCCTACGTAGGGTAAATGTTACGTGGGTTTATTTTTGTTCATTTATTTTTCCACTTGGATGATATGGTGCTGTAGTTGGATCAAGGCATCGTTAGCATATATTGACGTGTGAGTTTAGCTGTTTGTAGGTATATCTGCTGTATATAACACTTTGAGGGTCGCCAGCTCGTATTGGTTGAGGAAGGCATTAATAATCTCCTTCTTTAATCATAAACTGTCTATTGATTATGTAAAAATATAAAATCCCTTTTATTTTTGATTTTATTTTTTGTAATTGTTATTATATTAGAAAGCATACAGTCTGTTAACTATATCAAATGATTTTAAGAAACAGTTTAAGAGATGAGAAGATTTTTATAAACATCTCTATGGGGACACCCTTTATTGGTTTGTACTTGCGGTTATTCCGGATGTAGTACTATAAAATCTTTCTTTATTTCAAATGGTTTTACGTTGCGGTTCGAAAGACAAACCTTTATACGCATAACTTATGTGGAACACTATGTAATTCATATTCGTCAAATTAACATTTAATTCAAATAAAACAAGGCTGTGCCTAATCTTATACACCCTTCACCATGTATGTTAATCTAGTTTAGTGAAGTAACTCTAATCATAACAAATATTGGGGTCACAAAGAATTAAAAAAATAAAAAATAAGCATTTTTAAAAAGTTTTAGTATTTCCTTAAAGATCTCTTCAAAAGCTTAAAATAATGCCCATATTGATATTTAAAAAAATTTTAAAATTTCAAAGGCGAGTCACACATTTATTTGTGTTTTTTTTTTATTGGAGTTACTTTATTGTTCCAAATGACATGAACAAATTAGAGGTAGGCGTGGTGTTTTGCCTGCTTCATCGAAGGACATGGATCGATAATGCTAATTTCGACACGATATCTCATATATTGACATATTTATTTATTTATTTTTTTTTTTAAATCAAGTTCGCCTCGGCAACGCTAATATGGACTTCGTTATGCATATACTATACAAATTTATACATACCCTTTTTCCAAATTTTTGTGACGAAGGGTATAAAAAAAATAGCTTTTTTTATTTTTTTAAATTTTAGAGGCCATAACAATGCACTTTCTGGGAATATTTACGGTTCTAGAAAAGGAGGCCCATCATAGGCGGACAGACAATGTAGCATTACATTGGTTACGCTCAAACCCTTTGGACGAAAACACTTAATAAAAGTTTAACTCAAAGTTGTGAAAGAAGACAAGGTATATTAAATAGGTATTGTGAATTGGACACGTTGATAGAAAGAGCAGATAAATATCGTCTCAAAAATACCGTCTCTTAAATAAAGTCTATGAGGATGGATGGCTACAACAGTCATTCATACATATGTTACTTTTTCAAGGGAAGAAACAGTAATTTTTACAGCTTATTAGTTTTTTTTATCTTTATTGAATACGAAAAGAGCAGAAGAGGTACGTATATATGTTATGAGAGAAAAACAAAAGATTGACTTGCAATTCGAGTTTACGGTTATTTTTAGAACATCATTGCAGTGCCTCTGGTTTGTCGATGCTTATAATAAATTTGTTCTTATTAAAAAATCTCAATACTTAAAGCATACTTTAGATTAACACAAAAATATTTAAATGAGGCATACTTTAGGGCCACGTTAAAGCCTTGCAATCAAATCATAATAAATATTGAAAATCTTGCGGCAAATAATAAAATCTGAAACCTCAGACGCTATGTGATTGTTGTTAACTTACAAACAGTTGCGAACCCTCTGAGCTTTCTTAAGCAACCGTCAAAGCAGGTTACTTTAAAGATATTCGGGTATGTTTTCCACGGGTGATTTCTTAAGAAAATCTAATAGACGTTAAACTATACTAAAATTTTGAATGCTACTATTCGGCATAAGGCAATGTTTGAAAAATGGCCATTACACAAAAAAATACAAAGTTAGCCTTCACGTATAATATGTTTTTAAATCTCACACGACATACGAGGAAGGGTTTGACATATTCAAATACAAAACAAAATAAAATCAAAAAATTAACAACATATGGGAATTTTGATTAGTATATAATAGACAAAAAAAGAATTAAAATTTTCTGCATATTATAAACTGCCAGTAATTTTATAAAGACAAAGCTGATACATAGTACAGGATGGGGTGTGAGATCCAATGAGTTCCTTTGTGGACACATTATGTGCTTTGATAAATGCCGGAATGTATAATTATACGTATTGAAATGCCACTGTCTCATTTGCATCTACTGCGGACAGTGTGGGTAGTTTTATTTTCGAGCTTTCTCGCCAAATGATTTGTCAAATATCGCCTACTATCGTCAATACAAAAAATAAGTAATATATGTGAGTATATATATTATATACTGTTTCATAAATATTAAGTGTGTAGTTAGGGTCACTAAATCTTTTAAAAATTACTTGAACTAAAGAAAATTTAATTCGAAAATTGACAATAAACTTCTGGCAGCCGAGCAAGAATTTCTTTGGGCACTTTTTTAAATTTAGAAAACAACAATTTTTTTTGTAAAATTAACGTATCAGTTATATTTAAAACAGTCTTGTTTAATTCAGTTTAAAAATCAATGCTGTCTATATTCAAAAAACAAATTTTGTAAATGTTTTTCATCCTTCAATTTAAACTGCAGTTTTCAAAGGGTAGTGTACAGCACACTATCCCACACATACCCACTAAACTACAACAGTCTTATTAACAACAATTATTTTTACATTAGATACAGAACGATGAAGAACATATTTTGTAGACCACTGCACGAAAAAACTAGAAATGTCGTTAAATCGAATATATTCAATGCAGCTAAAGAAAATAAATCAAACAAACTGTAAAACAAGTACTGTCAAAAAATAAAGCAGAGTGGATCAAATACATTGAGGCCCCACGTTCCTAACAGAAACAAAAGAATTAATTAATAAATATCCCGGTTTTTTCAAGGGAACTAAGTAGTGGCGCGTAAATTATTATTCGATTCATAACTTTTATTTGTCATTCGTTTTCTGTTTTAGACATCCAAAATCATTTTTACATTTATGACAGTTACGGCCATACCGAAATAAAAGCGGAAAGCGGGATGGTTTCTTCCGCATAGCTTTAACGCTGAAATGCCATACCTAAACAAAAGCGACAAAGCTGTGTTGAAATGATATAGAAATGGAATGGAAATGAAATAGGTTTATTAAATAAAATTTTTACTTTTCCAATGATTTCAATATTGTCTTATTCCGCCAAAATATACTCGCTATATGTCGTATTATACATACAATCTGTGGAGGTCCATAGTTCCGAAACTAAACCCACCCCAAATTTTTTCTCAAAATTGCATTTTACATCCCGTAAATAACTTTTTATTCTTAAACAGAACCAAAAGTTATTTAATTATGTATTATATTATGCTAATATCTTATAAAATTTTCAAATAAAAATGCAATTTATTTGTTAGTTTGAAATAGCAGGTATCTATACATATTTCGCCAGTTGCTAAAGCCAGCTCATCAGGAAATCTTTATCAAATTTAATCAAATAATAATATAAAGATTTATGTATTTTAAAATAAATACTCTTTACATTTGAATGTAGGCACTGCTTTACTTTCCTTCTCAAATTTATTATTCAAACACATTTGCAAATGTATAGAAACAAAGTGTTTAATTCGTAAAATAGGTTGGCTTTAATAGCTCAAATTCCAAAAATTTCCAGGTACCCACCATGTCGCTTTATACTGGAGGAACTCCCTTGACCCCCACTCTTGTTTAGGTATGGCTGTTAAGGTCGATTCTTTGTTTTTATTACACCGCTTTAGTTTTGATTCTAAAAACTGAATTTTGGAAGATTATTAAGATTTAAAATTACTCAGGTCTTTATATGACCAGATTATTATTGGTTACAGTATAAAAATAATGAAATAATTCTCTTTTAAATACTTTAATAAATCCGTTAAAGAATAAAAAAAATTTAAAGAATACTTAAGAAATTTTAATAAATTCGTTTAATTATGACGATGATATGCAACAAAGTAGAAAAAACCCGGAAAAGTAATAAATAAAATATTATATATTCCATAAAAATAATTTAAACATTAATTTAAAAAACCTGTATTTAACAAATTTTATAAATTGAATCAAAACTTAAAATAAAATAATAATTAATTCCAAACTAAAAAACATGTTTGACTCTGATATTGAAAAACAAATTCAATTGTGGCCAAGCATTTACAATATTTTCGTTATAACGATTTTTCATTTTATGTAACCTGCTTTACGAAAAAATATTTATGCATCATCTGCCACACTACACCCAATCACGTTTAAAAAAGGCGTGAGATCTAACGAAAAGATTATTTGACATTGGTTTCTAGTTTGTTATAAATGAAACAGATAATCGTAAAGCTTAAAAAGATAGAATCCTTAGTAACTTTTCATTCACAATTAAGCACTCATTTAAATATAGACTTTTATTAAATCATCTATAATTTCTGTAAGTATATCATTAAGTTCCAGAACCTGTTTACAGGGTTGACACCTAATAACACTTATAAAATGATCGGACGATACTAGAAGTCGATGAAAAACATCTGTATTTATTGCAACTCTATCACACATTTTAGAGAACATTAATACATAATTTCTATAATCTTTATTACCTGCTTCTTCTTCAGAAAGCATGCCAAAAGGAAGTATTGCCGCATCTATGATATCCTTTCCGTGTATCAGTATTTTGGATACTGTTATAATACCAACTATTAAAAAAAATATTATTATTATAAAAATATTCTTCAACTTCAAGGAATTAACTTTTTTACCACATTTTATTATTTGTAGTATAATGCGAAATCGATCAATTAGTTGCACCTCTACACCTGTCACATCGGCAACAAGTGCGAGGATAGAAAAGAGACGCTTGTACGTATTTCTATCGTTAGTAGACGCAGTTCCTTGTTGCACTGCATCCACTCGTATATACACCAGTTCCTTTAAGGCTTTCTGAATTCGAATTATATTTTTAAGCTTTGGACTTTTGTGTTCATCCTTAAGCGCCGACCATCTTTCAAAAGGTTTGTTGTAGGCAATATGAAGTAGGCACTCCATAAATATTATGCGAGCATGTAAGAAGAAAAGAAAATAAACTCATTTTCATGATGACTTTTTCACTTCTCTATTTGCTATTTTCACAAATTGTTTTATTTTTATTGTTGTTAAATTAGATGGTTTTGTTTTTAATATATTCCAAATAAGTTATTGTTCTAACTAAAAGTCATCAGCCTAAAATTATGCCACATCTTTTTGTAATTTTTCATGGGACAAATTTTATGATAATATATAAGATCATTAACTATTTAAACTTTTTTTAAACTGATAGTATGGAGCCTTACCTTTCATTTTATGATAGCGGGAGCACCGAGCATGACTGATAAACCTTTGTTTTCTTTCAAGGAAGTTTGCAATCACGGCACATTATAAAACATATGTTATCCTATCATATGTTCTAAACCATATGAGCGAACTTTACAATATTTTTTAATACGCACAAAAGACCATATTTGAATAAAAAAAAATCACTATTTAAATCAGAGCAATAAAACTATCTTACGTACAAATACTATACACGCAGAAAAAAAACATGGTTGTTATATGGTCACAATAACCATATTATGTTCTTTGTAACGATGTATAGTTGCGGAGAACAAATTATAGTTGTTTTCCCCAAAACTTTAGTCACGACAAACAATTTTTGTTAACTTTTAATGATTATATGGTTACTGTGCACAAAAAATTGCAACAGGGTTGGTTTTAACTTAAAAAAATTTCAACCACAATCAAGGTTTTATAACTTATTAAAAATAATATAAAATATTTAACCATAATATATTATTAATTACCAAAGTATGGTTAAAAGCAACATAAGAATGTTTGCGCTTAAAAATATTTTGTTCTAATACTTGACAGATTAGTAATTTTTCTGGTGGCTAAAATTTGAAATTGTTTTTTATTGTTAAAGAAATTGAAAAAATAAAAATTTATGCACAAAATAAATAATTAAAAATAAAATGCAAAATATGAAAATAAATAAAAAGGAACCATAACAATGTATGTATTGTAAGCATTGTGAAATCATTTATTTGTTATTTTAAGGAAATAATTGATTTTTTTATGAATTTATGTTTTTAAATAATTTATGACAAATCGTTAATAAATAAAAAATAATCAGTTTTTTATATCAGGAAAATTTTGCACTTGCGAGACTTTATTATAATTCAATTATATTACATGACATTTTCAGCCATATTATTATATTTTAATTTAACCATTTAATGTTTATATTTGAACATACTTATGTTTATACTTTGGACAACCATATGATTGCAAATGTAAGAATACTATATTTGTTAGTAACCATATAATGCAACGATATTATGTTTCTCTTAGATTATGGTTACCTCAACCATATATTTTCTTTGCGTGTAGAAGTGCGTCTTCAAAGGCAAATAAACGTTTTTTTATGTATACAAATCGTGGATTCTTTATACTGAATCAATTTTCTACAAGACTGCATCATTACATTTTTAAATTTTATGTATCGAAAAAATTAATCTGTGCACCATTTTGAATTGTATTTCATAATTTTATTGACGTTAACTCTTCTATATTCCTATTAAAAAATGTAATATTCTCATAAAGTATTTGCTAAAACAAACAAGTCTTTAAATGGATTACTGTGGTAAAAGAATATACATACAGCAATCTCGTTAGTGCCTACATAGCCCATAAGCCTATTTTTTAGAAATCTTATATAAATGTCTCAAACTTTATGAGAATAAAATTTAATCAAGAAAGCAACAATTAAAATTTAAAACTAAAAAAAAAAACGCTGCAAACTTTGGAAATTTATTTTTCTCTCGTTCTTAATATTTTTAAAAACAGCAAATGTTTAGGAAGATCAAGCGCAATTATATTGCAATATTTTTTAACCAAACTATACCAATTGAAAGTACTCAAATATGACTGCAAAGTATGCATTGAAACAAGAAAAAAATAGTAAGAAAATAATAAAAATAATTATAATAGTGTTGCCACTGCTATTGTATTATTTTCTTTTAAGTCGTTTAAAATCGCAATTCCAAGCAAAAAACAAGCCTAGAAAATATTTTGAATTATTAAAGAACATATAATTTTCATAATTCAATGTGAGCTCAGTAAAGCAATTTTTTTATATTAATGCTTATTTACATTCATGTGAGTAAATAGCTAAATTAAAAAAAATGTGACCGGTTCCTTAAAATCTGCTATCGAAATTGAGAGCTTTGGCCGACTTAAATCCTTTTTCAGACACAGGTCTTGGAATTTTAAACGATGTAAAGATTTTATTTGCTAATTCTTTAAGCACTACGTCAGTTTTTAAAATAAAAAAAGGTTTATTATTTCTTATTTACAGTTCCATTATTTCGCCACACCGTTGAGTGGCATTTTCAGGGAACAATAAACAAAAACATCAATAATTAATTTTTTCAAACACAAAATTAAGTTGAAAAATTTTTTTTGGAAAAAAAAATTAAATTAATTATAAAGGTCAAAAAAACAATTATACTATCTAAAGATTTTAATTTCCAAAGTTGTATAATATATGAAGCATGGGGTTTTTGTAAATTCTTTCTCCAGAGAGACGTAGAAGTTTTGAGATTAAATAAGCCTTTTGTAGTTAAAAAGAGGAAAAAACAAGGTAAACAAGGGACTTTTTTAAAAGGAATATTTTGAGAAAAAATATTTTTTTTTGTAAATAATAATTTTTCCTAAAATTTGGGTTTTTACTGAAAGAGGAATTTTTGATGCGAAATATACTTTTTGGGAAAAAAGTACTTTATGGCAAAAAAGTACTCTTTGTCAATAAAGTGCTTTTCGAGTTTTTCAGATAGATTTTTGCATTAGCATAAGTTTCCAAAGCATAAGCATAAGTTTCTTAAACCATAAACCTTAAAACTTAAAACCTCTTCCAACTAAAAATTTCGACTTTCTTAAGCCAAAGCAATGTGTACGTTCTATTGAGGTGATTCGGCATCTTATAATTATAGCTAAAATGTTTTCTAGTCGGGTCAAAAAGGTAAACCAGATTTAAAATGATATGAATTTTTTGGATAAAATGAAATTTTTTTCTTCTTGAATGCATGAACCCCTCAAAATAACAATGCTCTTAATATTGCCGTTACACATGTACTTAATTTTACGCCTGTTAAGATTTTAACAATGCCACTCCTAACTTATTGTCATGTTCACAAGCGTTCAATGTTTTTGAAATGCAACAAAAAAAAAACCCCGAAGAAAAGTGAATGTGGTTTTGTTCAATATCAATTTACAACAATTTAATTTTTATGCTTTTTGTTTCATAACATTTTTTTCTCATGCTGTTTTTGTACTTTTAGGTTTGGGTCATGAACACTTTTGGACTTCTGGCACTGATTTGGCTGATGAAGGCAACTTCTTTTGGATGTCTACTGGTCGTCCAATCACCTTTACAAATTGGAATGCCGGTGAACCGAATAATTTTCGTTATGAAAATGGTGAAGAGGAAAATTGTTTAGAATTATGGAATCGTGATGGCAAAGGTTTAAAATGGAATGATTCGCCATGTAGTTTTGAAACGTATTTTGTATGCGAAGTGCAACCAAATTGATTGTTAATGAATGCAAAACAAATGTATAGAATAACAAATTATAAAAAATTTAAAAAGAAAGACAACATACGCAAAATAACTGAAAAATGGAACAACAAATTATTTGGCAATTATTCGTATATAGATTTTTAATATATTTTTTTTTTTGTTTTATCTTTAGATTTTAAATTTTCTTTTTATTTTTTTGGTTTTTATTTTTCTTTCATTCTAAAAGCCGTATGTAACATAAGATTTACACGGTTTTCTAAAGAATTGTGAAACCATGTTTTAAGTATTTTCCTACAATTTTAAATTGTTCATTAATAAAAAAATAGAAGAGTGGGTTGAAGTCAAGCCCAAATTAAAATTCACAGTTACGGATGTAAACGTCATATAGAATTTATGGAAACAAATGATATTTGTTTTAATTAGATTCTAAAATTCTTTCTTTATTCTTCAATGAACATTTCCCTAATAAGTAGCGAATATGTGAATATTTCTCTGAAATTTAATAATCATTTTAATCTACTCCATCATATAAAAAATTTAATTTCCATGGCTGCTGTAATTTCTCTTGTGCTTAGCTCAGCGTTCCCAGATTTCATTTTAGTTATATATCCCCAATTAAATTAATTTTATCCCCAAAATTCCCAAAAAATAAATTTTGTTCAACTATATCCAAAAATTCCCACCACAAATAATATTCTTTGGCCATATATCTCGTTGTCCAAAGCAATTTTTGGTACATATTTCTGGATTTAAATTTTTAAAACATTTCTAAAGGTGAAACGAAGTTGTCACAACAAATTGTGTTATTTTTAAATGTGTATAATTCTCAATAAAGACTCGAGGAGCTCGTATTGCATTTTATTTGGTTTTCATCGAGTTTGTTGCTGAAAAAAGGCGAATTTATTTTTTACAGAGAGAGACTTAACAGTTTTATTTTCTAATTGTTTTTTTTTTAATAAAAATATATATTTTTAATTCTTTTATTTTTTTCTCGACATTTCGCGTGGCATCTTTAGAAAACAGGAAATACAATTATTAATAAAAAGTTTTTCCAAACAAAAAAAATTAAACTAAAAAATTTTTTAGTTTTATCTGTCATAAACTTTAATAACGTTTTTGTTACCATACTGGGAAACTTGTAAATAGCATTTAATAATATTAAAATTACAATAAGCAAACAAAAAAAAAAACGAATTGTCAAAATCCCTAAAAACCTCTCTTAATCCCTAAAACCGCAAAATATACCCTCAAATAATTCCTACATCCCCAAACACAAATTTTCATCCCAATTTTAAAAATAAAATCCCTGGTTTGAAGATAAATCCCCTAATCTAACAACACTGGCTGGGCTATGAACAGTTGTATCCCCTATTCTCAGATCGTTTAATATGTTGCCCGTAAATTCTGTTTTTTTATCTCAATTGTTACTTACATTTCGATTAATGTGTAAATGAAATTTTCAATGTGCCAGAGAGTTACTGTAATCATATAGAGCTTTAAAGCTTTGTCTCTTTATCTTTAGATGTTTTAAGTATAAGCTCAAAGTAGATATTTTTAATAAAAAAGCCAGACGCGCCAGCTTCCAAAGCATTTAAATTTTGAATTTTGAGGATTTGTTTGGTTATAGATATTAATAGGAAGCACGATTAAAGAATCAAAGTGTACACGTATAAATTTTGGTTTAATTAGTTTTGCTATTTACTATGTATATGAACCACTCTGTAGGTACAGTGATCCTTTTTGAAAATTCTCATTAATATTAATAGGAGTATTTGTTGACCAATCATAATTATTTCAAGTTTAAACATAAAAAGGTTAAGAGAAATTTAAAAGAATTTCTAGTTTCACGATAAAATTTTCTTCTTCAATTATGGCTTAGTGTAGGAACTCAACAGACGACGGTAACGGAACGATTTATCGTTCCTGAGAGTTAGTGAAGAAAAAAACGACGATTCTTTGACGGCATTAATTATATTTAGTTTCATTTCAGTTTTGATTTTGTGTTGGTTTAAATATGTAAAGTATATTAAGTACATTTTACGTGTACATGGCATTCGAGTATAGTTTATTGGTTAATCTTGCAAGGAATTCAATGGAACTTTTCAAAATCATCATACAGATTGAAGAAAGGGGCGAAGAATAAATGATGACTGATTTAAGATGATATATGTGCTCATATTTTTTACCTCTACAGTTTTTTTTTAACCCTTTCATTTTCATATTTTTTACCTTTCAAATTATTTTATTTCTGAAATTTTGTTCTATTTTTAATTAACAATGTGCCTTTGCTATTATTGTGAATTCAAATGCTTATAAATACAAATATTTCTGAAAATATGTGGCAATATTGTTAGGAGTGTGAGAGACGCAATGTGAGAGAATAATGAAACCCGACAAAAAAATAAAGTAAATTTTATCTCAGCGGTATTGTCGTTGAACGATAACTTATGTCAAATTTGTATGAAAATATCGTTACCGTCGTGTTTTGTGTGCCTACACTTAAACTGGATTCACCTACTGTTCCCGAACAAAATTTTTGTTCCGAAACATTTTTTATATGTAGTTTGACGTGTTTTTTTGAAAGAGAGAGAGAGAGAGAGAGAGAGAGAGAAAAAGATTAAACTCACTTCGGAACAATTGCAGCTTGAATTGGTTTAATTTTAATTTTTGTTCCGAAGCAATGAAACTGTGCTGCCAACTACTTTATTTTTCAAAGAAAATTTAACTGAGCTGCCACATCATATTATATGTGCATATAAACTTAAAAGGTAAAACTGCTTGCAAATTTAAAAAGTAAAGCTGCCAAGCAACCTGACTGACTTCTTTCCTGAATAATTTTTTCTTTAAAAATTTTAACAAATTTGTAGTAAACAATTTCTTAAAAAGTGAAAAAATTTAAAATTATTTCAATAGCTATTAGAAGAAGCACTTTATTTTTGTTCATTTTTTATTTAATTATGAAAGTTTTTTAATTTAGAATTTAATTATAACAAAACCAAAACTATGTCTGTGACACAAAAAACGCAAAACAACGGCATTCTGTGAATTCAATCATCTGTCATAGTGCTGCCTGCTTGTAAAGTAACACATCTCGCTTACACATATGTTTCATATGGTAGCTTTGTTTTTACAGAAAAATTGTTCGAAGTGGATGAATCGTTTCAGAACAAACTCTCAAAAAACTAAAATTGTTTCGGAACAAAAATTTTGTTCGAAAACAGTGGGTGAATCCAGCTTTAAGCAGTTGGGGGAAAGAAAAAAATAGTGCCCTATTTCTATAGAAATTTAGTGTCTTTTTCCACTTATTTTCTTTAAGAACAACTTTCAATATTTTTCTCATCCTTAATAATTCATGGCCTTCAATAATTGTTTATCTCTTTTGCCATCAATCAGTTTTGCTATACAGTTCCTAAACTAAAGATACACAAGATTTTTAAGCTTCCCTAAATTAAGGCCACCTAAAGATCATTTGGACTTTCTTTCAAAGGAGCTGAAAAGTTGCTTCAAAAATTTTTCCGCTTAATAGGATTGTATCTTTCTGTTACCTACAACGAAACTTTCCGGAAAAATCATGGTTGTAAACTATCTTTTATGTCGATCATATTGAATTTGCTCTTTTTTTGACTGCTAACTAAAAAGGCTCAAAAGAAAAGAGTTATTAAAAAATGACTAACTATGTTCTTAAAATACTGTCTAGTGGTCTATATATATTAACAATATGGTATGCCTTACTTATGGTAAAACATATACCTTGTAAATCGCAAATTAAATCATATTTGACACATATATATGTATTTATCCTTAATATGACACCACATAAACCCATTCAGTACAACATAAATACAGTAGAATCTCGATAATTTGAACCCATTAATTTTTAAGGCTTTAAAGTTTAATAGTTCTTGAAAAAGTTGACTGGGTTTTTTCAATTTATTAGAGCAGGCAAAAAAAAAACAAAAAAAATTTTTCAAAATAAGTCGCCGTTAAGACGAGCGAACATTTGAAAGGGAAACATTTAGTTTGATTGCAAATTACAGATGTGAAAGATAGAATCGCGTTTATGTTCCATACTCGCCGCTACGCTTTGTTGACATTTTCTTTGCATAGATTTAAAAGCAAACAATAGAAATACTAATGAAATGTTACCGAGAACATATTCGCCGGTGTGAACGCGAATGAAAAAACATTAAAGGAATTCCAAATGTTCGTCCATCTAAACTCGGACTAAGTCAAACACTTTTATATGAAGAGGACATATTTGCTTTACGAAATGCGAATAGTAAGAGATTATCAATAAAAATTTACGATTTTCAGAAAACCTTTTATTATCCTTTTATGTTGCAAAAATGTTGGAAAAAATGCAAGTTATTCAGTGGACAGAAAGTTATAAAATTTTTATGATTTAAAATTTTTCGAATTATTTATAGAATTATCGCGATTGTACAGTTTTCATAACAGGGATATAAAAGAATTGATAAAGATGGTGAAAACATTATAATATATGTAGATAATTATCTCACGAAACACGACATAGAAATACCTAATATATGTTAAGACATAAATGTTAAGATATATATTTATTTTCTATTGTCTCTATAACGTTCATTGAGTCAGAGTTTGTACTCCATAACTTCTTTTATTTTATTTATAATGAAATCTTTTTTACACAATATCTTTTTTTCTATCTCTTCCCCTGTCTCTAATATAATTTTTTTTTTTTTAATTTTACCATGCTATAAATAAATCGATATTAGTTTTTTTTTTAAGTTGATAAAATAAAATTAACGATATGTTTAGCTAGAAAAAAATATGAAATATCACACACGATTTAGAAATTACTCATATGTCACATTGAATCTATTGATTCATTTTTCAAATAAAATATTTAGAAAAAGTTGATTTATTTATGTAAACAGCATTTTTGTAAACCTTTTTGGAAATAATATTAAAAATTTACTCAATCTACAACATTCGTTTTTTGCAAAATACTGATGTTTTACAACATCGTTTATAATAGATTTTTAATACTAAATTCTATATTTAATTTAATTAATTTTAATTAACGCAAATAACTCTACATCCCCTATAAAAAGAAGAAGAAGAAGTAGCACTGAAGTTGTATGTTTTATTTTTATGTTTAATTCGCTTTAAGTGTGTATGTATGTATGTTGTATGTGTGTAAGTTGCAAATTTTAATTGTAAAAACTTTTCACTACACATAAGTTGATTTATTTAGTTTTATTTATTTATAAAATTTTTAATTTTTTTTGCATACCCAAAAATGACTAGATATTTTTTTCGTTAAACAATTGTAATATTTGCATAATAAACTAAAAAAAATAAACAAAAAATTAAGAAAAAATCAAATTAAAAACGTGTTTTATTCTTTTTAAGGAAATAGACAATCCTTTTTCAACTGAGTGTTACGAAATCGTTAATATATACAGTACTGTTCGAAACCTAAGCAACTTTTCCCCAGTAAATACTCATGGTCGTATATGTTCTCTTTAAATAGATTATTGAAAAATTTCCTTTTTATTTATTATTATACATATAGTCTACATACTAATAATAACAACAAAAAAATTCATTTTATGTCTTTGGAAGAAAATATAAAGCAAAAACAAATTTAACTTAAAAATTCGCTGTTCGAAACCAAAGCAACTTTCACATTGTTTAACAACAAATTTTATACAAAAATTTTAGTCCCGTTATGATTGCTATTGAAAAAAATAATTTTGGTTGATTTTATGCATTTAAGTAGAACCAATTCTTTAGAAGTGCAACCATGACGCGAACTCGTTATGGATCAGCTTTTAAGCTAAAGATTATTGAACTTTTTAATAACGGTAAATCCCAAATTGCTATAGCAAACCAATTGAATATTAATAAATCAATGGTTTCCCGACTTATAAAAAAGTATAAAGCTATTGGAAAAGTAGAGGAAGCCAATAGCGGTGGGCGACCTCGAAAAACTTCTGAGCGAACAGACCAGAAAATTTTCCGTCTAGTTAAAAAAAAATCTATTTATTTCGTCGAAAGACATAGTGAATGAGCTTGGCCTTCAGATTAGTTCTTCCACAGTAAGAAAACGTTTATTGGAACAAAACTTAGGAGCTTCATGCCATCTAAGAAGCCTATGCTGACTAAGAAACATTTTAAAAAGAGGTTTGTTTGATTGATTGCAACGAAGTCTCTGATTTTCTCAGCTTTTTTATTGTTATAGGTTGGATTTTGCTAGAGCACATATGGATTGGACTATATCCAAATGGAGAACTGTTTTGTTTAGTGATGAATCTAAATTTAACTTACTAAATTCAGATGGATTTTGCCACGTAAGAAGACCAAAAGGAAAGCGGCTACATCCTCGGTACTCAAAAGCCACAATAAAGCATGTGATGGTGTGAACTTGTTTTTCGGCCAGTGGTGTTGGCCCCTTTGTAGAAATTCAAGCAAAAAATGTACCGTTTTGTTTACAGAGACATTTTAGCAACTCACATGCCTAACTCTGCTGAGTGGGAAATGCCACTTCGATGGGTGTTTTATCATGACAATGACCCAAAACACTCATCGAAGTTAGTCAAGAATTGGTTATCAGCTAACGGTGTTCAAGTTTTGGATTGGCCATCTTAATCGCCAGACTTGAATCCAATAGAGAACCTCTTTGGAATTTTAAAACGGAGAGTTGGAACTCGGCGCTTTAGAAATAAACAGGAGTTGATGAACTGTCTAAAATCAGAGTGGGAAGCTATACCAACATCTATGCTATTGAAATTTATTGAATCTATGACCAAAAGATGCGCTGAGCTCGTAAGAAACAAAGGATATCATAGCAAATATTAAAAGTTGCTCAGGTTTTGAACAGCGAATTTTTACGTTACTTTTGTTTTTATTTTATCATAACTTCCAAAGAAATGGATTTACATTTTTGTTGTTATTTTTAGGTTATCGACACATTATTTAGTAGTAAATAAAAAAATATTTTCTATAAATTTATTTAAAGAAAAGATATGAGTCTATTATTACTTAGTGGGAAAAAGTTGCTTAGGTTTCGAACAGTACTGTATGATGGGTTTAATTTATCATAGTTCGGCTTTGTCTGGTACACTGAAACACGCCAGGTTAAAGTCTGTGAAATTCTGAGTCCATATATATAAGCGCGTTTTTGCCCAATCCACAAGTTTGCCACGATTCAGTTATTTAAAAACGTAAAGGATTTTACAACTCCGATAAAACCTTTAATTGAAAAAATAATTGATCGAAAGATCAATATATGCCTTTAACATTTGAAAAAGACTTTGGGCATATGGCCAAGGCGGACATAACACGAGTTCTGGCTTCTGTTTTTCTGAAATAGGGTTAAATTATGTAAATGATGCACCAAATGGGGCATTTTCCATTTCCGACCCCATAAAGTGTATATATTCTGACTTCTTATGCATAGCGAGGTTGACTGAGCAATGTCCGTCTGTCCGTCTGTGTTCGGGTTAAAATCAACTTTGTCAAGATGAGCTAGAGAAAATTTAAGTACGCCAATCCATCAGAAATAGTTTCGAAAATTTTGCCATTGAAAATCAGCAAGAGCGTTCTATGTCCTTCTAGGCAGCGGGCAAAACACCGCACCTCCTCTAATATTCCATATCAATGAAGTAACTCCAAACAAAAAAAAAAAAAACAAAAACAAAATGCTGGCGTTCGCCAATATTAAAATTAATTTTTTTTCTTAAATGATTAACCCATTGAGAGACGATGACATTTTTATGTAAAATTATTCATAGCCCTTAGATTTCTTTTTTTATTTTGCTCTTTTATCCCAATGTTTGTTTTCTTTTGAAATACAGATACTTCACTAAACTAGACTTACATTAATGATGAAGAATATATGATATTCGGCACTCTTACCTGTTTGCATTACCTTTATATAATTCATAGAAAGGTTCGAAAATAAAAATATCCATTGCCAATTTATTTTGAACATATTTATTTAAGAATTCAAGAAATAGGACGTTTAAATAAAATAAAAGTGGAATAAGTCGATGTGGCAATCAAAGAATTTATTTAATTTATTACTCAACTTTTCACGGAAAATAGGAACATTTTTTTTATTTTTTATGAAATGAGGATTTTGGGCTAATTTAATTTTTTTTAATTTCTAAAGGCCTTTTCTAGAAAAAGAAAGCAAGAAAAATTAGTAATACTGCAATTTCTAGATCGCTATTCTTGGCATCTATTTACCTTAGGTTGTGCACATTGTAAACAACATCTACTTAAGCAACTTACTTTTTGAATAAGAGTACAAGGATTATTTATACGAGGGCTGCTATATATATTTCTGGCTTGGCAACACTGAGTGCTGCCAAGTGCAATCTGACATTTCCATTGGAAAGTTTGTCGTTTTTAAGCATAATCGTACTCAAAACGTTTTGACGTACGACCATTATTTGTGTTGTTTACAGTGACTTGAAAAAATTAATATAGAAAAAATTGGAATTAACTCCTGAACATTTTCGTGCCAGCATTTTTCACAACTTTCGACGTGGATTATCACGACAAGAGTGCATTGATGAACTTAAATCTTTGTATCGCGATGAAGCACCATCCTATAACACTGTGAAAAATTGATATTATGAATTTAATCGTGGCCGAAGCTCGCTCAAAGAGGAATTCCGTGAAGGTCGTCCAAAAACGGCTGTTGTGTCAGAAAACATTGATGCCGTGCGTGAACTCATAATGCAAGATCGACATGCGACATACCGAGAGATAGAGACATCCTTGGACATTTCTTCCACCAGCAAACATTCGCTACTGCATGAACACCTGGCTGTAAAAAAGGTTTGTTCTCGTTGGATCCCGCACAATTTGAAAGTCGCTCAAAAAAAGGCTCGTGTCGATTGGTGCAAAGAAATACGATTGCGGTGCTTCAAAAGACGTTTATAAGATCGTCACAGGTGACGAATCATGGATCTATGCGTATAAGCCCGAAACGAAACAAACAATCGACCGTGTGGGTCTTCAAAGACGAGCAAAATCCAACAAAAGTTGTTCGTGGAAGAAGCACTTCGAAGCAAATGGTCGCCTGTTTCTTCGGCAAAACTGGTCATGTGGCGACTGTTCCACTTGAGCAATGTAGGACGGTCACCTCTGAGTGGTACACTACAATTTGTTTGCCTGAAGTCATCGGAGAAATTCGAAAAACCAACAAGAGAAGACGAATCATTGTTCACCATGACAATGCCAGCTCTCACACATCGGCTCAAACCAGAGCGTTTTTGACCGGCCAAAACGTCGAATTAATGGGTCATCTGCCGTACAGCCCTGACTTGGCACCTAGTGACTTCTTCTTGTTTCCGCACATCAAGAAAAAAATGCGTGGTCAACGATTTTCGTCGCCAGAAGAAGCTGTTGAAGTGTTCAAATACCATGTTTTAGAGGTGTCTCAATCGGAGTGGAAAAAGTGCTTCGACAACTTCGACGGTTTGAACGCATGCAAAAGTGTATAAATCATGCTGGAGAATACTTTGAAAAACAATAAAACCATTTTTGATTATAAATATTCGCATTTTTACTATTAGGCCAGAAATATGTAGAGCAGCCCTCGTATCATATCAATAAAACAAATGCAAAAGACGAGTTACAGAAAGAACAGTGAAGAAATATTTTTGTTTGTGTGGGGACTTTGTGTAATCAAATTAATATAAAGTGGAAAAAATCACAGAAAATTTTTTTCTAAGGGTTTGTATGACGGTATTTGTCGTTTTACTCTTGTGAGGCTCTGAATATTGTGCTACAATCTTTAAAAAACCTTAGCAATCAGCCATGCTACAATACTGACTTGAACTACTCGATGTCTTTTTAAGCAAACATACACCTTTAACCTGGGCAACCAAACAGAGACTGTCTGCCTCTAGCAAAACTCAAACTCAACTGACCACATTCTTTTAAGAAAGTTACTCTACTACGGCAGCCATTAATTGCTGTAATGTTATTAATGATCTCACTCAGTAATTCTCCGTTAAGGTTTGGACTATGATTTTCTTGTTGTTAGTATGCAGACATCTCAACCATTTTATCCTTCGCAGCTACAATTCAATAGTTTTTTTTTTATAATCGAAGCTCCGAGAGGTTTAAACTGCTACTTTCGATTTATTTGCCTTTTAAATAACTCATTTACAGCGACTGATAATCAAAAGTTATTATTCATTCTTTATTTTTTCTATATTACGGTTAGGACTTGAACTTATGACTTTTCTAATATACAAACACACATGCACCAGAGAACTGCACGAGTACACCGCAACTCATGAGTACACCGCATACTTACTCTATACTTTTCATACTCGAGTATTTTAAACAGTATTTAAAAAGTTGCGGTGTTTATTTTACCCATTCTTGTAAAAACGAGTATCAAAAATATCGCAATCAGAATTTTAAGTATTTTTTATACTCGTACGCGAGAATTTTTTAATTCTCTTTATTTGTAAGCAACGTTGCCACATTTTTACCCTATTAAAGTTTTTTACTGCCGTTTTGTGAAATACTGCATTGTATGCAGATCTATTTATAAACAATAAAAAAAACAAAATTTGATCAAATCTATTGCTTAAACATTATAAGAAGAAAAACAGACAACAACCGTTTTCATAGGTATGAAATACAACACATATTTAATGAATAAAATGCAATAAACACCGCTTAAAGGCACAGCTTTTGTACACTATTTAAAGCAGGTCTACTTATTTTGTTGTTGTTTTTTATAAATAATTATTTTCAGTTAATGCGCCTTGTTGTCATAAACGTGCTACTCGTACTAACGGTATTTAGGAAAACAAAATGATAAAATGAATCCGTGAATAAAAGGAAAATGACTTAATTTTTTAGTTTTAACAATACTGTATATACGCTGATGTAATATATTAATTCCTCATAAATAATAATAAATAAAATAAAGTTTTTAGTTTATATATTTTATTTTGTTAAATAGAATTTTTAAATTTCTCTCCTGTGTGACTTTTTTTAAACCCTAACAAAACCGTAATATAATAAACAATGAACTATTCTTGAGCTATTAGTAAACTTTTGTTGTGTTTTTAATAAATGAAAATATGGCGAATTTTACGGGTTCTATTAAATTTATTTTCTGTTATATATTATATAAACTTTCATAATTTAAAATAAGTGTGTATGTTAGCTAATTTAGACATTGGCGACTTTTGATATTTTGTTTGATTTAATAATTCTGATCTGATAACTCTGTTTTCCTCTCACTACCAGCGTTGCCACACAAGAAATTGACTTCCTACCAATAATTTTTAAAAATCCTACCAAAACCGTTCACAGCCTATCAAAAATTTAAAAATACATTTTTTGCACATAAACCCTGTTATAATCAATTGGTTTTTTCCCGTAATTGTTGAGATGGAAGTTTGTCTTTTGATGATTTTTAAGATAGGTGTTATGATTTAAAATAGTTTTAGAGCATACTATGCCGAATGAACACCCATCCCTTTCCTGGAGCTAATCAAATTCGCTCAACCATTCTGTTCAAAATTTTCTTTTGACTGTTTCTTCACAATGTTCACTAAAAGTGTTATATTATTTAAAAATGTTTTAAAACAAAAATTTTAAGAGTTGTTCTACCTGGTTGAGCGAATGTCGTCTTCTAAAGTTATAATATTTTCATTTAATGTTGGAGTTTTTGATTAAAATTTAAAAAAAAAAATACATGCAATATTAGTAAATATTTATGTAATTAATAGGTACATACATATGTATTTACAATTAAAAATTTACTTTTCCATTTTGTCTATTAATTTTTTTAATACATACACTTGAAAATAAGGGCCAGTTTCACGATGTCGCAATCGTTCGTTCGTTCGCACAATTACATTCAAAACAAAAACAAATTCTAAAAAATTGTTTTTGTTTTAAATGTAATTATGCGAACGAACGAACGATTGCGACATTGTGAAACTGGCCCTAAACCTTCACTCAAAAATATTGTTATTTCAATTTCATAATATTGTTCGTGTTTCTTAACCCAGAGATGGTTATAGATTCAATCATCTCTATGCAAAAAAGCAGAGATGTTTTGTATTACACCTAAAACAGTTTTTGAAAACATTTAAAGTTATTGTTTATTTAATTCAAAGTTACATTTTTTTTATTTTATGTTCTGAATTTTTAAGGTGAAAAATTTACTATTGCTAAAAAATTTCTACAGGAGGAAAACCTACCAGAAATTTAAAAAAATGCAACAAACCAACCAAACTACCAAACTGTTTTTTAAAAACGAAAAACTACCAGGTTTGGTCCGATTGGACCAAAGCGGCAACGCTGCTCACTACACACGTTAAAATCTCTCTCTTGGTGTTTGTTGTGAGTATGAGTACAAATAAAGTAAAGCCAGCATCGCAAACATTTTACTTGAGTATGGTAGACACTTATACTCAAATGGAATGGGTATAGTAAATACTTGCACTTAAGAAATGCGGTGGCGATCACACCGCAACCGCATTTAAGATGAGTATACCACTAAGCATACAGAGGCGACACGAGAATATAGTCATCTTTTTTTTCAATGCATCTCTTTCTTGACATCCTATCGACTTCAATTTTGTTTTGTAGTAGTCGATAGGATGTCAAGAAAGAGATGCATAGAAAAAACGAGATGACTATATTCTCATGTCGCCTCTGTATACTCGGTGGAGTATACTTAGAGTATTAAAAACAGACACTCTTGCAGTTCTCTGACATGCACCTCTAGTAAGACAGCTAATGCGGCTGCTAAACGTATGTTTGCGAACTTGTATATACTCATCTCTGTTTTTCTTATTTAAGGCGTAATTCAAAATCTTTTTTTTACAGTGTTGCTAGCTTTTGTTTTTGGTAGCAATAGAAAAATAGTTTTTTGGCATTTTATAAAAAAATTAAAAGAAATACATAATTTGTTTTGGTACTCAAAGTGATAAAACTATGAAGAGTCATATGAAGAGTGTTATTCTTATTTATGGATTTAAGTGTAATAATAGATATATTTAAATTTGATTACATGTTTTTAAGTTAAATTTTATTTATTTATTTTTGGTACGTTTAAATTATTATTTATGTTACAATGTGCGCAAATTGTGAAATAATAGCTTTGGCATCAACCAGAAAAAGTCTCAACAAACTTTATTTTGTAATCAAAATTAATGCTTCATTATACAGTAACGAAAATTTTGTCTTGTTACTGCTTTCATTTTATTTTTTGCTGTCATTTAAAAGTTACAAGACTAAAAAAAAAACTATAGAAAATATTCATCTGTGTTAAAGTAATTGCCAATATATTTTCAATATCCCTTCTAATTTTGTTGAAAAATGTTAAACCCACATTAAAAGCACCGCATAAAATACCCGCAAACGATATTAAAATGAATGTTAAGCTAAAGCAAATAGAAACGGTTTTTGTAGTTTCTTTATGTGGTTTTGATTTTAGTTTAAGGGAAATGAAACAATGATTTGCTTTTGCATTAAATGAAAGCGAATGGATCTTATATTGACGAATGTTTAATTTAATGTCGGCAATTATGTATGGAATATAATATCAGATCAATGTCCACCTCTTTTAGCTAAATGCGAGCCAAATCCAACAAAAAGAAGTCCGGAGCAATCACATCAGGCGACGGTGGACGCCAATCAACATCACCATTTGTTGAAATAATTTCCATTCCATTGTATTCCTGCCTGTATGCGATGTGGCACCGTCTCGTTGACACCACATGTTAATTAAGCCCAAGTAAGGTCCAATGATTCCTTCACTTTGAATGGATACAAAGGCAACTGATGAATAATTTGAGGGTTTTGCACTGCCCACAATCGACTATTCTGTTTATTCACATATCTATATAAATGAAAATATGTCTCGATACTCACAATGATTTTATCATGAAAATCGGGTTTGTCATGGACGAGCTGTAACATCCTAGTGGCATATGTCTGGCGGCGAAAATGGTCTTGTAAAAGAATCTCTTGTCTCAACTCAGTCTTAGATATTGTGGATGGACAATACGGGGAGAGATACAGTGAACTTATAATTCCTGCATCCATCTTGCCGTATATTCTCATTGACTTGTCTTTTTTTGTGTACGCATGGCTGGTTGTAATAACTGAACAAACATTATTTATTATTTTGTAATTCTCTCTCACCAAATCTTCTATGTATTTTGTTAACTCAGGCTTATTAATGATTCTGCCATTTTCCATGAAATACTCCTTAAGATATCTCGTTTGCTCTTCTTTGAAAATAAAACTTCCGACATTATAATGACACTTAACGCTAGCCTTTGCATAGTTTTCTTGTTTTATTTCATTTAAAGTTTTATTTAATTGTTACTTGAAATTTAATTTCTTATTATTGCATATTCATCATGACAATGGCACCTGAAAGTGCGAGTAATTGTTTGCAATTAAGGCAAAAGAGTTAGTATTTTGTTTAATGGATTCTGGGGAATGTAAAAGCCAAGAAATAATTTCTTGTAATTCATCATCGTTGCGAAAGTTTTCTAATTAAAAAAGTAATTATTTTACATACCTAGTTTATATATTAAACCAAATTATTTACCTTTCAAAATAATTTTCTCGTTGTGAGGTGTATTTTCTATTTGATTACGCATACATCTGGCATCATTGTGCATATTAGATTCATCTTTTTATTAATAAATAAAAAAAATTGTAATTAAAAATTTTTTGTAAATTACTTAACTTTAATATCATAAATATTTTTTGTCTAGCAGTAAAATAGTTTTTTTTTGAATTTTTTATTATTAACAAACTTAGCTGTTTCTAATAAATATTACCTGTCATTCTTTCTCGCATAAAACACATTTAACATGAACAAAAAACATCTGAAAAATTTCAGCAGATTGAAACAATAAACACATCCTAGCCCAAATGCATATTAGCTAATAGCGACCCTATAGCTGCCATTAATGTTGTCAGCGTCCTTCTTCAGGTTCATTATGATCCATATTTTCTTTTGTACATGTACACTTTCTTTTGTGTATCTCTTTTTTATAATTTTTTCTTTGTCCAATATTTTGATGCTATTAAAGTCAGCTGTGTGACCTGTTTTATTATGTGTTGTGCCCATTTTATGCTCAGCTATTCTTGTCGATAAGTTTATCTTTGTTGTTCCTATTTATTATTTTATTACATTTTGTTACTTCATTCCGCATGCATGATATTTCGTAAGCAAAGCCGATCTTGTTGTTGTTTTTTATTATTTTCCGTATATTTCTGTTGTCTGTTAGGCCAGGGATGCATTGTACACTGTAAAAAACACGATTTACCTTGTCGTCTGCATTGTTATTAGGTTTTTTAGTTTTTAAATGGTGTTTTACTGCTTACTAATGCCCATTTTATGCTCAATGTTCTTGTCGATAAGCTTCTCTTTGTTGTTCCTATTTATTATTTTATTATTATTAAAGTTTTAGTAACATTTCTTGGAAAAATTTTGTTGCTAAGTGTGTTGTACATTTTTTGTATATTAATGTTGTGGAAACGTTCATCGCTAATATTAAGGACTCTCTCTATAAAGTTCTTTGCTGATTTCTAGGTTGTGTTGCGTTGTAGTTCATTAATCTTCCGGATGCAGTTTCTTTAAAATACCAGTCAAAAATAATTTTTTCTGAAGATCTAATTAGCTTTGCATCCAAGTATGTAATTGTACTGTCCTTTTCAATATCCATTGTAAATTTTAACTTTGGGTGGTGGGTGTTGAATGTTTTCAAGATTTCATCTTTATCGTCGGTTTTTATAGTAGCAAAAATGTCATGTACATATTTAGCTTTGTATTTAATTTTTATGTTCTTATTTTTTAATTCTATTGTAGCATCGTCAAGAACTATATCAGCTTATTAGCAAAACAAAAAAAAAACCAACCGTTG
The DNA here is from genome assembly GCA_916610165.2 of Gymnosoma rotundatum. Classification (NCBI taxonomy): domain Eukaryota; kingdom Metazoa; phylum Arthropoda; class Insecta; order Diptera; family Tachinidae; genus Gymnosoma; species Gymnosoma rotundatum. The sequence goes on from OU744338.1 coordinate 47,904,466, forward strand.
ATGGCTTCGAAATCATCAGTATTTCCGTTACACTAGATGCAGTATTTTTCTTAAGGTCGAAGTAAACCAGGCTCTTGAGCACGGCATAGAATTTAGGTTGATGGATTGCTTTGATCACTTTCTTCAGCTGCAGTAATGCTTTTAGCCGATCTTGCAGTATGATAAATAGTGCGTTCTGTTGGCACGTTGTTTCTCCCGAAAATTTTACGTAACATTCTCATCGTCACAGTAATCGGTAATTGATTTTGGTAAAATATTTTAACGATTAAAATACGTTGGTTTATCGAATAGTTTTTTAATAATTAATTTGGCGCGTGTCTGCATCACGGCTGCCAAAAATGAACTGTAAAGCCTCTCCTTACCAAATGATCGGCAAAACAAAGTAGTAGTTCTCGGCGGACACCCTGTATATATTAAAAATCTTTTTGTAAGTTTATTTGTTTGTTGGTGCATCAATCATGGCAACGATACAGATTTTAATGGAATTTGAAACACAGGTAGTTGTCAGTTCTCATGGTAAATTAAGGTATTTATAAGACGGTTCGGCTTCCTCCTTTTCTGGAATTTTTATTTGCGTCGCATGAAAATACTGACAAGTTTTTGTGTTAAGGGGTTCTTTGTTCAAAAATATATGATTTATTTTAACAGAAGGAGAACAAATTATTTTTCCTGCTTCTTTAAGATAATTTATATGCAGCAATTCGCAAAATTCTTTCACATATTCCCTTTAGATAATTGATAAAATAATGATGTAAGAAATTCATATTAATTATAAAAGCCACATATATCAGGCTAAAAATGGAATACAACTCTAATAAGAGAGACAGTTCCTATGACATTAGAGTCTCCAGCATATTTTTAATCGACTGTATTATGCATTAATTAATTCAAAGTAGTTGTTTTCGAATGCCATAGTTTTTTGAAGTGTTACACGTTCTTCATGAGAAACCCATCTATTTGGCCAGTGACTTGCGTAACACAAACACAGAGAATTCCTTTTTCTAGCTAAAAAAAAAAGATTAACGTCCGTTGATAAAAAAAAAAAATTACAGAATCTATCTGTCTAATTGTTTGGGTACACATAGACGTAGACTTCGGCTATGCCTTTAGTTTTGAACCTTTGAAATTCCATTGTTACAAAAAAAAATATTAATCATTGATTAATAGGAAATTTGTTTAGAATCAGTTTTCGGTATAATTGTTGTTTCTTAATTTTTTTTCTCTTCACGTAGTAATTCATTGTATTAACTATTTTTTGACGACAGTCCTCCGGCATATATTTTGTGATATATTAAGAACTTGTTTGTTCTTAAAAAACAAACTTTTTTTAAGAAATCAAGGGTGATTTACAGTTATAACAAATCCATCTAGCACTTACAATTCTCTAATTAATACATAATTATAATTTACTTTAATTAGAAAGCGACAGATTGTCTGTCTCTACAATACTGGGGATTTTTTTTTTATTACCATTGAAATTTCATTGGCATTGTTTGAAATAATGACAATGAAATAAATTTTACTACCATTTAATGCTAATGAGTTTTTCTACCCTTCACCACAAAAAGGTGAAAAAGGGTATATATAAGTTTGTCATTCCGTGTGTTATTTCTACAATATCCATCTCCGTATATATATATATATATATATATAGATTGAGCGATGTCCGTCTGTCTGCCGCGGCAAACTTAATTTCACAGAAAAAATAATTGTGTCAATCGGACAGATATATTGCCGAAAGAGGTGCTATTGGAAATCAGCATGATCGATCTATGTCCTTCAAAGCAGCAGCCAAAACACCAAGCCTACCTTTAATTTTTTCATGTCATTTGGAACAATAATGTAACTCCCATCAAAGAAATAAATATATGGGCGATAGAAAATTAAAAAATAAGAAGAAAAAAACATCGAGTAAAAATATTGGCGCTCGCCCATATTTTCCGAGTTACGGGGCTCTGAAATTTTCAAATTTTTTGAAATATCAATAATAACAATGATACCCATCATTTTAAATCTTTTGAAGAGATCTTTGAGGAAATACTAAAATTTGCTACATCCGTTAAAAGCCGATGGCATTTTCATCTTAAATAATATATATGCGGTACCAGTTTTTTTTTTTACTTTTTAATTCTCTGTCATCCCAATATTTGCTTTTTTGATTGGAGTTACTTCACTAAAGCCCTAAACACTTAGACGACAGCAGGCAGCTGACAGCAAACTGTCAAAAAAAAATACATGTGTTTAAATGAAAACGATTATTTTGACGACATCACAGCAACACGACTACGCGACAGCATTTGCTGCTGCTGCCAACTTAGGCTATTTTCTATTTTGACGGGCAGCAATAAACAAATATAATGTTGCCATTATACATATAAATTGGAAAAATTAAACAAAAACTTTTTTTAATATTAAACATAAAAGAACATTACAAAAATACAATAAGAAAATAAATTTATGTGTTTTTATAGTTTTTCGTGATATTACTAAATTTTTTATCAATAACTTTAATTTTATTCATTATAAAATATATGTATGTGGTATCCCTTAAATTTGTATTGCTAAAGTATACAGCTCTTGTTGCTGTCTTCAAAATAATTATGAAGCTGACTTCAGAGCAGCATTTAAAGTAAGCAGCATTTGAAGCCGTGAAGTTGTGAAGTCTGCTGTCGTCTAAGTGTTTAGAGCTTAAACTAGATTTACGTATATGGTGAAGGGTATATGAGATTCGTCATAGCCGAATATAGCACTCTTACTTGTTTAAAAATATAATTGTTTTTTTTTTTTTTTTTTTTGATAAAAGTAATTAACGAGAATATATAAGTAAAATAACCGAACTTTTAAATTATTGTGCTAAAACCCCGACTAAATAATTAAAACCGCCGATATTGAATATTGAAGGTGAAAGTACGTCTGGATGGCCATTTCGCTACCGCTCACGTAGCTCTTCAGGAAACTTTACACAAACTAAAATCTTTAGTTTATTTAAAATATTTGTCATAAGTTTCTTTAAGAGCTAAGTAAGCGGTAGCGAAATGACCATTAAGACGTGCTTTCACCTTCAATAATCAATATCGGTGATTTGTTAAAAAAAAAAATCCGGATAATTTAAAAGAATTGTACAAAAATTTTTGGAATATTATAATTGTTGTTAAAAAGCGTAATAAAATTTTTTTGAAATCATAAATTACTAATAACAATTAAACCAAAAATAATTCTTTTTATGAAACTTATATTTTTGATTGCAGAAATTAAAAAAAAACTATGCATAAAATAAATAAATCTTAACACTAGTTGTGTAAATAAATAAATACATAAATAATAAATCTATAGTTAAAAATTGATTAACTATATCAATTTTAAGTCAGATGGGTGTAAAACTTGATGTCTAAGATCTAAAGACAAATCTTATTACTTACACGAAAACACAAGTATTTTCCACTAGTGCCCTATGTTTCCTGAGAAACTTCAAAAATACATATATTTCACAAAATTTTTGTGATCAAAATTCCATTTTAAAATAATACTTTACTATACTAAGATGTGTATTTAGTGTACAAAGACAAAAATACATTCATTAATGATAATGATTTGAAACTATTTCGTCGCTAGTCAATGGTAATGATTTGGCTTTTTAACTAATTATCAATGAAACCTTTTCATTAAAAAAACCATTACCATTAGTGAAAAAGAATTATAATTTTAGAAAGATTATCAGCATTACTTATCATACAATGGTAATGAAATTGTCAATTACTTAGTCTATCTAATTAATTACTCCCATGTATGGTCTCTACTTGCCATTTTTTTTTACTTTATTAATTATGAAAATTCCACATCTTGTTTTTTTTTTTTACCTTAATAAATTATGAAAAGTATTTTTTTATATGGAAAGAGGGATATGCGTTGACCCAATTATTGTGATAAATTCTCTTTAGTTAGTTAGTGCTCTAGTGTAATTTAAAAATAAAAATCACTTTTTTCACTTATATTAAATGCATTTTTATGACTTTGGCTTAAAAAAAATGTTTAAAAAAGTGTGTCACATCCTCCAGTTATCAGTAATAGAATAATTCATGTAAAGATTATATTTTTCAGCTTGTAGTGTTTCTTAGATGAATAGTTTAGAGCACTACCAGACAATCTCGTTCTATTTCCACCACTTTAAAAAAAGTTTTGCTACTCGAAAGTAGCTGGATGCTTGAATAAATTTTTAATTTGCCACTTGTTTTAACATAATGAATGAAGAAAACAAGATTGCGCAGGTCCGTTAGTTTGTTGTATAGCTTTCTCTCTGTTATGTGTGACGTAGGCATAGAATATGTTTTGCAAACAAACTTCATTTGTGTATGGAAAAAGCAACAGAATTAAAGTAAAAACGGTGAAAATATATTAAAAATAAAAAAAGAGTTAACCGAATTAGAGAATGATGGTCTCGAAAACCTCGCTGGCTATATTTGCCACATACTTAAAAATTATATTCCAGATAATGCAGTGCCACTGAACTGAAGAACTGAAACAAATATTTCAAAAAAATAATAAAGGCGGTCTTCTCATTAAACAAGATTTTGTAGAAGTTTTAACTAAACAGGTTCATCATATTAAATGTGATGAAAAAGTAAAAAAGCTATTTTTTAGATCAAAAATGTATTTTAAAATACAAAAACTTAATGCGGAGCTTAAAGACTGCAGCATGACAAAAAACAAGAAAATTAAATAAAATAAAAAATTAACTTATTTTGGTTTTAATTTTATTTTAAAAACAAATTTATTTTATTTTCAGTTATTTGGCATTAAGGTCATTAATAATTATTATATACGATTTCCTTTATAAAAAGATTAATTTAGAATAACTAATGAAATAACTTCTGAAATTAATAATTTTTTATAAGAATTTTCATATATGTAAGCTAAAATTTAAAACTTTGGTAGCCCGAAATAGCTTTTCTTCTTCTCGGGCTACAAGACCAAACGCAAAATTTTTTACTCGACTATATCTTTTTTCTTCCCATTTAAAATTTTGTTCAAATCGATGCACCCATTTATAAGTTATGCAATTAATTCCAGTTTTGCGACAAAAAACCCCTGCACTTTTTACAACAAACACTCATTTTCATTCTATTGTGACGTAGATGCCCAGTAGAAAATTTTTTTGAATGGCTGAATGCGCAATCTTGTTTTCTAGATGTTGTATATTAGTAATAGTACTTCAATCTCATTAATAAACGAATGCATTCCTTACTACAACTGTAATTATATACAGTTAACAAAATATATTAGATTTATATTTATGTGGTATTTATTAAAAAAAAAATAAAATAAAATAAAATAAAATAAAAACGTAATAGAAAGGAAAAATGAAAGTTTTTTTAAATGTTTCACTTTTTTTGTGCATTTTGTACATTTTGATTAGATGTTTGCTAACAAAGCATTACGTTGAAAGTAAGTTAACACACAAAACATCCGCCACAACTGCAATTATTTACGATGGCATTTAATTTTTTTAAAGTAGAGCAGCCAAAACTTGATCATTGCAATGTTGCAACTTCAAAAATAATAGGAAATTTATAAACCACCATAAAAATACTGTAGCAACTAGAAACAACTGCCTGCAAGGAAGAGAAATATGTAACAAACAACATAAAATCGTTTAAAATGTAATCATTGCTAATATGTGTTCAAATACTACAATAAGAGCAGAAACTCTTCCAAAAAAAAATGTTAAAATGTTGGCCTGTAATAGAGTTCCAATTCAAACTTAAACACATGTTTTTTTTCTTTATTGCGTCTTTTGTTTTGTGCAGCTTGCAATTAAAGTATCAATATATGACCATATAATTTATGGCAAGATATACATACATACCGTACATTCGTAATTCTAGAATGAAAACAGACACTTTTCAATTGTGGTCATGCGAAAAGTACGCCGGCAGGCTTTCATAAAAACGTGCATGCTTGCAACAAAGAATCAGTGGTTAGAATTAAAGATTCAAACAAAAGTGGAAGTGACAAACGTAATGAAACTTTAGACGTTTTTTCTCTTTAGCAAGCTGCACAAACACAATACTTGCAACGTAAAAAGCAGCAGCACACAGTGGTTTGGAGGATTTGTTTTATTCAAATAATTCTAGACTCTGACGGAAAATATCTTTATAAAAATTCACACGAGAACAGTTCAGTCTGTTTATACCCTTCACTATAAAGAGTAGAAATAGTTTGTAATTTCTACAATATTAGTTTTTGACCCCATAAAATATATATATTCCAAGTTCTTATGCATAGCGAAGTCGATTGAGGGATGTCCGTTTGTCCGTTTGTGTTCGGGTTGAAATCAACTTTGTCAAAACACCAGATGAGCTATGAAAATTCAAATACGGCAGTCGATCAGACATAGTTTCGAAAAATTTTCTATTGAAAATCAGCAAGATCGGTCCATAACCTTTGAAGCAGCGGGCAAAACAACACACCTGCCTCTAAATTTTCTATATCATGTGGAACCATGAAGTAACTCCATTAAAAAAAAAAACAAATATATGGGGCGATAGAGAATTAAAAAAATAGAAAAAAAATTAAATGAAAAAACTGACGCTCGCCCATATTTTACGAGTTATAGGACTTTGATTTTTTTTATTGAAAAGTACGATTGTGCACCATTTTTTTAAGATATCAATAAGAAAATACTAAAATTTTTAAAAAATGCTTAACCCATTAAAAGCCGATGACATTTATACGTAAATTAAATATTTGTTGTTTTTAATTTTTTTTATTTATTAACTTTCTGTCACCCCAATATTTTTATTTATTTATTTTTTTTTATTGGAGTTACTTTACTAAACTATTACATATATAGTGATTCGGCATAGCCGAATGTAGTACTCTTACTTCATGAATCAAGAAAACAAGATTGCGCATAGCGCAGGTCCGTTAGTTTGTTGTATAGCGTTCTCTCTTTTTGTGTGACGTAGATATAGAATATTTTTATAGGAAGTGTAACTGAATTATAGTAATAGAGCCAAGAGATTTTTGGTTTTTGCAACAAACACTCATTATCATTCTATTGTGACGTAGATGCGCAGTATAAAAAGTTTTTGAACGGCTGAATGCGCAATCTGCTTTTCTTGATTCATGCTCCTACTTGTGTTTTTTTTATAAATTTGCAGGTGCACAACTTAAGAGTAAGAAAGGCAGATCTTAGGTAGACTCTTACAATTAATCAACTCATAAGTTATAACTAATTAGTTACAGTTGTTTACACAGTCGTTCATTTAAAATACAAATGTTAAATTTTTTTACATTTAAAACTTTCTAGAAAAAAATTCTTTTAGCTGTAGAGACCGATACTTTGTTTAACATTTCACGTTAAATATTGTCAAAATACATGTTAAAATACTTAACATAATTTTTCCATGAAACAATATTGCACTCTATTGTACCCTGTTTATTTTATGAAAAGCATGTTAAATGTTTCTGGTAACATTTAAGACCAACATGTGCTTTCCAGATTATTACTTTGGTAATTTCCGCATCAGTCCATAAATAGCTGATCTGTAGGCAAGAAAACATGCCTTCCTCTTTTTCTAAGCATATTTCTTTATTCCATGTTTTCCTTTTTTATATTTTAATCCTTTTTTTGATACGATGGTTTATAAGAAAAATATCCCAGCAAACGGCGGATCTCAGCGACAATGTATATACCACTGCACAATGGGGCAGAATCAAAATATTTTGGAAATAACTTAGCCATTAGTAAACGGCTAGGCACATTAAACAAAAATTTTAAATTAGTGTAGCGGAGAAAAATTTTAATTTATTTTTTAAGGCTGGTTACCATCGATTTTCCAGGGATGGCGCTATGTAGAGTCAAAGTAGGGTACCTCTCTCTGTACTAACGCATTCAATCAATATAAATTAGAGATCATTATACGACGTAAAGAATTACGGTGGACTTCCAATCGATCATAGCAAGCGGAATTTAGTTTCAGGGTGCAATCAATGGATTTAAATGAATTGTTTTTCTTGTTTTTCATGTTATGCTTAGCTTTGCTTGAATATGAATGAAAAACCAATAAAGCAAATAAACAAAGAAACCACAAAAAATCATCTCTATATTAAAAAAATGGTTTCTTTCCTTTTGCTTGTTTTCATTTTATTTTATTTTGTTAACAAAAAAAGTTTTTCATATCAAATATTACATGTGAAAAAGCTTAACAAATTTCACAGTTTAAAAAAAAAAAACTGAATTTAAAAAATATTTTTTAGCAGATTCTAAGTTAATTTGTTAATAAAATGGATAGATTTGGATGTTTTTCTGGTAACAGCTAAATCTGTTATAAAAAAATGAAATCACGAAATTTACGAAATAGTAAAATTATTTAATAGTATTCACCGTAGTGTCTACAGGGAAAACAGGGCAAAAGTGAACATAAAACATGTATACACATCCGTGGCGTTCTTACCTGTTATTGAAAAGTTTTTTGCAAAGCTCTTGTAATGCTACTTTTTCAGTAAAACAACAATTTAATTCAGTAGGTTCCTCTGTACTCAACTTTAGAATCAAGTAGTGTCCAAATTTTCACAAAAAGCATTTCCGTACTTCAAAATTGAGTAAATGAAAGCGTTTTTGAGAGAAAAAAGTTCTTCTTCTTGCACGAAACAGCCCAGTTTTTTTCTTTCAGCCAGTTATTTAAATTTGTGAAACAGCTATAAAACACACACAAAATAAAAAAAGAAGTTAAAGCCATAAATAATCACCCCTACACGAATTATTTTCCACATGAAATTTTTTCACATTTCACTGAAAACAAAATTCTTTTTGAGTGAAATGTGGAATTTTTTTCATTGTTATGTCCACTTTGATTGTGAAAGCGAAATTCAAATATGTATAAGTCAGTGTTTTTCATCTAAATAGACACTTTTTAGGCAAAGTTACAGGTCAATTGCCTCGATATATTCTATATTATACATACAAGCTTTGGAGGTCTGTAGCGCCGAATCTAAGGGTCAACCGCAAATTTTTCACTTAACATTTTTTGCTTAAATTTGCATTTTATACACCGCAAACAACCTTTTTTTTGGATTTTGCAAATGCAATAATAACACAATTCAAGTTGTAGAAAAAATTGTTCCTGTGAAATTTCCGATACCAATTTTCAGTTCGAGTGGAATAAAAATTTTAAGTGAACAAGCATTTCACTTTTTACGCTCGATAGGGGTGAATATTTTCAAAAAGAGTAAAATAGTTATACTAATATAAAAGGCAATTTCTAATGGCAAAAAAGACCAGTTTAAATTTCAGAAAACATTTTTTTTGATTTTAAAAGTTTGCTGCTTAAATACGCCAAAAATGACATCAATATACAACGATGCCTAAATAAATAAAACTTAAATGTTGGAACACAATTTTGCCTTCTTCTTCGGAGTAATCCTCTTTAAAGGTAAAGGAACGAACTCTGCAGCAGGTTCAATGCGTAGATTTTTAATCAAAAATAAAAACTTTGTAAACCACTGTGAAACTCATTACAAAGACCTTTCATTACAATTTTTTTTAACTACAACACAAACGTGCCACAAAACTCTGTAAATGAGTTTTCTTTTTTTTCTTAGTTTTTATTTATGTTGCGACTACCACAACGTAACACTACAGAATACATAAATTGACAACGTGCTTTTTTGACAATTTCTGTGGGCTCACTTTTCTCCTATTTGCAGTGCGCAAGTCCCAAAATAAAATATTTATACGAATTTATTGTTCTTTAAGAGAAAATTTTATGGAGCGAATAAATAAAACTTCGCACGTACCACTTTACTAGAAATTCGAGAATCTCGCAAATAAATCTTAAATTATGCCATTAAAGAATCCATCTAACGAGGATAACAGTATTAAATATAATCTCTGTAATATCTCTTCCACAAAAAAAAAAGGAAAACCAGTGTTTAAGGTTTCTTTAGAATTGTCCGCGATCCCAGCAGTTTACTGTATTGCGCGCAATACTTTTTTCCTTTTCTTGTGGAAAAGCTATAACAAAGATTATTTTAAATACTGTTATCCCCATTAAGTGGAGTCTTTATTCGCATAATTTAAGATTTATTTGCGAGATTCTCGAATTTCTAGTTTAACGATTTCTGTCGTTGGTTGATAGGAATAGACCTGCTTTGTTATCACTTTTCTGAATAAGCTATTTAGTGAGGCTGACACTCACCATAGCATCCTTAATAAAATGTAAAAAAGTTCTACGGGTGAACTCAACTCCAGCTATAACTCATAATTTCCCCAAAGCCTTATATTCCTTAATTTTTAATGTCCGTCACAAAAGGTACAGGTCAAGCAAAAACTCTTATATTTGGAGTTGTTTTGCGTGACCTGGCAGTAATTAGCTTTGATGATTTTTAGTTCTTTAATCACTTTTATGCTTAAGACTACTTAATGCCTTTTCAGTTATGCATTTGCCAAACACAAACTAAGGCCAGCAAGAAGCATCATTTGTTAAATGTTTTAATGCTTAGCCTAAACCCTTTTCAGTAATCTACTTATGGAGGTCTAAGGGGACTAGCCTTATTTATTACTTCAAACTACTTCAGGAGCTCAGCTCAGGTTCAGTTTCTGATCTAACAGTATGTATATGGATCTGAGATAACAATATTGTGTTTTTGTAACCTTGTTTCTGCTTCGGTCAATGCGAGGATTCCTTTCCTTAACCAAAAGATGGTGCCCAAAATTTTGCGCTCAATTTCCATGAATTTTCGAAGCTGTCTGTTTACTGGAGTTGATTTCTCCGCTTTTTACAAGGCTTTACGCTGTCGCAGCCAATTAGAAAGCTAAAACATAGATCCACATTTCGCTGGTAAATCTTCATTACAATTTGTCTTCGCTCCTGTCCCCTTTTCTATTTACTTTATCACTGTGGATAAGGGTCACTTGTTTAATAATTTACTTCCTCTCAATCTTGGCCTTACTTATTTACATGTTTTTTATGTTGCGTAAGCCCTGAAAAAGTGCCTACACCTTTTATGGCCACAACAGAAAAAACATTCTTATTGTAATTCCGACAGTCTGCATATGGCAGTTATGTTTGATTAGCGTTTCAAACATAAAGCACTCATATACAGATATTAGCAACAAAAGTTAACATCACTTATCGGCAGTAATAATTATTAAAAAAGTGTAGCATACTTACCCAGACATAATATTGAGCGAATAATATGTAACATGTTTTATACATTTTTTCTCTCTAGACATTTTATAAAACAGTAACGGGGTCATTTCTGTAAATGAAATATTTTTTGAAAATAATGACGTTGATGTAAGAAATCTATATAGAATAAAAAACACCTATTTTTGGAATTTTTGTCTGTCTTTCTGTCCGTTTGCTTGTCTGTGTTCGCATCACGTAAAAACTACTGGATGAATTTCAACAAATTTGTGTAAGGAAGTCCCTTAGACCCTCTGTTCCAATATAGATATTTTTTTATTTAATAAGTTATTTTGTAGAGAAAATTGAGATACCAATGTAATGCAAGGAACACAACTGGGACGAACAACGAATTTCGTCCAACACAACGATCACGTCGTAACAAATTCATTGTGAAAATTTGTCGTATGAAACACAATAACGACCAAAAACACAGCTGTTATAATTTTCAAAGTTGTTTACTTTTTGTAAGCTGCTAAGGTGACCATAAAAAAAGTTATATTTAAAAATTAAAACATTGGAAAAAGCACAATTAAAAACTATTTTTATATTTAACTTATAATCTGTACGCTTATTATAAATGCTGCAAAATAAAAATACATAATTTCGTCCTACGTCATTATTGTGTGTATTTTCATATACACAAATGTGTTTTATTTTTGACGACGAATAGTGGCGACCAAAAATTCGTTTTTCGTCCCAGTTGTGTTCCTAGCATAAGTGCAGCCAATTTCACCGCTATAATGACACTAAAACCGTTGTCAGCACATATTATTTTTGTAAATGGAAAATATTAGCACTGTCTACACACTCTGCATTAAATATTAAAAAACACATTTTTCTTATTAGAAATGACACGCGGACGAAATCGTGCTAGTCTTCTAGGTAGTTCAATATACGTAGTTTAAGAGTTAGTTGTATATCTGCTCATCTGTGTTAATGTTGAAATCAACTTTGCTAAGGCACTAGATGAGCTAGAGAAAATTAGAGTACGGCAATCGATCAGGCAAAGTTTCGAAAATGTTGCTATTGGAAAATACCAAGATCGGACCGTGGCCCTCGAGGCAGCAGGAAAAATACAAGCCTGCCATATCATTTGGAACAATGACGTAACTACAATAAAAATGATTAGAGTGCTATATTCGACTATTCCGAATCCTTCATACCCTTCACTATCTATGTAAATCAAGTAACTCCAATCAAAATAGCAAATATATTATTTTATATAAGAATGCCATCGGCTCATAATATATTAAGCATTTAAAAAATTGTTTAATATTTCTTTAAAGATCTCTTCAAAAGCATTAAAATACTGCACATATTACATTTTAAATTTTTATAAAATTTCAGAGCCCCGTAACTTGGAAAATATGCATGAGCTCCAATTTTTTACTTGATGTTTTTTTTCTTAATTTTTTTATTCGCTATCGCCCCATATATTTATTTTTAATATTGCAGTTACTTTGTTGTTCCAAGTGACATAAAAAAATTAGAGGTAGGCGTGGTGTTTGGCCTGCAGCCTCAAAGAACATGGACCGATCATGCTGATTTCCAATAGCACCTCTTTCGACACTATATCTGATCGATTGACATATTTATTTTGTGATTGCAACAATAACACCGACGGGCAGATGGACATCGCTCAATCGATTTCAATATGCATAAGAAGTCAAATATATGGATATTGTTGCAATTACACACGGAATGGCAAATTTATATATACTTATATACCACAAAAAGTGGCAAAGGTTATAAAAAAAAACAAGTATAAGTAGCGAAAAAGAATTAAAAACAAAAAAAGACATCAAGTGAAAAAAATTGCGCTGGACCATATTTTCCGAGTTATCTCTGAACTTTTCATAGCAAAGTAGGATTGTTTACCATATTTTTGAAGATATCAATATGAGATCATTTAAAAGCTTTTAAAGAGATATTTCAAAAATACTAAAATTTTTCAAAAATGCTTAAACCATAAAGAGCCGATGACATTTTTATGTAAAAATATATATAGGACTTAATTTTTCATTTTTTATTTTTTAATTCTTTGTCACCCCAATATTTTTTTTTTTTTTTTGATTAGAGTAACTTCTCTAAACTATATTTACATACATATATGATGCAGGGTATATAAGATTCGGCAAAGTATAAGGTTTATGAAATATAGATACAACTCTACTCATGTAGCCAAGTGCCGGGAGCAAGCGGTGTTATTTAATCTTAATTGCCTTTTTGTTTTCTGTTTAATTTCTAAAAGAAAGTCGCATAATCACCTAACAATAATGTAATTAAAGTAATACACTATAGTTTTAAGTCTTCTTTAATAAATTGTATACTAAACAAAAACCTGTAATATGAAAGAAATTAATAAAACAAACTAACTTGATTCAAAGAACAAACTTATGATTTACATTCACGAATTTTTTAATAAAGACTATAGACTATATATATATATATATATATATATATATATATATATAATTATATATAAGATGTACAAAATAACATGCATATGGGCATTTCCACAGAAATGTCAGAAATGTCGACACATTTTTGTGGGAAATCTGTCGAATTTACCAAATCTAAAAAATTTTATATATATTTATTTATAACGTATTTTAAAATATTTAAATACAAAGACGAAAAAGCGCATAAATTCGGATTTGAAAGTCCTCCTCCCGTGCTATTCTCCCGATTAATTATTCAAATCACCGATATTGATTATTGAGGGTCAAAGCACGTCTCGATGGCCATTTCGTTATCGCTTACTTAACTCTTCAGGAAACTTCTGACAAAATTTTAAATTAACTAAAGATTTTTGTCCAAACAATAAAGCAAAGACAAAAATAAAAGTTTAAGCAAAAACAACAATAACCAACAGTAATTCTATTTTTCTTTCTCCGCTGTATATGGCTGAATTTTTTTTCGGCTCTTTTATACAGTTGAAAGAGGATGAAAAATAAAATATCACAAAACACTACGAAAATTTATTAATATGCACGGGCACTTTGCAAATATTACATTATATTAAACAACGGGAATTTCCCTAATCATATAAACCAACCCCCAAAAAATCCCCCTCCCGTGCTATTCACCCGATTAATTATCCAAATCACCGATATTGATTATTGAGGGTCAAACCACGTCTCGATGGCCATTTTTAAAAATTTTTTTAAAATCATTTATAATCATCTTATACATGTCTAATTAAATAAAAAATATTAAAAAAAAATTAATGAAACAAAATGTCGCAAATCCCAGTGTTTTTAGTTACATCAATTCATTACATTGTAAAATTAGTCGCATTAAAATATTTAATCAGGTTTCGCTGAAATAAGTGTTTGAAATGTTCGCTTTTTAAGCGACTTCTTTTTTTCGCATGCGATGCCCTGGTTTTTTGTAATTATCTTAATAACGAACAATTAACTAAAATTAACCTGAGCACTAATTATAGTGGTAATCAAAAGCTATAAGTTTAACCATTTCTCAAAATGAAATAATATTTTGACATAAGTTGTTTTTTTACTTTCATGTATATAAATATTAATTAAAACAAATTAGATCGAATAAATGGAATGTTTTAGTATAAATGAGTTTATTGAATCAATTAATATTTAATAATCAATGCTAATATCAATCATGAAACTGAATATACAAATGGAATGGAAGATTTATACACTTTTATATTGTAAAAGTTATAAGGAAAAATAATTTAAAATTTTCTCTTTTTACTTCCCCCTTTTTAAGCATTGACCTCATTGGATAAGTAATTTGCCACCTTTTTGTACACCGAACGACAAACAAACAAAATAAAACTTTTGACTTTTAGTTTGTTTTTAAGAACAGAAATAAAAAACAAAATCACCTGTTAACCCAAAAGGATTTCAAAGACACCGTCACCAACAGCCATCTATTCACCAGCATTGTAAAACGAATTAGAAAAAAAAAAATTAAGAGAATGTGGCCAGCTGACTAGACTCTTTTTGCGCACTATTGCGTACGAGCTAAAATTCTCAAAAGAAAATCGAGAACAAATAAAAATGTCAAGTGTACAATAGAGAAAGAGGAAAATCTACATAAAATACAACAACAACAATGATATGATGGAAATTTTAGGAAATTTCGTTGTATAGAAACTAAAAACCAGAGCAAGAACACTAGTTTTTTATAGACTCTTAACCGTTACGGATGTGTTTCGGGCAAATGAACGGATTATAATTAGAACAGTGAATATGAAAAATTAATTAATCAAATTATTTGTCAAAGGAAAAATCTTTAAAGAATAAGAAAAAATGAAAAAAAAAATTAAAAGTGTCGAATATTTAAAAAAGAAAAGAAATTAATTAATATAATACAGCAAATAAGTGATATATTTACAAATTCACAAATGAAAAGGAAAAGTAAATATGAATGTATGTAATTGTATTTAAAAGGAAACATACAGATGTAGATAGAAATTATACGACCAAACCCTAAACATTAAATCAACATCTTTGTCATTCTTTAAATGTTCTTTTGATTATTCATGAGATATGACATTAAAAGAAAAATAAATTTAAAATTAAAATTTGTTTTTAAATAAATTAATAATTTAATTTCATGTTAAAAACAACGGTATTTTTATGAAATATATGTGTATTTTTAAAAGATGCGTTTATGTGTTTGTGTGCGTGCGTGTGTGTGTGTATGTTATAGATAACAAAATTATTAAATTTAAAAGCTCTTGCCAATTCTTTTTTTTAACAATATTTGGCTGTGTTTTTGACCAACGTAAACAAATTATAATGAGTTGCGACATTTTAAAATCCCTCGGATAACAACAACAACAATTAGTTAAAAGAGCAATTTCAAGAAATAATTAAAATATATTCTTTTTTAATTTAATGATGGACAATGATAAAAAAAATTAATGTTCATTTTTGAAAAATATAAAATTGTGATAAAGATTTTGTGCCAATTGAAATTAAATGGTACTGAATTGCCCAACCTTGACTTTATTTTAAATTCTTTAGGTAGACCCGGCAGTTTTCGAAATCAATCTGAATTTAAAGTATCAAATAGAACTCAACCAAATAATATTTTATGTCAACCGAGTTTAAAAATTTGATGCCAAAAAAAAAAAATATTGCCTCAATTTCTAGCCGTCCTGTATTGCAGTATTTAGATATGACTAACTATTCCTGGGCGCTTCGCTACCCCAATAAGAATAATCGTATCACGACTACTTATCCAAGCAAGTTTTTTATTTGATTATTATGGAAAATAAAACAGCTTTCCTTCTGTCTATTGGATCTTATGAATATGGACTTATTTATCTTTCAGATATTCTTATAATTGTATTTTATTTAAAATCGTTTCCGCACATTTTTACAACTTACCCATCCTGTTTCTGTCTTTTAAATAAGCATACCTTCTTGGAACTTGTAAGTAAATATCTATCTTTGTTTTTTAAATTGGTGCTGCCGTAAATGCCCATTTTAGTCACAACTCACGAACGCAAAACGGCCAAATTCGTGCAAAATTTAGATAAACCCTTAAAATTTAATTTAATTCGGTTTGAACGTTTGTGAGTAATAAAGTCACAACACACTTGCAATAATTATTTAAATATATAGATGTGTCAAATTTTATGCTGTCATTCTAGTGAACGTCTGCTTTTAAGATAATTCTTGCAAAAAAAAAATAAATAAATACCGAATTGACAACATATTTTATCTGTCTGTCTGTAACGGTTCAAAAGTATGGCCAAGTACATCAAATTACATTTACTATTGGGACACCTTTATATTCCATCTCCAAACTTTATACTTGTTATAGTGGACTTAGCACTCCAGCTTCTTGTTAATTTCAACAGTCTGCCTACAACTGCTTAACAGTTTGTCAAAATGCATACAGCAATTTACATCAAATTTTGTATTACCCTTTTATTTCTAACATGGACATTCTGTCTAATTTTCAGGTGTATATATAAAACGGTATAAAAGTATGGCCTTATAGGTCAAATAAAATTAATTATGGGAACACCCTATAATTTCTAAATTCAAATTATAAGCTTTTTGTTCCAGTTGTCTGCCTAAAACGATTCAAATGTTTGGTCACATATATCAAATATACATACATCAGCTATTGGGACACCCTTTAATTTCCAAATCTAAAATTTATACTTGTTAAAATAGTCTAGTTAGCAATACAGGTTCCTTGTAAATGTCAAGCGTCTGTCTACAACTGCTCTAAAGTAAAGCCATATACATCAAATTAAATGAACTTTTAGGGTCCCCTTTAATAATTAGTCTTGAATAATATTAATTATTGCTATAACGATCATAGCAGTCGACATTTTGTCTAATTTGCAAGCGTTTGTCTATAACGGTTCGAAAGATATGCCTACATAGGTTAATTTACGTAACCTAAGGGTCACCCTTTTATTTGTAGATTTTATTTTTTTTGTATTACGCAGTTTTTTTTTTGTTTTTTAATTTTAAAGTAGTGCCCTTTACGGTTTGTAATACACGTAAAAACATGTATGTTGTATCGGCACCACCCTTTAATTTTTAAGATTATGAACTGTGACCAATCTGTAAGCATCACTTTTCAAATAAAAAAGAAATTTTCAAAATCGATGCAGAAATGACTGAGTTATGGAGGCACAAATATAAAATAAGCAACATTCAGTGGAATTGATAACCTCATTATTTTTTTTGAAGTCGGTAAAAAAACAATAAACACCTGCACATACGAGTACATATTTACATACGTCAATGTTTTGACAAATGTGTTTTTTAAATCGCAAAATGCTTAATTTATTTCTGCATTTTCTCAAAAGAATTGTCAGAAACTAGATTAAATTGAATGTAGGATTTTCTTAATTGCTGCATTATCATTCTTTGCTTCTATATACCTTGGGTTATGCACGTCATGAGCATCTTTTAGATAACCAACCAATTTAAGGAATTTGAATACTAGAAATTTAAGCACACCTACGCAAGGAATTTTTTCATAAAACTGGCTTCATGAAATTTTTGTGTGTAGGTAAGAGATGTAGTGAAGCAACCAGGGAAGAAAATGGCAGGGCTTAAATCTTGAGGGGTTGTTTTTACCCTTACTTTGTATACGTTCGTTGTTTACGTTTTGTTCTTTGTGTGTTATTTGAAATAACATAAACAACTATAATAACGAATACTAAATTAAAAACAAAATGTACAAATTCAAATGGCATAAAAATTTCATTGTTTAGGGATGCGATTGAACACTGAAATATTAAAAGTGAACTAAAAAAATGGCACGTTGTAAATCTGGACTTTGTAAGAATCAAACAAATCTGATAACGGGTATAGTGATCAATAAAATGATGATATATATTCTTCTATTCTATTCTTTTTGTCTGTTTTCTTCAAAAATAAACAACAACAAAATTGTAAATAATTTTCCTTTCCTAAAATAACTGAAAAAAAAAATATCTGCATAAACTTAAGCCGGATTAAAAATATTTATTTGCCATATTTACAAAGCAAAAAATGTATTTTAATTGCTAGCCATAGGTTAGTTATCTTAACTAATAGAAAAATATAAAATTGGGCTAGTAGAGAGGATAGTTCTTGGCAGCGTGTGCAAATAATTTGTTGTCAACAAACAATTATAATAAATAATGGCCCAAATTCATAGTTAAAATAAAGTATACTTTAAGGGAACTAAAGTCGGTTTTATTTTAGAGTCGACTCTAATTTATTCATAGACAATTTAAAAGATATTTTTGGCGAGAAAGTCAACTCTAAATTTAAAACTACCAAAAGCTGTTTTTAACTCAATTTTCCAAAATTATTTTATTTGGTTTAAGAACACAATACTCTTTATCTGATTTTTATACCAAAGTGAACAAAATAACAACAAGGTTACTTTTTTCAAATGTTTGTTTAGAAATTGTATGAAAACATTTATTTTTAATTTTCACCCTGACCAGGATTCGAACCATCGATTTTACAAATTAATGAAATTTTCGGCTTTTGGTTCTTTTTAATTAATTTTCTAAACATTTTTAGAAAGAAAAATTATTTACAAATGTATGCGGACGTTTTCCAAAGAAAACAAGAAAAATTAGACGCTAGCAGAATGAAATGCAGCATTTTCTGGACCGAACATCCTTCATCAGCATTCTTTGCATCTATCTACATTATGTTATGTACATCGTAAACATCATCTATTTAACCAATTAATCTTAATGTTAATTTGGTGAGACGAAGTTCACACACAACTTAAAGCTTTTTCTTTGTCATTCTCTTTGTAACTCGTCTTGTACATTTGTTGTTGCTTTTTTTTTTTTTTTTTTTGTACTAGCAATTTGATAGTCACAAATGCAACTTTTTTTTTTTTTATTTTTTTTTTATTTTTAATTATTCATACTTGTTTGCTCACAACATTATAGACACTGTTTCAGTATCATATTGACTTTTATGAGTTAAGTATGAATGTAAATACGCGGTGCCTAGCGTTTGTTTTAATTTTTAATTTTCACCCTGACCAGGATTCGAACCATCGATTTTACAAATTAATGAAATTAACATTAAGATTAGTTGGTTAAATAGATGATGTTTACGATGTACATAACATAAGGTAGATAGATGCAAAGAATGCTGATGAAGGATGTGGCGGTCCAGAAAATGCTGCATTTCATTCTGCTAGCGTCTAATTTTTCTTGTTTTCTTTGGAAAACGTCCGCATACATTTGTAAATAATTTTTCTTTCTAAAAATGTTTAGAAAATTAATTAAAAAGAACCAAAAGCCGAAAATTTCATTAATTTGGAAAACATTTATCAAATTACAGTTGACACCCAGTGGAAGGCGGCTAAACTTAAAGTATACATTATTCTTGACTATGAAAGCAAAAAAGATAATAAGAGCTTTTTATTTTATAGTATACTTTAGCAAGAGTCGACTTTATTCTATAACTATGAATATGGGCCAATAACTTTTGTATAGAAACAAAAGAAATATTTGAAAAATTTAATACTAGAAAATTTAATTTCTCTAGTCTTATGTTTTGTACATAGTTGTACACATAGATAAAATTTACTCTAAATTACAACAAATTTCTTAATATTATAAAAGTGCATAAGTGAGTACATGCCGTTTTTTTCTCTTTCATTAAATTTTGTGTAAGTGATTGTTATTGTTTGGTCAACAATTGTTTGGTCTATCAATGAAGAAGACAATAAAGAGTAAAACAAAAAAAAAATTATTTGATTTGCACTATTATTTAAAAAGTTATGCATTGTAAACGATGGTAAGTATTAACATGTACTCATTAAAACTCCCCACTGTATATATATATATATAGCAAGTAGATGCAGGAGTTCAGCTGATCGTTTTATTTGTGTGTATGTTTATCACATTTTGTGTCAAAATTTGTTTACATTGCTTTTATTTTGCTACATATTTCTCTTTTTTGTTTACCTGTTTCCTTCAATTTTTATTATTTTTTATCAGCGATGGTAAACGAAATCTATAAATTACAATTTTCCAGATCAAACTGGATTAAATATACTTTGAATTCTTGTTTAATTTGACATGATATTGTCATAAAAAGTTATTCTCTTTTTTTTATAATAATTAAGTAAAATTAATATTAAATTTTTTAGTTAGAAATGTGCCATCTCCGATTAACTCTGAGCTGTATAGTCAGTTGTTTTTGACATAAAACATAAACGAAAAGCAGGTTGTTGTTCTAATATTGTACTTGTTGTAGACTTGTATGTGCTTAATATAGATATACTTTGAATTCATCCAACGGTGTGTCAAAATATTAAAAAAAAAATAAAAAATAAATAACAATATTTTTATTCAAAAACAAAAGTAAAATAATTTAATAACAAAATTAAAAAAAAAATGAGATTGTATTTAAAAAAATAAATTTATAATATCAATTTGTTAAAAAGCATTTTAAAAATTTTTGATAATTAGACGGTACTGTATTTATGATAACGTTACAAACACATTTATTTACAATCATACATACCTAAACATTTTTCAAATATTTCTTTTACTTTTCTAAATAATTTAAAAATCTTCAATGCTTTCAATGCTCCTAATATATTTTACATTTTTCACATTGTTCGTAGACTGGTTGTTTCTATAAAATGAGTATTGCTTTTGTTTCTCCCTTTATGGCAGATTTTAAAAAATTACAACATCGAATTGAAAATATTTAAAGTTTAGAAATAGCACTAGAGTATTTATTAATTTTATACATTTTTTATTAACTTGACTCTTATTATTTTGGTTAGACTGCTGTCTATTTCTTTCTGAAGGTGTTTATGGGAAAATGTTACCATTCCTTCGTATTATGAGTCGTTGTTCGTTGTTATTGTATTCGTTGCGGAATACGTTTGAGTCATTCAAAAATGAACTAGTTCAATTAAACAATTCCACTAGTTGAAATAAATGAAATAGTTCAAATTTCTACGAGTACTAAGTTCAGTTTTGAAATATACTTTGTGTTTGAACTACTTCAAGATGGACTACATTGCATGTATGTATATCTTTTGTTGTTCGCTGTTTC
Source organism: Gymnosoma rotundatum (assembly GCA_916610165.2). Classification (NCBI taxonomy): domain Eukaryota; kingdom Metazoa; phylum Arthropoda; class Insecta; order Diptera; family Tachinidae; genus Gymnosoma; species Gymnosoma rotundatum. Next base: position 47,926,205 of record OU744338.1, read on the forward strand.
TGACACTTTAAATCATAAAATTTAAATATAATTTAGAACGATACCCAGCAAAAAATTAGACATTACCATGAAAACTACTTGCCATATAATGACTTACTTTTGTGATTATCGTTTTTTGTAACTCGCTTACAAAACACATTACATTGGTTCGCAAAAAAGGAAAGAGCAATTGAACTAGTATTTTAAGTTAAAAGAGAATACCTAAAAATGTGTACTAATAGTCGTCATAATTTCCAGCAATAATCAATGTAATCGATTCTCAGGAATTACCTTGTTAAAATCATCAGGTTGCTAATCTAGTTGGAAAGTACTTCCGCCAAAAATGCTTACTATTACTTACCATTGCCTTGATTTTCAAAATAAAGAAAAAAATATATGTATTTGAAATTAAATACATATATAAAAAGTTTATTATACAGATTACTTAACCGATGTATTCCTTGTACAATAGATAGAATAGATTTTACTGATTGTTAGTCAATTAGAGTATTATCAGACCCGGAGCTACAATAGTTATTAATTTTAGTTTAGATTTAAACAAAACAGCGAAAAAATATTTGAAATATTTGAAATATTTGAAATTTTTGAACTAAGAGATCATTTGAACTAAGCGATATTTGAACTAAAAATTGAACTACTTCACTATTGCACAAGTCTATTGCAGAATCGCTTCCAACTTGTAAAGTTAATCAACCTTGAGCTGTATACAGAATGCTTGCTCAAAAAAAAATTTGAATAAAGTATTCTTGCATAAACAGACTTATACAAGTATTTACTCGTATAACTTTATTTATTTTCATTTACTTAACTATCAATATAAAAAAACTTTAAAAGGCAACTTTTAAAAAATTATTCGAATATTCGTCAAAAATCGTTCGAATAATATTTTTATTATAAAGTTTAAATATTATATTCGTTTGACCAAAAGTGAAATCAAAAATATTATTCGAATTATTCTTGTTCTAATTTCATTGTGAGGGTAATATTTATGAGAACATTCGTCATACACATTTTTATATGAACGAAATTCGATTAAAAATTGATTTTATTTAATTATAGGTTTTTATTTTTAAATGAAATATTTTACAAATCAAACTGAATTTGTTTTGTTAGTGTCTTATGTTGTTAGTGTGTTTTTTAAATAAATAAATAAATATATATGTATATTTATGATTTCGGTAAGTGGTTGTTAAATCGGTAAATATTAAATTTGAATTATATTTGTTTAATGCTAAAATTATTACATGTTAAATAATATTAAATATATAGAAACTTATGTTCTTTTAATATTGCTAAAGTCAAAAAGACCTAACCAATACTAATTGTAATTTTAAAATCTTAAAATTTATTTTTTTAATTATTCTAACATAAATTCATAAATATTTACAAATTAAAAAAAAATCTTTCAAAAACCTAAATGCAAAAATCACATTTAGCATGTGCCAAAAAAACCCCAAATGAATTAATAATAAAAAGAAATACACGTTTATACATATTTATATAAAAATATGAATTTACACAAAATTTTATTTTAAAGAAAAGCTTTAGGAAAATATTTGCTAATGAACTGTTCTAAATGAACAAATATGAGTGTCAGGGCTGAAATAGACAAAATTGATTTTACAAAATCCACAAAATGTTAAGTACAATGAACTTGTAGTATGTAAAACGTATTAATAATAGAAGAACAAGAAAACATTAACAAAAAAATAATTAATATCCAACATTTTAATATGGTAATCTTTTTTAACACGAAGCTAACCTACAACTTGTTTTACAATTTTGTTTAAAATTATTATTTATATTTTAAGGTTAGTTACTTTTAATGAGCTTTTTAATTATTTAGTTAAGCAATTTGCAATTTTTTTTTTTGGTTTTTGAGTTAAAATGTTTTTGAAACTAAAAAATTATTTAATTACTCTTTATGAAACATTATTTAATTTATAAAATTATTTAGAAGGAACTATTTTAAATAAATAAAGATATAATTTAATTTTTAATAAATTAATTTTTTTTTGAATTGTGAATATTTTAAATGAATTGAAATTATTCTGGCTTTAGTTCATTCTAATTCTTTGGAAAACGTCCGCATACATTTGTAAAATAAATTTTCTTTCTAAAAATATTTTTCGGAATTAGTTAGTTAATTGGTTAAACAGATGATATTAATAATTACACAACTAAGGTAGATAGATGCAAAGAATGCTTATGAAGGACGTAGCGATCCAGAAAGTGCAACATTACATTCTGCTAGCGTCTAAATTTTCTTGTTTACTTTGGAAAACGTCCGCATACATTTGTAAAATAAATTTTCTTTCTAAAAAGATTTTTAGAAATAAAAAATAAACTCAAGCCAGAATAATTTCAACTCAATAAAATATTTAACCAAGTTTACTAAGAAGAACTTAGTTAATTTGAAAATTAAAAAAAAATACATTAAATAATAAAACTTTGTTTTTGAATATAAAATACTCCTAATAATTTTTATTTTCAATTGAAATAATAATAATAATAACTTCGTCACTCTTACGTGCCAGCAGTGAAAAATTTTACATAATTGTTACTTTTAGCATTATTTGCGACGACGTTATTAGAAAGCCCATTCACAGAGTAGGAATAATGAACCACTTTTTCATATGACATTTATATTTTGCAATATGATAAATACTCTTAGTATATACGTTTTACGCATTTTAAGAAAAAATAAAAATTTTCCAACTTTGACGACTTTTCTTATTTAATTTTGAGTTGACAAAAAAAAAAAAAAAATATGACCAGTTCACAGTGATTCAGAATCGTATTTCGTTGGTCCAAACTCTGTAACCGGTTGAGATTCTTTACTGTAATTAAGATAATTTGTTAAACGTTTAACCACTTTTAATTTTAAATTATATTAAACAACGGGAATTTTTTTTATTTAAATTATATTAATTAATTGTTATATTTTATTTTTTCATCCTCTTTCAACTGTATAAAAGAGCCGAAAAAAATTCAGCCGTATACAGCAGAGAAAGAAAAATAGAATTACTGTTGGTTATTGTTGTTTTTGCTTAAACTTTGATTTTTGTCTTTGCTTTATAGTTTGGACAAAAATCTTTAGTTAATTTAAAATGTTTGTCAGTAGTTTCCTGAAGAGTTAAGTAAGCGATAACGAAATGGCCATCGAGACGTGCTTTGACCCTCAATAATCAATATCGGTGATTTATATAGTTAATAGGGAAAATAGCACGAAAAAAAGATTTTTTGAAAATTAATTAATAATGCACTTTTAATTTTATTAAAATCAGTTTAACAGTTGTTGAGATATTGAAGGCCAAGTGTGAATTTTGAACTTTATTTTTTTGGAAATTTTGCAAAGAAATTAATGTTCTTTAATAATATTTCTGTATTGGCTTCTAGAATAACTCTTATGTTGTTTTTGAAGTTTTTATACTTAAAGGATATGTTTTTGGCTTTCCTAAAAATTTTGATAAAGGTTTCCTGACGAGCTGGCCTTAGCAACCGGCGAAATTCGTATAGATACCTGCTATTCCAAACCAACAAATAAATTGCATTTTTATTTGAAAATGCTATGGGATATTAGCATAATATAATAAATAATATTATAAAAAATTCCCAAAATAATTTTACAAATTAATGTTCTTTTGTTCTCTGTTACTTATTTGAATAACAACTTGGATAAGGTTTTAAACAGTAACGTAAGACTGGTTAAGTTCGACACTCGTGAAAAATTTAATAGTTCTATAACTAGAGTGAAAGGCATGTCATACATAGTGTCCATGGACATAATGTACATGGACATTATGTCGTTCTTAGTATGAACATAGTGTCACCTATGAAAGTCTCATAATATCCTCACTTAGAACACCGGCTAAAGATTTTTTTGCAAGCCAGTTTATAATAACGTTGCATATTATGACTCTGCGTTAATGGACATTATGTCGCATAGTAATACGGCATAAAGTCAATGAGCACACAAAGTGTCATAGTAATCAAAAACATAATTTCCATGGATATATCATGGCGCTTTGAAAAACGTCATAAGGTTATTGTGTCACTAATGAAAGTGTTATTATGACCGCACTTTTAACAACACCGGCTTCGCTTACTAAGGACTTTCTGCCAGTTTATAAGAACATTGCATCTTTCTTACTTAGAATATTATAAAATATAACTGTAATATCCATAGCCATAAGGTGGCTCTACATTGATAGACTTTGTGTTCTAGGACTTTATGTGTTACATCCCAACACAAAAATACCGATTCAAATAAAAAATAAATAAAGAACAGACAAGGCAAAGCTGCAACCGCGAAAATAACCGTCTTTTATATAATTGCTACACTATTGCATATATGCAGAGTTGTATTTTCACCTTTGATAAAATTCAGAAATATGTAACTCTAAAATATTCAAACAAAGTACAAATGCGGGGTACTCGATGTGCACCAGTCAATAATTTACTAGCACTATTTTCTAGCTGTGGTATAAACACGACTTGAAAAATTCAATTAGTACGACAAAATTAATAAAATAACTTGAAAATACAATTTTAAGTGAAACAGACAGTATTTGAAAAAGAAGAAGCAAAAATTAAATTATAATTAACTATATTATTAAAAATATTATATATTTTTTATATAAGCGCTATAAATGAAAAGAAAACAAATCGTTGCCTGACGATTATCGTCGTGTGTGTGCTCTTATATACGTCAAGGGTTTTATTTCTGGCTACAAATATTCGCAACAAAAAATCGTTCGTTCGTCTCAAATTTGTTTATTGTATAAAACTGAGCAGCTAACTAAAATATTTTCGGTTAAATACATTTAAAACTCCTATTTTAGGTTTAAAATATACATACATAGTTACTAAAACCCTTTTTAAAAATTTGTATTCAAGAACACACAATAAGAGTTCAATAGACAATCTACATTTTAAGCAATCTAAAGTTTTAACCTGGTAACTCTTACCACCAACGTTTTTATAAACCAATTAATCCGAAATCCGAATATGGTTTTCTCTTTATATTTATTTTACACAAAAATTAACCTTTTTTGTTAAAACATACGAGTATGTATGTTCCTCGTTAAAGCAAAATACACGAACGAGAAATGCTCCATGTGAAACAAAAAGTTGTTCGGACTTCAGAAAAAGTAATTTTAAGGCGAAAGTGTAATGTTATCCTGTTGCCTGTGAAGCCACATGTTCTTAAAATTACGGACCCCTAAACTTTTTATATAAAATTTGCGACATTTTAAATATAATTTGATGGAATCGGCTAAAATGGGTTAAATTTTATTGAACTTTTATTATTAACATTGCGAATATTTTAACGTTGTTAAACAAAGGGCCTGTTCGGAAATGCATCACTGTCTTGCATCTGATGCGCATGTGTGAATGCAAAACAACTAATGCTGATATTTACTTGATGCCCAGACAAAAAGAAATTATCATTTGTTTCCAATCTTGAACACTTAAACTTACAAAAATTTATAAATTAATAATAAATTTGTTTTATTAAGTTTTCGACCTTTTTTGTGTATACAACTAAATTTTTTTATAATTTATTGTATATAAATTATACTTGGGTAAGTGACCTTTATTTATTTCATTTATTAAATGTAAATTAATTTACAAGTTAATAATAATAGAAAGGAACTGGCTGCAGCGACCTTCGTCCTTCCTTCCTTTCAAAAAAATAAAAGTTTATTTATTTCATATTGATCCGACGTTTCGTTGGTATTTTCTAACTTCCTCAGCGATAATTTATTAAGAACCTGGCAACCACATACCTATAAAAGTAAAAATTAAAAAAAAAATTTCTTTTTTACAAACATAATTCGGACAGAGCGACAATATCAGGTTTGTTGTTTGTGGTTGTTTGTTTGTATAATTTTTGTGACGATGAAAAAAAATTTCTTCTTGTTCCATGCACGGTCCTTTTGCAATTTGCATTAAATTAAACTAAGGGATTATCTAATTAAATTCATTTGTTTTCGTTAAAATATCGTGCGATTTATATTATTATATAATTTCAACTAATAAAAATAAAAAAAAAATAAAAAATAAAAAAATTAATTATTGAAGTGTTTTGTGATATTTTATTTTTCATCACGATATATAGCACGATATATATTTTTTTAATATATTAATTTAATATTCCCGTTTTTTTAAATCTGTTTTTGAGACTATTAATCGTTTATGATTATGACTTTATCAACATACGCCTATTTTAGGTTTATTAACCTGTTTTAAGTTTACGTAAAACCGACTGTTAGTATTGGCCATATTATGTACTTCAAATGCATTAGTTATAATCTTTAATGCGACTCTATCCCGGGAACTTGCCGACTGTACGCTACCAGTAGATACGAACGTATCCGAAGCGGAGATTGACAAGTGTATAGAGTCAATGACAAATGCCTTTAAGAATGCTATGGAACTCTCTACTCCTAAGGTTCTAGTAGGAAGAAAAGGTCTTCCACCTAATATACTTCATTTTATTGATGAAAAAAAGAGATTGCGCCGTATAGTTCAAAGATGTGAGGACCCAGGACGTCGTCTTACCCTTAAAGCAGAAGTGAAAAACCTGGATAGAATAATACAGGGTGCTATTGCTGTTTACGAGCGCGAAAACTGGACGAGAAAATTGAGCAACATTAGGCTGAATGATAGGACGTATAGATCTTTAAAGTCTGCGGCTGGTTTAAGTAAAAATGTTGTCATCCACGATCTGATCACTGCGTATGGCTCAATAGTATCTGATGTCTTAGGGAAGGCCAATCTACTGGCAGACCACTTCCACAGCGTGCACGAGTATGAAATAGGTTCCGATTCTTTTGCAGTAACCGTCGCAAGTAGAGTCTCCACTTCACAGGATAGGACACCTATGATGGTTTTTGCTAGGACTACGACCGCAGATGGCAGCGGCTCGGACAAAAGCCAGCTGATTAAAGCAGAAACCATTGGCGAAACTTTAAGGAGAAGACCAAACAAAAAATCGAGTGGTTGGGATGAAATTCCTGATCTAGTACTTAAGAGAACTCGTCGGGATACCTGGGGATTTCTGGCAATTCTAATGAACCACTGCATAAACTTGGGATACTTTCCGAGAGCATGGAAAAGGGCATTAATAGTTCCGATATTGAAACCCAAATCTGACCCAAGGCAGAGCAGCAACTATAGGCCGATTTCTCTCCTATCTCCCTTTGGAAAGTTATTAGAATTCTTTATTCATTTCAAGATCACGGACAAAATATCAGACTGCAATATTCTTCCAGATTGTCAGTTTGGATTTAAAATAGGACACTCAACCTCGCATGCATCGATGGTTTTTTCAGACTATGTTTCCAAAGGTCTGAACAAAAGATATCCTACAATTGCGGTTAGCTTGAACTTTGCCAAGGCTTTTGATACCGCTTGGCAGGATGGCATTGTTTTTAAAATGATGGACATGGGCTTCGATAGAAGTGTGTGTAAAATCGTCTCTAATTTTCTATCTGATAGGACTTTTGGTGTTAGAATAGGCAGAACTCGATCGATTGAAAAATCTGTCAGTGCTGGAGTACCACAGGGATCCTTGCTTGGCCCTGTACTTTATAATATATTTATGGCTGATATACCTAAACCGGCTGACGGCGATCTTTTGTTAATGTATGCAGATGATATACTCATTGCAGCTTCTGGGCTCCTCGCTCGTAGTGTAAACGGAAGAGTTAACAACTACTTGACTCGACTGGAGCCCTACTTTGGTAAGTGGCAGCTTCGCTTAAATATGAATAAGACTGAGGCAGTTATGATAAAGGGCAAGCGTAAATTTTTATATCCCAATAGTAGATCTTTCATACCAACTTTTAGTATAGGCAGCGAACTGATCACGGTTTCGGACAGGATAAAATACCTTGGTGTAATTTTATATGCAAATTTTGAGTTTTATCGCCACATAGACTTTGTCTTGGAGCGCGGCAGGCGTGCATATGCCGCATATCGATCTATTCTTGGATATAGGGGAGGACTCGATAGGAAAATCCGATTCCTTGTTTACCGCCAGATAATTCGACCTCTCATATCCTATGCCTTCCCAGTCTGGTTCAGAATTTCTTCTGCTCAGATGGAAAGGCTAAGGAAATGGGAGAGCAAAATTATGGTCACTTGCCTTGGCTTACGGTGTAAGCAGGGGCCTGATGGGATCTACCGCAAGCCATCTTGAAAATCAATATACAAAGCAATAGGCTTCGATAGAATTGACTCGTATATGGTAGGGTCGGCTACAAAATTTCTTGAGAGGGCTCAATCCCTTGAAAACAGTCTTCTTGGACAGTGCTTTGAAAGCGCAAACAATTTGACGACCATACGATTGTCTAATTACTTATCACCGATAGACCTTATGACATTGAACGGAGCTGGCCTCCTATATGAAAGTGCAAACCTCTTATATTACCATAGGAGAATAAATACCTTAGATATAGAAAATGTGGTGTATAACACCGCCCAATAGGCAATTCCTATTCTTTTGTATATAACTTTATTTTCTTTTGTATATAACGCTATCTTTTCTTCTTTCTCGCCTTACTATAAGGTTTAGTTTAATATTAGAACTAAGCACAAATGCCAGCCTATTTACCTTTTTTTTGGGGAAATTTTAAAACAAATGTTGTACCTACAGTAAACTTAACTTTAATATTATTATAAGCGACCATGCTGCAAATACTTTTATAAAATATCTTGGCAAGTCCTTGAAAAATACGCTAGTATGTAAGGAATAAATAATTAATTAAAATTAGTTTTAAGAAAACATGTACATCATTAAAATTTTTGGAAATAAATATATACTATACTATTAGTTATAATGTTCTCGAAAATGATATTTAATGTAGCATACTTTGAGGTAGTAATGATTAGACTATCCCTATTCTTACTAAAGCCCATTTTATACTATAATACAAGTCTTAAAATTAGCGATAATATCTTTGAGAGTTGTGGTGTCGTATGAACGTAAGATTACTGCACCAAATGTTCAGATAACAATAAAAATAAAATAGAATGCTTGTTTTTATCACTTTTAAATATATATTTCATAACAAAAGAAATATTTAAAAATTTCCGTATAAACTTAGATTGTTTTGGATACAAGACAACTCATATCATCATCTGAACTATTCTACTTCCAATTGAGAGACAATCTATAACAAAATTCTGAAGCCTTTATTATGTCAATAGATTAAATTTGAATGTTGTAAATAAAGTAGCAATTGAAAAAAAAATTAATATAATAGTACTTTTCATTTGAGTTTGTGTTGTTTTTAAGGATTTAAACACAATAATTCTTTTATGCTTCGGCAATAAGTGTGCTCGGATACTATAAAAATAATAAAATAAAAATGTAACAAATATCATATGCAGATATTACACTTACTTATGTTGTTTTGAATTATTTGTAGGGAAAAACAAAATTATAAGTTCAACATACGAGGCTTAATGCAGAAATTTAAAAATGAGAAAAACAAATTTAAAAAAATACATTCGACTTAAAAACAAACAACTAAAAGTATTATATATGGCCGTGTCAAATTTTTTAGACAGTGGTTTTAAATATGTTCTGCTTTCCAATTTCACTGCAGGTTTTACTCTTTCAGTTTTCCACTTGTACAAATGTAATTATTATACAATAAAATTAATTAATAATATTACGGCCACGAAAAAATAAAAGTAAATATAAATTAGTCATCTTATTAAAATCAATATTAATGGTTTTCAGCTTCACTTGTAGGAAGGGACAATAATGCTTCAATAGCTGATTTATTTGATAACAAAAAAAAAAAGAAATTAAATTGAATACAAAATATAATTACCGGCGGCGGTACAGGAACTTAATCCAAGCAAAAAAAAATTATTTTTGTTTAAAAAGAGATCTTTTTGTTACAGTTTGATATTTTTTTATGTTAAAAAAGTAAAAATGTGTTTTTTCACTGAAACTTGGATTTTTTTATTAAGCTCAAAAATAAATATACATTTTTAGTTATTTATTTTTTAATTTACTTTCTTTGTGCTTGATAATTTTTGAGTTAATGAAAATTGATTTGATTATTTATTTTCCAAAATATTAATTATAAAAAAAGAAACTTAATCTAACAATAGAATAAAAAAAATTTTTACATACTAAAGTGTTTTTCAAGGATTGTTACATTTTAATACAACCATTTATAATTTAAATAAAGATTAAGGAATTGACCCAAAAAAGGAAGAAAAGAGGACACAATAAAAAATTAAAAAAAAATAACAAACTTAAAACTACTTACATACTAACTTAACTTACAAAATTTGGCGGTATTTTAGTCTATTCAAACCAAAGCAGAACAAAAATATGTTTATTGTGCAGTGTTATACACTCTTTTAACAATATTTAGTGTATTTAGTCTTCTATGATAAAATAGAAGGTCCGCACCCTCGTAAAGAAGACCCTAAAGGGTCAGCAAGTCCACAGGAAAACGATACATTGCTGCCTGCACGGTCGTATGATGATTTTTTTTTTTTTTTGTTTTGTTAAACAAAAAATGTAAAAATATGTTTTTTTTACTGAAACTTGGATTTTTTATTAAGCTTAAAAATCAATAAAAATTATTAGTTTTTTTTTTTTTTGATATTTTTTTATTTAATGAAATTTAATTTATTTGATTTATATATCAATGTTTGGCAAAATTTTATTTTATTGGCAAAGTTTTGGAGAAAATTCCATAATTTGCTAAAAACTTCGATAGTTGAAAGAAACTGTTTTTTGTTTTCTGCAATTGTGATATTTATTAGAATGAAGTAAATAATATTAACACAGTAAAAAGAGAAATCACAAAAACATTGGCAAAGAAAAATAAATTTATTAACCGATAGTGCTGAACGTATATCGTATATATATACGAGGGCTGCTCTATATATTTCTGGCCTAATAGTGAAATTGCGAATATTTATAATCAAAAATGGTTTTATTGTTTTTCAAAGTATTCTCCAGCATGATTTATACACTTTTGCATGCGCTTAAACCAATTGTCGAAGCACTTTTTCCACTCCGATTGAGACACCTGTTAAACATGGTTTTTGAACACTTCAACAGCTTCTTCTGGCGACGAAAATCGTTGATCACGCATTTGATGTGCGGAAACAAGAAGAAGCCATTAACGGTCAAAAACGCTCTGGTTTGAGCCGATGTGTGAGAGCTCGCATTGTCATGGTGAACAATGATTCGTCTTCTCTTGTTGGTTTTTCGAATTTCTCCGATGACTTCAGGCAAACAATCTGAAGTGAGCGTCATACGTTGCTCAAGCAGAACAGTCGCCACATGACCAGTTTTGCCGAATAAACAGGCGACCATTTGCTTCGAACTGCTTCTTCCACGAACAACTTTCGTTGGATTTTGCTCGTCTTTGAAGACCCACACGGTCGATTGTTGTTTTGTTTAGGGCTCATACGCATAGATCCATGATTCGTCACCTGTGACGATCTTATAAACGTCTTTTGAAGCACCGCAATCGTATTTTTGGCACCAATCTACACGAGCCTTTTTTTGAGCGACTTTCAAATTGTGCGGGATCCAACGAGAACACACCTTTTTTACGGCCAGGTGTTCATGCAGTATCGAATGTATGCTGGTGGAAGAAATGTCCAAGGATGTCGCTATCTCTCGGTATGTCGCATGTCGATCTTGCATTATGAGTTCACGCACGGCATCAATGTTCTCTGGCACAACAGACGTTTTTGGACGACCTTCACGGAATTCGTCTTTGAGCGAGCTTCGGCCACGATTAAATTCATTATACCAATTTTTCACAGTGCTATAGGATGGTGCTTCATCGCCATACAAAGATTTAAGTTCATCAATGCACTCTTGTCGTGATAATCCACGTCGAAAGTTGTGAAAAATGATGGCACGAAAATGTTCACGAGTCAATTCCATTTTTTTCTATATTAATTTTTTCAAGTCACTGTAAACAACAGAAATAATGGTCGTACGTCAAAACGTTTTGAGTACGATTATGCTTAAAAATGACAAACTTTCCAATGGAAATGTCAGATTGCACTTGGCAGCACTCAGTGTTGCTAGGCCAGAAATATATATAGCAGCCCTCGTATATATATAATAAACTAAGAATTTCTGTAGATCGTCTGGACCCTTCTAAAATTAAATAAATATTTTATAGATTATAAAAATTGAGAATATTTAAACCCTTGTAACGGAATCTTTCGCTGATTAGTTATTGTTTACGAGGCCAAAAAATTCAATTATAGTAATTTTGAAAGTCTAGAAAATTTCCGAGCCTTCTTTTGTCTTCACTCGTACTAAATACAGTCATATACAAAGTTGCAGACACTTGTGAAAAAAGTGAATTTTAAATATAACGTTTTAAAGTACACCGATGAAAAAGTTATTTCATGTGTTTTTAAGTGTCTGCATGTGGTTGGTTTTTGTGCTTAGCTTTTTTTTATTCCAATGAATGGGATTTTGTTTTATTTTAATATTAATAATTCTTACATTCGTAATAAAAAATATTGTATTTGATTTCCTTTTATTAAAAACAAAAAAAAAACAAAAAATGCAAAACCTGAAGGTTCTTGTTGTAAGAGGCAGACGTCAAAAGCATGATGATGAAGTTTAAGTACAAAAACAAAATAAGGGTTTTAATACCATACACTGGGGATGAATAATACATGAGTTGAAGCAGCTGTCTAGCATGAATTCTCACATTTTTACTAACAGTGTTTTTTTGTTCTAGAACCCTCTATAAAAATGACTTCCTTCTCCCGCTTTATAAAAATGGAAGAAGAAAACACAAAATAAAATAAAAAACGTGTCGTTAAAGCGACATTTGTATGAGTCATAACGTCATCAGACAAAATGTTTTATTCAAATATTTTGTACAGTTTAAAATAAAATTTAATATCCTGACCTTTGTTTAACGCTCCTTCTTTCTTATTACTGTTACTAACTATTCTCCTTATCTCTTCCCTTCTCTCTGTCCTGGTTACAAAACAGAGTTACCGTTTAGTTACATTTGCAATATTCCTTTTGAGTTCTGCTAACAAGTCTCTGCTGTAGCCTTATGTATTCACACACCAATTGAAAAAAGCCCCACAGAATAAATAAAAAACAAATTAAAAAACTTTCTCCAGAGACTTTGATAACCTCTTACTGGACATAACAAATGTTGTGGATGAAATATATTTTACAATTTTGAAGTCACTTTTAAATGTCTCTAGAAAGTTCTATGTATACGTTATAATCGACTTATACACTTAGTGACGACAGAAGCTAGTTCAACGACAAATAACTTACCACAATTTTACCTATCATGGACGATATAGCTATTTAGAAATCATCATGGTCTTGGTATTAAACTTTAATAAACAACTTACTACATAAGAACCTGGAGGCTTATTCTGAATTGCGATGCAAGAATCAATGCGATGCGCAAATGAAATGCGATGCGAAAGAAAATTTGTATTCTGTTAGATTTTTGCAATAGCATTCGCAATTTATTTCAAATCGTGGCAACGCTGCTCAAATAAACGTCAGTATCAACAAACGTCAAATTCAAAATAAATAAATTGTTTGTGTTTGGCTGTGAAAATTTATTTAGAAAATTCTGTAAGAAAAAAAAAAGAAAAATGGATTTTGTGGCACTGTGGTTCGACGACACAGAAGGGGATGAGCAAAATGAAAGGATACAGACAAGTTGTTTCCCAAAGGAAAAAGTGCTCCCCGGTAATCCATTTACGGAATCCATCAAGTTTAACAATTTCTCCACATGCTCCTCTAAGGGAGACAGTGATTTATAACTTGTTGGGCCACCGCCAATGTCGGTTTTATTTTGTCTAAGCTTCTGTTTGATGTGTACTTTAAAATCGGCCCAAACCTTAATAATAATTAAAGTTGAAGTCAAATATTTTTGAACTGGTTTATATATTTCATACTCTTCTCCATCCTGCAGCTTCTCAAATTGATATTTAGTTCTTCAGTAAACGTTTTCCACTGACGTGCATTTGGTGTTTTCAAATGGCCTCTTGCCAAAAGGCTGTGCTTATTAATAAATTCTATCTCTATTTAAAATTGACGCGGTTTGGTGGTCTTATTGCTTGATTCCCTGAACTGAATAATCAGGCATGTCACAACTTCCAGTCGGAATGGTTTTAGTTTCGTATTAACAATTCCAATCGATTTTGTTTTACCTTCTTTAGATTCAGATCGATTTTGCTTATTTAAAAAAAAATGCTTAAGCTCCAAATTTTTATTCAAATATCGCAATATTGCGCACACCTAAGTAAACAACAATAGCTAAATAATGACGTAAAAATAAACTTGAGAACTGTTAGTAACAAAATTTCAAAGAATCTTAATTTCACTTAAAACTAGTTTCATTTCAAAGAAATTTTTCGTTTTTCGTTTTCTAAAGAACCAATTTACGGAATTGAAACCACTTTCGATCGGAATTGATTTCTGTGACATGCCTGAATATATACATATATGATGTAAACATAAATAAAATTTTGTTTTTCACTTACATGTTTTTACTTTGCGAATGCTATTTCTTTGTCGACAAAATTTCGCGAGTTTGACATTTGTTTTCGCAATTAAGAATACCACCTTTTCGCATCTGAAATGCGATTATCGCGAATATCGCAATACAAAATGAAATTGTTCGCATTTATGTATTTACGCATCGCATTGACTTTCGCATCGCAATTCAGAAAAAGCCTTCTACTTACTTCGTTTTTTTTTTTTTTACTTTGATAGTTTACTTACTTTCAATGAAAATGTATTATGACTATTATATATAGACTGAAGCTAAAGAATCCATTTTAAATCTTCGATATTATAAACAGGAGAGCTATAGATGCTCCTAGGTGACTGTAAAGCATTCAGCTTTAATGACTCACTGGGCGCAATGAGGGCTGTATTTAACTGTTTTTCGTTACTATAATAAGTTACGGGAATTCCTTTTTATTATTAGTATTCTTCTTCCTAAGAGCGGCTGTCGACTTATTACTGACTTTCATACTGCCTTGTTAAAAGAATATAATTTTAGTCGTGCAATTCGTTTGTGATCTTTTTGTCGCTCTTAGAGATAGAAAATACAAAATCGTTATTCGAACGCAACGTGTTGCATATTTTGGCATACCTAGGAAAAGAGAAGCCACCCATAAAACAAATTAAGCAACACCCACCGACCACAATTTTTTTTTTTTTGTTTTTTTTTTTTTTGTAAAGTTTCTTCTTCGTGGAAGTGATATAGCCCCCTGCAGAAAAATTCTATTACTACGCTAATGCTTGCATGAGTAGAGGTCACACATTAAATGCTGGTACAAGTAAAAAAATTAAAAAAAAAAATAAAAATTTCATAAGCGTATAGAGCGAACTATTTTATGCAGAAATACCAATATTACATCTGCAAAAACTGGACATGAACTATTGTAAAACCATGGTATGTCATAGCGCTTTGAAATACGTCATAATGTCCATGGATATTGTGTCGTTTTTAGAATGAACTAATTGTCACTTATGAAAGTGACATTACGTCCGCACTTAAATAAACAACGGCTTCGCTTACCAAAGATTTTCTGCAAGCCAGTTTATAACAACTTTACATCTTTCTTACATACCATACAATACAATACAATAAAATATGGACGTTATGGCCCTCGCAACGTAGTGTGACATAATGTCCATTATGTTACTTGCTGGTGCGACATAACGTCCTTCTTTGAAATTGAATTTTCTAATTTCAATTTACTCTTGGAAAAAATTATCTAGATGTCTTAGTAAAAATGTCGGTTTTCAAACAAAAAGTATATAAACGATTTTAACAACGAAATTATTCAAAATTTAAAACAGCATGCAGTCAAAAACCAGCAAACATGAGGACTAAACTCTGAAGCAAAATGTTTAACTTTTACACTTTTTAATTTAAACTTTTTCAATTTCTTGTTGATAAAACTGGTATATATATATATACATGCGCATGTATATATAATATAGAAAATATATACTAAAACAAAAAATCTCTTGCTTTCAAATACAAAACTAATTTGAAACAGCTTTTTGTTTCATGGCGAATAACCAAGAAAAGTTATAGCGTCAATCTTAATATGTAATTTATTAATGTGAACGTTAGATATATTGTATAGCCAATAACTAAACTCATAGTTAAGAATTTTAATTTTAACCTTTTAAAGTTTAGGAGACGGAAATAGAAATTTACTTTCCAATTGTTAAAATTTTTATAAAATTTATAATTTTACATAAAAATGCTATCGTATCTTGATGGGTTAAGCATTTTTTAAAAATTTTAGTATTTCCTTAAAGATCTCTTCAAAACCTTAGAATTATATGCATATGATATTAAAAAAAGGTCTTAAATTTCAGAGGCCCGTAACTGGGAACTAATAGGCGTGTGTCAATTTTTAATTCTCTATCGTCTCATATATTTATTTTTTTTTCTGTTGATTAAAGTTATTTTATTGTTCCAAATGACATGATAAAATTAGAGGTAGGCGTGGTGTTTTGCCTGCTACCTCGAAGGACATGGACATGGATCATGCTGATTTCGACACTATATCTGACCAATTGACATTTTTACTTTTTTTAAATCAAATTTGCCGAGGCAACTCTAACATAGAGAGGCGGACGGGTTATAATAAAATAAATAAAAATTTTATTATAATTCCCCTTCTTCTTGTAGCATACATAAAAATACTTAAAGTGAAAATGTCTGCCTATTTCCGTTTAAAAACAAGACATAGTTTACAAAAATCACATCACTTTTAAGACAGTCTTTAATTTAATTGTTTTTCGCACCTGTTGCTAACCAAATTTGACGTATCTGCTATCACAGTTCAATCAATAGATATTTATAAGAATATCACATCCCTTTCAGAATACTTTTTAATTTCTAGTACGAGTATTTGTAGCTATTGTAATTAACACATTTCCGTAAAAATTTTAATACTCTATCTATTACGGTTCCAGAGATAGACACTTATAGACATTGTAGTGAGAAACCCAAAAATCTGTGTCAAATTTCAATACCCGTTCATCTTAATTTGTCATTCCGTGTGTAATTTTTTCGACCCCATAAAGTATATACAGTATTGTTCGAAACCTAAGTAAATTTTTTCCCACTAAGTAATAATAGACTCATATATTTTCTTTAAATAAATTTATAGAAAATATTTTTTTTATTTACTACTACACAATGTGTCTATAACGTACGAGTAAAAATAACAACAAAAATTAAATTCCATTTCTTTGAAAGTTATAATAAAATAAAACCAAAATTAACTTAAAAATTCGCTGTTCAAAACCTAAGCAACTTTTAATATTTGGTATGATATCCTTTGTTTCTTACGACCTCAGGTCATCTTTTTGGCATAGATTCAATAAGATTCGATAGAATAGATGTTGTTATAGCTTCCCACTCCGATTTTAGACAGTTCATCAGCTCCTGTTTATTTTTAAAGCGTCGAGTTCCAACTCTCCGTTTTAAAATTTCAAAGAGGTTCTCTATGGGATTCAAGTCTGGCGATTGAGGTGACCAATCCAAAACTTGAACACCGTTAGCTGATAACCAATTCTTGACTAACTTCGATGAGTGTTTTGGGTCATTGTCATGTTCAAACACCTATCGAAGTGACATTTCCCACTCAGCATAGTTAAGCATGTGAGTTGCTAAAATGTCTCTGTAAATAAAACGGTCCATTTTGTTTGAATTTCTATAAAGGGACCAACACCACTGGCCGAAAACAAGTCCAAACCCTCACATTTCCACCCCCATGCTTTATTGTGGCTTTTGAGTACCGAGGATGTAGGCGCTTTCCTTTTTGTCTTCTTACGTGGCCAACTCCATCTGAATTTAGTAAGTTAAATTTAGATTCATCACTAAACAAAACAGTTCTCCATTATAATCCAACACATATGTGCTCTAGCAAAATCCAACCTAAAACAACCAAAAAGCTGAGAAAATCAGAGACTACGTTGCAATCAAACAAACCTCTTTTTAAAATGTTTCTTAGTCAGCATAGGCTTCTTAGATGGCATGAAGCTCCTAAGTTTTGTTCCAATAAACGTTTTCTTGCTGTGGAAGAACTAATCTGAAGTCCAAGCTCATTTACTATGTCTTTCGACGAAATAAATAGATTTTTTTAACTAGTTTTTCGAGGTCGCCCACCGCTATTGGCTTCCTCTACTTTCCCAGTAGCTTTTTTACTTTTTTTATAAGTCGGGAAACTATTGATTTATTAATATTCAATTGGTTTGCTATAGCAATTTGGGATTTACCGTTATTAAAAGTTCAATAATCTTTAGCTTAAAAGCTGATCCATAACGTATTCGCGTCATGGTTGCACTTCTAAAGAATTGGTACTACTTAAATGCGTAAAATCAACCAAAATTCCTTTTTTCAATAGCAATCATAACGGGACTAAAATTTTTGTTAAAAATTTTTGTTGTTGTTTTAGTTAATATTTCGCAACAAATGCAACAATCTAAAAGTTGCTTAGGTTTCGAACAGCGAATATTTAAGTTAATTTTGTTTTTGTGATATAATTTCTTCCAAACACAAGAAATGTATTTTTTGTTGTTATATTAGTATGTAGACTATTAGGGCATTTACACTAAGCAATTTTTCATGAAACTAGCATGAAATTTTTGTTTGTTTGTGAAGCAGGAGGAGTAAGCAATGTGTTATTGCTTGAGTTTTAAGGGGATATTACTATTACTTTTAGATAACGCACAACGCTGTAACTTAAATAGAAAATAAAAAAAAAAAAATGCCTCAAAAAGTTGCATAGTGTAAATCTGGACTATATGTATAATAATAAATAAAAGGGAAATTTTTCATTAATCTATTAAAAGAGAACATATACTATCATGGGTTTAATCCAGGGCAGTCGGTTTGTAGTCAACATGCTTAGCACCTTGACTACAGCAGCTGTTGGTTGAGCAATGTCCATCCCTGTTCGGGTTGAAATCAACTTTACCAAGAAACTAGATAAGTTAGAGAAAATTTAATATTCCAATCGAGCAGACATCGTTTCGAAAATTTTGCCTTTGCAATTAGTCCATATTTATCGAAGCAGCGGCCTTAACACCACGCCTGTCTCTAATATTTCCATATCATTTCGAACAAATTTAGTTAAGTGAAGTTACTTCCATCAAAAAAAGGAACATATGGGGCTATAGGTTATAAAAAAAATATGAAAAAACATCAAATGAAAAAACTGGCGCTCGCCCAGATTTTCCGATGAACTTTTCATAGAAAAGTACGATTGTGCGCCATATCTTTTTTAAACATCAATATGGGTATCATTTAAAAGCCTTTAGGGAGATCTTTCAGGAAGTACTAAAATTTCTAAAAAATACTTAACCCGTTAAGAGCCGATAACATTTTTATGCAAAATTATATATGCAAGGCAAATTCGGTAGACTATATCGAAAAATGTGGACCAATGGAAATAGGAAAAAATAAAATACTGAAAAATACATATGTATATCTATTTGATCAAATTTGTGAAAAAAAATTTAAATAAATTTTAAATACTTTAAACAAATTAAATTTCTTTTTATCTAAACTTTTCGATTATTTATT
This sequence comes from Gymnosoma rotundatum, assembly GCA_916610165.2. Lineage (NCBI taxonomy): Eukaryota > Metazoa > Arthropoda > Insecta > Diptera > Tachinidae > Gymnosoma > Gymnosoma rotundatum. The sequence continues at coordinate 47,945,833 of OU744338.1, forward strand.
TCTTTTTTGATTTAATACATAAATGAATTAATTAAAAAATGAAATCTGAAATAAAAAGTAACTGTTAGTAGATGCAACAAACACCGGCCTTAGGCCGGAAGCAAGTTGTTTTAGTATTCATTTAATTTGTAAAATGTGAAGCCTAAATTGCTTTAATTCAAATATAATGAATGTTGGAAAAATATAAGTTTTAAAAACATTTCTTTGCACATTTTTACATCTTTTATTCTGCTTCGCATTTTACATTTTAACATTTTCTACAAGAAATTTCTATTCTGCTGTTAATTTAATTGTATCACATTTCAATTTTAATTGCATAAACTCAACGAAATTGGACATAACTGGCGTTTGCTTGACTTGCAATTTGCTTGCATGACTTAAATTAAATAAAAACTTATTTTATACTTTTCATAACAAATTTTAGCCATGCATTTTATTTAATTTATAATGCCAACTTGGCATGTTGTTTTAAAAATTGTTATTTACAAATTTTAATGTTTAATATAAATGTACATACGAGGTTGGTCGTATGAATATATTTAAAAGAATTATATTGAAAGTAAAAATAATTAAAGTTTTTTAAGCCATCACAATAACTTACAAACACTAGTATTATTTACAAAACATTGTTGTGTGTTAACATTTTCTGTATTAATTGGTTATTCATGATCATGCTGATATGGCTTTACATATAAGTATTACTAAACTATTTTAAATACTTCGTTACTTAAAAATTTAATTAATTGGCCGAGTTTTAACATTAAATGCCGTATTCATAATATATTAAAATAGATTTGAAATGTGTTTTAGGACAAATTTGTATGAAAATTTTTTTCATAAAACATATTTCAAATTTATTTTATTTTAATAAATATGAGAGTAAGTCCCATCATTTTTTGGCGTGTACTTGCTTGCATTGGTAGAACTTTAATTATCAAGCCAATGTTCTGTGAACGTATGATTGATATTAATATAATATCAAAGAATATTAGTCATACGCGACAAGATCATTTTAATCTAAACACACCGTTGCCAAATAATTTTGGTGCAAAATTAGTAAAATTTGCTAAAAAAAAAAAAAAAACACCAAAATCGGCGAAAAGTTCTTGTTATTTTTGCTTTGAATAAATAAAAAACATAATTCTCGTTGTAAACCAAAATTCAAATAATGACAATCGTATTTAATTAAAAAAAAGCAACAAGAACACATTCTGTAAAACATTAAAGTTAAATTCGTATTATCCTCTGCCTTTTGCTGTTGGTATCAGCTCATTAAATGATTTAGTCGATTCTTTTAGTATAGACCTTCGCTAGCTAGTCTTGGGTCCTTCAAGTTTTCTAGACGCTTGGGGTTGCACATCAATACTTCATGAGCTATTTAAGTGTGTATCTGGTATATGTGGGTTTTAGTATATCTATTTCAGTGGTAGTTTGGATAGCGGTGTGCAGCAATACTTTATTCGAAATGCAGCATTATCATATTTCTAATATATATCATAGACACTTATTGACAAATATTTGTACGCTACTAGTTATAGTAGTACTAGCAGTATTTTCTATCCATTAGCACTATTTTTACCCAGCTATTAAAAATTTAGATGATGGTATTTCAATGAATCGATTGATTTATTCGGTTTAAAGAAGCTTAAGCAAGACGGGCATTGCAAATTCGATTCTTAATGTTTTCTCTTGAACCCCCAGTCGTAGTAAAGATGTTACCCAGGTATTCGAACCTTTATACATATATATTCCACATTCAATTGTATAAAGTGAGAGGAGTTACATTAATGCGAAGACCTGACTTCAGTACTATATCAGCTATTAGGGTAATTTTTCCTGTTATGCTGTTTTGTGGGTAACATATCATCAGCATTTACCTAGTTCGCCTAGAGTCTTTTTGAGGTCTAGTTTAAGTCGATATCTCTTTGCCTCGAATCAGCTAGAATGACATCATGAGCTGAATTAAATGATTGTAGTGACAGTCCTCATCCTGGCTGTAAACCAATAATGTGGACATATGATTGATATTAACAGTTGACAGTTCGTTTTATTAAAAAAAAAACACGACAAGTGATAGAAAAAACCCGCTCACAAATATTTTCGGAGTTACGGGGCTCTGAAATTTTAAAATTTTTCGAAACATTAATATGAGTATCATTTTAAAGCCTTTGAAGAGATCTTTAAGTAAATGCTTAAATTTCTAAAAAATTCTTAACCCATTAAGAGGCGATGACATTTTTATATAATATTATATATATGCAGTACCAACTTTTTTTATTTTTTAAATCTCTGTCACCACAAGTTTTGCTTTTTTGATTGGAGTTACTTCACTAAACTAAATTTACATAGATGGTGAAGGGTATTTAAGATTCGGCATAGCCTAACATAAAACTTTTATTTGTTTTATTTAGATTTAATTGCTTCGAAATTCTTCTGATCTTTTTAAAAAAAAAAACGGCATTTTAAAAGTCAAAAATGTGCACATCGCACAATTATTTCACAATAAAAATATATAAAGGGTGCGCCAAATAACTTTTTTTTAAATGGTTAGTTGGCTTTAACTCCTGAACCAGTTAGACATTGTATGGCGTCATACCATGGTCTTTATGCAAAATTCGTCTCAATGATGTCTTCGAAATGTTCAATTGTTCAGAACGACGGTAAATTGATGTTAATGGCGCTTCACGCACACTTTCTTCCACAGCAGCAATATTCTCGGATGTACGCACTGTTTTAGGCATTTCACGCTTTGGTTTATTGATGAGAATGTCAGTTTCTTTCACTTTTTTCCAAAGATAAAGAACATACGGAGCTGACGGTGCTTCTATTCTTCCAAAATCCGTACGCAATTTTCACACACATTCTGCAACATTACCATGATTTTCAAGGTAATGACGCAATACTTCACAGCGTTATTCAAGCGTTCAGCGGAAGGATAAAACTAATTATCTGTCAAATCAGACATGAACTAAATACAACTATTTACGAAATAAGCACTAGTTGAATAAAAAAACGTTAGATGGCGCACCCGTTATAATATGAAAAAGTTAAGCCTAAATTATATTTTTATTTTAGTTTTCTTAACTATTATGCCATTTATGACAATTCTAAAGTTATAAGTGCTAAAATTTTGTATAATCTACAGTATCACTGTAGTATTAGCTGCTATGTGATCTGCAAAAATTGTAGTTTCCTAACAACTTTTCTGTTCTGCCTTAACGGTATTTTAAAACCAAAGTGTAAGAAAATCTTACTTCATAACTTTTGAGTTTTTGTCCTGTTCCATGCATATTTTAAAATATTTTTTTTAATACGTTTTAGTTTGTTTTAGTAAACCATGCAATTAAGTCATAAATAATGTACATTTTTTAGAAATAAAGTTTAATTTTTTAAGAAAATAAAACTTGATCTGCAACTTATCTTTAAAAAGTATTATTTGGTTTAAGCAGTTGTCAGAATAGTTTTGCTTTTTTTTCTTTTTGAAACCATTAAATAAATCCAAGATAATTGACATTCAATTTATTTGAATTATCTGACAATTTAGCCAAAACAAAATGTTTAACGATAAGGAAAATTCAATATTAAAATTTATTATCGGAACCTTTTCAAATTTAATTTACTTTTTTCGTGCTTGATTCCTTCAGTAATACATTTCAGTTTTTAGTTTAGTTTAAAAAAATAAATATTTTATGGGAATATCATGAAATATTTATATTTGAAGGAATCAAGCACGAATAAAGTAAATTAAAAGATAAGGAAAAATTTTTCAGAATTTTAATATTCTGTTAAAATATTTACCAAAACACTTCTATATTTTCAGGTACACTCTCAAACAACCTACAACATCACCTAATTTTTGATCCTTAAAAAACTTTCCTCGTTTCGTTCCTTAAAAATGCAGAAAATATTTTTTCTTCCCTTTTTTAACTTTGCAATTATTTCCACTTTTAAGAAATTTATATATGGTCAACATTGCTCAGAACGCTTTAAACAAGAATTTTAATTCTGAAAATGTGTTGTGCTTAAACAAAGGCCGGAAGTTATGACAGGTTTAAAAAAGTGAGAAGGAAAAACCACTACAATAAAAAACAACAAAGAAAAGAGAAACCGCAAAGTAAAAATGTTAGTCTTTAAAGGCACGAAATCCTTTATAAATCTAAAAGGAAAATAATATTAAAATATGTTCATTTTTCTTCTTCAATTTAAAAACGTCATATTTTGTTTTTTGTGTATATGCAATACAACACTAATAATTTTAGCATGAGAATGAAAAAAATTATAAATGTATAAAGTGTATAAACAAATAAAAAAGAATTATTTAAATTAAACACTGTCCTCACAGCTTTTTATTATAAGTTAACTTAATTACAAACTTTTTTAAACATAATAAAATATGTAAAAAAAAGAAATTCTTTAGAAGTGTGATGTAACAAAGTACAAGTATATCAGTATGTATACTGTTTCAAACGCTATAAAGTACGTCAACGATTTGGCAATGTTTCGCAACACATTATGGACGAAAAAGATAAAAACAAAAAAAGAAAGCTTTAATTTATGTTAATGTTATATACTAAAGATGTGTTTAGACGGAGTGTACAAGTCATATGAAGTGTTAGATTTTCGATATGTAAATCAATACACATCTTGTAAAACTCACGAAATATAACATAAGTTTTTTATTAAGAGACCGCTGTATTTTGTTATGTAAAACTATATGACAATAGATGTTTTCAGTGATGCTAACTTGCACTCTTAAAATTTCCGCTCAAAATAATTTTACGATAAAATTTCAATTTCTAATAACGAAAAAATTATTTTCATATAACCTAAGCTCCCCTCCATTAAGGAGTGGTAGCGGAGAGGTGGAAATATTGTTTCTCTTTGTAAAGAACACCAGATCCGTTTTCCGAGCGTTCGTACTAAACCAACTCTTGGTGCATCACCTACTTACACAGCCTAGCGCCGATTGCAGACATTGTGACAGAGTGTCAGAATATTTTCCTGACACTGCAATCGCAATGTCATCCGCATATGCCACAGTCCTGAACTCTTTACAATCCATTTCTGTCAGCAATATGTTCATGGAGAGGTTCCGGAGAAAGTGTGATGTAGCCCAAAGAAAGAGTGGTGTGCCCTGCTTGGTTACCCTATATGTGGTAGTTTGCCCCATATTGGAAGTAATGACTATATTGGTCAGAAGATTTAAAACAAAGCTGATTATCGACTGACTTGCGTTAAGTCTCCCCAGGGCTATCGTAATGGCCTACAGTTTCACATTGTTGCAAGTCCCTTCTATATGTAAAAATGCAATTCTATAGGGATTTTTCTATAAGCCCCACAAGCGTATGTAGTACCGTCTCAACGGATCTGCTGTTGATAAATGTCGAGAGGCGGAAAGTTGTTTCGAATTAATTGTCGTCCTCAGATGAAGGTCAATTATCCGGAAGAAGAATAAACTTATTGGTTTAAGGTACTTCAGCGCAATATGGGAACGAAGACCACGGAGCAGAAATTCCACAGCTCCGGAATAAATATCCATGCAATGCATGCTATGTGTCTTCGAATTAGATATTGTGTAACAATGTCCGCACTATTCTGAAAATTAGCCGGTATAATTCCGTCGAGACCTACTGATTTAAACGGATCGAAACTATTTAGAGTCCATATGAGTCTTTCTCTTTTTATAAGGAGAGGAACAGATGCGTTGTAATCCAGGATTGTTGAGCCTTGTCCTCTGAAAGGAATACAGCCTGTGAAATGAGTCTCCATGAGAACCTTTAGGATCTTCTTTACACTCAAGTTCCAATTGCCACATGGTTTTTGAATAAACCTAGGGATAATGGGCAACTCCGATAGGATTTTTTGAAGTCGAATCGTCTCGGAAGAATCCTCCACTGCGGATTTGTAAGCCGACCAGTCACTTGACCTCTTTCTCTTTTTGAAAACTTTACGGGAATTTTAACGTTTCTCCGCGATATCAAGGTGGTTTGCTCTTACTTCAGCAGGTATTTATTCTGCAAGATTGCGAAGTCGCACAATCAAACGCACACGCAGAAAAATAACATGGTTGTGATATGGTCACAATAACCAAATTATATTCTTTGTAAATACATATAGTTACAGAGAACCAATTATATTTGTTTTCAACAAAACTTTATTCACGATAAACATTTTTTGTTAAATTTTAACGATTGCATGGTTACTGTGCACAAAAATGCAACATGGTTGGTTTTAACTTAAAAAAAAATTCAACCACAACCAAATTTTTATAACTTTTCAAAATTAATATAAAATATTTAACCACAATATCAAAGTATGGTTTAAAGCAATAGAATAATGTTTGCGCTAAAAAATATTTTGTTCTAGTTCTTGACAGTTTAGTAATTTTTCTGGTACCTAAAATTTGATTTTTTTTTAATTGTTAGAGAAAGTAAAAAAATTAAAAATTTATGTACAAAATAAATAATTAAAAAAAAATAATAATCAAATATGAAAACAAATAAAAAGGGAACCTAAAAATTAAAAAAAAATTTTGAAATAAATATATATGTATGTACCCAGTTAGCATTTGGAAGATTGTTTTTACAAAAATCACCAAAGTGAGTCTTTTAAGACTAACCAAGATGACTTAAAACTGATTCATCAGTTATGCGTTTAAAAAGAGACTCGAATATAATTCCGACAAACGCAAAGAAAGCGACTTGTTTGAAAAACAAAAAGAACAAAAAGCAAATGCTTGAAATTCGACTGTTTTTAGAATTATTTTGGAGACATATTTAACGCAGCCTAACGATGAAAAAATGATTCAAATACATATTTTATTTTTATTTCTTAAAATACATATGTACATATATCACTTCGTAAAAAAACAGAAACACAAATGTAAAATAAATTTTTTCAAATTTTTTTAAATTCATGTTTTTAAATTTGAATTTTAAGAAAATTAGGAATTACATGCTAACGAATGTAACATTACGCCTTGACGAGCAATTGATTTGTTCTCACATGAACAAAACGTCAGCAGAATAGGTTAAAAACATTTATTCATGTTTGTCTGCGTGGAGAAAACTGCTTCGTTTTCTCGCCGTTTGAAGCTGACATGACATCGACAACGATGGTCTACAATAGCCATTTTAATGTGCGGACATGAAATTGTTTAATGTTTGAACAAATCAATGGCTCGTCAATACGGCGTGTTATAAAAAATAAGCAAACCGTTGTTTGCAATTTTTCAGTAATATCATTAAAAGTTGACTCGAAAAAGTATCGTATTTGATTACAAGTACGATTGATAATAGTATCGAAAATGAGTCGAAAGCGAGAGTCATAAGGGACTCGTTCAGAAGAGTCGCGGCTAGGGTACCATTTTCTACCGACAAAACAATCATTTTCGACTCTAAAACGAGCGCATAATCGATTATTTTAATCGTGTCGAGGAGTCAAAAAAGACTCGAGTATGATCAATAATGCTAACTGGGATATGTATTGTAAGCATATACTCGTATGTACATCTTTATTTTTGTGTTTGAAGCACAATTGTGAAATCATTTATTTCGGGCTTATATCAGTATTATTAACTGATTCTTTTGTGAATTTATTTTTGTAAATAATTTTCATGACAAATCGTTAAAGAATATAGCAATAATAACTAACTGCCGTATTTCTCAAATATATTTCAAATCTATTTTGATTTTCTATTAATACGGTAGTAAGTCTTTTATATCTGGAAAATTTTAACAATTTAATGTTTATATTTAAACATAATAATGATAATTTTTAGAATGTTATTTTTTTGCAAGACAACAATATGGTTGCAAATGTAACAATAATATGTTTTGTTAGCAACCATATAATGCGACCATAATATACTGCTCTTACATTATGGTTACCTCAACCATGTTTTTTCTTCGCGTGCATTAGTGCAATTTCAATGTTCTACCGATTTCCTTTTATCGCTGGACTCGAAAGAATACCTGAGAGAAGGGACCGTTTCCGCTCACAGTCTGTTTTCTTTCTATTCCGTCGGCAGGTGAATAAACCATTAAATTAGGAAAAAAATGTTTGTCCTTCTCAAATACTTATTATTAAATACAAGATCCTACTCAACATCAAAGGTAAGCTATAACTTTTAATTGTAATTCGTACTGATATATGTCAGGGAAAACTTAAATAAGCATTTGTAAAAATAGTGCATTTTTTTCGTCAAATATTTGACTTTTCTGACCGCATCTTTAGCCTCAAAAATAATTTTCTTTTCAATATTAAAAAAAAATAAATTTAATTGAGTTTAATTAAATTTTATCTAATTTTGTGTTGTTACGGTTTTTGTCATTACACAACATCTGAAATGTAAACAAGTTTGCAAATATTTGCCTAAATAAAAAAATTTCTTCTATAACGATAAAATATTTGAACGTTTACGTTCTTTTTTTTCTAACAACCACAATTACTACTGTTTTCTAATGAAAGTCAACACTAGTAAATTAATTTTGATGATACAAAAACAATCATGTTTTACACTTTTACTTTGGCAGCTAAATGCATTAACATAGAAAAACTGTCATTTAAATCAGTTAAAACAAACAAGTTTAGATACAAAGAAGTAGCAATGTTGTACGCGGCTGTGTCGAATCTTATATACCCTACACAAAAAGAGTAAATTTTTAGTAAGATTTTTGTGAAAATAAATATTTTTGAAAGTTGATATTTTTGTGAAAATAAATATTTTTGAAAGTAGATATTTTTGTGAAAGTAGATATTTTTGTGAAAATAAATATTTTTGTAAAAATGAATATTTTTGGGAAAATAAATATTTTTGTGAAAATAAATATTTTTGAAAGAAGATATTTTTATGAAAGTAAATATTTTTGTGAAAATAAATATTTTTGTGAAAATAAATATTTTTGTGAAAATGAATATTTTTGGGAAAATAAATATTTTTGTGAAAATGAATATTTTTGTGAAAATAAATATTTTTATGAAAGTAAATATTTTTATGAAAGTAAATATTTTTGTGAAAATAAATATTTTTGAAAGTAGATATTTTTGTGAAAGTAGATATTTTTGTGAAAATAAATATTTTTGTGAAAATAAATATTTTTGTGAAAACGAATATTTTTGGGAAAATAAATATTTTTGTGAAAACGAATATTTTTGTGAAAATGAATATTTTTATGAAAGTGAATATTATTGTGAAATTTTATTTGTTTAGTGAAATGCCAATTTTTTGCTAATTAGATACTTTTATTACCGAATATTCGGTTTTTTTATTGCAAAAACAAGTTTTTAGCAAATTTGAATATTTTTATTGAACGGTGGGTGAAATGTAATAAATTGGTGAATTTTAGTTAACTTAACCAAAGAAGACTATAGCACTCCTTTCGAAACTATATCTGGGAAAAAAGTGATCATAAATTTTCTGTAGCTCAACGAGTGACAAGGCAAATCTGATTTTACCTCAAGTACGAATCGACGGCTAGACTTTTTGGGGTCGAAAATAAATATTGTAGATATTACAAACGTAATGATAAACTTGTATATACCCTCTATAGGTGTAGTGAAGGGTATAAAACAGCTTTTTGCCTTATTTCTGTACTTTAAATATTTACATAGTTTCTTGCTTTTTCATCAACTAACAGAATATAAAAAGAATAAAAAAGAATAATTAAAAAAACAAAAACAAAAACTAAGTATCGTTTGCACAGTTTTCAGATTAAACAAACAGAAAAAGTTCTTGTATCAGTGTCAATACTTTTTAAATTTTCTTTACAAAGATTTGATAATGGCAACAAACAAAAACCCAGACACATAGACATGTTTAATGGCCATAATTAAGGTACATGTTATGGTAATGACTGTAAAATGTTGAACAGAAACATGTCCATACATAAATAAATATGTAGAAATAACAAGCGCATGTATGTACATACACATATATATGTAAATACATACATATATGTACGTGTTATTTAACTAATTGTATGCGCTCTTGAAGAATGAAATGCAACATAACCAAACATCATTAAGAAATAATATTATTAGGGCGGTGCAAAAATAAATTAAACGTTCAGAAATCAAAATGGTTTTGAAATGAAAAGTTCAAAATTCTTTAATTTTTTGTGCATAACATTTATTATTTTAATCTTAAAATAATCAAAAAGTACCAGCAGGTAAATAGTACCTTATCATATTGTTCGGTTTAATTGTGGTGGTAGTTACGTTTTGAAGAAATATATACCTTACAGCTTAAATTCCTATACTTAAATTACTATTGCTGTGTTCATTAAAGATATACATAAGGAAGGCACATAAAAAAGTAGCACTTAATAAAAATTTGAATGTCTTTTTTCTCCAGTTCAATTAAGATTTGATAAGCCCTTGACTTTCGACTATCAATTCGAATTATTAGCTTAAAATCGCCGATACAACTTTTTGATGGATATTATTACGGTGATCGACTCGAACTCTCATTCGTTCTTAAATGAGGTTTTTTTCGACTTACAGCCGTCGCTCTTTTTAAATCCATCACCTTATGTGGAAAAGGGTATATTTAAGTTTATTATTCTGTTTGTTATTCCTACAATGTCAATTCCTGACCCCATAAAGTGTATGTATTGCTACGTTTTTTCCTTTTTTTTTTTTTTTTGAACAAACGTACGAATCCTTTTGATTGCAAATACCACTGTGGCTCATTATTCTGTATTCCAAACTTTATGGCTTTCTTTGGCTATACCTCTTGATCCTTCCGGTATTGTGAACTCTTGGTCTCGTATTTACTGAACATGCGGTATTACTACAAACGCAGTCAACCACGCTACACTACTGTGTTACTCCGGCGCGACAGTAACCTTAAACATCCACAGACATCTTCACTGCTCCTTTTATCCAAGCCAGTCATCTTCTTTTAATCCTATAGCCACAACACACATCTGCCATACAGTGTTGTTATGCTTTTTACACTTCCCTGAGCTACCGTTCTTACTTTTTATTATAAAGGGCTTCTTGACAATTATCTGTTACTATTATATTAAATTGGACGTCTCCACAAAATTATCTGCCATGGCTTCACAGAATAATTGTCTTTTGCCTTTCGGGAGGTTTGTACTGCTGTTTATTATCTTTAAATTGCATTATAACAATTTTTTTTATTTTTCGTTGTGCGCATGTCCGACGGCGGAATCGAACACACAATCTTCTATTTTACAGCAAGCACCTCTACCAACGCAGCCATTGAGGCTGCTCAACTTTCGTTAGCTAATTGTGGTATTATTCTATACACACACGATTAGTTGAATACACTTATTCAACACGCTCACACGGAAACAACAACAGGGGTTGCCAGATATTATTATTCGTAACAAAAATCTTAATTCTTACGCATAACAAAATCGAGTGAGCGATGTCCATCTATCCATCCGTGTTCGTGATTCAATTAAGTGGCCAAGGCATTAGATGAGCCAGAGAAATTTAAACTCTCCCCCTCCCACTCAGCCGCTCTCTTGTCACTATTTTCTTCCAGGATTTGATCAGTACTCTCGAGGCTTTCGCTCTCCTCTCCTCTTTTCTCTCATAATCAGAGGGTGATAGAATTTTTCTGAGTTCAGATTCGGACTCAGCACACCTGAAAACATAAGAAACAGGCTAAATTGTTCAAGGGGGGTGTAGATTTTTTTTTTTTTTGCAGAACAGTGTTATCGGAAAAAAATATTTTTAACAAAAAAAACTTTGTGGTAGGGAAAAATTTTGTATGCCGATTTTTATTTAAACTATTATCTGGTGATGGGTATATAAGATTCGCATAGCCGAATATAGCACTCTTACTTGTTTAATATTGGTTTGTCAAATAGACCAACGTGTTGTCAAGGACATCCCTAAAGGTTTCTGTAAAGTTTGAAGATGACGATTAAGTGAAAAATTTGAGATCTAGCTGGATAAAAACGAAACAATTTAAAATATTTTAATATTCGAAAACCAGTTGTTGAGAAAATGTCAAACAATTATTTTTATTTTTTTTTTATTTAATAGGACCAGCACTCAGGGGATGACGCCAACTTACGCAATGCATAGTCTTCGAAGCATCTGAGCACGAGATTTCTATTTCATGTTCGGTTTGATAAAGGCGGCTAACAACTTCGAGAGCTTATGATTTCTTAATATCTATGACACCCATAATTAAACATGAGGTAGCACCTTCAGCCATTCGCCTGTGCGAAAGGCCACCGAACTTGGCTTTCCGAGCTTTAAACTGACTTCATTCGGAGGTTCATTCGGACCGTGATTGATCGTATTACGCATGTACCTGTACAGTCCCAATATCCAAAAGGATTGACCTATTGCACATTGAATATAAATAACATATGCTACCGTCATCTTTACTACTATTCTTTTCAATATATTTTTTAGATTCAAGAATTTGTCACCTTCAATATTCGTTAATTAAGCAATAAATTTATAAAAAATATTCAATAATTTATAAAAGATATTCAAAAGCACTTTTAAATGAATTAAAACAGTAGCTAAGTTATTTCAAGCATTCATTAATTATTTGTCATTTGTCTTTTCATTTCTATCACTTCCTTTTCCTGAACAAATAAATCAAAAATCCTTTGCTCTGAATGTCCATACTCTTTATCAACATTTTTGCTTTGCGTGTGTTTTATGTTTAATGTTTCATATACTTTTTTTAAATAAAAAAATTTGTGTATGTTGAAGTAGAGGGGAAGTTGTAGTTATAAACACATGTTTTTTAAGTTACAAAAAGGATATGATATTTTTTAAAGAATTTCCTTAAAAAGGGAAACATAATATACAACTATTTATTAAAGTAATGACAGAAAAAGAGATTTTTACACATTAATAAGAAGTAAATGGAAAAATATTGTACGAATTATTTATGTCTTTTTGACTCGCACAAAAAGATTTAGTAAATCTGCAAGTTGGACTGTGTCATGTGTTAGAAATTTCATTACCAAAAAGATTCTTGCGGAAGGCTTAAATTTGTTAGGGCGCAGTTTAGGCCTCTCGAGACAATTATATCTGCACCAATTGTAATATAACTATGTGTTCGCAACTCTACGTGTTATGGTTCAAAAATAACTAATACATGAATTTACATCACTATCGGCACACCATTTAATTTATTACTTCACTTTTCTATTTGCGAAAGTAACGCCAATAATAATAATAAGACATCTCCTTTGAAAATTCCAAGCATCTCTGATGTCACGATCTCAGAGAAAAAGGCTTGTGCCAGACATTCGTTTCTTTGCGAATTTTTGTGTTATGGCAGCTTTCAAACTGTAAGCCCAGGTATCTCACCGCTGGATATCTTTAAGAATATTAGGAAGTTTCTTATTTCTTCACACACGCAGAAAACAGTTAGGTATAAATTTGATTGGTATGTTTAAAATTTAATTACTACTATAATAAATTGATTTTTAATAGTCACCCCCCTTTCATGAATATATTTTCACTCGAAATTTTTTTCCTTTTCCCTAAATTGTTATCGTAAATAATTCATGTGAACAATTTTTCACGTAAACAAAAATTTCCCTTATCATGATTGATTTTTTCCCTCGAAATTTTTTCACTTTTCCCTTAGATTTTTGTTCACTTAAGTTTTGCTGGGGAACTGCATACATTATGCCAGTTTTTGTATGTTTTCATTAGAATATTTACATCAATAACACATTTTTTTTAATTCCATATCATTTACTGCAGTGCAGACTGACGTTATGCTCGTCAAGATGCAAAACAAAGAGATTTATCTAATGGTTATAAATTTATGAAGATTTTTTATTAAAAAAATATTTTTTAAATGATCCGATACAAAAATTTATTTTTTTGAGATGGGTCAGTTGCAATGTTATGGTAGGTTAGGCAGGCAGCCGTGTTGCCACAGCCCACTTGGGTCCATTGATTGGACCATTTGTGTCTAGGGTAACTTCAATGGCTTTAAAGCGTTTTGCACGTCACGTTCTTGAAATGAAATTGTTCTTTATTGTAGTATCTCCTTCTCTTGCAACAACACAATAACACCAATTATTAACATTTCTAAATTTTTCATAACTTTAAAAAAGTTTGAATATTTTTTTCCCTATTAATGTTTTTTTCTTTCTAATTTGTATTCAATGCGAAGTGATAGCGGGAACAACCGTGCCCATGAAATGCACGATAGCAATTTTCCCTTCATGGGGAATAAAAATTTCATGGGAACAAAAATATCACATTTTTTTCACGATAGGAGTGATTAATAAACAACAATTTTGATTTTTTTTTTTTTTATTAAAAGCTAACAAATGATATTTGCATCCAAATGTTGGTTATAACACCTCTTAAAAAAATAACCTGACTAATTTGTATGTTTACCAAAAACTATTCTATTAAATAGAAGATGCAACTAAACCAAATTTTGATAGTTAGAATCATAAAAATCGATTGTGTCGTCTAAAATCGAAAAATGTTTGGCATAATAAAAAAGAATTTGTACACATTACACAAAAAATAATCAGTATTCCAGTCTAAAAATAGAAAGATATATTGTTAGTGGTAAAAAGTTCTCCAATATTGTTGAAAATTAAGTCCAAAATCAATCTCACAAAGACATTTGTAAATTTAAAAAAAAAAATTCTTATATGTTAAAAACACTTCGCAACAGCAAAACGTACGGTATGCAATGGAAATTTGAAGGAATCATGTGTAAAGGAAGGAGTAGACTGAAAACGATGGCTCGAAACATGAAATTTATGATGTGTAATCTTATTCTTATAATTTACTTTTAAGATAACAAAAAATGTTTAAATCTTTTATTGTTTCACTTAATTAAAAATAATACTTTATAGTCACCCAAGAATCACGTTTAAAAATAGTTGTGACTGCTATATTTATTCAGTTATTACAACCGAATTCAAGATAATACACAAAACCGACAAAATTCGATTGGCAACAAATTCAGTTCACATAACGAATTTCTTCTAGTGGCACGCATACGTCACTGCCCTCGAAAGCCCTTTGACAACTACAGAATCAATTAAGTTATACATAATTATATCAGTTATAACATAATCGCTTAAAGTGGATTGCGTTTACCAACCCCAATAATGCAGAGATCTCTCTTTCTTACGCTCCAAGCAGTATTTTGTTAAAAAATGAGTAACAAAATATGTTGTATATAATTTTTTAGGGGCTCTAACAGTTCGAGTCATATAGTGTTTTAAACTTCATAACCTCTTCTGGTGTACTTCTACCACACCATAATAAAAACATTAAGATTTTTTTAAATGGTTGTTCACACAACGTGTTTTTCCGTCGTAGTTGATAAGTACTAAAAAACCGGAGTCTATAAATATTAGTTCACTTTTCAATGTTCAATTTGGAGTCTATAAATTTGTAATTTGAATCTCCTGTATAAAAAGACTACTGTGCAGTACTATTTAGCAATGAAATATAAAGAACTCCACGATGTTCCTTCACTTAAATTATTGTCAAAAAATCTATAAATGTGCACAAATTCAATTAAAATAAATGTAATGTAACGTAGCAAAAAATATATTTAGTAGGTCAGTGTAATTTATTTCCTATATTAATTTCAACACGCAAATATTTGGATACATAAAATAATGTGAAATATTTTTACATTGAAAAAAGTAACTTTAAAAAGTATGTATCAGCTGGAGTTCATTAAAAAGTGAAACATTTAACTCGTTGAGTATAATGTGCGCTTTAGTTTTTAACAAATAAAAAATAATATTCGAATAATACTATTACGCGGCAATTCGATTAATTGTTATAATATTGCTGTAACAACTAATTAAAAATAGTAATTGGCCAAATTGATTCGAGTTTGCAAACAATTGTAAGGTAAAACAATTTGACCAACTGTCAAATTGTGTCAGCTTAAATATTTTTCTTAGCAATTCCAGGTTTAATTTTATAGTGTATAGATTTAAGTCAGGTTAGATAAGATTCTTCACAAAAAAAGTATCATCAGTTTATCATGACCACGTAGTTTCCTTGCTTAAGATTATGTCAAAGTTAATCCCTAGTGTAGACGCTATAATATTTAAAATAATTTATTAGGAGATAGGCGACCAAAGGTTTACTTTGCATTTACTTTATTTAGTCTAAATATCAAAATCATAATACATCATAAACATGGTTGTTATAAGGTCACAATAACCATATTATGTTTCTTGTAACAATGTGTAGTTGCGGAGAACCAATTATAGTTGTTTTTGCCAAAACTTTAACTTTTAACGATTATATGGTTACTGTGCACAAAAAATGCCACATGGTTGGTTTTAACTTAAAAAAATTTCAACCACAAACAAAGTTTTATAACTTATTAAAAATAATATAAAATATTAAACCATAATATATTATTATTAACCAAAGTATGGTTAAAAGCAACAGAATAATATTTACGCTTAAAAATATTTTGTTCTAGTACTTGACACTTTAGTAATTTTTCTGGTGGCTAAAATTTGAAATTGTTTTTTATTGTTAAAGAAATTGAAAAAAAAAAATAAAACTTTGTGTACAAAATAAATAATTAAAAATAATATCCAAAATATGAAAACAAATAAAAAGGGAACCAAAACATTTAAAAAAAGTTTAAGTAAATATGTATGTATTGTAAGCTAATACTCGTAAATCGTTATTTTTGTGTTTGAAGCATAATTGTGAAATCATTTATTTGATATTTTAAGCAAATAATTGACTTTTTATGAATTTATGTTTTTAAATAATTTTTATGACAAATCGTTAATAAATAAAACAATAATCAGTTTTTTATATCAGGAAAATTTTGCACTTACGAGACTGTATTATAATTCAATTATATAACATGACATTTTCAGCCATATTATTATATTTTAATTTAACCATTTAATGTTTATATTTGAACATAATTATGTTTATGCTTCGGACAACAATATGGTTGCAAATGTAACAATACTATGTTTTGTTAGCAATCATATAATGCAACCTTATTATGTTGCTCTAAGATTATGGTTACCTCAACCATATATTTTCTTTGCGTGTGTTAGTGAATTCCCAACAACATCAGTTTGTTGTAAGTACAAAATTTTCTAGTTGCTTACAGCTCTCTCTTTCTCTCTCTGCTTCTTCAGAAACGATCTGCATCTTAATGCTAACAAATTTTAATTAAAACTAGAATGACCCTGTACAGAAATAAATACGAATATTTTTTTTGTGTAACAAATAGTTTTTTTGAACTTAACTCTAAGTTTTATTATTTTTATAATTAATTTTATTAATGTTTTGTTTGAATTATTTATATCATTTAAAGTTTACAATGAAAATGTTTTTGCTTTTCCGTTTTTACTAAATATTTACGAACTTGTGTATTTAACTTTAATTGATACTGTGATATGTTATATTTTAATAAAAAAAATTATTTAATTTTTCTAATTTTAGTTTTTCTATGAGCGCCTTTTGAAGAGAATTTAAATGCACAAACTCACTTCATGTGACAAGGCTGGAAAATTTCCGAGCTTTAGTTTCGAAAAATAAAAAATCGGTATCCTATCTGGTTGACACCATTAGTCTTAGCCATAGAAAATATAAAATTTGTTAACTCAAAAAACTTTTTATTATAATAGAATCTATTACGCAAGTCATTAAATTAAATACACAAATTTGTATGTATTTAATTGCAAAAATAGGGTTTTTTTTATTTGTAAACACAAAATGAAATAAATAACTTAACAATAACATTAATTAAAACAATTAAATCAATATTATAATTTAAAGTTTACTTTAAACAAATGTTTGTTAAAATAAAATATATTCGTATTTTTCCTGGGAGCCTAATTAAAGTTATTTTGCCAATGCATTAAGCGGTGCTCGCATTAAATTCCTTTTCATTAATTCTATATGTTGAATAAAGTTGTATGTGCCTCCAAAGCTACAGAGACAGTTTTCAGATATTTTTTCCATATATAATTTATAGTTCATTTAATTTTCGTACACCCTTTATATTTCACAAAAAATAAATAATTAAAAACTCGATAGTTGCAAATAAATACTTCGTCGTCACTTTCACTGTTAGCACACATCCATCCGTACATTTATACAATTTAAATTTATCAGTGAAACGAGTTCATTCATTTGATTTTGCTTTTTCTGTCTCCTACTCCCATTTCCTTTGTAATTTTTTTGCGCTTCATTAACTACAGTTGTGTTCCACATACATAATGCCAAAATAACTATGAATTTTTATTGTTATTGTAGTTTTTTACTACTTCCCACAAGGGAGAAGCGAAATGGAAAATGAATTATTGTTAAACGAGATTCTTCATATTCTCTTTCTCTTTACATTTCGTTTAATATTATAATTTTCTTAAAAATGTCAATTTCTCTTTTGTGTAGTTTTGTAAATTAAAGAAAAATACATTAATTTGGTAACCTACATTTTTAAATGTAAACACATCATTATGAGGATCTATCTTCTTTATGATTATTATGAGCACAATGATATGACGCAGTAACTTTAACTTATACAAGTTTGTCATCTTCTATTCGTAATTGTGTCAACAGCAAGAAGAAGAAGAACAAAATAATAATAATAATAAATAAGCAAGAATGAAACTAAACAACTGAAAAAGTGATTAGGAACAGAATGTAAAAGAATTATTTAAAGTTTAAAAAAATTAATTAAATAATTGATAAATTATATCTTAAAAAACTTTAGTATCATCTTTAAAATAATTAAGCATTAATTTTTTTAATTATCTTAAGGGGGGAATTGTGTATATTCACCTAAACAATAAAATTAGCGTCGATTTTGCTAACTTAAAGAGATTAAAAATAAGTTCAGAAAGATTAATTATAATTCGAACAACAAAGTGTTGCTGACTTTGGAAACTATGAAACTCTTGCCCAAAATTATTTATTATATGATTTGGCGGAAAGATCTTGGCTTGTGTGCTTACTAAATCCAACTCGGGCGATCACCTAGCAAGGGCTAGATTTAATGAATACGCGCAAAACAAGATAAGCATTGACCCTGATTTACATAAAAGAGTATTTTGTTTAGCGATTAAGCTCACTTTTGCTTGAATAGATATGCCAATAAACAAAACTGACCTATTTAGAATGATGATAATACTCAAGTGTAAGTTGAGACAACGTTACATTTAGGAAACTGGCTGTTTGCAGTCCTTTATGGGAAGGTGGAATCATTTTTTAGTACTTCTTAAAAATAATGCTGGTCAAAACTTTACAGTCAATAGTGACCGCTATAAAGGCATGATTAGTAATTTTTAACCAACATCAAGGAAGGATGTTATCAATTCGACTGAATGTTGCTTTTGTGTGTTTGTTCATAACTCAGTCGACTTTGAGAATTTCTTTATATTTGCAGGGTGATGCTCATAGATTGGTCTCGTTTTAAAAATAGTTTATAACCTTAAAAATTAAAGGGTGTCCCCATACAAAATACATATTGTTTAAGAGTATTAAGAAACGTAAATGGCACCACTTAAAATTAAAAAAAACTGCGTATCACTATATCTCTCAATGGCAATACAAAAATAAGTCAATAAACTAAAGGGTGTCCCCTTAGGCGAAGTAAATTGACCTGCATGGGCCTATCTTTTGAACTATTATAGACAAACGCTTGCAAATTGGACAGAGTGTCGATTGCTCGCAAAAGGTATTATTATTCAAAGTTATAAATTAAAGGGTGCCCCAATAGTTCATTAAATTTGATGTATACAGCCATACTTTTAGACTGTTTTAGACGCTTACAATTTACAACGAACCTGTATTGCTAACTCCACTATATAAACAATAATAAGTTCGGATTGAAAAATAAAGGGTGTCCCAATAGTTGATGTAATTTGATGTATGTGGCCAAACTTTTGACCCGTTATAGATAGCCAGCTGAAACTTGCAAGGAACCTCTAAAGCCACAAGATAATAATTTTAATTTAGAAATTAAAGGGTGCTCCAAAAATTATTGTAATTTTACCTACATGACCCTATCTTTTGAGCCGTTATATATAAATAGTAAACAGAATATCCACTACTTCGTTCCGTATAGGAAGAAGTATAAGTATTTTAAATTATAAATGAAAGGGTGTTAAATTAAAGGGTACCCCAATAGTTCATTAAATTTGATGTATATAGCCATACTTTTAAACTGTTGTAGATAGACGCTTAAAATTTACAACGAACCTGTATTGCTAACTTCGCTATATAAACAAGAATAAGTTCGGATTTGAAAATTAAAGGGTGCCCCAATAGTTGATGTAATATAATGTACATGGCCAAAATATTGAACCATTATAGACAGACGCTTGAAATTTACAAAGAACCTGATTGCTAAGTCTACTACAACAGCAAGTATAAAATTTTAATATGAAAATCAAATGGTGCCCCTATATTTACTGTCATTTAACGTGTATTGCCAAGTTGTTGCACAGTTTAAGACAAACGGTTAAAATTATGAAGGAGCTGTAGTCCTAAGTCTACTATAGTAATTCTAAATTTTGGAAATCGATTAATAGGGGGTCAAAATACTTAATGTAATTTAATGTGTGGCGATAGACAGGCAGTTAAAATTTGTTTTGAAGCTGTTTTTAAGCAAAAATTATTAATTCATAAATTGAACACCCACGATGTGCTGTGTTTTCAACCAGACGGTACAATATGTCACACAGCTCCAGCTACAATTAATTTACTGAAGAAAAGGTTTGTTAACCGCATAGTTAAACATTTTGGACCCGCCTGCAATTAATGGCCATGCGATTAAATGCCGCTGGACTATTTTATGCATGAATGTGTCAAGTCGCTAGTTTGCAACGATAAGCTTAAAATGATTTGCCACTTGGGGGATAACATTCGCCGCATTATTGTCGGAATATGGCGGAAAGTATCTGAAAACGTCTCGAAAACTGTAATTGCAGCGCCAGATTATACTATGTCCGAGCCCGCCGTAGTGGTCATATGCCACCGAATAAAGAAAATTTCATGTCTCTTTTGTTTGTTTAGAAAAGCATATATTTTCAATTAAATCAAACAATGGTTCCTTAAAATTTCCGGGTTTTTTTTTCAAATACTTTTAGAACTTTTACATTTTTATAAGTACGACTTGTTATGAGATGGTCTGCGTGAATGTAGCATACTCTATTGACCTAGTTTCCTTGAATTTTAATACATTTTATGCTTTCAACCGCTTTAGTTAGATGCAGACATACTTATGCAATTTTCCAACCATATTTTACACGGTACAATTAATAAACTTTAGCAATAAAATCTTTTAATACTTTGTTTTCTAAATAGTGTTTGAAAGTGAGAACATTTTGATCTTTCATATACTGTTTCATGCTTATTAAAACTTAATTGACAGCTGTCTTCCACGAGATTAATATAACATAATTAATTTGAATATGTACTTGACTTTTGTTAAGTACTTTCAAGTGAGTTTATAATTTCAGAGCCCTAGAATGAGCAATTATTTTTGTGTGCAGCACACATTCATATTAATAGTCAAACGATAACAAAACAAAAAAAACAAGAATACATACCACACGATATCGATAATAAGGACAAGTGGTGGGCCTTAATATGGGCGATGGTAGTTCACAGTTTTTTTTAATCGATGAAAACCTACACAAAAACATACAACCACCACACTACACATAAATATGTTAAGTACAGATTGGTAATGAGTAGGTTCGTTTCAGTTTGGTTTTGAATTTTCTATTTGTTGTTTTTTTTTTTGCAAAAACTTTGTTAACAAAAGCAAACACAAGCATGCATGCCTTCCGCCGAGTTTTATTTTTTGTTTTAATTTTTATTTTTGCTGTGTTCGTAAGCGCTTAACACTTTTTATGCTTTATATACTTTCTTTTATTTGTGGTGAGGTTTCTGTAACTACGAATCGCATGACCTCATTATCGAAAAAGTAATAGGGAGCGGTAGAGGTTCAGAATGTACAAAACAATTGCTGTTGTTTCGAGGGTAAAAATACAAACGAGTAAACAGATTTTATTTGATAATGAAGTGAAATATTTTCACATTTTTAGTAATCACATTTATTTTTATTAAAAAAAAACTTGGGGTGGTGATAGTCTGAAAACCAAAAAGAGCAGATGTAGATTTACTGATTATAGAGAGTGTTATTTAATTATTTTTTTTTTACTGTTTTTTTTTAATCTCATTAAAGTCCATGCGACTTTACTCCTGCATTTTTAAAATTTAGGAAAGTCCTCAAAATTAAACTATGATATAAATGCAATTCTTATGAGACTTATTTCTCCACTTTTTAAATTAAAGACGTTAAAAAATAGCAGCAAGACGAAATACAAACCGTTCTTTGTTGTGTTCGAAACTGTACAAGTATGCAGTCGATAATTAATTTGATTATACATCACTCACTCAACGGAGGTGGGCGTTATCTAAAAGTAAACATTAACAACAGTAATATCTCCTCAAAACAGAAGCAGAAGAAGATGGTATATATTGCTTACTCCTCCTGCTTCACAAACAAACAAAAATTTCATGCTAGTTTCATGAAAAATTGCATAGTGTAAATGCCAAATTTCACGGAAAAAATAATAAATTTTTAAAATTAATTACAAGTTTTTTTTATTAACACGTTTTAAAAATAAAATATTCAATAAGAGCAAATAATCATCTGCATGCCAATTACTATTTGATTGAAAAGCTGAATAATACATTAAAACTTGAAAGTTAAATACCTCTCTATACTTCGTAATAGACGCTTAATATTGGCAAAAATTTCACAAACAGAAAAAAGATTATGAGCGCTATTAACAAATGTATTTGTTTTTAGATAAAAATTTAATTACAATTTTTGTTGGCTCAATTATGCATTTAATCGTAACATAAATGCAAACTTTTCAAATTAAATAATAATTAAAGTGAATTAAATAATTCATTAAAGCAATTATATATTCAATTAAAAAGAAACAAAACGAATTTCTACTTACCTTAAATAAATTAAAAATTTATTAAAATTTCAATCTAAAAGTAAATAAATTTTTTCCATACACTTAAGCTGGATTCACCCAATTTTAGTTTTTTTAAAGTTTGTTCTGAAACGATTCATCCACTTCGAACAATTTTTCTGGAAAAACCAAGCTACCATATGAAACATATGTGTAATCGAGATGTGTTACTTTACAAGCAGGCAGCACTGTGACAGAAGATTGAAATCACAGAATGCCGCTTTTTGCGTTTTTTGTGTCACAGACATAGTTTTGGTTTTTTTAAAAATAAATTCTAAATTAAAAAATGTAGTTTTTTTGCTTGAAAGATTTTTATAACAATAATTAGCCAGTTTCTTTTTTTCACTTTTTAAGAAATTGTTTACTACAAATTTGTTAAAATTTTTAAAGAAAAAATTATTCAGGAAAGAAGTCAGTCAGGTTGCTTGGCAGCTTTACTTTTTTAATTTGCAAGCAGTTTTATATTTTAAATTTATATGCACATATATATATATATATATATATATATATATATATATATATATATAATATATACATATAATATGATGTGGGAGCTCAGTTAAATTTTCTTTGAAAAATAAAGTAGTTGGCAGCACAGTTTCATTGTTTCGGAACAAAAATTAAAATTAAATCAATTCAAGCTGAAATTGTTCCGAAGTAAGTTTACTCTTTTTCTCTCTCTCTCCCTCAAAAAAAAAAAAAACACGTCAAACTACATATAAAAAAAATGTTTCGGAACAAAAATTTTGTTCGGAAACAGTAGGTGAATCCAGCTTAAGTCTAGACTTTTTAGTTCAACTTAAGATTACGATTTCAAACTTAATGGTATTACATAATTCAGCAGTGGATCTCTGCTTGCATTTAAAACTTAAAAAAAATTCAAAATGACCATAATATAATTCTACGAATTATCTCTTTAGCCACTTGGTACACAAAAATTTTAAATTTCCACAAAGAAATAAATGTGCGTTGGTTAATGCTGCAATCGTTAAATACTTAACAGTGGATTTAAGGAAGCTTGAAGCATTCCTCAATTTCTTATTCCACAGAATATTAGAAAATCACAGATACGCTCGACTAAGGGGCAGCATTGCGTTCGCAGTCGAACACTAGAGGGATTGATCCTACCGTGTCGCAATAAAAAATTAATTTTGCCTGAACGTAATTTTGCATCAGAACTTCTATGGACCTTAATTGAAATAACACGATTTACCACTCATCTGCTCATTTTACTAGTGGTATTCTTTCTATTTAGTATCCTTTTGTAAATAAAGACTTTTAGAATAAAATAAATAAATCGTATTTGTCACATTTCTTTATTTTTGAGAAATAAATTATTTAGTTAATAAATTATTTAGTTGAAATTTAATCGGACCATGACTTTTTATTCTAAAAATATAGAAAACAAAGTAGCTGTGTAATTTTATTGGAAAATTTTAAAATCACTACTGCATTAGATTTCTTGAACAATATATCTAATTTTTTACAGTTCAGTCTTCGATAATCTTAAAAACTGTTGAAGATGTGTCAAGAACTTTTTGGTACTTTGGTTTCTTCTTTTTTGTTTCTTTTCCTTTTCGTTGACAAATATTGAGGTTGTCTCAAAAAAAACTGAACGATAGTTTTTCCTAAAAAATTGTCAGTAAACTTTAAAACTGCGACACTTATCAGACTTCCATTTTGTAACGAATTCTTAGTGCTTTTTTATGATTTTAAGTTAAATGTGTTTTTTTTTTTCAAAGTTATGTTCACTGTATATGCTTCTCATATTGAGTGCTTTTTTGCTGCTTTTTCTTGTTTAAATTTTTTTGTTCAGTTTTTTGTATTATTTTTTTTTTTTTTTTGTTTTTGAACTCATTTTTCAATACATTGAAGGTGGAAAACATTGTACATTTTATTTTATTTTCATTGACCTCATAACCTCGAATAGAAAAGTGTGTCTATAGGGAAATTTAAAGTAAGTTCTTATGCAGCAATTTTAAGGCACTCTGGGCATGTTGTTATATAAAAACTAAAAATCTGCTAAAAATTTAAAGCTGCAAACTTTACAAATAAATTAATAAATCCAACAACTAGCCCTGAAATAGATTTGAAATGCCATAATAAATGAATTCATTAATTCCGCTTAAGTTCAGTGTTATTTGAATTTTTTATTCTTATAAGGAAAGAAACTTCACTTGCAATTTTTTTCAGATACTTCTAGTATTAATTTCAAAATATTTTAAATTTGTAATAAAGGGAATTTCAATTCCGTCAAGGAAAAGTTTCAGTCATTTACTTTTAGGTACAACAAACTATTTACATTTTCCAGAGGCATTACGAATTATTTATTTTTAGCCTCCAATCA
This sequence comes from Gymnosoma rotundatum, assembly GCA_916610165.2. Taxonomy (NCBI): domain Eukaryota; kingdom Metazoa; phylum Arthropoda; class Insecta; order Diptera; family Tachinidae; genus Gymnosoma; species Gymnosoma rotundatum. The sequence continues at coordinate 47,971,177 of OU744338.1, forward strand.
CCATAAAAACGTTGCACCATACTGCAATGATTGGAGGCTTCCTTTAAGGCTTCAGCAGGCGTTTCATTATCGGATTAAGATTAAGATAAGAGTATCCTCAGCGTACAACAGAGCAGTGGAATTTGGGATGACATGAGGAAAATCAGCCATTACGATATTGTAAAGATGTGGTGCTAGTATGGAACTCTGACGCAAGTCTACTTATTTTTAATAATTCGATATTAAAAAACTTAATTTAAAATTTTTTTTCTGCTAATATATTTATAACAAAATGAAATAAAATTATTAAAATATTGACTCATAAACGCATTAATTTAAAATATTTGTTATACTTACGAAATAACAAATTTCCATTTTTAAAATTTCCTTTTCCTTTACTTCTATTTGTTCTTTTTTTAGAAAATCAACTGAAGATGAATGGCTGCATAGAAGTATTGACGTTAAATGGACAGAGATAATTAACAGAATCATTTTATACTAAATGTTAAAAAAATTAAAAAGACACAAACCAAAATTTCGACCAAAAAAGAGTGATGTTACTGTCAACGATGTTTAATCCTGTTTTCCTAAACAAACTTAACCATTAGTTTAGATAAGAACGAAAAGCTGAATAGAAGTACGGGAGAAAGAGAGATACCGAGTTTTGTGTAAGTTTTATAAAACACGACAATGACAAACTAATGCTTAAAAAACACACACACACAATCTTTAGCGAATGATTGTATAAAAACTAAAAAGTACTGAGTTAAATGTTGTTATATCTGGTTCACAAAATAATACACAATGTCAAATGTCAAACATAAAAATCAAGATTAAAAGAAAACCGTTTCCAAGTGCTTTTACTTAAACTACCAATCCTTAAGCTTTTGTAGCTTTTGTGGGTGTGTGTGTATGCAATAAATCACCTGCTTTGGCCATGAAAGACTGTTAAAAAGACCCACCATCTCATACGATTTGTTATTTGGAAGTCGTTATGTGTCGTTAAACACAATAACTACAACTCGTCACCTGAAACTTAAACAGTCCTAATACACAAACAATTTTTTTTTTTTAATTTTCTTATAAAAGCGAAACAAAAAAAGTATTTTAAGAAACTTTAACTTTTTCTATAGAGAGGATCGACCAATTATTACAGGCGCCTAAATTAACATGATCAGTAGTCAATACTTAAATACTCTGTGAGAGGTCTCAGTTAATAGCTTGTGAGCCCTTTCTATATCGGTTGTTGTAGTAATAATTTTGGAGTTAAATATGACCAACTGCTCTCGGCTGTTCCTTACAAAGCCCATTTTGACATCCACTTTTGGGCTGTATCACGAATACCTCCAATGCCTTAATTACTGCTGGCTTATCAGCCTAAGCCAGTGAATTCGCGCAGCCACACAAGAAAAAATCGAGTAATGTCAAATTGTACGACCTTGGCCAATTCATTACTCGGAGTCAACTTATCGTCAAATTTTTATTTCAATAAGTCGTTCATATCGGTTGCTGTATAATACGTAACGTAATCATGTTGAAACTACATATGGACCGGATCAATATCATTCATATTTTTTAAACAAAACATCAATGGTGATGGTGCAGTAACGGACTCCCTTGTCCGTAGTGTAAACCCAAACTTCATATTTAGATGCTGCTGTAGTCACGGTAGTAAGCACCTAGACCACAAATCTGATTGGCCAGGGCTTAACCCCTGCGGCAATCAATAAAAATGTTGTTTTCTTTTTAATGGTATAAAAACATATTCCGAATGTCATTACAGCACGCAGCGTCCCTCGTCGGTAATTCTTTACAGCATATTCGCCGGCGAAGGAAAATAACCAATAAAATGGCTATACCTTTCTCCAGGTATTAAACTGTTTTATCTCTCATCTATCCCTTTCCTAAAGAATATTGTTGCCTACTTCTCTATTTAAAAAAAATAAGTAAAGTGTATTTTCTGCATGTAATGAAACCTGTAGGGTTTGTTGTGTATTGGTTTTACTACATACGCCAAGAATGAGACTGATCGATGAACAAAATTTTTCAATGAAATACCGAATCAGTTTCCAACTGCTCTTTCAAAGTAAAACTATATAATAGGGAAGCTTTGTTTAAGCGTCAATCCATTCATGATTATTTCCTGGAGTATACTGATATAAATGTTAAAAAGTGATAGTGTTGTGATAGCACTTTTGTTAGTAAATCGTATAGTTCCAAGCACGCAGGTCATTTATTTTTTCAATAAACCAAAGATTTAATTTTCTAGTTGACCCTTAAGTACAAAGTAAAAGGTGGTTAAATTTTAAGGGCCGATGTTGATTTTAAATGAAAAAAAAATTATTTAGGAAGTTATTAACATTTGATTTTATTTTTATTTTAACCTCGGCGGCACACCTCCATTTCATACTCCAAATTTTCGATGACGCTGAGGCATAATTAAGGTTCTATAATGTTCCGAATTATCTCATCCTTTAGCTCTTCAGTTATTGCTGGCTTATCGGCGTAAAAGTTTTCCTTCAAATGACCCCAAAGAAAGAAGTCCAACGGTGACAAATCACATGATCTTGGTGGCCAATTGACATCGCCACTACGTGAGACAACACGGCCATTGAATTTGTCGCGCAAAAGAGCCATTGTTTCGTTGGCTGTAAGGCAAGTGGCATCGTCCACATCCATATCCTCCAATTCAGGCCATAAAAAATTCGTTATCATCTCACGATAGTGAACTCCATTTACAGTAACTGCCTGACCGGCCTCATTTTGAAAGAAAATGCCGCCAGCCCATAAACCGCACCAAACTGTCAATCTTTGTGAGTGCATTGGTTTTTCGACATTCATTCTTGGATTATAATTCGCCTTAAAGCGGCAATTCTGCTTATTGACAAATCCACTGAAGGGAAAATGTGCATTATCACTGAAGATGATTTACTTCAAAAATTGATCATCCAGTGTTGCCATTTCTTGCCTCCATTCGGACCATGGACTATGTTTGGAATGATGAAGAGGCTTTAATTCTTGAGTCAATTGCAACTTGCAAGCGTGTAAATGCAAGTCTTTAAGCATTACGTTCATCAACGACGAGTGCAAAAGGTACAATTGTTGGGCACGACGACGAGTTAAGGTGGACAGATCTTCAACCACACTATCGCGAACAGCAGCAATGTTTTTCGCAGTTCGAGTTATACGAACATGAACTAGTGTTTTCACAGCTCCTACATGCCCGGGTTGCTCAAATTTTTTTCACGATTTTTCCGATTGTACACACATTTGGACGATTAAATTGACTGAAAAAGTCACGAAGTGCACGTTATGCAATTTCATTTGAACGCCCATTTTGAACGCCCTCTTTAACGCGTTGCTCGATTGTGTATCTTTCAATGGTTCAAATTGAGTTAGTCTGAAATTAGGAAATGTCAAATTAAATGCAGAAAAAAACTTAAAATTTAACCACCCGATATCTGATAAAATATCTTAAATCACTTTTACCATTTTTGTAATTTGTATACTTGCGCTAAGCGTGAGGCTACACTTAAAATTTTTGATTTTGCTTTTAAAACCATAAAAAATATCCCAAGATTTTAAATGCTTTTTTTATTTTAGGCCATTTGCATTTTAGCCGACGATCTGTTCTTACAAATACGAAATGCTAGAAATAGAAGGCAACGAAAGATATACAAATAAAATATTTCGTATTTATGCATGTATGTGTTACACCTCAGTCAGTATGCTGTTACAAATGGTGACTGCTTGTGAATGAAAAATATAATAAATAAAAAGTAAAAAAATAAACAACATTGACTGAAGGAACAATCCTACTCATTCAGAGGAATAAACGAATGAATGCCTAAACTGGAACGATATGGTTGGATTCGTTTGTTAACTTTGGATTCATATTTTTTCCCATCGCTTTTGCGGTTTTTTATTTATATTCTTCTCTTCTTCTTATCCTTCTTGCATATCTGCCACATCATTATTATATTCGACAGCAGCATCATATTTTCAAATAAAAGTAAAAACGAGACTGAATAAACCGTTCACGTAATGAGTGATTTACAAGCAACAATTGAATTTTCCGTGGAATTGTATAAGTTTTTTAATGTCGACTTATTTCAAAGAGGGTAAGTACAGTATTGCTCTCGAGAATTTATTAAAAATATTTTTAAAATAATAATATATAAATTACAATAAAAATTATTAACATTATTAAACCCGCAAGTACAGAAAGATAAAATTATTATTTATTTATTCAAGTCTTACAGATGTCAGCTTTTCTCAATAACAATGAGATGTCGCTGAGATGAATTAAATATTTTTAAGCCTCCCATGAATGCTTTAATGAAGGAAATATTAAATAGTTTAAATGTCTGTTGCTACTTGTTAGGGATGCAAATGTTTAAGTCTAGGTTAGATTGACATTGCATCTACATCACTGGTTTGTGACTTATTGACATAGAATCGCCACTTAAAAAAATCCTAAAAGAAATTTTTTTATAGAACTTGGCACTTTCTGGGTGGCCAATAATCCCATCAGTATCGTAAACAGTATCATGTTCTCAAACTGCAAACGCAAAAGATTCAACTAAGTTTCATCATATAAGTAGTTCCTTTATTACTCACTTTGCAGACTATTAAATGCTGAAGGAAAATACCATTAACATAAATAATATATTATTTTTTTTAAAGTCGTTTCGGAATAAGCGTAGTCTTACATGTGGCAATTTCAATTTGCATTTATAATATAGACGGGATCGATTATCATCTACATTGACACAGTAATTATGCATCGGTGTAGTAAAGTACAATAAATAAAGTTTAGAACTGCCCAAAAGGAATTTTATAGAAAATAAAAATTGAAATTTTTAAGTTCTTACTTTCAGTACAACTAGCGTCAAAACATTTTTGGATTTTTGTTACTTTCCTTAATTCTCATGGTAAATATTATTAGCCTTTACTTTCCATCGTAGTGATTGCAGATTGTCGATCGTCCTTCTCATCAAGGAATAGTTCATAATTGTTAGTTGTTGGCTAAACGCCCTAGTAGCACTTAGCACATGTTTGCCCGTGGCTCAAAATCTAAGGCTAGCCAGTACTGCACTTTCGTATACAATGAGCACTCAGCTTCATTCAGATGCAGTTTTAGTATCAAGTTCTTCGATTTTAACTTCGACCAAGTATTATTTAAAGTTTTTATGACCTATTACAAACGTAGTTATATAAAGCTTAAAGTACCTCGATTTTACCCTAGCAATTTTTATGAATTTCTTACGAGGAGATGTATTCTTATCCATCTCTTCCAGGTTGCTTTACTGAACCAAAAAAATGTTGTGTTCTCCCAATCCTGTTTATTTTATTAACATTATTGTCTTTACTAAAACTGGAGATCAGCAGGTATCCAGAGTTTGTTAGGCCCTATTTAGCCAGCCACAAACCTAACTAGAATACTTTTATCGCTCGCCACCGCAGCTTTTGTGGGAACTTAATTTATTTTTAATGCAATAGCATTTTTTACTATCAATCATATTTAGTAAAATTTTTATAGAAATTTTTATTACGACTGATTAATGTAAATCTCACAATTCCAAAAAATGTTTTTAAAATTTCCATAAAATAATATTTTTCAGTTTTTTAGCATAAAACGAGCTAGATTAGAAATTAAAATTTAGAGGTAAGAAAGGACATAATGCATTTAAGAAATAAATCTAGTTAATCGTGGTAGCTTCATATGAAATAAAGAAACTCTAGTGTTTTTAAAATTACTGACCCCTAAAATTAAAAAAAATATGCAAAATTTCGAATATTCTTAGCGGGAATGGGGAATGAGCATCATAAAAAAGGTTTTTAAATAAACTCTAACGATTCTTTAAAAAATTTGTTGAAAAAATATTAGTCTATTGCAGAGCAGTTAAATGTTATTTTTTATTAATAATTTTGTAAAAAAGATATTTTTTTATATGTGCAAGCCTATATAAGTATGTTTTTTCAGGGTACTTGCTACAACTAGATTTAAGGGCTAGTTTTCGATTGTTAACACTTGAGAGTCTTATTGGTTCATAATGGGTTAACAAAATATATGTTCTATAACATTCATAATTTTCCATTTCGCAACAAAGTATTTAAAATATCACAAAATGTTTATAAACACTTTAGCGATACGTATTTTTAAAAAATATAAGTTAGCGACGATTTTTTCATTTAACATTTTCTTCTTAAAATTACTTTTTCTACCTCAGGACAAACTTTTGTTTTTAAACAAAATATCTTAATAACAAAATTCATTTTAATTTTGTTTTAAAGTGGGGTAGGTAGTCTATAATAAAAATTTGATATTTATTACGGGTTTATAAAATGTTTAATTAAACGTTTATGAATTACTCTTTTGTCGACTTTTGTTTATTAAAGACTTATAAACTCTTAAAGTACACTTATGAATTATGCTGTTAGTGTTTTGATTCTGTTTAATCAAAGAGAGAAAATCTATCCTTGAATTATTTTTTCGTCTATTTCGGCAGGTAATTGTTCGAGAATTAAAAATATTTTAGTATAAAAATAGCTTTCTAAGCAGTATAAATATTTTTTTTGTTGCTTAGAACTTTTTTAATAAATAACAAATATTTTTAATTAAAAAACTACAAAAAAAGATTTTTTAATAGTTAATTTACTGCCATCCCTAAATTAGCGCGTAAGACGCAAAGCAACGTTATTCATAGCTTTTGCGTTGGAATGTCATTCCTAAATTAAAGCGTCAACTTTGTGTTTTTTACAGTAACGTTAACTCATTTTATTTTTAATAAAACCCACTGTATAAAAATAAAGAAGAGATAAAACCGCTAGATTGCCTTGAAAATAACTAAATTGTCATTACTTTTCAACCATAACAAAACAAACCAACAAGCAGCCAACTTCACTTCCTAACGCACTGTCAAAATTGGATTTTCCAATTGCTAAGCGTTGACGCCGTGCTATTTATGGATGCTTCATACATTTTGTATGAACATGAGAAATTTTGACAGTTATCTTGCGCTTTAAGCGCTAATTTAGGGATGGCAGTTCGGATGGCTTTTGGCTCTGCTAAAATCAATAAGCTAGACATAGGTAAAAAATAAATAAAAAATGTAAATTTAACAGTCGAATATCTCTTAGACTGTAAAGCTGAAAGTCCATACCACGCGTTCTATGCGTACACGCGTTATACGCGTCTGTCAAAAAAGTCGAATTAATGTAAATATATGTGACAAGTTACATAGCAGAAAGCGTAGAAAGCATGAACGCGTAGAACGCAAGAAGTTTGTTTACTTTCTACTTTTCTACGCTTCTCAAGCGTCATGAAAAAATGTCAGCTGCTTTTGATATTTAAGGATGGTAAATTATATTTTATTATCAATGGTATCGATAAATATTGTTGTGTTAATGATTACTTTTTTCTGTTTTTTTGTTTTAAAAAGCCTTTTTAATAAAAAAAAAAAACAATTTTTCAGTAAAGTTTAGCAATAATATCAGAAAAAAATACGTAAATATTAAAAATTTACAACAACTTTTTCATCAATAAAACTAATGTTTTTGCTATCGATTACTTTTATGTACTTAGTTTTATCCCTAAAGTTGTTAATACAAATGCAAAAACCGTTCCCTTTTCTTCTGAAGATTTTCATAGGTCCTTGTTACACAAAATATTATGTGCATAAACTCAATATATGCCATAAATTCTTTAAACATTACACTTTCCATTTTTCCAAAAATGATTTCTTTAGATAAAAATATTTACACCACAGCTGATCAAAACAAAAACTTGGCGCATAAAAAGCGTTACATGTAACTTGACGCTTAAGAAGTGTAGAAAGCATAAAAAGTATGAAAAGCGTAAAAAGCGTGTACGCATAGAACGCGTTATATGGACTTTCAGCTTAAAAGGAGGAGCTTAATAAGAGCTTTCGTCGGAATTTACAATTTCCAAAATCCGAGCAAAAATAAGAATTTGGTAACGGATTTAATTTTTCAATTTAAGTTTTTTTCTTAAGATGTACTAATTTAAAACCGAAACTCGACTACACCTCTACTACAGCTGTATGAAATATTCATTACAATCGAGCTAGTCGTCTAGAATCTATAGAATTATTCCCATTTTTTTACTAAATCACCCTGCGGTAATTTCGTTGTTATTTTCCTGGTCGTCCAACGATCACCGTGAAAACGTTATGTAAATATAAATTTTACGTAAATAAACTGATTCAGGAGCAGATTCAATGCATAGTAGAATATTTGAAACTACTCACTCTGCTCTGGCAATCGCTTTTGTGTCTTAAAAAGTATACATTGTTTCTGCAGATTGAAATATCCATCCCAGACTGTTAGGATTTTTCCAAGTAACGGTTTTGTGGTAGTAAATGTGAAAAATACTTTTCAATTGCACTTTATACAAGCGGTAAATTAAAGTGAAAACATTTAAAACACATTTTTTCAATTCATTTAAAAATTGAAGAAAAAGAACATTTATTTTTTAAATCTTTCTTTATTTAAAAAAGTCATTGGCTCTGCATTTAACATAAAGTACAAGATTCCAATTTCTGATATTGTGTTACTTATGTAAATCGTTTTACTATACAATTTCAACGTTTTATTTTATGTTTCTCACTTTAATATTAAAGATAAATCAGTAAACATGACATTCAGACATCTCTCAAATAATAAAGATTCAAATCGCACCTAATTAAACAGACTCCTCAAATACAACGTTATTTGCATAGAAACCAAAAGGAACTAGAAAAAAATATATATTTTTTTAATTATGTCTCTTAAGTGACAGCTAACTAACAAAACAGAAAAAAAAAAAAACGTTTTGATTTTCTCATTACAGTTTGTATCAAGTACGATGTGCCCTACGGGTATCACCACGTTTACCAGTACAAATAGAGACCACAATACCAGAAACCGCAGCTAATGGCCAGCCGGCAGCACATCCTATTATATCAAATGGAAATGGTAATGGCAGTGATGTTACAAATACGAACAGCACCTGTAATGGAAGCAGCACTAGTGTGGGTTTTGGTGTAAGTAGCGGAGGATGCCTGTTAGGTGTGTCTAATGGCAGCAATAATATAAATAGTATTAATGGTGATGGAGGTGGTGGCAGTGGCATTGAAGCAGACTTAAGAGATCAACTACATCTTAACTATCAACCCTCTGATATACCACCTCTTCCTAACAATGTACATAATTTAGGTTCGGCCAGTATAATCAATGGGGCGGGTGCCTCACGTGTATTTCAAATACTTTATCGCAATGAAGAGGTGACATTACGTGATGTTATATACTTTCGAGCACATTTATTAGGTGAGTATAAATGATTTGGTAATAACAATAAGTATGATACTTGTGTTTACTATCGCATACACATCAAATCCTTCATTTCATCATACAAATGCCCCTTTTTCTTTAATGGAATAATTTTTTGTTTGAGAGCAAGTTAATGGTGTGTATTGAAACATTTTATGTTCTATTGTTTATAAAATGACATTATGTATTTAAAAAGAAAAAACACAAATAATTAGAAGTGGATTTAAAATTAAATATGTTTCAGAAAAAGCTGATTCCTAGGTTACAAAATATTAACAAGTAAGAATGCTATATGCAGCTTTGACGAGTCTTGTATACCCTTCGCCACATATCTATTACCACATTTACATTTATATCGGACTAACAAATTCTTATCTACAATTAAGTTTTTCTGTTCAAAAAAGTAAGTTTTGCTTAGGGCTGTTGTACCAACTTAGCAAATAAAATGGTTGCCATAGCGTCAAATTTTTCTAAACTTTTAAATTAATTATTATCACAAAAAACAACCTACTGTAGAATTACAAATGAAAGTTGCTAAAAATTACAGGAAGGCGTGATGTTTTTCCCACTGCCTCGAAGGACATGGACCGATCTTACTGATTTCCATTTTTATGCCCTTCACCACAGGTGGAAGTCGGTTAAAAACTTAAGTTTAACAAACGACACTTTATTAAAAGGTACTAAACTAAAGGTTTTCAAAAGGTACTTTTTTAAAGTTCTTTTTTGGACAGTTAAATTTTTTGGCAAAAAGCTACAGTTATTAATCGCATTGTTATTACATATAAATTAAAGAATCTTTCCAAAATTTTGTTTTCGAATTTTCTCAATATCTGTTTACTGATATTTATTTATAATATAATAACACAGACGGTTAGACGGCCATCCCTCAATCGAGTTCGTTATGCATAATAATTTAGTTTATAGCAGAAATTACAATAAAAACTTGGATATATCCTTTTCTACCTTTGGTGAAGGATATAAAAATAACTCATTAGTGTCACTGATTTTGTGAATGTATGTTTTTTTTTAATTTTTTAAATGATTTTTACTTATTTTTTTACACTTGTAGTTTTAAATGGAATTAAAATTTTTGTTGCAAGTATATTTTTTGGAAAAATCATTGGTGAAATTTTGATGAAAATAATTATTTAGGTGAAATTTAAATTTCTACTATTTTTCAGAAATTTCAAAGTTTAATATTTATGGTGAAATATTGGTAAAAACCCAGCCAAGGCGAATTGACAACCAGGTGGTATCATCAGCATTAAGTACTGTTTGAAATAACGTCAAAGTTTTTTTTTGTTTTTTTTTTTCAATTCGGTTTGTTTTTCATTTCTTGTATTTCTTTATTTGTTTATATACATATGTGCATACACTCTCGATCAAATGATTAGAACCACTTCCACTCCATTTTTAGTACGCCATTTCTTTCTGTATAGAGCTAAATTTTACTACCATCGGAAACAGAATTTTCTTAAGAATCAAAAAATAACAACCACAAGGTCAGAGTTTAAGCCAACTGTTTTTCCACAAAAAAAATATATATATATCTACATAGATATATAATTTTTCCCCTTCATGGCACACTTTTCGTTTTTTAAATTATTTTCAATTATGTAGTCGCATTTAATTTAAACATTAAACTACTAGTAGAAAAAAACTACTTCCAACTAAGATTAGTGAAAAGTGGGCAAGAACAGTATATAATAGTTAATGACCTATCAGGACATTGCGCATGAAATTGGGCGATGTCTCTAAACTGTGCTCGGAAACTTAAAGAAAAAAAATTTAAAACCATAGAAAGAAATGTAAAGTGTTGCTATGTAAAAATAAATTTAGATGTATTTTTAAGTAGTTCTAATCAACTGATCCAGAATGTAAGTAAGTACGTATATATAAACACAGCAAATAAAAAAAGAAAAATTTTGAAATTATTCCAGCAAAAATGTGTTTTTGGTTCCAGTATTAAGAAAATCCCACAACATGTTGTAATTTTATTTCTTTGTTGAAATTTTATTTTTATTAAAAATTTAAAATAATACAGGTGGTCTCGATGGTGAATTCATAAATTTCGCCGCAAACGCTAAACGTCAAACTCCATATATAAAAAATATGTATAAATTTTTTTTATATGGTGTTTGACATTTAGCATATGCGGCGAAAACGAATGAATTCGCCATTGCGGCCACCTGGTATTATTTCGCCATGTACCAAAACGTTGCTTTGTTGTAACAATTCGCCGATGACTACACCTTATAGATTCGCCTTGAAACAAATTAGAAATGGTTATCGAGTGTGGAATTAATCATTTTGGATGGAGACTTTTAAAATCCATAACTGAGAATTGATTACATTGATTATTGCAGGAAATAATGATGAATATTAGTACGTTGTTTAAGGTATTCTTTTTTAATTTATAAATTACTTCAAATAATCCTTCCTTTTTTTGTGAACTAATGTAATGTGTTTTGTAGGCGAATAATAAAATATGACAACCACAAAAGTAAGTAATTATATAGAAAGTACTTTTTAAGTTAATGTCCAATTTTTTGCTGGGAATATAATAATTTGGTGACATTTATATGGCTTACTAATATTCCATTTACATGATAGTTATTAGTTTTTTTTTAAATTTCGGTTTTCATCACAATCTCTCAGATTTAATTGTAAGGAAAATAGAGGCACTCGCCTTTTTTTTAACATAACTCCCCACCATTTATGCACCGACGTTGCTAAATAACAATAGCATTTCTTTCGAAAATAAATCTTAGAAAATGGTGGTCAAATAGTTTTTGTAGATCCTTTGTATAAGTATCAACATTCTCTCAGCTAAGTTAAGTCTAAAAGCTGTAAACGCTTTATCTCTTCAGGCCTTTTATGAACTATTTTTTCGTTTCACCTTAGAACTTTAAAAATTAAAGGAAAACCCGTTTTTCTTCCTTATTTTTGTTTTTTTCTAGTTCAACATTTCAATAAATTAGCTACTGCAACTAACTACACAATAATTTTATTTCTTATTTAATATAAATACAAATTGGATTTTTATATTTTATTTCAATAGAGCAAAAATCAAAACTCTTACTTCATCTATCCGCCCTCCGTTGATTCTTTTATATTCGTGTGTTGGATTGGCAGATTTAAAAAAATGGGTCATGTTTGAACAAAGGGAAAAATACAAATTCGAAATTAAAGAAAAAAAAAATAAAGCAAAAACTATTTTTAACAAATGCGAGTGTTTTATTAACGAGTTTGTTCTATTTGTAAAGTTTTTCTTCTAATATACATATATACATACATACATAAATTTATACATACATACATACACATACTTACCTATTTACATATACAAAGATTTTCATTTCAGGATTTTACGTTAATTAGACACTATTGTAGGCCAATTTGTAATTAAAAGTTGCTAGATAAAATATTAATAAAAAAATAAAAAATAAAAACATTTCAAAGAAAAAACATAATATTTTATTATTTCTAACTTAATTCCCCCTTTGTTTTATCTTCAATAAGAATATTCTTCAATCTTTAGTCAATTTTTTTTGTATTTTTCAAAATGTTCTGTGGCACGATTAGTTTCTACAATTAGTCCAGGTAACCAGGGTACCACAATAATCAATTTGCGTGCAGTGTGATGTCCCTTTCAAATTTTTTTTCATGACAGAAGTTACTCCCCTCCTCCTTATTATGCTAATCAATCCAGTAGTTTTTATTTAAGCATCTTGGTAACAACACCCCTTTAGATCACGTTGGAACATTTGGAAAATAAACAAAAATTTATATAAAGAGTTTAGATTTTATATTTATTCTTAAAGTCTTTAAAGGGGGTCCCTCTATGTAGTAGTAGTGCTGCAGTTTAATCTCTGTGACCATTAGTATTCCATTTGGATAGGGAAAACATAAAGCCAACTTGAAAAATAAAACGTTTCTTAATATAACAAAAAAATTCTGAAATTAATTCTGATAAAAATTATTTAATCGATTTAACACTGCAGTGCAAATTGTTATCAGTGCTTCATATGCAAAGGGTATAAACTTGACATTATTGATTTCGTTACAATGTTTGAACAGCTAGACACATAGAATTTTCACAGAAGTTGTATATGGAGGTTGCAGTGTCAGTAACTTTAAAATGAAGTAAAAAGATCGAGTTAAAAATATAAAATTAGAATTAAAAAGTATCTCCATATAGACTTGTTATAGAAGCATTTGAAATTTGCATAGAAGATACCCTTTATAATTACATGTGCAAAAAAATAAAATAAAAATAATGTTTTATTTTAAAAGACTTGATTTTGATTTATATTGTCATGTCTTTCGCAACGCACACAGAAAAAAGTTTTTGCACCTATTAAAAGTGTTACATGTTTTAAGATTTAAATTTTATACAATTTTTAATAGATTCAATTATTTATTTAATTAAAAAATTTTTTCTTTTAGTTTTAAGCAAATTAGTAATTGATTTTTATTTATTTGGAAAATTTGTAAATTGTTTTTTTAACTAAAAATTAAATAAAATCAACAAAAACTTTAATTGAATTTTAAAATGAAAATAATTACACTTTTAATTTTCACCAACAAAAAATATAATGCATTAAATGATGATGCGTTTTTTTTTTTTTTTTTTTGGTAAATATCCTTCTTGGCGAAATTTTAAATTTTGGGTAAACCTCGAACATCTATGAATGAGATTTTTGTTTTTTGATATTTTTATACCCTTCATTATACGCTAAGTTTGTCATACCGTTTGCAATTTCTACAATATCCATTTTCCACCCCATAAATTATATAAATTCGGATTCCCAATGCATGGCGAAGTCGATTAATTGATGTCTTTCTGTCCTTCCGTGATCGTGTTGAATTCAACTTTGCCAAGGCACTAGATAAGCTGATAAAGTTGAAATACGTCAATAGATCAGACATAGTTATGAAAATTTTGCTATTGAAAATCAGACAGACCGGGCCATATCCTTCTAGGCAGCAGGCAAAACACCACGCTTGCCTCTAATTTTTCTTTCATTCAACTTTCGTTTGTATGGCCGACTTCCTAAACGCCTGTTGCAATGCATAATTTAAAAAAAAATGCGTATGCAATGCTAAACATGTCTGAAGTGCAAACTTGCGTTGCAGAGACATTTTTAGCATTTTATTGGCATTTAGGAACGTCGCTATGCAAATCATACATAAACAAATGTCAAAAACATGGTATAAAATTCAATAAATTTTTTTAGAAAAATAGAGGTTACACAAAATTATTTATCCATTTTGTTGGCAAGTGCTAAGAAATTATCGCAGGTCAAATCTTCCAAAAAATATTGATTTGCTATAAAAACCTATTAAAAAGAAAAAAAAAAGGACGAGACAACTTTGTTAAGGACAATAAAAATCCCGGAAACAAGTGATAATAAATATTTTTTTGAGAATTCATTGAATTGATGGATGATGACAATTTTTATTCACATTTCATTTTAAAATAAACAAGAAAATACTTAGCCATTGCAGCTCAAATGTTTGCATACAAAATAAAAATTAAGCGTAATTTTGACTTCTGATACTCATTAAAGTGAGTTGCCAAACGATTAGGAACATTGTACGTTGTCAGAAAGTTTACATATGCATTTACGAAGTGTATGCATTGTAAATATGCATTGCAACTTGCGTTTAGGAAGTCGGCCTATTACTGCTACAACTTAAAATTGTAAGTTTTGCTTAGGATGTTGCCAGTAAAATTACAGCCAGTTTACAGAACACAATTTGCCGATTAGACGCACAAAAACGTTACCGTTTCTCATGTTTGGGTTTTTAAAACGCGAATGTCATTTTGTTTTTGTAAAAAACGTAACAAATGGCAATTGTTTCTGGTTTATGTATCGCCCATTGTAGTGTCAGACACGTCGAAAATGAGCGATGAATATTGTTGCGCATCATAACACTTTCACTTATAAAAACATTTATTAGTATTATACATACATATAAAAATTATTGTTTATTTTTATAACTATTGTTTAAACTTTTTTATTTTCAAAAATTTTTGTTTTGCCGATAAAAATTTTTACTCCATTGTTTAATAATTTTTTTTTAACCGACTTCAAAAAAAAGAAGGAGTTTATACAATTCGGCTGAATGTTGCTTTTTCATATTTGTGCCTCCAGAACTCAGTCATTTCTCATCCGATTTTGAAAATTTTTGGTAATATGATAGATTAGGCTTACAGATTGGTCTCGTTTTAAAAACAGTTCATAATCTTAAAAATTAAAGGGTGTCCCTATACAATATACATATTTTTTACGTGTATTATGAACTGTAAAGACCGATTCTGTAAAATTTAAAATGACAGCGTATTACTATGGCTCCCAATAGCAAAAAGTTATGCTAAAATAAATCTAAAAATTAAAGGGTGCCCGCATAATTGATGTAAATTTACTTATATGGGCCTATCTTTTGAACCGTTATAGATAAACGCTTCCAAATTGGACAGAATGTCGATTGCTATGACCGTTATAGTAACAAGTATTAATATTCAAAATAATACATTAAAGGGTGCACCAATAGTTCATTTGATTAGGTATATGGCCATACTTTTAATCAGTTGTAGACAGACGATTGAAATTCGCAAAGAACCTGTATTACTAACTCCTCTATAACTATAAAGTTTGGATTTGGAAATAAACGAGTGACAGCTGAAATTTACAAGGGAGATGTTTTGTTAAGTCCGCTATAACAAGAAGCTTATAATTTGAATTTAGAAATTAAAGGGTGTTCCCAAAATTAATGTTATTTGTTCTATATGGCCGTATTTTTTGAACAGTTGTATACAAACACCTAAATTTTAGACAGAATGTCCACTACTTTGTTTGGTATAATAAGAAGTATAAAAATGTTATATTATAAGTTAAATAGTTGATAAAATCTGATGTACATGGGCAAACTGTTTAGCCGTTACAGACAGACGGCTGAAATTTACACAGAACCTAATTGCTAAATCTACTACAACAGCAAGTATACATTGTCAAACTATTGAAAAGTTGAACAAGTATAAAGCTTGGAGATATACATAAGTGTGTCCCAATAGTTAATGTGTAGTACAGTTAATGTTATAGGCAGACAGTTGAAATCTGGTTTGAAGTCGGTTTTTTTTCGCAATAATTATTTTGTTTATTTAATTCAGCTGTTTCTTTTTAAGCGCCGAAGCAGAGCTACCATCATTTAAGGCAAAAACAAAAAGTGTATAAGAAAAAAAGTAAATAAAAAACATTAATTAATACATTGGCAATACTACGATTTGACACAACATTTATTTATACAAAACACAACGTAAGTTAAACGAAAAAATCATAACGTGTTGCACAAACGCTAATTATTACGTATTCGTCCATATGCCATCCGGTTTTGTTTCGCTCTTGACGTGTTCTTTAAACAGGCTGTTAGTCTTTACTATCCTTACACTAGCCACCACAATATACTAGCAAACAACCACCTTAAGTAAAACTTACAATTTTCGATTTTTTTTTAACCGAATTTATAATTTTTTTCCAATCAGGCAACACAAGACACAGCGTATTTACATTAATATTGCACTCATAACAGTCAATATGATACTGGAACAGAATCTATAATGTTGTGAGCTCATTCATACTTCAATAATTAAAAATAAAAATTTCATTTCGTGGCTATACCGAGGGTTAGTACTAAGCAAAAACAAATGTACAAGACGAGTTACATAGAGAACGACAAAGAAATGCTTAAGTCGTGTGTGGACTTCGTCTTACCAAACCAATACTCGTATTAAGATTAGTTGGTTAAATATATAATGTTTACAACGTACATAACATAAGGTAGATAGATGCGAAGAATGCTGATAAAGGATGTGGGTGCAGAAAATACTGCATTTTATTCTGCCAGCGTCTAATTTTTCTTGTTTTCTTTGGAAAAAGTCCGCATACATTTGTAAATAATTGCAAAAAATGTTTAGAAATTAAAAAAATTGTAACAAAACCGAAAATAAATCAATTTAAATTCATTAAAAAAAAAAACCTAATGGTAAGAAAGAATTTCGTACGCCGATTAATATGTACATATGTTTATGTTATTGTACATATATAGTAAAGGGTATATAATATAAATATAGCACGCTTACTTTTTAAATATTCTCTGTGAACTTTCAATTTGACACAACATTTTTTATTAAATTGTTATTTCTGGGGAATTTGCTTTTGTCTCTATTTTTAACTTTTTTTCTTTGCAATTTCATGTTATTTATCAAGTTGGATTGTAAGCGTTCCACCAATTTCATCAATAATATACAAAGCCTTGCGGCCAATTAAAAGTATTATTAATTACATACATTTACGAGGGCTTCTCTATATATTTCTGGCCTAATAGTGAAAATGCGAATATTTATAATCAAAAATGGTTTTATTGTTTTTCAAAGTATTCTCCAGAATGACTTATACACTTTTGCATGCGCTCAAACCAGTTGTCGAAGAACTTTTTCCACTCCGATTGAGACACCTCTAAAACATAGTTTTTTAACACTTCAACAACTTCTTCCGGCGGCGAAAATCGTTGACCACGCATTTTTTTCTTGATGTGCGGAAA
The DNA here is from genome assembly GCA_916610165.2 of Gymnosoma rotundatum. Classification (NCBI taxonomy): domain Eukaryota; kingdom Metazoa; phylum Arthropoda; class Insecta; order Diptera; family Tachinidae; genus Gymnosoma; species Gymnosoma rotundatum. The sequence goes on from OU744338.1 coordinate 47,989,096, forward strand.
CAAGAAGAAGTCATTAGGTACCAAGTCAGGGCTGTACGGCGGACGACCCATTAATTCGACGTTTTGGCCGGTCAAAAACGCTCTGGTTTGAGCCGATTTGTGAGAGCTCGCATTGTCATGGTGAACAATGATTCGTCTTCTCTTGTTGGTTTTTCGAATTTCTCCGATGACTTCAGGCAAACAAATTGTAGTGTACCACTCAGAAGTGACCGTCCTACGTTGCTCAAGCGGAACAGTCGCCACATGACCAGTTTTGCCGAAGAAACAGGCGACCATTTGCTTCGAAGTGCTTCTTCCACGAAAAACTTTCGTTGGAGTTTGTTCGTCTTTGAAGACCCACACGGTCGATTGTTGTTTCGTTTCGGGCTCATACGCATAGATCCGTGATTCGTCACCTGTGACGATCTTATGAACGTCTTTTGAAGCACCGCAATCGTATTTTTGCAACATTTCTTTGCACCAATCTACACGAGCCTTTTTTTGAGCGACTTTCACATTGTGCGAGATCCAACGAGAACAAACCTTTTTTACGGCCAGGTGTTCATGCAGTATCGAATGTATGCTGGTGGAAGAAATGTCCAAGGATGTCTCTATCTCTCGGTATGTCGCATGTCGATCTTGCATTATGAGTTCACGCACGGCATCAATGTTCTCTGGCACAACAGCCGTTTTTGGACGACCTTCACGGTATTCGTCTTTGAGCGAGCTTCGGCCACGATTATATTCATTATACCAATTTTTCACAGTGCTATAGGATGGTGCTTCATCGCTATACCAAGATTTAAGTTCATCAATGCACTCTTGTCGTTATAATCCACGTCGAAAGTTGTGAATTCCATTTTTTTTCTATATTAATTTTTTCAAGTCACTGTAAACAACATAAATAATGGTCGTACGTCAAAACGTTTTGAGTACGATTATACTTAAAAATGACAAACTTTCCAATGGAAATGTCAGATTGCACTTGGCAGCACTCAGTGTTGCCAGGCCAGAAATATATATAGCAGCCCTCGTATTGCAGATAACAAGAATAAAATATCTTTGATGAACAAAATCTTATAATTATAATTTACAAATTTTTTAGTTAGTGTGTTTTTTTATTGAATATAAAATAGTGATGAATTCAGTGGCATTATGCATGGAGGCGGAAATTGAACATCACATATTCATTTTCGAAGATAACAAAACTTCTTCTGTTGGCTCTTTGTTTGCAGTTACATCGTGGGTAACATTAATACTTGCGCCAAAACAGTTTGATGTTGGCATCCCGTTGTCGGCTTCTTCCATATGCAGCAGTTTTATTATCTCTCCTCCTTAGAGGAAAGCGGGCAATATCGTGAATCACAACCACCCGTATTAGAAATGCTCAACTTATTATTACTCATACATAAATATTTACACTGCGTTATGTATAAAATTTAATATACGAATATACATAATATCAAAATACCGCTCATCCCTTATGGGAAGTCCATTGGCCCGTTGTTTGTCATTCCCTTACTGCAATTGTCCCTTGGCCAAACCGCTGTGCTGCATCATTTTATCAAATTTCGAGCTGCCATAAAAAACCACAATTTATATGTAAAAACATAATTCGTTACTTTTGCGTTTGATATTTTTTAGCGCAAAATATTTGCAAAATATTTGCGCATAACGAACGATTTTGACATAAGCTTTCGTATTACTGAGTGCGGTGATGCCATATTTCCGAAAGAGAACAAATTTGATACGAAAGAAAAATACAAAAACGTAATAAAGAGTACCAATTGTTCTATGTAATCGAATTTTTCTTTTGAATCGCAATAGAGAGTAAGTACCTGGAATATTTAAATTTTAATGACTCATACGCTTATTGTAAAAAAATTTAAATAAGCTTCGATTTTTAAAATTTATGTCGATTTAACTTTTTCTTATACCCAAGACAGCCAACTTAAAATGAATCTGCTTTTGTCTGTCGACTATTCATCTAGTAACTTTACATTTATTTCCATTTTTTTCTTACAAATCTCCCCCTTGTATATTTTTTTATCCTGCTTTATCCATTTAACCAATTAACAACTGAAGTTTCAATATTTATTTATAAGTTTTTCAAGTAATCACTTACAGTGCAACGAGCTAAAAGAGGACAATGATAAAAATAAAAAAAAATTACAATTTTGCAAATAAGTTACACAATGGTGGAACTCTCGTGCAATGAGTTTTTTTAGTTAAATTATTCATACGGCTTTTCTAAATTGATCGGTTTTTATTAAAAGAAAAAAAATAAATCAAATTACTTTTCCTCTTTCCACTTAATCCAATTTGCTCAAAATTCATTGAAAAACATACAATATAAATCTTTCATTCAATAAACTACATTTTTTGTTTCAATACAATAATTTAAATTTAAAACTTGGCATCAAGTTTTTGCAAAAAAAAATTAGATTGTTTTCGTCTCGCCAAGATTTGTTTGTTTTTGCTGCCGCATTGCTGAGATTGTTTTTGGTCTGTTAATTTTTTTTATTTTTACCCCAAAAAATTTTAGCTGCAATTCAATATCCCCTCTAAAGATTAAGCATTTTACTTTTTCCGTAGTAAAACATTTTCAATTGAATTTGAATTTGCTTGAGCACTTGGCTGTAAATATTCCACTCTTTAGGCTTTTGGTAGCAGTCAGCAATACACTGTGGCCAATTAAATTAGAAATGCATTGATGCATATTTAAAGATACAACAAGGGTTTCGTTCTTGAGAAGAAGAGGAAATATTGATTATGTAAACATTTGAAGTGCAACTATTTGTGCAACCGACAATTCAAAAACTAAACAAAAGTTATATAGACTGGAATATTATGCTGTGTTGGAGCTCTATTGTGTTTTTGTAAGTTAAAGCTAGCAAAATTTAATTAATTGTAGAAGTAACACATAGAAATCCAAGTAAAAAATATTTTTAAAATATATTGAATGATAGCTCCGTTATTTATTTGTTAAAAACATTAAAGTAATTCTTCTAAAAAAGAATAATGATTTATACCTTTTTAGAAACTTTTCTTAGTTAAATTTTTGGAATTGATTTGTCGAAAACTAATAAATTTAAGCAGTTTTGTTCTTTTTATATGGAAATTTACCCCTACAAAAAAATTTATGAAATTTTTAGGTTTTTTCGCTAATTTAGTGAAATAACTCCAATCCAAAAACCAAATATTTACACAAAAATGTCATCGGTTCTTAATGGATTAAGCATTATTTTTAAATATTTGTATTTCCTTAGATATCTCTTCAAAAGCTTTAAAATGTTTCTCACATTGATATCTTAAAAAATATGGTGCGCAATCGTACTTTCTATAAAAAGTTCAGAGTCCCATAGTTCGGGAAATATGGGCGAGCGCCAATTTTTTTTTACTTGATGTGTTTTTCTTGTTTTTGAATTCTCCATCGCCCATATATTTGTTTCTCATTTTTTATTGCAGCTACTTCATTGTTCCAAATGATATGGAAAAATTGGAAGCAGGAGCGCTGTTTTGCCCGCTGCCTCGAAGGGCATAAGCCGATCTTGCTGACTTTACAAAGCACCTCTTTCGACACTATGTCTGATCGATTGTCGTATTTAAATTTTCGCCAGCTGATCTAGTTCCTTGGCAATTTTGATTTCAACACTAACACGGATGGACAGACGGATATGGCTCAATCGACTTCGCTTTGCATAAGAACTTAGAATGTTTACATTTTATAGGGTCGGAAATTTAGGGTGAATTCCAAAACGTTAAAACACATTGCAGTGATGCGGTTTTGCTACTGTTTTAATACAAAGTAACCAACTATGTTGTTTACTTTGTAAAAAATAACTTTGCAAATTTTTTACATTTAGAAACACTTTTCTGCAATCAGTTTTTTTTCAAGATGGCGATGTCAACAATTAAAATTATAATCTTAAAAAACTTGATGGGATTATTGAACGAAACAACTCAAAGCAATTATCAAATTGTACAAAAATACATAAAAAGTCCGATTCAATGGTTTTAATTTCCCGGAGCACCTTCTCGCCTAAAACAATTATTTTCTTTTTTTAGAGGCAAAATCGCTTTCATTTTGCAATCGTGTTGTTAACAACAGCTGCTTCCACTCAAAAGTCCACTTTTTGCCCCTGAAGATATGAATAAATTAAATAATAATTAAATTTAAAAGAAAATTTTCTTACTTTTTTCCGCCATGATTGATGTGTTTGTAATTTATTTTGCATGAAATATCAAGAAAGCAGTAACAAAATTCGTGATACACAGTTTGCTTTTGTTTGCGTATCAATAACTTTTATTATACATTTAGGGATAAGTAACATTGTCAATGTTAAAATGGTTGCGTTAAGGAATGCATGACTTTGTTAAGTTGCATTGCAAATGACGTTTTGGAACTCACTCTTATATTGCAGAAATTGCAAACGAAATGGCAAACTTAGATACAACCTTTTTCCACTTTTTGTGGCGAAGGGTATAACAATTAAAGGTAAGGAACACTTTGTGTGTGAGTTAAACTCGCACTTGTGGGATTAATTTACAACTAACAGTACTTACGACTTTTCTATTTACATAAGTAATATAAGCTGATTCCTGTTTTAGTATTGTTAAACCGGTAAAACTGGGCGCTTTAATTTTTTTATCTCTATTTTCTCTACGAAATAACTTTTTTTTACAAAAAAAAAGTTACTTTATTTGAACCAAGGTTCAAAGGGACCTCCTCACAAAATATTATTCAAATCCATTTAGCAGTTCTTATGTGATGCGAACACATAGAGACAGTCAGCCAGACAACAAGTAATTCCAAAAATAATTGTTCTGTATTCCACATCAATTACTATCTACACCAACATCAACATTTTCAAAAAATATTTCATGTACAGAAATGACCCCGTTACAGTTTTTTATTGTATAGATTTGCCAACAGAAGCTCTTCCCTGCAATTTTTATTAACCTTAACTTTAGAGTCCGATTTTTTACCTCCATCTCAAACTTCCTGTTCTATAATCATAACTTATGGCAGAATGAGTATATCTAATGGTTGGCAAAAAATAATTGTCTATAAACGTAACCATTTTTTATTATGAAGTTATTCTTTTTTGATTATAACACAAATCTTTCGCTCCATGAGCAACATGTCTACAGAAAGAAAATAAATTAAAATTTTTATTTCCATTAATGTAATAAAATTCTCAACAAACGATATTTAATTTACAATAAAATTGTGCAAATAATGATATGATTCTTGTTGAAAGACATTTACAAATTTCGCAAATCTTCAATATTTTGTTTATTTCATGTTTTCAACCATAATTTGCTTATATTATTAGTACATAAAATTTTAAAATTAATATCTTTCATTAGCTATAATTAACTCGTATAAATTTTTTGTTTGTTTTATAACCAATAATTATGTGTAAATTTTTTTTAAGCTATTTTATGTATTTGAATTTTATTGCATGTATTATTTTTTTACAATAGACAGATTTTTATTGAAATAAAATAAATTTTTTTCTAACCACGATCCAATTAATGCGCAGTGCCAATAAGATTTTCAGATTAAATTTAAAACTCAATATGTTTTAGTTTCAAAATAAAAATATTAAAATATTAGCACTGTTATTATTTACATATATGATTTGCTTAGTAAGTAGACATTTCATTCACGTGTAAAAGGATATCCAAGTGCAGAATATAATATGATTCAAAATTAACGCCTTAGACTATAAAGCATGGAAGTACAAGAATAATGTTGTAGCAATGTTTTTTACATTGTATTTAACTCATTTTACGTTGAAATATTTAAAAATGTGGTGCTACTTTTTATAAAAGAAATCTTTATGAGTATTCCAACAAGACAATAATCCAAAAATACGAACACAATAATTCATGTAAACAAAAACCGGCTTCAAAACAGATTTCGTCTATCTATAACGGTTAAAAAGTATGGCCACATACATCAAATTACATTAACTATTCGGATGCCTTATATTCCGTCTTCTTGTAAATTTTAAACGTCTGTCTACAACTGTTAACATATTGGCAATACACATTAAAATACAGCAACTATAGGGGCACTCTTTAATTTTCAAATTCAAATTTTATACTTACTGTTGTAGTCGACTTAGTAATTAGGCTCTTTGAAAATTTCAACCGTCTAGATATAACGGTTCAACAGTTTAGCTATATACGCCAAATTACATCAACTGTTGTAACACCCTTTAATTTATCGTTTCAAATATTTATACTTCTTCTTATACCAAACCAAGTAATGGATATTATGTATAATTTTCAAGTGTTTGTATATAACGGTTCGATAGATACGGCCATATAGTTCAAATTACAGTACTTTTGGGAACACCCTTTAATTTCTAAATTTAAATTATAAACTTGTTGTTATAGTGGAGTTAGCAAAACAGGTTCTGTTTAAATTTCAAGCGCCTGTCTAAAACTGTTCTATACTTTGGCCACATACATATATCAAATTCAATCAACTATTATGACACCCTTTTATTTCCAAATCTAAATTTTATACTAATACAGGTAATACAGGTTCTTTGTAAATTTCAATCGTGTGTCTACAACTGTTCAAAAGTATGGCCATATAATTTTGAATATTAAAACTTTTTACTATAACGGTCTGAGCAATCGATATACTGTCCAATTTTCACGCATTTGTCTGTAACGGTTGTATTACTTTTCAATTGGGAGCTATAGTGATACGGGTTTTTTTTTCAATTTTAAATTGGCGCCATTTACAGTTCATAATACGCGTCAAAACATGTAAGTTGTATTGGGAAAGCTTTTAATTTTAAAGATTATGAACTGTTTAAAACAGGACCAATCTATGAGCCTCACCTTGCAAGTAAATAAAAAAATTTCTAAGTCGACCCAGAAATGGCTGAGTTATGGAGGCTTAATATAAAATAACAACCTTCATTCGAGTAAATAACCTCCTTTTTTTATCTGTTAAACATTATTGTCAGTGCCTTATGGACTATAGTATTAACATCATGGAATGCACTGAACAGTCGCCTGACCCAAGCCCAATATGGAATTTTTTGGGCTGTTGTTAAGCACTCGTGGAAGAGAATTCCCATAAAAGAATTTGAAAACTTGGTTGAATCCATTTCAAGGCGCTGCTCGTTCGTTATTGCTAACAAACGCCCTGCAACGAAACATTAATTTAGTTACTTCATTTTCTTTAATGTGTACCTATTTTAAATATTATTGTTATTTGTGTTTTTAATCTGAATAGTGGTATTATTGAAAATAATTTATTTTTGTTCTCCAAATTTTGACTGTTTTTCGTATTTTGTTATAGGGATATTTCTGATTTGGCAATAGTCTTTCTCTGATTCCAATTATGTGGTTACTTAAAAGAAATAAAACTAATACATAAAAATTTGCGTTGCCTTCGGTTCTATTTTTTTGCCGCAGCTGTATGTACTTATTCATTTTGCATTGATAATTGAAAGCATATTTTTTTCAGAATAATAATTTAAAATCATGACCTGTAAATAATTTATTTTCCAACAATTACGCACGATAGAGTGCATTCTCACTTTAACATCTTTGTTGCATTTAATCACTCAAAAAATTACAAACAGTAATTCGATGTAAAGGATTTTTCTGATTAGCGACCACGGTTTAATTATTCCTCTTTCCTTGCCCCACAAGATAAGTGCGAGTGATTTTACTTTTCCATAAAAAATAATGATTAAACCAGACCATCTGTAAATAAGTGTACATTGAAACCATCTTTAATCGCTCAAAATTGGTCGTTTAAACTACTCGTATTATTAAATGATTTAATAAATTTGAGTTAAATTCATTTTGATTTCAAAAAATGTTTTAGAAAGAAAATTTATTTTCAAATGTTTGCGGTGATTTCCAGAAGTAAACAGGAAAATATAGTCACCAGCAGAATGTAATGCTGGAGGAGTTGCGATGCGAAAATACATAAATGCGAACAATTGCTATTCTATATTGCGATATTCGCAAAGTTGTTTTTAATCGCATCTCAAATTCAAAAAAGTGGCAAGTCGGTATTCTAAATTGCGAAAACAAATGTCAAATTCGCAATATTTATTCGGCAACAAAATAGGATTCGCAAAGTACAAAAATGTTAGGGAAAGATAATAATTTATTTATTAATTCATCATATGTTTATTATTTAATTAAGGGAATTCGAAATAAAGATAGAATTTATAAATAAGCACATCCAATTGGCAAGAGGCCATTTTAAAACACCAAATACAAGTCAGTCGGCAAATACTTTAAGGCAAACGTTAACTGAAAAACTAAATATCAATTAAAGCAGCTGCAGGATGGAAAAGAGTATGAAATATATATACATATATCCAAAAATATTTGACTTCAATTTTAATAAGTTTGTGCCGATTTAAAGTACACATCAAACAGAAGCTTACACAAAATAAAACCAACATTGGCGGCACTGACGGTGGCCCAGCAAGATATAATCCACTGTCTTGCTTAGAGGAGCAAGTGGTGAAATCGTTAAACTTGATGGTTTACCGGGGAGCACTTTTCTTGCTTCTAAGCAATCTTTTTTGTATCCTTTCATTTTGCTCATCCCCTTCTTCGTCGTCGAACCACAGTGCCACCGAATCTATTTTTATCATATTTTTTAAACAAAATTTTCTAAATAAATTTTAAAAACAATTTTCAGAGCCAAACAAAAACAACTTATTTATTTTTAATTTTACGTTTGTTGAGACTGACGTTCATTTGAGCAGCGTTGCCACGATTTGAAATATATTGCGAATGCTATTGCGAAATTCTAACAGAATACCAATTTTTTTCGCATCGAAATTCAGAATAAGTCTCCAGTATTCGCATATTCGCATTTACTTTCCTTAGGTTGTGTACATTGTAAAATTTATGTATTTTTTCAATCAATAATAATGAATGATTTCAGTGACAGACAACAACAACATAGATATCATATTATTTTCAAAATTTCTTTATTAGATAATTTTGGCCACACAACTTTAATCTTTAACTTTTACTTTTATCGAGTGTTGCCACATAACTTTTTATTAAACTTTTAATAATATAATTGAAAGTGATTTACAGACATTAAACGTTTAAACTGAAAATTAGTTTTACAAAATCAACTTTTACACTTTTTCTGGTTTATTAGGGCTTTTTAATAAAAATTTTCCAAGTTCCGAACCAGATTGATATGTACTTTTTGCAAAACTACAGCCGAAATAATAAGATTACAGCTTTTAGGAACAATTTTTCTAATTTCGTCAGAGAAAAATCTTCTTTTATAACGATAAAATAGTGAAAGATGTCTCACATTGCGTCAATTATACAGTCGGTGAACAAAGCTGATAGCCGCAAAATAGTCTTTAAAGCACCTTTTTATACAAAAGAGTTGAATTCCATTGTTTTCCCTCGTATTTTCTTTTAGTTGTACAACTTAATGTTGTGTCATTTTTTTAATAGTGTAAATGTATTAATCTGCTTTCATAACAATAGTTTGGAAAAGAATCCAGCATTTTTGCTTCCTCAACAATTTTAGTCAACGCGGCACAGTGGTGCGCACTCAGCCATGCAAAATAGTTTTATACTGTGCATCTACGTCATCATAGAATGAAAATTAGTGTTTCTTAAAAAAGTGCAGTTGTATTGATTTGACAAAATTTAAATAATATCAAGAAAAGAGATGTAGTCAAGTAAAATTTTTGAGTTTAGGCTTGAAGCTATCTAGAGAAGAGCTATTTTCGGCTAACAAAGTTTTAAGTTTTGACTTATATGAGAATTCTTATAAAAAAATATTTATTTTAGAAGTTTTTTCAATAGTTATTGTAAATGAATATTGCTTTAAAGAAAATATTAATTTACTTTAATTGTGCTTGATTTCTTCGAATATAAAAAAAGATTCCAAATAACAAATTTGTTTATAAAGGAAATATATAATAATTATTACCGACCTTTATGCTAAATAGCTGAAAGTAAAATAACCCTTTCGATACAGCAAATTTTTTTCCAAAATAAACTGAAAATTAAAATGATTACTGCCGAATTCATAAAATAACAAAATAGATTTGAAATGTAATTTAGGACAAATTTGTATTAAATTTTCGTCATAAAACACATTTCAAATAATAATTCTAATAATAATTTCAAACGTTTAAATAAAGTTCGTGAAAATAAGAGCAAGTATTGTATTCTCTCATAACGAGACAAATGATATAAAAGCACGGGAACACAAAATCTAAATTTTAAACACAAAATGAAAACTCAATTCTTCAAAATAAAAACTAACAATTCTGTGACGACGTCGACGGTTTATCGATTTTTATAAAATGAAAATGCTCATCCTTAAGTTTTTTGTTAAATCTTATTTGTGTTTGATACATTTATGATAAAATGTTTTCTAAATGAGAAGAAAATTTTGATTTAATTGATGATGAAAGCTTGAAAAAACAAAAAGTTTTGTTGGAAAGAAAACTTTTAGGCAGAATTCCAAGTATGTATTTATGTTTCGCCTGCTCCTAGCTGTGCTTTCAACAACTGATTCGAATACAGCAAGTTCCATGTCATTACAATCGTTTTGTATATCAACCATTTGAACTCCTTGAACTGCTCCTTTAGGATTTAAAAGTATCTGGAAGTTGAAAAGGTTTTTCACAGCTTCTTCCAGAAAACTGAGTGAAAATTATTTAACATTCCGCCACTAGCGGCTTTACATTCCGGTTTATTAGCAACCATCCTATTTTCACTTTTAATTTTTAATTTCGCCATACCTTAAAAGTAATTTTTACAAACTTTTTTATAAATCCCTATTCAATGCTATATTATCTTACCTTTTGCTATTCATCTGCTAATCTTCTGGGTGGACCAAGAGAATTTAGAATTTTTCCAATTTCTTCACATTTTTCTTTAAAACTGCATGAAGTAGTGCCTTTGCAAAAATCTGCCAATTTTTTAAATTGACTTGCATTTGTAACCTTCACTTTTTCACATTTTCCATGTTATATTTGGTTTAAATTTCTTCCGGTCGTTATTCAAAAAGGCATCGACAAAAAACAGTGTCGCGTTAATACAATATCGTCGTCACATTTGTTATAGAGTACAAATAATCTTTGAGTAGTAATCGATAAGTGTCAATAACGACAAGTAGAATAACAAATCGAATGCGTCGAGACACATCAACTTTGATATGTGACGACGTCGACAACTAGAATAGGGGCAAAAAATTTATTTTTAATTTTGTTTGTGTTTTAAAGATGCATCACAAATTTAAATAACTTTCACGAATAATTTACTCAAAACCACTCTGGTTCACCCAATTTTGAAGTAAGAAAACAATTTTCTTGCAAATTGGGATCCCACGGGATCTCAAAGTTGATTTAAAAAACAATCTGATATTAATAAACAAGAACAGAAATATATTTTTTTACCAATGTTTCAAAAATATCTTTACAAAAAATTCAATTATTTCAGAAAGAAATATTAAATAAGTCTAAATGTATTTAAAAAAAAATCATAATAAATGGTACAACTATTTAATTTGAAGCGCAGAGTTTTTTATGCACGATGAATTAATGTCATTTATTTTTCCAAATGAAAAAACAATTTTTTTTTTATTACAGACTTACTGCAGACTAATCTGTATGTCAATGTAAGTCATTTTTTTATTTCTTTAGTCACATTTAACTGTGTCACTATTATTGGCTTTAAAATATATTAACAACAACAACAAAAATCCGAAGAATATTCAGTCATTATTGACGCACACTAGCAAAATTACATTGACCTGCATTCAAGCGTACTGAGACTGAAGTGCTTTAAAAGATTCTGTTGATTTTATGACACCGAACATCTATTCAATTGCTGTTGGCTGACAAAAGTGCACATGCACACACACGCTCAGTTCTTTCGTGGACTTTAAAAATAATGAACTGATTTTATTTTAAAAATATTTTTTATCTTTATTTTGTTAAATGATAAAATATTAGAAATCATTTAAAAAAAAATCAGATAAAAAATACAAAACTACAGAAAACATCATGAAAGTGCTTCAGAATTCAAATTCAAGGTAAAATAATAAACAAAACACTCAGATCAAAAGTCTGTGTAAAATAAATAATTTTATGAAGGCGTAAAAAACAAACAGCAACAAAATGGTCATTAATTTTAAAATGATTTTGATATGGTTTGTATGTGTTTTAATGCTCTGCATTGTAACGAAACGATCTGTATTTAGAGCTGTGCATATCATAACTATGTCGTTTGAAGAGACAAATCAAGATCTGACATATTTTACTAAACACTATTATTTTCCAAAATTGAAAACGGCTCTCCTTAAACATTTTACAAAAACTAAACTAAAAAGTGCAAATTTTCTGTTGATTATTTAAATTTTCTAGTTGAGTTTCTATTCTGTATAGAGTTGTGCTTCCTTTATCTTACTGTCAAAGAAAACACATAAATTGTTTTGTAAACTGGGTTATAGAAAAAACGTTTTACTTTTTTTTAATTCATCAACTGATATTTGTACCTTATTGTACTCCTTCCGCTACACAATATTACAAAACGATTATAATAGAAGATATTATCTAAAAATTGTAAGAGTTTTTCCATTGTTAAGTGACAGGATTACATTATTAAGTCTTTATTTTGTGCTTCTAAGTAAAACTTTATACAAAAAAAGGATTATTGTTGTTTTGTTTTTATTCTGCTTTTGTGTACTTTTTTTTATTCTTAATACACATGTAATTGTTGACAACTACATCCACCCACTTACATATATTTTTATGTTCCTTTTTCTTGTTGATAATTGAAAGATTTAAATTGAAAAAGAAGTTTGAAAGTTCTACGAAACTTTTTTGTGATAAAAAGTTTTTCTTGAAACTAGGGAAAATTTATGTCATTATTTCGTTCTGTTGTATAGAAAGATTAACTTTTAATAGGAAACATTCTTATTAATTGTATTTATTAATTTCCTTTCCAATCACTAAGTACGAAGTGTTGTAGACTTAAGGCGGATTCCTTCAAACATAGGAACATTCGTTATGTGCTTGCTTTTGGTGCTTAAATAACTGGCTTTAATAACTGGCGTATCGTCTAATAGTATCTCCTTAATACGCGTTCGCTTTCTTTTCCATTTGATCAGGGAACATTTGGAAGTTAAGCCGTTATACTTTCTAAAATTTTTTGAAAAATATGCTAGTGCTGACTTTTCTTACAGATGTTTTCGATTTTGCAGTCTTCTGGCAATATTCATACAAATTTTCTACCTTACCACTTCAGCAAGAGAATTATTTTTTTCTATAGGCGGTTAAAATTTAAAGGAAACGCCATTAACATTTTTGTATTTCCTAGTACCATGGTGTCAATATAGAAAGTAGCCTAAACCTTACCACGCTTCATTGTTATTTTTTGAATTGCCTTCTTGTATGTCTTTTCACAGTTAGCCTTCGTTTCTTGTGCGACTTAATTTCACGATAGTGTAATCTAACGATCACTACAACACACAGTAGCAAACATTTCATTATGTTAAAAAGAATTAACTAATAACAGTCAAAGCTTAGGAGCTCTAAACTGAGCTAAAATTTAAAAAAAAAATCCGATGAAATAAATTTAAGCATTTAAGTTTACATCATGTCTCCCTCATTCACTGTTGGCACTAGATGTCACCGAGATAAATGCCAACCCAATAATTTATAAACTAAGCCAAAGTACAAAAGTTGATTTCTATCCTTGCAGGGAAAATCAGCTAAACTAAATGGCACTTTAAACCGACTACAAAGCAACCCTACGAGAACAGTGTCGTGTTTTTTGACCGTCACCTTTGATCGAAATATTGGTCATAGAGTAGAACAATTTTTCTTTCATGTGATGTTTATAGCAAACAGCGTTGCCACCACTGATTTTTGTTTTTCAAATAACTACCAAGATTCTTAAACTTCATTAACTTATTGCAAACAATTAAATAATAATTTAGTCTGAACTTGAAACTTTGCTTAACAAATATGTGTATAAACGCAGTCCAAAAATAAGAATTAGAGTAATTAAAAAAATTTTTTTCCAATTTAGTACCAAATGCTCCAGTACGGCAACGTCATTTAATACAATTTTTAAAGCTATTTTAAATCACGAAATATTTGTCTTTGGGCAAGAGGTGTAGTGAAGAAAGCGAAAAGCCAAACGACATGGCTTAGATTTCGAGGGGGTTTTTAAACTTGCTTTGTGTACGTTTGCCGCATACGTTTTGTTGTATGTGTATTATTTGAAATAACCGAAATGTGCAAATTCCAATGCCATGAATAATTTAAAACGGCGACCGATCAGCTACTTCAAAGTTGAGAAATAAAAAAAACACCCTTTACAAATTATAACAAGTTTGAATTCATTTCCAAATACATTAGATTACATTATCTATCGGGACACACTTATATTCTATCTCCAAACTTTATACTTGTTCAACTTTTCAATAGTTTGACAATGTACATCGAATTACAGTAACTATAAGGGCACCCTTTAATTTCTAAATACAATATATATATTTGCTGTTGTAGTACTCGTAGATTTATCAATCAGGTTCTATATAAATTTAAACCGTCTGTCTAAAACGATTCAACAGTTGGGCCATATACATCAGCTTACATCAACTATTGTAAAACCCTTTAATTTAAAACTTAAAATTTGTATACTACTTATTATTCCAAACAAGGTAGTGGAAATTCTAACATTCTAACAGTCTTATTTTTAAATGTTTGTATATACGGGTTCAAAAATCCGGCCATATAGGTTCAGATTAGGTTAATTTTTGGAACACCCTTTAATTTCTAAATTTAAATTATAAGCTTCTTGTTATAGCGGACTTAGCAATACAGATTCCTTGCAAGTTTCAGCTGTCTGCCTATAAAGGTTCAAAAGTTACATCAACTATTGGGTCACCCGTTTATTTCCAAATCCAAATTTTATACTTGTTTCTATAGCGGAGTTAGTAATATAGGCTCTTTGTAAATTTTAATCATTTGTCCACAACTGTTCAAAAGTATGGCCAATTATATCACATGAGATGAACTATTGGGGCACCCTTTAGTTTATAATTTAAAATATTAATACTTGTGACTATAACCACCATAGTAATCGACACTTTGTCCAACTAGCAAGAGTTTGTATATAACGATTCATAAGATAGGCTTATATAAGTAAATCTACATCAATTATGGAACACCCTTTAATTTCTAAATTCAAATTATAAGCACGTCTCGTAGCACAACAGGTCTCTTTTAAGTTTCAGAGTTCTGTCTATAGCGTTTCCAAAGTTGGGGCACATACTTGAAATTACATCAACTATTGGGACACCCTTTTACTTTCAAATCCAAGTTTTATACTTGTTGTTATAAGGATGTGGCTATACAGGTTCGTCGTATATTTTAAACGTGTGTCTACAAATGTTAAAATGAATAGCCATATACATCAAATTAAAGAAACTATTGGCGCACCCTTTAATTTATAATTTGTAATATAAACACTTGTTACTATAACGACCATAGCAATTCTGTCCAATTTGCAAGCGTTTGTCTCTAACGATTCAAAAGATATGCACATTAATGTCAATTAACATCACCTATGGGAACACCCTTTAATTTTTAGATGTCTTTTGTATTACTTTTTGCTATTGGGAGCTATAGTCATACGGAGTTATTATAAATTTTAAAGAAGTGCCATTTACAGTTCAGAATACACTTAAAAAACATGTATGTTGTATGGGGACACCCTTTAAGTTTTAAGATTATGACCTGTTTTTAAAACGGGACCAATCTGTAAGCATAATCTATCAAATTACAAAAAATCTTTTAAAATTAGTTCAAAAATGACTGTGTTCTGCAAGTTCAAACATAAAAAGCAACATTCAGTCGAATTGATAACCTTCTTTTTTTTAAGTTGGTTAAAAGTTAAGGCAACGTCGTCTCGTGCCTCCCCTCTAAAGACCGCACGGTTTAACTTAAAACTTATGCTCGACTACGTCATTTATGGGGTCATGTGCAACACTTTTAAAACCTGTCGATTCGAGCTCCCTAAAATGCTGTCTATTATATAGACTTATTTATATCTAAAACAAAAATCACCATTATTTTATTCTGTAGAAGTAAAAAAGAACAAAAAATTATTATTATAAGCGTTACGGTACTTGAAAGAAAAAAATGTATTACAAAGAACGCAGACGATGTAATAAAGTTAGTGCCAGTTGAATTGATAACCTCCTTCTTTTTTTTCATCGGCTTAAACTAAGAAATTTACTGAGCCATGAATGAAAATAAAATTGATTAGTGTTTTATTTTCTAATTTGTTGATTTTCCCATTAAAGCAAGTTTGAAAAAGAAAAACTGCATTGCTATTTTTTCTCTTGGACTAAAGTTATTCACAAAGACCATACAATATTGATAAAAATATTGAAACTTAGTTATGTTATTTATGAGGTACTTAAAAGAAGATCTTAAATAGTATTCTCTTATTTAGACAAATTATTTCAATAATGGCTCTTCACTTCATTGGTCAGAACAAATGGAATATCAGAAAAACCACAAAAACGTATTTCTTTAAAAATAAAAAAAACCCATATTAAGGTTTTCAAATAAAATCGATAAAGTATTTTTAAAGAATTTTCTCAACATAGAAATTTGCAGCTATCATTGTGCATACATACTTACATAGAACAATAAAAACATTTCAAATGTAAATGAAAAATGAAATAAAATCATTTTAAACTGATGTAACGCTATTCACAGTTTTATTATTATTTTTTTTCTTTGTTGCTTTTTTCTAGTTTATATTGGCGGCACGTAGTCTAATGTTTGAAAATGCACAATAAACACCCACAATTCGTAACCGCTGAATTGCTCAATGTTTTAATTAATTTTCTAAATGAAATTTAAATTTAAACAGAAAGGAGAAAAAAATAATTTTTGTGACATAGAAACACATGGAAAAAGATCGTTAGAGGCCGTAAGAATAATCTTGAATTGTTTTATTAATAATTACACGACACTGTATAAAAAATTTATCTTGCAGAAATATTATGTGAATATGTTGCAGAAAAAATAAAAAAAAAACATTTGGGATGGGAAGATATGGTCTATTCAAAGTTTTATTAGCGAGCAAAGTTTGTAATTTTCTATAATTTTCTTTTATTACTCTTGTCCCAAAATAATGTGCAAGACTAAAGACGGCTTCAACGTTGGTTAGTTAAGGCCGGGGTACATAGAATCCGTCATACGTTGTACTTTGACATATTCGCCTAAAGTCAAAGTAACGACGGATGAGGTTGGCACAATGAGTACTTACGGATTCTAAATCAGCTGTTAATCTTTTCATTAGTGTTGCCAGAGAAAGATAGGAAAAATGATGAATTTTGAAATTTTAAAAAAAAAAGTAATTTAATTTAATTTGTACAAAATCAAGGAGAATTAAATATTAGGTGGCCTTACGGCTACAAAAACAAAAACCTAATGTAATTTTGTTGTTGCAGAGCACCATGTTGATGTCAAAAGTTTCTGGCTGAACAGAAGAAAGTCGAATTTAATTTATCCTTTTATCATCATATTTCACTTTTTGGTTTTGAAATTTAATTTTACGAGGGCTGCTATATATATTTCTGGCCTGGCAACACTGAGTGCTGCCAAGTGCAATCTGACATATCCATTGGAAAGTTTGTCATTTTTAAGCATAATCGTACTCAAAACGGTTTGACGTACGACCATTATTTGTGTTGTTTACAGTGACTTGAAAAAATGAATATAGAAAAAAATGGAATTAACTCGTGAACATTTTCGTGATATCATTTTTCACAACTTTCGACGTGGATTATCACGACAAGAGTGCATTGATGAACTTAAATCTTTGTATGGCGATGAAGCACAATCCTATAGCACTGTGAAAAATCGGTATAATGAATTTAATCGTGGCCGAAGCTCGCTCAAAGACGAATTCCGTGAAGGTCGTCCATGAACGGCTGTTGTGCCAGAGAACATTGATGCCGTGCGTGAACTCATAATGCAAGATCGACATGCGACATACCGAGAGATAGAGACATCCTTGGACATTTCTTCCACCAGCATACATTCTATACTGCATGAACGCCTGGCCGTACAAAGGGTTTGTTCTCATGGATCCCGTCGTTAAAAAAAAGGCTCGTGTCGATTGGTGCAAAGAAAAGTTGCAAAAATACGATTGCGTTGCTTCAAAAGACGTTTATAATATCGTCACAGGTGACGAATCATGGATCTATGCGTATGAGCCCGAAACGAAAAACCAATCGACCATGTGGGTCTTCAAAGACGAGCAAAATCCAACGAAAGTTGTTCGTGGAAGAAGCACTTCGAAGCAAATGGTCGCCTGTTTCTTCGGCAAAACTGGTCATGTGGCGACTGTTCCGCTTGAGCAACGTAGGACGGTCACTTCTGTATGGTACACTACAATTTGTTTGTCTAAAGTCATCGGAGAAATTCGAAAAACCAACAAGAGAAGACGAATCATTGTTCACCGTGACAATGCGAGCTCTCACACATCGGCTCAAACCAGAGCGTTTTTGACCGGCCAAAACGTCGAATTAATGGGTCATCCGCCGTACAGCCCTGACTTGGCACCTAATGACTTCTTCTTGTTTCCGCACATCAAGAAAAAAATGCGTGGTCAACGATTTTCGTCGCCAGAAGAAGCTGTTGAAGTGTTCAAAAACTATGTTTTAGAGGTGTCTCAATCGGAGTGGAAAAAGTGTATAAATCATGCTGGAGCATACTTTGAAAAACAATAAAACCATTTTTGATTATAAATATTTGCATTTTCACTATTAGGCCAGAAATATATAGAGCAGCCCTCGTATAAAATTTAAAATTTTTCAAATTATTTGAAAATTTTTTAATTTTGAAATTATTTTGAAATTTTGACTTCAACGTCGAACATAAACTAAAATTAGGACTATTAAGACCATCAGTAAATTAATGCGCCTTGCTATAAAATACAGTATAAAGTTTTATTTCATATGTCAGGGAAAATAACAAAGCAACATTCATTCATTTACCGAACAAAAATAACACGAAAATAAAAAATAATAACGTATGAAATAACACTCATGAGGATTTAAATTAGGACCCAATACTAATACTTCGGTATGGATTCTCTCACCGTTCAATAAAATTACTTAAAATACATTTTTCTTCGAAAAATTGAGTTTCCATGGAATTTACTACACTAATTATTTTAAGAATACCGTTATTAAAAATAAATTTGAGACTTATTTGCTTAAAACTTCAACATAAAATTACTGACAATTTTTCTGCAATATAATATGACACTTCTTGAAGGAAAGTAAAGGAGAACTTTCTTCTAAATCGAGGTATTGTTGCGATTGTCAAATTTTTTAAGCGGAATAACTGAATTTGCTACCAATTTTTGCAAGTTTGAACAGAATGCTTCTATTATTTCCCAGTTGGGAAAAGTTGTTGCCTTAAACATTTTGTTGTTTCTAAACTTAAAACTAGAAACATTTCATGATTTTTCACTAATAGAAGAGAGTAAAACTTAAGCAATGTTATTTGTTGTTTATTTCAAATTAATATTTTATATGGGATTTTGATTGCATTTGCAGGTAACCTTTGTTATTAAAATCGAATTGATATGTTAAGAAAGGTTGATATGTTAAGTAAGATTTTTACATCAAATAATGAATCAAGTATTTTTTCAGTGATATTACTTAATTTCATGTTTGTATTAAAAGTTACAAAAATTTGGATTAATATTAAAAAGTTTTATAATAAATAAATAAAAAAACAAACGGCAATACTGCTTTTCATGTATCTGCAAAAAAAAAAAGAGTACAATTAAAATACAGCAAGAGTTAAAAGACAACAAACAAGAAGAAGCAATTGATAGCTGTCAAAGTATTCACTGATTGTGACAATCCTCATCAGAAAACATGTATTTTAACTGACTTGTCAGTTGAACATGTTAAAGTTTAACGTATGACGGATTCTATGTTAATACCACATGTTAATCAAGCCCAAGGTTGTGACGTTAAAAAGTTTTAATCATAACACAATATAGCTACGCTCCCTATTCAGGTTACCGTTACACCGTTTTCATTATCCAAGAAGTAAGGTACAATGATTCCTAAAACCAAGTTGCACACCAGACTATCTGATGAATAATTTAAAGGTTTTCATTGTCCAAAACCAAAAAATTGCCTCGTCAGTCAGGGGTTGTCATGGGCGACCTGTAACATCATATCGGCATATGTACTGCAGCGTAAATGATCTTGTGAAAAAAGCTCTTGTATCATATCAACTACAGTCTTTTTAACCATTATAAACAAACGCTTGCAAATTGGACAGAATGTTGATTGCTATGACCGTTATAGTAACAAGTATTAATATTTAAAATTAAAGGGCGCCCCGAACATATTATGAACATATAAATCATTTAGTTTGATTTATATGTTCATAATTTTCAACAGTTGTAGACAAACGACTGAAATCTACAAAGAACCTGTATAACTAACTCCGCTATAACAACAAGTACAACATTTGGATTTGAAAATAAAGGGGTGTCAAAATAGTTGATGTAATTTGGTGTATGTGGCGGAACTTTTGAACCGTTATAGACAGACAGCTGAAATTATAAAGACCTGTTTTACTAAGTCCGCTATAACAAGAAGCTTAAAATTTGATTTTGGAAATTAAAGGGTGAACCTATAGTTACTGTAATTTGATGTATGTAGCTAAACTATTAAACAGTTAAAAAAGTATAAAGTTTGTGGATATAAGGGTGTCCCAATAGTTAATGTAATCTAATTTATGTGAACCGTTTTAGGCTGACAGATGAAATCGGTTGCAAGAATTATTTTCTTTCATCTTTGTTGTTGCTGTCATGACTGCAATTTTTGTTTTTGCTGCAGATTTAATCAGGGTGTGGTAAAGTGTCAAATCATATACATAGTTGATTCTTCCTTCTAAAAACAAGATGAAAAAATTCCTATCAATAGATAAAAAAAAGTTCCTGGAGAAATTTTTTTAGGGAAAATAAAATTTGTAATAAAAGTTCAATTTGTTTTCTATTTTTTTTTTTTGGCACAAATTTTATATCTGAACAAATTTTCCATAATATGTATATATATATATATATATATATATATATATATATTATTAAATTTTCTACACTAAATGTATTTTGTGACAAAGTGTTCTATAGAAAATATATTTTGTGACAAAGTTTTCGATAGCAAATTATGTTGTGATAAGAATAAACAAAATTTATTTTATTTTATTTAAACAAAATTTTTTACGAGTATGCAGGTAGTTGATGAAAATCGAATTGTTTTAAAAAAACGAAAGCCAAAAACGATCGATTTGGTTTTAGGTGTGATCAGGGCTGCCGTTTTTGGTTATTTCTAACCAAAAGTGGTTATTTTTTTCTTTAATGTGGAGATGTGAATATTTTTCTCATTTTGGTTATTTTTTCTCCAAAATAATAATACACATGTACATATTTTTTATGTTTTACTTTTTAAGCTTTTATATTCTTCAATTTTTCGAATTGCTACCAAGACAACTGAAAATAAACAGCTGTGACTTAAATCGCTAGTGCAGCCACCTTTTATGAATTCGCCTTTATTGCTACACACACTGTCAACAGCTTTTAATTTTGCTAAATGTGAAATTTCACTTCAAAATGCAATGAACTTTTATAAGTAAATCTATGGTCTCAAACTATTATACTGTGAACTGCAAGTTTTGTTTACTTTGTTTTAAACAAACTTTTATTATTTTGAACATACGTGTACAATCGTTACTTATTACATACATACATATGTAGGTAAAAGAATTTTATTTTTGTTATTATTATTATTATTATTAACTGAATTTAAATGAAATAAGTTACATTATAATAATGTATCCATTTTAAATGTTATTTAATACAAATACTACATACTGAAATTTGGTTATTTTTTTTTTCATTTGGTAACTTTTAAAACAAATTTTGGTTGTAAAAATTTTTTGGTTGTGGCAGCACTGGGTGTGATAGAAATCGATTGATTTCACTTCTCATTATTTTTTCAATACCATCTGTTTCTACGAAAAAATTTAGCTCGTTTTATAATTTTTCAAAAAATGTATTATTGTTTTGAATTCAAATTTGCATATATTAATAAATGAAAGATCAAGACAAGAAAAAATAAAAAGAAGACGTTTGTGGGATTTCTCAAATCCATTGGATTTACCGGACAATTGGTAGTGCATTACCGTGAAATTTTTATTCTACTAAAGCTAACTTTCATTTTAGTTTTTCAGAATACTTTCGTGTTAATAAAGACGCGTTTTCTTTTCTGAAAATAAATGTTACCCAAAAATCACATAAAATGTTTTGCATGTTGCCTTAACCCCGAAAATTTGCTACACATTTTATAGCACAATAGAACAAAAACTGTTATTGAATTTTTCTAACTTCTTTTACATGTCAGTAATGTTTAATTAGCTTTTCGAACATAAAGTAATATAACACTGGGTTTAGCAACAAAAGCAAACATCACTTATCAAAAGTAAAAACTACTAAAAAAAAGTGTAGCATACTTACCCTTACATAAAATTGAGGGTAAAATATGTAACATATCTTACACTTTTTGGTGCAACATATTTTCAAAAGAACATACTTTTAATTTACGCTATCGAAAATTTTTTTAGAAAAGAACACAAAGGTGTAAAAAGTGTTAAACATATGCAACTTTTTTGTCAGAAAAGAAAACGCCATTAAATAAGATTGGAGATACTGTTTAGAATTCAAAAATTCCTTTGGCAATTCAGCTTCTCTAAGATTTTTTGTTGAAGGCAGTTTTCAGCGGTCTGTGGGAAACTACACAATTATTTCCATGAATCGTACTACTTTCTGCAAGTGCTTTTCAAAAACGCTAGATCCTTTGGAAAGAAAGCTTTGCAAAAAATGGATTAAACTACAGATGGACAGGGAGGAAGTTCAAAAATCGAAAACACATTTTTCAGACAAATTCGGAATTCCAGGCGTTATTGGCTGCATTGACGGGACACACGTCGAACTAAGAAAACCGGGCGCACAAGACCATTTATACTATAATAGAAATAGGCATTCTTTTGGATGAATATGGAATACACTTGCCACTATATTTGCTAAGCACAGACTACTAAACTTTCAAGCAATAATACAAACTTTAACACAATTGACTAAGTCATTGTTTAAAGATATTTGATCTCAGGTCAACGAACATAGCAGGGAGTGTTTCATTATACATAAGGCTGTTTAATAAAATCTTCTTTTTTCTAATTGCAACAATCCTTTTTAGGTGGTCTAATACTAAGGCTATGCCAAACTTTTTCTGCTTCTATCCTATCTCCTTTTTTAAATCCTTTTGCCAATTGCGGATTTTTTCAATGAATTCACGCAGCATGTCTTCTTCTTGTTAATATGTATTCCCCTAAAGAATACTTTAACGTGAAATATTTTTAACTAATAACAAATTTTTAAACTTTTATTTAGCGTATTAATATCCAAAAATTAAAAGAAAAAATATTTCTATTTGAAACAGACAATCATATGGTTATCGGTTTAAAAATGAAAAAAATATGTAAATTTCTTTTTCTATCATAATTTTTTTTAACAATTTTTCTGTACAACAAAGTAGAATATGAAATCGAATTCGATTTAAAGCAAAAACGAAAAGATTTTGAAATAGAAGTCTACATCACACCTTTTTTCGATTTAAATTCGTTTTTGTGTCGATGGAAATAATTTTTTGTTTTTTTTTTTTTGGTTTTTAAAACTTTATTTTCTATTCAACCTTTTAAAGCATGGTTTTTTCTATAAGACAGTGCAAACGTGGTTTAAACACTGTTGGTGCATCAAATAAAATAACAATGTTGTAGAAAAAATGCTTTAGAATCTGCTAGATTTTATGTCAGCACCAGCAAACATAATTTTATTTTAACCAAAGCATTGTATTCATTCTATTTTATATACATTTTGTTTATTTTTTTTTTATATTTTACTTTAGGATATTTAATTATTTGTATTTTGCTTTTCTTTTGAACAGTTGACAGTCGTCATTTAAAAGAGTCTATAGAGCGCGCCGAGTTTTCTTTGCAACTTGAATTGTGGTTTGCCGAACAAAATGGTTCTGCCTCTAATTTATCCTTGGCATCAACGCGTATATTACAACTAAACTTTCATCCAGGACGTGGCTTACATTATCACTTGCCCGTATTGTTTGATTATTTCCACTTGGCTGCCATAAGTGTGGGAATACATGCAAGTTTGGTGGCATTGCATCAGCCATACATCAAGTAAGTAAATTTATTTGCACACAACAAACTTACAAAGTTCGTTTACGTATATAAGTGTTTAAAGCTTTAACAGCCAGCAAACATTCAGTCAGAGTGACGAGCAAAACGAGTAGACTGCTTTTAGTAGCAGAAAAAATAAAAGTGGTGCCACTGATGCCATTTGAAAGAATAATTTCGCGGTCATTAACAACGATTTTTTTTTGTAATGTTCACGTGAACATATTTTATTTCATTTTTTTATAATTTTATTTGCGCTCATTAAAATAGAATTTTCATCACAATAATAGCATGAGCAAGCAGCTGTCATAATGATCTTTAATGTGAATGTAACCTATAACGTATAAGGAACTTAATATACAACCATATTATGTATGCAACAATTAATCTGAAAAAAACCCTTTAAGTTGTTTCCTTGTGTACAGATTCCTAAAAGACGCCTTTAAGTTTTTTTAAATACAATTTTAAATTTCCTTTGGAGCACAATTATATCTTTAAAGAACACAAATAAATCTTTAATTTGTTTTGTGCATTCGTATTGAACATTTGCACGTTAGAAAATTAAATTGCTTTTAAAATAAATAGGTACTTTTTGTAATACACTAACGAAATAATATATTAAGAAACTTTGGGTAGTTTAAGACAAGCTGTTTGTTATGACTACCATTAAAATTGTATTATGGTTAACTAAAACTTTTGAACATACTGTCAGAAATGCCTTATTTTAATCCGCAACTTACCTACAAAAGCTCTTATAGAAGAACTCTAAAATAAAGTTGTAAAACAAAGCAAGTCCTAAAATTCTTCCTTTAATTCGTTTATAGATTTATTAGGGAACTTTTTTATGTGTTTCGGATTTTTGCCTTTCAAAAAAACTCTTGATTGTTACACGTCTAGCACCAAAGAACTTTGACTTTTGATTTCTTAAATATCGATGGTTGGAACAAAAACAAAAAAAAACAAATGTACAAGACGAAATACAGAGAGAACAGTGAAGAAATACTTTGGTTTGTATGTAAATTTCGTCTAACCAAATTAATATTGATATGAATAGCACTCGTATTCTTATTTACAAAGTTAGTTGGTTAAACAGATGATATTAATCATTACACAACTAATGTAGATAGATGCGAAGAATGCTGATGAAGGATGTAGCGGTCCTGAAAGTGCAGCATTAAATTCTGCTGGCGTCTAATTTTTCTTGTTTTCTTTGGAAAACGTCCTATTTCTATTTTATTTTTTTAAGTGAAATAATGGCTGTAAAACGATTTTTTTTGTGTAATTTTAAATGATTTCTTTACTACTTATTTAAACAATTTTAAGAAAGTGAATTTATTCTGTTAATTTGGGTAAACAATTAATATTAATCTATGTATATTAAAATTTTTTGGACACTTTTAAGAGTTCTGTACACAAAATGCAAAAATCTTACCCTATTGTTTTCGTCACAATGCCTGTCCGTCTCTTGCAGCTCTTTATCTCTGGAACCGATTTTTTTAATTTTCTCAGAAGAGGTATTGCTATAGCCGCTATGACAACAAATACTTAAAATCAAAGGGTGATCCGAAAGTGACATGATATTTATACAAATCTTTAAGTTAAAATGTGTCCCAATCAATATTGATGTGATTTGAACTGAAAAGACTTTCAGCCATGGTAGGCAGACATTTAGAATATTCACAGAATGTATAAAAATAGGTCCGCTATAAAAATTAGTTTAAAACTTTAAATCTAGAAATTAAAGGGCTTCGACGAACAAGGCCTTATCTTTAAAATCGCTATAGGAAGCCGCTTGAAATTTGTACATAATATTTACTGCCAAAAGAGTAGGGCCGAGCAATTAAAATAAAATCAAGGGACTCAGCAAAAAATTTTAGAAAAGATAAACGAGTGTGGAATTAATCATTTTTGGCGGAAGGACTTCCCAACTAGATTATCAAACGAGTGATTTTAACAAGGCATAACACTTTTATAATCAATTACGGCGAATTGATTACATTAATTATTGTAGGCAATAATGATGAGCATTAGTACGTTATAGAGATGAGCTCAAAACGTCTTGTTTGCTTCTATTCATACTGTTCACTATTGAATAGTTCTCTTCGTTTATTGCTTTTGAAATATGAGTACACTAATACTACTGTACACATTCGACAAAAGCATTCATCACCATTTATTCATTTGTCAAGAATAGGAACTGTTTATTGTTATGTCGATGCAAATTTCACTAGTTAAAACAATTTATTCTGTTGTACAATGTTGTCATAGCATGACAACATTGCAGAGTATACAGAAATTTACGTTTAAAAGTAACCTTATTTTCTTATTCTCAAGTGTATGACTCATTTTTTTTTTTTGGTTTGTTTACTTTTGTTGCTGAAAAAAATAAATGAAAATAAAATTCCGTTTTAAAAAAATTAAAGTTTCTTCTCTTAATTAAAGTCAACACAACTGACATACATATGCAACGCCTAGTATTGTACAACATTTTCATTGTACTCCTAAGACTATTGTCTTTTCAATTATTACACAAAAAACTTGCGTGTGTTTCTTTATTTTCCCTCTATGTTTACTATGCACTAAATTTCTCTTACAGCTACAGTTAATATTCGCTTTTGAAAACAAAGAAATACTGTGCACTTTTATATGGCTTACGCTCATCTCTAGAATGTATATATTTAAAGGTAAGCTCTTTCAACTTCTAGTTCAATTACTGCTTCCTTTCTTGCGAACTAATGTAAAATATAGGCTGGTTCACCGGCAAAAATTTTGTTCCGAAACATTTTTTTTATATGTAGTTTCCCTCTCTCTCAAAAAATAAAATGTCAAACTACATATAAAAACAAAAAAAATTTCGGAACAAAATTTTTGCCGGTGAACCAGCCTTATGGGTTACTTGAAAAT
This sequence comes from Gymnosoma rotundatum, assembly GCA_916610165.2. NCBI lineage: Eukaryota > Metazoa > Arthropoda > Insecta > Diptera > Tachinidae > Gymnosoma > Gymnosoma rotundatum. Next base: position 48,016,341 of record OU744338.1, read on the forward strand.
AAACTATTGACTTTAGGAAAAAAAATGTGATGACATAAATTGTAGAAAATTTTCTTTAATATTATTTTGTAAAATGCTTCGGCAAGGAGTTATGAAAAAGTCGCGCGCGGAAAAGACACAAGGTGGCAAAGTTGAAATTCGTAAGGATCACGTAAAATTCTATAAAATTGGCAACTTTCAAAATTCCCGGAAAACTTTCCAAGTCAAAATACTGACTGGGCTACCTATTAAAGTTTGTATTTGGTTTTCCATCAATGCAGTTTAATCAGGTTTTTACTTGTTTTAATTTTTAAATTTAATTGAAAAAATATACTTAAATGTTTCTATAATAAAATTTATTATTTGGAATATTTAGGGTAAACCTACGTTGATTGTGCTTGATTCCTTTAAACTTAAATATTTTGTGATACTCTAATCTAATATTTATTATCTAACACCACAAAATGAAATATTTTACTGTGGGGAATGTATATCCTTATGGCCCTTTCCCTAGTGCTCATACAGCACATCAGTGAATTCTACCTAAATTTTTTATATAAATTTGAGGACTCTTATATCGCAAGCCAAATTGATTAAATGAGAACTACATTGAAACAACAAAGCAAAAAGACAATAAAATTCAAAAATACTTTACGAGGGCTGCTCTATATATTTCTGGCCTAATAGTGAAAATGCGAATATTTATAATCAAAAATGGTTTTATTGTTTTTCAAAGTATTCTCCAGCATGATTTATACACTTTTGCATGCGCTCAAACCAGTTGTCGAAGCACTTTTTCCACTCCGATTGAGACACCTCTAAAACATGGTTTTTGAACACTTCAACAGCTTCTTCTGGCGACGAAAATCGTTGACCACGCATTTTTTCTTGATGTGCGGAAACAAGAAGAAGTCATTAGGTGCCAAGTCAGGGCTGTACGGCGGATGACCCATTAATTCGACGTTTTGGCCGGTCAAAAACGCTCTGGTTTGAGCCGATGTGTGAGAGCTCGCATTGTCATGGTGAACAATGATTCGTCTTCTCTTGTTGGTTTTTCGAATTTCTCCGATGACTTCAGGCAAACAAATTGTAGTGTACCACTCAGAAGTGACCGACCTACGTTGCTCAAGCGGAACAGTCGCCACATGACCAGTTTTGCCGAAGAAACAGGCGACCATTTGCTTCGAAGTGCTTCTTCCACGAACAACTTTCGTTGGATTTTGCTCGTCTTTGAAGACCCACACGGTCGATTGTTGTTTCGTTTCGGGCTCATACGCATAGATCCATGATTCGTCACCTGTGACGATCTTATAAACGTCTTTTGAAGCACCGCAATCGTATTTTTGCAACATTTCTTTGCACCAATCGACACGAGCCTTTTTTTGAGTGACTTTCAAATTGTGCGGGATCCAACGAGAACAAACCTTTTTTACGGCCAGGTGTTCACACAGTATCGAATGTATGCTGGTGGTAGAAATGTCCAAGGATGTCTCTATATCTCGGTATGTCGCATGTCGATCTTGCATTATGAGTTCACGCACGGCATCAATGTTCTCTGGCACAACAGCCGTTTTTGGACGACCTTCACGGAATTCGTCTTTGAGCGAGCTTCGGCCACGATTAAATTCATTATACCAATTTTTCACAGTGGTACAGGATGGTGCTTCATCGCCATACAAGAATTTAAGTTCATCAATGCACTCTTGTCGTGATAATCCACGTCGAAAGTTGTGAAAAATGATGGCACGAAAATGTTCACGAGTTAATTCCATTTTTTTCTATATTTATGTTTTCAAGTCACTGTAAACAACACAAATAATGGTCGTACGTCAAAACGTTTTGAGTACGATTATGCTTAAAAATGACAAACTTTCCAATGGAAATGTCAGATTGCACTTGGCAGCACTCAGTGTTGCCAGGCCAGAAATATATATAGCAGCCCTCGTATACAAAAATACAATAATCTTTGAGTAGTTATTTTATTCTTTCACGAGAATATCATAAAATATTTATATTTGAATTTATTCCGCTCAATGCACAGATATTCGTGAGTTTTCTGATAAAGGCATGAAAAAGAGAATTATCAAATAACTTATAAATCAATTTTGATTGTCGAATCGAAAATGTCTGATAGGAAATATCTTATGCATTAATTAAATTAATAAAGCCATACTGGTAACTCTGTTGCTATGTTGCGTTATTTAGTACAAGATACAGTCACAGTGAAAATGTAAAGCACATTTTGCTTAAGGCTAGGATTCACTATTATACTCAGTCTTGCGATCTGTCAAAAATTGCATGTGTGCTAAAAAAGTATGATAGTGTGGATTAGAAGTGAGATGCTATGAGAGTTAGTTTTTTCAGGTGTTGTAAAATAAACAAAAAGATATTAAAACCATACGTTTTTTGCATCTTTTTTGTTTTATAGTGTGGCACCTACGACCCCATTTTGAGACGATTTTTAAAATAGAACAACATTCTGTCAGATTTTTGTGTGATAAAATAGAACAAATGTGTGTGATAGTGAATCCTGGCCATTATTATTAATTTGATTATATTGTTTAACTGTCATTTTGTTTTTAAAAGGCCTTAACTGCACAAAACGGTGAAAAATTAAAGTTATGCATAAATTTTGAAACACCCTTTATGAAAAAAAAAATAGTTATAAAAGACATTTAATTATTATCGTTATTCCATAATCATTAATTCATTAGAAACGAAAAACTATTTAACTTTTACAGAATTCCACAGCCTCAAGTCAGATTACAAGTGATTTCAACACCGCCTTTCATTTTGTCGTGGAATATTAAATGGTCACATTTTTTATGTCGCCATTATCGTGGAAAGTTTGTATTAAATAACAATTTATTTTCTGCAATGTTTTCATTATTTTCCTATTTTGCGCTAGACTAGTACTTTATACTACATGTGTATTCAACTGTTTAAACACGTGCAATGTTTGGGCTTGATATTAGCATGACCCCGAAATAAAGAGGTGAAAAATAAATAGTTCATGCTACAAAACATAAGTTAAGCTTAAGTTTATTTGATGATTAAAAAACATTTAATAAATCGTAATGTGGCTTAAGTTTGTTAGAATTCTTATGAAATCCAATATTTGTCTCATAATACTTTTAAAATAAATGTAAGTAAAGTTGGCAAAAAATGGTTAAAAAGTAATTTTTGTCATTTTGTCATTGATCCACTTTGAGCAAACTATTTTAGGCTTAATATCTTGAATAAATGAAATTTTATTATTCGGAATCTTTTTTATTTTAATTTACTTTATTCGTGCTTGATTCCTGATGAGCTATTTGAGCAGTAGTGAAATGGCCATATGGATATGTTTTCCCCGCAGTAATACATTCAATTTGTAGTTTTTAATAAAGGAATCAAGCACGAATAAAGTAAATTAAAATCTTGAAAAAAACAAAAATTAATTTCAATTAAATAAAATTATTGTAGAACGAACCATTAGGTACCTTACTAATGAACTCATTTTAAGAACTAAATAAATTGTTACAAGTGCTAAAGAAAGTCAAAAATAAAAAGAAAAGAAAAGAAAAAATATGTGGCCTTAGCAAGACCCCTGAACATTTTGTGTCAATGTTAATTAATTAAAAAACAAAGGTACCAGCAACAAAATATATAACCAAGCGAACAAATACAAATGTACATTATTGTTCAAGTTATATAAGCAAATATGCCCTAAATGGTAATAGTTAACTAAATACACTTATATCTCCTCAAAGAAAAAAATAAAAGAAAATAGTAACACCGGTCAGCACTTTCACATGCATTTTAATATGACAAAAAAACAGAAGATATTGTTAAATGAGCTTTAGCTAGATTTAAATTTAGGATCTACTTTAACTTATCCATGAATGAGTTAGAATCGACTCTAAAGTAAATTAAAAGTTCAATTAATCGTAATCATATTTACTGCCAGCGAATAGTGGCCATAAGCAACTCTTTTTTGTTTTTCCGTTTGTTAAGAAAGCAGCTCATCAAAAAATATAAATTAAATTAAAAATATAAATTAAAACAATGCAGCGAACGTGAAAATAAGAACAAAATAAAACAAAATAAACCGTTTATACGTTATGGTTACGGTTATGGCTATGCCAATATGCCATATTACCAATAATCAATTACAGTGTTTTCCATAAGGTTGGCTTAAACAGCTGTTTTCTATGGTTATGGTTATGGCACCTCTAATTGATCCTTAAAACCCTTAAAGTACACTTTATTTTTAACTACGAATAAGGGCCAAAGTTTTATATGGCAAACAAAACGAAAAATTGAAAGAATGTATAAACATTCGAAAATTTTGTTTTTTATCGTTAATGTCACAGTTTGTTAATGATCACCCCCCTCTTATTACAAAAAAGTTTCCATTTCGAGCTTATTTTGTCATTGTACGCTTTAGATTTCGTCTAAGATCCTTCCAAGTTGAACAATTGAAAATTAAAACTAAGGAAAAATTTCCTTGTCAAATATAACTTTTCAGTTTATATTTATATTTTATATGTCAATATTGCCATTTATCGATGACTGGCAATATGAAGTTGATATTTTGTAAGAAAATGTGACGTTGCTATTGCCTCAATGCAGATGACGTGTATAATGATCCAAAAAACGCTGCGTTAGGTTCTATTGGTATATAATTTCTTCCGTTTTCTTTGATTCATTTGTTTTAATACTAAACGGTTCAAAAATGATTGTAAAAAAGCAAATTAAATTATTTTACAAGTTTGAAGAATAATTCTTACTTGAAATTAATATGAACATTTATATACATATGTAACTTTTAAGTCATAAACTAAATGATTTTAGTGAGTATACATTGCATGTTTTGTAAATATCTAATATTTGCAAGCTCACCATATAGCAATCCTTCCCCTATTAAAATTTTTTTGTTAACAAAACTTTACATAAAGTGAATGAAGAATTAGTGTGCAAATATTAGTTCTAGAATATTACTCAAGTACTGTTAAGCAATTGGCCAACAAACTTATCCCATTTTACTTATTCTTTCATTCTATTATATTTTTTTTAACAATGTTCGCCTTATCTTTTAACTTTAAATTGGATTTTATTAATGCAGTTAACGACATAAAACAAATAGATAAGTTTAAAAAGTTAAAATTAAAAGAAAATTATGGAATGGATAAAAAAAAGTTAATGATGTTAATTTTTGCCGCCAATAATACAAAAGTGTAGTCAAGTACAGGGTGTCCGCCGAGAAGTTATACTACTTTCAGCAATTCCATTATAATCCTGACTGTTTCACAGTTACCGTTTCGTCGTTTTTTTTTTCAAAGGTGACTGATGAATAATTTGAGGGTTTCTATTGTCCAGAACCGACTGTTTTGTTTATTCACATATCCATCCAAATAAAAATGTGCCTCGTCCTATTGTCATATGCACGATGGTGTAAATGGTCTTGTGGAAGAAGATCTTGTGTCAATTAAATCTTAAATGGGAACAAATCAAAGCATTGTGCAAAATTGTGGCAAAAGTTATTCTTTAAAGAACAAGCTCCTGAGCACGACGTCGAATTGAGTTTATTGGATTGTTTTGAACACTTCCTTGAGCAGCAGTAATATTTTCAGCCGATCTTGCAGTACGTAATGGTCCATGTTAAGGCCTATCACCTACAGACCCGATTTCTTCGAATTCATTCATTACACGATAAAAAGTGCGTTTTGTTGGCACGTTGTTTCTCCCAAACATTTCACATAACTTTCTCATCGTCACAGTAATCGATGATTGATTTTGATAAAATGTTTTAACGATTGATATATGTTGGTTTATCAAATACTTTTCCATTAAAAAATTTGCAACGTGTCTACTTTACAACTGCCAAATATGAACTTTTAAAACTAATGTTTGCCGAAAAGGCGGGAAAACAAAGTAGTATACCTTCTCTCTACCCAAATCACAATTTTTATAGAGTTTATTTTCGTAAGACCTATATTCAATAGTACAACCAGGGCTATGTAATCAGTTTGTAGTTGATGTTCCGTCCTGGGGACACCGAGAGTCAGTGCTGACCTAACCTAGGTACCGACGAGGGTGCTCGGGGGTATATGGGGAACTAGTCCTCCGGTGTGCAGGCACCAAATCTGGATAGACAGTTGGATACTGTCGAAGGATGCAACTCGGGAACCGGTAGCCCATACAGAGAGCCGCCCATCTCTTTAGCCGGTTGTTGGTGAGTTCCCTTTGGGGTACACGTAGTTGCTGTTATCATCTTGCATTTATCGCTCTGATATTTAACCAAGAAAAAAAATTTTCTTTGTTTAAATAATAGCGGTAGTAATAACGTTATCTATTGGTCACCTTGCTGTTGCTTTTTCTAAAGTTTAAATTGATTTAATTATTAAAACTGGCAATTCCTTTTTTAATTTGTGTATACCAAGAAACTGTCTTGTGAATCTTATGGTCTCGTATTTACTAAACAAGCGCTAGTATTAAAAACGCAGCCATCAACGCTACAAAACTGTGTTACTCCGGCGAGACATGAACTACTGGAAGCCTTTTTTTAGTAACCTTAAAAGCCACAACACATACACTGTTGTAACGCTGTTGCACTTCCCTGCGCTAACCGCTACCGGTTTTACTTTTTATGATAAAGTGCGTCTTGACAATTATCTAAATTATGCACTAAGTTATCTGTCATGGCTTCACACAATATTTGTCTTTTTTCTTTTCGGAAGATTTGTACTGCTGCTTCTTAATTTTTAATTGCTTATAACAATTATTATTTTTCCCTTGTACGCATGTCTGAAGGTGGGCTCAAACTGACGATCTTCTGTTCTACAGCAAGCACCTCTACCACGTATCCATTGAGGTTGCTCAGCTTTTGTTAGCTAATTGTAGAATCATTCTATACACACAGCATTAGTGGAAGTAACTTATTCACCACGCCCATATGGGCAAGAACAACAGGGGTTGCCAGATCTTATTTTCGTAACAATATCATCAGCTGTCGTCGTTCACTGATTAGGTTTCTTGTAAAACAGAACAGATTGAGAGAGGAAATTGAAGTCTTAGGCGCATATTTTTTTTCTAAAGTATAAGGCTGCACCGGGTTTGCAGGGGACTGAAGCTAGAAGATAAAGTTTTTTGATTTCAAACCAGTGGCCAACAAACGATAACACGAATGCCGTTAGCCCGCACAGACCTAGAGGTGTCTATTGCGACTTTTGGTTGGGAACTTCGGAAAATAGTGTAGTTCTTCCCGTTTGAACCCAAATCGCTGGGCGACCGCTTGTGGCTTAGGTGCAGTTGCATTGCCACGGTTCGGCGTTTTTTTAGATAATTTCCTGCTCCACAGTAAGAGCATGATCCTGTCAACCATGTTGTTTAAAAAGTTAGTATTCGGGATGTCATTATATGAATCGAAAGTACTAGTGATTTCGCTCGGTATAAGAGCACCCTTGTCAATACCCATGTAGATCTTAAACTCACTCGTCAACGGATGTAATTCGATTTATTTTTCAAATGTGTCTTCTAACCTCAATTTGCTGACTCGGTGGAGAAGTATTCAAGTCGCAAAAAGGGCCTACTTCAAAAACCTCATTTACTATGGTAAATTAATTATTTTTTTTTTATCATTTGTTCTCTTCCTTCCTATTTAAATTTGTAAATTATTTTTCAATGTGTAAAATATTATCATAAGCAGTAATAATCTATAAATTCCATATGGAATTAAAAATAAACATATGAATTCATAAATTATAATTTTATGCTTTAAGTGTGTGTTTTAAATAACAATTTTATTTTGGTATAATTTTTTATCCAACTTTCATAATAAAAATCAACAGCAAATACGTAATCATTGTAATTCTCTTTTATTTTTATATATTTCAAACTATAATCATGAAATTCATCATTTAATACATCATTACATATTCTCAGTACAGATAACTTCCCCGTAACTGACCTAAAAACCCTTTTTCGTTTTCATTTTTCTTTTTCGTTTTGGTTCTTTTATTTTGATTCATTTATGACATGTTGCAATATGTTTAAACATATTTTGTGATTACTTTTGCAAATGTCCAACCATAATTCAACATGAAAGGAAATCACTCTTCCATTTTGTCAGACGTTGGTAAGAAACATCCATTTTAAACATTTTCCATTTAACATGTAATGAAGTAGCAATTTGTATTGAGTAGTTAACACCGTTTGTTATTAAATTTTACTTTCATTAAATTTTATTTTTCATTCATTATCAACATTTTGTTTTTTTTTAATTTTTTTTTGTAATTTTGGTAAATTTAAAAACCATGTTCTTTAGATAAATTTGTTGTTTTAGTTGTCTAATTAATTACACCATTTCCAATAACTATTTTTTTTTTATCTTCAGAATTCTAAATTAACAATGCGCTTTGAGTGCTATGATTGAGCGAAGATTTATTTATTGAATTAAATTATTATAAAGGAAACTTAATATTTTTAAATTTAATTGTAAATGGTGTAGCTATTTAGTGTATAATATTATTAGTTTATTTATATTTTTGCAAATTTTTAATACGCATTTCAAATAGATACTAATTTTGCGTAATTGCTTTTTTTATTTTTTAGTGCTCCTAAAAACTCTAAGCCTTGGCTTAGTACAGGCAAACTAAGCTGCCGTGGCAGTATGTCACCGGGACCTTTAGAGGCTGTATTCTTTGGCCCCCAAGTAGTAGGAACTACCAAATGTAGTGGTGGCCCAGCTGGTCGACTTTTACAATCCCGCCAATTGCATCATGAAATTTGTGTTTTACTGCTGGGAGCAATAGAGCAGTTAAAAATTTCCTTAAATGAATTTAGCAATGTACTTCCACCGAATATAGTAACACAAATAGGTTCACCACCCTTTCGAGAAAATGATACTAATGAAAGGATGCATAAATTAATTGACCAAGCGAAGGTAGTTGCCATTAAAATTTGTTTAAATCTCTTTAAATTTAAAATTCTATCTTTAGAGCCATGAGTCAGAGGAAGATTTCACCATTAAAGCAAATTCAGATATAGCTCAGTTATGTGCGGAGTGTATTATGTTCTGGCGCCGAATTTTAATCGCATCTACCCAACCTTCTGTACACACATTATTGGCTAAAAAACATCACATCCTTAGAGTTCGCAGATTTTCAGAGGGATTTTTTGTTATGGAAAATCCCAGACATACAGCTGCCGGTTGTTACGATAGTAACTATCAAAACTATATAGCAATAGCAGATATGGCCCGACGTAGTCGTTATATGCAATCCCTGCCACCCTTGCCAGTACATTGTACACCTATAGATGGTGATACAAGCTCAATGCCGCTTATATTTGAAGATCGTTATATAGAGCCTAGTAAATTTACTTGCAAACGTACCGGTTCTGATTCAAATTTAAATCGTCTAGATGTACCTTTGAATGGTAAAGCGAAAAGTGCTCCAGACAGACCTATTTCTAGTGCGAGAACAGTAAATAGCAAAGAATGTTCTTGTGGTGTCATATGCGAATATCCTTTTAAGACCGATAGTTTACCTGGAGTTTTGACACCTCACTTTGCTTTGGGAGGCGAAATTTTAGAAGCCAGTTTGACTATAACCCCCTCAGCGGCCAGCAAAGCATCTAATACTACTATGAGCCATAAATATATATCACGTCATTCAGTTAATGGTCTTTTAGATGAAATTGAAACAGATGTTGGTAACTTAAACGGTTTTTGTGAGACTGGCATCGCTGGCACTTTACCAGCCAGGCATAGTAAGTCCTTAGATCAACTTGACGGAACAGTGCATAGTACACCTTCTTTGCGTACACGAAACAATTCAGCTTATTCTGCTAAATTGTCGGAAAGAGAATTAAGGCAGTATTCATTTTGTAATGATGTTTCGAATACCTCTATTTCTACAGATTTTGGTCTAAAAGAAAATCTTAAAGTCCAACAGCAGGCTGAAGATTTAATCCGCAATATTACGGAGTTTAGACAAAAATACAAAACTGTTGAGGAAAACTCCAAAGAAGGGAAATTGAAAGAAGGCGAGAATTTAACAAATGATCAACATTTAAGGATTTATGGACCTACAAATGCTGCTACGTTAGGCAGGCAACCAACAGATCATGGAATGCCAGCTAGTAAATATGATTATCTGCATGAGATAAAACTATTAAATCCACCCAAGAAATTAATGGAACGACAACGTACTTATTATAATTCCTTGCCGAAAAGCATTACTAATGGAGAAATTGTGCCAAATACTGCGTTAGCACCCATTAAGACACTGACACAAAATAGTTCAACTAATCAGCCGATAATATGGCCCCAACAAATTATTTTATCCCGAAGTAACTCTTCTCAAGCCTTAAGGCCTTATGCCAACAGACAACTAGAAACGAATACAACCTCTACCATACCCAGATCAGTAGAAATTGCGAGAGTTAGAGTATCTGATCTCAAGGAAATGCTAAAGAATGGACGATTGCAAAAAGAGTCTAGCAGTTCAGAAAGTGATATTCCCTCCAAGGTGAAGAAGTCAAAGGCAGAACAAAAAATATTATCTTCCGCCAGTGTGCCCTTTAAATTGGATTCCACTTCAGGTGATCAAACTACCAGTGGTTTCAGTGAGTCCTTGCCAAATTTGACACCTTCCCAACAATTCACTACCGAGGGAGTATTAAGTGATTCTACATCCTCGTTAAGTGAAGAAAGCGGATGGGTGTCTAGCAGGCGCAGCTCTGTCATACCCTCTAGTCCAGAAACTATTTTAAAGCAAACTCAAACCAAACAAACAAGTGAATTGGAAACACGACTTAATGGTGAACAGTTGCGCTTAAAATTACAAAAACTCTTAGAACAACAAAATAAATCGAAAAAGCATAAAGAAAATCGTTCGAACATTAAAACATTAGTAACCACAAACGACGCAGGTGTCAATAAGAAAGTCACCACAGTTACAGTCAAAGTAAAAACGGAGCGATTAAAATCACAACTTAGAAGAAATCTAAGAAATATACCCTGCAGTGAATCGACTGAATTGGAGGATTCCGACATGTCTTTGGTACAGACCCAAAGAAGAGGACGACATCGACGTAACGAAAAATCAAAGTCTGACTTTGATTTAACCAGCATTAAGGAGATGCCTGCATCCATAACAAATGTAAGAGTACCTCCACCACAACAATTTCAAGATGATCTTTTGCCGCCCGATGAATTCAGAGATCCACCTGTAACAAATGAAAATCAAATGAAAAAGACTTTACAACCAAAAATTAAACACACCAACATAATAAATAAAACAATTCCTGTAACATTTTGCGCAGAGCCATATTTGGATAAAATACAACCTTCATTGCCTTCTACTGATGTGCCGCCAGCGCCACCGCCTCCCCTAAAAGAGATACCACAACACTCCCTTAATCTTAGGCCTTCTATTGTGGCAATTGATAATCCAGTGTATCACATCTATGAATCTATGAAACCAATAACTGCTGCCAAAAAGAGTATTTTTACCAACAAACCAGTAGCCAGATCTCACAGCATTATCGAAATGAAAAGACCTCGAGATTTTGGCCATGCTGTTGTAAAAACTTCCATTGTAACTAACACAAGATCAACACGTTCGACGCCTAATGGTTGTAGTAAAATCTCACAGCATCACTCACAATGTCGAGCAGCATCTCTAGATAATACTGAAGATGAAAACAAAGAAAATTCCAATATGACCACTATCTGTAGTACAGCTTGCTCTAATATTAATAGCAATTCGCAAACTGCTATGACACGTTCTAGCAGTACAAAGTCGCACAAAACGAAAAGCAAAATTGCCGAATGTAATATATCCCTCATGGAATTTGAAAAATATCGTGAAGAATTTCGCAAGCAATTGAAATATAGTGGTAGCATTTATTCAGACTTTACCCGTCTTTCATCGGAATTGCCCTATTTTTACATAAGTGATGAATACAGGGCTTTCTCTCCGAATGGCATGCATTTAATTATATGTGTTCATGGTTTAGATGGCAATTCGGCAGATTTGCGTTTAGTTCGCACCTTTTTGGAATTGGGATTGCCCGGTGCAAATTTAGAGTTTTTAATGTCGGAACGTAATCAGGGTGATACATTTTCCGATTTCGATACAATGACTGATCGGTAAGATTTTATATTTCATACGTTTAATATTGTTTTTTCTTTATAGTTTTTAATATTTTTCCATTTTTTTTAAGACTTGTTGCTGAAATTCTATACCATATCGAAAATTGTGGACTTAATCCCACACGCATTTCATTTGTAGCACATTCTTTGGGAACAATTATTGTACGCAGCGCCTTGGCACGACCACAAATGCGATCACTATTGCCACGCCTGCATACATTTCTTTCATTATCGGGACCGCATTTGGGTACATTATACAACACAAGCGGACTTGTTAATATGGGTAAGCAAAAACAAAAAAACAAAAAAAAATTTAATTTAACTACGATGTGACACACTGAGATCGGTTGATCAATTCCTGAACTAGACACTTAATTTTTGTTTAAAGTGAAACTGAAAATAAATGACTTGCCTCACAAAATCCTTACTTTAACTATTCCTAACTTATAATAACGGGCCTTAGCGATTTAAATTTTACATTTACCGCATTTGGCCACAATCGAGAATAAACGGAGTCTTGCGTGTGATACGCAAGCTTGCTTAGAGTTTTGAGGAACGATTCCAGTATTTTTTTTCTTTTTTTTTTTAGCGATACATAACTGTTGATTTGAGAGCAATAGCTTATTGAGATTTAAATAACAACTGACCTTTTAGACAGACGTTCGGGACTTTTTTGATTGTAAATACCAACACGGATATTTTTATTTTACTCAGCTGCGACACATTATAAATTTTCTATTTCTTACTCTGTGGTTCTGGCTAAAGTTTATACTACGGTCTCTTCCTTACTAAACAAGATTTAAGTTCACCCGTCCTCACAACACAACCACTGAGTTACTCCAGCCAGAGATGAATTACTCATTTTTTTAGAAAACTAAGCCATCCAGCCAACTTAACGTTATGGCCCCGGCAAAAATTTATGAACTCCTTTTTCTTGTTTTAATCATCTAAGCGTACGGACTATTTTATTCAACTTAGCCACAGCTGCCATAAACTGTTGTTATGTTTTCCCTACAGTAACAGATAGAGTCCTTTCTCTTGTTATAAGGAATCTTTTTCTCCTACTCTACTCTAATATGGAAATGACGCTCCTTCATCAACTTATTTTACATGCCTTTACTTAGCAATTTTCTTTTCTAATTTATACTCCGGGAGGTTTTTACTGCTGTTTATAATTTAAATTGCCACAGAGGATTCTAATCTTGTATTAGCTACTTTTCGTATTATTCTACACACGACAACAACAGAGGTAGAGGTTGCCAGTAGTGTGATTCACTACTATTTTTAACGATTATCGGTTAGCTAAATTGACTTAACAACAAAATTGTCGATTTTGCTTTTCAGTAACAATTTGAACGATTTTCGCTGTTGCTTAAAACCACCGGATATAATAAACAAGTTGCTCATTGTTAAGAAAGCGACTTTAATATCTGCGTTGTTAAATCTGTTGACAAATTAAACTATAGACAAGATTTGTTTATGTACATTCACACAAATATACATATGTATAAGCATAAATGCAGAACATATACATACACAAAATAAAAACATAGGCCCATATTCATAGTTAAAATAAAGTATACTTTAAGGGAACTAAAGTCGGTTGGCACCCAGTGGAAGGCGTCTAAACTTAAAGTATACTTTACTCTTGACTATGAAAGCCAAAAAGATAATAAGAGCTTTTTATTTTAGAGTATACTTTAGCAAGAGTAGACTTTTTTCTATAACTATGAATTTGGGCCATAGTTTTTTTCATTTTAATAAATTAAACATACTTGTTTAACTTAGCAGATACAGGCACATTTAAAATGTATTTAAAAAATCAATTACTTGTAAAAAAAAATTTGTGCACAAACGTATGTTTTGACCGAACTTAAGAATAGGTAATCGCAACTTTACAACTAAAGCTATTTTTATATTTTTGTTATTGTTATACTCAATGCATGCATATTAGAAAATACGTATTCATGTGTGTAAATCGATATCTAAAAGATATACACATGTATGTGTCTTGCTTGAATTCATATGTTTTTACTCTTCTTTCTTGTGTTTTTCTTTTAATTGTTGACGGAGATGCCACTCAATTTCAACTTATCTATATTATCGTTAAGCTGAGGTTAGTGAATCACTTAAACATTACTGCAAACAACAGTAATTGTCGACAAATATAACTATTGTCGTATTGTTTAAAGTTAGTGAATTGGAATACAAGTTTCTTTACCTTTCAGGCTCTTATTTTTACAAAAGTTTGAAAAATTAGAAAAACCGTTAAAGAACTTATAACGAGCAAAGAAGATACAACTCTAAAACTACGCTTTTTATAACCTTTACCACAAAAAGTGAAAAAAGGGTATATCTTAGTTTGAAATTCTTATACATAGCGAAGTCGATTGAGCGATGTCCGTCTGTCCATCCGTATCAGTGTTGAAATCAAATTTGCTAGAGAAAATTTAAATACGCCAATCGATCAGACACAGCTTCGAAAGAGTTGCTACTAAAAATCAGCACGATCAGTCCATGTCCTTCAAGGCAACGGGCAAAACACCACCCCTTTCTCTACTTTTTCATATCATTTGGAACAATGCAGCAACTCCAATCAAAAGAAAAAAAAAACAAATATATGCGGCGATAGAGAATTAAAAAGAACAAAAAACATCAAGTAAAAAAATTGGCCCTTGCCTATATTTTTTTAGTTATGGGCCTCTGAACTATTTTATAGAAAAGTACGATTGTGCACCAATTTTTAAAAAATATCAATATGGGTATCATTTAAAAGCTTAAAGGAGATCTTAAGAAAATGCTATAATTTTTAAAAAATGGTTAACCCATTAAGACCCGATGACATTTTTATGAAAAATTATATACATATGTATATATATGTTGTACTTAATTTTTTTTAATTCTCTGCCACACCAATATTTGCTTCTTTGGTTGGAGTTACATCACTAAACTAGATATACATATCGCTCCTTTATTGCAACATAGTCATACGAGTATCTCAAAAAAACTTGAACTTGGCAAAATGCGATTTAAGTTTTCAAGCAATAAGTCCTATAATCTAATTGCCGCAATTGCAATTGCTTTAACTTCGGTTCAGCTTGGGATATAAAACTAATTTTTTTTTCAACATGTACAGAAGGTCTAAAAGAGCAGTTTTGCTTAAGTAACTAAAAATTTTTAATTTTTTGAGATATGACTGTGTTGCAATAAAGGAGCGATATGTACATACAGTATTGTTCGAAACCTAAACAACTTTTCCCCAGTAAATACTCATGGTCGTATATGTTCTCTTTAAATAGGTTAATGAAAAATGTCCCTTTTATTTATTACTACTCGTATACATATAGTATACATACTAATAATAACAACAAAAAATACATTTTATGTCTTTGGAAGAAATTATAAAACAAAAACAAAATTAACTTAAAAATTCGCTGTTCGAAACCTAAGCAACTTTTACATTGTTGCATTTGTTGCGAAATATTAACTAAAACAACAACAAAAATTTTTAACAAAAATTTTAGTCCCGTTATGATTGCTATTGAAAAAAATAATTTTGGTTGATTTTATGCATTTAAGTAGTACCAATTCTTTAGAAGTGCAACCATGACGCGAACACGTTATGGATCAGCTTTTAAGCTAAAGATTATTGAACTTTTTAATAACGGTAAATCCCAAATTGCTATAGCAAACCAATTGAATATTAATAAATCAATAGTTTCCCGACTTATAAAAAAGTAAAAAAGCTACTGGGAAAGTAGAGGAAGCCAATAGCGGTGGGCGACCTCGAAAAACCTCTAAGCGAACAGATCAGAAAATTTTCCGTCTAGTTAAAAAAATTTATTTCGTCGAAAGACATAGTGAATGAGCTTGGACTTCAGATTAGTTCTTCCACAGTAAGAAAACGTTTATTGGAACAAAACTTAGGAGCTTCATGCCATCTAAGAAGCCTATGCTAACTAAGAAGCATTTAAAAAAGAGGTTTGTTTGATTGATTGCAACGTAGTCTCTAATTTTCTCAGCTTTTTGGTTGTTTTAGGTTGGATTTTGCTAGAGCACATATGGATTGGATTATATCCAAATGGAGAACTGTTTTGTTTAGTGATGAATCTAAATTTAACTTACTAAATTCAGATGGAGTTTGACACGTGAGAAGACCAAAAGGAAAGCGCCTACATCCTCGGCACTCAGAAGCCACAATAAAGCATGGGGGTGGAAATGTGATGGTTTGGACTTGTTTTTCGGCCAGTGGTGTTGGTTCCTTTGTAGAAATTCAAATTTATGTAAATTCAAAAATGGACCGTTTTGTTTACAGAGACATTTTAGCAACTCACATGCCTAACTCTGCTGTGTGGGAAATGCCACTTCGATGGGTGTTTTAACATGACAATGACCCAAAACACTCATCGAAGTTAGTCAAAAATTGGTTATCAGCCAATGGGGTTCAAGTTTTGGATTGGCCACCTTAATCGCCAGACGTGAATCCAATAGAGAACCTCTTTGTAATTTTAAAACGGAGAGTTGGAACTCGACGCTTTAAAAATAAACAGGAGTTGAACTGTCTAAATTCAGAGTGGGAAGCTATACCAAAATCTATTCTCTCGAATCTTATTGAATCTATGCCAAAAAGATGCGCTGAGGTCGTAAGAAACAAAGGATATCATACCAAATATTAAAAGTTGCTTAGGTTTTGAACAGCGAATTTTTGCGTTAATTTTGGTTTAATTTTATTATAACTTCCAAAGAAATAGAATTTAATTTTTGTTATTATTTTTAGATTATAGACACATTGTGTAGTAGTAAATAAAAAAAATATTTTCTACAAATTTATTTCAAGAAAAGATATGAGTCTATTATTACTTGGGAAAAAATTTGCTTAGGTTTCGAACAATACTGTATGTGGTGAAGGGTAAATAAGATTCGGCATAGCCAAATATAGCACTCTTACTTGTTTTCAGTTCTTATGAAGACTCTTTATTTACTTTTCATATAATTAAGATTTTTATGTATAAATTTAAATTAATAGCAATAACATCATATTATCGTTGCAGGCATGTGGTTTATGCAAAAATGGAAAAAGTCGGGGTCTCTACTACAATTATGTATGCGTGACACAACCGACTTACGCAAAAGTTTCCTCTATCGTTTGAGTCAACGCAGTACTTTACATCATTTTAAAAATATACTGCTATGTGGTTCTAGCCAAGACCGTTATGTGCCTGCACATTCAGCCAGACTTGAGCTATGTAAGGCCGCGATACGTGATAATTCAAACTTGGGTATAATATATAGGTGAGTCTATAAAATTTTTTATTTCACCAATAAGTTATTTATATAATTTAATGTATTTTTTTTTTTTTTTGTTAAGGGAAATGATACACAATATAATAGCGCCCATTTTGGCAAGAACTGAATTGACTCTGACACGCTATGATGTTCATCACGCTTTACCCCATACGGCCAATACATTAATAGGACGTGCTGCCCACATTGCTGTCTTGGATTCAGAATTATTTATAGAGAAATTTTTACTTATAGCAGGTCTTAAATATTTTAGTTAGCGTATTTAACTAAAATTTTAATTAATTAAATATTAAACGTGGAAATAGTTCGGAATTGTTTTACAGGGTAAAATTAAAACGACGCCTAAGAATTGCAAGCATTTTCTTTTTTATAAAAATTAAACAAAGTAAATAAGCAAACCTTTTAAAACCAAAGAAAAATTAGTCACAATTCTAGACTTTTTTATATATTTAAATTTACTAACAGAAAAAACAACGTAGTTTATTAAAAGAAAAAAAACTTTTTATTAAAGTTAAAAAAATCAAATTATTTAATTCAAATCATAATACAAACACACTTTAAATACACACCAAAAACTGAAAAAAAAAACACTTTTAAAATCAAAATCATAAAAAAAATTAACTCAGAAGTTGAAATTAAAAATATTGTTGAGATTTAAATAATTGTAGGAAAAAAAGTAAAACGATTTTTGAATAGTTATAGACAGATTTTTAACTGAAAATTTTTAAGAAACAAATATGTGGAATTTATTAAACATTAGATAACTCTTAAAAAAAAGAAAAAAAAAACAAGCTAGACATTTGTCAAATGTATTTAAAACGTTTCATTTTTGTTTCTTTCAGTGTAGTTTTTTTTTTTTTGCATTAAAAGTCGTTTTTCACAGGCCTCTCAATTTAAAGATGTCAATTATTTCTTTCATTTAAAAACTAAAATAAGATAACTTTCTTGCCGATGCACAGTAGGGCCGAAAAAATATTTTAGAAGTAAATTAGCAATTTCCGATTGAGTAAAGTATAAGATATTTTAAAATTTTTATATCAAAGCTGCTAAGATCTCTTAGAAGCGCATCCGTTGATTTTAAAATTAAAACATCTCCGATTCTATACCCACAGGGTACAAACGTAACCCTACTCAGCTCTCTTTCTTGAACCGTAACAGTTAGACAAATTAAATTTTTACACAACCTGTACTGCTATAGTCGCTATAGCAGCATATAATATTAATAAAAGGGAGATTTGAAAGTGACGTGATATTTTAAAAAATATATATTAATTTTTTGAACTGTGATAGGCAGACACGTCAAATTTGCAAATCGTATGTAAAACTATAGTTATGTTCGCTATATCAACAAATACAAATAATAAAACTTGAAATTAAATACTGTTCAAATAGTGACGTGATTTTGCAATTATAGGCCGCAATATAAACACGTTATACGAGGGCTGCTCTATATATTTCTGGCCTAATAGTGAAAATGCGAATATTTATAATCAAAAATGGTTTTATTGTTTTTCAAAGTATTCTCCAGCATAATTTATACACTTTTGCATGCGCTCAAACCAGTTGTCGAAGCACTTTTTCCACTCCGATTGAGACACCTCTAAAACATGGTTTTTGAACACTTCAACAGCTTCTTCTGGCGACGAAAATCGTTGACCACGCATTTTTTCTTGATGTGCGGAAACAAGAAGAAGTCATTAGGTGCCAAGTCAGGGCTGTACGGCGGATGACCCATTAATTCGACGTTTTGGTCAAAAACG
Source organism: Gymnosoma rotundatum (assembly GCA_916610165.2). Taxonomy (NCBI): domain Eukaryota; kingdom Metazoa; phylum Arthropoda; class Insecta; order Diptera; family Tachinidae; genus Gymnosoma; species Gymnosoma rotundatum. Next base: position 48,035,526 of record OU744338.1, read on the forward strand.
CTCTGGTTTGAGCCGATGTGTGAGAGCTCGCAATGTCATGTTGAACAATGATTCGTCTTCTCTTGTTGGTTTTTCGAATTTCTCCGATGACTTCAGTCAAACAAATTGCAATATACCACTCAGAAGTAACCGTCCTACGTTGTTCAAGCAGAACAGTCGCCACATGACCAGTTTTGCCGAAGAAACAGGCGACCATTTGCTTTAAAGTGATTCTTCCACGAACAACTATCGTTGGATTTTGCTCGTTGTTGAAGACCCACACCGTCGATTGTTGTTTCGTTTCGGGCTCATACGCATAGATCCATGATTCGTCACCTGTGACGATTTTATAAACGTCTTTTGAAGCACCGCAAACGTATTTTTGCAACATTTCTTTACACCAATCGACACGAGCCTTTTTTTGAGCGACTTTCAAATTGTGCGAGATCCAACGAGAACAAACCGTTTTTACGGCCAGGTGTTCATGCAGTATCGAATGTATTCTGGTGGAAGAAATGTCTAAGGATGTCTCTATCTCTCGGTATGTCGCATGTCGATCTTGCATTATGAGTTCACGCACGGCATCAAAGTTCTCTGGCACAACAGCCGTTTTTGGACGACCTTCACGGAATTCGTCTTTGAGCGAGCTTCGGCCACGATTAAATTCATTATACCAATTTTTCACAGTGCTATAGGATGGTGCTTCATCGCCATACAAAGATTTAAGTTCATCAATGCACTCTTGTCGTGATAATTCACATCGAAAGTTGTGAAAAATGATGGCACGAAAATGTTCACGAGTTAATTCCATTTTTTTCTATATTAATTTTTTCAAGTCACTGTTAACAACACAAATAATGGTCGTACGTCAAAACGTTTTGAGTACGATTATGCTTAAAAATGACAAACTTTCCAATGGAAATATCAGATTGCACTTGGCAGCACTCAGTGTTGCCAGGCCAGAAATATATATAGCAGCCCTCGTAAGTTTAAGTATTTTTATGTCTGCTCTAAGAACAAAACCAAAATATAAAGGGTGTTCGTATAGTGATGTGCTTTTAATTCAAATGGCTTCAGTTGTTCAACCATAATAGGCAGAGTATGTACAAAAATGTCTGCTATAAAAATAACTGTCAACAATAAGTTTAAAAAGAGCGTTTCCATGGAGGACATGATTATGACGAATATTTCCGTATGTTTTAAGCCGTTATAGGCAGGCACCTTAAATTTTTGACATTAAGTAAAACAAGTAAGAGTTATATTTGGCTATGACAAATCTTATACACCCGTCACAATCTATGTAAATCTAGTTTAATGAAGTAACTCCAAAAAAAAGCAAATATTGGGGTGACAATAAATTAAAAAATAAAAAAATTTGATACTGCATATTTGAATTGATACCCATATTGATATTCTAAAAAATTTGAAAAATTCAGAGCTCCGTAACTCGGAAAATATGGGAGAGCCCCAATTTTTTCACTTGATGTTTTGCCTTATTTTTTAATTTTCTACCACCCTATATATTTGTTTTTTCGATTGGAGTTACTTCATTGTTCCAAATGATATGAAAAAAGTAGATGTAGGCGTGGTGTTTTGCCTGCTGCCTCGAAAGACATGAACCATTCGTGCTGATTTGCAATATCACCTTTTTCAACACTATGACGGACGGACATACGGACAGACGGACATCACTCAATTGACTTCGCTATGTATAAGAACTCAAAATATCAGGCATGTCACAAATTCCGATCGGAATGGTTTGAATTCCGTATTAACAATTCCGATCGATTTTGTTTTACCTTCTTCAGATTCCGATCGATTTTGCTTATTTCTAAAAAATGCTTAATCTTCACCTTTTTATTTAAATGTGGAAGTATTGTGTACACCAAAGTGAATAACAAAGCTAATATAAATAAGGACACTTAATCAAAGTTAATTTAAAAACCGCAAATAACAAAATTTTAAAGAAACTAAATTCCACTTTGAAATTCAAAAGTGGTTTCATTCCGAAAAATTTTTTCGTTTTTCGTTTTCTAAAGAACCAATTTGCGGAATTGAAACCACTTTCGATCGGAATTGAGTTCTGTGACATGCCTGTATATATACTTTTTGGGGTCGAACACTACAAACGGAATGACTAACTTAGTTAAGCTCTTTTTCCATCTTTTGTGGTGAAGGGTATAAGAAGCTAAATCAAAACTAAAAGGGACCATACATTGCATGAAATTTTTCGTGTGTGTGTCAAATTCGCACTTGGAAGATTTACTTATAAAAACTATACTTTTTACAAATCTTCCTTTAACGAAAAATTCATGAATTGGACACCTGCCTCTTTACACATTTTCTAATTATAATTTCTCTTCTTTGCAATACCATCTGGATAAGTTTTTTTTTTTTTAATTTCGCACAAAATTTAAATATTAGTTTCCTTTAAATATAAATCTTAAAAGGAACAGTTGTGTAATTTAAATTAATAATTTTTTTATAATTTTAAATGCTATAAGCAAATCATACCTTATATCACAAATATTATCTGAAAGTAAAATATTATGAATGAAATAAAAGACAACTTTGGGATCTTAAATGGTAATTGTATCTAATAGTAATTGTAAATAGTTTCCTTATAGTCAGATTCAGAGGGGCAGTGTTCGATATAATAAAAACTGCATATAATTATTCTATAATTAAAGAAGCTATTTTTTACTTCCCAAGATACTTTGCAAAAAAAAACTTTACGATCAGCACCAAGCCAAATCAAGTGGCAACGTAGTGATTTCATTCATTTTTGTCGGTAACATAGCTGTCAAAATCCATATACAATAAAAAATCTGTATAATATTTTGTGACCATACCATAATGCTGATCTTAAAGAGTGTTTTTAAGCTGTTGTTGGATAACAGAAAAAAAGCTGAAATGACAAACCGTTTACGCCGCTCCTAAGAGGTCTGAAAAGTTTATTATTGATAACTAAAACTAATTAAAGTTTTATTTTAAGAGAATTGGCGCATTATTAGTAAGTTTTATAGTTAAATTGAGCGCAGGAAATACAAAGTCTTAGAAATACTAATAAATATTTGCCCTGTTTTAGAATTAATTTAATTTAATTAACTTTACAAATTTTTTTTAAAACAAATTCATTGAAATGCAACGATGGGAATTTTAACAAGCAAATACATATATATTTACAAAATGTAAAAGTGCTAGAACACAACTATAATCATTTTTATTATCAAATTAGTCCATAAGCCTGTGTTCGTTTTCAATTATCTTAAGCTATAAAAAAGCAAATATGTATTTATTTATGTATATTTTTTTAAGTAATGGCAACATCTTTCTCATTATATTAAAATATTAAGATTTCTTCAAATAAATCTTACATGTATACGTCCAGTTCTGCTACTTTAGCAATTGAATGATTGTAAAGAAAGAAGGAGGGGGTGGGTTAAACCAAGTATTTATGCAATTAAAAGTCAACAAGTAGTCTTAATTAGAATCAGCTTTAAAACACACACAAACATTAAAATTACTAATAATAATTTGTTTATTCTTAAAGAGAAAATTATTGTCATTATTCAAAAGGAATTTAAACACAATTTGTCAACTCAAAAAAGAAATAATGAAAAATAAAATTATTATTAAAAAATTTTAAAAATAGTTTAATTTTTATAAATATATGTTAGCAAATTGGCAACCAAAACTAATGTATTCTGGGTGACACAATAGCTGTGTTCTCGTACTCTATATTGGTAGCTCATGGAATTTTAAATTCACCAAAAAGCGTTCTCGTATTCGAAAATTGAGTAAATGAGAATAATATGTTTCTTCGTGTACAAAAGCGTACACAGCAAATTGTGTTGGAATTGTAAAACAACCAGATTTTTAAAAGATAAATTAAATTAAAGCAGATTTAAATGAACAAAAAAATAAAACTGTTGATAAAAAAAATACATTAAAAAAAAATCATTGTGCTATAGTATTCTACTTGCATTTATTTTTGTATCAGTAAAAATATAATAATGATGGATTTTTATTAAATGGTCTCTGTCCGTTTGTCATAGATCTCTATTTCTGGAACCCAAAAACTTTTGAAATTATTACAGAAGCTATGTTATTATAGACGCTAAAACAAGAAACACTAAAACTTAAAGGGTATTCCAAAAGTACCGTTAAATTCATAAACTGTTAAATGTGCACAGTGTATGTAAAACTATGTCGTTATAGCAAGAATTACAAAAATAAAACTTTATACTAAAGGGTGTCCCAATTGTGACGTGATTTTTACGTATGCGGCTTACTTAAAAATGCAAAAGGCAGACACTTTGAGTTAAATCATTTTTTATGTCCGCTATAAAAACAGTACCTATAGTTACGTGATTATATTGCAAATTACTTTTCTTAGTTCATTTCTTAATTCACTCTGGTTAATATTTTTTTCTGTGTGAAATAATAGTAACAGTTAGTTATTTCGATAAAAAATTAAAAATAAAAATTTTCAAGTTTATTACTTTGAAAGTACTAAAAAGAAAGATGTATTTCTGATATCTGTATATCAGTATCTCTTTCCCTATGTTAAATCTTGTTGACTCAATGCTCAAACGATGTCAAAGGAAGGACTCTGAACGATTAAAATAATCATTTATGCGCTCGTTTTAGAGTCGAAAATTATTGTTTTGTCGGTAGAAAAAGGTACCCTAGCCACGGCACTTCTGAAGAAGTCCTTTATGACTCGCGTTTTCGACTCATTTTCGATACTGTTTTCAATCGTACTTATATTCAAATGCGATATTTTTTCGGGTCAATTTTTTATCATATTACTAGCCGTATGCGAGTCTTCTTCGAACCATAATATACGAACATTTCTAATTATATTTTCTTAAAATGAAACATTTTTTATTACACGCCGTCTTGACGAGCCATTGATTTGTTCAAACATTGTACAACTTAATGTGCGCACATTAAAATGGCTTGTGTAGACCATCGTTGTCGATGTCATGTCGTGTTCAACCAGCGAGAAAACGAAGAATTAACATCGCCAAGTTTTCTCCACGCAGACAAACATGAACAACTGTTTGTAACCTATTCTGCTGACGTTTTGTGCGAACCAATCAATTGCTCGTCAAGACGTAGTGTTACACTCGTTAGCATGTTATTCCTTATTTTTTCAAAATTTAAATTTAAAAAAAAATAAATTTAAAGTAAAAAATTAATTTTACATTTGTGTCTCTATTTTCTTTACGAAGTGACATAAGCATTTTTACGAAAATTAAAAAATAAAATATGTATTTGAATCATTTTTTCATCGTTAGGCTGCGTTAAATATGTCTCCAAAATAATTCTAAAAACAGTCGAATTTCAAGCATTTGCTTTTTGTACTTTTTGTTTTTTTTAGAAAGTCGCTCTCTATGCGTTTGTCGGAGTTATATTCGAGTCTCTTTCTAAACGCACAACTGATGAATCAGTTTCAAGTCATCTTGGGTAGTCTTAAAAGACTCACTTTGGTGATTTTTGTAAAAACAATCTTCCAAATGCTAACTGGGATATTTCACATACATACCAAAACTTCTTCAAGATTATAAATAATTTAGAAAAATTATAATATAATAAAAATAAGAAGAATTTTTTTTAATGTCAGCCAATAAATTGATACGCTATCCAAGATAAAGTTCCTAAATTTAAAATTTACAATATATAATTCAATAAGCCACCTTATTATTTTTCCCACAACGGTACGTATGTAGGTACCATTTTCTGAATCTGAAGATGTGATTGAACGTTATAGTATTCTTACATTTCCTTTTAAATTCAAACAAACGTAATATATTTTTTAAGCAACGCTTTCTTTGAGAAAATACTATATAATAGTAATATTTTTATATATTCCTGTAAATAAATTAAGGCACTTTTAAACTCAAAAATAACGTATATTTGGACGCTTAAAAAGAGACAAATCTGGGATATTAATATTTAAACTGCCTTATCGATAAGACAGCTGTTTTTCTACATTTAAAAGAATAAGGAAATCAAAACAAAAAACGTAAAAGATTTTATTAGGAACAAGTGTGAGATTGAATCGATATTTTACGCTAGAAAAATAAAATTTACAAATAATTTTTTACATTAAATAAATTTCGTAAAAAGCGTTAATTTAAAACCGACTAAAGGACTTTTGGCAAAGTTATTGCATCTATTAACATTTAAGTACTCCTGAAAGAATAATGTCTAGTGCACGGGTGCCACAGTTGCGTATGGATCAGCAAGATCTTAAATGCAGGCAGGGATGCGGTTATTATGGTAACTGGCAATTTGATGGCCTCTGCTCGAAATGCTTTCGTGAACGCAATGACCAAAGAAAGAAACGTATGTAACAAATTATAACTTGTACAAAAATGTGTGAGATAACAGAAGCGAAGATAATAAATAATTTTTATCAACTTTTTTCAGTGGCTCAAGACACACCCATAGATAATGGCTCAACTTTAACCAACAAACTCCGTCAACAAGAAAAACAATTAACATTTAATCACAAACCAAGTGAAAGAACAGCTGCAAATGATAGCAACACTCTGAGCAAGAAAAAATCTCTTGTACCAGCAGTATTTCAAAAGACCCTGCAAAGTCAGGCTTTAAAAAAACAACCAAGGCAACGACAAGAAGGTACATGGCATTTTTTATTTAGATATAATTCCATTTAAGCAAAACAGAAAACAAAAGTAAAATATTTCAATTTTGCTTACTGAGCAAAACTAATTAAAAAAATATTTAATACTGTGTAAAGTTACGATCCGATTAGACAAATATTTGACAAAAAAGACGTAACCACTATATTATGGAAAAATATTTTTATCCTTCTCAAATGCTAATTAGGAAATATAAAATTCTACTCAATATAAAAGGTAAGATACAAATAACATTTATTTTATTATAAATCTTCATTCATAATGATACGTGTCAAAAAATATTGAATAAACATTTGTAAAAATGAGTGGTTTTGGTCAAATATTTGACTAATCTGATCACGCCTTAAGACCAATATAAGCAATAAATTACCTTTGTATTTGTGAATAATAAGGTAGCAGTCCAGTACAATGTATCTTCAAGGAGCAATAATAATGTTAATTTAATTGGTAGAAAAAATCGCTTACCCATGTAAGTTGGCACCGTCTGTGCGTCTGTGGCTCGTGTGTTTTTTTTTTGCGAAATATTTTCCATACTATTAAAAGAAAGTTTATACTAATTATTCTAGAACTAGTTTGAAAATTAGATTTCATAGATTTGTTGTGAAAATCATTTTGAAAGTTTGATATACTATGCGGGTTTCCAATTTTTATTTGATGAAAAGTTTAATATGCCTAAAAGCAGATCGCCGAGAACGAATTTTAACTGGGGGTCTAATGACAGTGTGGGACATCGTGTGTACTGTCGAGTAAACTAATTATCACATACGATATGTATCGAAGCGTAATTTTTAGGAAGGTGTTATATCTGGTTAATTAAAAAAACAAAACCATATTTAAAAATATTATTAATAATTAATATTAATAATATTATTTCTCGATTTCAATGACTATGTAGCGAAATATATGTCTTTAATTGCCTTAAAAGATGGTGCATCACTTTATTTAGATTTCACAAATAATTATATTCTAAATAAATTTTTAAATAAATAATAATTTTCTAAATTTTATTTAACAGTTTAGATTTTCTAAAAAGAAATCAGATTTCACAAAAGAAAATTTCAAAATAACATAAAAAATATTACAAAACAACTCAAACAACTGAAAATACTCAAGATTTCACCAAAAAATCAAAATTCCTTAAAAATCCATTAATTCAAAGTATTATTAATTTTTGCTATGTATTTGCATTCAAAATAATTTTAAATGAAATTTTTTTGAATAATTGTGCAAATCAAATTAAAAGTGTCTAGGATTATATCTCAAACCACTTGTTAAAGACTAAATAATTTCATGACATATCATGACTTAAAAAACTGAAAAAGTTTACGTTAAACCATGGCGACTAAAATAAATGAGTCCAATTAATTTTTACATAAACAAATGGAATTTAAGTCAACTCCAGAACCAGAAAAAAGCAATAACACATCAACTTTTGATCAAATTTACACAAGCTGCGTGTGACATAATTTGCTTTGCCACATAGAAAAAAAAGTATTAAAGGGTATTCCTATAGTGTGTTGATTTTAGCATATATTGTCTTATCTTTGGAACACTAATAGACACACACTTAAAGCTTCCACAGAGAGCTTGTAACTATGACTTTTACAGCAAAAAGGATTCTAAAAGACTTATGTTTAGTGTATTGTATTTGATTTTTGAACCATAATAAACAGACACTTAAAGTTCCACAGACTGTTTATGAATATCTAAAAAAATTATTAAATTTAAAGTGTGCCCTTTTCATACTCAGGTTCTGGATAATATAGCTGTTTTTTTTTTTTTTTTTTTTTTTTTTTTTTTTTTTTTGAAAAGTAATGTTTTCTATTAAAGTCTCTTTGTTTTTTACTACAGTTTTTGCGAATTGTGTCTTCGTTATTCAAGGTATATTTCTAAATTCTTGTCTTAATTATTATGTTATTAAGAGTTTGACTTTATGATAATTATGATACGAACGAAGTAGATATATCTAAATATTACTTTTAAAAGGTAATATGTTCACAAACCTGATTTTTTTTTTAATTTTAAAGTGCAAATAGTAGTCATTTAAAGATTTAAATTTACAATTAACGAATAATATTACAGATTTACACAACAAAGAGTATGTTCTCGATCCAACAGAAAGCCAATTTATTATACAACTGCGCCAGCTACGTATTCCAGATGATGGCAAACGCAAACTTAAAATCGAAATTCAACGTTTAGATAGCAGCATACGTTCTTACATCAGCAGTTGCAGTGCAAAAAATATTGATGAACTGTCGGAATTGGTGCAAAATACATATACGAAAATTGCCGATATTGTGCATCACGATCAGAGATTTCAAATAGCCACAAATGAAGATCGGGAAAGTGCCATTGATTTTTTTGAAAAAGTTGTAATGACCAAAAATCATAAGTAAGCTTGAACTACTTTAAGCACATCTGAAAAAATATATTAAAATAAGAAACTTTTTTAGATTCTTGTTCAGTCCTTATTTTACATCAGATGAAGAAAATGATGCTAAAATTCAAAAACGTATCAAACAATTGGGCTGGATTACTGCCAAGCATTTGGCATGTAGTATAGATGAAGTAAATACAGATTCGCGTGAACTTGTCTACAATGCCATAACCGGTAATAAAGAAATCTTGAAATTTAAAAACATAGAATAATAAAATTTTTTTAATAGAACTCGTTGGCATTGATTCATTTTATTCACCCCAAGAAAAATTGGAATGTACTGTACGCTGTTGTCGTCATATCTTTGAATTGCTTAAACATTCTGTGGGTGGTCCAGCCAGTGCCGACGAATTCCTGCCTGCTCTTATATTTGTAGTGCTTAAAGCAAATCCGGTGCGTTTGCATAGTAATATAAATTTTGTAACACGTTTCACAAATGCTTCGCGTTTGATGAGCGGTGAAAGTGGCTATTATTTCACAAATTTGGTAAGAACTTATTTACTTGAATTGTGAAATTAACCTTTTTTTTCGAATAATACTTTTTTTCATTAAGTGTTGTGCTATTTCATTTATTGAAAATCTCACTGCTCAAAGTTTAAATATGGATGGGGAAGAATTTGATTTATTAATGTCGGGCTCAAAACACTACAGCACTCCCTGGGAAAGTGCATTAATAGCTTGCGAAAGTTTACATTTCATTTCCGAAAATATGAAACGTATAGAAATGCTTAAGGCTCGTAATAATAATGTAACCAGTGGCATTCAACAGTTTGCATTAGACCTAAAGGAATTTGAGGTAAGAGCTTTTTTATTTATTTATTTATTTTACTTTAAAAAATTTAGGGACGATATCGGTTATATGTTTTACTATAAAAGTTAATTTCTAAGGATTATACCGATTTCAAGTTTTATATATTAGAAAATATCTTTTTATACCCTTCACCACAGGTGGAAAAGGGTATATCTAAATTTGTCAGTCCGTTTGTAATTTCTACAATATCCATTTCCGATCCCATAAAGTAATAATAATAATAATATTTTGAGTTCTTATGCATAGCGAAGTTAATTGAGCGATGCCCAATCGATCAGACATAGTTTCGAACATTTTTTATTGAAAATCAGCCAGATCACGCCTGCCTACAATTTTTCCATTTCTTTTTTCAACGTTCATTTTTATTTTAGAAAAAAGCTTTTTTTAATAGAAAAACTTTATGGTACGAAAGAATTTCTTATGCCGATTTTTATTTAAACTATTCGATGGGAAACCTGCAGTGTGGTACATGTGGTTATACATATAAGGTGAAAGGGGTACATAAAGATTCGGCATGGCCGAATATAGCTTTCTTACTTGCTTTTAATTTAAGCAAAAAAGAAAATAAACACTGAAAATAACTGCTATTCTCCAAGCAAAACCTAAATTTTTAATTTAAACTCAAACAAAAACAAATTAATGTCGGCGATTATTTGTTTAAAATTTGCAAAATAGTTATTCGCAGCTCCTGACAATAATATAAAATTTATAAATTAAATTCGATATAGATCGAAATTCACATTTTGCTAGTTAGCGTCGACAGAATATCGTCCCTTTTTGGGTATTAAAAATCCGGATGTATATATTATGCATTTATATAAATGTATATTTATATACATTTTTAAATTGCTTTTCTAAACTGGTATTTATTGTACTTATTTTTATTTCACGTGAATTTTTCTTCTTCTAATTAGAAAAATCGCCACTAATTTTACTCTTTAATTTCCAATTCCAAGGCAAATGTCCACCACCCTACTTTTTCTCGACTTTTGTATACCCAAGACCGACGCTATCTTGGTGCATATTATTTAGCTTAAGAACAAACTATTTAGATTGAAAACATATCCATGGGTATTTCCACAGAAATTTCAACCGTAAAATTTACCAAATGTAAAAAAATTTTATTGTATTTATTTATAACATATTTTGAAATATTCAAATGCAAATTTAAACAAGCGCATGAGTTCCGTTTTGTTTAATGTTGCTACTAAGAGACATTATACATTGGAATTTGCTCTTTTTAAAAGGAACGATGTGATTGTCAATTACGGTAAATTTGTTTTTTGACAGCTTATATACTAGAAAATTTTGCCGCATAAATGGTGAATTAATTTTTTATTTGCGAATAGCTTACTCACAAAAACAATTCCAAATTAACTACACAATTTGCAAATGAGGTGTAAAATGCTGCTATGCTTTTTTCTGTTTAAGTGTTTTTGGCTATTAAGCCTTATAAAAATTTTAAAAGCTTAAATTTTGAGAGAAAAAATTTAGTTTTTACAAGAAAAAAATTGTGCATAAATAATTTTTGAATATTAAAAAATTCAGCGAAAACAATTTGGGACGGTGTAATTATAAAATACTCAAATATTTTCTCTCCATGTTTTACTGTTTAAATATAAAATTGCCGTATAAACAGTGAGTTAAATAATAAAAAATAAAAGAAAACAAAACTTAAGTACTATATAATATTTTACATGAAATTGGCATCGGCTCTCAGGTTAGGTTGCACAGGTTGCCTTCGTGAGAAAACCGACCCACATGGGTCCTTAATGCCTCCGTTGTGATGCCTAGGAAGGGATGTGCAAAAGATCAATTCAGGTCCCTATGTTACCATCAAGATCCATCCCCAAATTCCCCGAAGACCGGATAAACGAGTTTATGACTTCTACAGTAATGATGGTGTGAAAGATTTAGTGTCCTAGCATGTGTACCAATAACGCAGTGCCCTGTCAGCACAGCCGCAGATCTCCTACTCTTTACAGATCTCCTACTCTTGCCGGAAAGCAATCAAAATACTGCCCGCGTTGGAAAGAGTATCAGTAACTATGCCAGATATATTCTTTCGTGCACGTGCAGTTAAAAGGGTTTTAGCGGATCTCAATATTAACAAGTCCCCTGGTCCGGATGCAATTCCAGCACTGGTCTTGAAGCAGTGCTCTTCGACGTTAGTGCGTCCATTAATAAAACTTTTCAACATTTTGTACAATGTTGGTGAGTTCCCATCATGTTGGAAGATTGCTAATGTAACACCAATCCCCAAAAAGGGAGAGGCTAGCAACCCTGAAAATTACCGCCCAATCGCAATTTGCTCTACACTCTCTAAGAGTATGCTTAATTTTAATCTTGTAAAATATCTGGAGTCCAACAGCTTACTTAGTGACCGGCAGTACGGCTTCCCTAGAGGACGCTCTACGGGTGACTTACTGGCCTTCCTTTCGGAAAAGTGGTGTCAATCCATTCACCATTTCGGCAAAAATAAAGTGGTGGCTTTAGATATTTTCAAGGCGTTTGATAGAGTGTGGCATGGTGCACTCATATCAAAACTTATTGCTTTTGGTGTCGGTAATAGTTTCTCTCGAGTTATATCGAGCTTTCTCTGGGATCGCACTATACGAGTTGTTATAGATGGGATCTCATCAAACAAGTTCAAGATAAATTCAGGGGTACCGCAAGGTTCCGTTCTTTCCCCTACCCTATTTCTTTTTTTTTCTCAATGACCTTCTACGTCAGACCTGCAACTTTATCTATTCTTTCGCAGATGACAGTAGCATATGCCATTCATTTTCTTTTCACAATAGACCAAGCCTTCGGGAAATCGGGGCTATGCGAAGGCACACGGACGTTACCCTTAATAGCGACCTTTTGGTAGTCTCTGAATCGGGCCGAATAGGGTTCAATTTAACCCTCATAAAACCCAGTGCTGTGTACTTTCGCATAGGCGTACGGCTGAATATGCTGCCTCATATGCAATTATGGGTGATATACATATAAAGGAATCAAAAGCTCTCGATGTTGTTGGCATGAAAATTCAATGTGATGTTCGTTGGAACCAGCATATTTTTCATGTCGCAAAAGAAGCATTCAAGTGCTTAGGTTTTTTGAAACGGTGTAGGAAATACTTCACTCCATCTGATCTCCTTACTATCTATGTCACCTTTATCAGACCAAAAATCGAATACAACTCTATGTATGGGTCGGTGCTTCAAAGTCTATTTTAAAGTTACTCGACCGCGTAAAGGAGAGAGCGATGAACATCATCCGTGACAGTTGTGTATCCAGCTCTATATACTCACTGGAGCATCGACGCAATGTGGGGTGTGTTTCGCTTTTTTATCGTTACTACAACGTAAAGACTACAAGTTCCGGCTTTCGAGCGTTCTCGCTAAGCCCACTCTTAGTACTCCACCTACTGACACAGCTCAGCGCCGATTGCAGACATTGTGATAGCGTGTCAGAATACTTTCCTGGCACTGCAACCGTAACGTCATCCGCATATGCCACAGTCCTGAGCCTCTTGGAGTCCATTTATGTCAGCAATGTGTTGACTGCGAGGTTCCGGAGAAGAGGTGATAATACCCCCTCCCCCCCCCCCCCCCCTTGGGTGTACCCCGCTTAGCAACCCTTTATATGGTAGCTTGCTCCATACTGGAAGTAATGACCCTATTGGTCCGAAGATTCCATATAAAGCTGATTATCTCTTCAGGGCCATCGTAATGGCCTCCGTTTTCACAATGTTGAAGGCCCTTTCTATATCTAAAAATGCCACCAATGCACATTCCTTTTGCTCTAGGGATTTTTCTATAAACCCTACAAGCGTGTCTAGGGCCGTCTCAACGGATCTGAGAGGTCCGAATTTATTGATGTCCTCAGATGGAGGTCAATTATCCGTTCCAATGTTTTCAAGAGAAAGGGGGATAGAAAAATAGGTCTAAAGTCTTCCCTTCCTTAAGAATTAAAACCACGGAGCAAAAAGTCCACGGTTCCGGGATATACGACCATGCAAGGCATGCTGTGTATAACCAAATAAACCCTGGTGTAACAATGTCCGCATTGTGCTGAAGATCAGCCGGTAAAATTCTATCGGGACCCGCTGATCGATGTCATCGGCTCTTAATGGGTTTGGCATTTTTTAAAAATTTTAGTATTTCCTTAAAGATTTCTTCAAAAGCTTTTAAATGATACCCATATTGATATCTTAAAAAAAATGTTGCACAATCGTACTTTTCTCCAAGTTCGGAGGCACATATCTCGAAAAATATGGGCAAGTTCCAATTTTTATCACTTGATGCTATTTTATCGCTCCATTTTTTTTAATTGGAATTTTTTCATTTTTCCAAATGATATGGAAAAATTTGAGACGGCGTGTTTTGCCTGCTGCCTCTAAGCACACGGACCGATTTTGCTGATTTTCAGTAGCAACTCTTTCGAAACTATGTCTGATCGATTGGAAAATTTAAATTTTCTTTAGCTGACCTAGTGTCCTTGCAAACTTGATTTCAACACTAACACGGACGGACAGGGGGATATCGCTCAACCGACTTTGCTATACATAAGAACTCAGAATATATGCCACTTTCAAAATTAAAGGCTCATATCGTGGTCTCATATAAAAAGGCCCTTATTCGCATAATTGTGATTTTACAAGAGAAACTGTAAACTGAGAAACTGTTATAAACTGTATTTATAACAATGTAATATTTGAAATGTAAATGCTTGTTACGAGGATTATCTTCGTGAAATGTATTGGAATTACGAAAAAACTCATTTTCAGAAAAATTCGAGTTTGGGCCTTTCTACAAGAGAATTGGATTAGGAAATGGATGTTTTAGAAATTACAAACCGAGTGACAAACCTAGATATATCTTTTTTCACCTGTGGTAAAGGGTATAAAAATAGCTTGCATTTTCGAAAATAGTTAAGAGAAAAAGATCTTCACAAACTGTCATCATTAACATCTTTAATTGCCGTCTTTGCATTAATTCGTAAGTTTTAATCATACATTGTGATAAAAGTGTATCTGGCAATGCCACTAATCAAGAGCATTCATTAAATGCAACTAGAAGGTATTTTTAGTAACGTTTGTGAATAAAGTGGGGATTGCAGCTTCTATGCCTATCATATATATCTATTTCATTTCCACCTATAGTAAAGAGTATAAAAAGCAGATAATTATCGATAATAGTTCACGAGAAATAATTATTTTATTCTGATAAAATATAAAAAATAAATATCAATGTATATGCCATTTAAATACATATATATAGATATAAACATTTGATATCGATGACAATGGGAACATTCATAAGACGTAACTATTGTGCAGCCATTAGGTGTTTATTTTAGAAAAGCATTGTTGAGTAGTTCTGCTAAAGTAAACAGCTGGGTATTGGCTGCCATTTCTTCAGTTAAGCTCAACAGTTACATACTCTCAAAGTCAGGGGCTTTTATTCTAGTTGTGAAATTTTTAAAGTATTTGATGATTTCAATTCAATGACGTCTACTCTTTTGTTGATTCGTTGGGAGTTCTAGCCGCACCTTAAAAATTTGTCTCTGCGACAGTTAAAACTTTTCAAGTTGAACAAATTTATTTTTTATTTATTTATTGCTTTTTTTATATTAAAACATACAAAATTTTTGTTTTCATTTGTTTAATTGGCATCATGACTTTTGCTTGGTTTTATTTATGAAAAAAAAGAAACTGTGAGATTTAAAAATAAAATCTCAACACAATTATTGATTGAATCCTAATATCTAAAAAAGAAAAAGAACTTAAAAATATTAATTAAAAAGATAGTTAAAACTATACTTTAAAAAACAATTAAATTGATAATAATTATAATAATAATAATAACTAGAAGAATAATAGTGATCAGAATATTTGTTAATGTATGTAGTTGTTAACTTATAAATCGCCTGGTTTAAGAGAAAACGATAATTTTGGTCTTGAGTTGTTTTTTCCTAAAATTACTTTTTGTTCCTCTTTGACGCGTTTTTCTTGTTCTTTGCGCATACGTTGACGTTCTTCGTCCATCAAACGTTGCTCTTCGATAATGGCCAAACGCTCTTCCGCCTAAGAAAGTTAATATTTAGGATTAAAGTCAATTAAATAAAAAAAACTGCATGTAATTTAGTTTACCAATTTGCGTTGGGCTTCTTCAATTTTACGATTATTTTCGGCCAATATCTCTTCAAGTTCTTCTCTCTTTTTCCTTTCCTCTTCCTATAAATTACGGAAAAGAAGTTGATATTAATATTAAAATTTTAATTATTGGGAAGAATATATTTAAGTGAATTTTCTTTTTTTTAACTAAAATACATTTATATTAAAAATTAAAACAAAAAAAATATATATTATTTTTTTAAACTTTTAAGATAAAAATACAACAGTTAAAAAAAGAAAATTAACGCAAGTCATCTATTTTTTTTTTTACTTTTTAAAGGTGGTTTGTTGGTTTTTTGTTAATTTAACTTTTCATGTCCATTGGCAAAATATACAAATCATTTTTTTTTCTTATTTTTTTTTTTTTAATATTAAAGATTATATATTTTTTGCAAATGTTGTGTTTGTTCTTTACATTTTTTGAGTAAAAAGTCCTTTTTTGCAATAAAAAGAAATTTCAACAAAATTTTACTTACAATTAGTTTTATTTAACATCGAGTTTCCAATACTTTTGCTTTTAAAATATGTTGATATATATTACAAGTTACTCTAAATATGTTATACAACAAAACAATAATAAATATCATATTTATTTTGTGTATTTAGCATTTTTTACTTCTCTTATATATTAAATTAAAAGGATGGTTTAATTTTAACAACTTAAGAAATCCGATTAATATGAACTGATCTAAGCGAAATTTTATACGAGATGAATAAATATAGACCGACTTGGCAATAATTATCATAGAAGTCAAAAATCTCTTTCAAGCCATTTCCTACAAAAGCTTCCAGTTTTTCATTGAGTATGCATCTTTGCGGGTGTTTTAAAGGACTTTCTTTCTTGATTGCCGTCTCAAGTACCTCTCGTTTTATGTGTCCGCCTTTGTGTAGTTTCATTTTTTTTTTTTTTTGTTACGTTGTAGTTTACTGTGATTCTGCTTTCCAGCTTATATTGCTTTGCTAAATTATTATTTTTTATTTTAAACTTACTCTCGCAGTTCGTATCTTTCTTTGTCACTAATAGTGAGTATTGTGATAAAAGTAGTCATTGGATGAGATGTCTTGTAAAAATGTAGTACCTTTGTGAATACATGTAAGCGCTTAAAGTAGCAGCATATTTTTTAACAAGAATTCAACCTGTATATATTTGGAGCAGACCTTCCCCAACAGCAAAATAAAATTTAATTAAAAAAATAAATAAAATGTAACTATGTTCTACGCTAGAACAAAAAGCACATCCAAAAACAATTATGGTATTAGTCGGAAAATTAATAATCTTTTATTCTTATGCAAAATATAATAAAAAAAACTTTTAAATTTTCGAGGTAATATTAAAATGACTTAGAATTCTTTAAAAAAATTTTATATTTATAAAAAGTAAAAGGAAACCTAGCTGTTTTTTACTGGACTGTAAATATTACCTTAAAAGGACGACAATAGAAATGTCAATATCTAAGGAAGATGGCTGTAAAGGAGCCAAAGTTGATATTGATGGATTTATAATATTGTAAAACATTAAAAAAAATAACTTAGATTTAAGAAAAGCATATATAAAATAAAACTTTTACGTCATGGCTCAAAATTAACAAATTTGTAACAAATTCACTTTTCTCATAATAAAGACGCAAAACTGGCGTTTAAAGTACCAAGACTGCCTCAATTTCTATCGGGTTATTGGTCCTTAGGACTAAGACTTATTACCCCTATAAATACTATGATAGCCGACGCCGTTTTGGCTTGTCATGGCTTTTAAGCCATTTTATAAACTCAGCCAATGAGAAAACGAGTTGATCAGACAGAAGCAATTAACTTTATAAGAAAACATAAACAATTAAGAAAACAAATAGTATTTGCATAGCCAAAAAATACTAAAACACTAACTAAAACAAGCATTTTTGTTTATGTATCTTAAGGATCAAATTGGAAATTGTTTGCTAGATTTCGCAAAGCAAACAGAAATCTAGTTCAGAAGAATTTTTTAAATAAAAACTTCGTCTGAAATTCAAAAAAGGCAGAGTTGGCAATGCAATTCTGTAAGTATGGAAAAATGCTGTGTGGGTTAAGAGGAAGAAGGAACAGGGAATTTAAAAAAATATATTGAGTTATTCAGTTCAGAAAGCTTGGAGTGTTTTGGTTACTTGTATGTTAGCTCCAAGATTGCTGCAAAATTGCTGAATACGAGCACCTACCTCTCTGCGGCGTTCTTCTTCCCGTATCTGTTCACGCCTACGTTCTAGTTCGAGCATCATTTCACGTTCCATTTCAATTTTGGCCTGTTCGACACGTCTCTTTACCTCTAATTCGATTTCGTCGCGTCGTTTTTCGAGTTCTTCTTCTACACGACGTTTAACTAAAAGTTCAATTCGTTTGGAAGCTTCCTCTTCAATAATCTATTAATATAATTAAGCAATTAAAATACATTGAATACATAATTGACAAAGCGTCTACAACCTTTTGTTCTGCCTCCTTTTGTCGTCTTTGTCTCTCCATTTCTGCTAAGCGCTCAACCTAATTTGAAAATAATTCATTTGATTAAAGAATTATAGTGGCCATTTCTTCTTAGTTACCTCATCCAATTTCTTGTAGCGACCTTTTTTATGACGGCTGTGTGTCTGTGTATCACTGTCCGTATAACAACTAGAAGACACAGACGAAGTCGACCTTTTCCTTAATCTGTGATTATGTTCACGTACCCTATCACGCTCCCTTTCCCGTTTAGTTGAATTACTACTACCACTGTGGCCATAATTATTATAAGCATCCACATCCTTATCGCGTTTACGCTCACGTTCACTATGATGCGACTTACTACGTTTTTTATGCTTACTCTTGTGATGCCTTCGTTTAGGCGTGGGACTGCGTGATCTTGAACCCATTGAATATGGAATATTATTAACACAATTTAAATTGTTACTTTTTTAAATGCTATTTTTGCGGAAAGTTAAAGTTCACGTTTGTTTCACAAATAATAAAAATCAACCTAATATCGATTCCCTGCGCATCGGTGTTATCAGTTAAAAATGAATGACAAGAACGTTTTTGACACAGGACGTCTACGGTAAAAAAGTTTAAATGTTGAATAGTGATGCCAACGCAAATATTTAATAGACGTCGAGCCACAAATTTGTTATTGTAGGATTATGCTATATATATCAGAACCAATGTTCAGAGGATAACATTTTCAATGTTTCTCTGTTACAGACATCAGAAACAAAATATTTTTATTATATAAAATGTAAAACAATAAACGGTAACAGAAAATTTACGGTAGTAATAAACAAAATAAACTAAGATCATTATCGGATGGAATCGTATACTCAGCTGACTAGTTTTTTTTAACTGCTGGCAATAGCAAATTCGATTTAAAATATTAAAGCGGTTGCCATCATATTATAATGCAGTCAATATTTCTTTCTTTAGTTGGGGTTTTTAATAATTTAAGTGTTCTTATCAGCGCTTAAGAATGCAATTGGTGACTATTTAAGTTTAAAAAAGCTAATTTTTAGCTTTATGAAGAAGATGAACGAGGTGTTAACCAAAAATACTGTAACTTAAATAATATTCTCAAAAGCATGATTTTGGATATAAAATTGTGAACAATGTTTATTTGGATTAACTATTTATAAATGATCAAAGGCAACGGCCAAAAGACCGTTATTTAATATTAGTCTTAGACAATTTGATCAACTTTTTTTAAACTAACAAGCGTTTTTGGCAAGAGATTAAAGTTTTATTTTATCTAATCTTTAATACCATCGAACCAATAATGTATGTATATATATCTTTTTATTATAGTTGGAAATATGTTCAAAAGTTAATGCTGTTTTGGCCAAAGCTCCTTTAACTATATTACCTATTAAGACACCAGAATTCTTAATAAATCAAGCACGAGCTCAGCTCAAAAATGAAAGCCAAGACGATAACGACAAAGAAAAGACTCTTGGAAATGTGGCTAAGGCTTTTAGTGGTCATTATAAGCATAATTTGTTGGCATCCATGGATACCAGTGTTTACAGTTCTTTGCCAATTGAACAGAAAGAAAAGCAAACAAAAGTTCTACCTCTTCCCTTAAAACCACAAAAACTAGAGCCAACACTTAACAAAATAACATCAACGAAAGAAAATGATTTAGACACCAGCTCATCTAATCAAAACCACACTTTATCTACCCGGGATTTCGCCAACAGTAGCGCTTTAGGACGATTATCTCCATTACCCTCGTCCCAACAAAGCAGTGACCTTTTATTTGCTTCGCCAATATTTAACTATACATTTGATGCCAATTCTTTAATCGATGAGCAGTCTGATTCCGCGGATGATTTAATGCTAACCGCCGAATTTCGTGGTGGTCTTACTAATATTAACTACGACTTTGATTTATCCGATCATAGTAACGAAAATAGTGTGTCCGATGATGTAAAAATTAATTTAGAAGAATTTGATCCTCTCCTTAAGCCACCAACACCATCTACTGAAGACCAGGAACATCCATCCACAAGCCAATTACACACAAGTTCTTTAGAAAATATAAAAGATAATTCAAAAAGCTTGCTCGACAGTGATTCACCTGGTACTGAACCAATGCTTCCTTCACCATTACAACCCATTACCGATTATCGAGGGTTTTCTACATTTGAAATACCATCAATTTCGTGTAATACTGGTGACTTTAGCTCTCTAAATCATTCAATTAACATTGATGTGACAGAGAACCAGCAGCGTAACAACGAAGAGAATAAAGAGAAATAATAAGATTTGAAAAATTTGTAAAACAATATAATTAACAATTTGCTAAAATTTAATTTTTATTTTTCCCGTGAAAACATAACGATTTTGCAATTCAGAATTTTGTATGTGATGTTGTGGAGCGAAATATAAAAATTTATATAAAGGAGTATTTGTTTATTTTTAAGAGGTAATTGCAGGTATTAATGATAATTACTTCCAGAAAAGTTTATTCGCCGTAAATAGATCATTCATTGCACAGAAAAATTAATTTCGACATTTGTTGATTAAAAAAAAATCAATCATAGGTAGTGCGCATGTGCTGATGCATTCACCTGTCAACCAAACACCTTTTAAAACGAACACTAATGAAATATTTATTTCAAAAGTATTAAAAATATTTAAATTTGGTTTTACATTTCACATTTTTTTTTTAATTAAATGCCAGAGAACTGGAGAGATTTGGATCAGTTTATGGCACGACAGTCAGGTATTTGTTAAATTCCATAAGATTGTTATGGGGACGTGTTGAAAACAGGTCAGTTCTGGTATTCTTCTGGCGTTCTCTCACATATAATCCCCAAGTTTATTTCAGTGTACGGGAATAAAATTGAGCCTTGTTGAAATAAGTGTCCCATGTCTTATCCCAAATGTGAAGCGAACGTAATATTTACGGTAAGAGAATTTTCATGAGAAATCTTAATAAGTCAGGATTTAAAATATGCAAATTTCTTTATTTCTCTTTTAAAGAATCAGGCCGATTAATCGCGTCCCTATGATATTTTTCATAAAAATGTGAATATTTAGTTCTTTGTGATATGTTAAATAACAGACAAACAACAAAACGCATATCATTTTTCCATTACATTTTAATCATGAAATATTTTGTATTAAAATTTCATTGTGTAACTTTGTTCTTGGCTGTTAAATGCACGCATTAAATCATGGTTTAGTTTAGCGATTTTACGAAATAATTACATGGGCAACACTGTAAATATGTAAACAAAGTTATAAAATGGTAAATAAAAGAACTTCTTAATGTATTAATATTTAAAATTTTAAATGAAAAAACTATCAAAACGTAAAATGTATCAGAAGCGACGCAAAAAGGAGAAGCTTGAACAACGTAAAAAGATAACACAATTGAGCCCGCATGGAACAAACTGCACAACTTTATATAACAACGAAAGAAACATAAAAAACCAGTATGGACGAATTCCCACTAATAATAATCCTCAGCAAAATTTCGCTGCTCCAATTACCTCTTACTCAAAAAGTTTGCAATCATGGTGGCAAACCTATTGTTCTGCCATAGAATTTCATACTAAACAACAAATTGCAGAGGATGTGGTTAGTCAAAATAATCGGTTGGCGCTTCTAAAGAAATATGCTAATGATTATGAGACGTCCTCGGAAGAGGATGAAGAAAATGAAAATTCGTACAATAATGACAGTAATGAAAACGACGTGTGTATAAGGACTTGTGTGGATGAAGAATATATGAAGTTTTTGGAAATTACGCATAAACATCAAGAAGAATTGCGCTTAAAAAGAGCTGAAGAAAATTCTTAATCTGTTGATACCTACTAAAAGACGAAGGAGCTTAAATCAACTTTTATCTGGAGTGAATTTTAGTTTAGGGAAAAATGACTTTATGAATCGTGCTTGACTACCTCATATAAAAAAATATCCATCATCAAAAAATAACCATTTAAATTAACTAATGTGGAAAAGCTCTTGCAATTCAGTAGATTATGTTCAAATTTTGTTTTAAAATTGTATTATCCATTAAAATAAATTTTCTAAACGAATATGTTTTCTTGAAATGATGTTTTAAGCAATCAAACACGATCAACTTAATAATGAACATGACTTACGGTTGCAATAAATGGCAAACTTTTTTATCTATCGTTTTTATTTTGTGTTATTCACCGATAATTTGAAGTTTCTTGTACTTTGCTCGAGAATCACGCTACGTCTCCACCACAGAGCACTTTGTGGTCTCCACTAGCCATCAACTGGAAGGGCTACTTCAAAATCATTCGAATCTGCTTTATGTTTCGAAAGTTTTCTTTCGGATCAAAATACAGAGTAACCCCCTGGAATGGACATCATGTCGCACATGAATTAGGCTAATGTAGACTTTTAATGTTCATATTTCGTTCGTGTGCAACCATGGTTGGCCTCTTACGCTACGTTTACATTAGACTATGCTGTCATGACAATGAAATAATACGCATTAGTTGTCAAAAATTCTGTGGTGTAGGCGTCCAGACAATAATTATGACAATTCATTATGAGCACGTTCTCGGAAAATTTAAAATAGCTTTAGAGTTTCTTCCTGCTATTTTTCCATTTCTATTGTTATAATCAAAGAAAATTTTAATAAATAAAATAATAATTTAATTAAAATTTCATTTATTTGAAGCAATTATAAAAAAATTTGTCGGCATACGTCAAATCACTGTCTTGTTTCAAAATATTCAAGACAGTAATTCAGACCACAGATTATTATCTGTGATTCAGACAATTGAAATGTGTACATGTATTAGTGAAAAACTGTGGATGTATTGTCATGAGAGTATTGTCTAATGTAAGCAGGGGGTTAGTTGAGCGATGATGTTCGCCATCAAAAATAATTGTTCCACTACTAATTAGCGCCATTTATTGATCAACAAGGCGAATAACCTCTTCCTTGTAACGTCGTCACCAAGGCGAATCAACTCGTGATGTACTTCTCTGATGACTCAGAGAAGTACATATTATTTTCGCCATAACATTACTGTCAAACTCTATATATTAAAAATCTGTATATATTTTTTTATGTGGAGTTTGGCCGTAATGGTTTTACCAGAAAAAAAATTAATTCGCCTACGCTGGTACCTATATATATATATATATATATATATAGAGTTTGACAGCAAGGTTTCCGGCGAAAATGAATATATTAACCCACGCTGCCACCTGGTAAATATTTCGACGCGATTAACACTTTACAAAACTCGGTTCCAAGGTGATTTACCAGGTACCAGCGTAGGCGAATTAATTTTTTTTCTGGTAAAACCATTTCGGCCAAACTCCACATAAAAAAATAAATACAGATTTTTAACATATAGAGTTTGATAGTAATGTTATGGCGAAAATAACATGCTGCCACCTCGTAATTTATTCGCCTCGCTCGGTTCTGTTGTCAAACAATAATAAATATGTACAATTTTAATTTACTTTTAACGTGCTTGATTCCTTCAAATATAAATATTTCATGATATTGTTATGAAATATTTTTTATTTAAAACTCAAATTGAAATGTATTACTGCGGGAAAGCGTCCATATGGCCACTTCACAAAATCAGAAATATTCCAAATAATAAATTTTTACAATGATATGTACAATTAATGAATTCGCCATTGCGACCACCTAGCGTTATATCGCTGTGATCAGTTTCAAGCTAATGCATTCCGTGGTATCGATTACGAAGTTTGCATTTATTGAAAATTGTCAACACTTTTAATCAGCTGAGTGTAACAAACGGCCGCAAAGGGAACTGTTTTTGTTTTTGTCTGATCGATTCTATTTGTAAGAAAATAATCTATCTGCACATTTGTCAATTTATTTCAGTAGAAAGCAAAAACTAACAAAATAGTATGGAGAGTGGAGATGAGGTAAAATAAAATAGAAAATAAATTAAAAAAGTTCACTGAATACTAAAAACTTTTCTACAGATTGAAGTGTGTCAGAATATAGAACCGCACAAAGTAGAAAACACTGTCAAGTCTAAAGCTGTGGTTAAGTTTTCCCAAGTGCAGGTGCCAGTGAAATTCAATCGATTGGAATGTAATACAAACTTGAATCTACCACCCTCTAATTGGCTTACTAGTGCCGATAGTAGTTATGGTTTGCACCAGGCCTTATATCATAGTCCTGGGTTTGCCAGCTTTCGTATGGCCCATATGTTTCCTGACTGTGTAGGTGAGGTGGATGTTGTGGCAGATGCTGAGAATATAAAGAAATTGTTAAAACTACCTTATACATCGCAAGGCGCTGTTAGCATGATTGTGCATAAGGTTGGTAACACCATACTTTTAGACGAGTTCGATATACAAAAATACTTGCTACGCAAGGCCGATGATGACTGGAAATGGTTAAGAGCTTTTATTTTAGAACAAATTTTGTCATATGGAGATGGTAATCACAATTTCTGCTTAAAGGACAAGTCTCGTGAAGCTATACAAACAAAAAATTTGCTTTCAAAATTCTTGTATTATTCACTTAAACAATCCGGAGTTACTGAAATCTCTGAAGATCAAAAAGAAAGTGCGCAAAAAATTTATACTTTACCCATAAAAAATCCCGTTCTTCCGGAGCCTAAGGTAGAAGAAAATGTGCCAGATCCCAGCTCATCACATGTCTTTCAGCGTAATGTTGTTTGGACGTTTGAAGATATACGCATGCTAATCGGTACCGATATGCCCATATTTGGAGGCCCAAATCGCCCTTGCATTAGTTTAAGATTGCGCGACATGACAAAGCCTATCAATGTGTTGACAGGCATAGACTACTGGCTGGATAATCTTATGTGTAATGTGCCCGAGGTGGTAATGTGTTATCATTTAGATGGCATAGTGCAAAGGTATGAAATCATAAAGACTGAGGATTTGCCTTATTTGGAAAATTCGCAGTTTGCTCCCCAGGTGGTCCGCAATGTGGCCCAAAATATTTTGGCCTTCCTAAAGGCTAACGCTACCAAAGAGGGTCATACTTATTGGTTGTTTAAGGGACGTAATGATGATGTGGTTAAATTGTATGATCTAACTACTTTATGTAAAAATCAAACAAATACGTCGGAATGCGACGAAAAACAAGAAAACCCTTTTACAGTACCAGTGGCTATGTTATTGTACACCGTTGCTCGTAATATGAAAAATCGTACGCCGCATATAACAGCGAAAACAGCCGGCAATATAAAGGCATTATTGGATAATTGTATAAAGCTATTGCCAAAAGAAAAATACCCTCAAATAGTTACCTCTTCCCATTATATACTGTCGGACTTGCACATCCCAGCAGGTATAGATCCAAAAGACCCAAAATTTGATAGCTCTGATAATGATTCTGATACACAATCAGTGTGTGAAGAGGAAGAAGACGAAGCAAATTATGATGAGTTCTGCAGTTTTGGTAAAAAGGAAGAACAATTTAATTTCCAAGAATTAAGCAAGGAACACAATGTAGCAGTGCAAAATATTTGTGATACTCTTAAAGAATTCAATTTAGATAATTTGTCCATAAAAACTGGAAAACATAGACCTTCGCCTTTGGTGGCCTCGATCGAGGAAAGATGTTCGACAGCTTTAGAGCATATAAGCAAAGGCTTATCTTGCTTACAATTTTTTAATAAAAACGAAGAGAGATTTATTAAAGAAACTGAAGCTCGAGCTAAGGATGAAGAAAAACAGAAAATCATACATGAAGAACAAAATCCCAACATGGCTAAACCCTTTAAACCCATACCCCTACCTTACGAATCTTTAAAGGCACAAAAAAATATACCATCCGGCCACAAAACTTTGAATAGTGATGACGAGTCTTTGCAAGAAATCAAAACTAAAAAGCCTAAAGCTAAAAAGTCTAATGGCAAAGATTTAAAACCCTTGGCCACATCCACTTCCCAGCAACAGTTGCAGCCTTCTCAGCAGATTGCTGTTAGTTTTAATTCCCAGCTATTTGGTTCCTGGAATGTTCATCTAAAACTGTTACTTTTGGAAAAGGCTTGTCTTACGTATGCCACCTTAGCTGAACATCATTATGTTGAACAGAAATATGGTTCAAGTTTGAAAGCCATTTATATGTCTTGCAAATGTCAGCAGGTGGTATTGAAATACATGACCTCTCTTGTGTCACAAAAAAGTTGCTTATTAGGACGTGCTGGAGATTGTTTATTTCAAATTACAAAAGATTGGGAAAATATTGCTGACCACATAAAAGATTTCAATAAAATTGATGACTCAGAGAAGTACATACGGAAAGAGTTAGAAAAAGAATTGGGTAAGTTAATTAAATAAAATATGTTAATATGTTAAGACTTAAAAATTGGATTTAAAATTGAAGACAAAATGTAATGAGTTCGTTATTAAAATTTATTGAAAAAGCCTTTTTTATATTGCACTAAAGATTTTCTAAAGCAAATAATTAAGTTTAAGATCTTAAATCAGTACGAGTAAAATGATGGCAGCAAAACTGTAAAAACTCAAATTTACATTTAATAATTACACTAATACTTTGAACTAAACTGTACAGATATAGCAGACTGCCTCGAACTACTTGAACCACAAGAAAATATTGAAGTTCTTATGGTCTCCAGTTGTGCCTGCTATGAAAATGCCCTTGAATATGTGACTAGTTCCGCAGGCGAAAATAGCGATGATGAGGCACGCCATGAACTATTGAGGCGTTTGGGTAATGTACGTAATGAATTGGGTGTTAAGTATATGTTTTGGGCACAAGAAGAGTACACAAAATATATACAAAACACAAGCAACTCTAAAGACGCAGTCGTACAAAATTCTGAGAATGATATTGAAAGCATTGAAAAAGTGGAAGGAGAAAACAAAAATGATCAAAATAAACCAAATGAGGAACCTTTATACATGAAATTGGCTATGAAGTCATACGATTGTTTAGTACGTGGCATAAAGGCCTTCAAAATAGTTCAAGATAACGTCAATTTGGCATTTCTATACTGTAACATGGGTCGATTCATGCGTTTTAGGGCGCATTTAATAATGCCCAATGAAAAGTAAGCATTTTCAAAACAAAAATGTGTATTTATTTAAATGGCCTTCTTAGTGCATTAATTCAATTGCATTGTTAACAGCACTGATGTCATTCAACAGCAAAAAATGTTTTACAACGAAGCTTTCTCGTATTATGAAAAAGCAAAGGATGTTTTGGGTTCTCGCAAATCTAATGCTGAATTGTGGGATTTGGTTAATTGGGAACTGTCAACGGCAACATTTACTTTAGCCAAACAATTGCAGGATTATAGCAGTGCTGATGAGGTAAGTTTTAAGTCGAAGAGTACAAAATATATTCTCTATTGTTAAACGTTGGGTGGCTTAAAAATCAGGCTCAAATAAAAGTATTTGTTAGGGAGGCGAAACTATTGGAAAGGGGTCATTGCTACATTCATATTTGTCTCAGGCCTCGAATTCTTAGGCCACAAGCAATAATATTTTGACAAAGATTGTAAGTTTTGCAAATATGTTAATAGAAACAGAAAAAGGAAACCCAATAAGATGTCAGTATTGCATACAATCAACTCCATCAGCAGTAGTATTTGGTTATATGTCTGCTTTCGCACCGGCGCAAATAATATTTCTTTCACTCTCCCTTATAATTTCATTAAATATTTTATTTTACTTGGAAAAGCCAGTTTGCCACGATTTTTTATAACCTTCACCACAAAACGTGGAAAAAGGATGCATGTAAGTTTGCTATTCCGTTTGTAATATGTACAATATCCATTTCCGACCCCATAAAGAGTATATATATTCTGAGTTCTTATGAATAGCGAAGTCGATTGAGCCATACCTGTCTGTCCGTCCCTGTTTGGGTTGAAGTCAACTTCGCCAAGGTACTAGATGAGCTAGGAAAAATTTAATTACGCCAATCGATCACACATAGGTTCAAAAATTTTGCTAGTTAAAATTAGCAATATCGGTCCGTGTTTTTCGAGG
Source organism: Gymnosoma rotundatum (assembly GCA_916610165.2). Classification (NCBI taxonomy): domain Eukaryota; kingdom Metazoa; phylum Arthropoda; class Insecta; order Diptera; family Tachinidae; genus Gymnosoma; species Gymnosoma rotundatum. The sequence continues at coordinate 48,064,058 of OU744338.1, forward strand.
CAGCGGGCAAAACACCACGCCTGCCTCTAATTTTTCTATTCATTTGAAACAAATCTAGTGAAGTAACTCCAATAAAAAAAAAAACTATACATGAGGCGATACAGAATTAAAAAATTAGAAAAACATCAATTGCAAAAATTGGCGCTCGCTCATATTTTCCGAGTTATGGGCCTATGAACTTTTTGCACCATATTTTTTTAATATATCAATATGGATATCATTTAAAAGATTTTAAAGAGATCTTTCAGGGAATACATTTTTTTAATGTCGATGTTATTATCTAATGTAACTTTTTCTTATTTTTAATTCTGACACCCCAATTTTTGCTTTTTTGATTGGAGTTACTTTACTAAAGTAGATTTAAATATATGGTGAAGGGTATATAAAATTCTGCATAGCCGCATATGGCACTCTTAATTGTTTAGACTATAAATGATAATGATAAATGATAATTTTAGAGAAAAGTTTAGTTTTAGTATTCTATGGATTTTTAAGCCATAGAATTCATATTGTGTTCAGGCAATTTCTTTAGAATGTATTACCGGGAGACGAAGACTTCTAATATAAACAAAAGTCGTGGGTGACTAATGTATGACTTTATTTTTTTGCAGGTTTGTCGCAATGACTTAGAAAAAGAAGTCTTAGACCTCTTGCAGAAATCATTAAGACTTTGCGATGTTGAACATCCAGGTTCAAGACAAGTTTTGTATACTTATCGTTTGGGTTTAATTCATAAAAGGTAAGTAGCATTAATTCAATTTATTTGAGAAATTTCGATTTATTATATTTTTGTATATAAATGTTTATTTATTTTTATACTTTTTAAAATTAATTTACAAAATATAATTTACATTAAATAGATTCATTTTTGAATTTATTTTGTAAAATATTCTGTAAATAAATAATAAATAATTTATAGATGCGGCACAGAAGGACAAATTGAAAATATAGTGCGATAAAATTTATTTCATATGAATTTAATAAATTTCAATAAAACCAGGTACTACAATGTTTTCAGGGTCGCTTATTGCAAATCTGATGACAGTTTTTATAGATTTAAAACGGCGGATCCAACATGGCGGAAATTAAAAAAAAATTATTCAATTGGTTTAAAAGTTTTATTTTCAATTTCTTTTGAGCCCAGATCTCAGTCTACCCGCTGGAATTCCCCTTTCTCATATATTTATGTGCACACAAGAATTTTGTGAGAAGATCGAACTGAATGAAAAATTTAGCTATTGCGGTTCTGTTAGTTATATTTTTTCGTAGCAGCTTAAGTATACATTCGTGGTAAAGAAACTGCACAGAATGAACAACTTAGCAAAATAGAAAAATGTCTTTTGTAAATGAAAAAGAAAATTATGGCTATATTTCTAGACTTTAGAAGAGCATTTGAAACGATCAACAGGGGGAACACTTATACATAAACTTTGCATGAATGGTATCAGGGGAGCAAAGCTCCAATTGTTTAAATCGCAACAAAAGTAAATGGTAAAAAATCCAATGGGATTAACAATGAATATGGTATACAACAGGGCTACGTTTTAGGCGGGTTACTATTTATAATATATATTAATGATTTACCCAATATATTAAAAAAATGTAAAATAGTCTTATATGCAGATGATACACTTGTTTATGCTAAAGGGGAAACAAAAAAAGAAAGTGAAGATAAATTAAGGCATGATATGGAAATCATAGATAAGTTGCCAAAAATTAACAAATTAAAATTAAATGAAAGTAAAATGAAGCTTCTAAAAATAAATATGAATAGTGATACAGTTTTTAAAATCAATGATAAAGTAATAGAAAAAGTAAGTCAAATAAAATACCACGGTTTTATAATTGACAATAAATTAAAATTTTATCAACATATTGATTATATTTAAAAAAAATTCGGCTCAAAATTGGTTTGTTTAAGCGAATCAAAAAAATGTCGGTAATGACCCCGATAAATATATTTGTAGGTGGGATTTTAGGAAGTGTACTGCCTAAGCAAAGTATTTATTGAAGCGGGAAACGCGGTGCCCTCTGATTGATTTTTTTACACTTATTAGTAGTTGTTTTCTTTATTTTATAAGAAAAAGCCGTAGCTTGTAGCTTTAGCTTAAGTAAAATTTTCAATATACTTCATAATAAAAAGAGTATACTAATCTAACAACTGTAAATTACAATAAATACCTACCCTATGCTTAAAAATATATTTTAAAACTTTAAAATGTAAATTTACAAAAGATTGTCGAGTGTAGCAACAGTAAACGCTATAAATGCTGCTGATAAGTATAAGTGCTTATAACAGATAATAATATTTTTCACACGCGTAAACACTAGTGTGAAGCTAAACAAAATACTTATACTGTGAGCGTCAAAATAAAGCGTACAAAAATAAAGTCAAAATGAAGTGCACAAAAACATTTTTAAATTAGTTTTTATTTCAGTCTTTAAAAATACTATTTTGTTTAAGATTTTATGTTTTTTTAGTTGTTATTCAGTTCTCTACTTAAACTTAAAAAAAAAAAACAGCAACAAAAGTTATAAAACAAAAACCAAATCTATTTCATGTTTTACGCGTCAAAATAAAGTGTTCATCTTATTTTGTAGCATTTTAGCAAAGTAGAACCGCATAAAGTACCGTTATGTTTTGTTGTTTATTTACTTTCTTGCATTCTTTTAAATCACTATTAATGTTTTATAGTAGACAGACGCAATTTTCGGACTACAACTTTTTTGCAGAAAGAAATTTGTTATTTTATTAAATATGGGTAGGGAACTTGTGTTTAAACTTCGAAAAGACGGTAAAACTTTCCGTGAAATCGGGTCTATTATAAACAGAAGCCATAATACAGTAAAGAAAATAGTTGATAAGCACGAAAAATTCGGCAAAGTAGAAAATCGTCCAGGTGCAGGCCGACCAAGAGCTTTAAGTGAGTCTGAAATAAGGTCTATTTTACGTGATGTAAAGAAGAAGCCATTTAAAAGTGCTGTTAAAATATCGGAGGAAGTTTCAGCATAAAAAAATACCAACGTAAGCGCCAACACAGTACGAAGAGCTCTACACGCATTTGTGGGAGCATCTCGACCGGTAAATACGAAAGAGGACAATTACTACAAGGATACGCTTAAATCCCTTATAATGGAGGAGTGGCAGAAAATTTCATCTGACATAACCAAAAAACTAGTTGAATCGATGCCCCGAAGACTATGTGCCGTTATTAAAGCTAAAGGGAAAGCAACCAAATACTAAATCATACTAATTTATAAAATGAATTATATTTGTACACTTTATTTTGACGCGTAAAATATGGAATAGATTTTGTTTTTGTTATATAACTTTTGTTGTTGTAAATTTTTTTTTCGTTTTTTTAAATTTAAGTAGAGAACTGAATAACAATTAAAAAAAATATAAAATGTTAAATAAAATAGTATTTTTAAAGACTGAAATAAAAACTAATTTAAAATAATGTATTTGTACACTTTATTTTGACGCTCAAAGTAGGTTGATTGCGTACTGGTTTATAGAACATAATAGGTCTGTTTCTTTACTTTTTGGGTAAAGTTCGTGAAAATGAGCGCAAGCTCATAAATTAAATTAACCTTAAATTAATAAAAAAAAAATTAATTTCACTAAATCAACAAAAAGAAATAATAATTTATTTTGTATTTTGTTTGTGTTTTAAGGCTGTTGCACAAGTTTAAATAACTTGCACGAAGAAAAAGTTTAGGCTGTTTCGTGCAAGAAGAAGAATAACCTTATCCTCTGAAAACCGCTCTAATTTACCCAATTTTGTAAGAAAACAATTTTCATGCAAATTGGGATCCCACGCGATCCCAAAGTAGAGTAAAAAAACAGACCTATTAAGTGTAATCATTCATGGAAGTAATTAATTATTTAGAGAAATTAATTGACGATTTCATTAGCAATAATGATAAATAATGCTAATGATTTTTTTTAGCATTAAGATTATTTTTACTTATGGTAATGAAAAGGTTTCATTGATAATTGGTTAAAAAACAAAATCGCTACCATTGACTAATAATTAAATGGTTTAATATCATTATCATTAATGAATAGGTTCTTTGTCTTTGTATACTAAATACAAATCTTAAAGTATAGTACAGCAATATTTTTAAAAGGCATTTAGATAAATAAAATTGGTGAAATATTTATGTTTTAGCTTTCTCAGGACAAATAAGATACTATTGGAACCTATTTTCGTTTTCGTGTAAATTATAAGAGTTGCTAGTTGTGGTTTAAGGTGACTTTATATCTCAAACATCAAGTTTTACATCTATCTAACTTAAAAATGATAAATTATTAAAATCTCCAAATATAGTTCTGTCTACGAGAGTGTTAAGATTTATCGATTTTATGCAATGTTTTTTAAGTTTCTGCAATTAAAAATATGTGTTTCCTAGAAGCAATTATTTTTGATTTAATTGTAATTAGTAATGAAACGATTTCATTGAAATTTCATTACCATTATTAAAAACAATTATAATTAAAATAAAATCATTAGCATGAAGTGGTTGTGGTTGCCAATGGAATTTCAATGGTAATAAAAAAAAATCCCATGTATGAGTGTAATAGTGGTTACTTTTAACAAAATAAAAAAGTCATTGAATTGTTTTGTCCCAATAGCCATTTAAAAATTAAATGAGTTAGGTATGAAATATATGTTACTTGAATATACTTTCTTTCTTTCGACTAAAATATACATTTCATCACATCTCGTATTATACTCGAGATATCCAGTATGGTCTTTGCTCTACATCTTCACTTTTAAGGTTTAATTAATATTGTTGTGCCCCTAACATTAATATTTGGCGTATGAGGTAATAATTGTACAAAATAAATTATTTATTTAAGATAAAATAAATGTATTTGGGCTTGTTTGATGTAGGAGCAGTTAAAACTTAAGTGATTAATATTCATTGAGGTATTCTTGTATCTTTTAGTAGGTTAATATATCTTGGAATTTAATGTCCATGGTGAAGGTTATCAGTTAGAAATCTATGTCGGAGAGTGAGGAGTCCGATTCAGGTCTCCTATTGATAATTTTGCATGGGTTGTGCTTAGATTATATTCACCCTTATTGTGTTTAGCGTAGGCGTATTTCGACTACGACAATTTTGTAATAGATTAATGACAATTGTTACGAGCTATCTTTAATCTATTACACAACTTAAAAAAGCGCCGAGTTTTTGCTACGAAAACGCCAAACACAATAAGGGTGATTGTTTTTAAATGTTCTTGACCTTATGTAGATTTTTAATAAATCATTAAATAAAATTAATTAAGGTGTGCATTTTCTCCTCCAAATAACATTAACTTTTCGTTTTATTCATAACTTTGCTTCAATAGACATATTTTTTACTTAACATAAAAGAAACGAAAAATTAAAATTTTATATAAATATGAAGCACAAAAAGCCAATTCCAAAAACAAAATTTGATATGGAGCACAAAACAGTAATTAAGCATAGAAGCTTGATATATGAGCTGGTTTTTTGAAAGTGGTATTAAGCTCTGTACAGACGGTTGTCAGGTCTTACAATATTGTCCGACCTAACATTGTACTGACGATGACAAGGTAAATTAAAATTGTTACTACAATTTAGATTGTCAGTACACACGATTGCAAGGCATTTGCCAGAAAACTGACAATTCCATTGTAAGACAATTATCTGACAATAAATTTATTTGACAACATTGTCAGACAACAAATTAGGTCTGTTTCTTTACTCTACTTTCGGATCCCGTGGGATCCCAATTTATACGAAAATTGTTTTCTTACTTTAAAATTGGGTAAATGAGAGCGCTTTTGTGAGAACAAAGTTCTTCTTCTTGCACGAAACATCTTAAACTTTTTCTTCGTGCAAGTTATTTAAACTTGTGCCACTGTCTTAACCCTTTCAGACCGTGATGCATCGATTTGCGGATGGGTTTCGGTCTCAATATTTTTACTTCTGTTTGCTTAATGTGAAATAGACTGGCATGCATCGATTGTGCTGATTGCTTTTCACATTTCTCTTCTGTTTAATTTACCGTACTTAATTATTGCGAAACTCTTCAGTCACATTTCAGTTTTAGCATAATGAGCCGTAAAAGTAAGTTGTGTCTTTGATGACAAAAGTATTAATCGTTTACAAATAACTAAAAAAACTAAAAAAATAACTAAAAAATTTTAAACTTTAAAATTTCAAACTAATTGAAATCTTTTCGAGCAATAGTTAAAAATATTATTGAGTGCATCAATTGTGCGCGTCAGACGTGCGTGTCTTGAAAATCCTTGAAGGTTATAAAAATTATCTATTCATTGATTATATTTTCATACGCTGTAGAGACCACATGTTTCAAAAATTATAAACAAATTCCCGGTAGTTTTGCGTCAGGTCAGAAACACAAATAAAATGTAAAATAAAATATTATTTCTTTTTGCTGACTTTCTGAATTTGAGTTTTTATTTTGTGTTAAAAATTTAGATTTTGTATTCCCGTACTTTTATATAACTTTGTCTCTTTATGAGAGAAAACAATGCTTGCTCTCATTTTCACAAATTTTACCCAAAAAGAAAAAAAAACAGACTTATTGTTAGTTCACACGTTAGCAAGAATTGCCAAGTGTCAGAATTAAAAAATTAAAAAAAAATTAACTTCTTTTAATGTAAATTATTATAAAAGGTACAAATTAATATTATAAATCTTCATAAAAACAAATAGATATTAATTTAAATGAAGAAACTGTAACGATTTTAACATGTTATGTTTTTAGCGAGGATCGAAAGGAAAAATTCTTGCAAAAAAAAAAAAATCAAAAACCGACTTCAAAACAGATTTTAGCTACATATTTGTCTAAAAAGGTTCAAAAGTTTGGCCACATAGTTCTTAATATACCATACAAATTAGTAAACATTTTGTCTAATTTTCAAGTGTTTGTATAAACCGGTCCAAAAGATAGGGCTATATACACACGTAAAATTACATAAGGTATGACCACACCCGTTAATTTATAAATTCAAATTGTATACTTGCTCTTTTAGCGGACTTAGCAATACAATTTTCCTGTAAATTTTAGTTTAAAGGTTTGGTCACTACACCCAATTAAATCAATTATTGGAATACTCTTAAATTTCTAAATCCAAATTTTATTCTTCAGATTATAGAGGACTTAGCAATCGTCTTTTATTTATTTATTTATTTGTACTTGGAAGCCCACAACACAAAAAGGTTATATAGGCCTTATTTGTGTATATAAATAAAATTAAATAAAGTAAAATGATATCTTAAAAATTACAATTAATTTAATCTAATTACATCATTCTTTTGTAAAATTTATAAAAGGAGAAGAGAAAAATGATATATATATTAAATACAAGGCTTAAATCGAATTATACCAATTAATTTCAGTAAGGAATTGTTTAACTTTTCCAAATTCATTAATTCTCTTTAGAATTTCATTTATTTTTATTTTTTGTTTTACATTTAAGTCGTTTTTCTTGCAATAATCTACAGTTATTAAATATATGAAAAACTCTTAAGACTTCACCGCAGTTGTAAATAGGGGGTTGTTTCTTCTCAATAATATATTTATGGAAAAATAAGTAATGGCCTATTTTTAGCCTAGTAGATTTAATGAAATCAGTTTTAGGTATAAAAACAGCTTCAAATGTATGGACGAGATTTTTTTAAATTTTATAGAGTTTAACATCATTATTTTTCTTCTATGTATATAAAATTAAATGATCTCTATATTGAATATTTATACTTGTTGATACAACGGTCATATTTACATTCTGTCCAATTTTCAAGCGTTTGTTTATGACGGTTCAAAGATAGGACCATGTAAGTCAATTTACATAAAAAATTTCGGTCACTACAATACTTAATCCGTATTCCAGTTTCAACTATTCGAGCTTTTTCCTGAAGAACTATATGCCATTTTCAAAGTGCTTGAAACAGTCAAGTTTTTTCCCACCATAATTGTGCGAACGAACGAACGATTGCGACATCTTGAAATTGGCCTTTAGTAGTTGCTACTATTAAAATTGAACCAGACATAAGTACCTTATCCAAAAATAACCAGTGGCAAGCGTCTCATTAATATAATTATACAACATATTATTACTTTTTTGTAATGTTGTAGTGCAGTACGAGGGCTGCTCTATATATTTCTGGCCTAATAGTGAAAATGCGAATATTTATAATCAAAAATGGTTTTATTGTTTTTCCAAGTATTCTCCAGCATGATTTATACACTTTTGCATGCGCTCAAACCAGTTGTCGAAGCACTTTTTCCACTCCGATTGAGACACCTCTAAAACATGGTTTTTGAACACTTCCACAGCTTTTCTGGCGACGAAAATCTTTGACCACGCATTTTTTTCTTGATGTGCGGAAACAAGATGAAGTCATTAGGTGCCAAGTCAGGGCTGTACGGCGGATGACCCATTAATTCGACGTTTTGGCCGGTCAAAAACGCTCTGGTTTGAGCCGATGTGTGAGAGCTCGCATTGTCATGGTGAACAATGATTCGTCTTCTCTTGTTGGTTTTTCGAATTTCTCCGATGACTTCAGACAAACAAATTGTAGGGTACCACTCAGAAGTGACCGTCCTACGTTGCTCAAGTGGAACAGTCGCCACATGACCAGTTTTGCCGAAGAAACAGGCGACCATTTGTTTCGAAGTGCTTCTTCCACGAACAACTTTCGTTGGATTTTGCTCGTCTTTGAAGACCCACACGGTCGATTGTTGTTTCGTTTCGGACTCATACGCATAGATCCATGATTCGTCACCTGTGACGATCTTATAAACGTCTTTTGAAGCACCGCAATAGCATTTTTGCAACATTTCTTTGCACCAATCGACACGAGCCTTTTTTTGAGCGACTTTCAAATTGTGCGGGATCCAACGAGAACAAACATTTTTTACGGCCAGGTGTTCATGCAGTATCGAATGTATGCTGGTGGAAGAAATGTCCAAGGATGTTTCTATCTCTCGGTATATCGCATGTCGATCTTGCATTATGAGTTCACGCACGGCATCAATGTTCTCTGGCACAACAGCCGTTTTTGGACGACCTTCACGGAATTCGTCTTTGGGCGAGCTTCGGCCACGATTAAATTCATTTTTTTCCATTTTTTTCTATATTAATTTTTTCAAGTCACTGTAAATAACACAAATAATGGTCGTACGTCAAAACGTTTTGAGTACGATTATGCTTAAAAATGACAAACTTTCCAATGGAAATGTCAGATTGCACTTGGCAGCACTCAGTGTTGCCAGGCCAGAAATATTTATGGCAGCCCTCGTAATAAAAAGCATATTACCACAAATATTTTATTTTTATTCAATTTCTAAAAATTGTCTTCACCGTTTTCGGAAAACATAATTTTCATTTACATACCCACAAAACCAATGTTAATGGCCCGCTTAAGTATGGTTGTTTTTACTTTTGGCCCCCCTTACAAAAAGGTTGCCCATTCCTGGTGTAGATAGTAATCGATATGGAATACAAAACACCTATTTTTGGAATTTTCGTCTGTCTGTCTGTGTTCGCATCCGGCAAAAACTAGTGTCTGGATTTGAACAAAATTTTTTGAGAAGGTCCCTTAGAACTTTGGTTCCAATATAGAATACTTCTTTTTCATAATAATAGGTCATTTCGTAGAAAAAATAGAGATACAAATATGAAAGCACCCAATTTTACCGGTATAGTGGTATTAAAACAGTTATCGGCATAAATAATAAATATAATAAATATTTAAAAACACATTTTCTAAATTTAAATTTTAACTGCCATATTCATAGAATATAATATAACTAAAATGTGTTTTATCACAAATTTTTCGTACAAATTTATCCTAAAATATATTTCAAATCTATATTAATTTTCTATGAATACGGCGGTAAGAAAAATAGGAGTTACACTCGAAGGAAGTCGTGGGCACTGCTAGTTTAAAAATATTGGCCAACTTTCATGAGTTCGAGTATTGTTTTTTACACTATACACCTTTTAAATTTTATTATGAAATTATAATTACTAAAATTATTTGAAAAAATATACAATTATTTCAGCTCCAGTTGGACTTATACCATTTTCTAAAATAACATTTCATATAATTTTTTTTATGTAAAAAGTAACAGTTAAAATGAAGACAAATTTATTAAAAGTTTATTCATTTATGTTAAAAATATCAAAATGCCAACTACTTCGTCTTTAAATAAGAAAAAATATTTTATAATTAGTTTTTCTCAACATTAGCATACTGAAAGTATTTATGGTGAAGAGACGGTATATTATATCGTTATATTTCTCTTTTGTTATGCTCCATTAAGATTTATAAAGTGGTCCAAACAAAAAAATTGTTTTAAATGGAGCATTTTCTTCCACACTAATTTAATAAACATTTTTGTGAAGTTCATTCTTTTTTAACATCATTCAATATTTTTTAAGGCAGTTTACAATTTATCTGTCCGTATTTTTTCATATTTAAGTCTTTTCTTTGCATTTCCTACAAAATAAAAAATGAGGCTGATTTTTTCAGCAATCCTTTATTGCATTATGATAGTCTTAAATGCTGTTTTTAAAACTGCAAAATACCTCTCGTTTAGAAGAAATGAATGAATGTTGTTTTAATTAAACTTTTAGGAATGGACTTATTCCACTTTCAAAAGAAATAATTGTTCGATTGAATTGTATAGCAAAATAGTTTTTAAGAATTTTATGTCCATATAAAATTCTATTAAAATTGTAATTGTAACTATCGAGAGTGGAATATATAGCTCATAAAAATTACCGTTAACTTAGTTTTTGAAAGAGTGGAGTTATACCACTTTCAAAAAAACCCGCTCATATAAGGTCTGTTTCTTTACACTACTTTGGGATCCAATTAGATATCAATTTACACGAAAATGGTTCCCTTCCTTCAAAATTGGGTAAATGAGAGTGGTTTTGAAAGAATAAAGTTTTTCTGGAACGAAATAGTCTAAATTTTTTTCCGTGCAAGTTATTTGAAATTATATATGAATGGTTTTTTGACCTTTTTTAGTTAATTTTTGTTTTCTAATTTTTTAAGCACTAGGTCAGTTTATAAATAATAACAAATGTTTATTTATATTTTCAATATTTCGCCACACCTTTGGGTGGCATCATCAGGAAACAAAAATTAAATTTTTTTTTTTTTTTTTTTATTTTTTTTTTTTTTTTTTAAATAACAAATTTAATTTTTGTTTCCTGTTTCCTGATGATGCCACCCAAAGGTGTGGCGAAATATTGAAAATATAAATAAATATTTGTTATTATTTATAAACTGACCTAGTGCTTAAAAAATTAGAAAACAAAAGTTATTTGAAATTGTGAAGCAGCTTTAAAACACAAACAAAATAAAAAATTAAAAAATATTTTTTCTAATTTATTGAAATTAATTTTTCTTATAAATGAATGGAAATTATTTTGGCTTAATTTAATTTATTTTTAATTTCTAAAAATATTTTTTTTTTAGAAAGTGCAGCATTTTATTCTGCTAGCGTCTAATTTTTCTTGTTTTTTTTTTTTTATTTTTTTTTTTTTTTTTTTTGGTAAACGTCTGCATACATTTGTAAAATAAATTTTCTTTCTAAAAAAAAGATTTTTAGAAATCAAAAATAATATTCACAGTTCTAATAATTTTATAAAAATAAATTAATTTTTCTTATCAAAATAGTTAAAATACTTGGAGTATTTATTTTGAGTTCAAATTTTAGATATTGTGTTCTCGTTTTTTTATAATTTTATTACTTTATGAGAGAAAAATATGTTTGTTCCATTTTCACAAACTTTATCCCAAAAGTAAAGAACCAGACTTATAATGACTTATCATATCTAAATATCCTAAAACTTTCTTAGGATCATTGGTTATTTAAAAAAAGATTGATTGTTTATATTTTGAGAAAAACTAGTGTAAACCTTAATTAGCGTATTTCTCGTTACAGACCTTTTGTCATATGCGCTAAAACAATTTTAAAAAGACGATTTGTCATGTTATAATAATAACAAATGAGAGACAATTGTCAAAATATCAAGAATAGCACCCTAAATAAATTTGTGCAACCGAATAAGCAACTATGAATGAAAACTACTATCAAATGACCTTTTGATCTTTATAGAAAAACGGTCAGCTAGTATCTAATTTTTTCTTGTAAAAACGTGATTTGAAAATAATTTGTTTTTGTTTAAATACCTAAAGATGAACAACATTATTATAGCAGTGGTTTACAGGAAAAATATTTACTTGAATTTTTCTAGATTAATTAGCGGTGCTGATCACGAACAAAATAATATTTTTTTCATTTCGGCCATTATCCAGATAATGTTACATTTGTATTGAGTTTTTTCTTTTATCTGACCTTTTTCGTTTTTACTTAATTTCTGTTGTTTTAAGTTCTTTTTAAACTTACATTTTCGCGCCTTCAAGGTCGATTTTCGAAAATAAAAGATTTATTTATTTATTCCGTCGTTTTGTTGGATAATCCCAACTTCATCAGTGTTTTTATACGCTTCACCACAGTTCTTATGCATAGCGAAGTCGATTGAGCGATGTCCGTCTGGCCGTCCGTGTTAGTGTTGAAATCAAAATTGCCAAGGCACTAGATCAGCTAGAGAAAATTTAAATACGCCAATCGATCAGACATAGTGTCGAAAGAGATGATATTGGAAATCAGCAAGATCGGTCCATGTCCTTCGAGGTAGCGGGCAAAATAACATATCATTTGGAACAATGAAGTAACTTTGATCGAAAGAACAAATATAAAGGGCGATAGAGAATTATAAAATAAGTAACAACAAATAGAGGGAAAAAATTGGCGTTCGCCCGTATTTTCCGAGTTACGGGGCTCTGAAATTTTCAAATTCTTTAAAATATCAATTTCGGTGTCATTTAAAAGTTTTTGAAGAGATCTTTAAGAAAATACTAAAGTTTTTAAAAAATGCTTAATCAGTTAAGATCCGATTGCATTTGTATGTAAAATTATATATAGTACTTAAATTTTTTTTTAATTTGCAATATCTGTCAACCCAATATATTTTTTTAATTAGATTTACTTCACTTAACTAGATTTATATTTATGGTGAAGGGTATATAAGATTCGGCATAGCCGAATCGCGTCATCCAGAGTCAATGGTTGGTTAGTTTACAATAAATAACTCATCGTTCCAAAGGTTACTTAGAAGAGTCCAAATCAGAGATCTTTGAAAATAATCAAATAATCCTGATTATTTTTAGAATATTTGTACTCTTAATCAATTAAGCCCGTTTTACACTATTATTACGAAAAAGTGTGATAGTGTAAAAGCAAATATAATTGCCGTATTCACAAGCTCTGCTAAGGTGTAGGTAGTATTGCATACTACCATTGTATCAATGTGCCATTCTACATTGTACTTCATACGTCAAAAACTGAATAAGAAGAAGAAAAGTGCTATTCATCATTTGTTATTTATAAGCCAAATGGGGGAGAAAAAAGTAAATTAATAAATTTTTTTGTTAAAAATTATAGTTTCGATATATTAATGGTTGACTCAAGTAAGTTATATTACTGAAGGAAAAATTTGGAAGCTTAAAAGAACTTAAGTTTAGAATGCTATCAGCACAAAATAAGAAAAGATGCAATTATTGGATAATGGCTTGCTGCATTCCTCATAACATTATTATTAAATATAATTTAGAACAAGGTGGCAGAGAACAAACCATTAGATATGTTTCCAATATACCCACTCCTACTATATACAACAGAAATGACTTATTCCACTTTCTAATAAATCAGTCAAATCAATTAATTAAATAAATAAAACTAATAAAAATATCTTTTAATTCAATTTAATTTAATATAATTCACACATGAACACAAAAATAATAATTCATTTAAACATAAAACATTTAAACATAAAAAAAACAAAACAAAAATCACATTAAAAATAAGGCACTATACAACGTTTCAAAAACATATGAAAAAAAGTACTAAGTGTTGTATCACATGTTTGCATGAAAATTACCAACAACACAGCTAGCACCGTTGTATTTTGTAAGCACTTAGCACTTACTAGGGGGCTTGTGAATAGGGCAAATGTATCTATGTACTTATCAAGTTATACAGAAATAATCCCATAATATAAATTAATTTTTAGAAATTTTTCTAAACAAAATTTCAGGGTATCAGGGTTGTTTTGCTGCTTATAACCCGAAAAAAGACTCTTAGAAGAACCAACATAGGGATTTATTTCTGGGCATGCTGACTCCATGGCTCCTATATGACACCTAATTACGTGTATCTTTGAGTCATAAATTTAAGAGCTTTTTAAGAGTTAAAAAGGTCATTAAAAAATTTTAATTTCTGAAATAAATTAAGCTGAACCAGGTTTTCGTATGGCTAATGATTATTTTTGTACTCTTTATGAACTAAAAAGCTACGGAAACAAATAAGTAAAGTTTCGTTTCGGATTTTTATGGTTTGCTGGAAATTGTAATTCTGCTTGAAGTGTAGTACTGTAGAAATATTTATTTATTTACATACATACAGTAGCTCCAAGCGAAACTCGTGCACCTATGAAAACAAATTTCTATATGTTATATGTCTAAAACTAAATAGGCTAATAAAATAAATTTACTTAATTTTAGTACAAAACTATGTACTTAATTAAATATAAAAAACGAAATTTTGAATATATATTTATTTATTAAAATACAGATAAATATTTTAAAAAGTGGCAAATAACAAAATTTTCTCTGCTGGAGACGAGCAATATATATTACGTCAAATAAAAAACAACCCATTTTTAAGTGCTCCGAAACTCGTAGAAATTGTTGAAAAAGACTTCGGAAAAAAATGTTGCCCACAGACTATAAGAAACATATTAAAAAGGGCTAATTGCAATGGTAGAAGGACAAGAGTTAAACCTCTGATTAATAAGAGAAATCAAAAGATAAGTTTACGATTCGCCAAGGAACATGAAACAAAGGATTTTTCATTTCAAGACAACGACCCTATGCATAAGGCTTACAATATGCGATCATGGCTGCTTTGTAATTGTCCACATGTTATGGATACACTAGCCCAGAGTCCAGACATAAACCCAATCGAAAATTTGTGAAGCTATCTCGATCGTAAAATTCGTAGTCATACAATAAGTTCTAAGGATGGCTTGAAAAGAGCTCTTCAGGACGAATGGGGCAAAATTGAACCAAGTTTTTGCGAAAACCTTGTGCGCAGTATGTCAAATAGATTAAAAATGGTGATAAAAAATAAAGGCATGCACACCAAATATTAATATTTAAAACCAACAAAATAATATTTGATTGAAGTGTGGTGTACGAGTTTGGCTTTGTCACAGAAATTACTATTATTTTGTTTTTTTTTTTTTATTGAATAATAATTTAAAGTTTTTATGTTTTGTTAAATTTATTATAAAATGAACTAATAAAATAAATACAGCTTTATTTGTTAAGAGCTTCTTACTTAATGTTAAAAGATAGTTTAAAAATTAGTCCCAAGTGTACAAGTTTCGCTTGGAGCTACTGTACGTATATTTACCTTTTAATTAAAAATTATAAAATAAAATTAGGAAAGAGAAATAGCGGCCTTCAGATCAAGTCTAGAAATAAAATATATGTTACGTTCGATTTTTTGATAATCACAACTATTCTTATTAGATTTCTTTCTTACAAAATCTAATGCAAGTCTTAAGACTTGTATAATAGTGTGAATGAGCCTTTAGTAATCAAAAATTTTTTATCGGTAAATTATATAACCAGTACGATTGTTTTAAAAAAGTAATGTAATTGATAAATTATCGAAATCGCAATTTAACAGCTACGCATCGAATATGTATTTTTTGAAGTGTTAAAAGCTATTTGTTTATCTTAGCTTCTGGAAGTAACGAATCTATGTACCTAAGAAATATGAAAATAAAAAAAATAAAATAATAAATTTCAGGCCTAGAACATTCTTTTAAAAATGTTTTATGTGCTTTATGTGTACAGTAGGCTGACTTCCAAAACGTCAGTTACTTTGTATTCAAACAATGTATTGTGTTTCATAATGCCGTGGTGCTAAATGTTAACCATTTCAAAATGTCGCAGACAAATATTAGAAACGTTGCCACCGAGCAACTAGCGCAGCAGTTTCTAAACTGATGTTTTGTTTCGCAACTTTGTATACGTACAAGATCTAAATACCGCAGCAAGACTGTTTACAAACTTTGTAATAACACATTTTGAAAGTCAACTTTACATATTACCGATTACCGCACAGGTCGAACTGAAAGGCAGTTACATATGTTCTTGTATATCTGTAACATTACCGAGGTCACACGTAGCAGAAATTAAGTTCTGATCTATAAAAGATGAATATTCGGTACTTATGAAAGTTGACAACTAATGACTATTTGGTAGTTGAGAAAAGGTTACTCTTAAAATAACAAAGTTTTCTTGTTGCCTAATTAACTACTGGTAGAGACAAAATAGTAATAATTAAAAGACCTTAATTCGTCAATAATTTATTTTATTTTTGTAAAATTTAGAGTTTTATTCTCTTTACTGATTTATCACATTAATTCAAAACATCAGCCAGGTTTTAATAAGCAATTCATCTTAGAAGTAGTTCGTTTAAGAACATTTTTGCAGAGAATAACAAGATTAAAGAAAATCTTTTATCAACATCCTTTTGCTTATTTGAAGTTTTAAAATACATAAGAAGGGAAACGGATAAAATTAATTGTTTAGATAACAGTAGTGAGAGAAGAAGCGAGTCACACATCTTCTAGTGATGTTGATTTTAATTTATATGCTCAACACAAATATTTGGAACACAAACAAAAAAATTTACGCATTGACTGTAAAAATCCTTAAGACTAACTAATTTTTACAAACGCTGCAAGTCTGAAATTGGATGAAATGAAAAGCTTTGTTCGCTTGTGTCCGTAATTAGAAAAAGTGCGGACAACAAAAGGCTTATCAAAAATTTTTTTTAAACTTTATTTTAATAGAATTATCCATTCAGTTTCTTGAGTTATTTCTAGACAAATTTTTTAGTAAGTTGATCGCTTGTAATACAGAAACAAATTGCAGTTTTCTTTAGTTAATGTATGTATTTTGCGAGGGCTGCTATTTATATTTCTGGCCTTGCAACACTGAATGCTGCCAAGTCATTTTTAAGCATAATCGTAATCAAAACGTTTTGACGTACGACCATTATTTGTGTTGTTTACAGTGACTTGAAATAATTAATATAGAAAAAAATGGAATTAACTCGTGGATTATCACGACAAGAGTGCATTAATGAACTTAAATCTTTGTATGGCGATGAAGCACCATCCTATAGCACTGTGAAAAATTGGTATAATGAATTTAATCGTGGCCGAAGCTCGCTCAAAGACGAATTCCGTGAAGGTCGTCCAAAAACGGCTGTTGTGCCAGAGAACATTGATGCCGTGCGTGAACTCATAATCCAAGATCGACATGCGACATACCGAGAGATAGAGACATCCTTGGACATTTCTTCCACCAGCATACATCTCGATACTGCATGAAAACCTAGCCGTAAAAAAGGTTTGTTCTCGTTGGATCCCGCACAATTTGAAAGTCGCTCAAAAAAAGCTCGTGTCGATTGGTGCAAAGAAATGTTGCAAAAATACGATTGCGGTGCTTCAAAAGGCGTTTATAAGATCGTCACAGGTGACGAATCATGGATCTATGCGTATGAGCCCGAAACGAAACAACAATCGACCGTGTGGGTCTTCAAAGACGAGCAAAATCCAACGAAAGTTGTTCGTGGAAGAAGCACTTCGAAGCAAATGGTCGCCTGTTTCTTCGGCAAAACTGGTCATGTGGCGACTGTTCCGCTTGAGCAACGTAGGACGGTCACTTCTGTGTGGTAAACTACAATTTGTTTGCCTGAAGTCATCGGAGAAATTCGAAAAACTAACAAGAGAAGACGAATCATTGTTCACCATGACAATGCGAGCTCTCACACATCGGCCTAAACCAGAGCGTTTTTGACCGGCCAAAACGTCGTACAGCCGTACAGCCCTGACTTGGTACCTAATGACTTCTTCTTGTTTCCGCACATCAAGCAAAAAATGCGTGGTCAACAATTTTCATCGCCAGAAGAAGCTGTTGAAGTGTTCAAAAACCATGTTTTAGAGGTGTCTCAATCGGAGTGGAAAAAGTGCTTCGACAACTGGTTTGAGCGCATGCAAAAGTGTATAAGTCATGCTGGAGAATACTTTGAAAAACAATAAAACCATTTTTGATTATAAATATTCGCATTTTTACTATTAGGCCAGAAATATATAAAGCAGCCTTCGTATGCAATTGATTATTTCATTGCTTAATTTAAGCAACAAACATTAAGCTTTCTGTCGTTTTTTATTCTTATTATTATTATTATTTTTTTTTAAGTGAAATAGCACTTCAGGCTACCTATTTAGTTCGTAACCGTGCTACATTCTTTAGGAAAGGGATAGATGAGAGAGAAGAAAGGTGGTGAAAGGAGATAGATATAGCCATTTTATTAATTATTTTACTTCGCCGGCGAATATGGTATGGAGAAGTACCAACGAAGGAGGCTGCATGTTTTGATGTTGTTCTGAATATGTATTTATACCATTAAACAGAAAAAAACTTTATTTTTTGACTGCCGCAAGGGTTGAACCCAGGGCTGCCAGATTTGTAGTCAACGTGCTTACCGCTTAGACTACAGCAGCCTTAATACAAATACAAACACCATTTTTAAGCGACTTCAAAAAAAGAAGGTGATTATCAATTCGCAGAATGTCACTTTTTTTTGTTTGAACTGGGAAAACTAAGTTATTTCTGAACTGATTTTTAAAATTTTTTTGTAATTTGATAGATGATGCTTACAGGTTGGTCCCGTTTCAAAAAGAGTTTATAATCTTAAAAATTAAAGGGTGTCCCCGTACAACATACACATTTTTAAGTTTATTATGAACTGTAAGGGGTGCTTCTTTGAAAATTTTAAATGACTGCCTATTACTATAGCTCCCAATAGCAAAAATAAATTAACAATAACAATAATATTTCAATTAAAGTGTGCCCCCATAGGTGACGTAAATTGATTTATATGGACCTATCTTTTGAACCGTTATATACAAATACTTGCAAATTGGACAAAATGTCGTTTGCTATGGCGTTATAGTCCCAAGTATTATTATTTAAATTTATAAATTAAAGGGTGCCCCAATAGTTCATTTAATTTAATGTATATGACCATCCTTTTGAACAGTTGTAGACAGACAACTGAAATTTAAAAAGAACCTGCATTACTAACTCCGCTTTAACAACAAGTATACAATTTTGATTTGGAAATAAACGGGTGTCCCAATAGTTTATGTAATTTGGTGTATATGACAGAACTTTTAAACCGTTATAGACATACAGCTGACCTGTATTGCTAAGTCCGCTAAAACAGGAAGCTTATAATTTGAATTTAGAAATAAAAGGGTGTTCCAAAATGAATGTAATTTAACCTATATGACCGTATTTTTTGAAGCGCTATATACAAAAAATTAGACGAATGAAATTAGACAGAACGTCCACTGCTTTGTTTGGTATAATAAGAAGTATAAAAATTTTGAATTATAAATTAAAGGGTTTTACAATAGTTAATGTAATCTTATGTATATGGCCAAACTTATGAACCGTTATAGACAAAGAACCTGATTGAAAAATCTACTACAACAGCAAGTATATAATTTGAACTTGTAAATAAAAGGGCTCCCCTATAGTTGCTGTAATTTGATGTTTGTTGCCATACTAAAAGTTGAAAAAGTATAAAGTTTGGAGATATAAGGGTGTCCCGTTATAGGCAGACAGTTGAAATCTGTTTTGAAGTCGATTTTTTTTTGCAAGAATTATACGATGTTTTTCTTTTGCACATATTTTATATAAAATTTATTACTGCAAATCTAATGCATAAATCTTCTTTTTACAGAATTGCTTCTTTCCACTACAGCCAGTTGCGTAATACATGCACTGAATCTTCAAATATCTCCAAAACTACACTACAATTATGTAAATATCATTATGAAAGATCAGCGAATATCTTAGATTCTCTTAAAGAGGCGAGTGATTATTTAATTGTACAACTGGAGCGTATATCACTACAAGAATTTTTAGCAGAGAGTAATTATTTTTCAAACTATTAATTTTATTATTATTAAGTTCTTTTTTCTTTCTTTAGATGCCAGCAACAATATGAAAAAAATTAAAAACCTGCAACAAGCGTTAGAAATATGTCTAAATTCTAAAGCTGTATTTGAATATGCTGTTAATAATTTGAATACTTCGGCTGACGTAAAAAATTCAACAACTACTGCAACAACGTCTACTATGCAAAATAACAATACATGTGAAGATGAATTTCTAAAGCACTTGCTATTATTTGAGAGCCGTTTACAGTTTGTTCTGAAATCTCTTGTAAAGCTGTGGTTAAGTGGCGTAAAGGATACCAAACAGCGGTCGGATTTGTACAAGAAAATGTATATGGAAACCTTGAATATTAGAAAAGTAACAGGGGCACAGCACGAACTGAATGATGTTAAAGTATTAGCTCAAAAATTTGCAAATCTATTGGAGAGACTGTCACAACTGGAACGTACACATACAAACAATATTACCAATAACAACAATACAAGCTGCTAAGCAGCTTTTAATTCTAATTTATTTTCTCCAGTGTTTATTATTCCGGTAACCTTAACACGAGAATGTTGTTTTGAATGTTAAAATATTCATTCGAAACAATTAAAAAAAAAATACTTTTTGTAATTAATCCCCTCGCAAAAAAAAGTTTAAAGTTTTTCTTTCACCCATCACAAGATAACAAAATTAAAAATGTTTTATTAATAACTTATTGAGCTGTTTGATAGGCGATTATGTCTTTTTATATTTATTTTCTGCAATACATTTTTTTAATTATTTATAAATAATAATATAATGTTTTCTTTATTGTTTTGATATGGATTTGGTAGTTAATTCAATGTTTTTAGCCACAACCACAACCGTTTTCCTCGTCAAATACTTCACCAGCAATGAAAATTACGTAAAATGTAAGTACTGACATGACACTTAGGCCTCGATAAAACTTAAAATGATTTTAAATTAAAATTAATATTATTCAGTTCATAAATTCAAGATGTTTTTTCAACTTACAAAATTTTTTAAATCAAACATTTTTTATACTGAAATTTCCGTTTAGCTGTGTTTTTATTTATACATGAAAGTTTTAACTAAAACAATGCAATTCAAAGTATTATTTGATAAACAAGAAAATCATGACAAACGTGCTTAAAATATTTTTTCATAAATTGCAAAAATTCCAATTAAATTGCTTTTATGTTTTTTTTTTATCCTAAAAGTATAAATTGTTTTTTTTTTCAACAAACGTAAAATTATTTTTTTTCTTTTGCTCAATATCTGCTTATAAGAGTGTAATTGTAGAACCCTGATGAAGTAGTAAAGTGTTGCGACAATGAACATTTTACCTGAAAAATAACAACCCAAACAATAAACCGCACCTCAAATGCTAAGTACGTTTGTCGTCTTTCAAATGTATAAATTCTTACGAAATCGGTTGCTATTGTTTTGTAATAGATCTGCTGAAGTTTTTTTCACTTGATACAGCTGTTGCTGAGTTGAAAATCTTTGATCGAGTGTGACTTGTTTCGTTTCGAAACAAAAATTCAATTGTCGTGTTAACGAAATCAATGGTTTAGCTTAACAACCGCAAAGATTTGCTTAACTGTGGAAGGGGGACTACCAGAATAATTGCTGTGAGTGTTTTCTGTATAAAAGATATGCGAAAATTATGTAAATACTTCTTGACCTTCCAACGGCAGATCAGTTCTTGGTCTTCCGACGCACAAAAGGGTATTTTGC
Organism: Gymnosoma rotundatum; assembly: GCA_916610165.2. Taxonomy (NCBI): domain Eukaryota; kingdom Metazoa; phylum Arthropoda; class Insecta; order Diptera; family Tachinidae; genus Gymnosoma; species Gymnosoma rotundatum. The sequence continues at coordinate 48,085,984 of OU744338.1, forward strand.
CAAACTAGCCGGACAGGGAATGCCCCTAGATTAATAAAACTTGGCAGGAAAATCTGTTATGCTCATGGCCTGATAAGGCTAGAAAACGAGAAAAATCGGACCAAGAAGGAAAAAGTTCCTCTTAGAGGAACTTATCCTATCTCTTAAAAATTCAAGTTTGTTTTTTCAATTTTCCCGTCATTTTGTTTAGCAACTGCATCTTTTAAGGTCAATGAATGTTTAAAAACTTAGACTCAAGAGATTCTAAAATGCCATTTTGGTCCCGCCGCTTGTCGTGGGAGGTGAAATAAAATTATTTGAAAAAAGGAATGTAATTATTAAATGAAATGGATTACATAGGCCTTTAAACCATATAAATTTTTTTTGCCACTTTTGGAGTGGGTTTTATACTAGTAAATATTAGGTTAGGCGCAAAATCGTGCAAAGTTTTTTTTTCTACAGTATAGGAGAAGAGATCGTAACACATAACATTTTTAGAATTGCGATGGATATCACTCTCAGAAACCTTTTCACTTTTTTTCTTTGACAAAAAAGAGAACGGTAAAAGTAAAATATCAGCACACTCCGATTTGTAATTTTAAATTCTCTTATAAGAAGAATTTATATATCGCTGGTCTCATGTAGAAAGCCCCTAACTCGTATATAAGTAACTTTACAGGAGAAGGTAAAAACATAATAGAAACTGTATTTATCACAATGTAATATTAAAAATGCAAATGCCTATTGATACTATTTGATACTATTGCATTCAAATTTTGTGACAAGGTGTATTTGTGTGAAATGTATTGGAATCACGAAAAATTTAAATTTCGTAAAAAATCGAGTTAGGGCCTTTCTACATGAGTCCAGCAATATATATATATATATATATATATATATATGCAAACAAAAACAATGTCAGGCTACACTGCCAATATACCGTTATGTGAGTCATAGATCTGTCATTTGTTGTGGGGTGCCGATAAAGAAAAATAGTCCAAAAACAATTGACCAAGTAATTCAAGAGATATAACTACGAACCGTTAACATGAATAAAATCGTCTTCCATAACTAATGTAAATATTTGCTATTTCTAATGAGGACTAATTATATCTAATTTTAATTTCAGTTTATTTTATTTAATTTTTAAAAAGAGACTTGTATTTGAATCAGCCGTTTTTTGTTAAAACTAAAAGGCGATCTTAAAGCAAGCAAATCTACAGATTTTCTTCAACAACTATATATGTATATGTACCCAGTCAAAAATTTTAGAAAAATTTAATCGAGTGTGGAATTAATAATTTTTGTCGGAAGGACTTCCTACTAGATTACCAACCTAATGATTTTAACAAGGCATGAGACTTTTGTAATCATTTACTGACAATTGATTTTATTAATTAGACAGGTATGCAAGGGTTTTCCCCTCCGAACTTTATGCAGCATTTTGGATAGGTATTGACCACTTGGTTACGAAAAAAATTTTAGAAAATATCCATCACGTGCAATTTCCGAGAAATCACGATAAACTACCAGCAGTAAAGGAATATAAAAAAATGTATCGTTATCTCTTTTAATTTAGCTGTAGCATCGGTTTGAATGTCAACAATGGGACAAAAATTTATATTATCAATCAAAATTTTTATCATGAATTAAAAAAACTCTACGTGCTAGAAAAAAAATTGAAAATATATTTTTGGTTTACACACCCTGATTTTGCATACCTGTGTTATTGTAGGAAATACTAATGATCATTAGTACGTACATATTTAAAGGTACCCTCTTTCAACTTAAAAAACAATTTCAATTACTGCTTTCTTTTTTGCTAACTAATGTAATGTGTTTCGTAAGCGAATAACGAAATATGGCAATCACTTTTTAAGGTAAAGTCTAATTTTTTGCTGGGGAATAACGTTAGTAATGTGACTTTCACATTTATGGCCTAAGAACTTAATCTTACGCAGCATAAAATAAAATAAATATAAAAGTACAAAAATTTAAAATGTGTTCCAAGGGTGACGTATACATGATATGGAAGCCTTCTTGTGTAAGTCAAACTAACACTTAATGGATTTTTTATATTTTTTACTCTTCTTAAGTATTGGCGGAAAACAATACAGAAATCATAAAAAAACAAAAAAAAAAAAAAACAATTTTTAGCTATTTTTTATTTTTAAACAATAACTACGTCATTCATATACAGAAAATAATTTTAAATGTTTGATCATTAATGCAGTCATTTTGTTAAAAAATGTGATGACATAAATTGTAGGAAATTTTCTTTAAAATTATTCTGTAAAATGCTTGTGGAAAGAGTTATGAAAAAAATTTTCTTAGGTGCCATTTTTTCAATGTGAAGTCGTGCGCGGTAAAGACAAAAGGTGGTAAAGTTGAAATTCACGTCAAATTCTATAAGATTGGCAACTTTCAAAATTCCCGGAAAACTTTTCAAGTAAAAATACTGACTGGGCTATCTATTACAGTTTGTATTTGATTTTACATAAATGCAATTTAATTAGGTTTTTAATTGTTTTAATAATAAATTTAATTGAAAAAATATATTAAAATTTTTAATTTTTACCCTGACCAGGATTCGAACCATCGATTTTATAAATTAATGAAATTTTACTTTATTTTCGGCTTTTGGTTCTTTTTAATTAATTTTCTAAACATTTTTAGAAAGAAAAATTATCTACAAATGTATGCGGACGTTTTCCAAAGAAAACAAGAAAAATTAGACGCTAGCAGAATGAAATGCAGCATTTTCTGGACCGCCACATCCTTCATCAGCATTCTTTGCATCTATCTACCTTATGTTATGTACATCGTAAACATCATCTATTTAACCAACTAAGCTTAATGTTAATTTGGTGAGACGAAGTTCACACACAACTTAAAGCTTTTCTTTGTCAGTCTCTTTGTAACTCGTCTTGTACATTTGTTGTTGCTTTTTTGTACTAGTAATTTGATAGTCACAAATGCAACTTTTTATTTTTAATTATTCATACTTGTTTGCTCACAACATTATAGACACTGTTTCAGTATCACCGCGTATTTACATTCATACTTAACTCATAAAAAGTCAATATGATACTGAAACAGTGTCTATAATGTTGTGAGCAAACAAGTATGAATAATTAAAAATAAACAACAAAAATAAAGGGTAACATACATATTTTTTACGTGTATTATGAATTGTAAAGGGCGCTTCTGTAAAATATAAAATGACTGCGTATTACTATGGCTCCCAAAAACAAAAAACTTCAAAAATAAATCTTAAAATTAAAGGGTGCGCCCATAATTGATGTAAATTTGCTAATATGGGCCTATCTTTTGAAACGTTATAGACAAGCGTTGTCGATTGCTATGGCCGTTATAGCAACAGCTGATAATATTTAAAATTATAAATTAAAGGGTACATCAATAGGTTATTTAATTTGGTATATTGCCATTCTTTAAAACAGTTGTAGACAGACGATTGAAATTTACAAAGAACCTGTATTACTGACTCCTTTATAACAACAAGTACAAAATTTGGATTTGAAAATAAACGGGTGTCCCAATAGTTGATAAATTCTGATGTATATGGGCAAACTGTTGAACCGTTACAGATACACGGTTGAAATTTACACAGAACCTGATTGCTAAATCTACAACAACAGCAAGTATATAATTTGAATTTGGAAATTAAAGAATGACCCTATAATTGCTTCAATTTGATGTATATTGCCAAACTATTGAACAGTTTAAAAAGTTTAGAGATATAAGTGCGTCCCAATAGTTAATTTAACCTAATTTATGTGGCCATACACTTGAGCTGTTATAGGCAGCCAGATGAAATCTGTTTTGAAGTCGGTTTGTTTTCGCAAGAATTTTTCATAAAGTGGTAGAAATTTCATTCAAGACTATATTGTGGTTATTTTATTTTATTTTTTATTTTACTTGTTTTGATTTAAAAAAGGAAAAGAAAAATAACCGTCATCTAAAAAGTTTCTGGAGATATTCTTCATTTTTTTTTAGCGGTTTCAGCCGTCTATGAGTCGCTAGCACAACTAAATTATGATGAAATCCGTAAAGAAATATCTTCACAGGTTAAACGTTTTATTCAGAACAATTAAAAACAACTGAAAACATGGAATTTAAAACTTTAACTGGTTTTGTAATTGTAAAATACCGTAGTTATGATCCATATTGATAATTTTGGATTCCACTTAACTCACTGCGCGTTTTATTGTTTCTTAATACACACAGTGTGACTAGTGTGTGCAGATCATAAAACATATAGCGCTAAATCGGTTTTAATTAAGTTAGTTAAAGTTTAGTATCAAAATGTGGTACCCAAAATGTTGCTGAAGCTGCTGGGATATGGCATCGCAATGATAACAACAACAACAATTCAATCAACAACAATAACAATGTCCTGTTCACAGTACAAGAAATTAAAACCTTAACACTAGAGTTAATCACCAATCTTCGCAAATGTCGGAGTAAGGTTGATCAATTCGAGGTAATCACAAACCTTGCATGTAAGTTTCTGTCATAATGACAAATGAAATAAATATTAAATTAATTGGGTTGATTTCGCCAGTATATATTAAACTGTTGTTATAATTTTCGGTAATAACCGCCGTCTCTGGCTGTGTACTTTGTGCGTTTGGCGAGCGCGCCAAAATTATAACAACAGAAATAAATATTATTACGTGGAATGCTAGAGGCATTTGCAACAAAAGTTCAAAATTATTCAATTTCTTAAACAACCGTGGGTTGATGTACAGTAGCTCCAAGCGAAACTCGTACACTTTAGACTAATTTTTAAACTATCTTATAACATTAAGTAAGAAGCTCTTAACAAATAAAACTGTATTTATTTATTAGTTAATTTTATAACAAATTTAACAAAACAGAAAAACTTTAAATTATTATTCAATAAATTTTTTTTTAATAAAAACATAAAATAATAGTAATTTCTGTGACAAAGCTAAACTCGTACAACACACTTCAATCAAATAATATTTTGTTGGTTTTAAATATTATTATTTGGTGTGCATGCCTTTATTTTTCATCACCATTTTTAATTTATTTGGCATACTGCGTACAAGGTTTTCGCAAAAACTTGGTTCAATTTTGCCCCATTCGTCCTGAAGAGCTCTTTTCAAGCCATCCTTAGAACTTATTGTATGACTACGAATTTTACGATCGAGATAGCTTCACAAATTTTCGATTGGGTTTATGTCTGGACTCTGGGCTAGTGTATCCATAACATGTGGACAATTATAAAGTAGCCATGATCGCACATTGTAAGCCTTATGCTTAGGGTCGTTGTCTTGGTAAAAATTAAATTTTTCACCAAGACAAAGTTTCTGCTTACAAACTGGCAAACTTTCTTTTAAAATGTTCAGATACATGTGCTGATCCATGGTACCATCGATAAAGTGTAAAACACCGGGCCCAGATGCAGAAAATAATCCCCAAACCATTACTGACCCACCACCGTGCTTAACTGTTGGTTTCATGTTTTTGGCAAGCAACTCCTCATTGGATTTTCTCCATACATAAGGTCTTCCATCTGAACCAAACCAGTTGAATTTACTTTCATCTGTGAATAATACGTGAAATGAAAAATCCTTTGTTTCATGTTCCTTGGCGAATCGTAAACTTATCTTTTGATTTCTCTTATTAATCAGAGGTTTAACTCTTGTCAATGGTAGAACATTGCAATTACCCCTTTTTAATATGTTTCTTATGGTCTGTGGGCAACATTTTTTTCCTAAGTCTTTCTCAACAACTTCTACGAGTTTCGGAGCACTTAAAAATGGATTCTTTTTTATTTGACGTAAAATATATTGCTCGTCTCCAGTAGAGAAAATTTTGTTATTTGCACTTTTCTTCTTGTTCGCAATCCTCTCTTCCATTTTATACCTTTTTATAATATATTGCGCTGTTGATAGGCTTCTATCAACTATCTCAGATATTTATCCCAGCGATTTATTATTATTATGATGTTGAATTATTAATTTTCTTACTTTGACAGAAGTTTGTCCTCTCTTTCTGCCCATTATGTTCTCTTTTGTAACTCTTTCAAACAAAAACTCAAATAAATGACAATAAAAGAGGTAATAATGGGAAAAGTTCTTAATTTTTTTAATTATTTTTAAGAAATATCCCGAAGTTAGATGCAAATTAAAAGAATGTTGCCAAATTAAATAAGACTGTACGAGTTTGGCTTTGGCGTCGAAAGTTGGCACTTTTTAAAATATTTATCTGTATTTTAATAAATAAATTTATATTCAAAATTTCGTTTCTGATATTTAATTAAGTACATAGTTTTGTACTAAAATTAAGTAAAATTATTTTATTAGCCTATTTAGTTTTAGACATATAACATAAAAAAATTTGTTTTCATAGGTGTACGAGTTTCGCTTGGAGCTACTGTATGCTTAGTATCGGAAACATGGCTAAACTCAAATATTTCTATAAAGCATAAAAACTTTTTTGTGTATAGAAACGGTAGAGTTTCTGCAAGAGGAGGTGGAGTTGCTGTTATAATTAAGAAAAACGTAAAGCATGATTTATTATCTATTGTTAAAACTCTTTTTATTGATAATATTGAAGTCAAAGTTTATACCGATTTTGGTAGTGTACACATTTTTTCGTGCTATTTTACCGGTGGTTTAGCTGGTGTTGATGGTAGTAGAAAGCAGCTTTTTGCTTCGGATATACGTAGGCTCTGCAGTGTTAGCAATAGATTTATTCTTGGGGATGATTTTAACAGTAGGCATAAAAACTGGGGCTGTTTAAGAGCAAATTGCTGGGGAAACACCCTAAATGAAAAGCTTATATCATACAGTATTGATATGGTTTATCCATTTGATAATTCAGATGTACCCAGTTGTTTAAACAGACAGGGCTCCACTCTTGACTTTTTCTTTACTAACATACCGGACATAATTTCTCCTGCAGCTGTTCTGAATGACCTCAATTCTGATCACCTACCAGTCCAGGTAAAAGTCTCAGAACATTTATCAAGGACGAATCTCGTTAAGCTTGACTTCGATAAAGTGAATTGGCTAGCCTTTCGTTTCTATCTTAATACAAATACAAACATACCTATTTAGGGAACATTGCTTCCGAAGAACAAATAGACATAGCGGTTACGCATTTTAAGAATTTAATATATTCTGCAATTGATTTAAGCGTTCCGAGAAAAACCCAATCTTCGTTCACAAAACCCCTTCCAACTTATTTAAAAGTATTAATTCAAGAAAGAAATAGTTATCGAAAGAATTGGAAAAGATACCGGAATTTAACTGACTTAAATGTAATGAAGGCTCTTAGTAGAGTGATAGGCATAAAATTAATAAGACTGCGAAATATATATTGAAGTAACATACTAGCAAAGCTTGATAAAGGTTCAGCTCCATTTTGGAATCTAACTAAAATAGTTAGGAAGAAGAAAAATTCTATACCTATTTTAATGGATAATAACAATCGATTTACCAGTAACATCGAAAAATGTAATTTAATGGCCCAAACATTTCAAAACAATCATTCAAATTCTTTTAATATGGGCGATCAAGAAACCGCCTTACAAGTAATGGAAACACTTCGTTCTTTTAGACGTTACTGATGATATGCTTATAACTAATTCTTAAATAAAAGATATCATTAAAAATCTTAAATCTAAAAAAGCCCCGGGTGTTGACGGGATTAGTAATAAATGCCTAAAATTTCTTCCTAAAAAATCATTTCAATATTTAACTGTCATTTTCAACGCTTGCCTTAAAATAGGATATTTTCCACGCGATCTTAAAACAGCTAAAGTTATTCCAATACGAAAGCCAAACAAGGCTTCAGAAAGCCCATCATCATATCGCCCAATAAGTTTTTTGTCCTCGATAGGCAAAGTTTTCAAAAAAATCATCAATGAAAAACTAATGCTCTACATTGAATCAAACGAAATATATCCTCACCAGCAGTATGGGTTTCGCAGAGAACTAGAGGTTGAGATGTGTCAACCTCTAGTTAGAATTAAGAACATTATATCTGATAATTTTGCCCTTCAAAAATCGACGGGGATGGTGCTGCTGGATGTTAAGGCATCCTTTGATTCTGTTTGGCAAGAAGGACTAATTTATAAAATGTTAGATAAAAATATACCTAGTTTTTAATTAGGATAATTGAAAGTTTTCTAAATGAGCGTTCATTTAAAGTTCACATCTCTTCATCGTGTTCCGAAAGTTGCGATATAGTAGCGCAATGTCCCCAAGGCTCCTGCCTATCCCCTACTGTATACAATCTTTATACATCAGAATTACCTCAACTAGAAAGTTTTACCTTATCGGTTTTTGCTGATGATACTGCTGTACTTAGCTCAGTCCTGCTATTATCAACTATTATCTCTAATATGCAAAGAGCCTTGGACAAGTTGACGCAATATTTTAATAAATGGAAAATCTGCTTAAATGCTAACAAAACGCAGGCAACCTATTTTACGAGGGCTGCTATATATTTCTGGCCTAATAGTGAAAATGCGAATATTTATAATCAAAAATGGTTTTATTGTTTATCAAAGTATTCTACAGCATGATTTATACACTTTTGCATGCGCTCAAACCAGTTGTCGAAGCACTTTTTCCACTCCGATTGAGACACCTCTAAAACATGGTTTTTGAACACTTCAACAACTTCTTCTGGCGACGAAAATCGTTGACCACGCATTTTTTTCTTGATGTGCGGAAACAAGAAGAAGTCATTAGGTGCCAAGTCAGGGCTGTACGACGGTACCACGTTTTGGCCGGTCAAAAATGCTCTGGTTTGAGCCGATGTGTGAGAGCTCGCATTGTCATGGTGAACAATGATTCGTCTTCTCTTGTTTGCATGCGCTCAAACCAGTTGTCGAAGCACTTTTTCCACTCCGATTGAGACACCTCTAAAACATGGTTTTTGAACACTTCAACAGCTTCTTCTGGCGACGAAAATCGTTGACCACGCATTTTTTTCTTGATGTGCGGAAACAAGAAGAAGTCATTAGGTGCCAAGTCAGGGCTGTACGGCGGTACCACGTTTTGGCCGGTCAAAAATGCTCTGGTTTGAGCCGATGTGTGAGAGCTCGCATTGTCATGGTGAACAATGATTCGTCTTCTCTTGTTGGTTTTTTGAATTTCTCCGATGACTTCAGGCAAACAAATTGTAGTGTACCACTCAGAAGTGACCGTCCTACGTTGCTCAAGCGGAACAGTCGCCACATGACCAGTTTTGCCAAAGAAACAGGCGACCATTTGCTTCGAAGTGCTTCTTCCACGAAAAACTTTCGTTGGAGTTTGTTCGTCTTTGAAGACCCACACGGTCGATTGTTGTTTCGTTTCGGGCTCATACGCATAGATCCATGATTCGTCACCTGTGACGATCTTATAAACGTCTTTTGAAGCACCGCAATCGTATTTTTGCAACATTTCTTTGTACCAATCGACACGAGCCTTTTTTTGAGCGACTTTCAAATTGTGCGGGATCCAACGAGAAAAAACCTTTTTTACGGCCAGGTGTTCATGCAGTATCGAATGTATGCTGGTGGAAGTAATGTCCAAGGATGTCTCTATCTCTCGGTATGTCGCATGTCGATCTTGCATTATGAGTTTACGCATGGCATCGATGTTCTCTGGCACAACAGCCGTTTTTGGACGACCTTCACGGAATTCGTCTTTGAGCGAGCTTTGGCCACGATTAAATTCATTATACCAACTTTTCACAGTGCTATAGGATGGTGCTTCATCGCCATACAAAGATTTAAGTTCATCAATGCACTCTTGTCGTGATAATCCACGTCGAAAGTTGTGAAAAATGATGGCACGAAAATGTTCACGAGTTAATTCCATTTTTTTCTATATTAATTTTTTCAAGTCACTGTAAACAACACAAATAATGGTCGTACGTCAAAACGTTTTGAGTACGATTATGCTTAAAAATGACAAACTTTCCAATGAAAATGTCAGATTGCACTTGGCAGCACTCAGTGTTGCCAGGCCAGAAATATATATAGCAGCCCTCGTACATAATTAAATTAATTTATAAACATAAAATATGAATTAAATAATGATATTAAAAAAGAATATGAACTGTTTTGTTAAAAGAAATAAAATTATTTTTATTTATATACTACTGGAAAAAATGTAGCGTGCGCAACGTAGCGTGCGTAACGCTGGGTTCACGGCTTTTGTAAAAAAACAACAACATTTTTTGGCTGAAAGTAAGTTATTTTATAATTCACTTACATTCATCTTTCTTTTAAGTATTTAATTTTTCTGTTTTATTATGCAAAATTTTCTAAAAATCACCAAAACATACCTCAACCTTTAAAGTTACTTCCATTTTTTGTAGCGTGCGTAACAATACTTTGAGATCAAATTTTTGTAACTTATTCCTGTTAAAAAAAATAATTTGATGACATTCGAAAGTACACTTAAATCCCACTAAACACTGTGTATAACTTGAAGGTATGTCTTTTGCAAGACCAACAAATTGTTATATTTCAATCTGAAAACGCGTACGAATGTAGCGTTCGTAACGCAGGATTTGCCCATATTTAATAACATAAGTTTAAGAAAAATTTAATTTTCCAAACGTGGTCTATCGGGCTTTAATCTAGTGATTGGTGTGAAGAATTCAGCTGCCTTGGATCATAATAAAGAATACAGTTTCGAATACAGTGCGTAGATTTTGTTTTGATATGATTTTATTTTGACTTTAACAAAAACCAAAAAAATCCATATAGATGATGCCAAACTATAAAACCGTTGCTAATATGATCACTGTTTATTTGTTTGTGGATCAAGGACGGTGTTGGCTTTTCTGAAAACCTTCTTCAGTAAATATAACACGTTGCCATAAATCCATAGCCATGGTTCGACGCACTCAAGCCAAAGTGTAGAAAGTTTTGCTGATATTAGTGGCCCAAATGAAAAATTTGGTATTAAATAAAAAAAAAAAAACAAAAAAAAAATGCTCTATTTAGCTCTGAAAGTGCTAAAATGTCTACACATTAAATTTTGTGCAAGAGAAAAGAAAATGCGATTTAATAAAACGTTTACTTTATTGTTTAATAACCTCAATTTCATTAACTATTTTTTTCTTCTTTACTATAAAATATGGGTCACTTATTGTACTTGAAATAGTTAATGAATAGTCTCTTTTGTAGCTTCCGGTTACTTTGCATTTTTTTTTTGTGGTATTTATTCTTTTAAGTTCTTTTAACTTTAAGTTGCTGTTATTTTGTTTATTAAAGCAATAAGTTCTTTTTTTGTTTACATTTTAATTTTATATAATAGTTTTTTAGTTTTATGTATATAAATAATACCAGATCAGCAGAAATAACTGTTGGTCGCTTGAAACATGCTTTCAAGCATTTTTTTTTTTATCTTTTTATTGTTTTATACATACATGTATAGCTTTTAATGTATTTGTTGTTTAAGTTTTAAAACAAATAAAAAGGGAAAAATTTATTCAATTTTTGTTATTATCAAATGCATTTATACATTTGTAAAATGTTTTTATGTATAGTTGTTTGCACGACCAAGTTACGTTATAAGGTCTAACTATATGGGCATTTCCACAGAAATGTTAACCGCAGACACAAAATTCAATGTCCATATTTTAACATACATATTTTTATAAAATTTACCTACTGTAAAAAAATTTTATATTTACTCATAACATATTTTGTAATATTCAAATGCAAAGTCGAACAAGCGAATAAATTCTGTTTTAAACATTTCTATTACTCGTTTTGTCTTGATTAATGTTCCTACTAAGTGTATATTGACATTTGTTTTTTTAATTTTTATAAAGAATAATAGAAAAATTGCCAATTACGGTATATATATTTTTTTTCTTTCCTTTAGCGATGTCGCTTTGCTCTTGGTATTCATTTACAAATTCTCACGTCCGACATCATAAGTGTAAAATGTTTACATAAATTTAAAATAATTTTTTTTCTTAGATATTTTTATTTATTATTTTTAAATTTTTTTTAAATGTCCGCCATATTAAATCATGTTTTTATTTTTTTTTAAAACTAACATCAAACTGCGACCCCAAAAAATCCCGTGTAATAAGTTTTAAGCGAATTCGATCAATTTCTTTTTAAATTGTCCGCCATATTGGATACGCCCTTAAAATTTTTTTAAACTGACATCAGATTTGTATTCAGCGACTCTAAAAACCTTGTAGAACATTAATATTTTATTAAAATTTATTGAATCCATATAAAGAAAATAACTTTGTCGCCCTAAATGTTAAAGTATGATGAAACAAAATTACAAAGCTGTTAACCCATATCGTCCCAGAGAATTTTTTTTTCGAATAAACTTTTAAAACTTAGTTTTTAGAAGGTAATTTGGACTAGAAGGAATAATCTGAAGTCCAAAATTTGTTCAGATTTTTTGTTTTTGGGCGCAGCGCTTACATCTACACTTCTTGTTTTTCTCTACTTTAATTAGACGATACTCAGTTTTTCTTACAGGAAGAATATCTATTGGCGAGTCAAAAAAACTGCCATCACTCGAAATTCCTTTTGAAATTTTATTTTTAAATTTTTTGGCGACGACAGAAACAGTCAAGTTTCCAGGCATTTACCAACGAAGAATTAAAAGTAGCTGTGCCTAAAGACCTGTACCACTTCTTTGCTCGAATGGCAACACTATAATTTTGTACAGCATTCTCGTGCAAATCCACTCCTCCCATTCCGTTGTTGTAGTTTTTCAATAACTGGGGTTGGTTATAATTCACAAACCGACCGTGTTCTATAATTCTACCATCATTAATTTTTTTTTTTTTTGCTTTTTCCATCTTTTCGCTGGAACAGTTGGGCAGATTTTATCAAATTTAGTTGCCACTTTTTCTTTATTGTCCTTCTTATTGTCCTGCCAACAACAAATTAAAATTTTATTTTTGCTGTCAGCTCAACTCCCCCGATTCTATTTGCCCGCACAGTGCCTGTTGCACGCAATCTTTTCTTACTTAGGAAGCTCAAAAGTAATAAGATGTAAAAAAGTTATTAAAATACACAGTATGCCTATCTGTAAACTATGTTTTATGTCTATGTTTGTTGATAAACGAAGAACCACATCGGCTGCTAAACCTACTTTCTTGTTATAGTTGTATGCTGAACCGGCATAAGGTATACCGTTGTAAAGATATCCAGCCGAAGAGCAAAGGCACCATAACTTGTACCCAAAACGAATTGGTTTACTGCGTTCAAACATTTTGCAAGAGTGTCTTCTGAAAAATGGTACCATTTGCTCATCAATCGACAAATCTGCTTCCCAGATGCCAAATTGCATTTTATCGTTCTTGTCTAACTCAAAATTGTTACTAAAGTGAATAAATTTTTTAATATCTAAGAACTTTTTTGACACATATAGTTTCACAGCAGGACCGCCTAATGTGGGATGATGTGATCAATAATTGCGTGCAGCAGGTACAGTGTGATATCCAGATAACACAAAATCCCAAGATCCCGTTGCACCATTATGTTGTCTAGTACAAAGGAACATTTCTTCTGCCGAGCATAGCGATTTGTATCCTCAACTACTATACCCATAATCTTATCATCGAAACTAGCCTGAATAATTCTAATGGCGTTTTTCAGCATAAGCTGTCGGCCAGTTCTTCCCTAGCATTATCGAGAAGTTCACTTTTTGGGGAAATATTCTCAAATTTGCCTTCAAAATTTCTCCTTTGCGTCTACTTTGGCTTATCAAAAGCAGTGCAATTATGAATGCAAAAGTATCAGATGACATAATATGTAAATCTGTTAGTTGTATTTTGAAAAGTAGATTACACTATGGCAACACAACATGTTTTAGTGAGTCATTTTTAGAAAAACAAAAATGGTAAATAGTGCCCAGCATTCGAGAAATCGAACACCGATTTTTGAAGACAGATCATAGAAATACAAATGAAAGCCCAAAAAATTTGTGCATTAATATTATAATTTTGACGGTTTTGCAATAGGGCTGCATATTTAATTTTTTATATTTTCATATTTTATGCATAATTTAAAATTTTTAAAATTATGCTAAAATTGGTGTTTTTTCTTTCCCCTTGTTATAAAAAGCAGGAGTGAAGTAAGTAGGACCTTTTATATTCACAGTTGTACATAACATATCACAACATATTTCCGTTAAAAGAAATAAGTTCATAGTCTGCCTTAAAGAGGGAAAAATATTTTCAAAATCGCTTGAAACTTACTGTTCGAAAAGTCGAACAGCGGGACGATATGGGTTAATTAAACAAGTAAGAGTGCAATATTCGGCTATGCCGAATTTTATATACCTTTCAGCATCTATGTAAGTTTAGTTTATTGAGGTAACTTCAATCAAAAAAGCAAATATTGGGGTGACAGAGGATTAAAAAATAAAAAAGATTTGGTACTGCATGTATGTATATAATTTTTTCATAAAAATGCCATCGGCTCTTTATAAGTAAAGCATTAAAAAAAAAAAATTAGTATATCCTTAAATATCTCTTTAAAAGCTTTAAAATGATACCCATATTGATTTAAAAAAAAATTGAAAATTTTAGAACCCAGTAACTCAAAAAATATGGGCGAGCACCAATTTTTTCACATATATTTTTTTTTCTTATATTTTAATTCTCTATCGCCCCATATTTTTTTTGATTGAAGTTAAGACATGACAAAATTAGAGGTAGGCGAGGTGTTTTGCCTGCTGCCTCGAAAGACATGGATCGATCATGCTGATTTTCAATAGCAACTCCTTCAATACTATATCTGATCGATTGATATATTTATTATGTTTGTGAAATAAAGTTTGCCGCGGGAAACTTGATTTCAACACTAACACAGACGGCTATGCATAAGATGTCAGAATATATATACACACTATGGGGTCGGAAACGGATATTGTAGAAATTACAAACGGAAAGACAAACTTTGATACACCCTTTTTTCACTTTTTGTGATGAAGGGCATAACAGCTAAAAGTGCTTCATTCGTCTATAGTATAAACAGAACTGGGACAAACGACGATTTTCGCAGAGCACTACGAATTCGTCATTTAGCCATCTTTGCGTAAATTTGTCGACTCAAACTCAATTAGGATGGCAAAATTATTTATAAATAAATTTAAATAAATTTTTTTGTTTACATATGCTACTAGCAAGCATCGAAAATTAAAACGGAAAACCAAAAAGGTTTTTTTCAAAACAATAAAAAACACATGGGTACGAAAAAAATATTTTTTTTACTAACAGCCAGTTTACAGAACACAATTTGCCGATTAGACGCACAAAAACGTTACCGTTTTCCATGTTTGGGGTTTTAAAACGCAAATGTCATTTTGTTTTTGTAAAAAACGTAACAAACGGCAATTGTTTCTGGTTTATGTATCGCCCATTGTAGTGTCAAACACGTCGAAAATGAGCGAAGAAAAAAAAACCATTCGTCAGGAGTTAATATTGTTGGGCAACTGCGCATCATAACACTTTCACTTATAAAAACATTTATTAGTATTATACTCGTACGTATACCTATTGGTTTTATAACTGTTGTTTTAACTTTTTTATTTTTACAAATTTTTGTTTTGCAGATAAAAATTTTCACTTCATTAAGGTAAAAACAACAAATTTATACGAAAAAAAGTAAATAAAAAACATTAATTCATATATTGGCAACACTACGATTTGGCACAACATTTATTTATACGAAACACAATGTAAGTTAAACGAAAAAACCGGAACGTGTTACATGGACGCTATGCCATCCGGTTTCGTTTCGCTCTTGACGTGTTCTATAAACAAACTGTAAGTTTAAAAGCAAAACAAAAAATTTTTCTAAATATATATGTATATTTGTAATGTACAGTATAATTTTGAACATACAAGAAACTAATGCTAGATTTACACGATTGAAAATTTCTTCAAAATTGTTTTTCAAAATTCTTTTGATTCGTGTAAACAGCAAATTACTTTCAAAATTTATTGATCAAAATTTATTGAACAAAACTTTTGAACATTTTATTGATATCGTGTAAATAAGCATCAAAATAGCTTCTGGCAATATTGAAAAATATAAATAATTTGACAGCATGTTCATTCTTTTGATTCAATACATAAGTTGTTTACGTATAAATGTTTGTTGTTAATATGAGTTGGGTAGTATTACATTTTAAATAACTATATATTTGTGGAATATTATATCAATATTTTTAAAAGTGATACCATAAATAATAATTTGCGCAAAAATCACAAGCAACAGAAAAAGTGGATAGGAATTTTAGAATTGATGGGTACAGGAACCGAAATAAAAAATAGAAGCGCTGGTCAGAAATTGCTGCTGCAACGAATCATTGCATAGCCAACTGCAAATCATAATTAAACGCTGTACGATCACGATACTTGTATAATATAAATTGTTTTTTTTTGTATGTTTTGATAAAATTTAAAAATATTATATATTGAAGGCGGAGCACAAAAAATTAATTACCTCCAAAAATGGACAAGGTGGCGCTACTTAAATATCAAAATATGAATATTTTGCAGCTCTACACTTTTTAGATACTGTGAGAAATCGTGAATCAGGAGGTACAGAATCAAACTTCGATACATTAACTAATTGTGCTTTTGAGAATTGGGATGATGTTGATGCTCTTGAGGATTGTTGGTTTTTGTCTGCAGGACAGTGATGTCGGTTGCGGCAAACTCAACGTATTATTATATAATCCATTCGATAGCGAACAATTACTGAATACTCCGCCATCGGACTCTCTACCTTTTGCACCAACGCCAATGTAAACAAAAAACAAAATTGTAGTTCGCGACCACAAGCGCCATCAAAACAATGCTGTTTTTCTTTTTATAATTGAAATATGCGCTTCCACAGTGTGCTGGTGCTATAATATCGATGTGTTTTCCATCTAATGCCCCGATTGAAAATTCCACGTTTTATTTATACTTTGACAAATACTCTCCCATTCCTTCTTTGTTGCTGGCAACTGTACCAATAGATATTATTTTTTATATGATTTTGTTATTTAATAAGTTTTACCTTTAAAAATTCATCTTATAACACTTTTTATAATGCAGCGCAGACTTCAGGCACAAAATTCCATATCGATGATTTTAATCTTTTAAACAAGAACATCAGACTTGCGTAACTGTCCCCAGTCACTAAAAATCTCAAGGTTATTGCCAGGCGTTCTCCGAGGCAGATAGATTCCCGCATTTTACTATTGTCTTTTTTTATTGATGGGGTGACGAGATTCAGCAAATAATGTATGTATATAGGGCGGGGTAATTCCTTTACAATCGCTCTCTAAAAGAGACAAACATACCATTACCTTCCAAAAGAAAAGGTCGAACCCAATGTTCCTTCTTCCTCCAATATTAAAAATGTTGGTGCTATGATGATTGCGTCGTCGTCCATACTTATTAATTTTTTTTTATAATAATATGTTATTTCACAAAAGAAGCAAAACAGCTCATCAAAGTCAATGTCATAGTTAAAATAAAGTATACCTTAAGGGAACTAAAGTCGGTTTTATTTTAGAGTCGACTCTAATTCATTCATAGACAATTTAAAAGATATTTTTGGCGAGAAAGTCACCTCTAAATTTAAAACTACCCAAAGCTGTTTTTAACTCATTTTTCCAAAATTATTTTATTTGGTTTAAGAACACAATACTCTATATCTGATTTCTATACCAATGTGAACAAAATAAACACAAGGTTACTTTTTTCTAATGTTTGTTTAGAAATTGTATGAAAAAATTTATCAAATTACAGTCGGTACCCAGTGGAAGCTGGCTAAACATAAAGTATACTTTATTTTTGACTATGAAAGCAAAAAAATAATAAGAGCTTTTTATTTTAGAGTATACTTTAACAAGAGTCGACTAACTATGAATTTGGCGTTTATAACTATGAATTTGGGCCAATATTTTCAATATAAAAAGTTTACCAACAGTATAAATTAGCTTCAACAAATTTTGATCAAATTTTTGTCAAACGATTTTGAAAAATATTGAAAAAATATTTTGATCAAAATTTTGATACGTGTAAATAAGACATCAAAATAAATTTTCAAAATTATGATAAGACATCAAAATACCTTCAATCGTGTAAATCTAGCTTAATAAACAAAAAACGTTTTTTTTTTTTTTTTTTGTGAATAATGAAGTTTTTAAAAAGATTTTTTTTTTGGTTTAACCCTTTCGGGACGGAGTTTTATTTTGAAAACCAAATTATGTATGGTAAAATTTTTTTCATATTTTAAAAGGTATGATAAAAGTATTATGTTCTCCATACTTAAACATTTTAAATTTGTCCTTTTATCCTGGAACATATAATCCCAACAAATATTTTCATGGGACATAAAATCCCAATCAGTGTTCTCAAAAAGCGATTCGAAATTAAAAAGATAACTAAAATATAAATATTATTAGATTTAGATAAAAGTTTACATTTATTTTTAACATTTTAGAAATGAAATTAGGTATTTATTTGTGGAATGGCCCAAAACACTTGTAACATAAGGCGTTGTTACAACCTGAGCATATCATCTTTGTTCGCTTTTCTATGCCAAGTGAAGAACAGCGGACACAGCGACAACGCTTCTCTTGCTCTACTGGCAAGTGGTCTCCAATATTGAGGCTATCCGTTTTTGGACGTTTGGGAGTTCTACCTCCCTGGCGATTGCATTGAAAATAAAGAAAAAAAGACAGTTTGAAAATTGCTGGGACGTATTATCCCAATAGTCCCGAAAGGGTTAAGTGACAAAAAATAAATGATATTAGCAACGACAAAAATCTTTAGTTTATTTAAAATGTTTGTCAGAAGTTTCCCGAAGAATTAAGTAAGCGGTAACGAAATGGTCATCGAGACGTGCTTTGACCCTCAATAATCAATATCGGTGATTTATATAATAAATCGGGAAAATAGCACGAAAAAAAGAATTTTTGAAAATTATATAATATAATTAAAAAAAATTCCCGTTGTTTAATATAATAAGGTTTTAGATTGTTCTGCGCTTAAGTTTCTACATATCTTTGTCATAATAATAGGAAAAGCGCAAAAAGATCTTATAACCGATACTTGGGTTGCAGGCACTGCTATGCTACTTCTGCAATTGTTGATGATACAGTAGATTAAAAATTTTAGCTTGAAAAATGCAAAAATTACATTTAGTTATTAATCAGAGCAACATACGAGGTCTAATCAAAAAATTGCCGTTATTTTCAAATATCTTGAGTCACTTATGTTCGTTTTTTGCATTTTTTTCTGTTATGCTCAGCCATGTTGGATTATCAGTTTGTTTTTGACAGATAAAAAGGTTAGTCGTGTTTTGGTGTGCTCTTCGATTTATTACTATCCGAAAAAATGGATCAAAGAAACTTTATTAAGTTTTGTGTAAAAAATTGAATTAAATGCGCAAGGACATTTGAAATGTTGACTGTGGGATTTGCCGAGTCAGTGTCCTATGAGCAAAACACAAGTTCAATTGTGGTATAACCGGCTTAAGAAAGGCCAAGAAGATGTCAATGATGACATGTCAAGTTCGGTCAAATGAGAATTTTTAGCTCACTGCTTTTTTCGACTGCAATGGCGTGGTGCATCATGATTTCTTGCCTCAAGGCCATACGGTCAATTAGGAAAACTACCTTGAAGTTATTCGCCATTTTTGCGAAGCAATTCGCCAGAAACGCACAGAATTGTGGAAAAAACAATCATGGATTTTGCACCATGATAACTCACAAGCTCACAGGTCGATGCTATTGTGTGTGAGTTTTTGTTTAAATACAAAACCATTATCATGCCTAAACAACTGTATTCACCGGACTTGGCCCCCGTTGACTTTTTCCTCTTCCCAAAACTGAAGACACCGACGAAAGGAAAACATTTTGCTACGACTGAGGAGATAAAAAAAAAATCGAAACAGGAGCTGTTGGCGATACCAAAACACGCGTTTGAGAAGTGTTTCGAGAATTAGAAAAACGCTGGCATTAGTGTATTATATCTGAGGGGGAATACTTTGAAGGACACAAGATAGTTATTGATTAATAAATAAATACGTTTTGAAAAAATTAAAAATAATGGCTGTTGTTCGACCAGATCTCGTATATCACTTGAAAGATTTAAAAATATAAAATTTCTATTTGAAATACAATGAGCAAAACAAAACGTTTCTTATTTATTTTTTTTTTCTTAAGGTACGTTTTGTTTCCAGAAAATTATTTAATTAAATTGTTATATCGTATATTTTCTTTAATATGGGCTATAAGTAGAAAGAAAATATATATTTTTAGTCAAAAAGAAATATGAAAAACGGCCCCTCTACACAAAAATATATGTACGTCGTTCGTCGACATAAAAAATAGCAACGAAAAATTCGTAGTTCATCCCAAATGTGTATTCAGCATAACTCCAATCAAAAAACAGGTGACAGAGAATTTAAAAATAAGAAGGAAAAATTAAATACTGTATATAATTTTACATACAAATGTGTTCGGCTCTAATTCGGTTAAGCATTAAAAAAAATAAGTATTTCCTTAAAGATATTTTCAAGAGCTTTTTAATGATATCCATATTGATTTTTTAAACAATTTTAAAATTTCAGAGCCCCCCGTTACTCGGAATATATGGGCGAGCAATTTTTTCACCTGATGTTTTTTATTTCATAGTTCTTGTCGCCCCATATATATATATTTTTTTTTGATTAGAGTTACTTTACTAAACTAGATTTGTTCCAAATGATGTGGAAAAATTAGAGGCCGATGGACCGATCTTGCTGATTTTCAATAGCCTTTATATAAATTTTCTCTAGCTCATCTAGTGCTTTTGCAAAATTGATTTCAACCAGAAAACTGATGAAAAGACGGACATCGCTCAATCGACTTCGCTATGCATAAGAACTCTGATTATATATACTTCATGGGGTCGGAAGTGGATATTGTAGAAATTACAAAACGAATGACAAACTTAGTTATACCAATTTTTCACTTTTTGTGGTGAAGGTTGTATATAAATGAGGCACTAGAGAAAATATTTTTGTTTTCGTGAAAGTAATAAGAATGTTAAGTGACTTTAGATCACAGACATCAGGTTATGCACTTATCTCACTTTTAATTGATAAATTATTAAAATCTTCAATCATAAATCGATATACAAGAGTGTTTTATAAAAACAATTATTTGTGATTCTACAAAAAATTCACAAAGCAATCAACAAAAAAGAGGACGTTGACAACTTTAGCGCCAGTTACAGGGTTGTTATGGAAAATAGCCATTTAAATTAAAATTTTTGTTTTCGTTATGTTTATAGTTGTATATAAGTATGTGTGTAGTTATCCTCTTGTTTTTATAGGCCCAAATTCATAGTTAAAATAAAGTATACTTTAAGGGAACTAAAGTCGGTTTTATTTTAGAGTCGACTCTAATTCATTCATAGACAACTTAAAAGATATATTTGGCGAGAAAGTCAACTCTAAATTTAAAACTACCCAAAGCTGTTTTTAACTCATTTTTCCAAAATTATTTTATTTGGTTTAAGAACACAATACTCTATATCTGATTTCTATACCAATATGAACAAAATAAACACAAGGTTACTTTTTTCTAATGTTTGTTTAGAAATTGTATGAAAACATTTATCAAATTACAGTCGGTACCCAGTGGAAGGTGGCTAAACTTAAAGTATACTTTATTTTTGACTATGAAAGCAAAAAAGATAATAAGAGCTTTTTATTTTAGAGTATACTTTAACAAGAATCGACTTTAGTTTATAACTATGAATTTGGGCCATAATTTTTAAATTTTATTTTTAAAAACAATGGCCCATATTCATAGTTAAAATAAAGTATACTTTAAGGGAACTAAAGTCGGTTTTACTTTAGAGTCGACTCTAACTCATTCGTAGACAATCTTAAATATACTTTTGGAGAGAAAGTCAACTCTAAATTTTAAAACTACCTAAAGCTGTTTTTAACTCATTTTTCCATATTTATTTTATTTGGTTTAAGAACACAATACTCTTTATCTGATTTTTATACCAAAGTGAAGAAAATAAACACAAGGTTACTTTTTTCTGATGTTTATTTAGAAATTGTATGAAAACATTTATCAAGTTACAGTTGACACCTAGTGGAAGGCGTCTAAACTTAATGCTGGGAACACAAGTGGGACGAAAGACGAATTTTTCGTTGCAAATATTCGCCGTCAAAAATAAAACACATTGGTGCATATGACAATTAACACAACACCGCCGTCGACGAAATTCGTCGTGCGTGACAATCTCCCAGATAGATTTATTTTTATTTCTTACGCCGACGAACGACGAACAAACTATTACAGGGTTGTCGAACAAACTAGTACAGGGTTGTCGTTTCTCTGTATTTTTTAAATATATTAGTAAATAAAGTTTTTTTTTGTCTTAATTATTGTTTATTGCTTAATATACATCATTAAGTTAAACATCCACAATTATTTTCCTTAAAATTGCCTTCTAATGGCTATTTCTTAATGTTTAATTTTTTGTGTAACTATTTTATATTTTTTATTTTATTCAACTGTCATATGCAAAACAAAACAAATTTAAATATGCACAAAAGTGAACACGATGTTTATTTTAATAATTTTTACAAAACTCAAAATTGTTTGCCTCTTTTTTTTAATGTTTACTTTTTTTTGTCATAGGCAGCAAACAATTTTGTTGATCATAACAGCTGTAACTTTTTCGTTATAATTGTGCGCCACACAGCGAATTTACGCAACGAACTTTTACAGATGAATTCGTCGTGCTAGACGAAATTCGTGGTTCGTCCCAATTGTGTTCCCTGCATAAAGTATACTTTATTCTTGACTATGAAAGCAAAAAAGGTAATAAGAGGTTTTTATTTTAGAGTATACTTTAGCAAGAGTCGACTTTATTCTATAACTATGAATATGGGCCAATAATATTATGTTATAAACAAAGTATTTTGTTACTGTAAGTAAATACTGCTAAATTATTTATTATTTATTATCAATTATAATGATGTTTTTATATTTTATGTAAATAAACGACTCCCTTGATAAAGTGAACATACAATTCACGAAACGCGGGAAAAATATGTAATCAAAATTTGCATTTCTATTAACACAAAAAAAAGTTAGGCTTTAAATATAAATATAAATAACTTAAAAATAGTCAACATTATATTTGTGATTCAATTGTATTTAGTAATTAAACGATTTCATTGAAGTTTCATTACCATTAATGATAATTGTAATTTAAAAAAAAAATCATTAGCATTATTTTAAACAATGTCAATAGAATTTTAGTGCGTCCAATGCGTCTAGTGCGTTTACTTTTTATTCTATCCTTATTTAAGAAATACAAAATCGATTAAAATGGTTGATATGGAATTAAAACTATTAAAACTATATCGATCGGAATGTGTGATATATATACAGGCATGTTTCACCGAAATTTTTCACATTTTGCTTATTCTAAATAAAAGTAAGTGCGTGTATCAGAGAACGAAACGAGTACACCGCAACCATGAGCAGGGCTGCCGTTTTTGGTTATTTCTAACCAAAAGTGGTTATTTTTTTTCTTTAATATGGAGATGTGAATATTTTTCTCATTTTGATTATTTTTTCCTAAAAATAATAATACACATGTACATATTTTTTATGTTATACTTTTTAAGCTTTTATATTCTTCAATTTTTCAAATTACTACCAAGACAACTGAAAATAAAACAGCTGTGACTAAAATCGCTAGTGCAGCCACCTGCTATGAATTCGCCTTAAGGCCCAACTA
This sequence comes from Gymnosoma rotundatum, assembly GCA_916610165.2. Classification (NCBI taxonomy): domain Eukaryota; kingdom Metazoa; phylum Arthropoda; class Insecta; order Diptera; family Tachinidae; genus Gymnosoma; species Gymnosoma rotundatum. The sequence goes on from OU744338.1 coordinate 48,109,771, forward strand.
TAATGTGCATAAGCTAGCTTTAGCTTATGTCAAAAATCCAACGAAAAGCCTGTCAAATGCTTAGGTAATTTATTAAAGAAATTTATGTGGCTACAATGTTCTTATATAAATTTAGTAACTTATTTGCCACAGTTGCACATTTATGTTTGATTCGTACTTTTGCCAAAAGTAATTTCTATATAAATTAACAAAATTTTAAAACGAAAAGACTTTAAAGAAAATATTTGTTATATTTAATAACATTCACATACACATTTACATATTTTGGTTCATGTTCTAAGAAAAAGTAAAAAAAAACTATTACAAGTTATTTTCTGTTTTGTGTTTGTGACCAAACGTACTAAAAAATGCAACGATGTTCATCGCTTATATCGTATACATATGTGTGTATAAATACAAATTTAATTTAAATATATTATATTTGTAAAAAATTAGCCATAAAGAAAAATTATTTTACTACATTTTCTATTGGATTAAAAATGTAACAATTTAGGTCTTAGTTAAAGTTTTTCCTTATCAATGTATAACACAAAGCACAATCAGCTGTTTCCGTACGTAAAGTGCGATCAGTTTCGTACCTTGCATAAAGAAATGAAATTTAACGAAACTTGTCGAAAAGTTATCTTATGTACATTATAGTTTACTACATATAATTTAATGTATTTGCACAGTTGTATAAGCTTGCATAAGTTGTTTTATGCACATTATAGTTGGGCCTTTAATTGCTACTCATTTGCTTATAATATTTTTCTTCTACAACACTGTCAACAGCTTTTAATTTTGCTAAATGTGAAATTTCACTTCAAAATGCAATGAACTTTTGTGGTCTTAAACTATTATACTGTGAACTGCAAGTTTTGTTTACTTTGTTTTACACAAACTTTTATTTTTTAAACATATGTACGTGTACAATCGTTACTTATTACATACATACATATGTAGGTAAAAGAATTTTATTTTTGTTATTATTATTAACTGAATTTAAATCACATAAGTTACATTATAAATATGTATCCATTTTAAATGTTATTTAATAAAAATACTACATATTGAAATTTGGTTATTTTTTTTTCTCATTTGGTAACTTTTAAAGCAAATTTTGGCTGTAAAAATTTTTTGGTTGTGGCAGCACTGACCATGAGTATGCCGCATACTTACTCTATATTTTTCATATTCGAGTATTTTTAACACCGCAATAAAAAGTTGCGGTGTTTATTTTACAAATTTTTGTAATTGTTTTTTGTTGTGGATATATTTAAAACAAAGAGCCTAAAAACGAGTCTCAAAAATATCGCAATCAGAATTTTAAGTATTTTCTATACTCGTGCGTGAGAATTTTTTATTCTCTTTATTTGTAAACAGCGTTGCCACATTTATACCCTATTAAAGTTTTTTACTGCCGTTTTATGAAATTCTGCATTGTATGCAGATCTATTTACAGGGTGTTTTTTATAGACGTATAGAACTTCGAATTGAAATAAAACACAAGAAAATCGTTTTAATGTCCATCAATTTGGCTTTATTGGAAGGATAATTTTATGCCATTAATGTTTAAATATGATTTCGGGCATGTGGCCGCCGCGGCTGGCTCGAATAAAGTCAATTCTACAGGTCCAATTTTCAACCACTTTTTTGAGCATGTGGGGCCGTATGTTGGCAATAACGCCACGAATGTTGGCTTCCAAGTCCCCTAACGTTTCTGGTTTGTTGGCGTAGACGAGCGACTTCACATATCCCCAAAGAAAATAATCCAATGGTGTCAAATCGCACGATCTTGGTGGCCAATTGACAGGTCCATTCCGCGAAATTATGCGCTCATCGAATGTTTCCTTCAATAAATCGATTGTAACGTGCGCTGTGTGGCATGTAGCCCCGTCTTGTTGGAACCACAACTCATGCACATTCATGCCATCCAATTGGGGAACAAAATAGTCGGTTATCATGGCTCTATACCGGTCTCCATTAACGGTAACTGACTCTCCAGCATTATTTCGGAAGAAGTATGGCCCAATGACTCCACCAGCCCATAGAGCACACCAAACAGTCAGTTTTTGTGCATGTAATGGCGTTTCAAGGGTCTCATGTGGATTCCCTTCACTCCAAATGCGGCAATTTTGCTTGTTGACGTAGCCATTCAACCAAAAATGAGCCTCATCACTGAACAAAATTTTGCTATGAAAATCAGCATCGAGATCAATCTCATTTTCGGCCCATACACCAAAATCACGACGCATTGCATGGTCTCGCGGCTTTAATTCTTGCACAAGCTGGATCTTGTAAGGTCGCAAGCCAAGATCTTTGCGCAAAATCTTCCATAAAGTTGATGGACAAAGCTCTAATTGCTGTGCACGGTGGCGAATCGATTCATTCGGGTCCTCTTCAACACTTTGCTCTACAGCGGCAATTGTTTCTTCGGTGCGCACTGTTCGACGTCTCTGCGGATGCGTATTATCACATAGAGTAAACGTAGTGCGAAAACGATCCATGGTTAACCGAATTAATTGCTCTGATGGCCGATTATGTCGACCATAAAATGGACGGAGCTTGCGGTAAACTTCGCGAACTGAACCATTATTTTCGAAATAAATTTGCACGATTTGCAAGCGTTGTTCTTTTGTCAACCTATTCATGATGAAATGGCAAACCAAACTAAATATTAATCACTTGACAGCTGACAAAATGGCCGCCAGTTAAAAAAGTGATGCCAACTTAAAGTTCTATACGTCTATAAAAAACACCCTTTATAAACAATAAAACAAAAACAAAATTTGATCAAATCTATTGCTTAAACATTATAGGCAGAAAAACAGACAACAACCGTTTTCATAGGTATGAAATAAAACACATATTTAATGAATAAAATGCAATAAAAACCACTTAAAGGCACAGCTTTTGTACACTATTTAAAGCAGGTATACTTATTTTGTTGCTGTTGTTTATGAACAATTATTTTCAGTTTATTCGCCTTGTTGTCATAAACGTGCTACTAACGGTATTTAGGAAAACAAAATGATAAAAACAAAATAAATTTATTTTTCGAATCCGTAAATAAAAGGAAAATTACTAATTTTTTTTAGTTTTAAACAAAACTGTATATACGCAGATGTAATATTGCATTGACTGAATCTCATTAGAACTCATAAATAATAAATTGCAATTAAAGTTTTTAGTTTACATATTTTATTTTGTTAAATATAATTATGGCTTTTATACCTACTTATTAATTTTAAAATTTCTATCCTGTATGAATTAAAAAAAAATCCTAACAAAAACGTAATATAAGTTCTGTTTGTTTACTTTTTGGATAAAGTTCGTGAAAATGAGCGCAAGCATTGTTTTCTTTCATAAAGAGACAAAATTATATAAAAGTACGGGAACACAAAATCTAAATTTTAAACACAAAATAAAAACTCAAAGTATTTTGACTGTTTTAATAAAAAAAAATTAATTTCAACAAATCAACAAAAAGAAATAATAATTTATTTTGTATTTGTTTGTGTTTAAAGGCTGTTGCACAAGTTTAAATAACTTGCACGAAGAAAAAGTTTGAGCTGTTTCGTGCAAAAAGAAGAAGAACTTTATTCTCACAAAACCGCTCTCACTTACCCAATTTTGAAGTAAGAAAACAATTTTCGTGCAAATTGGGATCCCACGGGATCCCAAAGTAGAGTAAAGAAACAAACCCATAACAAACAATGAACTATTCTTGAGTTATTAGTAAACTTTTGTTGCGTTTTTAATAAATGAAAAAAATGGCGAATTTTACGGGTTCTATTCAATTTCTTTTCTGTTACATATTAAATAAACTTTCATAATTTCAAAGAAGTATGTATGGTAGCTAATTTAGACATTGGCGACTTTTGATATTGTGTTTGATTTAATAATTCTAATCTGATAACTCTGTTTTCCTCTCACTACACACGTTAAAATCTCTCTCTTGGTGTTTGCTGTGAGTATGAGTACGAATAAAGTAAAACCAGCATCGCAAACATTTTACTTGAGTATGCTAGACACTTAAACTCATCAATACTCAAATGGAATGGGTATAGTAAATACTCGCACAAAAGAAATGCGGTGGCGATCACACCGCAACCGCATTTAAGATGAGTATACTTAGAGTATTAAAAATAGACACTCTTGCAGTTCTCTGGTGTGTACCAGTCGTAAGAGTATAATAATTTAGGTTGGTTTAAATTTCCAAAAAAAAAAAAACATTCGTTAACTAAGACAGAAACCGGTCCAATTAAGAAACTTAGTGATAAACAAATATTTCACCTAAACTTAATAATTTCATTATATACCGTAAATGCGTTTAATTTTATAGATTTGGATATATGTGTTTTCTAACGATATTTAGGTTCATCGATGTTTATTTTTTAGGGTTTCGTTCCTAAAGAGCGAAAACGTAATTCTGAAATGCCTGTCCGTATTGTGCATATATCACAGTCCGTAATAGGTAGAATTTTAAAATATTAAAAAAAAATGTTTGACTTTAGCCGCTTAAACAAGTACTAAAAATTAAAGAGTGTTCCAAAAGTGTCGTGATATTCATAAAAATATTATTTTGTAAATTGTGGTGGGAGTCCCAATATTGACGTAATTTTCATGTACGTGTTTTTGAACTGCAGTAAATAGACACTTTAAGTTTAGATAAATTTATGTCTACTAAAACAACAAGTAGAAAAAAATTTAAATTAAGCTTATTGTACCCGGCATTGCCTAGGTCTAATTTTATGTCCTTTCTAGGCATTTAATAATACATTATAGCCTTGTTTTCTATGGGGGCCTTAATCCGAACACGTTAGAAATTTTACAAATAGTTTTGAATCTTATAGATCGGAAGTTATCTATATTTTAGACAAATTTAGAATCTGATTTTGTTAAGATCCGTTAAGAATTAATAAAGTTTTCAAAAATTAACATGAATAGGCGTTAGTCCCCTTTTTCTCTCATCTAGGTTGCAGCTCTGGAAACAGACATCGATGAGAATCTATTTATTTCGAATTTTTTTAATAAAATCAATTTGCCGAAACGCATAAAAAGTACCTCCTCCCCCCTTATCCACTCCTGGTCCGCTATACATACATACATACATACTCTATTTTACTATTGGAATAAGTATCTACCCGTGTTTAAAATTTATTTAAAATTGTTTTAGTCGTTTAATCATGATTGACGCACGCACAAACAAACAGACTTACAAAGAGATTTTAATTATATATTAGATTTTTAAAATAACATTACGTTAATACGAAAATTAACTGACCTGAAAAATATTTAGGGCCGTTTTCGCACAAATCAATTTGCCTTTAGCCCGAATAGGAATATAGTTTTGAATGTGAAAAAATGTTTATACAGTATTGGGCAAAACCTAAGAAACGTTGTCCAATATTAGCTTCTGAGTCAAATTATGTTTAAACGAACATATTTCAATTCAATGTTTTAATGCAGTTTTATTAGTTTCTGTGTCATACAATATTACAAAAAAAAAAATTTGTAATTATCTCTCACCTAACGGTTCTTTTAGTACAACAACAAAAATTACTCAAAAATTCATTTGGCAAAACCTAAGAAAGTTTTTGCTTTTGTATAATAAATTTGTTTTTTTTAAGATAACGGTAACTTCTTATTTTTTTCGATGATTTCTTATGAAAAAGTGATCTAGTATGCATTTAAAAGCGTGTAACGAATAAATTTCGCATTTAAAATTAAAATAAAATGCAACGTAAAAAATATTGTGAAGCATTTAAATTGAATGCTATTACGCATTATTATGCAGGCAAATCACAGGCTGAAATTGCAAATTTGTTAAAAGTAAGCAAATCAATGGTTTCCAAATGGATAAACCTTTATAAAGATAAAGGAACTGTACTCAATATTAATCCTGGAGGAAGACCTCGTAAAACATCAGTTCGTGATGATAGAAATATCAAGAAAATAATAAAAAAAAACCCCTTCATCTCGTAAAAAAAAATTGTGTCAGAATTAGGCTTAAGTGTTGATGCCAGCACAAACCGCAGACGGGCGAGAGAGGCTGGATTGAAAAGTTATAAAGCTTCCAAAAAACCTCTTCTTACAAAACGTCAGCAAAAAAACGGTAAGTATTTTTAAGCTTACAAGTCAACCATTAATGCCTGACTTTTTAGGCTCGAATTTGCAAAAAAATATCTTGATTGGCCAGTTAAAAAGTGGAAAAGTGTGCTCTTTAGCGACGAAAGCAAATTTAATTTGTTCAACTCGGATGGCATATGTCGTGTGAGACGCAATACTGGTGAAAGGCTTAAACCCCGATGTTGTAAAAAAACTGTCAAGCATGGGGGTGGCAATGTGATGGTGTGGACGTGTTTTTCAGGTCATGGTCTAGGGCCGTTCCACAGAATTTCTACCAAAATGGACAGATTTGTGTATAGGGACATTTTAGAAAATAAGATATTGCCAAATGCCGAGTGGAATATGCCACTTCGATGGGTGTTTCAACATGATAACGATCCGAAACACTCATCGAAGTTGGTAAAGGACTGGATACAATCGAAAGGGATTCAATTGCTTGATTGGCCGGCCCAATCGCCCGATTTGAACCCAATCGAAAATTTATTTTCCATATTGAAGAGGAATGTTGGATCGAAACGGTTCTCCAACAGAGACGATTTATTTTCGTGTCTGGAAGATGAATGGATACGCATAGATCCAAAAATAATTGATAATTTAATCAAATCTATGCCGCGTCGGTGCGCCGCAGTAATAAAAAATAATGGTTATTATACAAAATATTAAAAGTTTCTTAGGTTTTGCCCAATGAATTTTTGAGTAATTTTTGTTGTTGTACTAAAAGAACCGTTAGGTGAGAGATAATTACAATTTTTTTTTTGTAATATTGTATGACACAGAAACTAATAAAACTGCATTAAAACATTGAATTGAAATATGTTCGTTTAAACATAATTTGACTCAGAAGCTAATATTGGACAACGTTTCTTAAGTTTTGCCCAATACTGTATGTATATGCGCATGAATATTAGCAAACATTTTTCAACTAAACAGACACACAAGTGTACTTTGACTAAAAGAAAAAAAAGTTAACATAAATGGAATTGAAAATACTCAAACTAAACTGGCCTTTTGTACTCTATTGTACAATTCAAAAGTCAATCCTATATGATGTTGTGAAAATCAGTTATGGGGAAAATTTAAAGGGGTCAAAATAAGATTAAAAACACTGATGGTATATTACAAACTCGAACAACCACAAGGATCTAAAAGTGAAGCAGAAATGAAGCTTGAAACACATCCAACACAGCTGGACTTTACATGCTAATGATCGTAATTAAATTCCTTCTCAATTAAGACCTTTTTGTGTGAAGACCAAATGAAAAACAACATGCGTGAATAAAATTTTTAGCCCAGCATTTTCTATACTTAATTTTGTATTATTTTGTAAAAAATAGATGTGAACGATTATTTATTTTTGAAGATACAATAAATTCTTTGAAAAAATAACATTTTTACTGTAACAGTGTGTAATTTAAAAACAATTTGACTTCAAAACAAGTAAGAGGTGCTATATTTGGCAATGGCGAATTTTATTTACCCTTCACCATATATATATATATTAATCTAGTTCAATAAAGTAACTACAATAAAAAAAAGCAAATATTGGGGTAAAGGAGAATTAAAAAATAAGGAAAGAGAAATTAAGTACTTTATATAATTTTGCATGAAAATGTCATCAGCTCTTAATGGGTTAAGAATTTTTACAAAATTTTAGTACTTTCTTAAAGATCTCTTGAGAAGCTTTTAAATGATACCCATATTGATATTTTAAAAAATTTTAAAATTTTAATTCTCTCTCGCCAAATATTTTGTTTTTTTTTTATTGGAGTTACTTCATTATTCCAAATGATATGAAAAAATTAGAAGTAGGCGTGGTGTTTTGCTCGCTGCCTCGAGGGACATGGACCGATTTTTCTAATTTCTAATAGAACCTCTTTCAACACTATGTCTGATCGATTGACGTATTTAAATTTTCTAGCGTTGATCTAGTGTCTTGAAAATTTTGATTTTAACACTAACAAGGACGGACATAGCTCAATCAACTTCGCTATGCGTTAGAACTCAGGATATATATACTTTATGGGGCTCGGAAATAGATATTTTAGAAATTACAAACGGAATGACAAACGGAATGACAAACTTAGATACACCCTTCTTCCACTTTAGTGAAGGGTATAATTATGTGCTTTTGAACACAACATATTCCTCCATTGAGTTAAACAGAATTAAAAAATATTCAAAACTTGCAACGAAAAATAAAAATTAACAAACAAACAAATAAAAATACAAAAATATGTAAAAAAAAAATAAATTTTTAAACAACGAATTAGAATTATTCACATGTTACACGTATTCAAACATTAACTGCAATTATGTATTAAATAACGTAATTGTTTTTATTTACAGAATTTTAAACTTTAAATTGCATTCTAAATTAATTTAACCAAAAACGTAAAACAGAAACAAAATCCGAACTTATGGAAAGAGTTTATGGATTTAATATTAAGGTTTGTCACGTAGGAATTAAATGGAAATTAGTTTATTGCCCTTGAAATTTAAACAATTGAAAAATTCACTATAAAAGTGACAGTCGGAAGAGAAACCGCAACATTATTCACGAATAGTTCAACATCGAAAGAAATAAAATGTTTACTAAAGTCCTTGTAAGTATTTATTCGTGACGATTTAAAAAGCATTAACAATTTTAGGAATTACAAAACTATTTTTTTTTTTATTTAAGATTGCTTGTGCCTTATTGGTGGCAGTCCAAGCCTCTGGTTATGGAGGCAGAACAGAACTTGGTGGCTATGTCGCCAAACCCTACCCAAGAGCTAGTGTTCAAATACTGCCCTCCTACTACCACTCTGCTCCTCTTTATGGTCATGGATATGGTGCTGGTCTCGGTTATGGTGATGGTTATGGTTATGGTTATGGTCATTTAAATCATTACAATCCCGCTATTCATCATATTGCTAACAGTCACCCCTCTGCAAATAGTCTGGCCGGATTAGCTTTATCTTTACCACATGCTGGACCTCCAAATCCAGCTCTTCTCCATGTTCCTAAGCACTCCATCACCACTTATTCAGCACCAGCTGCTGTTATTTCCTATGATGGTAAGGGTGGACTCCAGAGCAGTCAAACGGCAGCAGCAGCAGCTGCTTCCAGTGTTAAATCAGCTAGATCTGGCTATGGTCCAGGCCAAGTCAGACTCGATTACGGTTATGGTGCTGCTTACTAAACTGTGATGTTGACTATTTTTAATTTAATAAAAAGTGAGATGCGGCTGTAATAAAAAAATAACTTGTTACTAAACATGCTGTTTTTTATTTACTTTTTACTACACACGTTAGGAGAATATTTTATTACAAAATAAACAATAACAATTTTTCTAATGCACATTCCATTTGGTTTTTTGTTTGAATAAAAAGCAGGTTGATTCGATAATTAAATTGGGGGAGGGAAGTAATTAAAACCAAATTAGAATTTATTTAAGCTCGAGAACAAAATATTTTGTTAGAATTTATTTTATAGAAACTGACAAACGTAAAAGGGGGGTATAAATTAACATCATGATTTGATTAAAAACTATACAATTTTTTTGATTTACAAATCTCATGGTTTTAGCTTAAAAATAATAAAACAAATTTTTCATAAATATTTCAGAAGTCTCTAAATATTAAACATCAAATCGCCGTTTTTGGTAAATTTTTACGTTTTCAAATCAGATCGTCTTTAGATTCGTCAAAGATTTCATGTGTGTGTTGAAAAATGTGCTAGCATGATTTAAAAATGCTTAAGCGTGAAAGATTTTTTGACATATCCGTCCGATATTCTAATAATAAAGGCTAGGATTAACTATTGTTACCATCTGTCGCGTAAACATCTGTTGTCCTACTTAGAAAAATCGCAAGAAAAAGAATGTTTAGATATTACACTGTCACACAAAATAGGTACAACTTAAAATGCAACTCTGATCGTACAGCAACTGTTTTATTTTTATAAAATTTTTTTAAAGTTTAGCAAATCGCACCGACCTGTCAAAAAATCTGTGGCATATTTTATTTTTATACACACTATCCTACTTCTTGGAGTGGGCATTGCCTGAAAGCCCATATTAAATTTGTTTTAAGTGTATTCTATAATCATGATAATTCCCCTATTTCGACCCAAACTGTGTTTAAAAAATTTCTTAAGCAGACTTTTAGGCAAATCAATGAAATGCGATTTGGACTAACGTACGTAGGTTTCAGTGGCATGTATTGATCATCCATTAGATTTAAATATAATAGATTATTTGCTATCGAAAGTGTTAAAAATTTCTGTCTATTACGGTTAAAAAGATAATACATCTAATACGAGGGCTGCTCTGTAAATTTCTGGCCTAATAGTGAAAATGCAAATATTTATAATCAAAAATGGTTTTATTGTTTTTCAAAGTATTCTCCAACATGATTTATACACTTTTGCATGCGCTCAAACCAGTTGTCGAAGCACTTTTTCTACTCGTTGACCGCGCATTTTTTTCTTGATGTGCGGAAACAAGATGAAGTCATTAGGTGCCAAGTCAGGGCTGTACGGCGGATGACCAATTAATTCGACGTTTTGGCCGGTCAAAAACGCTCTGGTTTGAGCCGATGTGTGAGAGCTCGCATTGTCATGGTGAACAAAGATTCGTCTTCTCTTGTTGGTTTTTCGAATTTCTCCGATGACTTCAGGCAAACAAATTGTAGTGTACCACTCAGAAGTGACCGTCCTACGTTGCTCAAGCGGAACAGTCGCCACAGACCAGTTTTGCCGAAGAAACAGGCGACCATTTGCTTGGAAGTGCTTCTTCCACGAACAACTTTCGTTGGATTTTGCTCGTCTTTAAAGACCCACACGGTCGATTGTTGTTTCGTTTCGGGCTCATACGCATAGATCCATGATTCGTCACCTGTGACGATCTTATAAACGTCTTTTAAAGAACTGCAATCGTATTTTTGCAACATTTCTTTGCACCAATCGACACGAGCCTTTTTTTGAGCGACTTTCACATTGTGCGAGATCCAACGAGAACAAACCTTTTTTTACGGCCAGGTGTTCATGCAGTATCGAATGTATGCTGGTGGAAGAAATGTCCAAGGATGTCTCTATCTCTCGGTATGTCGCATGTCGATCTTGCATTATGAGTTCACGCACGGTATCAATGTTATCTGGCACAACAGCCGTTTTTGGACGGCCTTCACGGAATTCATCTTTGAGCGAGCTTCGGCCTCGATTAAATTCATTATACCAATTTTTCACAGTGCTATAGGATGGTGCTTCATCACCATACAAAGATTTAAGTTCATCAATGCACTCTTGTCGTGATAATCCACGTCGAAAGTTGTGAAAAATTATGGCACGAAAATGTTCACAAGTTAATTCCATTTTTTCTATATTAATTTTTTCAAGTCACTGTAAACAATACAAATAATGGTCGTACGTCAAAACGTTTTGAGTACGATTATGCTTAAAAATGACAAACTTTCCAATGGAAATGCAGCACTGAGTGTTGCCAGGCCAGAAATATATATAGCAGCCCTCGTATATGTGAAATAAAATTAGGAAGTTTTCTATAATTTATATTTATTTTTTTGTTTTTTAGAGGGCACACCGTTTGTTTAAGTCACATATGTCTGCTTTTAACGGTTGGAAAGATAAGGCCATCTACATATAAATCACTTCTGTATGGGGACGCCCTTTAACTTTTAAGTTTGGTATTTTTATTGTAGCGGCTATAATATACAACTACTGTAAAATTTTCAAGATTTTTACTATTACATTTTCAATGTTCAAGAGGCCTGAGATAGACAGACAGCCGGACAGACATTGTAGCGAAAACAATAGGGTTTCGCTTTTACTCTCTGTTGATATAAAATTTATTTAAAATTTTCTTCAAATGCAAAATCTCATAACGTTTTGTGTACAATTTTCATGATTTCAAAAATAGAAGGAGGAATGTGTATTTTTTTATTTATATTTATTATTAGGTTATGCCTACAGATTGGTTTCATCTTAAAAACAGTTCCAATTTTTTAAAATTAAAGGGTGTCCCCATATAACATACATTTTTTTACGTGCATTTTGAAAAGCAGAGGGCGCAACTTTATATAAAAAAAACAGGATTACAAAAACGAATATAAAAGTTAAAGGGTGTGCCAACAGGTGACGTACATCATAAAACCGCTATATTGTCTACTTGAAAATTGGACAGAATGACGATTACTATGATCGCTATTATAACAAGTATAAATATTTAAAATTATAAATGAAAGGGTGCCCCAAAGATCAATTTAATTCGATGTATATGGCTATACTTTAAAACAGTTGTAGACAAGCGACTAAAATTTGTAAGGAACCTGTATTTCTTAGTCCGCTATAACAACAAGTATAAATTTTAGATTTGAAAATAAAAGGGTGTCCCAATAGTGGATGTAAATTGGTGTATGAGGCCAAACTTTTGAAACGTTATAGCCAGGCAGCTAAAATTTAAAAGAAATCTGCATTGCTATGACCAAGTAAATGACAAGTAAACAATTTGAATTTAGAAATTAAAGGGTGTTTCCATAATTTATGCTATTTGAGCTATGTTGCCCTATCTTTTAAACCGTTATAAACAAAAACTTGAAAATTAGTCAGAATGTCTGCTACTTTGTCTGGTATATAAAAAAAACATAAATATCTAAAATTATAAATTAAAGGGTGTTACAATAGTTGATGTTATTTACAAGTCCAAACTTTTGAACCCTCATAGACAGATACCTAAAATCTGATATGAAGTCAGTTTTTGTTTTGCATTATTTTAGTAATACTTTATATTTCAGACAGTGATCATGAGTGTGCATTATTTTGCTTGTTTAAAATAAACGAAAATTATTTAACCTAAATTCCAATCAGACATTAAGCTGTTTTAAGTTTTTTATTAAATATTTAACAGTAGATGATATTTTGTTTTTATGGAATCAAAATTAAGCTGCTTTAATAAATGCTGATGTTCATAATTGCTGGTATACAAATTTTAATTTTTTTTATAAAAGTAGCACTGCAACAATTTATTATTAAAATGTGGATTATTAAAATATAGATTTTTTTTAAATTGTGTAAATTCAATGTGTTTTAAAAATTGTAACATACTAACGTTTTTAATAAAACATTTATGTGGAATAATTATTAACATACGTAATTTGTGCCTGTCCCATATAGAAAATAATAACAACAAGAAAATCATAAAATATTTTATAAAATGAAAAACCACATTTTTTAATGAGTCATGCAAAATAATTGAAATTATTTAGAACATTAACAATTTTTTGCTTTTGTTTTTAAAACATAATACAAAACAAAAGAAATGTACAAAATTTTTTATACGTGTTGACCTTTCATGACATGTATAGATTACATCCATTATTTGTGGTTCATCATCCACATGTCATTCGTAATTTACCCCTAATTAAACGTACAAAATGGCTGAAACAACAAAATCTGTTCCTGTACTGCAGGCTAGGGTTCCCGTATTTTTTTCGAATGGTATCCCTAATTATATAAATTTTATCCCTACAATTCCCCAAAAAAAAAACTTCAACTATTCCCAAAAATCTCCACTACAAACAGCAATTCTTATTATTAATTTCAATTTAACTGTTTGAATTGATTAACAAAATTAAAAACTCTGAATCAAAATTTTTCACTTTGCATTATTTTTTTAAATTGTATTACTTTATATATATATATATATATAAAATTGTTGCAAGTAAGTTGTGACTTTATAACTCACGAACGGTCAAACCGAATTCTAATAAATTTTTAGGTTTTGTTCGAACTCGGTCGACGCCTTCGTGAGTTATGACTAAAACGGGCATTTACGGTTGCATCGTTCAAAAAAAAATTAAAACAGAGACAGCTTATTTAAAAAAGGAATAGGTCGGGCAAGTGGGGAATACGAAAAATGCGTGGAATGGATTTTAACAAAAAACAATTTTAAGAATATTTAAAAGATAAATAAGTCCTGAATCATAAGATCCAAGAGGCAGAAGGAAATCTGTTATAACTTCCAATTAAATCTAATAAGAACTTGCTTGGAATAGTGGCCGTGGTTCGATTATTCTCATTGGGGTAGCGACGCGCTCCGGTAACAGCTAGTTCTCAATACAAATTCAAGCATCTCGTTTCATTGTTGAAAAAAGGCGAATTCTTTTTAAAATTTATGAAGACACTTACATGACATAATTTTTAACAATGGAAACTTGTCGTAGCAAAAAAGTTAAATTTATTTAATAGTAGTAAAATTAACCTTTAACTACTGAGGTGAAATATTTTGACGTAGTTACTGAGGTCGTGGTAAATTTTACCCCATTTTTTTTATCAAAAATTTTACCAGTTAACTTTTATTTTCTAATTTTCTTTCTTCAAAAGAATAAATTAACATATAATTAATTAAATAAAATCATAAAATCAAAAAAATTAAACTTTGGAAATAACAAAACAAGAACTTTATTTCATAGTCACTTATCTCAAAATTAAAAACAATGGGTAATGAGGGTAAAATTTACCACACCTCAGTAGTTAAAGGTTAAAACAACAACAAAATTTTTTTTTAAATTCCTAAAAATATCGTTTAAATCCCCAAAACGCAAAACATAACGTCAAAGAAATCCTCAATCCCCAAATTGAAATTTTATCCCGATTTTCAAAATAAATCCCCGATTTGGGAATTAACCCCTAAACTGACTACCCTACTGTAAGCTGGGGTAGATTTTGGAAGAAATCACATCATTTTCTTCTTGTGTCACGAAAGTCTAGGCTGACTTTTTCTTCAGGTAGATTGTGTAAACTGCACAATAATCAGCTGGTTGGAAAGTAAATAATACAAATACTTTTTTAAACTTCGCCTTAAAATGCGGTTTAATCTGCTATAAATAAGAAAATAAATAGCTGTCAAATTAAATTATGAATGCGTAGTGTGAACAGTGTAATTTCAAAATAAAATAAAGACCCTTTGCCAAAAACTATTGTTAAAACAAAAATGGAATACAACTCTAAGGTATGGGCCGCTGTTTTAAGTTCTGTTTTGTAGTTATTCTGCGCGTGCAGCAGAGGACAAACAGGCTTGACTCTCTTGAAAATTGATACAGTGTGGGTTACGTTTCGCTGTTTTATCGATACTACAATGGTATATGCTCTAATGAGATTTGGAAACTCGTTTCCGATATCTGTACAACACTTTTTTTATTAGAGTTCATCTATTTGCGGTCGATCGGCCCTATGAATTACATTGAGAATTCGTTTTATAGCCGATCCCTTTGTATGTGGTATCATCTTCATGCAGAGGTCTTTCCTGACACTTTCAATGTAAGAAAATTCAAATCGAATGTCAACAAACACTTCTTTCTGTATCCTACTTTCAATTACCTATATTCCTGTCACAATGCGTTGCATAAGTAGGGTCATCCCTTGAGTGCTGGTCCAAGATAAAAGAAACAAAATTAATCTTTTTGAACATATGCCAGTACCAAAGCAAATTAAATTAATTTTTCAAAAGTACAAACTGGCAATAATAAATATTTAATTGTTTAAAATTTAGCAAAATTATATCTTTTTTTGTCGTTTGGTTTTTTGAATTTTCTGTGTTTGTTTGAAAAAATAATTTCAGCTTAATTTTGTTTTTAAAAAAATCTAATTATTAATATTTTTTGTTTCCTGTTTCCTGATGATGCCACACAACGGTGTGGCGAAATATTGAAAATATAAATTAAAATTATATTATTTATAAACTTGAAAAAAAAAACAATTATTAAAATTATGGGCTCCTTTACACTCCAATTGCCGTCTATTGTTATTTCAATGGCAAAATTAAATTCAAATTGTTTTTTTATTTTAACCTCAGTGGGTAGCAAGACTACAACCCAATGCTCACAAAAGACGAGGATCAATAACAATATGTATTGCAAGTAGCCAAGAACTATCAAAAACAATTTCCTATGAGCACGAAGAAGATTTTATTATAAAACTTTTTATAATTACATCATTTAATCAAACAAATAATCACCAGACATAAAATCGAAGATATGTTAACATTTCGCTGTTATTTTTTAATTTGGCTTTTTGTGGATTAAATAGTAATCTTAAAGAAAACTAATAAAACAAAATTGTTCGTCAGATACAGCTCTAGAATATTTGTGAGTTTTTCTCTAAAATAAATATTACTGCAGTTATGAACAATTTAAGTAACCCATAGTGAGATTAATGGCATTTTTAGCAAACTTTATGGGCTCAAGGCACCCCTAATAACTATGCAAACGATCTAAAATTTTTTTATAAATTGGAATTAATCTAAGGCGTTTGCCAAGTGAAAATAAGAAAAAAAATAACAGTCACACTAGTGGTTGTTTGTTTGTTTGTGTGTGCGTCAATCACGGCTAAAACAGTGAACCGATTTTAATGGAATTTGAAACTCGGGTAGATATTTGTAGTCATGGTTATATAGTGTATTTATGTTTTTAAAATAGTCGACCAGAAGGCGAAAAAAGGAGAAGCGGGCATTTCTATTTGTCGGCATCTATTTCAAGAAAGTATTCGCTACTCGATTTTAATGAAATTCGAAACATAGATAGGTTCTCATCTATATCTATTTTCAGAGCTAGGACCTAGATGAGAGAAAAAGGGGAAATACGGACATTTACGTCTGTACCGATTACAATACAATTTAGTTCGATATTTATGTTTATTTAAAAATCAATTTTTCATAAACATAAAAAACTTTGCTTTATTATTATTGCTTTTTGTTTATACTTCGAACGCTACGAGATATTGGAACTAATTGATCTCATAGAGGGGATGGAAAAGAATCTTATCAGTGACAGTAGGGTTTCATCTCTAATGACGGAACTTTTTTTCGCCTTTATTTTTTAGTTTCGTTATAAAAATAAAAGTTAATACGGATAAAAATCGTCCATGTAAAACTGATTATGAATAATATTTAGTTTTAAATTAAAAATTAATCGTTATTTTCCATCCCTAAGTGAAACAGCAAAGATATAGCAGCTTTATTGCTTTAAATGATTTTGTTCAAAAATTATTGATTTTGTTTAATAAATTCTTCAGTTAGAAAATTTAATAAAAATTCATAAGCGCACTCCTAATTATTAAAAAAAAATTCTTAGTGCAATTATTATTGGTTATTGCTACTTCAGAGCAAGCTGCTCGTTAGCAGATATTACTTATCTATTGCTAGTTTAGTAAAACAACAGATATTACGCATATGAGGCATGACCCAAAAAAGTCTACCTGTTTGGAAAATAATATGGTTAGCTTTTTGCGCAGTTACTGGACGTGGTTATTCTTTTAAGAATGTTTAAATAATTTCCGTAACGGTAACAAACGATTATGCAAGTTGTCAATTCCATCAAAACGAATTGGCAAGAAATTTGCAAAAAAAAAAAAATATAGTCTCTAGTTGTTTTTATTTAAATTAGTATATTACGCTCATATTATTTACGTTATAAATTAAAACTTCAAAACTATTGAACCAATTCCCGCTAGATCTGACTTTAAAGAACGCTAGAAACCGCCAACTAGTTGAAAAAATGCTGACATAAATTGCCAAAACATTTTATGAACAATTTATATTTTAATACTGTTTTTGAATACTAACTGCCGTATTAATAAAATAAACTTATATTATTTTATGAATATGGCAATAATATTTGTTCATCTCTATTTAAAATTTTGCTATTTCTTTTGCCATCTCTACATATTAGTTTCGTTTTGAGAACTGAAATAAATATTACAGGTTAAGTTTAGACATTTTTTCGGAACTTTGTAACCGTAGCAGTATTCGTTATGCCGACGGAGACCATATCTAAAGAAACAAAGTAATTATAAAGAGGCAAATAAAAGGAAAATTTAGGAATTAACATACTTAACGGTTAAAATAGCATTTACAATATTGGTTTGCAATCGATTTCTTAGCTTTGATTTAACTATATAAAGTTTACTTAAAACTCATTCCACGTCTACATTGGACCATGTCAAGCATAATAATCGCAAGGCAAACTTAGATATCCCTTTGAAAATTTTATTTCCAGCCGAATTTTGATGTTCAAAAGCTTCGTACCAAAAAGATCTGGCATCTTTTAGATTATTCCATTTTATAGCATTTATATTACTAAGCTGATTTAAAATTGTCTCATCCTCTTTTTTTTTTTTGTTATAAATACATTATTTACTGATAATTTATCAGCTTTTTTATAAAATGTCCCGATTTTCTGGTAATCTGAAATGACAGTTTCCATTAGTTAAAATTTTTTTTTTTTAATAGCCCAATTCAAATATATTTCGTTATTTACCTTTACAGAGACGAATAACTATATTATATTATTATATATAAGATTAGAAATACATAGTTGAGCTTACTTCGTAACAAACAAAACTTATTGTAGCTTAAAAAACGTTAAAAATCCGTCAACTTAAATTTTTCCCAACTGAAAAAAACTACTTAGCGGATTTTTTTTAAATTCCCGCTTTTGATAGCAAAAAACCACCAGTTCTAGCGGGAAAACCACCGTTTTGGCAACACTGATAGGAATGACCAATAAAACCAAATATCTTTCTTTATGTAAAAACATAGTTTAAAATGAAAACAGATCTTCCTCAAAAAAGATCTTAACGAAGTAATTTTCATTTCTTTATTTTTAATACAACTAAAATAATAAATTTG
Organism: Gymnosoma rotundatum; assembly: GCA_916610165.2. NCBI lineage: Eukaryota > Metazoa > Arthropoda > Insecta > Diptera > Tachinidae > Gymnosoma > Gymnosoma rotundatum. The sequence goes on from OU744338.1 coordinate 48,128,561, forward strand.
GTTATTCGTGTATTTAAATGTCTTCATTTAAACTGTTACTGTTTACATAAAAATTTATTTGGACTTAAATTGATTTCTCTTTATTTTTTTAATATGTTATTTCTGAAAGTGGTATAAGTCCAAGAAAAAGACAAAAAATATACAATTATTTTAGTAATTATTTTTTCACAATAAAATATAAAAGGTTTATAGTGTAAAAAAACGTTACTCGAATTGCTTAAAGTTGGCCGACCTTTTTATATTAATTCAAACGCAAACCCTTAAATATCTTAATATATCTAATTTCGACTTATATGAGGGCTGCTCTATATATTTCTGGCCTAATAGTGAAAATGCAAATATTTATAATCAAAAATGGTTTTATTGTTTTTCAAAGTATTCTCCAGCATGATTTATACACTTTTGCATGCGCTCAAATCAGTTGTCGAAGCACTTTTTCCACTCCGATTGAGACACCTCTAAAACATGGTTTTTGAACACTTCAACAGCTTCTTCTGGCGACGAAAATCGTTGACCACGCATATTTTTCTTGATGTGCGGAAACAAGAAGAAGTCAATAGGTGCCAAGTCAGGGCTGTACGGCGGATAACCCATTAATTCGACGTTTTGGCCGGTCAAAAACGCTCTGGTTTGAACCGATGTGTGTGAGCTCGCATTGTCATGGTGAACAATGATTCGTCTTCTCTTGTTGGTTTTTCGAATTTCTCCGATGACTTCAGCCAAACAAATTGTAGTGTACCACTCAGAAATGACCGTCCTACGTTGCTCAAGCGGAACAGTCGCCACATGACCAGTTTTGCCGAAGAAACAGGCGACCATTTGCTTCGAAGTGCTTCTTCCACGAACAACTTTCGTTGGATTTTGCTCGTCTTTGAAGACCCACACGGTCGATTGTTGTTTCGTTTCGGGCTCATACGCATAGATCCATTATTCGTCACCTGTGACGATCTTATAAACGTCTTTTGAAGCACCGCCATCGTGTTTTTGCAACATTTCTTTGCACCAATCGGCACGAGCCTTTTTTTGAGCGACTTTCAAATTTTGCGGGATCCAACGAGAACAAACCTTTTTTACGGCCAGGTGTTCATGCAGTATCGAATGTATGCTGGTGGAAGAAATGTACAAGGATGTCTCTATCTCTCGGTATGTCGCATGTCGATCTTGCATTATGAGTTCACGCACGGTATCAATGTTCTCTGGCACAACAGCCGTTTTTGGACGACCTTCACGGAATTTGTCTTTGAGCGAGCTTCGGCCACGATTAAATTCATTATACCAATTTTTCACAGTGCTATAGGATGGTGCTTCATCGCCATACAAAGATTTAAGTTCATCAATGCACTCTTGTCGTGATAATCCACGTCGAAAGTTGTGAAAAATGATGGCACGGAAATGTTCACAAGTTAATTCCATTTTTTTCTATATTGATTTTTTCAAGTCACTGTAAACAACACAAATAATGGTCGTACGTCAAAACGTTTTAAGTACGATTATGCTTAAAAATGACAAACTTTCCAATGGAAATGTCAGATTGCACTTCGCAGCACTCAGTGTTGCCAGGCCAGAAATATATATAGCAGCCCTCGTACCAGTTTCAAAAGAACAGCTCATAAATAATATATAAATGAATACTACAGATGGGAGTAATTAATCAGATGGACTAATTAATTGAAGATTTTATTGGCATTGAATGATAAATAATGCTATTTGCTTTTTTTAGCATTATCATTATTTAAACTAATGGTACGAGTAATGCTTTTTATTGAAAAGGTTTCGTTGGTAATTAGTTAAAAAACAAAATCATTATCATTGACTAATGATTAAATGGTTTCAAATCATTATCATTAATGGAGATGCTCCTTGTCTTTGTACGCAACATATACATCTTAAACTGTAGTAGAGCAACATTTTAAAATGGCATTTAGGTCAGAAAAATTTGGTGTAATATTTATGGAAAAATATTTTCATGTGATTTATAAAAACTGCCAATTGTAGTTTTAGGTGACTTCAGATCTCAGACACCAAGTTTTTCACTTAGCTCATTTAAAAATGATAAATTTTAAAATTTTTCAAATACAGAAATATGTATTAAGGTTTATTTATTTTTTGCATAGTTTTTTTAAATTTCGCCGATCAAAAATTTGTGTTTCATAGAAATAATTATTTTTGATTCAATTGTAATTAGTGATTAATCGATTTCATTGAAATTTCATTACCATTATTAAAAACAATTATAATTAAAATAAAATCATTAGCATTAAATGGTAGTTAAATTTTTTTTCGTTGTCATTATTTCAAACAATGCTAATGTAATTTCAATGGTAATGAAAAAATCCCAAGTATGATGAATACAAACAGCTAAGCCGCTAAGCTGTCTGGAATAATAATATAGGCTATATAAGTTGACAAAATACCTACTGTGAGGTGCCATTCTCATACAAAGTAAATATTGCTTTCTAAAAATATATCTTTTTTAAAAATGGTAACAGTCAGTCTCTAAATTTGGTCAAAATAGCTTAATAACCAATACAAATCATAAGTTAAGAAATGGACGGAATTAAACAAGTGGGCATTGTACGTTCCATACAAAATAAATATAAATATTGGTTTTTGTATATATTGCTATAAAAGTGTCAGTTTCTGAACGGAGTCAAAATAAATTCGTATTCAATTTAAATCATCAGTAAAAAAAAATTACTGAATTCGATTAGTGGGAGTGTCATCGCCCATACATAGTTAACTTAAGAATTGTAATATTGAAAGTTTCGAAATTTGGTACAAACAGTTTTAAAAAGTATAAATGTCTTTCTCCATGTTTAGTAGATATTGATGTTTGCAGATCTTGGAAAAGTGGAAGTCTAAATTTGATTCAAATAATTTTGTTGCTAATACTCGTATATGGACATCATCACCTAAAAAATTAGTGAAATTAACTGAGTGAACAGTTAAAGTTCCTAAATTGGTCAATAGACTCGTCACATTACACATTTTTTTGATTATCTTCAGTAAGTGAAAAACTCAAGGAAACGAATAGTATTTTAAAAAAGATTTAACTTCAAAATACCTTAATTCTGTAAATAAAAAAATGTATGAAATTATGTTTCTTGTATGGGTGTTCGGGTCTCCGCCAGAGAGGCATACTACATTGTTTTTCCGACATTGTGGTAAAGATTAGTCTTGGCAGTTCATATTTGGAAAATTTATTATGGAAAAATATTCGATAAACCAAAGTGTTTTAATCTATTAAACATTTTTTCAAAATCAATAATCGAATACTGTGACGATGAGAAAGTTACGATTTTTTGGGAGAAACAACGTGCCAACAAAACGCACTACTCATTGATAGTGAATGATTTTATTTTGAAGAAAAAAATTTTGTTGATATGCCCAAGCATAGACCATAACGTACTGCAGGATCGGCTGAAAACATTACTGCTGCTTAAGAAAGTGTTCAAAACAATCCATTAACCTCAATGTGACGCCGTGCTCACAAGTTTGGTCTTTAAAAATCTACTTTGGCCGCAATTTTTCACAAAGATTTGCATTTGTTTCTATTTAAGATTCATTTCACACAAGAGCTTCTTCCACAAGACCATTAAGGCTGCCATACGTATAATGAAAAAATCATAATGAGTGACGAGGCACATTTTTATTCAGATAGATATGTAAATAAACAGAATAGTTGGTTTTTGGCAATTAAAAACCCTTAAATTATTCATCAGTTACATTTATTTGAAAATGAAAACGGCGTAACGGAACCTGTGAATCGGGAGCCATATTGTAATATGATTGAAAACTTTTTAATGCCATAACTGCAGGCTTTGGGCTTGACTAACATGTGGAATCAACAAGACGATGCCACATTACATACAGCTAGGATTACAATGGAACTGCTTCGAGACAATCCAGAAAAGCTTGAGCAACTCAAACAAAATATAAATGAATAAATTAATGAAATACTGCGTGAAATGTGTGAGAATGTAACGAAAAATATGCTCTAAAGGGCTTGCATTTTTGGCGCTAACAAAGGCGCACATTTATCTGATATTATAATACGCACATAATTGCCGACATTCAATATAACATTGATCAATATATGATCTATTCTCTTGCACTTAATCAAAATTTATAAACAAACAAAGTTTATGGTATCCCGGCGGCCACCCGGGAATACTTGATAATGTAGTTTTACCTAATGATTAAACTTTCATAAAAACAAGTAAGAGTGCTATATTCGGCTATGCCGAATTATATATAACTTTCACCATCTATGTAAATCTACTTTAGTGAAGTAAATCGAATAAAAAAAAGCAAATGTTGGGGTGACAAAAAATTAAAAAATAAAATTTTTTTTTAAAATTTTAGTATTTTCGTAAAGATGTCTTCAAGAGCTTTAACATTATATCCATATTGATATTTTAAAAAATTTTAAAATTTCAGAGCCCCGTACTCGGAAATATGGACGAGCGTAAATGTTTTCACTTGATGTGTTTTTTCTTATTTTTTAATTTTCTATCGCCCCATAAATTAGGGCGATTCTGTAAAATTTAAAATGACTGCGTATTACTATGGCTCCCAAAAACAAAAAATTATATAAAAATAAATCTAAAAATTAAAGGGTGCCCCCATAATTGATGTAAATTTACTTATATGGGCCTATCTTTTGAACCGTTATAGACAAACGCTTGTAAATTGAACAGAATGTCGATTGCTATGGCCGTTATAGTAACAAGTATTACTATTACGAATTAAAGATTAAAGGGTGCACTAATAGTTCATTTAATTTGGTATATGGGCATACTTTAAAACAGTTGTAGACAGACGATTGAAATTCCCAAAGAACCTGTATTATTAACTCCTCTATAACAACAAGTATAAAATTTGGATTTGGAAATAAACGGGTGTGCCAATAGTTTATATAATAAGGTGTGTGTGGCCGGACTTTTAAACTGTTATAGAAAGACAGCTGAAATTTACAAAGGACATGTTTTGCTAAGTCCACTATAACAAGAAGGTTATAATTTGAATTTAGAAATTGAAGGGTGTTCCCAAAATTAATGTAATTTGTTCTATATGGCCGTATTTTTTGAACCATTGTATACAAACACCTTTATTTTAGACAGAATGTACACTACTTTATTTGGTATAATAAGAAGTATAAAAATGTTATATTATTAATTAAATAGTTGATATAATCTGATGTATATGGACAAACTGTTGAACCGTTAAAGACAGACGTTTGAAATTTGCACAGATCCTGATTGCTAAATCTACTACAACAGCAAGTATATAATTTGAATTTGGAAATTAAAGAGTGAAAACCTAATTTATATGGCCATACACTTTAGCTCTTATAGGTAGAAAGATGAAATCTGTTTTGAAGTCGGTTTTTTGCGCAAGAATTATTTGCCTTAATTATTTGTGTAGAAACAAAACTTTTAGTGCCTATTAAAAAAATTGTTTGAATTCAGGTTGAAAATTAATGATTTTGGTGTAATATTTTAGAATTTTTTTTATTTTATTTTTAAATCTTTTCGATCACAAAGCTTTGATTAAAAAATCTAGTTTTATGAATAAAGACGTTGGCCCTTAGAACTACTATTTAAAAGCCGAAAGTAATTTGTTTACATTAATAACAGCACAAATCCAAAGAAAAAATATTTCTCTTTGCTGATGATTCCTCAGAGGTATGTCTTGACGATCATATCATTTGACTAAAAATAAATAAAAAGTTTTGACTATTGCTTCTAGGTTTAAAAAAGCCTGATATTGAAAGAGAAGTGGCCACACATAGCAAAAAAAATTTTTTCTCAAATTTCTCTAAAATTTCAATTTTCAAAACGTACAAAAAAAAAACCAATAATTGAAAGATTTATTTAAAAGTTGTGTTATGTACCACTTCTGCTAAGTGTGCCATGTCAAGCGTTTTGTTTTCTAGATTAAAATTGTTGTTACACAATTTTTGCTGATTTTTATAAAAGTTAAAACATAATTTCATATAACAGCACAATTTAAATTACAATTTTATTTTTGTGTTGAAAGAAAACTCTTACATAAATGAGTTGTGTGAAAAAAGTCTGACTTGAAGTTAACGCAAATAAAATTTGTTCAAAGAAGACACGTTCTTAGATTGTGTGGAATTGCTTTCGTATGACAGTAAGTGTTTTTAAACAAAATTAAAGAAGTTATAAGTTGTTTGATTGCACGCAAGGTAGTGCTATAGCAGCTTATTAAAGAACAAAGAAATATATTATTCCCACGCTTTCTTTGTTGCAAAAAAAAAAAAAAAAACAAAACTAAAGAAAACCAAATGCTGTTGATAACAAATTTTGTTAACTAAGTTTATTTTTATTAAAAAAAACCAGCTACAAAAGATATTAATGAAGAAGAATAATAAAAATGTGCACGATGGAAAAGTGATAAATTCGTTAATATTCGATTTTTTTCACTAGCTGTAGAACAATTAATCGAAATATAAGTTATAAGCGATTATTTTACTAAAATTTACTTAATTGTATCGAAAATTTTCATGATGATTATAGTTGGCCAATAATTTTATTAGTAGTTATAGATTCTATTCTTGAGCTATTTAGGCCTATACTTGGAAAGTAATTAAAAACTCAATTTAATTACCGTTTTTCCCGACGTTTCGTCGATTATTTGTCGACTTTATCAAGGGCGTCTATTTTTTATTTAAATAAATCATAAAATAAAAATACAATTACATTATAATTGAAAACAAAAACTTCAGAAATACATATATACTTACAAAATAAAACGTTAATACATTAATTCAAATTAAAATAAACATGTCAAACATAAACACAAAACATCTGAACGATTTAAACAGGTTCAAACAATAAACATATCTTAGCTTAAATACAGATTAGCTGATAGCGAATCTATAGCTGCCATTAATGTTGTCAGTGTCCTCTTTCAAGTTCATTGTGAGCCCTATTTTCTTTTGTATGTGTAGACTTTCTTTGGTGTATCTCTTTTTGATAATTTTTTCTTTGTCCAATATTTTGATGTTATTAAAGTCTTACGAATAATCGAAATATACAGGCATGTCACAGACCTCAATTCCGATCGAAATTGGTTCCAATTCCACAAATTGATTCTTTAGAAAACGAAAAACTTCTTCGGAATGAAAACACTTTTAAATTTCAAAGTAGATTTTAGGTTCAGTTAAATTTTGTTATACGAGGGCTGCTCTTTATATTTCTGGCCTAATAGTGAAAATGCGAATATTTATAATCAAAAATGGTTTTATTGTTTTTCAAAGTATTCTCCAGCATGATTTATACACTTTTGCATGCGCTCAAACCAGTTGTCGAAGCACTTTTTCTACTCCGATTGAGACACCTCTAAAACATGGTTTTTGAACACTTCAACAGCTTCTTCTGGCGACGAAAATCGTTGACCACGCATTTTTTTCTTGATTTCCGGAAACAAGAAGAAGGCATTAGGTGCCAAGTCAGCGCTGTACGGCGGATGACCCATTAATTCGACGTTTTGGCCGGTCAAAAACGCTCTGGTTTGAGCAGATGTGTGAGAGCTCGCATTGTCATGGTAAACAATGATTCGTCTTCTCTTGTTGGTTTTTCGAATTTCTCCGATAACTTCAGGCAAACAAATGGTAGTGTACCACTCAGAGGTGACCGTCCTACGTTGCTCAAGCGGAACAGTCGCCACATGACCAGTTTTGCCGAAGAAACAGGCGACCATTGGTTCGAAGTGCTTCTTCACGAACAACTTTCGTTGGATTTTGCTCGTCTTTGAAGACCCACACGGTCGATTGTTGTTTCGTTTCGGGCTCATACGCATAGATCCATTATTCGTCACCTGTGACGATCTTATAAACGTCTTTTGAAGTACCGCAATCGTATTTTTGCAACATTTCTTTGCACCAATCGACACGAGCGTTTTTTTTAAGCGACTTTCAAATTGTGCGGGATCCAACGAGAACAAACCTTTTTTACGGCCAGGTGTTCATGCAGTATCGAATGTATGCTGGTGGAAGAAATGTCCAAGGATGTCTCTATCTCTCGGTATGTTGCATGTCGATCTTGCATTATGAGTTCACGCACGGCATCAATGTTCTCTGGCACAACAGCCGTTTTTGGACGACCTTCACGGAATTCGTCTTTGAGCGAGCTTCGGCCACGATTAAATTCATTATACCAATTTTTCACAGTGCTATAGGATGGTGCTTCATCGCCATACAAAGATTTAAGTTCATCGATGCACTCTTGTCGTGATAATCCACGTCGAAAGTTGTGAAAAATCATGGCACGAAAATGTTCACGAGTTAATTCCATTTTTTCTATATTAATTTTTTCAAGTCACTGTTAACAACACAAATAATGGTCGTACGTCAAAACGTTTTGAGTACGATTATGCTTAAAAATGACAAACTTTGCAATGGAAATGTCTGATTGCACTTGGCAGCACTCAGTGTTGCCAGGCCAGAAATATATACAGCAGCCCTCGTATGCGGTTTTCAAATTTACTTCTATTATGTGTCCTTATTTAGATTAGCCTTGTAGTTAATTTGGTGTGTGCAATGTTGCCACATTTAAATAAAAAGGTGGAGATTAAGCATTTTTAAAAATAAGCAAAATCGATCGGAATCTGAAGACCATTCCGGTCGGAATATTTGACAAGTAAAAAGACTCGCTAAAAATCGTATTTATTGTTTTTAACTTTATATAAAAGTAGCTTATTGTACCCAACGTTGCCGGGGTCGATATTATTAGCCTTGCTAGGCACTGTATAATACATTTTAGTCTCGTTTACTTTATTTTGCAATCGAAAAAGTAATTTCGAAGATAACGTATTAAAAAATCTCAGAAGAGCCGTCACCTATCAGGTCCAATCTTTCTGTTTTGTAACCACAGGTACGAAAATTGTTACTCGGTAGTTTGTTAATTTGTTAAAGTTACCGACTGTTAACGACCACCTTTTTATAACTTTGTTAGCGTTTTAAGTTTTGTAGTAACAGCTGATTTATTTTTCTGACACATTTTATTATTCTGAAGAAAATAAAACATGCTACGAGAAAGTGTAAAAGAACAGTTTATGATTTATTAAAATAAAATAAAAAATCATTTAATTAACATACTTACTCTTAATGTATACGAAAATGGACAAAACACAAATTTTTTTTTTTTTAGAAATTATATTTACCAACTAACAACTATTTTATCAGGGGTGCCGTGTCGTTAATTTGTTAAATGTTAATCCGGTAGCGCGGTTAATATATAAAAACAGAATGCGTGTAAAAAATTAACGATTAACGACTAACAAAAAATATATTAAAAATGCATTAAGTAACTTTTAACATTTAATTTAAATACCTTTAACTAATTTTCATGAAATATTTTTGACAACTGACCACAGCTTATGAGGGTAGCTTTAAAATTAATTAAAGGTAATCAGCAACAGGCAGTGTAATCCATATATACACCCTCGATCAGATGACTTGTTAGCAGCTAAAATTTTACTATCATCAGAACAATCACTTCTTAAGATCAGGAAAATAAAAAAGAAAAAAATAATAAAAAATTAAAGTCTGTTTTACGAGTAACAGTCTTTTAAAGTCCCAAAAAAATTACATCATTTTTTTTCGTTCATATGATTAGAATAATGGACGGTAGCTGTCTTGTTTAAAATTCTTTATATATGCGGCCTTATATTGTCGCATTAAGTGATTTCAAGTAAAACAAAGAATTCTCATTCATTGAACTAGTGATACTTTATTTTCAAAATGTTTTTCCCCCTCGAAACAGCAAACATTTTCGATTACATTTAGGTCCGTAGAATATGGTGGCCAGTTAAGAAAACGTATATTTTGGTTTGAAAAAAAAAAATTCTTCTTTAACTCTGGCTTTGTCTATGAGAGTATTAGAATCCATGAAATCGTTATAAAAATTCATCCACCTTGCGAAAAACTAATTGTAAGAGATTGCTGGTAACCTTAATTGATTGCGTTGTGATTTCGATTTACTAATTGATCAATCAAATTTTTTTATATCGTGAGATTTATATATAATTGTGGTCATCTAAGTTATCCAAATTAAATTTCTTTTTGTTACTCAGTACACATGTTGTCTTTTTTTGATGTCCCGTGTTATATCCTCTCTAGCAAATTGAAATTGATTTATTTTTGCCCACATTATTCACTGCCGTTTTTTTTTTTTATTAAATAATCACAGCTTGTAATGGCTCTGTTTACTGTTGAAATACTTGCCTGTAATCTCAACCAAAAACAAAAATTTAAATGGTTCTAAACATCTGTGCGAGAATGTTCTAAGAGAAAAATAAAATTATTATGCAACTACTAAATTTGTTAACTCAAATAAAGAAAAATTTGTAAGTATTTTATTGAAAGAAATCATATTGATAGTAAAAGCAAAGTGATAGTGAAGTTAACCCTTGTGTCAATACCCAACTTTATCCACATTGTTTATCACCCGGGATACCCGGGTACCTAATTACTAAATTACTAATAAGTTATATATTTTTATGAAATAATATAAAATTATTATTCTTTTTAAGATCGTATTAAATAAAATTTATGCTAAAATACAATTTTTTAAACTTTGAACTGCACAACGGCCATCATTTTTAATTTATTTATTTATGTATTAGTTGCACATTCCAATTCATATTCATTGTACCTCAATAGGAATCAATCGATTCCACAACAATTTACGCTTTTTAATACTTGATGAAAACAATACACGCAGTCAACGTAAAAAAAGAAAATAAGGCAGCTTCAACGCTGAAAACGTATATCCTTTGCAGGGTAGAACTTACACTAGCAAAAATAAAGATACCCATAAAAAATCAGGAGAAAGAGTTGTTAAAGAATCAGCGTCTCCCTATCGTGGAAGTGGAGAAATATCTGCATAGATAACTTTTTTTTACTTCTCTGCCAATAGCAAAGCATTTGTTGTCATGGAATCTTACAATTCTTGGCACACTAAAAAATAAGCCTTACATTTCAAATGTCATGGTCACAAATAAATAAAGGGAACAACATTCGTCCGTTTTTGGTTTTCATGAAAAATTAACGATGTGTTCTTATGTACCTTAAAAAAATAACTGTGTAATTCTTTTATCAACAATGAATTCAGGCAAATCCAACATTATAAATTTTTATAATTAGTACAAAAGTGGAGTTGGCACTTTGGATCAAATGGTTAGAAGATATAGAAGTCAGCGCCATATTTTGATGTGGCCAGTGACATTATGTCTCAAAATGTTAGATATTGCTTCGGTCGCATCATACATCATTTATTATGAGAATAATAAAATGTGTGCTAAGGAAAAACTGAGAGATGCATCGTTATGCGTAAGCTATCTGAAGTCGATGATTATAGCACGAATGACAAAAGCCCAAGTGTTACGTAATTATGCAACCAAAATTGCCATTGAAAACGTTTTGGCTTACCAAGTATTGTATTACCCATTGCAGAGGATTCTAAAGAATTTGACGAGCTGGATAAAACAGGAAGAAAACAAATTAATTATTTAAATAAGGATCTTGTGTGCTAAAAGCAAATAGAAAAAAGAAGATGCAAAACTCAAAAACTTCGCTAAATGTGGAAGATCATTTTCTGCTGAACACACTGAAGACGTTGCTAAATGTTTATAGTGTAATAAAAAAAAAAAATAATTTAGTAAATGTATATCATTTTAATCATTCATATAATTTTTTTTTAATTTTTTTATTCTCATTTCCTTTACATATTACAATGGGTACCGAGGTAACCGGGTTCGCATGTTGCGATAGTTAAAGTTTAAGAAAATTTTTTGGAGAATAAACGGAGCAAAAAATTAAATTCATTATTTTAATTCGCTTTTTTTAAATAAATAAAGACGATCCAGAAATTTTAATTGTTAATAAATTTTTTTCATGTAAATATACGTATGTGGGTACCCTGGTACCCGGATATTAACACAAGGGTTAAAACAATACAACATAAAACAAGGTAAATCAATTAACAGGAGGCAGCGTAGGCGAATTCACTATTTTTTGCTGGTAAAAATTACTGTCAAACTTCATACATGAAAAATGTACACAGATTTTTTATATATGGAGTTTAACAGTAATTTTCACGGCGAAAATTAATGAATTCGCCTACACTGCCACTGGTTATTGATTCGCCTTGATATAAAATAAACCTTAAATAACATTAAAAATATTTTTATTTTGTTCTGTATACTTCGCACAGTAGAGCAGATCAGAATATAAACAACTTCAACTTCAAAAGTGCTGATGGAATTTCTTTGAGCCTTGGAGCATCTATAGAGAAGAAGTTAAGCTTTTAGAATAATGTATGCAAATATGTGCAGGCACCTCGGTTATAAAAGAAATTTTTCTATGTGCAACTTTTTTATATGTATATTATCCGATTTGAAAGATGTTCTCCGTTTTAAGCAAATTCGACCAGTAGATCAGGAGTAGCATACGGTTTACAATTTATTTTGCTAGCTGCTCTAAGAGTTTTTTTTTTTAACAAAAGAGTAAAAAAGGTATTAAGTTAAATTTTAATCGTCCGTGGAAATTATGACGTTATGACATGCCACCAAGGAGATGAACAAGATTAAGAAAGTAAAATCATTCAATAAGATGAACTCAATAAATTACTTGACTTAATCAGTTATCAAACGAAAATATAAAGAATAATTCTTGCAAAAAAAACCGACTTTAACACAGATTTCATCTGTCTGCCTATAACTTAGGTTACATTAACTATTGGGACACACTTTAATCTCCAAACTTTATACCTTTTTAACTGTTCAATAGTTTGGTAATATACATCAAATTGCAGCAACTATAGGGTCACTCTTTAATTTCAAAAATTAAAATTATATATTTGCTGTTGTTGTAGATTTAGCAATCACGTTCTGTGTAAATTTCAACCGTGTATCTGTAACGGTTCAACAGTTTGCCCATATACATCAGATTATATCAACTATTGGGACACCCGTTTATTTCCAAATCCAAATTTTATACTTGTTGTTATAGAGAGTTAGTAATACAGGTTCTTTGTAAATTTTAATTGTCTGTCTACAACTGTTTTAAAGTATGGCCATATACCAAATTAAATGGACTATTGGTGCACCCTTTAATTTATAATTTTAAATATTATCAGCTGTTACTATAACTGCCATAGCAATCGACATTGTGTCATATTTACAAGCGTTTGTTTACATTGGTTCAAAAGATAGGCCTATATAAGTAAATCTACAGTAATTATGGGACACCCTTTAATTTCTAAATTTTAATTATAAGCTCGTTGTTCTGGCGTACTTAGAAATACAGGACCCTTTTAAGTTTCAGCGTTCTGTCTATAACGGTTCAAATGTACGGCCACACACTTGATATTACATAAACTATTGGAACACCCTTTAACTTCCAAATCCATATTTTATACTTGTTGTTATAGCGGACTTACCAATACAGGTTCGTTGTAAATTCCAAACGTCTGTCTATAACTGTTAAAAAGTATGGCAATATGCATTAAATTAAATGAACTATTGGCGCACGCTTTAATTTATATTTCTGAATATTAATACTTGTTACTATAACGACCATAGCAATCGACATTTTGTCCAATTTGCAAGCGTTTGTCTATAACGGTTCAAAAGATAGGCCCATATTGGTAAAATTACATTAATTATGGGAACACCCTTTACTTTTTAGATTTATTTTTATGTATGTTTTTGTTTTTGGGAGCTATAGTAATACGCAGTCATATTATATTATACAGAAGTGCCCTTTACAATTCATAATACACGTAAAAAATATGCATGTTGTATGGGGACACCCTTTAATTTTTAAGATTATGAACTGTAAGCATTGTCTATCATATTACCAAAAATTTTCAAAATGGGATCAGAAATGACTGAGTTCTGGAGGCACAAATATAAAAAAAGCAACATTCAGCCGAATTTTATAACCTCCTTCTTTTTTTGAAGTTAAAAAAAACTAACGCAACGAATTTGTAATCAAATTATGAAATAAATTTACTACACTTTCATTCAAATATTTATTAAAACATTGAAAATTTTTATACAAATGAAATAATATTTCTGTATGCAGATGATTTATGTATTTTGCACTACTATTTGAGTATGCTTTAATTTATAAGATTCAAGTCTCGCCCAAATGGTATTAGTATTTTAATTGTAGGTAACGAAGGTGTGGAAGTGGAGATGATTAAATATCTTGGTATTATTTTGCAAAGTAATTTCAATTGACGACACCATGTTGAGTATCTGAGAAGTAAAATATCATCAGCAGCCTTATTCTGTAAGTTGCTTAAGCTAAATCGGCATCTCTAAAATTATTTAATTTTAACAAAGCAGTGTTTTGCTACAAATACGACATTGGAACATTTAACCCTATACTTAACACCCTCTTATTTATTGAAATAGACTTACAGATACCGATTAATTAGAGAAAATAAACATGGATAAGTTCAACATTTAAGCAATTTAGCTTAGGAGAATTACAGAATAAGGCCTCAGCTATAGGAATTTTAAATTACATTAAATTAAATAAATTCGACAAAAGAACAAACTACAAACATATAATTTTTCGAACATTGATTCAAAGTCAATTAAATTATTTATCTCTGGTCTGGTTTTCAAAGAAAAACTCAGATTTAAAGGTGCTCCAGATTCTCGAAAACAAATCCCTTAAAGCCGTTTTTAATCTTCCACGATTACACGCGTTATTCTCTCTATATAGGAATATTGCCAAAACTGTGTTACCAATACTGAGATTAATTAAAATACTATTATAAATATACGTTCACATAAAACTTTTATTTATACTCGTTATAATAGCAATTTATGAGCACCAAGATGTAGATTTGAAACAACTAAGCAAAGAGTAGAATACATAAATAGTCTTAAAAGAATGTTGCATTATTTTGTCGTCTAAAAATAAATTGAAAATAATATCGATTACAAAATTTAGAACTGCTTTTAATATCTACCTTGGTATGATACTTCTTTTTCGATAGTTAGCAATATTATAATAGTTTTGTTATTTAATTTACTTTACTCTTGCTTGATTCCTTCAAATATAAATATTTCATGAGAATATCATATTAATATTATTTAAAACTAAACTAAAAAATGAAATGTATTACTGCGCTGAAAGCATATCCATATGGCCATTTCACTACTGCTCAAATAGGTCATCAGTGGATTTTACCCAAATTTTGTATAGAAAACTAGAAAGTCTTGTATGAAAAGCCAAATTGATTAAATGAGAACTCCATTGAATCAATAATGGGATCCCTTATGTAGAAAAAATGAAAAAAAAGAAAAAAAAATAGTTACTGAATGTTTGCTGTGTTTTTGTATAGAACGTTTTTGAGTTGTTGTTGTCTTTTGTCTTATTGATTCAATGGAGTTCTCATTTAATCATGAAATATTTATATTTTAAGGAATCAAGCACGAGTAAAGTAAATTAAATTTAAAAAAAAATCCGAATAATACATTTTCATATTGGTAGTTTTGTTATAAATAATTATTTATTGCCAACTTGCCTCTAAAATGTTCTAGCGGTGCAGAGGCCATATATTTGTAAAACAAAAATAATGACTTAATATATATTCCGGTATTTTGTTTTCTGATTTGAATAAAAAAAAGACAAAAACTGGGGAAATTGGGGAATGAAAAATTAGTTTCTTTAGATGTGATATCTCTATTTCCTAGTATACCAGTAGATTTAGCTATTGATACAATAAAAGAAAAGTGGGATATAATTAGACCACACACTAAAATTGATAAAGATTTATTTTTACGTATTCTTCAATTTTGCATAGAGGATAATAGATATTTTCAGTATGATAAAAAAATATATGTTCAGAAACAGGGTCTTCCGATGGGATCTCCGGCATCTCCAATTGTTGCAGACATTGTTATGGAGAAATTATTGGACTTTTGCTTAGAAAAACTAATTATAAAACCAAAAGTTATTACTAAGTATGTTGATGATTTATTTTGCATTATTTCTGATAATGCAATTGATGATATGTTAAAGATTTTCAATTTTTTTGATGTTAATATTAAGTTTACAATAGAGAAGGAATGCGATTCCAAACTTCCTTACTTAGATACTTTATTGATTCGACGAGGTAATAATATATTAATGGCTTGGTATCAAAAACCGACAGCATCAGGAAGAATTATTAACTATTTTTCAAAGCACAACAAAGGTATAATAATTAATACAGCTAAAAATTTAATTAAAAGAGTTTTAACTATAAGTGATGAAGAATTTCATAAAAAGAATAAAGAAAAGATTAAAAATATACTAGCGGATAATAGCTTTCCAAAAAGACTTATTTATAAATTTATTAGACAATATGGACACAAAAGAAATACAAATAAGATAAGCACATTGGAACCTAAGATTTATAAGTCTTTAACTTATGTACAAGGTTTTTCAGAACGTTTAAAGAATTCAAAAATCTTCAATAAGGAAAAATATAACATGGCTTTTAAAACAAATAATACACTGAATAGATTATTTAGTAAGACTAAAGATAGAATTAATATATTTGACATTTCTAATGTAGTCTATGAAATACCTTGTAAAGGTAGTGATCAGGAGATTTGCAATAAGGTATATATTGGTACAACAAAAAATAAACTAAAGACTAGAATTGCTGGACATAAGTCGGACTTAAGATATGTTAATTCACAAAAAACAGCATTATCCACTCATTGTTTTGACTTAGGTCACTATCCTAACTTTGAAAATGCTTCAGTTCTTAGTATTGAAAAAAATTATAAGAGACGGTATATTTTGGAAATGTTACACATTGTAAATACCCCATTGACTAAAAGAATTAATTTTAAAGCAGATACAGATAATGTCGCTCATATATACAGACACTTAATTCACAAAATAACATAAATGTTTTGTTCTTAATATATGTATGTAACACAAAACACTTTTTTATATTTTTGTTTTTTGAAAATTTTTTGAAACATTGTTTTTTAATTTCATTATGACAAAAATTTTTTTTCAATTGTTAATTAATTTTGTTATTTTGATTCAATATCAATATTAATTTTGTTTCCTGAAGAAGGTACGCAGAAAGTACCGAAATATTGAAATAAAATATTAATAAAAAATATAAGGACCCAAAGCTTAATAAAATAGAAAATAATTTTATAAAAGAGGGTCAAATAATCATTATTAAACTAATTACAATTAAAATATAGCCCTGTATTTTTAATATATAAATAAATTACTATATTTACAAAACAAAAATGAACATCATGATATCCATAATACTCGAGAGCTCGTTTCTGGGACATTGTATTTATGTAAATATGTATTATATTATACTATGGTTTATTATAGTAGAAATTGTTGAATTTTCTAAATAAATAAACAAAAAAAAAAAAATTGAAGAAAAGTTTTATTTTTTGAATACAAATTAGTGCGAATGAACACATAATTGTTGAATTATAAATGAAAATTTTGCCTGTATGTCTGCCCGTCTATCTGTCGCTGTTTGCTTCACGTAAAATCTGCTTAATGGATTTAAAAAAAATTTTGTGAGGAGGTCCCTTAGAATAATATGAATTTTGGTAGAGAAAATAAAGATGCGAATGTAAAAGCATTCAATTTTACCATTATCATGGTACTAAAAACACTGTCAGCACATTCATTTTTGCAGATGAAACATTTTAAACACTACTTAAAGAACTCCACAATAAATATTTAACAATAACTTTTTCTAAATTTGAATTTTGAGAAAATTATAAATGACACGTTGACAAAGTCTTAGGCAGTGCTAGTATGTAATAAAAAAAACTATATCACATTGTTTAATTATTAGAAATTATTGCAAACAACTGTAGAAATGAACTACAGCCCTAAAAAATTTTTAGAAAAGGTAATTGATTAGTGGTGTGATAAAAATCAAAACAAATGATCAAGAAATATTAGAAAACCCATAATTGCAAAAGTATTTAAAATAACTTTTGAAATTTTCATATATTTTATGGGTATTCATATAAATATTATAATAAGTAAAAGAGATAGATTTTAACGTGTGTAGTGAGAGGAAAACAGAGTTATCAGATCGGAATTATTAAATCAAACGCAATATCAAAAGTCGCCAATGTCTAAATTAGCTAACATACATACTTCTTTGAAATTATGAAAGTTTATTTAATATATAACAGAAAATAAATTTAATAGAACCCGTAAAATTCGCAATACATATTTTCATTTATTAAAAACACAACAAAAGTTTACAAATAACTCAAGAATAAAAAATTATTATTTGGGAAAATCCTTAAAAATGGTATTTTTTACATTTGTCAATACAAAGACTTGTAACTATTGAACGCAAAGCACTATCAGAACAAAACTGAAAACGTGTTTATTGTACGCTACGATAAAAATATCAAGTCGACCAGAATATAAGGAAAAAAAAAGAGATAACCTACACTTGTAGGCACATTTTTAAAGATATTTTCAAGATCTTAAGGTGCGTTCATATTAATCAAATATTTGACAAGCAAAGAGTAATCACTATTTTTACAAATGTTTATTCAATCTTTCTTGAAAAGTATCATTACATCATATAATAAACGCATTATCTTACCTTTTATATTAAGTGCGATGTTATGTTTCTTAATAAGTGTTTGAGAAAGACAACAATTTTTCCTATAATTAAGTGGTTACGTCTTTTTGGCCAAATACTTGACTAATCCGATCGAACCTTAATTAAATTTAAAAAAAAATCTTAACATTTGGGTTAAAACTAAAATTTTTACAACATTTTAAAAAAATTAGATGCCCGAGGTATCCAACTTTGGTGGCCCGCCCAGAAGCCTCCTTCAACCTATATGACCGACCGTTAGCAGTTTCACTGAGAAGAATATCTGCTTTTGTCTCTGAAATGTTTCATTAAGATATCTAAAGTGGTTTATAAGATACCGTATTTTGTCCAAAATAAATCGTTTTAAAACCACTGAGAGATGGGTGCTTCACTCTTAGTTGTCTGAGTCCATGTTTCATTTAACATCTCAACTTCAATGAAACACTTTGTCAAACCAAAAATTTGAAAGTAAAAGTTTTTTATTCCCACTATTTCGTAAATGAACTGCTTAATTGGTATGGCCCACTTCTAGTACTTCGTTAGTTTTTCATATTAGCAGCAGCTTTTGACCGAAAGAAAACACAAAACAAAGTATTTACATAATTCCATTATGTATTTAAACTGTTGACAAACAAAAGCAAAGTGAAAAATTCAAGGGAAAAGGACATAAAATTCAAGGGGAAAAATTATTAATGATAAAGGGAATATTTTTTTACATAAAATGACAAACCAATTTAACCACAAAGCCACTGTTAGCTGTCCAATGATGATAACTTTCATTTTTTACAAAAAATACTAACAAAAGTGTTTGACGAAAATAAGAAAATTGTTTTAAATTAACAAAACAATTTACATTCAGTAAATTCAAAATGTATGTAAACGTTTAATTAATAATGAAATAAGTATTTTATTCGGTCATTACATTCAGTTAATCTTACCATAATAAATTAAATAAAATTTTCACAATATTTACTTCAACACATTTAATAACAACAATTGGAAAAAAACTAAACAGAGAGAGCTATATTGACTTTTGCAAAAAGCCATTTGAATCCAAAAAAAAAAAAAAATATTTCAGCATTTTGATACGTTTTTGTATGATTCGTATTTTAAGATTTGCGGGAAGAATAAAAAGTTTTTAAAAATATTTCAAATTCTTTAGCAATAAAACAATCTTAATGCATATTTGGACAAATAAAATTGTATAAGAAAATATTCAGGCATTTCGAATTTATTATTAACGTCTAAAAATCTATATTAAATATTTAAAAAATAAATATACAAACAACTATGTGATGGAATTCGATCGACTAAATTTGTTTTTATAAAATTCTTGGCCTTCGATAAAAAAAAAACAAAAAATTTTTTAAGTTACAAATTTGTTTTAAAATCGATCTATATTTTGCACACCTTTTTAGCATGAACATTTTTAAATACACAATAGTCGTATGTAATTTTTATGAAGTTGTTATTAAATTACTTAATTTGTTAAAGAATGCACTATTAAATATTTGTCTGAGCTAAATAACACATCAGAACCTGGCGTTTAACTCTGCAGCTTTTTTATTTGAGTGCATTTCTTAATAAATTTTTTGTTTAATTCATTTTAATTTTGCGCCAATATTTCTGTTTAGGTTTTTTTTGTATTAAAAAAGTTTAAAACTTTTTAAATTTGTATTGCTAATTGCCTGTTTTTTAATCCAATAACTATTTCTTAGTTAACTGGTTGAATTATTAACCCTCTAACTGTGAATAGAAATTTAAAAAGAAATCAATATTTCTTTGCTTTTTAAAAGAAAAGCAAAAGAGTTCAGCTTAAATTTTTAATTGTATTTAGTTTTATATTCTTAATGGAGGTTGGGAATTAAGTGTTAAAGCAGGGAATTTAGGGTTTATGAAAAAATTTTAATCAATTATATTTGATGGTACTTAAACAAAAGTATACAAAAATTATATTAAAGTTGACCTATTTTGGTATTAAGAAATGTTAAAGTGTAAAATGAAAGAAATATATTTTCGAATTTTCTTTTCTTTTATAAAAAGGAAATTTTTGTGGAAGTTTCTTTAGTTGCAGTTAGAGCCTGTTTAAGAATGGAATGAAGTGAATAGGCATACCCTGTCAGGTTAACGTAACTAAAGGGGTCCCCTAGCCTAGTTCCTGACCTTTATTAAGCTTGCGTCAAAGAGATTGTAAATAGCAATATGGTGACTTGGATATTAATTCATTTGGTAGAAAACCAAGTCCAGTTTCTCAAATGCCCGGTAGATAAGAGAGTGCCTGTTGCAGAAAAGTCCTAGCCTTCTAGAATGGATATTACTCGCCCAACAGCAAAGTCAACACTGCCAACAAAAAATTCACTTTTGTTTCTATTTATAAACTGATTCAAACGGCCAGCTCAGCCTCTAAAGATAGTACTCAAAAATAGTACCAAGAGGCAAAGCGACTGGTACCGCACTGGACCTATTCAAAGTAGATCTTGCCCTAGCTACTACATCCGCCTACGTTTTGTTCTAAGCTAATCGATGCATAAGGGTGATACTTTCACTTGACAACTTAGTCATGGATAAGGCATTCTACATGAGAAATGTTATGCGATTTAAGATACAAACGATACATTATTTTCGTAAGGAACTGTGGAAGCCTTCCTGTTAGACAGAATCTTAAATATAAGGCTTCTTCGAAAAAATATCACTACCGATGAAACTGATCTTCTTTAATCCGTCAGTATACTGCTTGCACTAGCCAATGTAACGACACGTTCTACGCTGGTTGCTGGAAAAGCTGCAGCGGAGTCCAAGGTCGTTGCAATTTTATTTATCGTCCTAAGACGGGAAGGAAATGAAACAATTATTGTTCGGTAAACGTTGTAAATTTCAATTTATATTTTATTCTCCTTATCATGAAGGCTACAGTGACGGCTAACTAACGGTAGGAAATGAAACCACCAATGACAAAAGCGGTTGGAGTAAGCGAGCTGCGGAAAAATAGTCAGCGACAGTGACGGAATCCAGCCGATTGACCAAAAACAACGGGCCTTGGGGTGGGGTTTAAATGGCGCAGGACGTGATGTTGGCAGTTCCGCTAACAGCCAGCGTAGCGTAGTTGGTGACAGGGGAAAAGGCGACGCTATCGGGCGGCAACGGCACGGGTAGCGGTCAAGCAGGCAGCGCAGATAGTGAAGGCGTGGGTAGCGCTCAGACAGGCGGCGCAAGCAGTACTAGCGCCGTGTATAACAAATCCGTTTTTTACTTCCACCTGGAAGGAAACAAGTATCTTAAGACTTCATCTATAATCTTGTTATTATTATGAAGAAAAATAAAATTTAATTATGTTAGGAAGATAATTGGATGATGCTATTAATTACTGATTGAACAGCAGAAATATTTTCATGAAAGAGCTTTTCAAATATTTTAAAAAGTTATGAAACTTTATAAATTAATCGTTTTTATTTAAGTGAACAGAATTATAGAGAAAATATTTTATTAATAAATAGAAGACCCAACCAGTAATAAAGCAAACAATCGGCGTAAGTAAGAAGTAGTAGGTTCATTTTCCACTACTGTAGCTCTACTTATAATTGTGTGCACCACCCACCATGGCACTGACAACCCTGCCTCTATTAGGTATAGTACGCTATACAATACATTATTTCATTTTAAAGAGTTTACTTTTATTTTATAAAGTCCAACCATTGCAAATCCTTTGTTCCCTCCTACTCTTGCCCTGCCCAGCATGGGTTAAAGCTCACAAAGAAGCTTTTCTTTTTCGGCTTGTTTTACAACGCGAGAAATATTTCGTAATACTGTTCCATCATGGATAAGAGTAACCTACAAATATGTTTGTGTCCCTTTTAGGGGATGAAGGCTCAACATCTCACACTAATTTATGATAAAAATGCAGAATATTGTACACAGTTTATTTTAAATTAATCTGTTCCCAAGACACAAACGCGCTTAATTAATAAAACATTTAACATTTTCATAATTTTCTGGTTCACAAACGATTAAAGAAGCTGTAAACTTAATAGATTTAGAATAAATCCAATCAGAAAGTTTCTTTGCTTAATGTGAGTCTACACATATTAACTAAAATATTGAATATTTGCAAAGAACACGTCCCGACGGAATGACGAAAATAACATTAATATAAAAAGAAGTTCAGTTAAGTAATTAATTTATTATTGTTGAGTTTTGCAATAACGTTTAAACAATAAAATTATTCGCATCATGAACAAATTATTTGTAAGTAAATAAAAATTCGAACTTAAAAGAAAAAAATTTATTTGGTTTTCCATTTGAATCAGGAATTTTATGTTTCAATTTATTTCCGATGTACGTTATAAAATAGTAAAAACTAAAAGTGACTTTTTAAAATTTAAAAAGGAAATTTCAGTTATTAGAAATTATTTGAATTTCCGTTTATTAATTTTTCTATTTTTTTTTACAGTCCATCTTGTTTGTTGTGTGTGCCCTAGTAGCCGCAGTCAACTGCAACAGTTATGGCCTTGGTTCAGATTTATATAATGTCAATTCATATTCCTTAGGCCCATCTCCTTTGAGCTATGGTGGACACTCTTACGGTTCAGGTTACCATGGCAGATCTAGTTACCTCGCTCAACCACTCTTGTCACAAGAAATATACCCTGGACGTAACCTTTACAGAAGCTATCATTCAGCTCCTACTTACAGTCGAATTGCTTTGCCTATTGTACACTCTGCTCCATTAGCTAAATTATACGGCTCATCCGGCTACGGTGGATCTTCGTACTAAGACGGCATTTAAATTCCTAAAGCAATTTCTTGTTATGATGATAATGTTGATGATGACGATGGCATGACATGATTAATGTTTACATTTTTAAATCTCCTTTACATATGTTTACATGTATGTGCACACGTTTTGTAGTTTTGTACAATAAAGGTGTTTAAGAACGTGGAAAATTTTCGAAAAAAAATCTTACTGTTTCTCTTCAAGTTATTTTAAATGGAACAAAAAAAAAAAAAAAAAAAAAAATATCAACTGCATTAATCATGTTTAAACAAAACAAAAAAAAAAAACATTTTAAATAAAAAAAAAAATCATAAAGCAAAATTTTAAAGCAATTTAATCGTATCATTTCTTTTTGTTTTCATTTTTAATTGTCAGCAGTTTGATTAATATTTTAATATAAAGTTGCATTTTTTTTGTTTGTGACTGGATTTTTTTATGTTTTTCACTTTTTTTTCTTTAACACTTTGTGCTGATAGTTCAAAATTACAATGTGTTGATTATACAACTAATTTCTACTTTAAAGGCCAATTAACTGTAAATGTACGTAAAAAAGAATTAAAAAAATAACAATTAAATTAACTGTATTTATTTGAATGCGAATTAAGTTCACTGTTGTAGGAAAAATTAATCTATTAATTAAATTATTGTAATGTATTTGTATTTGATCGTTTAGGTTTTACCCAAAGAAAAAAACACCCGCAAACAAATGTACGAGATAGTTTGTGCCTTAAGGCCAAAACACACTATGTAATATATTCATTAGACCTGCTAAAAACGCCCTGTGTATCTATAAAGTAGGATAGTGTGTTTTAAAATAAATTACGCGACAGATTGTTTGGCGGATCTGTTATTGTTTTGCTAATATTTTGCAAAACAATCATTAAGGCCATACTAAATTGTCCGCTCTTTTAAAAATTACATGTGCGCTAGAGCTGCATAACAATCTAAAGTACTATCGATAATATCGATAGTTTTATTTTTAGCTCAGTATTGATAGTTTGTTTTCAATATCGATAGTATCAGATAGCAATAGTTGCCATACTTTTTAAAAGAAGCTATCGAATCTGTACTATAGATAGTTTTTAAGTTAGCCATCGAATATGTCGACTATCGATAGTTTTGCATGTGTATGGGTGACAGACTTTTTAAAAACTTTATAAAATAATAGTTATTATAACATCAGAGTTTCATTTTGAATTGCATATTTCTTGCGTGGCAGTGAAGCACTTAAAAACAATTTTTCTTGCGATAGAATTCTAACAGAATCATGCCAGTCATGGTCTTAAAGGGCAGGATTCTCTACCATACACAATCAATTAATTAATTAAAGTGACACAACTCAAACACCATATAAAAAAAATTATTCATATTTTTTATAAACGGAGTTTGGCATTTAGCCAAAAAAATTTATTATTTACGATTTTAATTGTATTAAAAAAAAAATTACTTTGAGTTTGTGTATAGTTTTCTTGTCGTTTAAAAGTTTATTAAGTCGCTAAATTTCTTACGATTGTAAAGTGCAGAACATCTCTTCAGCGATTCAAATTCGCATCGCACATCTTAAGTGATTTACGATTGACAAAACATACCTGTACATTATTAAGTTATAAATTATGGTTCTTTAAAATAATAATAATCTTTTCCTCAAATGTTTAAGTAAACTCTTGGTGATATTTTAAAACATTAATTTCAATAATTAAAATTATTATAATATATGCTAACCGTCCTCTTAATGTGAAAATGTTATGCTCTTGGTTACTTTTGTCTTAGGAAAAAATATATAAAGCCAATGAAAGAATAAAACATTTGAAGCAATAGGCTTGTTCAGAAATGCATTACTTCGCTGCGTCTGATGGGCAGCACGTACTAAAAAATATCAGTTAGCATCACTGATAATATCGTATGTTCTAAAGGCCAGGATTCACTATCATACACAATCGTACGATTTAATCACACAAAAATCTGATAGAATTCTGTCCTACTTTAGAAATCGTTCCAAAATGGCGTCGTATGTGCCACACTATTATACAAAAAAGATGCAAAAACATATGGTTTTAATATTTTGTTGTTTTTTCTCCTCATCATCTTAAAAAAATCAACCCTGATCGCATAGAGAAAAATATTTTATGAATTATTTCAAAAGATTATGAAATCGTACAGATCTGTCAAAAACTCTGTCACACACATACAATTTTAATCCACACTATCATACTTTTTGAGCACACATGAAATTTTTGACAGATCGTACGACTGAGTATGATAGTGAATCCTGGCCTTTAAATGCATCAAAGAAATGTGTGATGCGCAAATACCATCAAACACGGTATCACATAAATGGCTGGTGCTGATGGATGAAAAAGTATTTTATTTAATATTGCATTTGTTTACGCATTTCTAGAATTGAATTGGACGTCAAATTTTCGAAAATTTTAATAGGAGTTCGAATGGACATGGAAGAACAATTTACATCAGGAAAAAGAAAGAAATCGGTGCTTTGGGGCAATGTCTTAAAAAAATAAAGGAACAGACACCTGATAAGAACAATAAAAAACAAAATAACACAAACAAACAATTTATTAATAATGGCCCATAATCATAGTCTTATATAAAGTTTACTTTTCTTTACTTTACCTACATATGTATATATTATAGGTAAAAATTGGCTTTAAACTTAAAACCCCCTCTAGTTGCTTTTAACTGGTTTAGTAGCGTATTTATGAAAACTATTCTATGACATAATCTTACATGTCAAGTACATATATCTGTTGAAACCAAAGTATATTTATATTAAGTATATGCAAGTCAACACAAATACAAAATTTCATGTATTATGTCAAAAAACAGTTCAGAGACGGTAAAGTGGCTAACATTTTATTATTTTTCTAACTAAAAAATTAATATGAATTTTTCTTAATTATTATAAAAAAAAGTAAGAGAAATACCTCTAAATGACTATATCAATATAAATTTAAACAAAAATTCAATAAAAGGATGTTCAATGCAACTTGAGTTCGAAAAGTGTAATTTGAATATTTCGTTTACCATTCCTGATAGAACATAATAAAAATGAAAAAAAAAAAAAACACGTAAAAAACAAGAGCAAAATAAAAATTGAAATAAATGTAAACAAATTTTGACACAATACATGATAAACACGCACACAAATATAACTATCACCTGAGCTCCTGCATATACTTGTTATAAATATACTTTGGTTGAAACCAATTCATTTTACAATTTCCTTTAAAATAGTGCACAAATTTACTTTACTTTTGTTACTTTTTTTTTCTTAAAATTAACAAATTAATTTTTTATTTTTGTTTTTTTTTTCATTTTCAACAAAAAATACTAACAGTTGACCAGAGATGGATAGTCTATTTAACTGTATTTTGTTACAAATTATGAGCAAACATTATCTTCATTTGATGTGTCACCCAGTTAAAGCCGGTTTACTTAAAATGTACTTTATTTTTGACCAAAGTATCAAAAAAGTTAATATTAACAGAGTTGAAAATTTAAGTAGTTTCTAAATGAAAGTCCATACAACGCGTTCAATGCGTACACGCTTTTTACGCTTTTCATGCTTTTTATGCTTTCTACACTTCTTACACGTCAAGTTACATGCAACGCTTTTTATGCGCCAAGTTTTTGTTTTGATCAGCTGCAGTGTAAATATTGTTATCTAATTAATTCATTTTTGGAAAAATGGAAAGGTAACGTTTAAAGAACTTATGGCATATATTAAGTTTATGCACATAATATTTTGTGTAACAAGGACCTATGAAAATCTTCAGAAAAAAAGGAAACGGTTTTTGCATTTGTATTAAAAACTTTTTAAAGTAAATATATCTATTAGGGATAAAACTAAGTACATAAAAGTAATCGATAGCAAAAACACCAGTTTTTTTTGATGAAGAGTTGTTATAAATTATTAATATTAACGTATTTTTTTCTGAATTTGTTGTTAAACTTTACTAAAAAAAGTTTTTTTTTATTAAAAAGGCTTTTTAAAATAAAAAAACAGAAAAAAGTAATCATTAACACAACAATATTTATCGATACCATTGATAAAAAAATATAATTTACCATCCTTAGATATCAAAAACAGCTGATATTTTTTTAATGGCGCTTGCGAAGCGTAGAAAAGTAGAAAGTTAACGAACTTCTTGCGTTCTACGCGTTCATGCTTTCTACGCTTTGTGCTGTGTAACTTGTCACATATATTTACATTAATTCTACTTTTTTGATAGACGCGTATAAAGCGTTTACGCATAGAACGCGTGGTATAGACTTTCAGCTTTAGTGTGCGACTATAATCATGGGCCAATGTATCCATTTTTAATGTTTATGCGTTCGATATTACAAACAAATGCGAATTTATTGTTGTCTGCGCATCAAATAAGTATCAGCCTCAGCTTTGGCATAGGCAGCGTAAATTAATCATACATACGCATCAGATGCAACGAAGTGATGCAAAGTCAAAGTGTAACACGAGTAATAAATTTTTACCGGTCTCATCTGCTTTTCTGGGATATGACTGAGAAGCGCTATGGAAGAACTTTTCTACAAATCAAAGTTTAAAAATCTAGACATAATTTAAAACCTTTAAAACCTTTTATTTGCACGTTAAATATGCATGAAAGTATTTGCAGGTGTAAAGGCAGCGTCAAAGTTGTTTTGTTTTAAAATATTGTCGTCATCAGCAATAAGCAATTTTCTTCTTTAATTGAATAGTAAAAGTGTAAATAACGAAAAACATCAAGTCTGACAGCTGATTATTATTTCTGCACTTATTTTATTTTTCAGATGTCAAACTTCATAAAAACTATACACAAATGTCAAGAACAGATACTGCAGTTGCCTGCTAAATTAATGTGCCACAAATGAACAAATGTTTGTAGACGAACTAAAAGATATGACAGCTATGGATTTAGTTGTATTGTATTGTATTTAGTTTTGTAGTACAACTTTTAAAAGTGATTTATTATGACTTTAAATTATTATAACAATCTGTTTATTCTATAATTCAGTAAAAAAAAGGTCGAAGAATTTTCTTATTCTAACACTGAATAAATTAATAATCCAACTTGATATTAAGTATCAGTTATTAGTACATAATTAAATAACATTTTTTTTTTATTACGCCTATGATAATTAATTTCAATTTTTTTTAATAATACTAAGAAAAACCATTATTTTCACATGATGTGTTAATTTTATAGAAATCATGAAAAGTTAGACATCCGTGTTCAGCATTTTTCGTATCTATCCCCTTTAAGCGGCTATTAGATGATCAAACTTCGCCTGTGAGCACGGTCTGATGACAAGCCATCAAACTCGTGTAATAGGGTAAATTTCGAGTTTGTCAGCGGCGCTGAATGAAAATAAATTTGTTTTGATATTTTGTGTTTGCCATCATGTCATCATACTCGTTTAATAGTGTGTTTGTCAAACACGGTGTAAATTTCATTTGTGTTTTTGCAAGCGAACGGTGAAGATGGCATGGCTAGAGCGCACGAGTTAAATATAAACCGAATAAAGATAATATGTATTGAAAAATTATTAGAAGTAATAGGTAAATTTTATTACATTGAAATTTTTTTTAATTGCTAGGTTAACTTAGATTAAAAGTAAAATGAAAAATTAACAATTTAAAAATTGCTTTATTATAAATAAATGATATTGCACTTATATTTTTATAATTTCTTTACCATTCTTATAACGAAAATGCAGTACAATAAGTTAGTCAATTTTTTATAATAATGCAAGATTGAATATTAAAAAAACCTTTTTTTTATTTTGTAAGTCCTGCCTTGCTAAAATCATTAAGTTGGCAATCCAGTTCGGAAGTACTTCTCAATTACCTTTTCAAAAATTGTTTGCTGCGGTATAGATTTCATTATTAATTTTTATATCCTGCACCACAAAAAGTGGAAAAAGGGTATATCTAATTTTGATTCTGACTTCTTATACATAGCGAAGTCGATTGAGCGATGTCTGTCTGTCCGTACGTGTTAGTGATGCCTTTGCAAATGTGAGTTCAAAAAAAATTTAAATACGGAAATTGATCCGATATAGTGTCGAGAGGTGCTATTGGAAAAAGTGAGATCGGTTCATGTCCGCAGACCCAGCGGAGAAAACACCACGCCTACCTCTACTTCTATTCTATTTGGAGCAATGAAGTAACTCCGATCAAAAAAACACATATATAGGGGCGATAGAGAATTAAAAAATAAGAAAAAAAAACATCAAGTGAAAAAGTTGGCGCTGGCCCATATTTTCCGAGTAACGCGCCTCTGAAATATTTGAATTTTTTTAAATATCAATATGGGTGTAATTTTAAAGGGTTTGAAGAGATCTTTAAGGAAATACTAAAATTTCTAAAAAATTATTAACCCACTAAGAGCCGCTGGAAATGATATGTAAAGTTATGTATATGAAGTACAAAATCTTTTTTTATTCTTTAATTCTTTGTCCTCCCAATATTTGTTTTTTTGATTGGAGTTACTTTACTAAACTAGATTTACATATATAGTGAAGGGTACGAAAGATTCGGCATATCCGAATGTGGCACCTTTACTTGTTTTTTCTTTTTTTTATTATAAGAAATTTATAGAAAAAGTAGTAGCTATATGTTGGATGCCCCTTTCGTAGTGATTTAAAGATGGTAGTCAACAACAGATTGCATTCAATGCTATCGTTAGCTATTTCTTAAATCGACATACACCACTTTTTAAGAAAATATATATAATATTTAATAAATTGTCTTAAGTCAACACTAAAATAAAATATGAATGCGTTTGCATAAAGGAAAGCAAATTTAAATAATTCTGTCACTATCTGAGAATTACGAACGAACTCTACATGTTTTTGTTTCTCGAATTGGTCTTTATCTTTTCATTTTTTCTTTTTTTTTTTGTAACTGAATGCATTTAAGAAAGAACCTTCAAAAAAACAACAATAGAAAACATTTTATTATTATTTTTTTTAAATGCATAAAGTGAAACAAATTTGACCACTTACACAATCAATAAAGTCATGTTATTGTGTTGTTTGGCATAAATTGTCTTAAAGGTTTTTTTTTTTTTGGTGACTTCACATAAGACGCAGAAAAAATCATTTAAAGAAACGAATGTTAGCAAATGTAATTCTTTTTCTAGAGTTTTCACATTTCAAATGACAATTCCATATTTAGTCACGTAGACTTGGTAAATTCTTCATGAGCTTAAATAATTTAAAATTCGCTATAAAAATGTTTTATTGACACAAGGTCAATATTAGTTTCACATTTAGGTTTCCGCAAGACACACTTGAAGACTTTCTTTACTCATTTAATTAATAATAATAATAATAAAGAACAAAATGTACAGTAAACAATTAATTTTGGCCACTTTGGGTTTGATCTGCTCAGTTGGTTGCACCTGGGCATATGGCATTGCTGGTCCAATCTATGAACCCGTACCTGATCCAAACCTTCATATTGGTGGTTATGGCAATATTGCAGCTGCTAAGTCTGCATCAGCTAAACTCGACACTGTAAATTATCCTGCTCTACATTATTACGGTTATGAAATTGGTAAACCTTTATTAATTAAAAATACTGGACCCTTGACCAATTTACATTCGGCTTTGTCGCCCAAACGCAGCTTTGTTGGAACTATCGATGCAGGTGTGTTTAACTTTGTTAATGCTTTATACTTTTTTTATTGTGTTTAATTATTCATTTGTGGTTTATTCTATTGTAGGTTTCTATAAGGATTATTATGGCAACATTAAATTCCGCGATGAAACATCCATTGGCGCTATTGCCGTCTAAGTCATTGTTGTTGAGTTTTTTAGTGGCTGAAAATGTGATAAAAGCCTTAAAAATCTTAGTGAAATTTAGCTTGTTAATAAATATAAAAAACCAAGTTATTTGCTTTTTGTTACCAAAGAAAAAGAAACATACAAATTTTTTTTTTTAATTATTTTCAAAGAGTTGTTTTAAGTCAGACTTAGTTGTGTTGTGCGGTATATTGTTCTGCGCTCAATATGGTGTTTAAATTCTTGCATTTGATTGTGAACGCATGGATAAACTGCAGTCTAATATGGAACTACACAAAGACCTTAAAAAGAGACTTTATCTAAAAATCTCACGTTCAAGTTAATGTTTTTTCTTGTAAGTCACAAGAATTATATTATTTTCCCTGTGATGATATCTGGTTGCAATGAAGAGATTGTAATTGCTTAAAAAATTAATAGTTTTGAAAAGTTCAGTATAATCGGCATTAATAAATTACACAATTTTTGCCAAAATTCGAATAAAAACTAAAGTTTTCTGACAATCTCAAAATAATATAGTGTTTATAATTATCATACGTGGGCTGCTCTATATATTTCTGGCCTAATAGTGAAAATGCGAATATTTATAATCAAAAATGCTTTTATTGTTTTTCAAAGTATTCTCCAGCAAGATTTATACACTTTTGCACGCGCTCAAACCAGTTGTCGAAGCACTTTTTCCACTCCGATTGAGACACCTCTAAAACATGGTTTTTGAACACTTCAACAGCTTCTTCTGGTGACGAAAATCGTTGACCACGCATTTTTTCTTGATGTGCGGAAACAAGAAGAAGTCATTAGGTGCCAAGTCAGGGCTGTACGGCGGATGACCCATTAATTCGACGTTTTGGCCGTTTAAAAACGCTCTGGTTTGAGCCGATGTGTGAGAGCTCGCATTGTCATGGTGAACAATGATTCGTCTTCTCTTGTTGGTTTTTCGAATTTCTCCGATGACTTCAGGCAAACAAATTGTAGTGTATCACTCAGAAGTGACCGGCCTACGTTGCTCAAGCGGAACAGTCGCCATATGACCAGTTTTGCCGAAGAAACAGACGACCATTTGCTTCGAAGTGCTTCTTCCACGAACAACTTTCGTTGGATTTTGCTCGTCTTTGAAGACCCACACGGTCGATTGTTGTTTCGTTTCGGGCTCATACGCATAGATCCATGATTCGTCACCTGTGACGATCTTATAAACGTCTTTTGAAGCACCGCAATCGTATTTTTGCAACATTTCTTTGCACCAATCGGCACGAGCCTTTTTTTGAGCGACTTTCAAATTTTGCGGGATCCAACGAGAACAAACCTTTTTTACGGCCAGGTGTTCATGCAGTATCGAATGTATGCTGGTGGAAGAAATGTCCAGGGATGTCTCTATCCCTCGGTATGTCGCATGTCGATCTTGCATTATGAGTTCACGCACGGCATCAATGTTCTCTGGCACAACAGCCGTTTTTAGACGACCTTCACGGAATTCGTCTTTGAACGAGCTTCGGCCACGATTAAATTCATTATACCAATTTTTCACAGTGCTATAGGATGGTGCTTCATCGCCATACAAAGATTTAAGTTCATCAATGCACTCTTGTCGTGATAATCGACGTCGAAAGTTGTGAAAAATGTTCACGAGTTAATTCCATTTTTTTCTATACTAATTTTTTCAAGTCACTGTTAACAACACAAATAATGGTCGTACGTCAAAACGTTTTGAGTACGATTATGCTTAAAAATGACAAACTTTCCAATGGAAATGTCAGATTGCACTTGGCAGCACTCAGTGTTGCCAGGCCAGAAATATATATAGCAGCCCTCGTATATTGTTAACAAATACAACAACATTATTTTGGATTTTCCGCTTGGCAGAATGCTTTTCTATCAGTCCAGTGACACATTTTTAAGCTGACGGTTCATTTAAAATCGTTAAGTGTAAGAATTTCTTCATAGTTTTTCTTTTACTTTTTTTTTTAAAAAAGATTAAAAAAATTAAGTAAATAAAAGTTACAAAAAAAAATTTCGAAACAAAAAAATTGTATTTTATTTCCAAACAATTCTTAACAGGGGTTCTTTGGAATGTGGAATTTTTCATTGTACGTGTCAATTTATGTTTTTTTTCGTTTAAGTTTAAAACAAAATGTTTACACCATAAAATGTAAAAGCATTAAAACCAAATCATCCGTATTGCTAATTGACAATTTAATTTTTTTGATAATTACTAACTTAAATTAAAATTTTTTAAATTTTCAAGTAAAACTTCGAAAAATGCAGAGGCTTTTTTTTACAGTTGATTGCTTTCGGCCTCTTGGCGAGACACTTTGTGATGTTTTTTTGCATCGAATGCCTATAACTAAGGGAGTTCTAAATGGAAGAATTATAACTATTCAGGGTTATTATACACAAGCTTATGTCCTCTGTCCTTGAAACATCTTCTACCGTACTGGTGATTATAAAAGCTCTTTATAGCCTTGTCCACTCTCTAGCTCCGCTCCAACACAACAGAAACAAATTTAAATTTTAGAGCTTGGGTCTAATTTACAAAGTCTAAGGCTGAGCACATTTTTTGCTCAACTATACATGTTAATAAGGAATTGTTGCCACAAATTTTCTGTACTTTGTCTATTTTATTACTTAAGACCTTTTCACTCTACCATTATCATGGTATTAAAAACACTGTTAGCACATTCGTTTTTGCAGATGAAAAATTTTAAACACTACTTAAAGAACTCTACAATAAATATTTAACAATAACTTTTTCTAAATTTGAATTTTAAGAAAATTACGAGGGCTGCTATATATATTTCTGTCCTGGCAACACTGGGTGCTGCCAAGTGCAATCTGACATTTCCATTGGAAAGTTTGTCATTTTTAAGCATAATCGTACGCAAAACGTTTTGGCGTACGACCATTATTTATGTTGTTTACCGTGACTTAAAAAAATTACGAGGGCTGCTATATATATTTCTGGACTGGCAACACTGAGTGCTGCCAAGTGCAATCTGACATTTCCATTGGAAAGTTTTTCATTTTTGAGCATAATCGTACTCAAAACGTTTTGACGTACGACCATTACTTGTGTTGTTTACAGTGACTTGAAAAAATAAATATAGAAAAAAATTGAATTAACTCGTGAACATTTTCGTGCCATCATTTTTCACAACTTTCGACGTGGATTTTCACGACAATAGTGCATTGATGAACTTAAATCTTTGTATGGCGATGAAGCACCATCCTATAGCACTGTGAAAAATTGGTATAATGAATTTAATCGTGGCCGAGGCTCGCTCAAAGACGAATCCCGTGAAGGTCGTCCAAAAACGGCTGTTGTGCCAGAGAACGTTGATGCCGTGCGTGAACTCATAATGCAAGATCGACATGCGACATACCGAGAGATAGAGACATCCTTGGACATTTCTTCCATCAGCATACATTCGATACTGCATGAACACCTGGCCGTAAAAAAAGGTTTGTTCTCGTTGGGTCCCGCACAATTTGAAAGTCGCTCAAAAAAAGGCTCGTGTCGATTGGTGCAAAGAAATGTTGCAAAAATACGATTGCGGTGCTTCAAAAGACGTTTATAAGATCGTCACAGGTGACGAATCATGGATCTATGCGTATGAGCCCGAAACGAAACAACAATCGACCGTGTGGGTCTTCAAAGACGAGCAAAATCCAACGAAAGTTGTTCGTGGAAGAAGCACTTCAAAGCAAATTGTCGCCTGTTTCTTCGGCAAAACTGGTCATGTTGCGACTGTTCTGCTTGAGCAACGTAGGACGGTCACTTCTGAGTGGTACACTACAATTTGTTTGCCTGAAGTCATCGGAGAAATTCGAAAAGCAACAAGAGAAGACGAATCATTGTTCACCATGACAATGCGAGCTCTCACACATCGGCTCAAACCAGAGCGTTTTTGACCGGACAAAACGTCGAATTAATGGGTCATCCGCCGTACAGCCCTGACTTGGCACCTAATGACTTCTTCTTGTTTCCGCACATCAAGACAAAATGCGTGGTCAACGATTTTCGTCGCCAGAAGAAGCTGTTGAAGTGTTTAAAAACCATGTTTTAGAGGTGTCTCAATCGGAGTGGAAAAAGTGTATAAATCATGCTGGAGAATACTTTGAAAAACAATAAACCATTTTTGATTATAAAAATTCACATTTTCGCTATTAGGCCAGAAATATATAGAGCAGCCCTTGTACAATACTGAGTATTAAGATTTTCATTAAATTTTGTAAAAAGGAAATTATATCTTTTTCACACCATCACACTTCAAATAATGCGAAAATTATGAGAAGAATGTTAACAGCTGTTCACAATTGAAAGCGGATTACCAAGCTGGTACGAAATTTAAGCAACGCCGACTGAAGAATATTATGTGTGATGCGAAAGTGCCGCCTCATAATATTTTTTGGGCGTTCAGCTTCTTGGTATATAAAAATACAAAATAAAAAAAGTTATACAAAAATGAGGTACTTGTACTTTGTTGTATACAAAATATATATCGAAGCGACAAGTATAGGGGTAATTTTAGGCAGTTGCAAGACAACGAAAAGATAGACGACGCACTATCGTCAGCGATAGAGTCGGCTGGTTTTGTTATTTTCTTTATTTGCTTTTGAAAAAAAACGCTATTAAATGAAAAGTATTCGCGTTTAGAAAATTTTCTAAAAATGGTTCGGTATTATAAGATGTCAAATTTCTTTCCGTATTGTTTCATACTTTGATAACATATTGTTTTTACACTATCTCACTTTTTTATAGGATTTAAGTTTTTGACAAGTCCCAATGCTCTGTATTATTGTGTGAAACGCGGTTTACTGTAATACACGCAGAAAAAAAACATGGTTGTGATATGGTCACAATAACCATATTATGTTCTTTGTAACAATGTATGGTTGCGGAGAACCACCAAAACTTTTGTCACGATAAACATTTTTTGTTTACTTTTAACGATTATATGGTTACTGTGCACCAAAAATCAACATGGTTGGTTTTATCTTAAAAACAAATTTCAACCACAACCAAAGTTGTAAAACTTTTTAAAAATAATATTAAATATTTAACCGTAATATATTATCATTAATCAAAGTATGGTTAAAAGCAACGGAATAATGTTTGCGCTAAAAATATTTTGTTCTAGTTCTTGACAGTTTTTTTTTCTGGTAGCTGAAATTTGAAATTGTTTTTTATTGTTTAAGAAAGTGAAAAAAATAAAAATTTATGTACAAAATAAATAATCAACAATAATATGCAAAATATGAAAACAAACAAAAAGAGAACCAAGACATTTAAAAAAAGTTGAAGTAAATATGAATGCATGTATGTATGCTTACAGCACTTAATGTTTATATTTGAACATAGTTATGTTTACACTTTGGACAACAATATGGTTGCAAATGTAACAATAGTATGTTTTGTTAGCAACCATATAATGCAACCATAGTATTATATTTTTTCTTTGCGTATAGGTGCCGTGTCTACTGGTAACTGGCTAAAAATTGTCTACTTTTTTTAAAGATGTTTCTCGTACAAAATTTTAAGAATTCCTTTGCCACACGAACAAAACTTTTTACTTTTTTTAAGAGGGGTACCATGTCTTCTGCTCTTATTAAGCCAATTTTTAAATCGACTGAAGAGGCTTTGCGTCCAAAATTTTTAGTTTGCTTCTGTTATAATGTTCTGGGTGCACGAAAAATATCACGCCCACTGTTCCAACTTAGCCAGGTTTTCGCTTAACAATGCACAGTAATAACGGGGCTATTCGTTACTATTCCTAAGATAAAAGACAGTAATTATTTTTATTATGTGAGAGGTGCACCCTGTATTCCAATCGCATATGCACATTGATACGGAATATATTGGTAAAAAAATTATTTAAAGTTGTCCAGCTACACGATAATATTTGTTCACTTTGAATAAGAGATTTGCTACATTGAAAAGAAGAAAATTTGATGATAATACCTATTACAATTACCAAGTAACACATTGCGTGGGAAGTGCAACCACAACGTGAAATATCAATAAAATAAGTAAACTATTTAAACAACCGCTTAACAGGATCGGTTCACTGATGTGGACAGCAAAAGTTTTCCGACAAACAATAAAACACATTTTGCGTATTATATATGAGCTATTTTTTTGAAAGTGGTATAAGTCCACTTTAAAAAAAAAGTAACTTAACGGTAATTTTAACGTGCTATAGACTCCTTCTCTCCATATTTACAATCAGCGTTGCCAAAATGATGATTTCATCATATTTTTGATGATGTTTGAACCAAAATATGATTTGATGATATTTCTTAAATTATGATTTTTAATTTATAAAAAAATATGATATTTGTATTTCAAGTGTGTAGTACTTTCATTGTAATTGCACTACATAGTGAAGATAAGTTTTGTATCAGTTTGTTGTAAACAAAAAAAAAAAAATTTTTTTCAAAGCTCATCCTGTTACATACACAGAATGTATGAGGAAATTTTAGACAATTTTATATAAACAGAATATGTAAACATGAGGCTCAAAACAAAAGTCTATTTCTACACAACGAAGAAGTTTATTGGGGTGTTAACAAAAGACAAACATTAAAACGATTTGATTTTAACGATACGTTTTTACAAGAGCTCTTATGTCTTGTTAAATTATATTGTTAAATTAGTAAAAATATGAAACCCTGTATATTATTAACAATAATACTTTAAGTATATACAATGTATGTTAAAAATGTTAAAAAGTTAATTTTTTCTATAAAATTTGATTTTTTTATACATATTATGATTTTCTTTTCGAAGCTTCTGGCAACGCTGTTTACAATTACAATTTCAATAGAGTTCTATCTTGACATAAAATAAACAAAAACAGTTTTGCTGTAAAATACTAGCGCACAAATATTTTTTTGAAAGTGGAATAAGTCAGTTCCTAATAAGTTGAATTAAAACTTTCAATTATTTCTTCGAAATGGCAGATATCTGCAGTTGTGAAAACAGCCTTAAAGACAAAGACCAACCGCCGAAAACTATTATAATGCAATAAAGTTTGTGGAAAAAAAAAACAGTTTCATTTTGTAGGAAATGAAGAGGGAAAACTTTGTCTCAACTAAATCTCTAGCAAAGGCAATATCAAACAGGAAAAAAACGGTCAAAGAAATTGTAATCTGCCTTCAAATATCTTGAATGAACCTTTCCAAATTTTTTATGAAATTAGTTTGGAAGAACATGCTGCTCCATTTAAAACAATTTTTTTTTGTTAAAAAAAAGAAAGATTACTTTATAAAACTTCATGGAGCGTAACAAGAGAGAAATATAACGATGTGATAAGTAAATTACCTTATATACCGCCCTTTCACCATAAATATCTTTTTCTTATTTAAAGGCGAAGTAATTGGCATTTTTATATATTTACCATAACTGAAAAAACTCTTAATAAATCTCGTTACTCGTGTATATAAATGTCTTCATATTTGAACATTAATTTGGTCCAGTTTTTATTTCTTCTAAAATATTATTTTTGAAAGTGGTATAATACCATATTTATAAATTTATATAATTCCATATGCTAAAAAACCGGGTATTTTTTTTTAAATAATTTTGGTAATTTTATAATAAAGTTTAAACGGTGTGTAGTGTAAAAAACAACATTTTGGCCACCATTTTAAAATTGATTCAAAAGCAAACCCTTAAATATCTTAATATATAAAAAATGGACTTATACCACTTTCAAAAAAAAAAAACAGTTTATATACAGAAATACCTCGTATAAGTAAGGTGCCACTATTTTACCGTACTATTTGAAACTGGAATAATCGAAGCCCTTGGGCTCTATGCCCCTGAAAGAGAATATGATGATAATAATCGAGACGAAAACGATAATTTGCAATTTATAATAAAAAATTTTGTTAGATATAATAAATCGAAACAAATCATTTTGAAAATTTAATTTAATAATTTTTTTATTTAAATGAATAGAAATTATTTTGGCTTAAGTTCATTTATTTTTAATTTCTAAAAATCTTTTTTAGAAAGAAAATTTATTTTTACAAATGTTTGCGGACGTTTTCCAAAGAAAACAAGAAAAATTAGACGCTAGCAGAATGAAATGCTGCATTTTCTGGACCGCTACGACCTTCATCAGCATTCTTCGCATCTATCTACCTTAGTTGTGTATTTTTATAAACATGATCTATTTTACCAACTAACTTTGTAAATAAGAATACGAGTACACTCATATTCATATCAACATTAATTTGGTTAGACGAAATTTACACACAAACCAACGTATTTCTTTACTGTTCTCTCTGTATTTCGTCTTGTACATATGTTTTTGCTTTCTTTCAATCATCGATTGAACACGAATGCAAATTTGTTTTTTAGAAATTAGAAATGTTGATTTTTAGAAATTAAAAATAAATGAACTTAAGCCAAAATAATTTCCATTCATTTATATAATATTGAAAGTTCAAGTAATAATTTAATAAAAATTAAATAATTTTTTTATTTTAGAAATATTTTTTGTAAGACCAATTATTTTTTTAAATTTCAACACTGTACAAGAAAGAAACCGTATTGATCGAAACGATAATACTCGTATGTGAGGTATTTCTGTATTCAAAAAACCTTGGTTTCTACTTGAATGGTGAATAAATTTACAAAACAATATTAAACTTTATTTTCCTTTTAAATCAATAAACATCTCTGTCTGCTGGTTATTAATTGAAATAAATTAAAAAGGATTAAATTTCCGAAAAATGCTTTAAGTTTTTTTTATAAAAATAAGAAGAAGAAATAAACATTACTTGCTTTTGTTCCTTTTGATTTGTGTTTTTTCAACAACCCTTAAAGGCTAATGACAAACAAAATTACTTGTTTATGGTTTAGAATATATTTTTTGACTACTTAACTTTTAGGGTAATAAATCCTTAGATAAACATCTACTAAATGCATAATACACACAATGAAAACAAACAATACTGAATGAATAATTAAGTATTTTGTTATAATACTTAACAATTAGTTTTTCATGCTTTTCGCTTTTTTTTTTTTAAACGTAATAACATTAATATTGTGGTTGTGGTTATCCTTGATATATGAAGCTATTATATTTATTAAATAAAAACATTATATGCCCATTGTAAACCGGATTTTAACAAGTCGTTACTTATTTCTTGCTGCATATATAATTTAGTGATAATCTCTCGGTTCGGCAATTGATACAAATTACAATGTTTTATAGTCTACTCAAATGATATTTTTAAATAAAATCAACCACATTGACCATAAGTGGTAAAGATGGTGCTCATTTCGTTGATTGACCAAATCACTTGTCAGGAAAGCTCTAACCTCAGTTTAGACAAGCTCAAGCTGTCTATTGTATATAAAAAAATTTTTGGACCAACTGAGATTTTTTTTGGTGACTTCTTGCAACTGAAATGAAAGTGCCCATTGATTATTGGTATTTAGTTTAGGCTTTAATGCTTTCGTTTATTTTTTATTGTCCACTTCTCTTAGAAAATATAGCTGAGAGTGCTGATAAAGTAACTCTCAGTGATCGTGGTGATGAGGTGGTGAAAAATTATATATTTTGTTAAAGAGAAGTAGAACTTTAGGCATAACCTATTTAGTTACAAGTAACCGTACTACATTCTTAAGGAAAGGGAAAGATAAGAGATAGATAGGTGGTGAAAGGAGATAGATATAGCTATTTTATTAATTATTTTACTTCACCCGCGAATATGCTATGAAGAAGAAGTACCGGCTATAAAAGTACAGTAAAGATAGTCTGAGATCTTCTTTTGTGTCTCGGGTGCGATACACTAAACATAAAATTTAATTAGATGCTTGGGTATGTCGACAAAATAAATTGATCATTGAAATTTTTCGGTTTCGGAACAATCTAGTATCGTTAAGCGATTTCCAAAAAAGAACGGTTTAGAATTTTACTGAGGATTTTTTTTGTCAGAATATTGTTGTTTCCATGGCACAAAATTGTTTCAAATATTCCTTTGACAGATAAAATTCATTGTAGTTGGTGATTCTCTCGTTCGTCGTTCATTTACGATTCAAAGTAAATTAAAGTCCCTAATCTTTTGGTTTCTTTCGAATGATTTTGCTTAACACTAATAAATGGTTAATCAGCCGCACGTACGAGGCGAGATGAGTACGAATCAAGTGTACTTGAGCTGGTAAATGCAGTTTAAAATACCTCCTTGAATTTCAGGAGGTGATGGTGCAGTTGATGTTTAATGGTCATCCAAATTGAGGAACACAAACTGTACTTTAGTTAATTTACCTGAGAAAGTCAAAGATATAATCCTTGAAAGACTTGCAAAAATGTATAGGTGATCATGATGAATTGAGTTACCGGACAAAAAAGCTTCTTAATAGCCTCATGCTATCTAACATGTGGTAAGTCAGATGCAACTGGGCTCTGAAGTCAAGAAAATACTGATTTCATTTACTCTAGCGATTTATGTCTGGCACTATGACGAGATTTTTCATAGGTCTAGTTGATCAATTGATTAAAGGAAGTTAACGGAAGGAAGAGCTGTTTAGACTGTTGGTGAATACTTATGTTTTGAATTCAATTTAATTTTGTATTCGTTTTGCCTCTTTTTTCTCTTATAAATAGGAGTTTTGAAATTAGGCACGGTATACTACACCCCACCTTGTAAGACCATTACCGAATGGCTTTTGAATTGTTCAAACGTAATAACACATTGTGGAAAATGGCAATTAAGCAATAAACTGACGATACGACCTAACGTCTAGAGGCGATGCCAGAAACCTTAAGTACGCTAATTGACAAGGCTTTGACTGTTATTCTTAGTGTAACCCTATTGTTCTCACTACAATGTCCTTCTGTCATCAAATAAAAACATGAAGTTAAAAATTGAAGGATGGATCAGGGGTTTTAACATAACTGAACTTATATTTTAAATCGTTGAAGGCAGTACTAGGTGCGCTATAACGATAAGTAACATTGAATATTAAAAAATTAGTGCATCGGACACCTGAAATTTAGGTACGGGGTGTCTGCGGAGAAGGTATTCTACTTTGTTTTGCCGCCATTTTGATAGACAGTATTCTTGACAGTTCATATTTGGCAATCGTGAAGTAGACAGGTGGCAATTTTTTTAATGGAAAAATATTTGACAAACTAACATGTTTTTATCGTTAAGACATTTAATCAAAATCAATCATCGATTACTGTGACGGTGATAATGTTACATGAAATTTGTTGGAGAAACAACGTGCCAACAAAACACACTATTTATCGTGTAGTGAATAATTTCAAAGAAAGAGGGTCTGTAGGTGATGGACCACAATGTACTGCAACATCGGCTAAAAACATCAAGGAAATGTTCAAAACAATCCATTACCTTCAATTCGACGCCGTGTTCAGGAGCATGGTCTTCAAAGAACAATTTTGCACAAGGGTGTGCAGTTGTTTCTATTTAAGATTCAGTTGACACAAGACCATTTACGCCGCCGTACTGATGCAAATAGGATGTTACAGCTGGCCCATGACAACTTCTATTTTCATGAAAATAATCATAATGAGTGACGAGTCATATTTTCATTTGAATGGATATGTTAATAAACAGAATAATCGGTTCTGGGCAATGCAAAAACCTCAAATTATTCATCAGTCACCCTTGCATCCATTAAAAGTGACAGTCTGACGTAAAAATTGGTCATGAAGAATCATTGGAGCTTACTTCTTCTTACTAATGTTGTGCGTAGCAGGCCTTCGGCCGAGCTCAAGGACTCTCTGCTCTATAGTATAACCAACACCGGCTTCGTTTACCAACAATTTTCTTTAAGCCGGTTTATAAAAATTTTGCATCTTTCTTAAATAGAATACCATAAATTATACCTATAATTTCAATGCTACGTTGATGGACATTATGTCGCATCGTAGTGTGACATTACGTCCATGGATATTATGTGAATTTCTGGTGCGACATAATGTCCATGGGCATTATGTCCTTGGACATAATGCCATTAATTTCACAATCCACACTTTTATAAATTGCTGATTAAAAGTGTGACCATGATAAACTTATTTATTCGTCTCGTGTATTTATGTTCAACGGTGGAATTACCGTAGTTAATAACATATACTTGTTGCTCATTGTATGTACGTCCTGATTTTAATAAATAGAAATGCATAAAAGTCTAGGTGTAAGTAGACTTTCGTCATTGACTGCGAAAACAACATCCTTGTTTATTTGATCTTTTTCATTCCTTATATCTTTTGTTTTCTTATTTATGCCTAACAAAGCGTTAATAGATTGTTTAACGAACTAATTAAGAACTTAAATGAAATAATATCATTAAAACTATAATTTAAAATAATTTTCATTTTATTATTAAACACATGCTTTACACACATATTAATGCAAGGGATCAAAAGGCACATGTGTGTGCCCAGTTAGCATTTATTTTAACTTTTTATTATATTCGAGTCTTTTGTGACTCTTTTGCACGATTTTAGTAATAAATTATGCGCTCTTCATAGAGTCGGAAATTGTTGTTTTGTGGGAAGAAAACGGTACCCTAGCCGAGACTCTTCTCAACGGGTCGCTTATGACTCACGTTTCAATCGTACTTTTTCGGAACTTTTTCGAGCCATTCTTTCTGATATTACTAGCCGTACGTTAGTCTTCTTCGAATCATATTATACGGACATTTCTTATTGTATTTTTTAATAAAATCAAATATGGCAAATAACTTTTTGCTTATAAAGCTTATTCGTTTTATTATATCCTTCACCACAGGTGGGAAAAGGGTATATCTAAATTTGTCATTCCGTGTATACTTTCTACAATACCTATTTTCGACCCCATAAAGCACATAATACGAGTATCAGTTTTTATGTCTGTCCGTCTGTCCGTGTTCATGTTGAAATAAAGCTTGCGAAAGCACTAGATAAGCTAGAGAAAATTTAAACACGCCAATCGATCAGGCATAGTTTCGAAAAATTGACTATTGAAAATTAGCAAGATCGGTCCATAGGCCCAACTATAATGTGCATAAGCTAGCTTTAGCTTATGTCAAAAATTCAACGAAAAGCCTGTCAAATGCTTAGGTAACTTATCAAAGAAATTTATGTGGCTACAATGTACATATATAAATTTAGTAACTTATTTGCCACAGTTGCACATTTATGTTTATTTCGTACTTTTGCCAAAAATAATTTCTATATAAATCAACAAAATTTTAAAACTAAAAGGCTTTAAAGAAATTTTTTTATATATTTAATAACATTCACAAACACATTTACATATTTTGGTTTATTTTCTAAGAAAATGTAAAAAAAAAAATTA
Organism: Gymnosoma rotundatum; assembly: GCA_916610165.2. NCBI lineage: Eukaryota > Metazoa > Arthropoda > Insecta > Diptera > Tachinidae > Gymnosoma > Gymnosoma rotundatum. The sequence goes on from OU744338.1 coordinate 48,173,129, forward strand.
TTACAAATTATTTTCTATTTTGTGTTTGTGGCCAACCGTACTAAAAAATGCAACGATGTTCATCGTTTATATGGTATAAATATGTATGTATGTATAAATACAAATTTAATTTAAATATATTATAATTGTAAAAAATTGGCCATAAAGAAAAATGTTGTTTTTTTCTACATTTTTTATTGAATTTAAAACTAAAAGATTTAACAATTTAGGTCTTAATTAGAAAATTTCTTTATCAATGTATAAACCAAAGCACAATCAGCTGTTTCCGTACGGAAAGTGCGATCAGTTTCGTACCTTGCATAAAGAAATGAAATTTAACGAAACTTGACGAAAAGTTATCTTAATCACATTATAGTTTACCACATATAATTTAATGTATTTGCACAGTTGTATAAGTTGGCATAAGCTAGTTTATGCACATTATAGTTGGGCCTCATCTCCTTCAAGGCAGCGGGCAAAACAACATGTCTGCCTCTAATTTCTCGATTCGATCATTTGGAACAAATCTAGTTTAGTGTAGTAACTCCAACCAAAAAAATAAAACGTCAAGTGAAAAAGTTGGCGTTCGCTCATATTTTCAGAGTTGTCGGCCTCTGAACTTTTCAAAGAAAATTACAATTCTGCACCATATTTTTTAAGATATCAATATAGTTATCGTTTAAAAGCTTTTAAAGAGATCATTCAGAAAATACTAAATTTAAAAAAAAAAATGCTTAACCCATTAAGAGTCGATGGCATTTTTATGTAAAATTTTATTTAGTACTTAATTTATTTCTTTTTTTATCTCAATTCACTGTCACCCTAATATTTGTTTTGTTAATTGGAGTTACTTTACTAAACTAGATTTAAATATAGGGTGAAGGGCATATAAGATTCGGCATAGCCGAATATAACACTCTTGCTTGTTTTTGTTACATTTAGTATTTTTTATTTCAAATATATTTTTTATTATTACATTTAAATGATTAATAATATTATCAGGCATTTTCTGAAATCCACACGAAATTTTCACTTTCTTTTTTTTAGACATTGTTTTTTTGAAAAATAATTTTATAGCAACAATGATTTGAAAAATCTAAAGTGAAAATTTTACGTGGAATTCAGAACATGCCTGTATATTCTTAATACTGAAATCTTGCATTTATTTTTATTTGTTGCTGTAAGAAAGTTCTTTTTGGCACTTGGCTTGGTGCTACTCCCCTTCCAACTACAAAGAAAAGCAACTTCGTCAGAAAATACTTTTTTGACACGTCAAGTTGTATGATATGTATTCTTACATATTACCCTCAGCTTGTCCTCATATCTTTGAGTTTTTTCGTTTGAATTTGTTAATAAAATTATATCTGCATTCCTTGTCAAAAACTTTTCTTTGCTGCTTGGAGCTGATTCTACATTACTTGGAAATCAATCCACTTTCTTAATTTTAGCAGCTTTTCTTAGCTGACATTACTTTTTGCATTTAAAATTGTTGATATACTATTCTTTTTAAACCAATAAATTTTTTCACAAAAATTCACAAAACTTACTTGTATGGTGAAATAATACAGGTGGTCTCGATGGCGAACTCATTGATTTTCGACGTAAAGGCTATATGTCAAACACAAGGCGAATCAATTATAAAGTGGTAGCAATGGCGAATTCATTGATTTTCACCGGTAGCCTGTCAAACCCCATATATAAAAAATCTGTATACTATTTTTCAAGGCGAATCAATTACCAGGTGGCAGCGTAGGCGAATTCATTAATTTTCGCCGTGAACACTACTGTCAAAATACATATATAAAAAATCTGTGTGCTATTTTTTATATATGAAGTTTGACATTCGTTTCTACAAGCAAAAAATAATAAATTCTCTAACGCTGCCACCTGGTAATTGATTCGCTTTGCTATTTTTGTTTAGTTTAACATTCGTGCTTACAGCGAAAATGAATGAATTCGCCATCGCTACCACCTTATAATACTTTATTCGCCTTGTGTCAAACACCATATAAAAAGTTATACATATTTTTTATATTTAGAGTTTGACATTTCGCATTTACCACGAAATCAATGAATTAGCTATCCAGACGACCTGTATTATTTCAGCATTTACATGCTCAACTAATGATTGCACACATTCTGTACTTTTTGTTTTTCTTTTTTTTTAACAAGATTCTTTGCATTTATAGAAATTCTTCTTTAACACACAACTGATTAATCAGTTTTAAGTCATCTTTGGTAGTCGTGAAAGACTCACATTGGTAATTTTTCTTAAAACAATCATCCAAATGCTTACTGGGTGTGTAATATTATTCTTCTATAACAATGTTCCCATAGATATATCAGTGTTTGTGTTCTTAATTGTGAGTTTGTGGCTGAAAGTGTGGATGTAGGCTTAAGCCTTAAAGCATTACAAATAAATATGCCAACATTAAAATTAATAAAGTTCCTAAAATGAAGGCTACAAAACAAACAAAAACAGCACTAACAAAAGCCCTTTTAAGTATAAAAATACACATAAGTCATATTAAATTGTAAACAATGGAAATATATTTTTAAGTTGAAAGCTACTAAACGGCTTAAAAATGTAAATTAAAAAAAAAACATTAAAAAAACAACAAAAAGTGGAAAAAGGGTTTAAATAAGTTTGTCATTCCATTTGCAATTTCTACAATATATATTAATGCATAACGAAGTCGACTGAGCAATGTCCGTCTGTCTGTTTCGTGTTGGTGTTGAAATCAAGTTTGCATTTACAAATCGATCAGACATAGTGTCGAAAGGGGTGCTATTTGAAATCAGCAAGATCGGTCCATGCCATTCGAGACAGCGGGCAAAACATCACGCCTACCTCTCAATTTTCCATATCATTTGCAACAATAAAGTAACTCCACTCAAACAAACAAATATATGGCGCGAATAAGAAAAAACATCAAGTAAAAAAATTGGTGCTCGCCCATATTTTTCGAGTTACGGGGCTCTAAAATTTTAAAATTTTTAAAAATATCAATATGGGCATAATTTTAAAGCTTTTGAAGAGATCTTTAAAGAAATACTTAAATTTTTTAAAAATGATTAACCCGTTAAGAGCCGATGGCATTTTTATATACATGTACATAAGTACATGTAGTACTTATATTTATTTTTCTAATATTTTAATTCGCGGCCACCCCAATATTTGTGTTTTTGATTGAAGTTACTTCGCTAAACTCGATTTACATTTATGGTGAAGGGTATATAAGATTCGGCATACCTAAATATAGCACTCTTAATTGTTTTTTAATAGTTCTATCATATGGAAGCTAATCTGTGACTCATATTTTAAAAAAATTAAACGAAATTTAAAAATAAAACTGTTAATTAAAATAATAAATAATTTAAAAATTTGGAGTAGTCTATATTAAACTTTAAAATACTTTATAGAAACAAATGTTTTTATAGATATGTTACAAAAAGACTTACAGCAAAGACTATAAATATACTAAGATGTTTCACTGCCATACATTCTACATCCAGTGCATATTTTGTCGATGGACGTACTGCTACTGCCACTTTAAGAGTAAAATCACAAAGAGAGATTATTATTCTCAGCACACTTGTTACTCTCATCTCACATTAATTCATTTGTGTATACGTGCATACGAATGTGTATATATTTACATTATAAAATATCCAACGTAAACCAATGTTACCGATTGTGTATTTGTATGGTAACAATATGTGTTTTGTTGTTGTATAAAAGAAATAACATGGATTTACACCGAATATTAAATTCATTTATTATCAATATGAAAATTTATTATTCGGAACCTTTTCGATTTCAATTTACTTTACTTTTTTAGTTACTGAATGTTTGCTGTGTTTTTGTATACTGTCTTTTGTCTTTTTCTTTTATTGATTCAATATAGTTCTTATTTAATCAATTTGGCTTTTGATATAAGACTTTTAAGTTTTCTATACAAAATTTGGGTAAAATCCACTAATGAGCTAAAATAGCAGTAGTGAAATGGCCATATGAATATACTTTATATAGTAATTCATAAAATGTATAGTAATACCGATTTCTGTAACATTTTTTGTCAGTTGTTCGTATTTTCAAGTAGAAGGTTTTTACGGAAGAAAATTTTTGAAAATCTCTCCAGAAAAGTCGGAAAATATGAAAAATCAGAAAATTGGTGATTTTAATAATTTTTTCGGGATAATTAGGACAATATTTTTTAAAGATAATAAATTTAATTTAAAATTCCCGTAATTTAATTTTAATTATTAACTTGCAGGTGCCCATATAAAAGGCATAAATAAATTATCATGGTGTGTTGCCATATTTCATTTGTTGTCTTAATTTTCTTTTTCATCATCTTTTAAATGGATAGAAGAGCCGAAAAAAAGTCAGCCTTATAGAGTATATAAAGAAAAATATAATCAGGTGGCAAATTACGACACTCGATATCGATCGAAATTTCAATAGAATTTAAATGTAAATTTCGATCGATATCGAATGCCGTAATTTGCCCCCAATGTTGATAATTGTTGTTTTTGCTTAAACTTTGATTTTTGTATTTACTTTATTGTTTGAACAAAAAATTTTAGTATATTTAAAATGTTTGTGAGAAGTTTCCTGAAGAGCTAAGTAAACGGTAGCGAAATGGCCATCGAGAAGTGCTTTTACCTTCAATAATCAAAATCGGTGATTTTAATAATTTGTTCGGAATAATAATATTTTAAAGATTAAAATTAATTTTTTTGTACGAAATTTTGGGTGAAATTATTTCCTAATTGCTTTCCAAATGAAAAATAGAAAGTTCTTGGTGTAAAGCATGGAAAATTGCGAAAATGCGATATTTCAACGATTTTCTTGCTATTAATGCAGAATAATAGATATAATTAAACCTTGACAAATTCTGACATATACATCGGAAATGTGTATCCGTTCTAAGAACTATAAAAACACGCATAAAGGTCTTATAAATACTATTTTGTAAACTCAGCAGCTAAAAACATAAAAAATATATTACGAAGCAATGTGCATAGTGTACTAAAATTACTATGTCTGGTTTGACGAGAATAACTCTTGTCACAAAAACAGGTTGGAAGTTCCGAATTCTTATACTTATGTTGCTAAGAAAGCATTGCTCATGGGAAACACATGAGTGTAAAGTAACAAGTTCTGGGAAAGTCTAAATTTTAAGGCGCCAGTAATTTATTTTGTTTGGCAATTTTAATTTATAAATTTAGCTACTAAATTCATATTGAGGTTAATATAGTGAGGTTTATATATATTATACCTATATGCAGGTTAAATAAACTTAACAAAAAATATAATAATAAATATACATAAATAAGTGCCTTATTTTATTACCATTGTTTGAAATTTCTTAAAAAACTTATTAAGTATCCACAAGAATATATGCTAAAAAATTACTACGTAATTTAGGGTATGTTTAGTTCGGTGCGATTATGCATATTTTTAAAAATACACAAATAAAAATATATAGTTACCCTACAATAACAAGAGTAGTCATATAGTTTCGTTTTTAAGCTCATTTTACAAACAATTTTTAAATAAGTAGGAAAAATAGAATTTAGAAATAAAATGTGCTTCATTCTTCTTTATACGAGTATGTAGATGTGAAAGTATGTATGTACGTTTCTATATGTTAAATGTGTGTTTTTGTCTCTGAATACTTTCCTTTAACAAAACATTTCTTATGAACATCCACACACATTTTGAAACGCATGTGTGTATGAATCTGTCTTGTTTACAAACTAATATTGTGCTCTCTTGAGTTTTGGTTGCGCTCACAGAAATTTTTTCCCTCTTATCTCTTACCCCCGCTACCAAGAAACTGATCATAATTTTTGATTTTTTAAATGTTCAAAGTGCAACATCTTTATAAATTTATTGTCTTTGCTTACAGTTTATAGAATATTCGTTGAAAATAATAATTTACGGTTTAAAGCAAATATTACACACACACGATTAAACATTAAAAAATTGCATGTCCCACTTAATGTTCCTTCGTGTATAGCAATGTTTCTTTTCATGTTGCCTGATACGATGTTTCGTCGGAACCAGTCTTGGTGTAAAGGTACATTTAGCCGAACGTTGTAATCGTAAATGTAGTTGTGCTTATAAAATGTGTTAAACGTATCATATGTTTTTGGCATAAGCAAAAAATAATAATAATAATAATAAATAAAATTGTTGCATGACCAACTCTTTTTGCAAAATTCTTCTGCAAAAATTAATTTGATTTTTTGTAATTTAACAACATTATTTGTCTTACCTGGGTATTCTATTTTAATAGAAATCTGCTTCCAAATTAGCCTTTTCTTCTCTGGATTCGTCATCAATTCTTTTATTTATATTTCTGTTTATCAATAAATAACACAGCCGTTCAAACCAACGATGGCCACTTTGAGATTTTGTGCAAAAAGTACGTTAATTTTTAAATGGTACTAGAAATAATGTTGTCTTAAAATAATGAAAAATGTAACATTTGCATAAGTAATACTCAGTCCAACAATTTTACAATACATTACATGTATAATATATTTAATTTAGAGAAGAAAACTCCATAATTTATTAAAAATTATATTGTGTGTAATAAAATTTAACAACATAAAAGTTTAAATAGAAAACGAAAAATAAGTACTTGAAAACGGAGTTTGTACTTTAATTCAATTTATGATAATATTAACCATCACTGGCTTCATGTGTCACGTAACCTCATATTGAAATTCTATTTTCAGCAGGTTGAAACGTTACGACTAAGTGACATTTCAGTCGGTTAAGCATTTGTGTAGCTCTTCGTATAACAAAAATGATCAGCTGACACATCTATATTTTCATTTCTACATTTACGGTCGGCTAAATGTACCTTAAGGGTTTTCGTATGATTTATTATTTTAATTTGATTATTTTAATTTTTTCAATAGCGTTTTGTTTGATAATTTTTATTTTTAACCGACCTTGAAAATAAGGAGGTTCAAAAATAAGGAACTTATTAACTCGTCTGAATGTTGTTTTTATGTTTGTGCCTTTATAACTCAGTCATTTCTGAGCTGATTTCGAATATTTTTTCTTTATTTGAAACGTTATATTTACGGATTGGTCCCGTTTTAAAAACAGATCCTAATTTGAAAAAGGGACGCCCTTTGTCCGCATACAACATAAAAGTTTTTTACGTTTACTATGAACTGTACAGGGCACCACTTTTAAATTAGAGAAACTGCGTATCCCTATAGCTCCCTACAGCACAAAGTAATGCAAAAATAATTCTAAAAATTAAAGGGTGTTCCCATAGGTGACCTAAATTAAGCTAAATGAGCCTATCTCTTTTACCGTTATAAACAAACGATTGAAAATTTAATACTATGACAATTACTATGACTATTATAATAATAAGTATAAATATTAAAAATTATAAATTAAAGGGTGCCCTAATAGTTATTTTAATTTAATGTATATGGCCATACCTTAAACAGTCGTAAACAGACGGTTGAAATTTACAAAAAACCTGTGTTGCTACCTTCGCTATAACAACATCTATAAAATTTGGATTCAAAAGTTAGAGGGTGTCGCAATGGCTTATGCTATTTGATGTATGTGGCCATACGCTTGAACCGTCGGTTCTTTTGCTAGAATAATTTTTAAAGCAGTTTTTTTACCACTTTCTTTTTTCCATTGTTTTTCGTCTCCTGTTTTATATAACATTTCATTTATTACAAAAATTGCAGGTATAGTACTTTACAAACACAATACAAAGACAAACTGGGCCTTCATAAAATGTTTTTTGTTTGTTTGCCTCGTCTTTGCTGAAAAAAAACATGGCTTCTAAACCATGTATATATCCTGTGTTAGGGACACGTGAACAAAATTAAAAAAAAAAAAAAAAAATTGGGGGAGAAAAGTTGGACAATGTTTAAAGATTAGGGTTCTGACTTATCCAAACTATTCCTTCAACTTATTGTTTAAGAGACAATTTACTAAAAATGATTTAATTAAATATACAGATGAAATGTAAATAATTATGTTCAATTCAAATTTTGGTGTTGAAAGATATAAGTGTAACAGTGGACGCACCCTTGCAGCCAAATAAATCAATATTCAACCATAATCACGTCTTTACAAAAATACGAAAAAAAAGTATTAACAACAATTTTGATGAATAATTGAGTTTCCGCCTGCTAACCTTGTGTAGCGAGGGGATGGCGTAAAAGTGTGTGTTCATCTATGTCGCCCCAAAATTCTGTTGAATTAAAAAAATTTGTTAACAAGTACCTACATAAATATTTTTAAGTAAACTTAGAAAGCCAAAAAATAAAAATAAAGTATCATGATATTGCTGCTGCTTTTGCCAGCAACAGTTTGCTATTTTTTTTTTCTTTTATTTATGTTGGCTTTCGGCACAATTTGGAATCTTTTATTGCATTAAAAGCATGAATGTTTACTTTTTATTGTGTATATATATATTTATAAAAGGTGTCTAGAAAGTGGATCAAGATTTGATTTAATTTATATGTTTTGTCATTTTGCATATTTTAAATTTTTAGACGCAGGACATTAGTATTACATATTTAATTTTTGAATTTGATGGTGGTAGAAAATAACTCGTATCTTTTTTAGTTCACAAATGTCAAAAGATTTTTAATCAATTAACCATTAGAGGGTGTTTCATTACAAGATATATACTTTTTACCTATCTTTCTAAGTGTAATTGACGCACAAATTTTCAATATCAAAGAGTTTTCTATCATAGAAGTGATTTTGATTTTTGGCTTTTTATAGTGAACTGTAAGAGCCATACCTTAATAAAAGTGGAAAGCGAAACGTTTTCTTCCGCATAGCTTACGCTGAAATGCCATACCTAAACAAAAGCGGCAACGTTTTTTCAAAATGATAAAAAAAAAACAGGGTTATTAAAAACATTAAGGCTTAAGTCTAGTTGACGGACGCACCTCAAAAATGAAAAAAAGTTGTCTTCGGGGTGTAAGTAAAAATCTAAGCAAAAAATTACCTTTCCTATGATTCCTATGATTCTCATTCCGCCATAAAATACTCAATATGTGCCATATTATACACACAAACGTTGAAGGTCCGTAACTCCGAAAATATAGGTCAGCCCAAAATTTTCATTTAAAGTTTTATATCCCAGACACAATTTTTTTAATTTCTGAACTAGATTTTTTTTCAAAAATATACTCGTATATAACTTTCCTTAATATTTTAAAAAGAATAACAATTCTGGTGTTTCCATTGTGTAAATTGAAAATTTTTAATATTAAACGTCTTGTCAAAATCAGATTTTCCAATTGCAAAGCGTTGCTGCTGCGTTATTTCGGTATGCTCCATACAAAATGACAGCAAAAAAATGCTTTCCGCCCTTGTTTAAGTATGGCTGTAATACTTTATACAGCGTGTGGGTTACTATATCTGTTCTATAGAATACAAAATTTGGAGGATGTTTCCATAGCGACGTAAAAAGTACAGTAAAAAGTAACAAAATCATGAAATTCAAAAGAGGTTGAATACAAAACGTGATTTTGACGATTATAGCTTTATTCTTTAATATTTATACCAGACAGACACTTGCAATTGCAGCAGGGCGTAACACCCAATACCCACTATAACAAGAAATGTAGTTTATGTATATGTAGTTAAAGGGTTTTCCCATAAGGACGTGATTTTTTTAAACCTTAAGGTATATGCCTTTAGAATTTACATAAATACAACTTTTTGTCACGATGAAAGTCTGCTTTGTTTGAAAACGGATATTTTTTTGCAAAAATTATTCATTTACATACATAATAATTCAGAATTATTCAGAACGTAATTTATGTTTTTCGGTTAAATTGTTTATTTTGAATAAAAATTATAAGACAAGAAGGAGATTGCAAATAAAATCAAGTGCAGATGAAAATTGACAAAAGTCACGATTTTTAAGGCTGTGTTTGAAAACAATTAACAAGTTTAAAAGAATAATCTAAAAATAATTGTGAGAACTGTATGGATCGTTTAAAAATCAAATTTATCAGCTTTTTTGTTGCAAAAAAATTAAAACAATGAAAAGTGGTTCTGATCTCATGTACGAAAAATATTTTTGCCTTATTGTTTTTTTTCTCTGTTTTCTTGTCGACAGTGTATAGTTGACCAATATTATTTTTACTTTTCGATCTGAAATGTAAAAATAATATTGGTAAAATACTGTTTCTGTTTTCTTGTGGACAATATTATTTTTACATTTCGATCTGAATATCAACTGATTTAGAACGGTAAGTGTAAATTCACACTCTGATAAAGAGTTAAAAAAAGCGCATATGTTTAAATAAAAAAAAAAATACCATCATTTTCTTGACTCATTGATCGTCTCTATAAAGTACACGCAGAAAAAAAACATGGTTATTATATGGTCACAATAACCATATTATGTTCTTTGTAACAATGTATAGTTGCGGAGAACAAATTATAATAGTTTTCACCAAAACTTTAGTCACGACAAACATTTTTTGTTAAATTTTAACGATGATATGGTTACTGTGCACAAAAAATGCAACATGGTTGGTTTTAACTTAAAAAAATTTCAACCACGAACAAAGTTTTATAACTTTTTAAAAATAATATAAAATATTTAACCATAACATATTATTATTAATCAAAGTATGGTTATAAGCAACTGAATAATGTTTACGCTTAAAAATATTTTGTTCTAGTACTTGACAGTTTAGTAATTTTTCTGGTGGCTAAAATTTGAAATTGTTTTTGATTGTTAAAGAAATTGAAAAAAATAAAAATTTATGTCAAAATAAATAATTAAAAATAAAATGCAAAATACGAGGGCTGCTATATATGTTTCTGGCCTGGCAACACTAGTGCTGCCAAGTGCAATCTGACATTTCCATTGGAAAGTTTGTCCTTTTTAAGCATAATCGTACTCAAAACGTTTTGAGGTACGACCATTATTTGTGTTGTTTACAGTGACTTGAAAAAATTAATATAAAAAAAATGGAATTAACTCGTGAACATTTTCGTGCCATGATTTTTCACAACTTTCGACGTGGATTATCACGACAAGAGTGCATTGATGAACTTAAATCTTTGTATGGCGATGAAGCACCATCCTATAGCACTGTGAAAAATTGGTATAATGAATTTAATCGTGGCCGAAGCTCGCTCAAAGACGAATTCCGTGAAGGTCGTCGAAAAACGGCTGTTGTGCCAGAGAACATTGATGCCGTGCGTGAACTCATAATGCAAGATCGACATGCAACATACCGAGAGATACATTCGATACTGCATGAACACCTGGCCGTAAAAAAGGTTTGTTCTCGTTGGATCCCGCACAATTTGAAAGTCGCTCAAAAAAAGGCTCGTGTCGATTGGTGCAAAGAAATGTTGCAAAAATACGATTGCGGTGCTTCAAAAGACGTTTATAAGATCGTCACAGGTGACGAATCATGGATATATGCGTATGAGCCCGAAACGAAACAACAATCGACCGTGTGGGTCTTCAAAAACGAGCAAAATTCAACGAAAGTTGTTCGTGGAAGAAGCACTTCAAAGCAAATGGTCGCCTGTTTCTTCGGCAAAACTGGTCATATGGCGACTGTTCCGCTTGAGCAACGTAGGACAGTCATTTCTGAGTGGTACACTACAATTTGTTTGCCTGAAGTCATCGGAGAAATTCGAAAAACCAACAAGAGAAGACGAATCATTGTTCACCATGACAATGCGAGCTCTCACACATCGGCTCAAACCAGAGCGTTTTTGACCGGCCAAAACGTCGAATTAATGGGTCATCCGCCGTACAGCCCTGACTTGGCACCTAATGACTTCTTCTTGTTTCCACACATAAAGAAATGCGTGGTCAACGATTGAAGTATTAAAAAACCATGTTTTAGAGGTGTCTCAATCGGAGTTGAAATAGTGCTTCGACAACTGATTTTAGCGCATGCAAAAGTGTATAAATCATGCTGGAGAATACTTTGAAAAACAATAAAACCATTTTTGATTATAAATATTCGCATTTGCACTATTAGGCCAGAAATATATAGAGCAGCCCTCGTATGAAAGCAAATAAAAAGAGAACCAAAACATTTAAAAAAAGTTGAAGTAAATATGTATGTATTGTAAGCATATAAATCTTTATTTTTGTGTTTGAAGCATAATTGTGAAATCATTTATTTGTTATTTTAAGCAAATAATTCATTTTTTATGAATGTATGTTTTTAAATAATTTTTATGACAAATCGTTTATAAATAAAAAAAAAATATTCAGTTTTTTATATCAGGAATATTTTGCACTTGCGAGACTATATTATAATTTAATTATATAACATGACATTTTCAGCCATATTATTATATTTTAATTTAAACATTTAATGTTTATATTTGAACATAATTTTGTTTATACTTTGGACAACAATATGGTTGCAAATGTAACAATTCTATGTTTTGTTAGCAACCATATAATTCAACCATATTATGTTGCTCTTAGATTATGGTTACCTCAACCATATTTTTTCTTTACGTGTAGTAGGGTCTATGTTACTTTAAATAGAAAAGTACGCAGCCTTTTTAATATGTGAATCCGTCTTGATTAGTATTGACGATCTCCTTTTTACCAAAAATTCGTATTTACACATTATTCGAAGAGATTGGAGAATTAACCTAGAATTCAATTAACTCATAACGATCTTCTGTTTATCAGACAGGCATCTACCGCTGCAAATTCACAGGAATTAAATTTCCTTTCTACTCAAGGCAGCGGGGATCCTCGTAACTGCACAATATTTTTCTTTATAGTTTTCGCTCCGAGAATTTGTAAATTCATGATCTGTTGTTTTCAATACAGGCGTCTTAACTACTTCAGCCACCGCGATTGCACAATAATAGTTTTTCTTTCTTTTCGACTAAGAGATCCTAGTCTAGGTTTGAACTCATAATCAGTTGTTTGCTAAGCAAGAGTCTAAGGTATTGTAAACACTGCTGCTTCACAGCAGTTTTTCTACCCTTCGATCAAAACAATGTACTCATTATAATTACATAAATCTATTTATTTAAGACAAAATATAAATTAAAGTTATAACAGATATGTAAAGGGTTAAATGTTATTTTCCAAACAATTTACTTTTAATGATTTTGCAACTTACGTTAGGTACTGAAGTGCTCAAAATTTTATTCTTTTCTGACAACTCTTTGCACAACAAATAAAGGCATATTGATTTTCTTAAATGTATTATGGTACACCCTTTTGTAAACACAATGTTTTCCCAGAAAAATATATATCGAATTTGTTTAAAGATTTTTTTTTGCAAAAATTCTTTGGATTTTTATGAAATGCAACTTAAAATAACAGTTTGTGCTTTAGTTTTCATAAATATTTATATTAACATTAGCAAGAAATAATAACATGGTGAAACAGTGAAACATATTTTTGAGAAATATTTGTTTAGACCTGGGGTAAAATCATCACACCCATGTCTTACAAACAAACAAAAAAAAAAAAAAATCGTGGTAAGGACGGTACCGTGAAATAACGCCCAAGAGAAATAACTCCACAAAAAAAAATTATAAACTCCCAACAAAAAATTCAAATTTCCCATACAAATTGGAATAATTGATAATTGGGAGTTATTTCATTTTTATTGGGGATTTGTTTCATTTGAAAGTTATTTAATTCAATACGAGTATAATTTTCGAATTTGTTAGAGTTGTTTTTTTTTTTTAATTCTCCTCCATGGTATATTGAACATCGGTTTCGCTTACAAACTTTTTCTGTATAGCCGGCCCTCGGCCGAGCTGAAAAATTTTCTCCTATATGGTATTTCGAACACCGGCTTCGCTAACAAAATATTTTTCTCCTTCGACCTTTAGGTATGATAAAGAATTTATTTAATTTTATTTAATTAAAGAGCTAATGGAAGCTATATAATTAGGACGTATTCCATTATTATAACTTTACATATAAATGCTATGTACTTTTAATGGGTTAAAGATCTCTTCAACATGGACATGGACTGATCATGATGATTTACAATGGCACTTCTTTCGACACTATATCTGATCGATTGACATATTATAATAAAATTAGCGTGAATTTTGTATCTAGAAGCAGGAAAATTCATGTAAATTATAAATATATAAAACAATTTTCTATTTGGATAGTTATTATTATAAACTGTTTACTTATAATTTGCTTGAATTTTCCTTCTTTTTGATACCAAAGTTGTCGCAAATTTTATTTTTTAATAAAAATTACCCAATTGCGAGGAATTTATACATCCCGGTTTCCTAGTTCTTACAATCGATGATATTTCGTTGGCGGTATCTTGACGCACGTGACTGATAAACATCACACCATGCGGAAACAGATGTTTCTGTTTTACATTTTGTGAATGAACTTCATTTATTTTGGGAATCATAAAAAGACAGGGTGCTGTAGTTTACTTAGATGGTTAGCACGTTGACCACTAGCTAGTTTTGATTCCTTGGCCTGAGTTCGTAACCCAGCCACGGTCAATTTATAACAATTTTAATTTTTCAAAATATATATTAAAGTCTGTGTGTTAATATATATAAAAAAACACAGCTCTCTTCTTCGCCGGTACTACTCTACAGCAAATCGTCGGTGAATTAAAACAATATAAAAAATAGCTGTACTAACAAAAAAAAAAATAATAAATAATGCGCTTGTTTACACCAGAGACCCTGCAACATTATTCCAAAAATAAACATAAAATAAAATGTTGGGAAAAGAAAATGATGCATTCTTCCTATCATTCTTCTTCACCACCTACATTCAATACACTATCCATTTCTAAAGAAGGTAACACAATTCATAAGTAGGCATTACTGAATCTTACTTCTCATAAAAAAAAAGAAATAAAACTATTGCAAAACTACGACTGACACAAAAAGTACGTTAAGGTCACTAAAAATTCCTTACATATTTGCTTAAGCATTTTACAGGCCTTGCGTTCGAGTGTGATAGTAGCTTATTTTGCTTATGCACGGTAAGCAAGGTAAACAAAAGAAAATCAAACAAAGAAATCGTATGTGTGTGGACAATTTTCCAAACGTATTTCTCTATTTATTCCAAAATGCAACATTTGTTTAATAAAAATTTTATTTGCTCAATTAGGTTCAATGCTTAAACTAATGTATATACATGTGTATGTATTTACGCATGTAAAAATCCCATTCTATCAAACACTCTGTCACTATCATAGATATTTAACGGAAATGGATAACTATTACATACAAATACATTGACAAAATAGTGTCTCGTTTTATATTACGGATGTATAGGACGTACGGTTATACGGATGCAATCAATTTATTTATTGTGCAACACGAAAGTAAACATTGAATCTATTGAATAGCAAGTGTGTTTTTGCACAACAAAAAAATCAGATTTGTATTCGCATCGTAAAAACATATTAGTTTATTTGCATAATTTTGATATTAAATATAAAAAACTTTTAAAACGTTATTTATTTAAAAAAATGAGATTTATGAAACAAAAAATTTGTTAAGTATAAAAACATGGTGTTCTGAATATTAAGGGTTTATTTTTTATAATATTTTAAGTTGTCAAACTCTCAACGCGTACCCACTATTAGAAAAAATAGTGATACTTTCTACTCATATACTGCTTGCGGCATTCATTTTTTTAGATGTGAACTTACATTTTTTAATAAAATAGTTTTACCCTGTGTGTTTCGCTACTCCAATATGACAAGAACAACAACTACTCCACTGTCCCAATCCAGCCAATATTTCACTGGACTATGTACATTTATAAAAAAGTTTACTTGCACAAAATTTCAAAGCTCTTGAAGCTTCAAGTTTTATAATTCTCTTGGTTCACTATAACTTTTCACTTTGTATGGAAGCTACCACGCCCACTATTGAAATTCCGTATGTATTTCGCTAAACTATGCATATTGTTATGATGGTTACTGGTGCAAAATTTTAAGAGTTTTTTTTTTCAAATTTCATTATAGTTTCTATTATAGTTACCAAGTAACATAATGATAAATATTTGCGTTGTGTGAGAAGTTCCAGGCCCACTTGAAACATCAAAATAAGAAGTACCTTTTTTACGAACCCATACAGCTAACTAACTGTAAAAATTCTGGGAAGATCGGACCACTGGTGTAGACAGCTACAGCTTTCCGATAAAAAAAAACTTTGTACTTTATAAATATATATACATATATATGTATATTTATAGATATATTTATAGATTTAGCTGTAGTTAAGCAGGGAACAAGAGCTTCACAGCATTTAAATTTTCAGCATTGTTGACTTTTAAATTTCAAAAAGCACTGAATATTTTGGAAAAGCACTAATGTTTTATCTGCTATTTGAATTTGTAAAAAATCTTCATTATATTTATTTAAAGCAGTTCATTAGAAAATAACGTTTCTTTGTAAATATATAAAAATAAACCACAACAAAAATGTTGTTAAAAAAACGATTTTTTAAAATGAAAATTCCCATTAAAAAAGATGCGTAGGTTGTGTTGTTGTTTGTTTATCATAAAAACAGTTATTTTCGAAGATAAATAAAAAGATTTTTCGCCAGAATTTTGCAGAAATTTTTAGCCTGTTTTTGACATTTACACCTTCGCATGACGTCATTTTTCGCCTTGCATACACCTTATGAATACGACATCGTAAGTCAATTTATTTTAAATATAGCAGGAATTTTCCAGTTTTAATATATTTTTCATGTGCAACAAGGTATTCTCAGAATCCAGAAATACACGGTTTCGAATTTAATTTTAAATATATTCAATGTAGCATTTTATAGGTAAAAGCGACACTTGTTAATGTAAAATATAATATTTTTCTTTTTTTACCTTTTCATATGAAATATTTATGAGGAAAATAAAGTAAACAAAGCACCAAGTAAAGAAAAAAGTTTGCGTCGATAATTTAAAAATCACTGAAAGCAGAGCGACAAGCACTAACTTGACAACCCTGAACATTAGTTCTTTTTTAAATCTAGATAAATAAGCTATTTAAGCATATAAGCCCAGCAAAAAAAAAAAAAAGACAGAGCGTATCTAAGCCATACGCATTTTTCTTCTAACGCATTTGCAATAATTTGGCAATAAATCGGCGTTGCTGTTATACTGCTTTTGATACTAAATTGAAATTATTTTTTTTAGCTTGTGTTTCTACATGATTATCAAAGTTTTAAATGTAGCTTACAAAAAAATTTGTAATTAAATCTGCTCCACAAATCAGGCAAAATTTGCATTATATATTTTTTTTTTTAAAGTCACTGGCAACGCTGTTTGCTCCAGAGTCTGGAGTCCAGACATCATACGTTCACAAATTTTAACATAATTTTTTTAATTTTTCTATTAAGAATGTGAGAGAAACTTTGTTCTATGCAATGATGTATATTTCCATCAGCAGTGATTGTCATTTGATGTATCAAATTATGATCACTCTTCTTGTAGGGTGTATTTATTTGTACAATTTAATTAATGTGAAGTCTTTTTCTAATGCGAATAGAATAAAACATTTTTTCAACTAAATTGGAAACAAAATTTGGCTTAAAGTTGTTCGTTAAGAATTTTTGGTAATGACAGTCAATCACGATCTTTAGTACCTAAAACAGATAGAGGGATAGATAATTTTTATTATATAGAAGGCTAATTAGATAAATTTAATATTAAAATCAGTTTTTTTTTATGAATATGGCTTTATATGTTTAATCATATTAAAAATTTTTATTATCTAGTAAGTTAAAGTTAACGAAAGCATATTTTAGGTAAATTTCTTAAAATATTTTTAAGTACGTAAAAACACGCTATTACGCTTGAATATTTTTGTACATAAAAACTTGAATAATTTCAGGTGCATATTTTAGGGGTGATATTTATTTTAACCATCCCGCGTTATTTCCAAGCAAATTCAAAGCAAGTAGACTTATAAGCAGAGTTGCCGTTGGAAAATTTTTTAGACGTAAAAGACAACAACAGTTGTCAATTTTCTCATGACTTTATAAAGGGAATCTGTTTAACTAAAAAAACAAAAACATTATATGAAATACTACTTTTTACTTTAAATCAAATAAAAAAGTGAATTTTTCATAAATACGGTAAAATGGGCGAGCACCTCTATTTTCACCTTTTTCCATACGGTTTTCTCATGTTTTTTGTTTTTATATATAATTTTTGCTGTTTTATTAGAAGGTGAAAAAAAATTGCTATTTTACTAAACGATCGAAATTTTGCAAAACGAAAGTTGAAATTGTCTTCTTGTGAAGGATATATTGGATAGCCAAGTTATGTTTATTTAATTTGAAAAATTCTATTAAGATTCTAGTTCCAAAATTATTTCTTTGATATAATCTACTTTCTCGGCATAAAACACCTTTCTAGGAACTCTTAAAAAAATCGTCAGTTTTAGCTTAAATATTGGCAAGTCGCGTATTAGAGTTTTTAAAACAAAAAATCTTCAATTCTGGCCATAGTGGAGTTGGTATTCAACAAGTATAAGATGGGTACCAATATTTTTTTCAAGAGAATTTAGTACCAGCCGCTATTTAATTTATTCAGACTAGTCTGACTAAGAAGATTAATGAAAAAATCAAAATTTAGAAATGAGTGACAAATTGGAATGAAATTTGAATCTAGTACAGCAGTTAAGTTAGTTCTCAGAGAAAAATGGAGCACGTTTTGATTTTCAACACTGACTATCTATTACAATGTTGGTATTATTAGAGCTGAAATCATTCTTTCAACTTGTTTATAGTCAAATCAAAAGTGTTAGTTTGTAATTCTTTACGTCGGAGAGGAAACATAAACTTTTATACACAAAAAAACGGTAATTGCACCTGTTAAAGGTTTTATTATTTTCAGATTGCAATTTAATTAAAATTTTAATTAATTCAGTTATTTATGTGATTACAAATCGCTGACTTTTTTAGTGCAAAAACTTTTCTTCTGTCTGCAATCAAGATCATCTACACAAAAGTATAAGGCAAACTTTAAATATTATTTGGCCGAGACAAAATAAAAAACATGTGTTTGTAGGGATAAAGTGGGTTATTTTGCTTCTTCTTTATATAATTATATCTTTTGTATTTTATTTTTATATTTTATAAGATATAAAATCTTAAAATTAAGACTGACATATCCTTTGTTTTTTAATTTTTATTTGAAATTATGAAAAGTAATGTTATATTTTTAAATTATAGACCAGCGAAGCAGGCCTGGTTTGTCTAATTTGCAATTATTAAAAATTACTTTTTTAAAACAAAATTTAATTTAATTTTTTACAGGTGAAAATCTAAAATCAATGTTTCTATTTCTAAAGAAGGGATGTAGGCAATGTGGAATTTTAATTTGTTTTTTTTTTTTTTGTTTAACAAAGGTCAGCTTATTTTTATTGACCTTAAGCAATCTCATTCCACAATCATTTTCGCTAAACTGAATTTTAGAAAACTTAATAATAAATTCAAAAAGTTTGTCTTGGCCTGAAAACATGAACAAGTTTTTCAAGTAAAAAAGTTATCTTTTTTTATTTCATTATACATATTTGTAGGAAAAAATTTTGCATGTACATATATATAGCACAAAGGAGGGTAACTGAAATTATTATGGAAATAAATGTACCTCTCTCTCAAGTTACTTGTTCTGTTATATGGGTGTAGTAAAGGAACATTCTAGATTGCGTTTTATTCCGGAAAACGGCTCCTTAAAAAAAGCATGAACTTCACGCAAATTTAAGATAATGGTTAGAAAGCTAAATATTGAATTGATTAAAAAAATATAGCCATTTTATTTGAATTTTTGAATTGCTTTGAATTTGATTTATAACAAAATTTTTAATATAATTTTTTCCGAGAGATACCATTAAAAATTATTTAGTTTGAAGGTTTCTAAATAGTTTTTCTCCAAAGCCAAGGAAAATATGTTGCGTTTTGCACTTAATTTTAAAAAAAATGTCCGTGTTACAGCCTAACAAGCAAGAGCTGTACAAATGCAACAAATAATAAAATTTCTTATTTTTTAACAGCAACCGACAGACCTTTGCAATTTATATAAAGCGTTCTTTGTGACAACAAATATAATAAAATAAAATCGATATTATACTGTCCCAAATGCAGTTCTGATGTTGACGTATAGTACCTTATCTTTTGAATTGCAATATTAAAATTAAAACTTTGAACAACATATAATAAAATGATAAAACCTTTTTAAGAAAGCAAATTTGTTTCACAATTGTATGCGGACGTTTTTCAAAGAAAACAAGAAAAATTAGAAGCTACCAGAATGAAATGCTGCACTTTCTGGACCGCTACGTCCTTCATCAGCATTCTTCGCATCTATATACCTTAGTTGTCTAATTTATAAACATCATCTATTTAACCAACTAACTTTGTAAATAAGAATACGTGATATATTCATATCAACATTAATTTGGTTAGAAAAAATTTACAAACATGCCAACGTATTTTTTTTGCTTTACTGTTCGTCGTGAGATGGCAGCCTCTCCTTACTAACTAACTAACTACTTACCAAACAAAAAAAGTTTAACTTGATACACTCGCCATATTAAGTGGAATATATTTTTTGTAAAAAATAGTTAGAAAATATCAAAACCTTTTAAAAGCACCAAATTAGTGCTTTTTCTTAGTTTGACACTAAAGTTTAAGATTAGGCGTTTGGATGCATTAAAGGGCACTAAAATGAATATAAAAATCACAAAGTTTGCATCGCTGGTTAACTTAACAGGCTGTAATCGAAATTTCTTTTTTTCCCTAAGGTATGCTATGCCTTTTCAAATTTGCCGAGGCAAAAAAGATTTCACAAAAAAAAAAAAAAATATAAAAAATATATCAATTGATTAGATATAGTGTCGAAATAAGTGCTATTGGAAATCAGCATGATTGGTCCATGACCATCGAAGCAGTGGGCAAAACACCAAGCCTACCTTATATTTTTTCATACCACAATGAACTGACTCCAATCAAAAAAATAAATATATGGGGCGTTAGAGAATTCAAAAATAGAAAAAAACATCAAGTAAATAAATTGGTGCTCGCCCATACTTTCCGAATTACGGGGCTCTGAAATTTTTAAATTTTTTTAAAATATTAATATGGGTATCATTTTAAAGGTTTTGAAGACATCTTTAAGGAAATACAAAAATTTCTTTTTAAATGCTTAACCCATTAAGAGCCGTTGGAATTTTTAAGTAAAATTATATATAGTACTTAATTTTTTTTTCTTAATTTTTATTTCTCTGTCTTACTTGTTTTTTTTTTTAATTTTCTTTTCTTTTTCTTCTCGGCGCCATTTTTTCATTAATTTTCTTTCTCAGCAGAAGTTATTGTTTATAATTGTAAAACACAGCTTCTTGTGGAAATACCAACAGATCCATTTAAGAATTTACAAAAATACTAATAAAAATAATTTTGTTTTCACCTTAACGGTGATTTGTGTGTGTGTGTGTGAGGTGAAGAACATCTGTGAGATTTTCGCTCTTAAGTACGGCAACAGTTTTGCCGATTTTTATATGCAGTTAAAAGAGTAATTTGAACATTCACAATAATGGAAAATGTCTTCTTAATAATAAACAATAAAGAATAAAAATTTGTATGTACACAAATGTAAAAAAGAAACATGAATATACTTATTTTGTTCCACGAATTTGACGAGCAAAAAAACAAAAGAAAACAAATGTAATAAAATATTTCTATGAAAGTTATTTGAAAGTAAAACGTAAGTTTTCCTGCCGTAAGACAAATTACTTCTCTTTAATGACAAGGTAAAATAATAAATAAAGGTTGTAAATAATTTTTAGTTTTATTCTATAGAAATAACATAATATGTCAAAGGATAAAAAAAAACCTAATTAATGTTGTTCTTCGAAAATTGTTTTATTTTTACTTTTTTTTTTGAAACTTACTTTGTTTTATTTTCGTATCTTTTTTTTTTCTTTTAAAAATTATGTTTGTTAATTCTACTAACCTAATTAAACTTACTTCACTGTTATACTTGTTAGTATTGTGGTACAGAGGGCTTGCAGATTTTTTGAGCCGAATTCCCAAGTATACAATTTTTATCCTTAAAAGGTATCAGAAAATAGTTTCTTTATCAAAAAATTCCTGCTGAAAAAAGGACACAACTAAGTTTGTCATTCCATTTGTTATTTCTACAATATCCATATTTGACCACTTAAAGTATATATATTCTGATTTTTTATGCATAGCTGTCTGTTCGTCTGTCCGTTCTGGTTAGTGTAGGGATAAAGTTTACTCGGCAAACTTTATTTCACACAAAAAAAAAAAAAAACATAAATATGTCAATCGACCAGATATAGTGTCAAAAGAAGTGCTATTGAAAATCAGCATGAATGAGGCAGCAGGAATATACCACGGCTACCTCTATGCAGCTGATACGATGTTAACAAATCCGATTTTAAAGATGCTTCAAATAAGATTGTGTTCTGCTCTAATAAGGTACAATAGACAGAATAAAATATTTTATCAAATACGAGTATATGCATGTTTATTGTATTTTATTATTTGCAAATACTTACTTTTAATTAAAAATTTAATTTTTTAAATATTAAATTTTAATAAAAAAAACTTTGTGGTATTTTTTATTTAATGATCCCGATTTAATTAATTACCGATATTCATAATTGAGGGTCAAAGCACTTCTCGTTGGACATTTCGTTACCGCTTACTTAACTCTTCAGGAAACTTCTGACATTTTAAATAAACTAAAGATTTTTGTCCAAACAATAAAGCAAAGACAAAAATCAAAGATTAAGCAAAAACAACAATAACCAATAATTCATATATACAGTGTTGTGCAGAACAAAAGCAACAAAGTGCATATGAAGCTACAATTTGCAATTTCTATTTTACTTGTTTTCTTATTTTAAGAGTTTTCTTTATTTTTTGCACTCTCTTATGGTTGATTATTTTTAGCAAAAATATTATTCAAATCTATAAGAATTTAATGTTAAAAAAAATAATAAAACTTGATGACCTTCAAAAGAAAGTGTGCATAACAAAAGCAACAATTCATAGTTACTAAAAAAATTTTATATTTTTTTTAAATAACGGTTTTTTTCCAATCATGAAATTCTTTTTGGAACATTTTGAAGGTAATGAATAAAGTTTTCGATCAGTTATTTATAATCTGTGTACTAAATCACTTACTAAATAATGGATAGAGATAAATATAAGAAAGAATTTAAATTACGAATAATTGATGATTTTAATAGAGGTGAAAGGCAAACCGATATTGCCAAAAAATACAATATCAATCGATCTATCCTATGCAGATTATTACAAAAGTACAAATCGACAAGAAGCGTTGAAACCAAACATTTAGGAGGAGCCCCACGAAAAATCACTGAGCGAGAAGATAGAAAAATTTGTCGTTTGTTCAAAAAAAAAATCCATTTGCAACCTCCAAAGAGGTCGTTCGAGTCCTAAATTTGAACGTTGAGGCCAGCACTATTACAAGACGGGCAATTTCAAACAATTTGAAAAGTTATCGACCATGCAAAATACCATTGCTAACAAAAAAACATAAACACCAAAGGTAATATTTCAAAACAATATTTTTTTACGTGATAGTTTTTAATAAATTTTCATTGATTTATTTATTTAGATTAAATTTTGCAAAAACTCATTTAAAGTGGTCTCCTCAAAAGTGGAAAACAGTTTTATTTAGCGATGAGTTGAAGTTTAACTTAATTAATTCTGACGGCATGTGCACAGTTCGTAGACTGCCGGGTAAACGTCTTGAATCCCGCAACTGCAAAGTGTCTGTTAAGCACGGAGGAGACAGTATAATGGCCTGGACTTGTTTTCCAGCTAATGGGGTGGGTCCCTTCTATCAAATTGATGGAATAACGGACCGCTTCAAGTACAGAGATATCCTTGAGACCCAAATGTTGCCACATGCCTAGTGGAATATGCCACTTCGATGGATGTTTCAACACGATAACGATCCGAAACACACATCGAGGTTAGTCAGAGATATCAATAAAGACAATGGGATTCAAGTCCTTGATTGGCCGGCCCAATCACCCAACTTGAATCCCATTGAAAACCTTTTTGGGACACTGAAAAGAAAGGTAGCCGGAAAAACGATTCAAAAATAAAAACCAGCTGTTCCAAGAACTGAAATCTGAGTGGGAAGAAATTCCGAATAGTACAATAGCAAACATAATTGCATCAATGCCCCGTAGATGTGCGGCTGTTATAAAAAACAAAGGATTATACACGAAGTATTGAATTTGTTGCTTTTGTTTTGCACACTTTAATAAGAAGGAAAAATTAGTTTTTGTTTATTTCTAAGAATTTGTTAATTTAATTTGTTAAGTTTTTTTGTATTTTGAATTTACCTAAAAAACATGAAATAAATAAATGAAATATGTTTTTGTAAAATGAAATCTAAATAATAAAATACGTGTTTTTATTATGAACTGTATGCTGTTGCTTTTGTTCGGCACAACACTGTATATATAAAAAAAACACAAATATGAGTTTATATAATTAAAATAAAAATAAACTATTGGGCAGTGTTATATACAGTATGTATTCTGGGTACTCAAAGAATGCAGCCTTCTATGATAAAATAAGAGATCTGCATCCTCGTAAAGCATTCCAGCTCCCTTAAGGGTCAACAGATCAACCGGAGACAGATACCTTGACATCCGAACAGCTCCAGATTTCTCGACGCAGAGAAGCATTCTCTCACCAAGGAGTTCTCTAAGGATTTTGCGCCCTCTAAAAATTTCACAGTCATTTCCACCATGTAGACATCCACCCGCGCAAAATCTGCGAATCACGTCGTTTGGTCCTGTAGAAGGCCTAAGGCCCAGACATGCAACCAAAATACCAATCTCTCCCATCTACGTAGCCTCTCCATCTGGTGCGAAGAAATTGCGAACCAAGCCGGAAAATTGTAGGAGATGACAGGACGGATAATTTGCCGGTACACTAGAAGACGCACTTTCCTATTAAAACCCCCTCTTAGTTTGAGAGCTCCCTGATATGCAGAGTAAGACCTCTTGCTTCTTTCAAGAATATAGTCAATGTGGCGATAGCTTTCAAAGTTCTCATGGAAGGTGACACACAGGTAGTTAAGCCTGTCCGAAGTCCCAATAAGTTCTTGTCCGATAGTCAAACATGGTATGTACTGTCTACAATTTGGGTAAATATATTTCCGCCTTCCCTTAAACATTATGGCCACGGTCTTCGCAATGTTTAAGGTAAGACCCCATTTTGTAAAATAGTCCGTCAGTACCGTCAAGTATCGGTTCAGTCTTTTGCTTATATAACTTGCTCTAGCACCTGATGAGGCAATCAGAATATC
Source organism: Gymnosoma rotundatum (assembly GCA_916610165.2). Classification (NCBI taxonomy): domain Eukaryota; kingdom Metazoa; phylum Arthropoda; class Insecta; order Diptera; family Tachinidae; genus Gymnosoma; species Gymnosoma rotundatum. Next base: position 48,198,481 of record OU744338.1, read on the forward strand.
ATCGGCATACGTAAGTAAAAGATCCTCCCGCGGCCGTTATGATAACTGATTTGTTCCGCTTAAAATACAGTGCATAGTTTGAAAAAATGAGTATAAAAATGAATATAAGAATTAAAGAATGTTCCCATTTTGAATCGTTACAGACAAACTCTTGAAAATTGGACAAAATGTCGATTACTATTACTGTTATATAACGAGTATAAATGTTCCATATTATAAATTATACGGTGGCCCAATATATCAATAAGCTAATATAAAATAAATAAAATGTCATAAAAGAATTAAACAATAACTAAAGTGTTGGTATTTGCAATGAAAAGAACACCTTTTTTGTTTGAAAAGGGAACAACGTAATAATACACTGATTTGAAAATCGTTTTTTTTTCTCAATTGTTGACCTTATAAAAACAACATTTTAAGTTTTCCTTTTAATTTTTGTTTACTCTCTTCTTCTTATTTTTTTGCATTATTTTTTCATCTTTTGGTAATTTTTGCCAAAAAAAAAAAATCTTTATTTGTTATTTAGCAAAAACTGTATTCCATAACTTTGTGGTTAATAATTCTTTTGGTTGTACACAAAAGTTTAAATGGAAATTTGAAAACACAATACCAATTTAGATATTTTATTTATTCGTATTCTACAGCATTAAGGTTTGAGTTTGTTCTTTAATAATGAAACCAAAATTCTGTTGAGGTAAAAATTTTGATTGTAGTTGTTATTTATTTTATTTTAATATAAAAGAGATTCTTTTTTTATTTTCTTTTTGCATTAGAATAAAAACTTATTTAAATTTTATTGATTTTGTATTTTAAAAAAGTTTGAAAACAAGTCATTTGAATAAATTTTAGCTGTTGTTATTTTTTCTTTCTCTTACACTAGAAGATAAACGAAACTTTTAAACAGGAAGTATTTCTTTATAAATATAAGAGAATGTAATAAGAATTGTTTAGTATATTTTTAAATGTGTATGTATAATACAGGATGTCTAAACATTACATTTGTTTGTATACAGGAAAGGAAGTGTGTGCTTTTTCATTAATAGTTGAAATAGAAAATGGTGAATATAATTTTTGCGAAAAAAAACGAGTTCAAAACAGATTTCATTTGTCTGTCTATAACGGTTTGAAAGTACGGTCACATACATCAAATACTTTGTACTTGTTATAGCGGCCTTAGCGCTACAACTCCTTGTTAATTTCAACCGGCTGTCAATAAATTTAGCAATATATTAAATTACAACAACTATAGGGGCCCCCTTTAATTTCCATTTTCAAATTTTATACTTGTTGCTATAGCGGAGTTAGCAATACAGGTTCTTTGTAAATTTCAAGCATCTGTCTACATTTGTTCAAAAGTATGGCCATATATCAAATTAAATAAATTATTTGGGCACCCTTTAATTTATAATTTTGATTATAAATGCTTATTACTATAATTGAATTTACGTCAATTGTGGGGATACCCTTTAATTTAAGATTTATTTATGCGTTATTTTTGGCCACTGTGAGCTATAGAGATACGCAGTTTTTTTAACCGACTTCAAAAAAAGAAGGAGGTTATAAAATTCGGTTGAATGTTGCTTTTTTATACTTGTGCCTCCAGAACTCAGTCATTTCTGATTCGATTTGGAAGTTTTTGGTAATATGATAGATTATACTTACAGATTGATCCCGTTTTAAAAACAGTTCACAATCTTAAAAATTAAAGGGTGTCCCCATACAACATACATATTTTTTATGTGTATTATGAACTGTAAAGGGCGATTCTGTAAAATTTAAAATGACTGCGTATTACTATAGCTCCCAACAACAATAAGTATAAGATTTGGATTTGATAGTTAAAGGGTGTCCCAATAGTTGATGTAATATTAAGTATGTGATCAAACTTTTGAACCGTTATAGACAGAACGCTGAAACTTAAAAGGAACGTGTATTACTAAGCTCGCTGTATCAAAGAGTTTATAATTTGAAATTAAGAAATTAAAGGGTGTCCCATACTTAATGTAGATTTACAAATTGGACATAATGTCGAGAGCTACGGCCGTTATAGCAACAAGTATTAATATTAAAAGTTATAAATTAAAGGGTGCCCAAATAATTTATTTAATTTGATGTATATTGCCATACTTTTGAACCGTTGTACACAGACGCTTGAAATTTACAACGAACCTGAATTGCTAAGTCCGCTATAATAACAAATATAAAATTTGGAAGTTAAAGGGTGTCCTAATACTTGATGTAATTACAAATATGTGGCCGAACTTTTAATGCGTTATAGACAGTATGTTAAAACTTAAAGCGGACCTACATTATTAAGTCCGCTATATCAACGAATTTATAAATTAAAGGGTGTCGCATAATTAATGTAGATTTACTTATATTGGCCTATCTTTAAAACCGTTACAGACAAACGCTTTGAAATTTGACATAATGTCGATTGATATGGTCGTTATAGTAACAGGAAATTTACAAGGGACCTGTTTTGCTAAATCCGCTATAACAAGAACCTTAGAAATTGTTTTAGAAATTAAAGGGTGTTCCCAAAATTAATGGTATTTGTTCTATATGGCTGTATTTTTTGACCCGTTATATACAAACACCGGAATTTTAGACAGAATGTCCACTGCTTTCTGTCGTATAATAAGAAGAATAAAAATTTTAACTTATAAATTAAAAGGTTTAAAATAGTTCACATAATTTTATGTATATGGCCAAACTGTTGAACCGACAGAACCTGATTTACACCGAACCTGATTGCTAAATCTACTACAACAGCAAGTATATAATTTAAATTTTGAAAATAAAGGATGACCCTGTAGTTGCTGTAATTTGATGTATATTGACAAACTAGTGAACAGTTGATCAAGTATAAAGTTTGGAGATATAAGGGTGCCCCAATAGCTAATGTAATCTAATTTATAGGCAGACAGTTGAAATCTGTTTTAAAGTCGGTTCTTATTTTTGCCAGAATTATTTAATTTTAAAGTGATGCACTGTAAGGTTTGTAATACACGTAAAAAATGTATGTTGCATGATGACACCCTTTAGTTTTTAAGATTATGAACTTTTTTTAAAAGCGGGATCAATCTGTAAATAACACCTTTCAAATAAATTTTTTTTAAATCGATACAGATATGACTGTCATTTGAATTGGAAACCTCCTTCTCTTTTCAAGTCGATTAAAAATTTATAAACATTTATCTGTTTTACAAAAATTTCAAAAAATTTAACGTTCTAAAATAAATATCTTTTTACCTTTCAATAGTTTGAAATGAAACTGCTACCTGAAAAAATTTAATTCATATTCAATTACGAAATTCAAAAACTTAAATAAATCTTCCATTGCAATAGGATCTATCACAGAGTAAATAAAATGAAACCCACAAATTCCTAAATGTTTTATTGACAAAAAATTATTTTCCTAGTGAACACAAAATGAAATGTGAATAATTTTAAAAACCATTTTATGGAACTGCTAGTAAATGTATGTTAAAGTAAAAACTATTTGTAAATATAAACAACTTTCAACGAAATCCTTTTAAACTATTTTACCCTGAACTTGAAATTATCTGAAATGGGTTTTTTTGTGTGTAAAACCTCTAAACATTCTCATGGTTTTTCATAAACAAGTTGATATAAAGTGTACGTCAAGGGAATAGGGTAACATAACTTTCTTATGTTAAAGAAAATATTTCAGGAGTTTTAAATTGTTGCTAAAACAGAAAATGGTAAAATCTTTTGCATTTCCTAATTTTTTATTATTATTTAAAAGCTGAACAATAATCACAAAGCTCCCAATGAGAGATTGTTGCTACCGCATTACCCTACGTATATAAACAGGAATTATCTCAGTGAGAGAGTACTGGCATAAAAAACGAAAGACGGAACTATACGGTTAAATGTTAGTGCGGTGTCTGTCTCTAGTTTAATTGCAAGTCCTGAACAAGAGAATTCGACCACAAAGGTCGATATCAACGCCAGAATTTGCCAAGATTGTTTCTAGCAACGCAGAAGGCTGAACTCTTACTCCTCGCAAGGTATGAATTGCCAATAGGGGTAGACATCAGAATAGATGACAAAATAATTTCTACTCAGAAGTTTTAAGCGCAACCCTTGTCTTTTGAATTTGCCACCATTTGTGCAGAATAGTAATAGAAACATAAAAAATGATTTCATAGGTTACAGTTTAGTTTAGCACTCCATAAAGAAAAACCAGTAATAAATAATTAAAAAAAAAAAAAAAAAAATAAGAAAACTTCGCATCTACTTTTTAAGATAAATCATTCTGATCGATTATCGATCGATTTTGTTACCTTAACCAAACATTATTGGCCGGCAAGTCAGTGAATGTCATTGGTGTTCAATTTCTCCACATAATAATAGAGTTTTTTTCTATCTAAACTAAATGATATAGATATATACGAAATAAGCTTTAACATGTCGTATGGACTACTGCAAGAGATATTTCCTGGTTTCATAGTCTTTCGCATTGATAATCAGTATTTCCACTAGAGGGTGTGACAAAACTTTTTTAAATTTATGAAAAGAAGGAATGAAAATTAAAATATAAGAGTGGAGCAAACCTGTTGAGACAAATTAGGGGATGTGATCTTTCGAATTTACCTTTAAATAAAAAAATAAAATAATGTTTTCTATTAAAAAAAATAGTACATTTTCGGATACCTTTTAGAATTAGAACAAAAGTTTACAAGCCAATATCTGCCATATTGAAATACAACCAAAATACTATGTAGATATTAAAAGAATTTGTTATAGAAGATCTAAAATAGTGTATTAGTAATTGGTCTTATGCGAAATTAATTGCCTTTTTATGTAGTGCGAACGAACATTTCTCTCTCATATTTATATTAAACACATACAAAATACGAAAATTTGTTTTTGTTTTCGATTTAAATGTACGAAAGAATTCGTCATTTGCATTTAAATAAAGAAGCCCTACTACTGTTAAAATAAATCTTAGTGAGCTAATGTTTTTAAGGCCCTATATCAGTTTAAATAGTAAAAAATAACACAAAAAATTAAAATTGAACAAAGAAGTATTTTATTGAAAGTATTAATATTGCCATTTATAGTTGCAAATTATTCCGAACATATGGCCATCGAGGCTGTTCTAGACGAAGCTAGCGCTCCGCAACATTGATGTTTTATTTTTGGCTGACTATCGATAGATTTTTTTTTCCGAAAACGATAGTATCGGATAGCGATAGTTGCCTGAATTAGCACTTCAAAAAAATTCAGTCGAATTTGCCGACTATCGATAGTTTTGCAGCTGCAGACAAAGCAGTAGTATGTGACGAGAAACACGAAAAATGTTGGCCTTCAGGACGTTAATTGTTTCTGGTTTATCAGCATCAACTAGTGATTTCATATGATACCACAGTAAGTAATTAAGCGATTTCAAATCGCACGCCCTGGCAAGCCAGCTGACAAATCCGTTTCTCGAAATCATCTTATCACCAAATTTCTATTGCAATAAGCCGATAATTGCGATCGTCAAATGACATACAGCGCCTTCCTGTATACATCTACATTTTGTCCGGATCGGTGTCATCCAACTTTAATAAAAAAAAATCCTCATTTTCCTTCAACTTGAAGCCTTAAGTGAATGTGACGTTAAATAGCGGATTTTAACGAAAATATCTATAAAAAATAGGCAATCACAAAACTTCGGGATCTGTTTTTCTCCTCTCTTTGTTAACCGATTTTGTTTATTCTTTTACATATTTGTAGATATTGTCGAGCTATAGTGCACCGTCTTTATCTCATTGAAATTTATTTGATATTTAAGCAATAAATGACCTCTTAAATTGCTACCACTACACATGCAAAAAATACACATATATTTTAAACATGAGAATAAACAAAGAAAAAACACATGGCAAACTTTGGTTATATTAATCGGTTCCATTTAAGCTGTGAATATTGATGACTCGATGCCAAGGGAAAAAGTAAGATCAGATTTCAAACCAATAGATTTGTTAGGTGTCCTTCTGTAGCATTAACCAAGAAGGCTATTGGGCACAACGTACATAAAAAAATGATGACTAATTTTTATTTTAACAAACATTTATTTGAAACTAACTTTCAGTTTAATTACTCTTTTTAATGCATTTATAAATGTTGTTAAGTTTTTTTTTTTTTTATTTTATATTGTGTTTACTATAAGAAACATTTTTTTCCAATTAAAAATTTGCGAATTTGTGTATTTAGTTAAAGCAATTCGGAATTGATCAACAAGATGGTATTAACTCAAAATTTTTTAATTTTACTTTTAGCAAGAAATCCACTCACATCATCAGGATCTGTCTAATTATAACTTTTTCATCCCTAAAACAACACTTGAGACCATTTTCGTAATTATGTAGTGACTGCCTTCATGTCAACAAAAAGCTATTATTTTGACTTAATTTAAAAGTTGAAATAGAAATTCACGATGAATTTTGAATAAAATAGGTATTATTTTATTTATTTATTAAAAGAAAAACAATGCAAATATATTTTCTAATGAAAACTTTTTTCACTTCTACTGAGTATTTTAAAATTTTGAGTTAATACCCTCTTGTTGATCAAGTGCGCATATTGTGATAAATCTTATTTTAATAAAAAAGTTGTTTGAGTTTATGAATTCAGTTCCTATTTTAAATAAAGGTCATAATCTTAAAAATTTAAAGGTGTCCCCATACAACATACATTATTTATTTAAATTAATTTAATTTGTTGTATATGACCATATTTTTGAACAGTTGAAATTTACAAAGAACTTCGGTAAAGGCGCCAGCATACATTTTGAACTTATAAACATTAGCGTGTTCCCATAATTAAAATAATTCGTACTCTATGGCCCTGTTTTTTAAAACATTATATAAAAACACTTTAAAATTAGAAAGAATATTCACTACTTTGTCTGATATAAAAAAGTATTAATATTTTAAATTAAAAAGTGGGATTGCAATACTTTGTAATTTGATGTATATGCCTAAACTGTTAAACAGGTAGACTAGTGTTGCAAAACAATCGATAGTACTATCGATAGTTTTGTTTTTAACTGACTATCGATAGTTCTTTTCCGATAGCGATAGTTATCAGAAGTAGCACTTAAAAAAATTCGATAGTACCCATAATATTGATAGTTTTTAAGCAAACTACCGAAACTATAGTATCGATAGATTTTAAGCTATTTTAAGCTAACTGTCGAAAGTGCGACTATCGATAGTTTTGCAGCTCTACTGTACACAGAAAGTTGAAAATAACACGTATAAAGCTTGTCAGATAGATCAAATCTGTTTTGGAGTCGGTTTTCCTTTGCAAGAATTGTTTGTAGTATAGTTACTTCATATGTAACAAAAACAGTCTAGTGAAGTATCTCATTCTTCAGTAAAAGAAAATTTTTGATTCAATAAAGTCATAGTCAAAACAGAAGTCAATAATAACTTACTGTGGTCTAAAGCACGGTGAATGAAATAGAATAAAAAAATTGCGCAACCGAAACTTTTAAATATTTGTATATTATGTTTATTTAATGCAAGATAGTCATATTTTATGTGTTATTTTATGATTACAAGCGTAAAGCAGATATGTTATTCAAGAAAATTGCATACAACTTAAATAGCTAATTGCAACCTTACTTGACGGAATCTCTTTCTTTATTTTTTTTCATGATCAGTGCTAAAAATACCATAAAAATCACTAATTACATTTTAGACAATGTATCCATCCATACTAATGGTAAGAAAAAAATTAATAAAAATAAATAAATGCTATATTCAATACAATCAAATGGTTTGTTCTACGGTACAAACAGAAAATTACCTTAACAACCCTTCTATGGTTCTTAAACATTTTCAAATGTTGAATATTGCTATTGATGGTTTTATGTGAAATGTCCTTTTTATTAACTAAACAAATGACTGTTTTGTTTTTATGACAATGACACATTTAACCACAAATTCAGTTTTGTTCTTCATTCCTCTGCTTTCTAACGCATGTTTAAGCATACATTCACTATAAATTCTTGTGCAAGCAAGCAGACACGTATGTAAATAATATTTAACTGGAAAAGCCACACTCATACAAAATGATTCCAAGTTCACGTTAACCATGCAATTGATTGCTTCAACATTCAGCTCAAACAAAAAAAAAAAATGGCTGCAAAAATAAAAATAAGACGCACAAAAGAAATTTATTTTATCTAAAGTGTTTGAGCTCTTAACAAATTAAAATAGCATTACTAAACCATTTAAATATTATATGGCCGATGTTATCGATCTAAATCTGTAATTTATGGGTTTTTATTGGGTTCAAAAGTTCCTGAAAAATATTTGCCATTAAATTCTTCTAATATGAATACCAATAGATAAAGTTGTTTTTTTTTTCTTTAAAGTAACAATCTATTATTTATATAAATAATAACGAAAACTACAATCCTTAATGCATTTAAATTTAGTATATAATCCTTATATTAAAATTTGCGTTTATTAACCGCCTTCAAAAAAAAAGAAAATTCTCCATTCGACTGTATGTTATTTTTTTTTTTTATTAAGCCACAGGAATAAAGGGTCCGCCAAATAAATTTTATTTTTGAAAATGCTACACAAAAAAAAAAAACTATTGAATATTTTTTCAAATTTCTTTTTCTATTTGAACGTACAATCCTTGCGGTTAATAATGGAGAATAATTTCATTCAAATGGCTGCCTCGACTGGCCAAGCAGTAGTCTACACGATCGGTCCAATTTTTAAGCACATCATCGATTGTGTGCAGCTGTATTTCACTAATGGCTTACCGAATATTGTCTTTTAAAGCGTCAATTGTCTCTGGATTGTCGCCGTAACATTTGTCTTTGACGGAACCCAACAAATAATAGTCCAACGGTTTTTAATCGAAGCTCCGAGGTGGTTGATAATGAGAAAACAAAAACAGGGCGCAAAACATCGAGTGTAGCTTTAGCTGTGTGGCACGTAGCGCCATCCTGTTGAAACCAAATGTTGTCAATATCCTACTCTTCAAATTTTGTAAACAACATGGCCTGATAACAATCGCCATTGACTGTAATGGTCCCTCCTTGCTCATTTTCGAAGAAAAATGGACCAATTAAGCCTCTGGAACAAAATCTGCACCAAACAGTGACTCGTTTTGGGTGCACCGGCTTTTCAATGTATGCGTGCGAGTTTTCTGTGCCCCTAATGCGACAATTTTGCTTGTTTACAAACTCGCCAAGAACAAAAAGAGCTTCATCTGAAAAGATGATTTTTTTTTTTGGCAAAACGCTAGGCCTGCGCCTGGTAGACCATACCTGGTAGCCATATGTTATTATCTATCGATTACACGTTTTGTTTAATATGAGTTTTTTTGTGATAATTTGTGGCTCTGCCACATTTAAATGCTTTATCACAAGATTAAAAAATATGCTGTTAAAATGTTAAAAATTTATTGAAAAAACTACTCCGAGATATTTTACGTTATCTGAGAGTGGAATTGTAGATCCTGGTGTTGTTAGTGTGGTTTAAGGTACTCTCTGTGGCGATCTATTAAAAGGTAAAATAGTCGCTTGTGTTTTTTCTTCGTTAATTTTAAATCCATTTCCATTTTTTTAAATATTTATCAACGTGAAAGAGTTTTTTCCCCATATTTTAAACAATTGAATTGGAGACTTTTCCAGTGGTGATTATTGCGGTGTCATCCCCCTAAAAGGCCGTTCATTCGTTTCTTTGAGCTTTAAAGTCTGCTGTATATATTGAATAGGGTAAACGTGATAAGATTGTTGTTTAAACAATAAAGTAGAGGCTAAAATCAAAGTTTAAGCAAAAAAACAACAATAATCAAAAATGATTTTTTTTACCGACATCCAAAAAAGAAGTAGGCTGTCAATTCGTCGGAATGTACTTCTTCTAATGTTTGTGCTAGACAGATTACGCTTACAGATTGGTCCCGTTAATAATCTTAAAAATTAAAGGATGTCACCATACAACATTCATTATTTTTACATGTATTATGAACTGTAAAGTGCACTTCTTTAAAATTTAAAATGACTGCGTATTACTTTAGCACCCAATAACAAAAAGTAATACAAAAATACCTCTAAAAATTAAAGGATAACCCAGTAGGCGACGTAAATTGTCCCATATAGGCCTATCTTTTGAACCGTTATAGACTAACGCTTGAAGTTTACAATGAACCTGTATTGCTAAGTCCGCTATAACAACAAGTAAAAAATTTGGACAGCTGAAACTTACAACTAACCTGTATTGCTATAATTTGATTTTAAAAATTAAAGGGTTTTCCCAAAATAAATGTAATTTGACATACTAGTATATGGGGGTAGTTTTTGAACCCCAAAATTAATGTATATGGCCAAACTTGTGAACCGTTTTAGACAGACAGCTGAAACTGACAAAGGACCTTCATTGCTAAGTCCGATATAGCAATAATTATACAATTTAAATTTAGATATTGAAGGATGTTCTCAAAATCAACGTCGTTTGATCTATACCGCCATATCTTTAAAAGCATTATACACAAACACTTAAAATTTAGACAGAATTACCAAACAGAGTAGTGGATATTCAGTCTAATTTTCAAGTAAGTATAAGATGTATAAATATTTTAAATTATTTACTAAAGAGTGTTACAATAGTTGATGTAATTTGATGCATATGGCCATCAGTGTTGCCAAAACTATCGAACCATTTCCCGCTAGATATTAGTTTAAAAAACGCTAGAAACCGCTAACTAGTTGAAAAAAACCGCTGACATAAACCGCTAAAACATCTCTTGAACAATTTATTTTTATACCCTTCACCGAGGCTAACTTGGTTTCACAAAAAAAAAAAAGAAAAACTAAATATGTCAATCGATCAGATAAAGTGTCGAAAGAGGTGCTATTGGAAATCAGCATGATCAGTCCATGGCCTTCGAGGCAGCAGGCAAAACACCACGCCTACTTCGAATTTTTTTCATGTCATTTGGAACAATAAATTAACTCTAATCAAAAAAATTTATATATGGGGTGATAGAGAATTGAAGGTAAGAAAAAACATTAAGTGATAAAATTGGCGCTCAACCATATTTTCCGAGTTACGGGGGTCTGAAATTTTCAAATTGTTTTAAATATCAATATGGTTATCATTTTAAAGCTTTTGAAGAGATCTTTAACCCATTAAGAGCCGATGGCATTTTTATGTAAAATAATGTACGCATTTTTTATATTTTTTAATTCTCTGTAACCCCAATATTTGTTTTTTTTAATTGGAGTTACTTCACTAAGCTAAATTTACATGGTGAAGGGTATATAAGATTCAGCATAGCCGGAAATAGCACTCTTAGTTGTTTAATACTGTTTTTAAATACTAAGTGCCGTATTCACAAAATAAACTTATATTATTTTTTATGAATATGTATATAATTGTTCATCTCTACTTAAGATTTTGATTATTTACACATATAAGTTTCGCGTTGAGAACTGAAATAAATATTAGAGGTTCCGATTAAGTTTAGAACCTTGTAATCGTAGCAGTATTTGTTATGCCGACAGAGACCATATCTAAAGCAACAAAGTAATTACAAAGAGGCAAATAAAAAAAATTGAAGAACTGACATACTTAACGTTTAAAATAACATTAACTATATTGGTTTGCAATCGATTTTTGAGCTTTGATTTAGCAATATTAAATTTACTAAAAACTAGTGTCACGTCTGCATTAGACCACCGCATGCAAAATAATATTTATATAAAAGATTACAAATGCATAGTTGAGCTTACTTTGTAACAAACAAAGCTTGTTGTAGCTTAAAAAACGCTAAAATTCCCGCCAACTAAAATTTTACAGTTAAAAAAACCACTTAGCGGTTTTTTTTCAAACTTCCCGCTTTTAAGAGGAAACCGCCGTTTTGGCAACACTGATGGCCATACTTTTAAACCGTTATAGACAGACAATTCAAATCTGGCTTAAAGTCGGTTTTTTCGAAATAATTATTTTGGGTCTATTTTCTTTAGTAGGATTTAATGGAAAATTTAAATGCAAGAAAATTATAACAACAGTTAAATGCAAGACACTAACGGATGTGGTAATCCAGAAAATGCCAATTGGAATTGATTTTTAAAAATCCCGGGATTTGGGAAACATTTAAAGTACAATATTTTTAGTTTACTGTTCTGTAAATCAAACGATGTGAAGCATTAGAAATATATTGAATATAGAACAAATTAATGCTTAACAGACATAACCATACTTTTCGTGAAGTTTCCTTAAAGTTACTTTTACGCGTTTCTGTACTTTAAGTGAAAAATTTCTTACATGAAAATGTTATGGTTGTCTGTTATAGAGTTGGTTAGGGTTTCTCATTAACTGTTTCTTTACTTTATATTTAAAAATACTGTGTTTACCCTGTGTAATACAAGAGGATTTTTTGTGAGAAGTTGCTCACTTAAGTTACAGAAACGAAACACAAACTTTTTTTATATGTTGACATTTATGCCTACCATTTATACTTTTTTTAACATTTCATTGAAGAAAATAAATAGAAGTGATGTTTTTGTATTCCAGATGAACAATTTTGTCTTGAAATATTCTGTTCGAATTGTTCCTTTATTTCTCTTTTTTTTCTTGATTTTAAAGTAGAATGATAATAAATAATTGTCTAAAACGCACAACTTATTCCTTGTTTATATAAATTTCATATTGCAATAATCGTAATAGAGCAAAAGAGTTGTTCAAGCATAACTTTTAGTTTTAAAAAGCATATTAAATTTAAGCATGTTGACTTAAAAGCAGGTATATTTTGTTAACGCACGAAATGGAAAACTAATTGTCAAATTTTATATCAGGGTTGTCTTTGTTTTGTTCGCAACTGCAAATAAAAATAAATTCAATTTATTTACGATAAATTACCATTATTTGAGTATTTTAGCGAAAACTTTGAGTAATAAAAAATATGAAATAAAAATTCCTAAATGATTGTAAAATTGACTTGAGTACTTTTTTAGAAACAATATCAAACATTATAAAAAAGCCTAAGCAACTATACAATTTTATCATATACATACTAGGCATATTAAATGCCTTCATGTTACTTGACCTTCTGTAAATCCAATAACTTCAAACTAACCACAAACAATAACAACAGCAACAACTACATTATAAAGTATAAAACTATAATTATTACCTTCGGGCAAAATTGGATTGCTAACAATTCGCATACAGCAAAGACATCAAATTGTATTTCAAGCCAATTTGTTCACAAGTAATTCCTCCAATGAAAGCAATTAAGTTCTAGTAACTACAGGAAAAAATAATTTAAATCATCATTTTCATTGTAACTACTTAAAAGTTGCTATGGTGACAGTTTCAAAATGAAATGTTGAAAAAAATCTATGTGCGAGTAATGGTTCATAATAAAAGTTTGAAAGCGACATAATGGAATTTGTATTTTAAATTTGCCTCGATAAAAGTGCATCTGATAAAAAGAAAAATACTTTTGTTTTGTCTAACATATATTCTAAAAAATAAATAATCATAATTCGGCTTAAGTTTAAGTAAACATAATATAGAAATATATTCTACCACCAGCCCTTAATAATATTATATATTTTACCACAGGTGGAAAGGGTGAATATAGTTTATCATTCTATTTGAAATTTCTACAATATTAATTTCTTATTCCATAGGAAAGTGAATTAAGTAAGTTGCCAAGTCCCCAGCTAGCTGCGCTACATGAAATTTAAGACCACCATTCTTTTTCAAAAATGCTTTCGAAAAAGGTGCTATTGAGATTTAGCAACGGCGGTCCATATTTGGTGGAGGGAGATACGTTAATAATTCTTGCGAAAAAAACCGACTTCAAAATAGATTTCATTTGTCAGCCTTTAACAGCTCAAGTGTATGGCAATATAAATTAGGTTACATTAACTATTGGGACACACTTATATCTCCAAACTTTATACTTTTTCAACTGTTCAATAGTTTGGAAATATACATCAAATTACAGCACCTATAGGGTCACTCTTCAATTTCTTAATTCAAATTATATACTTGCTGTTTTAGTAGATTAATCAATCAGTTTCTGTGTAAATTTCAACCGTCTGTATGTAATGGTTCAACAGTTTGCCCTTATACATCAGATTGTACCAACTATTTAATTTATAACATTTTTATACTTCTTATTATACCAAATAAAATAGTCGACATTATGTTTAAAATTAAGGTGTTTGTATATAACGGTACAAAAAAAAAGACCATATAGAATAAATTACATAAATTTTGGTAACACCCTTTAATTTCTTAATTCGCGTTATAGCGGACTTAGCAAAATATGTCCCTTGTAAATTTCAGCTGTCTGTCTACAACGGTTTAAAAGTCCGGCCACATACACGATGTTATATCAACTATTGGGACACCCGTTTATTTCCAAATACAAATTTTATATTTGTTGTTATAGAGACTTGAGCCTTATAGGCTCATATAAGTAAATCCTCATCAATTATGGGACACCCTTTAATTTCTAAATTCAAATTATAAACTCGTTGATATAGCGGATTTAGCAATACAGGTCCTTTTTATGTTTCAGCGTTCTGTCTATAACTGTTCAAAATTACGGCCACACACTTGAAATTACATCTGCAATTGAAACACCCTTTAACTTCTAAAACCATATGTTATACTTCTTGTTATAGCGGACTTACCAATACAGGTTCGTTGTAAATTCCAAGCGTCTGTCTTAAACTGTTAAAGAGTATAGCAATATACATCAAATTAAATGAACTATTGGTGCACCCTTTAATTTATGATTCTTTATATTAATACTTGTTACTATAACGGGCATAGCAATCGACATTCTGTCCAATTTGCAAGAGTTTGTCTATAACGGTTTACAAGATTTTTTTTTTTTTTTAATTAGGACCAGCACTCAGGGGTTGACCGATACTTATGCAATGCATTGTGCCAGAACTAGGATATTAGGTTGTGGGAAGGGGGATAAAGGGAGTAGTGCTTGTGGACATTTGATTTGAATCTTTGCACATTGAAAATGGCAGGAAAGACCTCTGCGGGGAGTTTATTCCACATACGAACTGTTCGGCTAAAAAACGAATTCTCTCTGTAATGCGTAGTGCGATTCACTGGCCAATCGACCACAAAGGAATGCGCTCTTGATGCAGAACGCGTTGCGCGTACGAAATTACGATTTTCAGGTACAAGTTCCCTGATTTCATAAGAGCACATTCCGTTGTAGTAACGATAAAACAGTGAAACACACCCCACATTGCGTCGATGCTCCAGTGAGTCAATAGAGCTGGATACCCTACTGTCACCGATGAGCTTCTTCGCTCTCTCCTGCACGCGGTCGAGTAACTCCAAAATAGACTTTGAAACACCGGCCCACACATGAGAGTTGTATTCCATTTTCGGTCTGATAAAGATGACATAGATAGTAAGGAGGTCAGATGGAGTGAAGTATTTCTTACACCGTTTCAAAAAACCTAGGCACTTGAATGCTTCTTTTGCGACATGAAAAATATGCTGGTTCCAACGAACATCACATTGAATTTTCATGCCAAGTACATCGAGAGCTTCTGATTCCTTAATATATATATCACCCATAATTACAGATGAGGTAGCATATTCAGCCGTACGCCTGTGCGAAAGCACACAGCACTGGGTTTTATGAGCGTTAAATTGAACCCTATTCGCAAGGCCCCATTCGGAGATTACCAAAAGGTCGCGATTAAGGATATCATCCATGTGCTTTCGCACAGCCCCAATTTCCCGAAGGCTTGGTCTATTGCGAAAAGAAAATGAATGGCATATGCTACTGTCATCTGCGAAAGAATAGATAGGGTTGGAAGTCTGACGTAGAAGGTCATTGAGAAAAATAAGAAAAAGGGTAGGGGAAAGAACGGAACCTTGCGGTACCCCTGAATTTACCTTGAACTCGTTTGATGCGATCCCATCTATAACAACTCGTATGGTGCGATCCCTGAGAAAGCTCGATATAAGTCGAGAGAAACTATTACCGACACCAAAAGCAATAAGTTTTGATATGAGCGCACCATGCCACACTCTATCAAACGCCTTAAAAATATCTAGAGCCACCACCTTACTTTCGCCGAAATGGTGAATGGATTGACACCACTTTTCCGAAAGGAAGGCCAGTAAGTCACCCGTAGAGAGTGCAGAGCAAATTGCGATTGGGCGGTAATTTTCAGGGTTGCTAGCCTCTCCCTTTTTGGGGATCGGTGTTACATTAGCAATCTTCCAACATGATGGAAACTCACCAACATGGTATAAAATGTTGAAAAGTTTTGCTAATGGACGCGATAACGTCGAAGAGCACTGCTTCAAGACCAGTGCTGGAATTCCATCCGGACCAGGGGACTTGTTTATGTTGAGATCCGGTAGGCTCATATAAGTAAATCTTCATCAATTATGGGACACCCTTTAATTTCTAAATTCAAATTATAAACTCGTTGATACAGCGGATTTAGCAATACAAGTCCCTTTTAAGTTTCAGCGTTCTGTCTATAACGGTTCAAAAGTTTGGTCACATACTCATAATTACATTAACTATTGGAACACCATTTAACTTCCAAATCCATATTTTATACTTTTTTATAGCGGACTTAGCAATACAGGTTCGTTGAAAATTTCAAGCATCTGTCTACAACTGTTCAAAGTCACATACATCAAATTTCATGCACTATTGGCACACCTTTTAATTTATTATTTGTAATATTAATACTTGTTACTATTGCGCCCATAGCATTTGACATTCTGTCCAATTAGCAAGCGTTTGTCTATAACGGTTCAAAAGATAGACCCATATAAGTAAATTTACATCAATTATGGGGGTACCCTTTAATTTTTAGATTTATTTTTGTATAACTTTTTGTTATTGGGGGCTATAGTAAAACGCAGTTATTTTAAATTTTACAGAATCGCCCTTTACAGTTCATAATACACGTAAAAAATATGTATGTTGTATGGGGACACCCTTTAGTTTTTAAGATTATGAACTGTTTTTAAAACGTGACCAATCTGTAAGCATAAGCTATCAATTTTCAAAATCGGATCAGAAATGACTGAGTTCTAGAGGCACAAATATAAAAAAACGCAACATTCAATCGAATTGTACTCATATAATCTCCTTCTTTTTTTGAAGTCGGTTAAAAAAAGAGCACCTCTACTTTCCATACATTTTGTATTGTTTTAATTATGCCACCACAGGTGGAAAAGGGTATATCTAAGCTTCGGTATAACGGTATATCTTTATTTTTCATTCCGTTTGTAATTTCTAAAATATCCATTTCCGACCCCATAATGTATATATACAGTCATGTTACAGAACTCAATTCCCATCAAAAGTGGTTTTAATTCTGAAATTGGTTCTTTAGAAAACGAAAAACGAAAAATTTCTGCGGAACAAAACCACTTTTAAATTTTAAAGTGGAATTTAGTTTCTTTAAAATTTTGTTACTTGCGGTTTTCTTATTAACTTCTAATATGTGTCTTTATTTAGAATAGCCTCGTACTTTACTTTGGTGTGCGCAATATTGCCACGTTTAAATTAAAAAAGGGGAGATTAAGCATTTTTGGGAAATAGCAAAATCGATCGGAATCTGAAGAAGGTAAAACCAAATCGATCGAAATTGTTAATATGGAATTCAAAACATTCCGATCGGAATTTGTGACATGCCTGATATTTTGAGCTCTTATGCATAGCGAAGTCGATTAAGCGATGTCCGTCTGTCGGTCTGTCCGTCCGTGTTAGTGGTGAAATCAAGTTTGCTAGGACACTATATTAGCTATGTCGATCCGACATAGTTTCGAAACAGTTGCTATTAAAAATCAAGAAAATCGGTCTACGTCATTCGAGACAGCGGACAAAATACTACGCCTGCCAGTAATTTTGTCATATCATTTGGAGCAATGAAGTAACTACCATCAGAAAAGCAAATATATGGGGCTATAGAGAAGCAAAAAATAAGTAAAAAAACATTAAGTGATAGATTGGCGCTCATCCATACTTCCGAGTTATACCAATATGGGTACCATTTAAAAACTTTTGAAAAGATCTTTAAGGAAATACTATTTTTTTTTTAAAGCTCAAGCCGATGGCATTTTTATGTAAAGGTGTATACATGTATTTAGTACTTAATTTTTTTTTCTTATTTTTAAATTCTCTGTTACCCCAATATTTTTTTTTTTAATAACAAGAGACCTTTCGTTAAGTGAAAAAATTGCAGCGGCAGAAATATCTAAGCTTTAATACAAACAAATAACGTGCATAACCAGAGTATGATTCAACATTTCTTTAAGACACCTATTAGAAATAGTTTTTCAATAGTTAAGATATTTGGTGGAAGAGAGCATTTTTCATTCGCAATTGCCCTTATTTGCGCATCTATTTATAAATTTTTATGTATACATAAGCAAATGTATATTTGTGTGTATTTGGTATGTTTGTTTAAAATACGTTTATTTTCCTTTAGATACATATTTGAATTTAATTTTTATAAATATATATGGTATTCACAATGGTTATTGTGCAAATTTGCATATTGTAAATTTTCTGTGCATATAAAGTAGATCGTGAGCGTACATTTTTGTAAAACGTACACTTTTCTAAATTATTTAAAAAACGATGCGCTAAATTCTCTTGACCACCTTTTATTTGATTTATCTCTTGGTCTTTTTTAGCCGTGTAAGGTTTATTAATCTATTTTGTAGAACTCATTTTACATGACTTTTGGAAGACTATTAAGAGGGAGGGACGGTACTTACAGTTTTGCATACACTAAAAAAAATAACATTAGTAAAGTTAACTAAAAGATTATCTAAGTATTAGTTCCAAAGGGGTCTTCGTATCCCTGATATTTTAATAATTTAATTTTGATAGACTCCCTGGGGGCTAATTCTCGCATTCGTGATCGAAATAAAACTTGCATCGAAATTAATTTCGATAGCGTACAATTTTCTAATGATGTTACTCGATACGAAACGCATTGAATTTTTAGTTCAGTGTTGTAAAGAACTTAAATAAATATGCTTTACAACACTGAAAAAAATTAAGAAAATTGTAAACAAAGAACATATGTCTATAACAAGTTATGATTTTAAACATGTAAAAAGCAGTTAAATTAAAAATGGATTTGCATTTTTTTTTTTCTATTCGTCATCTTCTGATTCCGACAAAATGGAAAACATTAACTTCATTAGAAAAAGAACACGAAATGTAACTGATCCCTTAAGTTTGACAAACAATGAGTAAGTAAAGTATGTTTTTAAATAGGTATGTATATTATGTTAAATAAGTTTTGTTTTAGGTTAAAAAACGTTTCGGGCTCACAAAGAAGCATTTAAATATGCACTTAGAAAATTCGATTTTGAGGAGCAACTTTCTACGGCGGCTCGTCCAAAAATTCAATTGGCAGTATCTCTATCGCTCTTGGCGTCCGGAGACTTTCAATATTAATAAATTATATTAAAATAGCTTTATTTAATAATCAAATAATATTTTAAACATATATATTTAAAAAAAATAAAAGAAACCTCTCTATTAAAAAATTCTTATATATTAAAACCAAAAAAATTAAAGCTTATAAAAGTTTTATGTACATAAGGATTTAGGTCAACGATTGCTATTTTTATTTTTCATTGCATTTCAATACCCATTTTAAGAGTTTCTAACTCCTTTCTTCGTATTTGCAACTCTATTTCTTTAATTTGTTTGTTTAAGTATTGCTCCTCTTCCTTAATTTTTAAGCTTTTCTTTTTCATTTCAATTCAGTTAAACATTCTTTTGTTTTAATTCAAGGTCTTTATTTCTATAAGGGAATCTAATCTTTCTAGCATCTCCTTCTGGTACTCGTAGTTCTCGGAAGTCGTCATACTTTTTTTTTAACAAAGTAGTTTTGTGTTTTTTATGTCTCCATAGATAATTTTTCTTTATTCCGGCATTGATTCTTCGAAATTATCATATTCTGTACATGAGGAGTAGTTACTGTCTAAGACTAAAAACGAAGAAGCGCATGGCAAGTCATTATTGTGATCTTCAGGCACTAAGTTTATCACCTAAAGGTCTTAGTTTTGACTTTGGTTTTGTTTTTGTTTTTAAAACTGATCCAAAGCTTTGCACAGCCTTTAGAACCTCAACAGCGATAGAAGTCGCCAGCAGCAGCCAAGATTTGTTCCTCTGCTCCAGTGAGATTTTTTTTTTTTCATACGGGGAACCACGGGTCGTTTTTTCGAAGAATTATTAAAA
This sequence comes from Gymnosoma rotundatum, assembly GCA_916610165.2. NCBI lineage: Eukaryota > Metazoa > Arthropoda > Insecta > Diptera > Tachinidae > Gymnosoma > Gymnosoma rotundatum. Next base: position 48,218,755 of record OU744338.1, read on the forward strand.
GAAAACTTCGTTTTTACATTTTGTTTTTGATCAGCGTATATCCAAACAAAAAAATCATTACTAAAAGTAAAACAATTTTTTCTTGTTATATTACCTTCCCCCACATGTTCACATCTTTTATTGGTGGATAAGAAGCATTAAGTTTCGCGGCTAGTGACTCCCAAAGTTGGATAACCCTCGCATTCCCTTTCGAACAATAGGGCTAAATGTTTTTGCCAAATCTGTGTGCTTTGCCATAAAATTCCCAAGGATCTCTTTTTGAGAAAAATTTATTTTTGTTAACTTTGACCTAGAAATGTAACAATTTACTTCAAAAAAATCATAAATTTTAAATTTATGTTTTTTTTCTGTTCACTTTTGTACTTTGAAACGTTAACTCGAAAGATATTTTGCTAACGAGTTTATACTCGCAAGGTTGCATTCGAAATGTAGCTCGTTATCGAATACCATCATTAGAAATTTCGATACTTGATACTCGAAATCGAATGAGAGAATCCGAAAAGTGAAAAAACTCGCACGTTCGAATATAATTTCGCTCGTAAACGGATGCGAGAATCAGCCCCCTGGTGTTTTAAATTGTTTTTTAAAAAATTTTTTTTCAAGTGTACTCTAACGTTCAAAGCACCTATAAGCCAAACAATTTTTATGCCATTTCATATTCATATTTGACCAAAATTTTCTTGACCGCTCCTTTATATATTGTTTAAAGTTTTCGGAACAATCACTGGCACCAAAATATGAAAAGACATGGGCAGAAATAATGGTTTTTTGTCATTCATATTCGTTGTGTTGCTCTCGCCATGTACTGAATAACTTTGAATTTTACACGCAGTAGTCACCTGGAAAAGTGGGGGGTTTTTTTTTTTTGTTACATTTTTCAGATATCCGCAGTTGAAATTTATTAAATCAGGATTGTAATTGATTGTCCTAGAGATATATTATGGTGTTATGGCTAGCATGAGCTTGCGTTGTTTTGGAAGTCAAAATAAAATTCCAATTCATAATTCCATAATTCATCTTAAGGTCACTTTAATTTTTCCAATTTAATCAATCTAATAGATGAGTTAACCAACATTTCACTATATATCACTTAAGTACTTACCTTCGACATCATTTTCTATTACTTAATTTTGGAAATTATAAACTATTATTATGAAATTTTTTATAAAAAACTATCAAAAAATTCACTGCACTCAATCGTTTTTTGATAACGAATTTACAAATCGCAAGCAAAACATGTAATAAAATAAGAGTCAGTCAATTCTTTCAACAAATTTAAAATTTATTGTTTTTTTATATTAAAGCAAAAATTTTGATTTTAATTTTGGCAAAAAAAAAAAATGGGTAAAATTTCCTATCACTGGCTTTGCTTGCCAAAGATTTTTTGGAAGCCGGTTTATAAAAGCGTTGCAAAATTCTTATGTAAAATACCATTAATTATACCTATACTATCTATGGACGTTACGATTCTACGTTGATAGGCATTATGTCACTTTTTGGTGCGACACACTATCCATGGTACTTATGACATGCACCGGTCTGGAGTTGAGTAGATGACATTATAAAGTTTTTTTAAATTGTTTATCTGAAAAATAAAATAAAAATGAAATAGAAAAAATAAATGAAGTAGTTCATATTCATGGGTATTTTTTTGCATCTTTTGCACTTATTTTCTATAATGCATGTTGAATAGGCATGAACGCAAGAAGTTCGTTTACTTTCTACTTTTCTACACTTCGCAAGCGCTATAAAAATATCAGCTGTTTTTAATTACTGTTTTCTGTTTTTTTGTTTTAAAAAGCCTTTTTAATAAGAAAACTCTTTTTCAGTAAAGTTTAACAATAAATTCAGACAAAAAACGTTAATATTAATAATTCTCAACAACTCTTTCATCAAAAAACTGGTGTTTTTTGACAAAGAAAAACTTTAAGTTGTGTGTGAACTTCGTCTCACCAAATTAACATTAAGATTAGTTGGTTAAATAGATGATGTTTACGACGTTTTACATAAGGTAGATAGATGCAAAGAATACTGATGAAGGATGTGGCGGTCCAGAAAATGTTGCATTTCATTCTGCTAGCGTCTAATTTTTCTTGTTTTCTTTGGATAACGTCATTTGTAAATAATTTTTCTTTCTAAAAATGTTTAGAAATTAATTAAAAAGAACCAAAAAGGCGAAAATAAAGTCAAATTTCATTAATTTAAAATATTCAACAATATCGTTAATAAAAACATTAACTCTTAACTAGCAAGTATTTGTGTATTCTTTAACTTTTAAATTATGTTTAATTGAGTCACAGATTAACACAGCTAAAAAACGTACGCTGAACAAGAGTATATAGTAAGTTAAAATAAAAAACCATAAATTTAACAAACAAAAAAAAAAAAAAAAAAAGAATTAAATCTGTATTTCTTTTAAATATGTATGTGTTTACATTGAAGACTTATTTCCCTGCAATAAAAAAATCGATTTAGATTTTTTTTTGTTAGTTAGTTAGTGGTTTTCCCATTTCATCTGACGATATATTGTGAAAGTGCAATTTACAATTGTTGACATAACTTCAGGATAAATGTTTTTGTCTGCTTTCATCATTGTTTCATTTATTATTTCCAACAACATTGTTTTAAATTTGCTTTGTGATGTTACAATTTTTCTTATTCATAAAAAGATAATAAAATGCGAACAATACAAAGCAACTTGTTGGTGTTAAATGCATAATTATGGTATCACGTTGTAAAAGTAGTATGGTTGGAGACAGTTGACAGAACATTAAAGGCTTTTAAGATGCTGTTTGTGTATATAAAGAAGATAACAAAAATTAAGGAGTTTTTATTTAAAGTAACTTATAGTAATAATAATAATTTAAAACTAAACTTAAATAAACTTTCTTTGAAATTAATAATAAGCGTTAAATGAAGAGCCTAAGGCTACTTCCTAATCTTAAGATAGTTTTTGATAATTTCATCGACCAAATGAGAAGAAACAAAAAAAAAACAATATTATATTGTTTGGTTTTGATCAAATTTCTGTCAATTTTTGTTGCGAAGATCAAATTGTACCAGTTTTTCAATGAATTCAGTTATGCTCAAGTTCCTTATTAAATTTGGATAATCGTAAAGATATCGGTAACATTTTGATATCAGCAAGCATTACGAGGGCTGCTCTAATAGAGAAAATGCGAATATTTACAATCAAAATTGATTTTATTGTTTTTCAAAGTATTCTCCAGCATGATTTATACACTTTTGCATGCGCTCAAACCAGTTGTCGAAGCACTTTTTCCACTCCAATTGAGACACCTCTAAAACATGGTTTTTGAACGCTTCAACAGCTTCTTCTGGCGACGAAAATCGTTGACCACGCATTTTTTCTAGATGTGCGGAAACAAGAAGAAGTCATTAGGTGCCAAGTCAGGGCTGTACGGCGGATGACCCATTAATTCGACGTTTTGGCCGGTCAAAAACGCTCTGGTTTAAGCCGATGTGTGAGAGCTCGCATTGTTATGGTGAACAATGATTCGTCTTCTCTTGTTGGTTTTTCGAATTTCTCCGATGACTTCAGGCAAACAAATTGTAGTGAACAACTCAGAAGTGACCGTCCTACGTTGCTCAAGCGACCATTTGCTTCGAAGTGATTCTTCCACGAACAACTTTCGTTGGATTTTGCTCGTCTTTGAAGACCCACACGGTCGATTGTTGTTTCGTTTCGGGCTCATACGCATAGATCCATGATTCGTCACCTGTGACGATCTTATAAACGTCTTTTGAAGCACCGCAATCGTATTTCTGCAATATTTCCTTGTACCAATCGACACGATCCTTTTTTTGAGCGACTTTCAAATTGTGCGGGATCCCACGAGAACAAACCCTTTTTAAGGCCTGGTGTTCATGCAGTATCGAATGTATGCTGGTGGAAGAAATATCCAAGATGTCTCTATCTCTCGGTATGTCGCATGTCGATCTTGCATTATGAGTTCACGCACAGCATCAATGTTCTCTGGCACAACAGCCATTTTTGGACGACCTTCACGAAATTCGTCTTTGAGCGAGCTTCGACCACGATTAAATTCATTATACCAATTTTTCACAGTGCTATAGGATGGTGTTTCATCGCCATACAAAGATTTAAGTTCATCAATGCATTCTTTTCGTGATAATCCAGGTCGAAAGTTGTGAAAAATGATGGCACGAAAATGTTTACGAGTTAATTCCCTTTTTTTCTATATTAATTTTTTCAAGTCACTGTAAATAACACAAATAATGGTCGTAGGTCAAAACGTTTTGAGTACGATTATGCTTAAAAATGACAAACTTTCCAATGGAAATGTCAGATTGCACTTGGCAGCACTCAGTGTTGCCAGGCCAGAAATATATATAGCAGCCCTCGTATAAGTTCTCTTATCTATGTACAAGATGGTTATTAATTGCAGGTTTTTCAGTTAAAAAAACTACTAAGAAGTAATAGAATTTAAGAAACACAATTCAACTAATAGAGTAATAAAAATTTTTATTTAAAGTACTTCATTGTTATATATTTTTGAGCAAAAAACTGATTCGCTTGATTGGCACATACCTACGCCTGCATTAATACAATTTTTAAAGAAATAATAAGAACAAGCTGCCAGATCTTTTTAAATTATAACAATCTAGGCGTTTTAGCTCGCCTATGGATAGAAATCGCAGTTGTGTGCGGTGTTGCACTGTTAAATGGAGCATTTGCAGTAAAGTTTAAATTATTCAACAGTGTTGTTATCAAAACTATACAGAGCTGAATAGATAAAGTGTCGACAAAGAAAATAATAATTTGACAGCTTAACTGTGAAATTAAAAGAATAGTAAATAGAGTGTAACATTACGTTTGATGCATACTACAATGTAACCAGTAATTCGCACCACACTTTGAAAGGTAATCAGGTCGTCCGTTAGTTAAAAAATCTCCATATAGAGATCTATCATGCAAACTTCCTTCCTTTGGTTTACCTAGACTGACGCGAGTTTCACTTAATCTATCTAATTTTGCAAAATTTTTGGGCATTATCTTAAAAAGTAAGCTGTCTTGGAAAATGTATATCCAGGCGAGGGCATCAAAGGCCATTACGGCTGTCTATGTATGCAGAAGGGCAATTAGCAAAACTTGGGGTGTCAACTCAAGGGGTGTAAATTTACTGCTCGAAGCTGTCATCAGGCCAGTTTTGTTCTATGGAACTCTTGTCTAGTGGACGGCATACTTGTCTAGCGGCAAATGTCTCTATCTTGGAAGAAGGGCGCCGTACTAGTTAAGGTACCATAATATATCCAACGGAGATATCTTTTTCTTTATCAACAGAAAAGCCGCGATTATATCCCTTAAAGGTGTGTTTACCACATCTAGACTTGCCTCTGAATGCCGAGCATCCGTGAACGGGATGGTGGAGGTTAACACACTCACCAGAAAATGGGTGAGGGGATATGGAACCGACTTCGGCAACCATGCTACTGATGAACTGGTAAAAAAGGCAACAATGCTTGTCAATGCCCATTGACGCTGCTTTATATGATCTGGCTCAGGTCAGATGGTCTAATGAGTCAAAATGTTCGAACTCTAGAACAATCTGGCCCTCCTTGAATCGGGGCAGGGAGGGTGCACTACTTCAGCTACCGAGAAGCCGATTGCGCGACTTGGTGGCTGCGGTTACTGGGCACTGTCTGTTTGGGACATATGCTAGGTCTCCCTTTTAATGTTTTCTGAAGAAGTTGTTAGAGCGAGAAGGAGGAGAAGACGGTGGAATACCTCCTCTGCCTATTAGCTACGCTGGGGTATATACGAATGAGATACCTCGGTCAGCGGTACTACGAGAGCCTATCTGGTAAATCATTACGTAGACCAGGTAGGATCATTTGGCCCACAATCGGACTGTATGACCCAGGCAATGGTAAAAGCGTTTTCTTTGTCGAACAGGCATTACAGGGCGGTTCTTCTATATGTTCTTTACGGCCACAGTTTTTTTTACTTTTGCTCTATTCCTTATCTTCATATAATTTTTTACGTTTTGACACTATTCCTCATTCCCTGTTTATTCTTCTTTCTCAGCAGGTACCACAAAAGGAGCAATTAATGGACCCAAGTGGGCTGCAGCAACACAACTGCCTACCTGACCTACTTTCTTCCCGTCCAAAAAATTAATTAAATTATTTATTATTAAATTTTGAGTGATAATATTTTTATTTTTTGAGTAATACTGTTTGGCGCCTTAAGTATTATCCTCAACAATGGTATCGATTGTTAGAAAATATTAATGTAAAAATAAGTTTGTATTTTTACTGCCATATTCATAAAAAATAAAGCAACTTTGAAATTTACGTTGACAGATTTTTGGTGGCCCAAAACTCTCATATTCTTATTTTGACGATTATTCTCATTTAGAGTTTAAAAAAGTAATTTATCCAAACAAATGTAAACAAATGCCCATAAAAAAATTAAAATAACAACTAAACCATGACAACTGAAATATCCTTAACAGCTGGGTATTTACTAACTTAATTTTCTAAGTTTGTGTAAAAGCGACAATAATTCCTTCTGCTTAAAGTCAATTAGATAGAGAGAGTTTAAGAGTTAAGTTATTAATCAATTGGGTTCATAAAAAAAATACAATTTTATTTAGTTTTTTTATTAGTTTATTATTAATTCATCACTTAAGTTTCGACTCTAATACACAACTGATTTCAATAAACATTTTACAATTATTTAAAGATTGTATTGTCAACTCATATTCTTGCATTTAGGCAGAATTGCGAAATCGTCAAGTGTTGACAATGCAATTTACAAAATTAACTTAAAACTATAACAATTTATGTGGAATTGTGAAATTACGAAATCAACTTGAAAATGATTACGATACAATTTTACATTTCTTTTACTAATTTGGTATAGGAAATAAAGTAAAGTGATTATTAGGCTATTTGTATATAGGTAAATGAACTGTGAGTTCGTTTACCTATTTCTTTTATTTCTTTAGTAAGCAAAATATAAAATTATATATTGGTAAATGAACTGTGAGTTCATTTACCTATTTTCTTAGTAAGCAAAATATAGTTTACAATTAAAATATAGTTTTATGGATAGGGTTTACAGTTTTATGGATAGGGGTTACTATAACTCCCCCATCGTTGGAGTGAGGCTCCGCCGAAATATGCAAAGTATTTCTCTTTAATTTTAACATAGATATTACAATTATACTAACAATACAAAAAGTACAAAATGTACTGAAATTTATTACGTATGTTATAACATTATTATTTTTAGAGCCTTTTATGACTTCTTTTATTAGGTTTTCATTTCTAATTTGATTTAAATGAATATCTTCTAATTTTAATTCATCAATAGTGTAGTTTTCTTTAATTTCAGTAATTAGGTGTGGTAAGACTATTTGTTCATGGATTTTTATTATTTCGTTTGTATAGTTCTTATTATCTATTTTCAAAATACAATTTTCAAATTTAATTATAAAATGTCCGAATAATTTCGGTTGTTTTTTCATACAGTTTGAGCTTATATTTTTATTGTAGAAATTTTTAAATATTATTAATCCTGGGGAAATTTCTTTAACTATTTGTTCATTGTCATTCTTAAAAACACAATTTGCTACTTCCTGGTGAATAATATTATGAACACATTCATTTTTTATTTTTTTTAGGTTACTAAATAGATTACCTTTTACGTTTACTTCATAGGCATTATTTTCTTGATCTAACAATATTTCATTGTCTTCTAAATAAAGGCTTTTGTTTTGACTGTTTGGTACAGGCTCTAGTGTAATTCTTGTAAAGGCTTTCTTTGAGAATTTGGGGATGAATAAAATAAGTATTATATTATTATCGTGGAATGTAACTGTTGTTTTAATATTAACATAAGTTTCATAGTCGTTCACTAGTTCGAGTTCCTTTTCGGTAAGTATTTCTGTCGGTGCGATTCCTAGTTTACTTGTAAATATCACTTGCTCAATGTCGTCTATGTGGTCTTTAAGAAGTGAAATGTCATTTTGTATCCTATATATATGTTCTATAAAATGTACTTCGTCTTCTATATTTGTAATTTTATTTTGTATCTCGGATTTGAATTTGTTTATGTAATTTTGGATTATATTCTGTTGTGTATTTATATGGGTAGTTATTTTATCTATTCTTGTTATGAGGGAGTTGCTAATATATGTTACTGATTCTATGTTATCCGAAAGAATTGCACTTTTGTTTGTCAAGAGGTTTAAAGCGTTCTTGATGTCTATTTCATCGTCACTGTCCATGGTACCGGCTAAGATTTTTAATCCTTTTCCTACAAAATTCATTAGTCCTCTCTTTTGTCTAAACTTAGGTATCATGTTGTCTATTTTCTTTTTTAAAAGTATAAGGTTTTTATTGATTGAATACAGAAGTGGGTTGCTATCGAATAAAGAATTAGATATTACATCTATATTTTTTGATATTATCTGTGTGGTTTGCTCATATTTCGTCACGTTTATTATGTGGAGCACTTTTTGGTAGGAGCTGATGATTTTGACATCTTCTTTTCTTATTGGTATGTATCCTTCATTTTTCGTTAAATCTTGTATGTCGATCGTCTGTCCGGTTGTAAGGTAGATAGTTGTCAGCATTATTATTACGTATTTATATAGTGGGTCCATTTTACCTGGAATAAAGTGATAATTTACTTAGTTGTCTGAATTATTTTCTTCGTTTTCTTGTAAGTTTTGATACTTTTTCTTTCTCTTTATATGGGATTTATAGTACTTTAGTCCTCTTTGAGTTCTGACATGGTCATTATCTAATTTTTCTACTTCCGCCTGACGGAATTTGGAGTGATTTTTACCCCCGCGTATTTCTTTTAGAAAAATTGGTCCGGTTTGTATTTCAACCTCTTCTCTATTTTTGTTTAGTTTATTAATGTTTTTTTCCTTAATTTTTAATATTTTTTCTCTAATAAAGGGATATTGTTCTCTTTCAATCTTACCGTTATTGAAGTCTATAGGTTTTTGACCTGTTGTTGAGTGTATTGTATTATTATAGTACTTGATTATTTTGTAAATTTTTTCCTCAACGGTGTCTATGTCTTTGTCTGGGTCATGTTTCAGTAGTCTTATATGTTCGTTGATTGTACTGTGGAGTCGTTCTATGTCTGAGTTGGAAGTATGGTTGTTGTTTGAGGTATATTGGATTTCTATATTTTGTTGTCTAAGGTATTCAGTGAGGGGTAAGGCCTTAAAGCCTAATTCATTATCAATTACTATTTTATCGACATGTCCTATATTGCTTAGGTATTGGGTCAGAGCTCTTTTAAATTCAACCCATGATCTGTTGTTTATTTTGATCGCCTGAGCGAACTTTGAAAATTTGTCTACGATTGTTAGGAAAAGTGTTTTGTTAAGACTGTAGAAAACATCCATATGAACTATTTCCCTTGGTTGGTTAGGGGTTTCTGTTACTTTGAATTTTGGCTTAACGGGTTTTCTGTCGTATTTTTCCTTGTTACATATAGTGCAATTATTTATGAATTGTGTAATTCTCTTTTTTAGTTTTGGGTGATAAAATTTTTGTTTCATTTGTGCGTAATTTTCGTTTATCCCCCTATGGTTATTTTGTAAATGTTCTGTTTCCACTAGTGTCGCTAACTCATCTTCATCTATAAGATCTTGTAATAATGTCGTGCACATAATTATTTTACTATTAGTAAAGTACTTTCCTACGATTTGTTTGAATGTTTCTCTAATTTCGTTATCTTTAATGTAAACAGCGTTAGTTTTATCTGGATTAAAATGGTTCTTAATGATGGTTATCAATGTACTCTCATCGTAATTTTTAGAATGAATTATTTTGCGATTTGAATTAAATATTTGTTTAGTTTTTATTCTTAAAGAGCCAGATTCGCTTTTGTTGAGAATGACTTGGAATTTGTACAAATTTAATGGTTTTGTGGTTTCGTTGATTATAAATTCTGAGGTTTCGTTAGTGTTTACTTCGATTCGGGAAAGACAATCTGCGTTACTATTTTGTGTTCCTTTTTTGTATTTTATTTCATAGTCGAACTCCTGTAAACGGAGTCTCCAACGTACCAGTTTAGAATTCGGTTCTTTTATTGAGAATAACCAAGTTAATGGTCTGTGGTCGGTTTCTATCAGGAATTTCCTGCCGAAAAGATAGGGCCGGAAGTGTTTTGTGGCCCAAACTACAGCCAAAAGTTCTTTCTCGATCGTACTATAATTTCTCTCGTGGTTATTAAGTGTACGACTGGCGTAGCAAATAGGGTGGTTGTCTTGTGATAAAACGGCACCCAGAGCAAAATTGCTAGCGTCTGTTTGGAGAACAAAATTTTTATTAAAGTCCGGATATTTAAGAATCGGATCATTAATCAACATATTCTTTAGAGTTTGGAAGCTGGTTTTATATTCGGGATCTTCTCTATTTAATTCCGAGTCCTTTTTTAAATATTTTATCATTGGTCTAGCGATTTTGGCATAGTCTTTTATAAATTTTCTATAATATCCTGTAAGGCCTAGAAACTGTTTGATTTGCTTTTGTGTGTTCGGTAAAGGGAAGTCTTTTACACATTTAATTTTTTCTGGGTTTGGCTTGATGCCTTCTGATGAAACGACATGCCCTAGAAACTCAGTTTTCAGTTTTAAAAATTCACTCTTATCAAGTTGAACTTTTAAATTGGCATCTTTAAGCCGTTTAAAAACTTTTGTTAGTGATTCTATGTGTTCTTCCAAAGAAGTAGAAAAAACGATTATGTCGTCTAAATAGACTAAACATATAGTATTCACGAGATCTCCCAAGACGTTGTTCATTAGGCGTTGGAAGGTCGCTGGAGCTGTTTTAAGCCCAAACGGCATACGAAGAAACTCGTAATGTCCGCCTTCCACGCGAAATGCAGTCTTGTGGATGTCCTTTTCATTAATTTCGATCTGGTGGAAACCCTTTGCCAGGTCGAGTGTCGTGAAATAGTGACATCTGCCCAATTTCTCCAATATTTCATCGATATTGGGAATTGGATACTGGTCGTTAATGGTGACCTCGTTCAGTTTGCGGTAATCAATTACTAAACGCCATTTCTTTTTACCGCTGGCGTCAGCCTTCTTGGGGACAACCCAAACTGGGGCAGAATAAGGGGAGTGGCTTGGTCTGATTATGCCATTTTGTAACATTTCTTTAATCTGTTTTTGGACTTCGTCCTTATGGATGTATGGATAGCGATAAGTGTGTGCTGCTATCGGTACATCGTTAATTGTTCTAATCTCATGTTTAATTGTATTAGTGAATGATAAATCGCTGCCTTCCAAATAAAATATACTTTTGAACTTTTTTATAAGAGGTGTGAGTTTATTTTTTTCTATGTCTGAAAGATGTTGCATTCTTATTTGATCTAATATATCTCCTGTTATAACTGTTTCATCATTATCGAAATGGTAAACAAAAAAATTATCTTTTGTAACTCTTATAGCGTCTTGCCTTTTGATGGTTACGTCTTTTGGGTTTTTGTCGGTATTCTTAATTAGGGCATTAATATAAAAATTATTAGCTTCGTAAATTCCTTCAAGAATTTCTACTGTACTATCGTTTGTTTTTATTTTTGGTTGGTATACTAAACCATTTTCGCACTTAACGGGTATATTTAATTCATATAATCCCTCGTTTTCGAAATGATAAATTACCACCTTATCAGGAAATTGTAAAGGAATTTCCTTGTTACTTATTTGTAACACTTCTTTTTCTAAATTAATGTTTGCTTTTAACGGCCTCAAAATGTTCATTCCAATGATGCCATCGTGTTGACTACTGAATTGACATACGAAAAATTCTACTTGTTGGTTTTCATCCCCTAGTTCTTTAAATAGGGGAATGTTTACTTTTTCTTTAATTTCTGTAATATTGTTAATTGTTTTTAATTGCGTAGGCTTAATAATTTCGGACCATTTTGGGTGACATAATCCGGGTTTAATTATAGAGTGGGTCGCTCCGCTATCTATTAAAAATTTAAGGGATCCCGCTTTAGTCTTTACTGTTATACATGGTAATTCTCCTTGGAGGCTACTGGATGAAAATTTTGGATCGTATTTACATCCATAGGCTCAGGGGGAGGAAGAACTGGTTGATTTTGAAACCTCGGGAAATTCTGTCTTTGTGGGAAGTGATTTGGGGTGTAGTTGTTGTAATTTCGTCCATTCTCATTAGCAGGTCTGTCGTTATTGATGTCTCTAGCATTATAATTATGCCTATTTTGATTGTAGTCGCGTCTGTCATTGTTCATGTTTCTGTTATTATAATTTTGTCTACTTTCGTAATAGTCTCGTCTGTCATAGTTCGTGTTCCTATTATTAAAGTTCTGTTTATTTTCGTTGTAATCGCGTCTGTTGTAGTTGTTGTAAGAAGGACGCCGGTTGCTATTGGTATGCCTATCAATTTGCCTGTTGGTCTGTTGGTCATTCGGTCTTCTATTGAATCTATTAAAAGGTTTCCCATTTGTATCTAAGTTTGCATACCCTGCTTCGAACAAGATGTTCATGGCTGTTTCTAGGGATTGGGGATTTCTACACGTAAGAATGGTTTTCATGGGCTCCGGGATCTTTGATTTAAATATATTGAGAGCGCTACGCATGTTATTATCAGCGATGGCATTCATGGCGGCACCTTCACCAATCATGGCCATAGCTTTGTTGTTAAGACGTCTTAATTTATTTTTAATTTCGTTGAAGAATTCTATACTGTTAGTTTTAAAGGTTGTAGCCCTTAATTCATCAAAAAGTTCGTCTGACGATAATCGTTCTCCAAAGTTATTAATTAATACTTCTTTTATTTCTACCCAGGTGACTGCATGGCAATTTATTTCGATTACCTCTCTTGCCTTGCTTTTTAATTTGCTTTTGATTAGATCGGCAAAAATCTGTTGGGATAAATGGTCGTAGCCCTGTAAAAGTGGTTGGAATCTATCTATCAAATTTATAAAGGTATGGAGATCTTTATAATCTCCTGTGAATTCCGGTAAGTTTGTTAGATATTTAATAGGGTCTATATTGATTTGTAACAACTCAGCCATTTTGAGTAATTTTTGTGTGAGTTATGTGGATTAATAATATCAAAATTTCCTATTAAAAATTTTATTTTTTCTTTACTGTTGTTTTTTTTATAGGCTAAAACTTAGCTCTATGTTACTTATATACATATATACTTATACATATAATACTTATACATATAATTATTTAAAATTTACTTGTTATTGGTGATCTCTTTCTTGTTGGATTTTGCCGGTCGTCTGTAGAGTGGTTCTTCCCAGGGTAGCGCCTTCCTTAGTATTTTGATTTTCGATTTTCTATCTTGGCACGAATTGCTGTTTTTTGTATTTAGTTGTAGTAGCACCTTCTTTAGTATTTTGATTTTCAAAGAAACGCTTTTTTTCACAGTTTTGTTTTTTATTCGTTTTATTTGTATTTGTTTCAGTGTTTTCTATTTTTTATTTTTCAATAGTTAATATTCGTATATTAGTAATACGTTGAAAGCACATATGTAAGTTTCACTTTGTACAAGTTATTTGTAGCTTAGCGGAGTGTTTTTTTTTATGTTACTTTTTATATTTATTTTAGTACAAGTTAAAATAGGAATAGGTCTTTCCTTTTTGTTCATTTAAAAATTTTATTTGTATAGGAATAGGTCTTTCTTTCAAAATAAAACCTCTTTTTTCACTTTAAATAGAATTTTAAATTTTAGGAATTGGTCTTTCCTTTTTTTTTTTTCTCACTTTAAAAGGATTGGAATTGGTCCTTTCAAAAAAATTTTATTCATATAAGGATATGTCTTCCTTTTAGAATAAAACTTCTTTTTTCCATTTAATTAAAGGATAAGAAAAAAATTTTAAGGAATTAGGCTTTCCTTTTTATTTTTTTCACTTTATTATTTCCTTTTATTACTACGCGTTGATGACATTTATATGCCATCCCATCCTCGTCGCCAGTTAAGTTATTAATCAATTGGGTTCATAAAAAAAATACAATTTTATTTAGTTTTTTTATTAGTTTATTATTAATTCATCACTTAAGTTTCGACTCTAATACACAACTGATTTCAATAAACATTTTACAATTATTTAAAGATTGTATTGTCAACTCATATTCTTGCATTTAGGCAGAATTGCGAAATCGTCAAGTGTTGACAATGCAATTTACAAAATTAACTTAAAACTATAACAATTTATGTGGAATTGTGAAATTACGAAATCAACTTGAAAATGATTACGATACAATTTTACATTTCTTTTACTAATTTGGTATAGGAAATAAAGTAAAGTGATTATTAGGCTATTTGTATATAGGTAAATGAACTGTGAGTTCGTTTACCTATTTCTTTTATTTCTTTAGTAAGCAAAATATAAAATTATATATTGGTAAATGAACTGTGAGTTCATTTACCTATTTTCTTAGTAAGCAAAATATAGTTTACAATTAAAATATAGTTTTATGGATAGGGTTTACAGTTTTATGGATAGGGGTTACTATAACTTTTAAGCTTCTACCTTATATTTTTTAAGATAGCTTTTTAATGCTGATGGTGAACTTATTGTGTATACACAGATTTCTGCACATCTTAGATTAGTTCTGTTTGTTAATTCAAGACCATTTAACGGTAGGAGACAATTCATTCAACCTAACGAAGGTAATGACAACTTGTACAACTCAGGTACAATATGATAAACACTTAAACATATTGCACGTTAAGAAAAGTGATAAAGAATGCAGCAGCAACAGCTAAATATAAAATAAATAAGATTAAAAATAAAAATTATGAAAGTAGATGTAAATTCACTAACTGCTAAACCTTTTTGTTTTTAGAAAAGTAGACCATTATACTTTCAAAATGTCGTAGAATTTTAATGTTGTTTTTCAACATTTTTAAATGGTTTCATTTTTAATTAAAACTTTATTGTTGATTGTTGAGCGCTTAAGTTTATTCTTCATCTTTTTTCTTATTCAATACCACAAAAGATTACAATTGCCGTATTCACAAGCTCTGCTAAGGTGTAGGTAGTATTGCATACTACCTTTTGTTTACTTCTTTGTGAACAACCATTGTATCAGTGTGCCATTGTACATTGTACTTCATACGTCAAAAAGTAAATAAGAAGAAGAATAGTGCTATTCATCATTTGTTATTTATAAGCCAAATGGGGGAGAAAACAGAAAAAAGTAAATTAATAAATTTTTTGTGTGAGGATGAAATTGAAGACATTTTTAGGATGAACCTAATGTACTTGCTCTCCAGTCGCAGAATTATACATTTAGGGCTACCAAAATCATCATTATGGCATAATCGGGTTTTAAGATATTTTGATGAAAACAGATTTCTTCATATGATACGACTACGGCCAGAGGAATTTGCCTATATATTCAACCTTATAAAAAATGACGATGTTTTTCACACAATTGGCGAAAGGCTCCAACTACGCATTGACTTGCAGCTTAAAATTGTACTTTACTGCTTTGGATCTTCAGGAAATGGTTCTTGTGTTCGTAAGGTAGCATCTCATTTTGGTATAGGTGATGGCGGTACCATACAAAATATTAGAAATCGAGTCATTAAAGCAATATTAAATCTTAAAGAACAGTTTTTATATTGGCAACTTTCAACTTCAACTTTCTAATAAATCAGTCAAATCAATAAATTAAATAAATAAAACTAATAAAAATATCTTTTAATTCAATTTAATTTAATATAATTCACACATGAACACAAAAGTAATAATTCATTTAAACATAAAACATTTAAACAAATACAACGTTTGAAAAACATATGAAAAAAAAGTACTAAGTGTTGTATCGCATGTTTGCATGAAAATTACCAACAACACAGCTAGCACCGTTGTATTTTGTTAGCACTTAGCACGTACTAGGTGGCTTGTGAATAGGGCAAATGTGTTTTATATTAAAATTATTTGTTTTTTATATTTACGTAATCATACATGCCTTAGTTTTTTGTTTTTATTTTTATTTTTATTGCAATAAATCTTTTTTTAAAACATATCTCATAGAGAAACGGTGACATAACCTTACATCTACAATATTAATAAATTAATTAATCTAAGGAGCATGTTGAATAGTTATGGGAATGGTCAAGGTAAATTTTCATTAAAAAACCTTTAATAAATAATTAATAGGTGTTTTAATTATAACTAGATGTGTAGTAAGCTAATCATTAGACAATGAATAATAACATTAGGATAATAGACTAAAACATACAATTTGTATATACATACTTACATACATAAATTTCATGTGAACAGATTGGAAATATACTCAATATCTGAATATAAACATGTGTTTTCAATTTTTTCAGTTAATTTTTTTAATGCGTTCGTTAACGAATTCTATTTCGCAAGGAATATAGAGACTATTTGTGGAGTGATATCATGGTAGGTTCATTATCATCTTTAACACTTTGTTTTGACTTATTTGTAATTTTTTAATATGTGACTTGGCAAATTTGCCCCATACCGGTCAACCATATAAAATCATAGCCTGGAATATACATTTTACTATAATTACATTATTATTTGTACTCAGTTTAGATCTGCGATTTATCAGAGGGTATAACATTCTGATACCAATATTAAACTTTTTTAAGATGTGTATTACATGATTGCCGAAGGTTAAACGTGTATCAAGCATCACACCTAAATATGTAACATGGTCAGACCATGGAATGTCTAAATTATTTATGCAAAGTTTAGAGTTAGGGCAATTACAAGAACTTCTTTTTCTAGTAAAGAACTTAGATTATGATATCCCTGCATTAATTTTAATTTTCCATTTTTTAAAATAATCACATAAATTGTCTATGGCAACCTGTAAATTCCCAAGTATGGTTTCGGGTGATCGAGCGAAGCAATTAAATTTCTGTATCATTTGCAAAAAAGGCATAGCTACATGGATGCTACAAAGGAATGTCAGCACAGGAAACAAAGTGTAGCAATGGCCCTATTACTGATACTTGCAGTACACCAGCTAAAACATTAAAAGGTTCAGAGTATAAATTATTAATGAATACGTAAAAAGTTCGATTTGAAAGAAAACTTTGTAAAATTTTTATCAAATAAATTGGAAACTCGCATCTAGTTAATCTAAAAAGTAGTCCTTAATGCCAAATGCCTTTTCGATGTCTAGACAAACCATAGCAACGGATTTCTTGTAACGAAGTTTTAATACGTTTGCCTTGTTGTGTGGCGTTACGAAAAGGCCTAAAACCAAATTGTTCGTTAGGAATTATTTGATTATTATCTAGATGTTGCCATATTTTGATTTTAATAATTTTTTCAAATAATTTACCAATGCTATTCAAAAGGCTTATCGGGCGATAGCTGGCTTTGAGGTTGTTTGGTTTAGCGAGTTTTAAATTTGGAATAATTTTTGCAACTCGCCATGATTTAGCAAAGTGTTGCCACCTTAAAAATGCATTCAAAATTGACAAAAGATGTTTGATACCAATTGCTGGTAGATTTTTAAAGAATTTGTTTTTAATATTGTCTAGACCGCATGATTTTCTTGGCTTGAGACTTATCAAAAGATTACGTAAAGTAGTCTCAGTAATATATTCAGTTTCCGGAGTCATTATGTTAGTACTGTTTATTTTCACAACATCAAGGTCAACTAACCTTTCTGTTAAAGGGCATCCAGAATTATTGAAGATGAGATGGTTTGTCCAAATAAATTGGCCTTATCAAAGTCAGTGACAATAATTTCATCCTGATTGGTTAAAGCCGGTATATTTAACATTTTGCTTCTCATTATTTTAGCTATGTTCCAAAATGCCTTAGATCGACTGTCTATGCTATGCAGATGTTCGTTCCATTTAGAATTTCTATATTCCCATATTTTATTCTTTATCAAGCATTCGTATGTCTTATATGCGTTGCCATTGTCGCCTAAAATAGTTTCTTATTCTATTATATAATGAGGGAGTCTAATAAAATTATTGTTTGAGTTGTGCATTCGTGGAGCACTTTTTTCTGCCGATCTTACAACATTTTTAAAATTATTAAGTGTAGTATTAATTTGCTCAATATTTCTAAATGTCTCACTGACAGGGGGTGAGCTAGGAAGAAAAATGCAACTTTTTTAGAATATCTATTCCAATTAGTTTTGTTAAAATTAAAACTCCTATTCGCATTTCTATCAGTATATGAATTAATATAGAATATGATAGGAAGATGATCCTAACTAAGTGCATTTAAAAAGTTTAAATGCGATAGAATATCTGGGGTACATGTTAGTATCAGGTCTTAAGTTGAAGGTCTACATCTCAATGACGTTGGAACACGAGTCGGACAGCTTGGATATAGTATTGTAAATAGGAAATGATATGTTAAATCGGACAATATGTTTCATAATTATTTAAACGTATTCTTATTTCATTTCTCTTATTTTAATCTATATATTAAATTTGTAAATGTTCATATATTCATTAATAGTTATTAATTCTTTCAGTAGCCTTAGTACTAGAGATGAGTGATATTTTAATACCTGTGATTAAATCAGTGACCAAGTTTATCAAGTACTAGTTTCGTCTAACAGCCATACCTAAACAAGGGCGGAAAGCGTTTTTTTGCTGTCAAAAGTTCTCATGCCAGTACATTTTGTATGGAGCATACCGAAATAACGCGGCGGCAACGCAACGGCAACTCTTTGCAATTGGAAAATCCAATTTTGACAAGGCGTTTAATAATGAAATATAAATAAAAAATATATTTGTAAAAAGAAAATGGAAGTAAGTAAATCTATTAAATTAAACATAGTGTTATAAATTTCTTGTTCTATTTTTTTAAAGAATATTAGCGATAAAATTATAGAGCTGGTTCATCAGAATCTATGCTTGTGCGACAAAAGGGATAATAAATATAAGGATATCAAATATAATTAAAAATTGTGAACCGGAATTTGGTGGACATTTTATTCTTATGTGTTTTCCATCTATTGCTCCTCGCTATTCTTACCCACTCTTGAGTACTAGGTGGATTTACGTAATTACTGTCTAATACACGCCACAACACCTTGCAAGTCTCTATAATTATACTTCTAGTTGTTTCCAGACCTATTCCGAACTTCATAGATAGAACATGAAGTGCGCTACCATGAGCTAAAAAGCTGTTTTACATAAAATAATAGAGTTCAATCAACCAATAATTGAGTTGATTGTACTCACTCATGATTTAGCCCGGTGGATTTGAAAAATTGTTCTGGGTTTTTTTCAACTAAATAAGAATAAAACTCATATGAATCCCGACTTTTAAAAAGCTCTCGATTTCCCTGACGTCTATTTACCATCATCCTTAACACTAATAAATTTTCGAAGTCCTCCAAATCACCCAAATTATTTATTTTTTGTTTGTAAAATTTCATACTCTAGAAATTTTTTTCTTGTTAAAATTATATGGGATGTTATATTTATTTTTTTAATAACCCTGTTTTTACTGTTTTGACATAGCGTTGGCGCTTTTGTTTAGGTATGGCATTTCAGCGTTAAAGCAATGCGGAAGAAAACGTTCCGTTTTCCGCTTTTGTTTAGGTATGGCTGTAAGAACGTTCTTTTATATTTGTACGCATACAAAATTAAACTTGATTTTACTTTGTTCAAAAAAATAATTTTTTATAAGTCAAAGCCGCTTCAATGTTTTGTAGCTCTTTCTTGCTTCTACTTATTTACAACTGCTATTCTTTTTTTTTTCCCAAACTTCACACATACATAAGTAACAAGAATTATTATGTGTTTTTTATTATTACCGAATTTTATATTCCTGGCTAAAATTAATTTCATCTGCTTTGACTGTAGATATAAAAATATATATTGCATTAGGTTACTGTTTGCATATAATATTGATCAATGTACTAAAAACTTCCTATACAAACATGTATGCTTACATAAAACAAGACTGCAAACGATGATGGCCGAAACTATTTGAAAGAACGGTGGCTTAAAAATCACGCTCACTTATAAGGACGTTCCTCAAAAATCACGAGATCGGCCATCTCTGCTTAGTACCGTGGAAAAATTTAAAAAAAAAATTTTTTAAGAATTGGGGTTTCTAAAATCCTGGAATCAAAAAAATTTACACTCTATCCTTCGGGATTTAAATTTTTAATTTTCATTTAGATTTTTATCGAAAATTTTTTTTTGATACACACAGAAAATATAGCGATAAAAAATCGGTTGGAATTATAAGTCTTCAGTCGGAATACTCATATATTTTACCAAAAAGCACAAATGTTTATTCAATCGTTTCGGTAGATGATTACGCGCTCTTACGAAATAAAAAAGATAAGCAACTAATAGCTGGCACATTCGATAGTTCCGGTAATTTGCTTGAGACTATCAATAGTATAGTTTCGATAGCTTTCTTAAAAATAATCGACATTCTTGAATTTTTTAAGTGCTAATTCTGGCAACTATCGCTATCGGAAAAAAACTATCGAAAAAAGTCAGCCAAAAATAAAGCTAGCGATATTATCGATAGTACTATAGATATTTTTGCAGCTCTATGATCAATCTGAATGTTGCGTGTAGCAATTTTCATATTAAAAATAACTATGATAATAATTAATTAAAATTGTGATTACATTTTTTTATTGTCATTATTTCAAACAATTGCAATGAAATTTTAATAGTAATGAAAAAATCCCAAGTATTTTACAACTAGTTTCAATGCATATCTAGTTGCTTAACTGTTGCTGTGGAAAAATGTGCAGCAAAAAGAAATGCAAAAGAAAAGAAAGAAATGCATTTGCTTCAGCTGAAGATATGTTTCTTTCTGTAGCCAAGCAATCAGCAAAGCAATTAATTTAAAAACGTTTGCTGTTGCTTCAGCAATCAGTTCTTCTTTATTTTAACTTTTTACTATGAAGTTGTGGCTGACTACGATTGCTGTTTTTTGCTGTAACTTGCTGCTTTTCATCCCTTTTAACATTGGAAACGACTTACAATACGTAAGAAAATACATTTAAAAAACGCTGTTTTTATTACACCATTAAATGATGTTTTTTTGCTTAAAAAGCAACAGCAAAGAAGAAACAAACATCAACTTATTGTTTAAAGGTACGTTTAGACTATGCTAATATTTGTCCAAACACAACAAATAATGGTTTGGGCTAATAGTAGGTATTGTGACTAATATTTGGGCATGCGTTTAGATTGCACTAATATTTGTTTGAATTTTATTTGCACAAACAACAGAAGATTTTGTGTCAGCCATGTTTGGTACAAATATTTGTATACCCTTTTACACTGCACAAATAATTTTATTTGTCCGGTGTGTATGAACAAACATCTGTTAAATAATGTTGTTGTTATGTTTATGAAATCCATCTGCTAAATAGTATCAAATTGTGTTTGTGAAGCAACGTGAAAAATTAAAATGTTTAGTGACAGTGATATTGAAGATTTATTATTAATAACTGCTGGAGCTATGGCACTTTCAAAAACCCAGCAAAAAGAAAAAAAAAAGATCCAGAAGAATGTGGGTTCGAGCGTGGGTGCAGCGTCGTAAAATGGAAGGATGTTGCAAAAAACTTCTGAAGGAACTAAGTTTTGAAGAACCTTCGCTGCATAAATGACTTCTATTACTTGATACCTTCGCTTTCAGATAAAATATCTAAATTTGTTGTTATTGGTTGCTGCTGGCTAACCTCCACGCATCCAACAAAAGCAATGGAGTCGAAATATTTACACTTTGATGCATTGTTTGCACCTTGTCCAGATTTGTTTTTTTTTTTTTTTTTTTTTTTTTTTTGTTGAATCTTCAAATTCGACCATTTTGTGAAAACTTCCTCCGCTGTAACATTAAGCATATCGCCAATTTCAGTCCATGCGCTATCCCGCATGGGTTTTTAATGGTAGTCAGCACTTGATGCATTCCAAATGCAAGGATGGAATTCCCTTCGCCGATCAATTTAAATATATTTTCTTCAATCCAATCGTGCGTCGTCCTCTTCCTTTTGATTTTTTTGGCAGATGGTGGCGATTCAATAATTGATGTTGTCCATTTACTTTCAGAAAAATATGCTTTATCATAAAGAATTACAAAAATGCGCTTTTTAGTTACTAATCTGTCAAACGATTTGACCAATATTGCCATTTCAATTTATTTCATTTTTTATATGTTAAGCTCTCTCAAAAATAACTGTTGGCAGCCCACGTTTCTACAATTATTTGTCGCTATTTGTTTCGCCAAAAATATTGCGAGAATAAACAAAATATCGAGCCAAATATTTGTAACGACGTGCTGACAAAGTGTTTACATTATGCAAAGCTTTATTCACAAACAAAGGTTTTTTTAGCCAACAAACAGTCGAAAAATATTTGGTGGCTAACAAATTCGAGTGTTTACACTAGGACAAACAAAATTTTTATGATTTTGCACAAATATTAGCACAGTCTAAACGCACCTTAAGCAACAGCAAACGTTTTCAGAAAGAAACACATAGTCAGCTTAAGTATATGTGTTTCTTTCACTTTCTCTTTTTTTGCATTTGCTTTTTGCTGTTGCTTCCTTTATCATGAAATGTTTTGTAAATGCTGAGACATTTAGTTGTATTATTTGCTGAAAAACATGTAAGCAAAGCAAAGATTTTAGTGTTGTTGCTTTTTTTAAGCAACTACATTTTCTTGTTCATTCATATATAAAATTTTATACTATATATAAATGTTTTTTTGACCTTTTTAGATCATTTTTGTTTTCTAATTTTTTAAGCACTAGGTCAGTTTTTATTTATATTTTCAATATTTTATACTATAATTATATATTCTAATTTTTATTATAATTTTATGCTTTTTATTGATATTTTTAATATATTTAATATGTTAAAAAATAGCAATTTTTTTGCTATTTCTTCATGGATCTTCTACATTCTAGAGTAGGAAGCAGAGTGAGCAGATAGAGTGGCCGAAAGGAAAGCAAGCAAAAAATGATACAACTTGAACCATTTGGTGTGCTTGGATTACACTGAACTCAAAAAAAAAATTTAAAGCAAGTCAAAACACTAGGTAGTACTTTTCCGTTAATTCCCCTAGACCGAAACATGCCAAACTGATATTTATATCATAAACCCAATCTCGCCTTCAATTCGCAATGTAAAAATATTGTAGTCTGAACTTATTTTGTGAATATAATTAGGAAACTCAAAAATATATTCTGACGAACGGTGACGTTCTATGTCACAGAATATATAACTATATGGGAAACAATTTTCAGTTAAAAATAATTTGACGATTCCATTTTGCTAGTGTCCCATTCAAAATGATATGAAGTCCGGCACGCTGCTTCATTTTCCAAATTAATTGTTCCAAAAACAACAGCTTAACAGATTTGTGATTCATCATTGTTTTTCTGATTGTATGTAATTGATAAGAGAAGGACTTTAATATATCAAGGCCATAACAAATCTTCTTCTGAAAAAAGTTCTTCTATAAAAGTATGATATCAAAGTAGAACTACTTTGAATGTTAAAATATTTTGTTCGAAAACTATCTATTGTTACTGTATTTTTTCAATTTCAAATTGTGGTCCCTGTCGTGTTTTTTTTCTTTCTGTTTTACTCTTCACCAAAGGTGGAAGTATGGGATATCTAAGTTTGTCATGCCGTGTGTAATTTCTACAATTTCTTTTTCGACCCCATAAAGTATATAAATTCTGAGTTCTTATGCATAGTGAAGTCGATGGAGAGATGTCCGTCTGTTCATCAGTGTTCGGGATAAAATAAATTTTGTGACGGTTCTAGACGAGCTAGAGAAAATATAAATACTCCTCCAATCGTTTAGACAAAGTTTCGAAAATTTTGCTTTTGAAAATCAGCAAGATCGGTCCATGAGCTTCGAGAAAGCTGCAAAACACCACGTCTGCCTCTAATTTTTCCTTATCATTTGGGACCAATCTAGTTTAATGAAGTAACTCCCATACAAAAGTAAATATATGGGGCGTTACAGAATAAAGAAAAAAAGAACATTAAGTGAAAATATTGGCGCTCGCCCATATTTTCCGAGTTATCTGCCTTTGAAATTTTCAAATTCTTACACACAGAAAAAGGATTTGTAAAAAATCGGTTAATATATTTTAAAGTTAACTGCTAATATCATAATTTAATTTTATTTATCAAAAATTTTTATATTCAGAACTAACAAGCGATATTGTATATCAAAAGTTGGTCGCAATAACTCTTAACAAAAATTACCTGACGGATTTGTGTCTTTACTAAAATATATTCTGTTAATTGATAGATGCAACTAAACTAGTTCAACACATTGCTACTAATACCCGAATGTTGGTAGTTAGAATCATATAAATCGACCGCATTACCTCTGAAAATCAAAATAGTTTTGACATACATATATTACGAGGGCTGCTATATATATTTCTGGCCTGGCAACAGTGAGTGCTGCCAAGTGCAATCTGAAATTTCCATTGGAAAGTTTGTCATTTTTAAGCATAATCGTACTCAAAACGTTTTGACGTACGACCATTATTTGTGTTGTTAACAGTGACTTGGAAAAATAAATATAGAAAAAAATGGAATTAACTCGTGAACATTTTCGTGCCATCTTTTTTCACAACTTTCGACGTGGATTATCACGACAAGAGTGCATTGATGAACTTAAATCTTTGTATGGCGATGAAGCAACATCCTATAGCACTGTGAAAAATTCGTATAATGAATTAAATCGTGGCCGAAGCTCGCTCAAAGACGAATTCCGTGAAGGTCATCCAAAAACGGCTGTTGTGCCAGAGAACATTGATGCCGTGCGTGAACTCATAATGCAAGATCGACATGCCACATACCGAGAGATAGAGACATCCTTGGACATTTCTTCCACCACCATACATTCGATACTGCATGAACACCTGGCCGTAAAAAAGGTTTGTTCTCGTTGGATCCCGCACAATTTGAAAGTCGCTCAAAAAAAGGCTCTTGTCGATTGGTGCAAAGAAATGTTGCAAAAATACGATTGCGGTGCTTCAAAAGCCGTTTATAAGATCGTCACAGGTGACGAATCATGGATCTATGCGTATGAGCCCGAAACGAAACAACAATCGACCGTGTGGGTCTTCAAAGACGAGCAAAATCCAACGAAAGTTGTTCGTGAAAGAAGCACTTCGAAGCAAATGGTCGCCTGTTTCTTCGGCAAAACTGGTCATGTGGCGACTGTTCCGCTTGAGCAACGTAGGACGGTCACTTCTGAGTGGTACACTACAATTTGTTTGTCTGAAGTCATCGGAGAAATTCGAAAAACCAACAAGAGAAGACGAATCATTGTTCACCATGACAATGCGAGCTCTCACACATCGGCTCAAACCAGAGCGTTTTTGACCGGCCAAAACGTCGAATTAATGAGTCATCCGCCGTATAGCCCTGACTTGGCACCTAATGACTTCTTCTTGTTTCCGCACCTCAAGAAAAAAATGCGTGGTCAGCGATTTTCGTCGCCAGAAAAAGCTGTTGAAGTGTTCAAAAACCATGTTTTAGAGGTGTCTCAATCGAAGTGGAAAAAGTGCTTCGACAACTGGTTTGAGCGCATGCAAAAATGTATAAATCATGCTGGAGAATACATTGAAAAACAATAAAACCATTTTTGATTATAAAGATTCGCATTTTCACTATTAGGCCAGAAATATATAGAGCAGCCCTCGTACAAAAATAAAATTTATATATTTGAAGTTAAAAATTATTTAAGTTTTAAAAGAAACAAATTAATGAAGCAAAATTCGCCAGTTTTGTTGAAGGGTAAGTTCACGATTACCTAAAAAGGACTTTTGTAAACGAAAATATTTTAAAAACTTTTCATTTATTTAAGATTGGCGAAACATGTCGTATTTTCGATTGAAATGGAAAGTAGATGGTTTTCAGTGAAAATTAGAAATCCAAACGAAATAGGAAGGCGTAGTGGTGAGGCTGAAATTTACATTTTGTATTATGGAATTTATTAAACATAGTCATATTCTTGTAACTTAATTTTTAAATAAATTTAAAAATAAAATAATTTTTGTTTAATTCACAATAATATTTTATATTGGTAATAGTCCTCTTTCTCGAATTATTCGAATTATTTTCTAAAACAGTTGGGAGTACCATATTAATTCAGTCATGTTAACCGAATTCCAAATAATGATCATAACCGACAAAATTCGATTGGCAACAAATTCGGTTATCATAACGAATCTGTTTTCTCTGTGTATAAAATATCAATATGGGTATCATTTAAAAGCTTTTGAATAGATCTGTAAGGATATACTGCAGTCTAAGCGGTGGGCACGTTGACTACAAATCTGGCTGCCCTGGGTTCAACCGTTGCGGTAGTCAAAAAATAACAATGTTTTTTTCTTTTTAATGAAATGTATACATATTCAGATCTAAAATTAAAACGTGCAGCCTCCTTCGTCGGTACTTCTTCTTAGCAAATTCGCCGGCGAAGTAAAATAATAAATAAAAAAATGGCTATATCTATCTCCTTTCACCACCTTTCTTCTCTCTCATCTATCCCTTTTCTAAAGAATGTAGCACGGTTACTAACTAAGTAGGTATTAATGCCTAAAATGCTACTTCCCTTAAAAGAAAAAAAATTTTCAAAAAATGCAGATTTAAAAAAAAAAAAAAATTAAGAGCCGAAGACTCTTTTATATAAAATTATATATAGTACTTAAATTTTTTTTCTTATTTTTAAATTTTTATCAATTAGAGTTACTTCACTAAACTAGATTTACATATATGGTGAAGGGTATCTAAGATTCTGCATAGCCGCAAATCTCACTCTTGCTTGTTTGTGTTCACATTTCTAACAGATGTACATATTATGTATTTTTTTACATTCTGTTTGACATTTGACTGACAGCTTTGTATTGAATCGGATGCTTATTTGTAGCTCACTAAGTAATGTAGTTATAAAAAAATTGAATGAAAAATTTGTCATAGAAAGGCAAAATTGCAAAAAGAAATAGGTATATGTACATATGCAAAATGATAGCAGGATTTAATATGAAAATTATTAGAAAAAAATGAAACTTAATTGAATAAAAAATTTATTAGTTTATTATGGACAGCATAGAATAATTATCATATATAAAAGCTGGATTAATAATAGTAAAATATTTTCAAATTCAAACGATTATTCAAAAACATGATTTAAAGTTAATTTTTTATATATATAAATATTAAAGGGCAATTTTTTTTCTTACTTCAATTTAGACTTTTTGTTTTAAATACAAAAAAGCTTAAAAAAGATTTTCAATGTTAGCATATAACTGTTTAATCTATCACATACACAGAGAAAAGAAGTTCGTTATGAGAACCGAATTTGTTGCCAATCGAATTTTGTCGGTTGTGTGTATTATCTTGAATTCGGTTGTAGTAAATGAATAAATATAGCAGTCACAACCATTTTAAAAAATCAATCTTGGGTGATTATAAAATATTATTGTGAATTAAAAAAACAAAATAATTTTTTAATATTTACTTTTATTTTAATAATAAATTATAGGAAAAAGTTTATACATTATAAATTTCATAATTCGAACCATTGAATGCAGCTTTCTTCTTCCTTTACATCATGATTTCTTCATTCCCACATATTTTCTTCAACTTGCTATCCCATACCGCACGTTTTTCGCTGCGAAATAAATATTATAAAATAATTTTTATATATAAATGTCTTTCTGAGATAATTTTGAACTTACCATTTACCAAAATTGGAGAACTTTTCACTACTTTTAATAAATCTTTTTATTTTTTAACTAAAATATTTTTTATTTTTGAAATGTGTAAAAATTTTATTTATATTGTGTCAAACACTTTTCGATTTCAGAATATACAATCGAGTTTTATGATTCTTACTTCCAAAATTTGGTTTTCAGTAATAATGTACTGAATAAATTTAGTTGCATCTTCCATTTAATAGAATAGATTTTAGTAAAGACACAAATCGGTCATGTTAACTTTTCTAAGAGGTCTTACAACTAACATTTAGAAGCAAATATCATTTGTTAGCTTTTAGAATTTTTATCGTATCAAGCGAATTGTTACGAGTCTTTTTTCTGTGTTTACTTTTAAACTCAAACGCTTAATGATAATAAAATAAACGAACTGAAAATTAAATAAAAGGGGAAACATAAACAAACATAACAGTAAAAATATGTACAATTATTTTGTCTCTTATTAACTGTATTTACATACATAAATGCACAATATACTTCAAGGAAACTTGTTCTCTAACAAACACAAATAAAAAAGAAGTTACCGCTAAAAAAATTTAAACAGAATTTATGATAACAAACTGTTGCTTGTTACAGCAAAATCACATTCCTCTTCTTCTTGGCTGTACGGTTAAGAGAGATGAAAAGTTTTGTGTGAGAGAGAGTACTAGAGGAATTCTGGGCAAACTTAGCAGTGGTCTTACCAGGGTTCCCAGATTCGTTTTGAGTAAAGATTCTCAAAAACAATTTAGGACTGTTATAATTATTAAATTGCAAAAATATGAAAAATAACATAATAAACAACTCCAAAAAATTCCTGAAACATATAATATTTCCGAACAAAAAAAAAAAAACAAAAACCAACCCCTAAATAAAATTTTAGTCCGCATTTTCACACATAAATCCCATAATCTGATAACACTGATTGTTGGCTGGCTCTACATTATTACTTCAAACTATAAAAAAGTCAACACATTTTTAAAATTGTTTTGGAGAGGTTAAAAGATTATAGTACTGAATCGATGTGAGAAAAAATTGCTAAAAAGTGTTTTGGGTCAAAATAACTCCTAATACAACATAAAACTTTCATATTTTAAAGAGTATAACCCAATAGGAATTCAACTTTAATCAAACTATTGCTAAATTTTGTGTTTCATTTCCAAATCACTTGAAATATTTTTTTTTAAATAGCCATTGAAATTTTATCTCTTGCTGGTACCAGGCAAAAATTAATTTTCTTTGCTTTTTGAACTCACGCTAATCTCTAAATATGTCCATTTACTAACCCTTCCATATCTTACAATTCTACAAAGCACTTTTTGAAATTCCATTACGAATATAATTCATCTTAAAATAAAGTGTTTAATTTGTAAACATTTTAAGGAATACGTGTAAACTATTAGCTTCAAGCTAATAAGAGCTAGTAAGAGCATTTTTCTATTGTCCACCATGCCGAGATTATGTAATGTAATTTTTTTGTAACCAGTCCCAATAAAGCACGGTAAATTTATAATGCAAAAGTCGGTCAGACTTTACACTAAGCGGTCTTTCTACTTTTCAAAGCTCCCATTTTGGTCAGAAAAGTTATGCAGTTTATAACTGCAAACAATGTTATTTTGTTTGACAGACTGTCATCTGAACAAAAAAAAAATTATAAAAGTAAAACAGAGTCACGAAAAACATGTCTCACAAAGACAAAATTTTAAATTTATTTCCAATCGGAATTGTTATTCGTGTTATTTTAATTAATATTATTTTCTACCGTTAAGCACTGTGCAGCATTGTCACATATATTTAACGCTATAATCGATTTGGCGTTTTAGAATAAAAGATTTTGAAAATAAAGAACATTTCCTACAAGATTACAAACCAGTAGACTAAAATCTAAATATGTCATTTACTAGAGTGATTGCTTTTCTGCCATTTTCAAAAACCAGTTTTCGAATATTTAAATATTAAACAGATTTCTTTAAATAACATTTGGTAGACTGAATAAAAAGGCAGTTTATACAACATACTACCAAGTACTAGCACTAGCTTAAACTGTTCAGTACTAGCAAGGCTGAAAAGTATGCACTACAAAAAGTGTGATTAAAGCTTTGCTACTACTAGGTAGCTAGCACTGAAAAGAAATAGCTTATACTAGAAAATAAAACCATTTAAGTGTTGCCTCTTTAAAAAAAAAAAAAATTTTTTTTCCTTATAAATTCTAAGCAAAACTTGTAGTAAAATATTTTGGTAACACTATGATTTGTTTTGATTATTTATTATATACATAAAGTATTTATTATAAAAGCATGTTTTGATTATTTATTATCATGATGGGTGACAAAAATAATGCAAATATTTTTGATATGGTCCAAAAGCAAAAAATTATATTTAACTCGGAAAATATAGGCGAGCGCCAATTTCTTTACTTGCGTTTTTCTTATTTTTCAATTCTCTATAGCCCCATATATTATTTGATTGGAATTACTTCACTTAACTAGATTTGTTCCAAATGATATGGCAAAAAAAAAAAAAAAAGTTTGGTGTTTTGCCCGCTGTCTCCAAAGAAATGGATTATGCTGATTTTCAATAGCAAAATTTTCGAAACTATGTCTGATCGATTGCGGTATTTAAATTTTCTTTAGCTCATCTAGTGCCTTGGCTAATTTGATTTCAACACTAACACGGACGGACAGACGAACATTGCTCAATAGAATTCGCTATGCAGAAGAACTCAGGATGAGGTCGGAAATGGATATTGTTGAAATTATACTTAGTTACACCCTTTTTCCACCTGTGGTAAAGGGTATGATAAACGATAATGCACTTTTTGACGAATAAATGTATTTCCAGCAACTCAATAACATGCTTACAAAAGTTTAAGTTAAAACTAGTAATTTTAAGTACTTACTAGTTTTTATTCACACATATATTAAGCAAACACTGGATAAACTACCTTAAAGTAGGCAACAAAAAAGCACTAGCTTTATCTGAAAATTTTATTCACCGCAAAACTAGTTTAAACTTAAAATTTGCTAGTTTTAGCTAGAACTATATTTTTATTCACACCGCCCATTATAAAAGATTCAACAGCTTTTACTTTTTAAGGTAATGAAGAGCTTTTCTTTTATTTATGATTAGATCCAAATAATAACTTTTTAACACTTTTGTATTTAAGAAAAAATTCAGTGGAATCGAGAGAACTTTTTAAAATTTTTAATTTTTTGCGACAGAACCCACTGTATGCTGTCAATACGAGTGAATATATGTTGGGGCCAATTGAAGCGTTTCTTAAAATGTCTCTGTATATTTGCATACTAAAAAGATCTTTAATTAAAAGGCAGATTTGGTATTTTACAACAGACCAAGATAAATCATTACACCAAGCGCAACGTTGTCTAGCGCATAGCCTTGATGCTGAAATATGTTTTCTAAATAGTGGGCTACAGTTGCGTATTGAACAGTAATGTTTTTAAAACCCACTGAAGGGAAATAAAAAAGGTCTCAAGTCGCTGAATTGCAAAAAATATCTACAGTATCATTACATTTGACAATGACATAAGAAATTAAAACAATCAAGAGTGCTATATTTCTTCGAGGCTACGGAAAAACCCACGCGTGCATCTAATTTTTCCATATCATTTGATACAAATCTAGTTTAGTGAAGTAACTCCATTTAAAAAAACAAACAAAAATATGGGGAGATAAAGAATGCCAAAGCGCATTCTGGACGTCCAACTTTTTCTAGTATTGCTGGCTGTATGATACGAATAACACGAACAATGTTGGCCTCCAAAGCGTCACGTGGAGGCCAATGTCGCCAAATTTTGATTTCAATAACTCAATGGTTGCGCTCGGCGTATGGCACGTAGCGCCATACTGTTAAAACCACATTTCGTCCGTTTCAATGTCATCCATGTTTTCAAAAAAAAAAAATCATTAATCAGGGTAATAATGTACATTGACCGTACGTGAGATTCGGCCTAATTTTTGAACAAATAAATTCCGATGATGCCACCAGCGTGTAAACCACACCAAACGGTTCTTTTTTTTTTGATGCAATAGAGTCTTTAGGGTAGATTATAGATTGAACACACTCCATATGCGGCAGTTTGCTTATTAACGAACCGGTTAAGCAAAAAAAAGGCCTCATCGCTGAACACAATTTGGCGAAAAAACATTGATGACTAATTTTCAAAGTAAACTTGGATGATTTGATAGCCTTGTTCAAGCGTGAGTCTATTTATAATGATTTGCCAGAGTTCACTGAAACTAATAAGAAAATATTTTTTATCAAAATTTAATTTTTTGTATTGTTTTTTACAATTTTAAGTTCCATCTTGCTTAAGAAGAACCATTTATAAATTTACATGAAAATGTCACCGGCTCTTAATGGGTTAAGCATTTAAAAAAAAATTTAGTTTTTCCAGAAAGATATCTTCAAAAACTTATATATGATGCCCATATTGATATCTTAAAAAAATATTGTGAACTATCGTACTTTTCTATGAAAAGTTTAGAGTCCCATAACTTAGAAAATATGTGCGAGCGCCCTAACATAACGTTTTCTATCCCCCATACATTTGTTTTTTTTTTTTTTTTGGATTGAAGTTTCTTTAATAACCCAACTCAAATGATATGGAAATATCAAAAACAGGCATGCTGTTTTGCCTTAAAGGAGATGCTGATTTTCAACAGCAAAATTTTCGAAATTATGTCCGAACTATTGGCGTATTTAAATTTTCTCTGGCTAATCTTATGCCTTGGTAAAGTTGATTTCAACCCGAATACGGTCTGATAGATGGACAGAAGGACATTGCTCAATCGACTTCGCCATGCATAAGAACTCAGAATTTATATACTGTATGGGGTCGGAAAGTACAAACGAAATGCCAAACTTATATAGACCCTTTTTACACTTTTTGTGATGAAGGGTATAAAAACAATAACAAACTTGCAAGCAGCAAACATCACTATTCAACGGCTGTCAAAAGTGGATTTTCCTATTGTTAAACGTTGCGCCGGATGATTTCGTTAAATTTGATCAAAAGATTCTGTAGGAGCATTATATTTTTATCAGATAGATGACGCTTTACGCACTAATTTAGGTTTTGCTTTTTGAAAGGCAAAAAATTTTAATTTCCGATTGTAAAAAAAAAATCCATAATATACAAGCACTAGCTTTTGCCGGTGCGCTTCGCTACCCCAATGGGTATAATCGTAACACGACCACTCTTCCAATCCAGCCAGTTTTTATTTGATTATTCACACTTATATGAAAGTTACTTGAAAAATGTTTTAAGACTCTTCTCCCAGTTCCTTAAGTTAACGATAACAACTCAAATCATTCCAAACCAGCCAGTTACATTTTTGCTATTTTATACAAATTAATTAGAGAATTATTCAAAGAAAATTTGAAAGTGCTGCCTATTACAGTTACTAAGTTACAGTACTAGTTACTGAGTATACTTACTTTGTTGGGTAGTGCTACGCCAACGTAAAATATCAAAAAAAAAAAATAATAATAATAAAAATAAAATTCCAGGAAGATCGGTCCACAGGTCTAAACAGCTATAACATTCCAACAAACAATATCCATATGGCACACCTAGTTCAAAAGTGACTCAACTCCAAATTTTAACTTTTAGAAATCGAAAAAAAAAACTGTTTTGACCTGAAAAAAATGGTTAAAAACAAAAACTTTGGACTATTTCGTAGAAAATCCATACCGATATGATATAAAAAGTTCTTTTTTTTTTGTTTAATATTATACAATAGATAATAACCAATTTAATTATATTTTGAGTTCAGTCACTTTTGAACTATGTGTGCGATATGTAGATTTGTGCATACTTTTTAAAACTTTTAAGTTTTTTCTTTTTTTTTTGCTAATAACAACTTTTGAAAACTATTCCTGGCTTTAAATTTTTTTTCTTTTTCATGATTTTTTTTTTACTTAAGGGAAATATATATGCATCAAGTCAATAATTGGCCCCAATGACATTATGGAATTTTGTTCAATATTAAATGGAATGACTTAGTTTTTTCCATAAATTATACAATGCACAGTGGCGTGAAATAAAAAAATGGAATAAAAGTCTAAAACTTCGAAACTATTTACAAGATTTTCATAAAATAACGTGAGATTTAATGACAAGGACATAAGATTTCGCCTACTTCATTTGGACACACTCTGTTTTAGTATAGGGTACCATAGTGCATCAAAGTAAGCAACCTTATTCAGAGCTTATTACTCTATCAAAAGTGAACTAATTATCATCAATTTAATGAAAGGAAACAAAATTAATTATTAGCTTTCTAAATTTGATTTTAAAATGCAAAATCATCCTAAACAAGATAATTTTGAAGCCAGTTTGGACTTATGCTCTTCAACTCTGGGGAACAACAAGCAATTCTAATGTCGAAATACTCCAAAGATATTAATCAAAAACTTAAAGATTATTGGCAAATGCGCCTTGGTTTATAGGTAACAGCCGCTTACACAATGACCTTGAAATATCCACATTAAAGGAAGAGATTAATAATTTCAGTGAATGGTATCTGAATAGACTAAGTAACCATTCTAATTTGTTAGCTATTTCACTTCTAGACGATAGTGAAGTGATCCGAAGGCTTAAGAGACTACACGTTCTTGATCTGCCATTTAGAAGATAGTTAAATTAACTCATTAATATACATATTTACAGAATATTTAATGGTAATTTTATATTAAGTTCACTGGAACTGGAATTTTTTATTAAGTTCACTGGAACTTAATAGAATAAGTTATTTTTAGTTACTTAATAAATAAATTTCGTTTAATATTTTTCTTTTAAAATAGATTGGAAAATAAAGGATATAAAAAAAAAAAGTTTTTAAAATAAAACAGTTAGAAACTTTGAGTCGCTGTGCATTACCCTGTTTTGAAATATGGTGTAACCGAATTCAGTAGACAAAAATATTATATCCTCCTCTATAAATTGCAGCTTGTTTAATGAAAATCTTTAACAAGTTTAAAGTTCCATACTTTTATTTCATTTTGTTATATTTCATGCCACTGTGCAATGGTAAACAAAGGATTTGGCTGGGATATTGTGGAGCACAATAAAAAATTTACCATTTGCAACATTTTGTTGTAGGCTTTTAGTTAGCAAAGTCATTTTTATTTCTCTTTTATTTTCTTATTCTTTATTACCTGTGTGTATACTTAAGCTGTACACTTTGGAGTAGATTTTCTTTTAAATTTAATGTATTTTTTAAGACAGTTTTATTTGTGCCTGTTTTACTTCTTCTTCTTCGTTTGCTATTTTTTAAATTAAGTATATATTTGCACACTCTTCCTTTATTTTACTCTACTACTGTTTTCATACTTCTTTTAACTTTTATATTCTGCTTTAATAGTAACGCACATATTTTTCTATGGAATCTTTTTAAAAATAGCAGTAAATTCGTTGCGACGGATACATGTTATTAATAAATCATGTCATTATTTAACATTAATATACGTGTGGTTTGTTTACAAAAATATTATTCTCGGGAATCTAAAATTAAATTGTTTTAGATAGAAAATTATAAATAATTATTTAGGAGATATTTTGGTGATGTCTGCCTTTTATTATGCTTGTGTTTAAGAGGGTTTTTTTTAAAGGTGGTATAAGTCCAATTAAAAAAAAACTAAGTTAACGCCAATTTTAATAAGATAGAGGTTCCTTCTCTCCATAGTTACAATCACAATTTCAATAGAGTTCTATCTTGACAGAAAACAAACAGTTAAGCTGAACAATTCTATCGCATAAATATTTTTTTAAAGCGGAATTAGTCCATTCCTTATAAGTTTAAATAAAACAACTATCATTAATTTCTTCTAAACGACATATATTTTGCAGTTGTAGAAACAGCAGTAAAGAAAAAGACCCATTTAACACTGTCCAAGACTATTATAATGCAACAAAGGCTTGCTGAAAAAATCATCTTTTTTTATTTTGTAGGAAATGAAAATAGAAGACCTTGTCTCAACTAAATCTCTAGAAGAGGATAAATTAAACAGAAAAAAAAATACTGAAAGCGAAATTGTGAACTCTTTTAAAATATGTTGAATAAGGTTCACAAAAAAAGAGCCTGGCTAAATTGTTTTAAAATTAGTGTGGAAGAAAATGCTCCATCTATAACAATTTTTTGTTTGGAAAAAAGGCAAAATTAATACACTTTATAAAACCTCATGGAGCATAACAAAAGAGAAATCTAACGATATGATAAGTATATTACGTTATATACCGCCTGTTCCTTACTAATTCTTCAATATGCTAATATTAACGAAAGTTTAGTATAAACTATCTTTTTTCTCTTTTGTATATACAAACGAAGAAATTTGCATTTTTATGTTTTTAAAACAACTGAAAAAAGCTCCTAATAAATTTGGTTATTCGTGTATATTAATGTCTTCATTTTAGCTGTTACTTTTTCCGTTAGTAAAGCTTATGTCTATAAATGTATGAACTTAAATTTGCTCTTTTAAAATGTTATTTTTGAAAGTGGTATAAGTCCATTTGGAGCCATTAAAATCGTTATTATTATTTCATAATAAAATTTAAAAGATGTTAAGTGTAAAAAACATCACTCGACTTCGTTAAAGTTGGCCAATATTTTTAAATTAATGCAAACACAAGCCCTTAAATATCTCAATATATAAAAAATGGACTTATACCACTTTCAAAAAAACCAGCTCATACAATTCCTTACTCCTTTTAAAATTAATACATCACTAAATGTTTCATTCATTTTTTTACTTACATTTTACTGCACTAAAGGTGACTGACGAGTTGTTAATCAGTTTATTAACTTGTATAATAAAAAATTTGCACTAAAATAATTTGTAGTGTGAATGTATCACGTCGTTAATTTTCTTTATTTACTTTTTTAGTTATTTTTGATACTATTGCATTCAAATTTTCTGACAAGGTGTATCTGTGCGAAATGTATTGGAATCACGAAAAATTTCAATTTCGTAAAAAATCGAGTTAGGGCCTTTCTACATGAGACCAGCGATACATTATGATTTTTAACCGTTGCTTCATTAAAAGTTTAAAATTTAGAATTCTATTTAAAGCAACAAAAAATATCGTTGTGTTTGTGTATGATGGTATCTTTAATGCGTGATCCTCCCTTGTGTCTAAAAGTTTTGCAAGAAAACGTAACTTCACTACCGAGCTTTATGTATATGAGCTATATATATGAGCTATAGCTACTTTGTAAATATTGTTGCGTTTTTCCCTATGTAGACAAACGTACGGATTCTTTTGATTGGAAATGCCACTGTGTCTCATTATAAATTCTGTATACTTATTTTGTGGCTTTATCTGGCTATACTTCTTGATCCTATTGTTTTTTGAATGTTATGGTCTTGTATTTACCAACATTCGTTATTATTACAAACAAATCTTTTCACGCTACACTACTGGATTACTCCGGCGATGCATAAACTACTTGATGCCTTGTTTAGTAAGCTTAACGTTCAACAGACCATTCCACTATGCCTTTTATCCAAGCCAGTCATCCTCTTTATCTAATAGCCACAACACACGTTTACTATACACTGTTGTTATGCTGTTACACTTTCCTGCGCTCTTATCTGTTACTCTAAAATACTAAAACTCTTAAATACCAAAAATACTAAAACTGATGAATTGTTGAAAAAGATAAGTAGAATTATAAAAATTGCGAATAAATTGTCAAGGAATGATTATTATTATAACAGTTTGAAAAGAGCAGAAGGAGATACAAAGAAGTGCTGGAAGTTTTTAAACTACATACTTGGCAGAGAGACAAAAAATAATGTAAACCTTATGAATTCGGCAGGTGCTGTGATTCTTGATGATCGTGTCAAGGCTAATGAGCTAAACCACTATTTCGTGGAATCAGTAAAAGATTTGAGGAACAATATAAAAGTATATCCCAGCGATGATTGCAATCAACTTAGAACATTACCTCGTAGTTCTGGTCTATTTTCTTTTGAAGCAGCCAATATTGAAGATTTGGAAACTATTATAAATAACTTGAATGTCAAAAAATCAACTGGCTCTGATGGAATTTCACCTAAATTAGTAGTTAAATGTAAAGAAATTATATTACCAATGCTACTTACCATTTTTAATAAAATTATTAATTCGGGCATTTTCCCTGATTGCTTAACGATCAGTAAGATTGTACCCATCCCAAAAGTTGCAAATGCTTCTACGATAAACAAGTTTCGTCCAGTTGCTCTTCTATCGACTATTGATAAAGTATTTGAAAGAGTAATATACCAACAACTTTTACTGTATATTGAAAATAATAATTACATATACAAACACCAGTTTGGATTTAAAAAAGGTTGCGGAACAGAGGAAGCAGTTGTGAATGTAGTTAATTATATATGTAATGGATTGGATGCAGGTGCAAATGGTGTAACTGGCCTTTTCCTGGATTTTAGTAAAGCTTTTGATCTAGTCGATCATAAGATTATGCTACAAAAGTTGAAATACTATGATGTAGATGAAAGAGGGCTCAACTTGTTTAAGAGTTATTTTAATAATCGGAAGCAGTATGTAAAAGTTAATCAAGTTAAAAGTGATATGGCCAATGTTGAGTGTGGTGTATATATCTAAATGATTTAAGCAATTTGGATTTAACAGGACATTTGTATATGTTTTCTGATGATGTGTGCCTCTTTTACTCGTACAAATATGACTTATCTTTGAAAGTTAATATGGAACGGGATATATCCTTGATTTTTGACTTTGCTCGTCTAAATAAATTAGTACTTAATGCAGATAAAACTAAACTGGTTCGATTCAGGCCACATGCTGTTACTAATAACTTCAACATTAATGTTGATGGTAATGTCATTTACGAAACAGATTCTGTAAAGTATTTAGGAATAACATTACAAAGTAATCTTTCCTGGGATATACACATACGTGAGCTGAAATCAAAAGTAGCTCCAGCTATTGGTGTATTATATAAAATGAAATATAAACTTGATGAAAACACAAAGCTTTTGTTATACCATTCCTCAATACAGAGTCACCTAAATTATATGGCTATAATTTATGGCTTCAAAAATACAACAATGCTAAAAACACTGCAACACGTACAAAATAAGTCGCTAAAAGCAGTATATAACTTGGCTATGAGATTCCAAACTCTATCGCTTTATCGAGACGTCTGTAAAAAAAATTTGCCAATACATGGGTGATATAAGTATCAAGTCCTGATGTATATATTTAAATCCCTGCACAACATTGGACATCGTACCATACAATTTCATCAGAACCAAAGGATTTTTAATACTCGAAACCACCAAAATTTATGGACATCAAGGTGCAGATTGGAAATTACTAAGCAACGTATTCAATACATGGGTGTTGCTGAATACAATAATCTTCCTGTAATTTTGAAAACATGTAACAGAATTTCCGTTTTCAAAAATCATCTTAAAGAATTTTTTCTTGAAAATCTTGAAACGCTTTTATTGTAATTTTTTTCTGACTTCAATACTTGTTTTACTCAAAATTTTCTATAATATGTATTTTATTATTTAATAATTGTACATGTATTTATTATTGCCAACTTGTCTCAATAATGCCTTAATGGCGCTGAGACCAATAGAAATTTGATTTAATTGTACATGATTGTTAATAAAAACTAAATAAAAAAAAAATTAGATGTCTCCACTAAGTTATCTGCCATCGCTTCTTAATTTTTGTTGTACGCATGTCCGAAGATGGCCTCGAACTCACGATCTTCTGTTTTACAGCAGGCATCTCTACCAACGCAGCCATTCAGGTTGCTTAGCTTTTGTTATTGTGGTATTTTTCAATACACACACCATTAGCGGAAGTAACTTATTAACCACGCTCATATGGACAACAACATTAGTTGCCAGATCTTATTTTCGTAACAATATAATAACTGTTGACCCCTGATTAATGCGCACAGTCTATACCAAGTGAATAAGTGTAATTTTATAACTGGGGAAGTTTTGTATAAGAACCTACCTAATTAATGCGCATAATCGATCAAAAATGTTGACTTAATTGAAATAGTAGACGTGGTACCTCCCCTCACTGGCGTGTGCCTAGGAACTGTTATATACAATGTGTTGATATTTTATTCTAAAAGTCTTATTATTTGTTTTCATTGTTGAGCTAAAAATTAGCTACATTGGAATAGTGTGCATGTCAGCATCCATTATAAGTAAAAATTTCTTTCGTATACCTGGAGAAATATAACAGGTACCATAAACATATCAATGGGAATGGCGTTGTTTTTGAAATTTTGTGCGAGAAATATTTTTAATATATTTGTAAATTTGAGCAACTTGTAGTATCTGTCATACAACATAAATACCTTTATTCTGTTTGCCGTCGTTTGTTGCATATCGGTATTCCATTTATGGATGACTGACAACAACTTTTTATTATTTTGTAAGAAAATTTAACGTAAATGTTGCACTGAATTGTGTTTGATCATATCGTCGCCGTTTAAAGTGTTGAGCAGTATTCTGTGCAAATAGAAAGTTTAAAAATTTTTCGAAAAATAAAAATAAAATAGTGAAATTATAAAATAGAATAAAAAAATCGAGGAAATTAAGGCCACTCACTATAAACGTTTAGGGTGTGGCTCAGGCAGTCCCATGCTATAGAGCTTTCTGCGGCCTACTTAAATGACAGAGACCCCACCAAGAGTAGCAGAACTATTACATGATCAACACCATCATCAACAGCAACACGCATCGCGAAATAATGTACCAGGTGGTGATTTTTGGTATTTCCTACAATGGCGAAAATGTGCAAATTCGGTTCTGCCACCACCTGATAAATGGCAACAATAATTTCTCTGGTTAAATAAACTTAAAGAATAAACTGTTGAATTTGTTGCATTTGAGTTTTAAGTCGAAAACCATCAAGAAAATGCTTAAATTATTTAAGCGTTAAGCATTTTGAAAAAACTAGTTTTTCAGAACATGGACGAAAACCATTAAAAAATATAAATCTCCTTTACGTGTAAAGGTATTCCAGAACACTATGAATAGTTTTAAACGCATAATAGTGACTACGCCAATCTGTTAAAAAATTAAGATTCTATATTCTTATTGGAACACGTACATAAGAAGTATTGATATTAAAAAGAAAAGGCTTTCATTAGAAAAAAAGTACGAGAAAGGAAGAAAGAAATTAGCAAAAATAAAAATTAAATGAACTGAAATTTGCGAAATATTTTAGTATGGGATCTTCTGTTCTGTTCTATTCTTTACTGTAGTCTTTTGATTTTCTTATTTCTTTTATTTGGTTAGAAAACAAACGGATTAAAATATTTAAAAATTGTTTTTTTAAATTTATTTAATTTTATTTGTTAATCATGCTTTATTATCTCTCATGCTTTATTATCTCTGTAATATAGTTTAACCCGATACCTACTGTGAATAAATATATAAATTATTGAATTATTGCATGTATGTTTTCTCTGTCAATATCGCTGAAAAACTGTTAGAGAATACCCAATTGATGTTGGCTCAAAACTGACGACGACGAAGTTGACGACGCCAAACAGAATAAGGCTATAACTTAAAAACTATATTGTGTAGAGTTTTTAAAAATAAAAATATTAATCATGATATCAAGTACGATTAAAGTAAATTAACTTAAAAAATATATCTAATAATAAATTTAAATTTGCAACTGGGCCCAAATTACGGAATTCGATATCGATTGAAATTCACATTTAAATTCTGTTGAAATTTAGATCGATATCAAATGCCGTTATTTGCCTCCTGTAGTATCGTGCGTAGTAGAGCAGAAAACTGCCGGGCTCAAACCAAACCTGGTGTATTTCTCACTCTTAATTTTTTTGGATATTGCTATTTTCTAACATTTTTTTGACTACTTTTAATAATTAATAACAGTTTTTTCATGTAACGTATACCATTTCGTATACAACTTAATGCTTCGTTCATCAAAAAAAGAAATGTGCAACAAGTCCTGTCTTTATTTTCGCTTTTAAATTAAATTCCTATCATTGAACACAAATCATTTTTATTTTTTGCAAACATAATCATTATCAAGGTCAAGGTTTCTAAATGACCGTGATAGAACCTTGGAAAGATATTCCATTAATAAGTTATAACTACTTGTAGGACTTTAATGATCTTAATTATTAACTTTTAATTTACATTTTAGGTAAAAGTAACGTTCATCTAATAGCTTGTATATTGTATAGAAATAATGTTCATAATGTATTACTATTATGAATATTTATATTTATGTAAAATTTATATAAATAATTATATTTCTATTAATTAGCAAAGTTTTCTATCTAAAAGCAAGGGAATGAATGCTTTTGGAAAATATACAGTGACTCAAAAAACCGTCTCAATGTTATGCTAGTGTTAACATATATAAGTACAACAACAAAACTACAGTCTCAATCTTTTTGATATTTTCTCCATTTGCTCATTGCTCTTTTGTTTTAATTACAATTCAATATATTTGTTGTAATATGTATCGTTATCTAAAAATAAGCAAAACAAATTTAGAAGTCATTGGAATAGTTTTTTGAGTTTACTTTATTTAACTAATTTTTTGAATTTATAAAGGCTTAGTATTTTGTATAGGCATACTGTCGACTAAATTTTTGCAAATGTTTGCGTCAATACCAATCCACGCTTCTCGCACATGTGCCCACAATTCTTCCAGATTTCCAGGCGTACCGACAACACCTCTTTTGAGAACACCACAGAGATGTTCGATGGGGTTAAGATCGGGTGACTGGGGCGGCCAATCGAGAACATTATAGCGGTTGTCACTGAGCCATTTTTTTGTAAGTTTTGCGGTATGTTTCGGGTCATTATCCTGTTGGAAAACGATATCCTCCTTCTGTAATCCGAATTTTTCTGCAGCTGTAGGTAAGTTAGTGCTTAAAATATTTACGTAGGTTTGAGCAGTCATCGTACCAACTATTCTGTGGACTGTTCCAACACCCTTAGCTGTCATGCAACCCCATACCATCACGGATCCACCGCCAAACTTTAAGGTCGGTCTGACATCTTTCGCTTGCAAAGTTTGTCCTGACTTTCGCTAACACCATTCCTTACCATCTGACCCAAGACGATTAATTTTGGTCTCATCTGACCAAATAACATTTTCCCAGTCCTCTGCTGTCCACGAAGCATATTTTTTTGCAAAATCCAAACGGATTTTTTGATGCCTTTTTGTGAGCATTGGCTTTTTCACTTTGGCACGTCCTTTCAAGCCAGCTGGTCGCAAAGTATTTCTAACTGTTTCAACCGATACATGAATATTTTCATTTTCTGCTAGTTGCTTTTGGATTTGAACTGCATTTTCAACTTTTGCTGCCGAAGATCTCTTAAAATGCGCCGTTCTGTAGTCTCGGATAAAATCTTTTTTCTGCCTCCTCGTGATGGAAGTGGTAAATTTGGCAACGACTTCCGTACTCTACCCACGCTGGATTTGGAAATATTAAGAAGCAACGAAATTTCACTACAACTTTTACCTTGACGTAAAAAATGGTGAATTTCGTTGACTTTTGAGGACAGCAATGGACGAACCATATTAAACTTAAAAATTTTTTAAAAAAGAATAAAGCAATAAATTTAAGTTTGTCTTATTTAATTATACTATTCAGCCAAGAAAAATAAATTCCTAAAATTTTACACTTTTTTTTAACGAAAAAACACGTGTAGCTTCCTCAAGTAATTAAACTCAAAAAACCATCCCAATGACTTATTAAACTTGTTTTGCTTATTTTTAGATAACGGTAAATATTACAACAAATATATTGAATTGTAATTATAAACAAAAGAGCAATAAGCAAATGGTGAAAATGTCAGAATGATTGAGACTGAAGTTTTGTTGTTGTACTTATATATGTTAACACTAGCATAACATTGAGACGGTTTTTTGAGTCACTGTATTTAGATTTATTTAAAGTATTTAAAACTATTGCATCTTGTTTTTTAGAAGCAGTTGTACACATAAAGGTAGTAAAAAAGTTTTTTTTTAGAAACATTACCTTTAAGTACTTTTTTCGTTAAGGAGTTTCACAATAAAAACCTGTTTCACAGCACTGCATTGCTGTTGGTGTTGTTATGTTTAGGATGCCACAGCATCAGGGCCTCACCAATAAAAGATATAGCGTTCGTAATCTCTAGGGACCATCGGCACTTGTATCGCAAGTTGTTTTCCCCAAGACCTTCGAACGTATATTATTTACCATTCCTAGGCTTCTGCAATCGACTGGTAACGCCTTATACCCATAGAAGCAATAACGACAAGTTTACCAAGACAACATGCCCATGATGACGATGGCGAACACCAATAGTTGGTTGATGACTCCTACGCTTACCTCATTATCAATTTTGACTGACTATGCCTTGTCGTCTATGGTTCGTAGCCTATATAAATCATGCTAGAAATTTTAATTATAAAAAATGACACTAAAAATGAAATTATGATGAAAATTTTTCTTATTATTTAACTCAAGCATATCATCATGAATAGACTCACGCTTGAATAACGCTATTAAATCATCCAAGTTTACTTTGAAGAGCTGTCATCAATTTGATTAGATGACATCGTGATTTTTTTGGTTCACATAATCGTTCGTCTGAACAAGCCATCCGTCGATCTGTGGATAGATTTCGTAGCACATACATTCTAGAGAATGCAATAACAACAACACGGCAAAGGAATGTGCGTGCTGAAGGGAATATTGCTGCTGTAAGCGAAAGTGTGAAAGAAGATGCAGGAAATAGAAAATTTTGAGCAAATTTATTGGGCGACACCTGTATAAGACCCAGCTAGTGCAGGAATTAAAGCCACAAGACCATTATATGCATCATTCTTTCGCCGATTGGACTCTAGAGCAGTTAGTAACTGACCCGTTGTTGTATCGTCAAATTGTGTTCAGCGAT
This sequence comes from Gymnosoma rotundatum, assembly GCA_916610165.2. Lineage (NCBI taxonomy): Eukaryota > Metazoa > Arthropoda > Insecta > Diptera > Tachinidae > Gymnosoma > Gymnosoma rotundatum. The sequence goes on from OU744338.1 coordinate 48,263,451, forward strand.
GAGGCTCATTTTTGGCTTAACGGGTTTTTTAAAAAGCAAAATTGTCGCATATGGAGCGAGACCAATCCTCAACATAGCCTACAGACTCCATTGCATCCAGGAAAATGCACTGTTTGGTATGTTTTACACGTTAGTGGCATCATCGGAATTTATTTCTTAAAAAATAAGGCCGGATTTAACGTTACGATCAACGTACATTATTACCGAACCCTGATTAATGATTTTTTGTTTGAAAATATGGTCGACATTGGTGCGGACGAAATGTGGTTTCAACAAGATGGCACTACGTAACTTTGGCGAAAGTTGATTTCGAGAAATGGACTTGTCGATTTGCCTCCAACGTCGTGCGATTATTTCGTGAAGTCACTGGTTAATGCTAATAAACCAGCAACAATTGGCATTGTTCATGTTATTTGTGATATAAGGCCAGCAGTAGTTCAAAAAGTGAGCCAAAGTTCATATGTCCGCAAGCATTTTTAAATATTACTGCCATATTCTGATCTTTTGTATAAAAAAATTCTCCATTACAATGAAACTTTTTGTGTTATTTTTTACAATTTAAAGTTCTGTCGGGCTTAAAGAAAATACCCGATATAAAATATTTAGCAGCTGGTACTGCTACTTAAATAGAAACAAGTCGGTTTAGATTTTTTTCATTTGTGATCATTTCTCCTTATGTTTTTTCCATTAACTAAGGCCCTTTATAGTGAATGCAATATGAATCTGAAAATGATTGCTATTTTTTAAATCATGTCTGGCCTCTAGCCTCGATGTCACATTACTGATATTGGAGGTTTTTTCATATTTGTAAAAAATTATTCGACAGTAAAAGGTTTAGATCGAACGAATCACAGAATCAAATGTCTATTTAGTGGACTTTGAGAGAAGCAAAAAAGAAACTGTAGACTTAATATATTAACTATTGTACGTAGAAACAATATCCAGTTAGATCATTTTCACTTTGAACAGATGATAAGATATCAGTATGTATTGTCTACTTTGTTTGCTTATCACAGCAACAAATCAAACTCGTCCCATCAAGTTGTAGTTGTTTCTAAGAATAAAGGACGTATGATTTGTTGTTCGCATAATTTTATAATGTAATAAAATATAATGCATTTCATGTTGCACCCTTAACCCTTAACTACCCAGTATGCTTTTGTAACGTAACTGGCCATTAGTGTCCAAGGGACTCATTAAAGCAATTAATGACGCTTAAAGAAAAACAATGAAAGTATACATTAGAGAAATATTTTATTGATATTATTTACTTACGTATTTATTTATTTAACTTTACGAGGGCTGCTATATATATTTCTGGCCTGGCAACACTGAGTGCTGCCAAGTGCAATCTGACAATTCCATTGGAAAGTTTGTCATTTTTAAGCATAATCGTACTCAAAACGCTTTGACGTACGACCATTATTTGTGTTGTTTACAGAAACTTGAAAAAATTAATATAGAAAAAAATGGAATTAACTCGTGGATTATCACGACAAGAGTGCATTAATGAACTTAAATCTTTGTATGGCGATGAAGCACCATCCTATAGCACTGTGAAAAATTGGTATAATGAATTTAATCGTGCCCGAAGCTCGCTCAAAGAAGAATTCCGTGAAGGTCGTCCAAAAACGGCTGTTGTGCCAGAGAACATTGATGCCGTGCGTGAACTCATAATGCAAGATCGACATGCGACATACCGAGAGATAGAGACATCCTTGGACATTTCTTCCACCAGCATACATTTGATACTGCATGAACATCTGGCCGTAAAAAAGGTTTGTTCTCGTTGAATCCCGCACATTTTGAAAGTCGCTCAAAAAAAGGCTCGTGTCGATTGGTGCGAAGATATGTTGCAAAAATACGATTGCGGTGCTTCAAAAGACGTTTATAAGATCGTCACAGGTGACGAATGGATCTATGCGTATGAGCCCGAAACGAAACAACAATCGACCGTGTGGGTCTTCAAAGACGAGCAATAACCAACGAAAGTTGTTCGTGGAAGAGGCACTTCGAAGCGAATGGTCGCCTGTTTCTTCGGCAAAACTGGCCATGTGGCGACTGTTACGCTTGAGCAACGTAGGACGGTCACTTCTGGGTGGTACACTACAATTTGTTTGCCTGAAGTCATCGGAGAATTTCGAAAAACCAACAAGAGAAGACGAATCATTGTTCACCATGACAATGCGAGCTCTTACACATCGGCTCAAACCAGAGCGTTTTTGACCGGCCAAAACGTCGAATTAATGGATCATCCGCCGTACAGCCCTGACTTGGCACCTAATGATTTCTTGTTTTCGCACATCAAGAAAAAAATGCGTGGTCAACGATTTTCGTCGCCAGAAGAAGCTGTTGAAGTGTTCAAAAACCATGTTTTAGAGGTGTCTCAATCGGAGTGGAAAAAGTGCTTCGACAACTGGTTTGAGCGCATGCACAAGTTTATAAATCATGCTGGAGAATACTTTGAAAAACAATAACACCAATTTTGATTATAAATATTCGTATTTTCACTATTAGGCCAGAAATATATAGGGCAGCCGTCGTAATTATAAATTTTTTTTAACAAACATTACAAATAATATTTTTAATAGAGTGTTCAGAACAGACATTCCGTTTGCATTTCTCGCAGCACTGCTTGAAAGTTCTAGATATTTTTGAGGGGCAAATTTGACAACGCTTCTTTCTTTTCGAATCAGGTTCAGATGCTTGAGCAGCTCCTTTATCAATGGCAGGATCAGATGATAGCACATCTTTGACGGCTGCTAAGTAATAACTCTTTAGTCCTTTCGTGTTCAGTCTTCGTATATGAGGCGTTACCAACTCAAGTGCTACTTTTCTTTTTATGTGATGCGACTCCCACAACATCTACTACATTTTGAAAAAAATTCAACAGGCCATCAATTTGTTTTGTGTCGAACTGTATACTCATGAACCATTTGATCAAGGGTATCAACACCGCGCTTGGTGCAGTTGTAGTATAAATTACTATGATGCGTCGAAGACAAAAAATAACAGCACGATTTCTCTTCGGCACATACGACACCAAAGTCATATTATTATAAAAATCAAAGACGTGAGATTCGATGTCGCGGTTTCGGTTGGGTTTAAATAGTGGTGATATGCAAGCCTTGTTTTTTCTTATGGTTCCAACTACTGTGAGACCATTTTCTGCAACTTCAAGGCTTGTAAAATAATTGTAAAACGTAAAATTTTGTTGGTACGGAAGTATGGCTCACATAGTTGGTTGACTTCATTGTATGCCAAATTTTCCGCTCTATTTGGTCCTCCTTTTTCAAGATATGGTAAACCAAACAGAGGATAACTGGTTTTGCTATTACAGATCCACCAAATTTTTATACCGTACTTGTAGGCGATCAATTGTGTAAAACTTGGCCGACTCGTTTCAAATATTATATTAATGTGTCTATTGGACACTTGTGGGCTTATGCGCTACTATTTTTGTTTATTGAAAATAAATAATAAACTATTTATGATACAAATATTTTTATTGCCCATTTCTATTCTCAAGACTATCGGGGTAGTAAAACGGGGTTTCGCAAAAATAAATATTTTAGTTTTTATGGGCAAAGAAATTCAAAAATGTGTCCGCGAGACACTTGTGGGTAGTTAAGGGTTAAAAACTTGCCAAAAATTAAAATTGAAGAATTAAGCGCAAGTAGTGAAACTATTCGTGATTAAAGGATGGAAGGTTTTTTTTTTGGCAAACTAGAAAGCTAGAAACATGTTAAAAAATAGAAGGAGATTATCAATTTGTCTCTAAATGTTGCTTTTTTCTATGTTTGTGCCCACAAAATTCAGTCATTTCTGGACCGATTTTTTAAATTTGTTCTTTATTTGAAAGGTTATGCTTACTGCTTGGTCCTGCTTTAAAATGAATTTATGATTTTAAAAATAAAAGGGTGTTCCCATTAAACAAACATGTTTTACGTGTATCATTAACCTTAAAAAAACTGCAAATGGTAAAAAGTAATACAAAAATATATTTAAAACGAAAGAGTGCCCAATAGGGGATATTAATTGACCAATATGGGGCTATCTTTTGAACTTATATAGACAAAATAACAAGTAAAAATGTTCAAAATTATAAACTAAAGGGTTCTCCAATAGTTTATTTAAATTGATATATATGGCTATATTTTTGAACAGTGGCGGACAGACGGTTTAAATTTACAAAGTATCTGTATTGCTAAAGAGGAAAGTATAAAATTTGGAATTGGAAATTAAAGGGTGTCCTAATAGTTTCTGTAACACACCAAGTATGTGTTTACACTTTAAAACCGTTTTAAAAATTTATAAGGAATTTGTATTGCTATAAGAACAAGTAAACAATTTTAGTTTTGTAATTAAAGGGTGTTCCCATAATATTGCTGTAATTTCATCTATATTGGCCTATCTTTTGAATCGTTATATAGAAACACTTGAATATCAGACAACTTCTTTGTCTGGTATAATAACAAGTATAAGTAATTAAAATTAAAGATTGTTACAATAGTTGATTTTATTTGATATATAAAGCTAAACTGTTAACAGGTGTAGACAGACGGTTGAAATTTACAAAGAACCTGCGTTACGAAGTCCGCTATAATAGTAGGTAGGTATAAAACCTGGATTTGAAAATTAAAGAGTGGCGCAATAGATAATATACAGACAGCTAAAATCTGTTTTAAAGTCTTTTTTTTGCAAGATTTTACTGTAGGTGTATAAAATTACAACATATTTTTTTTTTTTTTTGTAATTTGATTTGAAAATTAAAAACTGTACACTCAACAATTTCCAATTTGCTCATCAGCCTAATAGTGGTAGTAGTGGTAAAAGCACGAACAATTGTGTTGTATTTTACAATTGTACTTCAAGTTTGAACGACATTATTTGAGCATGATTTTCCATATAACTGTAAACTGCTCTTAAATACAAGCCCATTCAAGTTTATTTATTTAAAAGTTCCCAGCCGGCTCATGAATACGAAAACAAACTGTTGCTTTTTCAGCTGATTTATGATTTCATTTTTCTATTTAATACTTGTACATTGATTGAGTTGTTGCGCATATTGTTGTTGGGTTTATTTTTGTACGTCTGCTACTGCTAACGATTTCTTTGTTTGTTTTTGTTGTAACATTAGTACAAATATCAACATGTAACATTAACCTAATTTTTTTCAAGGTGAATTTTACTCCTAAAAGTTGTAAATTACTTGGCATATATTTTTAGTACAAAATGGAATTTCAGCTTTTGAATTGTTAGATATAGAACAAAGAAGTGAGAGCATAACATAACATAACTGTTAACTGTTCTTTTAACAGTTTTACAGTTTATGTTAACTTGTACGCTCTCAATTACACGGCGGATGATGGATACGTTTCTATAGATAAAATGATTGAAAATGCAGTACTATTGTGGTGCTTAACGGTACAATTTTATTATATTATTTTAAATTTTAAGCTTAAAAACGTGTTTGTTTCTTTTTTAAAAACAAGAAAAAAAAAATTCTTAATAATTTGTAGAAGATCTGATAATTTAAGATTAAGTAACTCTGTGAGTGATTTTTTAACTTTAAAAGAAATAAACCTTATGTATATTAAAATATGTATTAAACAGAGGGTACGAAAATAAACAAAACGAAACGTTTGTTCTCATTTTGTTTTATTTGTAGTGACTTAAACAAAAACAAAGCAGGAACAAACATAAGAATTATATAATACAGTTTCGTATTGTTATTGCTAATGAGACAAACTGTGCAATAAATTAAACGTAAGCAGCCAGAAAGAAAACAGTGATAATAAAACCAACAAATAAAATATCACGGCTTGGTTTGTTCTTCCTGTCGTTCAAAAAATAGTTGTTTTGGCTTTGCTCATGTATAAAACGATTGAGAAATTTAAAAAAGTATTTTTGCACGAAATGTTTAAAATGTCAATATTTTTTTAATGGGTTTCAATTCTTAATCTGCGTATAAAAATAAAGTACTTTTATTTATGTCAAATTTGGGTACATATTTGTAGTATTTGCATCACTATTGTAGATTTAATATGTAAAAATGGTTGTTTGTGTTTGTATAGAGAGTGTGGATGAGTTTTTCAGAACTTTCTAAGGTACTTAAAATCAGTAAACTGTTGCTTTCAATTTTAGTGTAATTTGAATCTGCACAGTATTCTGACGGTTCCGGTTGTGAAAAAATAAGAAAAATAAAATAAATAAAGTAATAGTAATAAAAGAAAAGGTACAAGTGACAGTGATTTCAAATATTACACTTTTATGTACATATATCCATCCATCCATACATACACACATACACATATTTCTACAAAATAAATGTAAGCATCTTTAACATTAGATATGCATACAAAGCAATTACTTAAAGCCTGTCTATGTATTTAAAAGAAAAATACAAACATCGTGATCTACGGTTAAATAATTTATTAATTTTGCTTAAGCAAAAAAAAAAATAATTTAATATTAAAAAAGATTTTTTATTTCGTAATTAATAGCTACAAATATCTTTGGAAACCACTAAAGTTGCTAAGAAATCCATTTTAACAGTAGAAGTGGTGTGAGTTTTACCTTTAATACGTTTATATACACAAAAAATTATTTCGTACGTATTTATGATCCTGTCTGGTTTGTCTACTAAAAATATGTTTCCTGTGCATTGTCTTAATTTTAATAAGGATTTTTTTTTAGACAAGTACAAAAACATAAACGATAATTTAAAGTATTTTTTAAGAGACAAAAAAAAGGTATACATTGAATTAAAAAAAATCAATTAATTATTCAAATGGAATAACGCAATAAGAAAGGAATCACAAAATAAAAGCTTTGAAAAAATTATTCATTTATTGCTCACTTCGAGGTAAATTTGTTTTATATAATTTACAGAGGTTTCTTCACGCCAGATACTTCAAATTCCTGTCGCTGTCAGGATAATTTTTGATTATTTCGAATTATTCGTCCAACAATTTCATAGCTGTAGGAGATTGTTTGCAAGTTTAGAATGTTAGCATAATAATATTAATAAAATAAAAACATAAAAATTAAAAAAAAAAACAGCGACTGCTAATTAAATTATTGTCTATTCAGTAACAAAGCAACTTCAAACAACACAAGGCATTTTCTTTAAGCATTTTCTTTCCAAAGAGTCACTGTATCGTTATTTCGTGACGTATTAGTAGCACCAGTCGAGAAGAAACGAGAAGCTACAGTGATACAACTAATGGGAAACTATTCAGCGTCCTAAAGAAGTATTAAAATCGAGTATTCTAGAAGTGTAGAAAATGTGTATGTAAAAATTGTGTTTTCTTAAAGTAGAAAATGGATAACTTTTGATAATAAAGAAATTCTGTTTTGCTTAAATGAAAGTATTAATTTTAATTAAAAAGTTTGAAAATAGAAGTGCATCTACGAAATAGAAATTATTTAAAAACATTAAATCTGTTCAAATATATAAATAGGTAACTCATTAATATATGTAAGTATACTTTAAGATTTTATTATACCCTTCACCACTAAAAGTGGAAAAAGGGTATATATAAGTTTGTCGTGTAATTTCTACAATATCCTTTTCCGACCCCATAAAGTATATATATTTTGACTTCTTATGCATAGCGAAGTCGATTGAGTCCGTTTGTCCGTCTGTGTTAATGTTGCCTCTTCAAACTTGATTTCACAAAAAAAATGTCAATCGATCAGATATATTGACGAAAGAGGTGCTATTGGAAGTCAGCATGATCAGTCCATGTCCTTCGAGGCAGCAGGCAAAATACCACGCCTACCTCTAATTTTTTCCTGTCATTTGGAACAATAAATAACTCCAATCAAAAAAATTAATTTATGTAGGGCGATTGAGAATTAAAAATACGAAAAAAATTCAAGTGAAAAAATTTACGCTCACCCATATTTCCCGAGTTACGGGGCTCTGAAATTTTCCAATTTTTTGAAATATCAATATGGGTTTCATTTTAAAGCTTTTGATCTTTAAGGAAATACTAAAATTTTTTAAAACGCTTAGCCCGCTAAGAGCCGATGTTATTTATATGTAAAATTATATACATATATGGAGTAACAATTTCTTTTTTATTTTTTAATTTTCTGTAACCACAATATTTGCTTTTTTGATTGGAGTTTTTTCACTTAACTAGATTTACATAGATGGTGAAGGGTATATAATATTCGGCATCGCCGTATATAGTACTCTTTCTTGTTTTTTAATTTGTTATTCGGTAATTTTTTAATATTTTAGCTGGTTTTTTTCAAAGTGGTATAAGTCTATTTTTTCATATTTTCAGATATTAGGGGATTTGCGTTTGAATCCATTTTACAATATTGGATAACTTTAGTTAATTCGAGTGATGTTTTTTGCACTAAACACCTTTTAAATTTTATTATGGAATAATAATAACTAAAATTATATGATAAAATAACCGATTTTATTGGCTACACGTGGACTTGTACCACTTTCGACAACAACATTGTAGAAGAAATAAAACAGGAACAAATTAAAGACCATACTTTTATTAAAAATAAGCTTTACGAACATAAACTTTTATGTAAATAGTAGCAGTTGAAATGGAGTTATCTTAGTTATGTTAAAAATATAAAAATGCCAATAACTTGGTCTTTAAAAAAGAAAAAGATACTTTTTACTTAGTTTTTTTAACAGTGGGATACTGAAGTATTTATGGTGATAAGCCGGTATAAAGGGTAATGAACTTATTATAATATCGATGATCTTCTTTTTGGCTATGCTCCATTAAGTTTAATAGAGAAATAACATATTAATTTCTCTGAGGTTTTTTTTGGTATTTTTTTTTTTTTTTAAACAAAATAAATTAGTTTTAAATGGACATTTTCTTCCACAATAATTTTATAAAAAATTTGGTGAGGCTCATTCTGTTTAAAACACAGCTAACATACTTTAAGGCAGTCTAAAATTTTTCCGTCCGTATTTTTTTCTGTTTAATATTTCCTCTTCTAGAGATTTAGTTGAGACAAAGTCTTCTCTTTTCATTTCCTACAAAATGAAAAAAAACGAAGCTGTTTTTTTGGCAAGCCTTGAATGCATTATAATAGTCTTGGGCTGTTTCCACAACTGCAAAATATCTGTCGCTTAGAAAAAGTAAACGAAAGTTGTTTTGATTAAACTTATATAGAAATGGACTTATTCCACTTTCGAAAGAAATATTTGTGCATTATAATTGTACAGCAAAACTATTTTTGTTTATTGTATGTCAAGATAGAATTCTATTGAAATTGTGATTACAATCACTATGAAAAGAAGGAGCATATAGCTCATTAAAGTTACCGTTAACTTATTTTTTTGTAAAAGTGGACTTATACCACTTTCGAAAAAATCAGCTCATTTTTAGATTAACCGGTCACCGCAAAAATCGCACTGAAGGCCTTTTTTTGTATATCCGTATCATTACTTAATTCACTTGGAGTATAGTCGAAATAATCGATCAGCCTTATTACGGTTGTCGTTCTCGTGTCGAAAATCCTACGTTTTTTTAAATGGTACTACGCATGTCGTTATTGTTAAAAAACTTACTCGAAAAACAAATCTATTACAAAAATCAGTACTACGTTTGTCGCATTCGAATGATAATTTGTTCAAATATTGTCGTTTAAATTTATGTACACGACCTACAATTTTTTTTCGTAACTTTTTAAAACGAACGCTAACAAAAGATAAGTTTACTTTTGATTTTTACATTATGCTTATTTTAATTTATTTTTTGCATGCGGCTTTTTTACCACCACAAAAAGTGGAAAAAGGGTATATTTAAGTTTGTCATTCTGGGTGTAATGTCGACAATATCCATTTCTGACCCCATAAATTATATATGTATATTCTGGCTTCTTATGCATAGCGAAGTCAATTGAGCGATGTCCGTCTGTCCATCCGTGTTAGTGTTGAAATCAAGTTTGCCTTTGCAACAAAAAAAAAAAATAAATAAATAAATGTTAATCGATCAGATATAGAGTCGAAAGAGCTACTATTAGAAATCCGCATGATGAGATCATGTCCTTCAAGGTAGCAGGCGAAACACCATGCCTACATCTAATTTGTTCATGTCATTTTGAATAATAAAGTAACTCCAACCAAAATAGATAATTAAAAAATAAGAAAAAAAAACATCAATTAAAAAATTGGCGCTCGCCCATATTTTCTAAGTTACGGGACTATGAAATTTAATTTTTTTTTTTTGTTAAATATCAATATGGGTATCATTTAAAAGCTTTTGAAGAGGTCTTTAAGGATATACAAAATTTTTTTAAAAATGCTCAACTAATGGGTTGAGAGCCGATGGTATTTTTATGTTAAATTATATATATGTAGACCACTTTTTTATATTCTCTGTCACCACAATATTTGCTTTTTTGATTGGAGTAACTTCACTAAACTAGATTTACATAGCTGGTGAGGGGTATATAAGATTTGGCATAGCCGAACTCTTTCTTGTTCATTTTAAATATAAAAATAACAATTGTAAGCAGTTCAATCTGCTGGTTGAGCTTATGGAGGAACATCAGACTTAGCTAGAGGTTTAAGTTATAATGTCAATAAAATTGAAACTAAAGAAGAGTGAAAAAATTAGTAACAAAATTAAGCATTCAAACAGAACAGTATACTAAAGTTATGAAGTCGTTAAAAGAAATTGAAAGATTTAATAGAAAAAGATACATATCAAAGAAGGAAACTTAAAAAAAAGAAGAGCATAGAAAGTATCATCTAAAACTTACGTCCGATGAAATCGAATTAAAAAACGTAAAATTGAATTAAAAGAACTAAAAGGCAGAGTACGTTTTATTCCACACTAACTTCAAGTTTTTTCTTAATTTTACAAATATAAATTTTTTCTTAACCTATACTTATAATAAAATTGTAACGGAGTCATTTCTGTACATGAAATATTTTTTAAAACATTTTGATATTGGTGTAGATAGTAATCGCTATATCAAATACACAACACCTATTTTTTGAAATTTTTGGGTCGGTCTGTGTTCGCATCATGTAAAAACTACTGTATGGATTTGCACAAAATTTTTTAAGGAGGTCCCTTAGAACCTTGATTCCAGTATAGAATACATTTTTTTCATAAAAATAAGATACTTTGTATAGAAAAAGAGATACAAGTGTAAGAGCACCCAATTTTACCAGTATAATCGTACTAAAACTTTTGTCTGCACATTTAATTTTTGTAAATGGAAATTTTTTCAATTTAAAAACACATCTTTCTAAATTTGAATTTTAAGAAAATTTGCAAATGTAATACAAAAGATTTCAAATGGAATTAAGAGCTAGTCGTTTTGATTTTTATTATTATTTTTAAGTGTTAATTTATCGCCTAAAATGCTGCTGCAAAATTTTTTTTTTTTATTAAAATTTTATGTTTTGATCTATTACAAAATATTTTATTGTCGTAAATTTTACATAATACCAAAAAAACTAACTATCGACAGCGACTACGACTATTCTCGAATGCCGTTTTCGACAACCGTAATAAGGCCAAATGTATTTTGTTCAGCGTTGCCACACAAGAAATTTACTTCCTACCAATAATTTTCAAAAATCCTACCAAAATCGTTCACAGCCTACCAAAAATTTAAAAATGCGTTTCTTGCACATAAACTCTGTTATACTCACTTGGTTTTTTTGCGTAATTGTTGAGGTGGAAATTTGTCTTTTGGTGATTTTTAAGATGGATGTTATGATTTAAAATAGTTTTAGAACATACTATGCAGAATGAACAGCCATCCCTTTCCTGGAGCCAATCAAATTCGCTCAACCGTTCGGTTCTAAATTTTTTTTTACTGTTTCTTTACATGAAATATTAGTAAATATTTATGTAATTAATAGGTACATGTATACAATTAAAAAAGTTTACTGACTTTTCTATTTTGTCTGTTAATTTTTTTAATACAAACACTTGTAAATAAGACTTCACTCAAAAATATTGTTAATTTCAATTTCATAATATTGTTCGCGTTTCTTAAACCAGAGATGGTTATAGCTTTAATCATCTTTATGCAAAAAAGCAGAGATGTTTTTTATTACACCTAAAACAGTGGTAAAACTATTCACAGTTATGTTTATTTAATTCAAAGTTACATTTTTTTATTTTATGTTCTGAATTTTTAAGGTAAAAAATTTACTATTGCTAAAAATTTGCTACAGGAGGAAAACCTACCAAAAATTTAAAAAAATGCAACAAACCAACCAAACTACCAAACTGTTTTTTAAAAACGAAAAACTACCAAGTTTGGTCCGATTGGACCAAAGCGGCAACGCTGATTTTGTTTATGGAAAATTGAGTATTTAATCTAAAGAAGTAAGAAATACGTAACTTCTATCGAAAGAGTACTTCATATTGTTACGAATAATAAAATCTGACAACCCCTGTAGTTGTTTCCGTATGAGTGTGGTGAATAAAGTTAATTCAACAACCAATGGTGTGTTTATAGAATAACAAAACCACAAGTTAGCTAACAAAAGCTGAGCAGCCTCAATGGCTGCGTTGGTAGAGGTGCGTACTACAAAACAGAGGATTCTTTTAGTTGCAAATACCACTGTGGCTAAATTCTGTCTTTCTAACTTTATGGCTTTCTCTGGCTATAATTCTCGATCCTACCGGTCTTGTGAACCCTTGGTCTCGTATTTACTAAACATGCGTTATCACCACAAACGCAGCCATCCACGCTACACTGCTGTGTTACTCCGGCGAGACATGACCTACTCGATGCCTTGTTTAGTAATCTTAACCATCCACAGACATCTCCACTACTCCTTTTATCCAAGCCAGTCATCTCCTTTAATCCAGTAGCCACAACACACGTCTGCCATACACTGTTGTTATGCTGTTACACTTCCCCGCGCAACCGCTATTGGTCTTACTTTTTTTATTATAAAGGGCTCCTTGACAATTATCTGCTCTCTTATATTAAATTGGACGTCTCCACTAAATTATCTGCCATGGCTTCACACAATAATTGCCTTTGGTGTCAGAAGTAAAGCAGTAATGTCCAAAAATAAAAATGTAGTTGTACAGTAAAATTGCACTGCAAGTAAAGTTGAGTACTTTAAAACAAAAAGTATTTTCATTATTATGGTGTCATGTCTTGCTCAAAGGCATTACGTCCATAGAATTTATGCTGCACTTAATCGATATTATGACGTTTTTCAAGCGACGTTGTGTCAATATGTCCACAATTAAAACAACAACGGTTTCGTTTACCAAAGATTTTCTTTAAAGCCGGCCTTCGGCCACATATTGACATTAAAAACGACACAATGTCGCTTGATAGACGTCATAATATCTATAGAAAATATCATGAAATATACCTATAGTATCCATAGACGTTATGACTCCTTGAAAGTTCCTTGACGTTATGATATGCCTCCATAATAATCATAAAATATTTAAGTAAAAACTGTAGATAAAAATTTTAAGTTGAATTATAAAAAAAGATCAAAGAACAAACAAAAAGAGTGGTATCCTTATATAAAAATAAAAGTACAAAATTGGATGGAGCAATGTTTTTAAAATTGAAACTTATCAAAAAAGTTTTCACCAGAAACTTAATCGTGCCTCATTGCTGAGTTAGAATTTTTTTTTTAAAGATGAACTCCCGGCATAACCTTTTTAATTATTTTCATAACAGTGCTACATTCTTTTCGAAAGGAATAGATGAGTGATAACAAAGGTGGTGAAAGGAGAAAGATAAATGATATAGCCATTTTATTAGTTATTTTACTTCACCGGCGAACCAGTTTTGTAGTCAGCGTGCTTACCACCTTGACAACAGCAGCTTTGTATTCTGATTTCTTTTTACTATTTTTTACTTTAAACAATCTTTTTTATTTATTGAATACTTACATTAATTTATACGCACTAAAATATGTCTAGAAAAATACCCGAAATGTGATTTTTATATATTTTCTTTACATTTATCTTTTAAAGTATTTCAAAGTGAAAATATGTGTTAAAACTTTCATTCAATTTTTTCCCACAATAAAGTGTTCTTATTATTTTTTCAATAATTTAATATTAAAATTAAGAATTAAAAAAAGAAATTAAAAAGGTAAACCCTTGTTATTCATTCATAACATGTTTTACAATATTTTGCGTTGTGGGTAAAACCTTTGCCTTTGCAAGTTCAATTGCTTTTTCGTTACTGTTGGTTATTCTTAGTTAACCTAATCATTGTTAATGCTGTGTGACAATGAGTTTCAATATTTTAAGGAAATATATATTTAAAAATTTTTTGATTTTGTTACCCTTAGAATAAAAAAATAAACTAATCCAATAATGTAAATATTGTAATCTTAAGTCCCAAAGTTGTTTTATTTATTCCTGAGTCATTCATACAATTTATTTGTCAAACCTGAAGAGCACAAAATTAACAAATTTGTAAAGTTATTTACGCTTTATCTTGAAATCTAGATATTGGCACAATTTATTTTCTTTATTTTTTTTAATATTTTTAATGACCAGGTTAACTCAGTCAAAAAACTCTGTTTGACTATTTGTACTAACAAATCTTTATAAGTATAAACAAAATATACACTATGAATTTAGATTCTCACGAACGGCATATACACGCAAAGAAAAAATATGGTTGAAGTAACCATAATCTAAGAGCAACATACTATGGTTGCATTATATGGTTGCTAACAAAACATAGTATTGTTACACTTGCAACCATATTGTTATCAAAAAAATCAGAATCAGAATCATAATCAGAAAAATATTGTTTATAAGCCCAAATAAATGATTTCACTATTATGATTCAAACACAAAAATAAAGAATTATATGCTTACAATTCAGACATATTTACTTCAACTTTTTTTAAATGTTTTGGTTTCCTTTTTATTTGTTTTTATATCCTGCATATTATTTTTGATTATTTATTTTGTACATAAATTTTTATTTTTTTAATTTCTTTAACAATAAAAAACAATTTCAAAATTTAGCTACCAGAAAAATTACTAAACTGTCAAGTACTAGAACAATATATTTTTTAGCGCAAACATTATTCTGTTACTTTTAACCATACTTTGATTAATAATAATATATTATGGTTAAATAATTAATATTATTTTTAATAAGTTATAAAACTTTGGTTGTGGTTAAAATTTTTTTAAGATAAAATCAACCATGTTGCATTTTTTTTGCACAGTAACCATATAATCGTTAAAAGTTAACAAAAAATGTTTATCGTGACCAAAGTTTTGGTGAAAACAACTATAATTTGTTCTCCGCAACCATACATTGTTACAATAAATATAATATGGTTATTGTGACAATATCACAACCATGCTTTTTTTCTACGTGTAAGCTCTTGTTTTCATATTTAAACAGTCGTCATCAATTCGTTTCATTTTGTGGAATCGAATCTGAAACTCGTAATGTTCATTCGGGAGTAGCTCAAGGATCGGTTCTTGGGCCCCTACTCTTTGTAATGTACCTTAATAGCCTATTCAGTGTTACTGACTCACTTTATGTGTTTGTGTGAAATATGCGTTTGCAGATGAATACAATTCTTATTTTCGCAATTTAACTTACTGAAAGATATGCAGATTGATATTTATAATAAATTGAGAGATTTTGAAGTTTAGATGAGGTCACATAATTTTTAAATTAATGCATCAAAGACCGCAGTAATGAGTTTTGGCCCATCTTCTACGGAAATGATAAAAGTTCTGGTATGTGGCACCAAAAGAGGTTATTTCGATAGTATGAAGGTATTGGGTGTGACCTTAGACAATAAACTCAATTACTATGATCACATAAACCTTAGTATCTCAAAGGTAAACTTAGCTCTCCGTCAATTATATTGTCTTAATGCTAATTTCGCAAATTTTATATTGTATTAAAGTTTGTATATCAGCGGTTTGTATTTTAGCTTAGGAGAAGATATTATGTTTCAATGTATGTCTACCGATTTTTAAACTGCTCCTTTAATAATTTTCTGGCTGTGAGATTACTGACACGATTTAACTGTATTGTGAAAGCTCTAACTTATATTTTTTGCACAGTCGTATAAACTTTATCAACTCCTCAAGAAATACCCAAGTATTCATTCCCAGAATTAACAACTCATTTTTTGAGAAATCTCGCATTTTGAAGGGTTTACAAAAAAAAACTTGAACGAACATCTGAACCAATAGATGGCCATATGTGTAAATAGATATGTACACGCATACATTATTTGCTCTGACCTTCGCGCATGCGGTACCCTCTTCTCTTCTACTAATATAAATTGTTTTGTTGAAAATTGTAGCCACATACTTTTTTCTTGAATTATTTTTTCTTTTTGCGATTATATACTATTATGTATTATGGTACTGTTATAATACGCACATAAACCTTAATCCCTCTGTAATATTTTTCAGCCATATGAACGCTTTTGTTATTACAAATTTTATTTATATAATATTCAAAGTTCAAATAATAATTTAATAAAAATTAAATTAAAAAAAAAACTGTTGAAAGTGTGTTGTGACTTTATAACCTACGGTCGGTCAAACCGTGTAGATGGTTCTCCTAAAGTTTGCACGAAATCGGTGGACGCGTTCGTGAGTTATGTCTTTTCATGACAACATCATGGATTATGTTCATACAACAAAACAACAAGAAATACATGGGCGCTTATGAGCGTATGCGGTATGTACATATACCGTGTGCTGACTTAATACACACGGTACTCAATGTTAATATTCATGGTTAGCAAAGCACGCCGGGATCCTCTAGTATTCCTTTAAAATTATTCTTACTTTTAATTTATGTATTAAAATTTATTTTAGTTTAATTTTTTCTTTTATCAATTTATTCGTGCAGCATAATTAATTTCGCAAAAAAAAACTTTCTAAACATACCGACAAGCAGAGTGGGTTAGCGAATATGAACTACAAATTGCAACACATATTTCGTATAATTTTCAATTGCCTATCAATAACGGTTGAAAAGATAGGGTCATATACGTCAAATCACTCACCTCTTTTTTTTAAATTTATTTTTTAATACTTTCGGTTATTCGGAGCTATAGTGGTACCAGTTTTGTTCAAATTTTATCTATATTTTATGTAAGATTCCGTTTCGATTGAGTTCTATAAGAAGAAAAAAAAAACAGAGGCAATCTTTAAGCAATACTTTTGAATAAATAAAAAAAAATATATCGAAATTAGTGTATTTTAAATTGATGACAATCTGCTTTTTTTAAAGTCGGTTGAAACTGATACTCGTACTCGTACTATGTACTAATCAACACTATGAAATTTTTCATGAAACTATCTTGAAATGGTATGGCGTGAATTTTTAAGGGATGTTATTGTTGCTTATGCTTTGTTTGATATAATGCATATCGCTGCAACTTGAAAAGGAACTAAAAAAAATTGCATAAAAAACGGTATCAATCTGGAAAATTTCATATTATTATATTTTTTTCATAAACAAAATTTTCTTGTACGTTTTTCAAAAGCAAATTTTAAACATGCAAAAATAAATAAACATTAAATGAAATTTATGTTCAAACTTTTAAAATCATACAAATTTCAAACTTAAGGTGACTTAAGCTGTGGGAATTCAATATGAATTAAACATTTATTTGTGTATTTATCAGCATTTAAATAGATACAATGGCTGCATTATTATTTTGTTTAAATTGAGGGCATTCCATTGTAAAGTAAATAACTTAATAAAGTTTTTTTGTTTTAATTTTAAATTTTTCTATTATTTCTACTCTTAATGATGTGATAAAACTTTTAAGCCATTTTGATTTCTTTTTAATGTTTCTTTTTTTTTCATTTAAATTTGTATGGTTTTCTGTTTTTAGTTTGCACTTCTTTGACTTAAAATTTTTAAAACTTTGTTGTTGCAAGGCTGTTCAGTTTGAGGTTGTAAACTAACTACAACTAGAGTTTATTAAAATTTAAAAAAGTTACCGTAAGTCCATTGCAGAACAAATTAATTCCTGTGAAAAGCTTGAACTTTCAGGTTGTTAATAAAGTTTTGATTTGCCAAGTCTATTAGTGCATATTTTATTTAGTGTCATTTTACGAGTGGCCTTGAAAGTCCAAAGCGTTGATAAATTTAATATTGATAATGAGAAATAAAAACTTAAAAATAGAGAAATTTGCATGATTAACTTGTTGCTTAAGTTTACTACAATTATTATATAATTTTCATCTAACGAACAATTTTATAAAAGCGGAACTAAATACTTCTTGTTAAAAACCTGACTTTAAAACAGATTTCATCTGTCTATCACGGCTCAAATATATGACCAAATACATCAAGTTATATTAACACCCATATTCCATTTCCAAACTTTATACATGTTATAGTGGAGTTAACATTACAATTCCTTATAAATTTCAAGTGTCTGTCTACAATTATTCAAATAACAGCAACTATAGGGGCATCCTTTAATTTCCTAATTTTATACTTAATGTTTTTGTAGACTTAGTAGAATCTGTTCTTTGTAAATTTCCACCGTACATCTAAAAAGGTTTAAAAGTTTGGACATACATGAAATTAAATCAACACTCTTTTGTTTTCAAATACAAATTTTTAACTTGTTGTTATAGCGGGGTTAGCAGCAGAGCTGTGTCGTTTAAGAACGAACGGGTTAAATTGACCGAATCAATCAAGTGAACGGAATGATCCGGTCATTTAACTGAGTGAGCGGAATAAGTCAGATATTTATTTAATTTATCTTATTTCAGTTGATTTTTTTGTGTATTAAAATGAGTTTCTGTATATGTATATTTGTTTGAATTAACGGTCTTTT
Source organism: Gymnosoma rotundatum (assembly GCA_916610165.2). Taxonomy (NCBI): domain Eukaryota; kingdom Metazoa; phylum Arthropoda; class Insecta; order Diptera; family Tachinidae; genus Gymnosoma; species Gymnosoma rotundatum. The sequence continues at coordinate 48,282,259 of OU744338.1, forward strand.
AAAAAATTGTTTGTGATGTAGTGTGTCTTTTTTGATGGAAAATTGGTAATATTTAAATTAATAAGGAAAAGTGATTTTAAATAAACTAAAGCAATTGCACAGAGAAAAAAGCGTACTTTGTACTGGAATTCTCTCGTAAAGCCACAGCCTATCACACTTTTAAGCAATTTAATAATTTTTATTTTCACGAATAATAATTTTTTTTTCTTGTTAAATATCTGGTTTTTATTTTTTTTTTATTTTCCTTCTTCAAAATTAAAAAGCAATATAAACATATCGCTCCTTTATTGCAACATAGTCATATCTCAAAAAAAGTAGAACTTGGCAAAATGCGATTTAAATTTTTAAGACATAAGTCCTTTGATCTAATTGCCACAACTGGAATTGCTATAACTTCGGTGCAGCTTGGGATATAAAACTGATTTTTTATTCAACATGTACAGAAGGTCTTAAAGAGCAGTTTTGCTTAAGTAACTACAAATTTTTTTATTTTTTGAGATATTACTATGTTGCAATAAAGAAGCGATATGTCTTTTTCTTAAGAACCTACAGAAAACCAGATTATATTGTTTTCTATCTGTCAAGGGTTTCACCTCTGTATTAAAACCATAATTTGATAAAAAGGCAAGAAAATCACATACAATAAGGATTGTTCATCAAATTCGTTCAATCGATCAATTTGAACGGATCAGTCTTTGATCAATGACCGAAAAGGACCGATCACTGAAACGAACGAGCGGGTACCTGTCTAGTTAGCAGTACAAGTTCAATGCAAATTTCAAGCGTCTGTATTCAACTGTTCAAAAGTATAGCCATATACATCAAATTTAATGAACTATTGGGACACTTTTTAATTTATTATTTTGTATATTAATACTTTTGTTATAATGGTCATAACAACCTACATTCTATCCAATTTGCATACGTTTGTCTATAACGGTTTAAAAGAAAGGCCCCTATAGGTAAATTTAGGTCACTTAACGGGACAAACTAAAATTTTTAGATTTATTTTAGTATCTTTTAATTCAAAGTGGTGCGACTTACGATTCATAATACACGTAAAAAATATGCAAATTGTAGGGTGACGCCCAATCTGTAAGAATCACTTTTCAAATAAATAAAAAAAAATTTCAAACTCGGTCGATAAGTGACTGAGTTCTGCGGACACAAACATAAAAATGACACTTTCAGGCGAAAAGATAATCTCCTTCTTTTTTCGAAGTCTTTTGAAAAAACACCATTTGTGGCAAAACTGTAAAAACTGTGTTATTATTGGGACTTTTTTTATTTAATTTTATTTAAAGTTGATTGCATTTGTCCTCCTTGTACATACTTTTTGTAAACATAAAAGATAAGGCCATATTCGTCAGAACCACAACCTGTCGAAAAACACCCTTTAAATTTCAAATTTGTTGTTTACACAATTTTTGTAGAGTATATATTTGTATCCAATCTGTATAAGTTGTGTCTACTAAGGTTGTAAACCTAAAGCCTTTTATAAATCAAATCACTAAAGGAACACCCTATATGTTTTATTGTTTTACTGGTTTTTATATTTAAACTTAAAGTGTCTACCTATAGTTCATAGACAAGAGCAAGCACGTGAAAATTACGTCAGTTTTTAATTTAAAGTTTTATTTTTGCACTTGTTTTACACACACATAAATTTACATACACTGTGGAAATTTGAACTGTAAAAAAATCATTAAAAATTTATTTTTATGAATGTTATTTCACTTTTGGATCACCCCTTAGTTTTATGTATTAATGTTATGGTGACTTTTGCTAAGTTTCAAGAGCCTACGTATTACAGTTCTTAAAAAAGAGGTCTCTGACAGACGGACAGACATTAGAGTGAAAACCGTAGGAATCCTAAAGATCTTCAAATGTAAATAATCGAAGTTCAAATGCATGAAATGCCCAGTACGTTCCAAATTCTACACTTGCTAAAAATCAAATGGAGGGATTTTCTCTATTATTTAAAAAGGATAATACTTAATACCTTTATATAATACCTTTATATATCTCACACATAGTTCAAAAGTGACTGATCTCGAAATTTAAATAAATTGTTCATTATCTAGTGTTTAAATATTTAACAAATAAAAAGAACTTTTTACATCATAGTTAAAATTTTGAGTTGACTCCATTTTGAACTAGGTGTGCGATATGTGTATGTTCCAATTAGTACTGTAGGTATTGAGCCTGGAGTGTTTTGTATATGTATGAGTATATAATCTGATTTTACCCCTCACTTTCACTCAGCTGTCATTTTTATATCGAAGTTCTCTATTTTTGAAAGAGCTTTTGCTATTTTTGAATGAACAGTTTTAAAACATTACTGTGGATGAAGACTCTTTTTAAATATAATAATTATAAAATGATACTTCTTGTCGCAAATTGTACATTTATGTTCTGGTTTGTAATAGTCTATTATATTGTTTCTGACTTCATACCAGAAATCAGTATTTACTATAGATACCTTGGAATCCTTTAGAGAATATGTGACATACGAAGTAAGAGGTGGCTATACAGTGTCAGAAATGCAACAAACTAGAACAGCTTGTATCATTTGTTTAAAATTTTCGCATAAATAGCCATTCATTTATAGTAGAAACATTTAGTAAATATGCGAAAATTTGCCATCAATAATTACAAATAATAAACAGTCACTAAACGATTCACTTAATCTACGTTCCTCATTTCTTGATCATGACGCTGTAATAATTTTGTTTTGTTTGTGGTATATTTATAGTACCTTGTCCTTTTGGGTGTCATTTGCATGATCTTATTTCGTTAACATTTGATAGGAAAATAACTAATTGGAATGTTTGTTGATTAAGTCAAGTAAAATGGTTTCGCACATAGTTTCAATGTCATAAGTAGGATTCGTTTGGCACACTCAACACGTTCCTTGCTCTTCCTTGTTTGGATCTAGAAGTAACTTATCAATAATATTTGAGCTCTTGCAATTGTTCATATATTTCAGCAACTGTAAATCAATGGTTATTAAAACATTGATGAAATCTACTCAATAACACACATACATAAAAACATATGTATGTATGTATGTATGTAGGTATGTATTGTACAAATTCTAAAATTTGTTTTCCTCTTATAATTACATTAATTTGTTACTGATATGTACATATTTTAAAAAATACGCATTAAAATTGTTATTCATATTCATATTTTTATTTACCCTCCACGTGGCTTCTAATTTGTATTTAGGTCGTAATCAATATTTTTCACAAATAAACACATCCCAGTTATCATTTTTGTTTTAATTATTGATCATATTCGAGTCTTTTTTGACTCTTCTATACTATTAAAATAATTTTTTATGCACTCATTTTAGAGTCGAAAATGATTGTTTTGTCGGGAAAAAATGGTACCCTACCGCGACTCTTCTGAACGAGTCCCTTATGACTCGCGTTTTTGACTCAATTTCGAAACTGTTTTCAATCGTACTTTTAATCAAAGACTAAACTTCATCGAGCCATTTTTTGATCATATTACTAGGCGTATGTATGCAAGTCGTTTTTTTTTAACCATATTATTATTGTCTTTTCTCAAAGTCAAACATGGCAAATCACATTTTACCTTTTTTTTATTACATTCAATAGCGTGTTATTTATAATTTTCTTAAAATTCATTCTTCTAAATTTGAAAAAAAATCATTTCATAAATTTATTTTACATTTGTCCCTATTTTGTTTATGAATTGACATATTTTTATAAAATTAATAATAAAAATATAATATTTGAAACATTTTTTCATCGTCAGGCTGCGTTTAATATGTGTCTGAAATAATTATAAAAACAGTCGAATTTCAAGCATTTGCTTTTTGTACTTTTTGTTTTTTAAACAAGTGATTTATCAGTTTTAAGTCATCTTGGTCTTAAAAGACTCTGGTGATTTTTTGCTAACTGGGATTTGACACATACATATAATTTCAAGTAGGCACTTGTTATTATCACAACAGGTATTCGCTCGTGTGTGATAGCAGAATTATTTCAAGTTTTTTTCTTAATATTTCATCCCTGTTGTGAAGGCGGCAAGAAGTGAAGGTTGTAACTTTAAAATGTTAATTAGAATTATAATAAGACACCAATTTCTCATTACTCGATTGCTTTATTTGTTCTTTAAAGCAGATAATAAAGGGGATATACAGAGGTTTTATTATCTACACAAGGATAATTTTATAAATCATCAAAAAAAATATTTTTAAAATATTTCACTTTTTAGGTTCTTGCGAACATTAAAAAAGAACAAGCTAAGCGGTTAAGCTCCATTTTGTTTTCGTAGGGAACACTGAACAGTGTTAACAATCGAACGTTACACAAAAAGGCGTTCAACAGATTTTAAATAAACGGTGTCAAAAAAACAAATACAAAAAACCGGATACAAATAAATCTGCATAATTAAAAATTAATTATTAATTCGTTGAAGTCCCCTAAAAGGGGCCTTATTTATCTATGGGTTAATTTTAAGTAAATGAAAATGTTTCCAAAATTATCTAAGCTTATTGCAGAGGATTGTAGAGGCTACAGTAGAAACAAATGGAAAGCGATGTTTTCCTATCGAAACTTAAATTTTGTTGTTACGTGAGATCAGGATCAGGGGAGCTGGTTCTAACAACGGCAAAAGGTACGAAGCTGCTAAAACTTCTTGTATAAATGAGAGACTCTAATTCATAAAATGGTTATATTTTATGGCTCTGACTTCGGCATAGAATAATATCCTTTCGCTAATTATCTTTTTTATGCCTGATGATGTACCATAGGTAGTCGCGTTTAAAAAAAAAAATAAGTGACGTCATGGCTGTTGCTGGTGTCATTTTTAATATTTAAGCGACTAAAATATTTTGCTGCCGATGACTCCAAAGCTGCCTGGTAATGTTAATGCCTGTGTTTTTTTTTTATTCCAAGAAATATAAGTCAACTCCAACAATATTTGGGGTATTCACTAGAGAGAGCAGCATCAAGCTATAACTTAGTAATTTATTTATGTATATTAAATACTTGCTCGTACATATAAGCCAATTCGTTACCAGTGCCCATTATGTTCTAAACATTATAACAAATTTTATTTTAGTGTTTAAAATAATTAAAAAAGTATCAAGTTTTCATTATTATTTTAATAGTTCACTTTTTTATTTTTCCTTAAAAATAAAATATTTCTTCGGATACTGAGATATCATACCATAAAATTTCATTAAAAAATTTACATCCAGTAGTTTTTGCGTGATGTATATATTGACAGAAAAGCATTCCAAAAATTAAAGCTTTTTTTGCTAATTCAAAAAATATTTCAAGTACAGACACATCTAAATTGATTGACACTCCTTGTGTTCCACAAATATTTCTGTTATTTTTATTTTTTTTTTAATTTTAAGGGTATAAAATTTTTTATTTAAAATAAGGATAATATTCTTTTGCATGTATCTACGTACTTTACCCAGAAATTATAACCAGAGGCATTAATAAAAATTCGAGTAAGCCATACTAAAATTCCTTTCGTAACAAAACCCAGAACTCATAAATAAATAACTCAGATATTTCAATTTAAAAGAAGTAGTTGAAGAATTCTAAACAGAATATAACAGCAGAAGAGAGAAATATGTTAAAGTACAACAGGTAAAAAGAGCGAATTCATTAGAACATAAACATTTCTAAATTGAATGAATACATACACACAGTTGTATGACGTTTTTTTTTTCGCACAAATAGAGTTTAAGATGGGAATAACTGTTGCTTTTCAATTTAGTCTTATTTGAGGCTGCATGCTTAACAGTTGATTCCTTGCGTTTAAAAGGTGAATTTTTGTTTAATACTTTTAGTGATGTATTTCATTTTTTAACACAAACATATACATACATAAATACTTGTAGCTGCTCACCTTAAATATTCCTTGAATATATGAATAACAAAAATAACAGTGTTTGTGCGCCTGAATTTATGCAACTGAAGCTTTGTCTATCTACTTAAAAAAAAACTAAGAATGAGTTTTAACAAATCATTAATGAGCCATTAAATTCATTGGAAATATAAAAAAAAACAATAAAATTGTGTTTAACAAAAGAAAACCTGAGTGCTAAATAAAAAGTTAAAGAAAAAAAAGTTAAAGAAATGTATTTACAAAGTGATTAATATTCAGTAACGGTACATTAAAAATTGGTGCCTGTTGAAAATTACAATTTGGGTTTTTCACCAAACAAAAAGAGAACAATAAATTAATTTTAATTAAAATTAATGAACGAATTTTTTACTTTTGTAAATTTAAAAATTTTTATACTTAAAAGCATCTGTTTTTCTTAAATTTAATTTTTATGTTAGATCCTAAAAACTGTAAGTAGATTGATAATATTCAGATTTATTCTTAATACACAATACAATTGAGCCATTTATTTTGAAAGTGTCATAAGTCACTTTTTTTTTAAAGAAAAAAATATTGTTTAGAGCTATATAAGCTTCCTGAGATAAGAAGTGCAAGTAAGTCATCTCGAAACTTAGCCTCAATATTTTTAAAACCTTTGAAACACAGTTCTCTAAATATGTGTAATACTTTAAAGCAACTTAAAATTTAATACATCGCATTGCACATAAGTAATGAGCGTGTTGCGTGTTGCTGGAGTAAGAGGTGTGCTCATGAGTCTAGTAGCTATCGGGCTAAAATCGTCCCTTTTATATTGAAAATTATGTTATTTGAGCCAGCTGCGTATTTCTTCTATATAAATGTTAACAATTATAAAAATCGATTTGCTACCCCCATGAGAATAATCGTACGATGACCATTCTTTCTAACAAGATTTTTATTTGGTTAATATGGAAGTTATAACAGATTTCCTGCTGCCTATTGAACCTTATGACTCACGACTTATTTACGTTTCATATATTATTACAGTTACTTTTTTTAAAATCAGTTCCGCACTTTTTTTCTGACCCTCACTTGCCGAGCCTGTTCTTTATTTTTTAAATAACCATATCCTCTTGGAACTTATAAATATCTCCGCTTTAATTTTTTTCTAATCGGTGCAGCCATTAATGCCCGTTTTAGTCATAAATTACGAAGACTTAAAGTTTTCTGTAGTATGCACCACTCTCCGTTCGTTAATAATTTGTCAGTTCTTCCTTCAATCCTGCTTCTAGTTACTTGATGAAATATTTTATATTTTTTCTTATGAACTGTGTGGGTCCAATATTTGTATTTGACGATGAACTCATAGGCTGATCAATAAAAGTTCTCCTTCAGTATTATTTAAGCTTATTACTTTACCAGTTTAACAGCGATAAACACAAGATATTTTTAAAATTGAATATTAAGTAAAAAGGACACACATCTTTGCCTCGTTTCTATAATTTTAGTGAACAATCTATCACATGAAAATATCAGTCATTCCGTTTTACACATGGTTAGTTAGAGTTTTTAAAAAAAAAATTTTATAAAGTATGATTAACTGTATAGCTCACACTGTATAAAATAAGTAGAATAAAAAATTTTCACATGAGAAATTTTTCATTGAATTACAGAAGCGAGTTTTATACTAGAACCTGCTCCTCATTTCTGTAATTTAAGTGAGAAAGTTCTCACATAAAAAAATTTTGGTCAGATTTGGGATTGGTAAGGCAACTAATCGCGAATGTGATGCTGATGTCAATTTGCTTAATGAATACTTCGTTAGTATCCTTTTACCAACAGTAGACCCGGACTATCATATGATCCATCCATTACAAAATTTAGTTTTAAGTGCCTAAATTTGGATGATATTACGGAGGGTTTTTATAGAGTCAAATCAAATGCTGTCGGTTTGGATGATATTAATCCAAGGTTTATAAAACTCATACTTCCATGGATAATACACCTTATTAAGCATTTGTATAATACAATTAAAACTACTAGTTTCTTCCGACGGAATGGAAATGTGCCAAAATCATTTCAGTACCAAAAGCAAGTAATGAATACCACCCAAAGTTTTTGAGAGACTAATATACAGACAAATAGTTTCATATATAAACCAGAACAGTTTATTAACTGAACGTCAATCAGGCTTAATATCTCAGCATAGCTGTTTAACTGCCCTTACTGATGTAATCGAAGATATAAGAAGTAGCTTGGAAGATAGAAAAATATCATTTTTTTGTTTTGCTCGACCAGTCAAAAGCCTTTGATACAGTTCACCACTCAATACTGTGCTTAAAATTATCCAAAATGTTCAACTTCTCCACAACTGCTGTTAGATTTATGTCAACATATTTAACAGACAGATGGCAATGGGTCAATTTATGCTAATGATATACCAGAACAGCTAAAATATTCCAGAATTCAGATGTATGCTGATGACATTCAGCTCTTGATAGCTCTAAAGCTTCCATCATTACTAGGGTTAAAGATCTTAACAGTGATCTAAAAAAATTTTTTCTGTGGGCGTCTGCAAATGGATTACGTGTCAACCCTAATAAGACAAAGTGTATTGTAATTTGTAAGAGTTCTGTCAAAATTGAAACTAGAATTGATGTTTTGCTGGGTGGTAGCAAAATTGATATTGTTAATTTAGCCAGAAATCTAAACATTCTGTTCAAGAGTACACTTACTTGGTCAGATCACATCAACCAAGCATGTGGAAGAGTGTATAGTATGCTACGGTGCTTATGGGGTATACAGTATTTTACACCACCAAGAATAAGACTACTTTTGGCTAAAACCTATTTACGCCCAGTGCTGCTATATTCATCAGAAGTATTCTCTGGTTGCAACGCAAAAAACTCTGCGAAATTGAACACAACTTTTAACAACATTGTACGCTTCATTTTCTCCCTTAGGAGATTTGATCACGTTTCACAGTACTCCAGTCGTATCTTTAATGTTACCTTTAATAACTATTTAAAGCTAAAAAAAAACTTAGTTTCCTTGCATAAAATTGCAACATTAGAGCAATCAAAATATCTTTATGACCGCTTAAGATTTATGAGATCTTCAAGAGGAAATGGCATCATGCAAATTCGACATCGGGATACAGCGTCTGAAAGACAGTTTTGCATATTAACTATCCGTCTCTGGAACCAACTTCCACCAAACTTGCAAACTATTAACAACGCAAATAAATTTAAATATGTACAAAATCAATTTTATCGAACATAAATTGGTGTTTTTATTGTTTTAGTTTACTTATTTTACATTATTTTACTGTTTTTTCATATAGTTGTATTATTCTTAAATTCGCAATTTAATAATAAATACAAATACAAATACAAATACTATGTTTATAAGGTGAGCTACAGCTAATAATATTTATGAATTTCTCTAGCTCTCTCTGTATAAAATAAGATTAGTAAAATATTTCCATATAAAAATTTGTCACTTTAGTTTTAAAAACGGGACATGAGGTGCAATACAGCGTTTCTCTGCAGTCAAATTGGTTCCAACCAAGTGATAGTTATCATTCATTATACTATCTAAGTTGGGTTATATTTCGTTACACTAGCGTCCTTTTTTTTGGACTTGCAATGAAGCATTATTTTAATCATTTATTGGAATAATTACCGATTTTATAATCTTTTTTTTTAGCAACTGGTGTATAATATCTAGATTATCGTAAGCATTATTATTTCCGTCGTTAACTACAATTTTAATATATTTCAAGCTTCTCTGACTAATCTCTGGTTGGAGCGTTTCTGTATTTTGTTGATGTTTAATTGCAGAATCTAGAGACTTCAAATCACTTTAAAATTATTGATTTCTTTGTTTTTTATTTAAAGTAGTGAGTTAAAGTTGTTACGATGAAGTTTTCTAGCTACTAACATTTTTTCTTTCAAATATTTACATTTAGATTAAAGCATAGTACTCTGTTCATCATTTCGTGCGAAACGTTGTCAAAAGTACATATAAAAAATAATTAAAGCGAAATAAATAATAATGTTGCTGACGTAATATTCTGCTTATTTGTGAAGAAGTTGTGAAATGTTTCTCGCAGCATGTTTTCCAACTAGCAAATGTTCAATTCAACATTTCTTTTTTCAACTACGAAATAACATAAGCACACCTTATTTCGCACGGGTTTTCTAAAAACAAATTTTGTTGACCGTTTGTTTTGATTTGGTATTCTTGAATGTGGTATTCTTGAAGGCGACAAAAACGATTATTATTTTCTGAAACGCCTTGTTGTCATTAGTAGATAAATGTCAAATTTTTCAGGCGAAATAATGTATGTTGCTTAACATTTTTCGCCAAATCGAACAGAGTACTAGGCTTAATTGTCCTTTTTTTTTTTTTTTTGATACGCTTCTTAGAAATTGAGTCTCATTTTTGCACACGGGATTATGATTGATAAATAGAATTCTTACAATAATTTTAATATTTCCGCTTTTTAGACAAACACGCAGGAAATTTTTTTTTTCTAAAATTAGGTTTTCTTAAATGTTCTTAACTAAATTAAATTATTTCATTAATTTTTATAAAAATCTTCGTGATATTTTTAAATTATCTCGGTAATTAATTTAATCGGGATATATTAAATTATATTTGTTTTTGACTGTGGCTTTTAGTAAGTTTTTTCTTTTTTAATTTCAACTTTCAGCTAAAAGACAGCATTTGTTCTTTTAGAGTTTTCTCTACCCAATTTTAATTATGCAGTAAAAAATCATTTAATTTTAATTTGAGGGATGAAATTTCTGATAAGGTACTACAAGGTCATACAAGTTATCTAATAATTATAAAATAATGGCCGTAATTTCTACTAAAGCTAGAATTTCGTCTAAAGTTTTTAAATATCCATCCAATAGCAAAAGTAACAAGTGCCAATTTAACGAAACATTCTATTTATTATTTTTGTCATCACTAGTGTTACTAAGAAACATTTTTATTCATGTGTACGATGACTTAAATTTTAACAATATTTTTTGCTAATTAAGATATTTCCAAAAAAGTTTTATAAAAACTGCTTAATTTTATAGTTCAGATAAATTTAAATGTACTTAATTGTATGCATTTTGCTCTAATTGAGTGTCTTTTTTAACTTTCTTTTTTTATTTTGATTGATAAATAAACAAAAAAATCACATTAAGCGCATTTCTTAAGATAATTTGTTAATAAATAAACTTTTTAACGATGAAGAAACAAAAAAAAAATATGTAGGCACTAGCAAGGCAGATTTATTTTACTAGGTAGTGTCGTCCGCCCAGCTGGTTTGTAGTTGGAAAAGTCAAATGTTATTTGTATTTTTCTTTGTTTGTTTACGAATTTCAAAAAACACTAACAACAAGCGTTTGCGAGACAAAGCAAGCATTTGTATTGAGAGTAATTATCTTTTATTTCTCTTTGTGTTTTTGACGTTTCCAACGCACAAAACAACAATAAAAAGACATGTTGTTTTTGTCAATGTTGTATTTGTTGCAGAGCCGCTATTACCTAGTAAAGTAAATCTGCCTTGGGTACTAGCAATCAAATGTCTATACATAATAATTTTTTTTTAAACTCCTAAACTGTGTTGGTTTTGAAAATGATATTTCAATAATTGGTTTGTATTTACATTGCATTTTGCCTTAAGTCTTCCAGTTTTTGATATTGAGTTTATTTACAACAATATAAACATTTAATAATTATTATGTACATAAGAATTGTTTTGATAAAATGTAAACAAAAATTTTAAATTTAAAACTAGATTTGTTGTTTGTTTTTCTAACTTTTTTTTAAGTTTTTGTGTCAAAGAATTTTTTAAATTTAATTTGTTAACAATATTCGTTGTCTATTAAAAATGCCACCACGTATACGTAACGGATAAATAATTCAATATCACTCATACTATATGATGTACTTTAATCAAAATGTTGCAGCACAAAAAAAATGTTGTATATACGAGTACATAAAAATAAAAGAGTTATCTAAAAACAATGTCAGAAATTCTAAACTTTAAAAAAATTGTTTTTTACATGATTATATGCGATTAATTAAAATTAAAAATTACAGGATGGTTTAAAAACAACAATGAACCTTGATATTTATTTGTAAAAAATTTTGTAACAAATTTAATATTTAATTGGACTACACTTTACACGAACCTTAAAACTATTTATTTTGCGAATTTCTTGGAAATATCAACTAACGTCGAATTTAACCTTAAAGTAACATTTTAGAAAACATTTCAAGGCATGCATAAAATTATTGCTGTATGAACAATATCATCTAACTTTTAATTAAGTTCTGATTAACCCAGAAAAAGAATTTGTTTTCGTTTATTTTAAAGAAAAGCCATCTATAAAGTTACTTTTACAAATTATATATGTATGTATGCTGGATTTAAATAAGAAGGAAAAACAATTTTTATTAGATTTTTATATAATTTTTTTAATCATTAAGTAACATGAGAAAAGTAGATATATATAACTGCTTGTACACGCAAAGAAAAAATTTGGTTGAGGTAACCATAATCTAAGAGCAACATATTATGGTTGCTAACAAATCATAGTATTGTTGTATTTGCGACCATATTGTTGTCTAGAAAAAATAACATTCTAAAGTATAAACATAATTATGTTCAAATATAAACATTAAATGGTTAAAACTTGTCCTATATAAAATACTTAGTTATTATTATTTTATTCATAAAGGATTTGTCATAAAAATTATTTAGAAACATACATTTATAAAGAAAATCATCAATTCTTCGCTTATAATGACGCTTAGATGATACGCTACAAAAATCAGTTATACAAAAAAATAATTTACAAGCTCAAATAAATAATTTCACAAATATGCTTCAAACACAAAAATAAAGATGTATATGCTTACAATACCTACATATATATTTATTTTAACTTTTTGTAAATGTTTTGTTTGTCTTTTTAGTTCAATTCATATTTTGCAAATTATTTTTAATTATTTATTTTCTACATAAATTTTTATTTTTTTATTAATTTCAAATTTAAAAAAATTTATCTACCAGAAAAATTACGAGGGCTGCTCTATATATTTCTGGCCTAATAGTGAAAATGCGAATATTTGTAATCAAAAATGGTTTTATTGTTTTTCAAAGTATTCTCCAGCATGATTTATACACTTTTTCCACTCCGATTGAGACACCTCTAAAACATGGTTTTTGAACACTTCAACAGCTTCTTCTGGCGACGAAAATCGTTGACCACGCATTTTGTTCTTGATGTGCGGAAACAAGAAGAAGTCATTAGGTGCCAAGTCAGGGCTGTACGGCGGATGACCCATTAATTCGACGTTTTGGCCGGTCAAAAACGCTCTGGTTTGAGCCGATGTGTGAGAGCTCGCATTGTCATGGTGAACAATGATTCGTCTTCTCTTGTTGGTTTTTCGAATTTCTCCGATGACTTCAGGCAAACAAATTGTAGTGTACCACTCAGAAGTGACCGGCCTACGTTGCTCAAGCGGAACAGTTGCCATATGACCGGTTTTCCCGAAGAAACAGACGACCATTTGCTTCGAAGTGCTTCTTCCACCAACAACTTTCGTTGGATTTTGCTCGTCTTTGAAGACCCACACGGTCGATTGTTGTTTCGTTTCGGGCTCATACGCATAGATCCATGATTCGTCACCTTGGACGATCTTATAAACGTCTTTTGAAGCACCGCAATCGTATTTTTGCAACATTTCTTTGCACCAATCGACAAGAGCCTTTTTTTGAGCGACTTTCAAATTGTGCGGTATCCAACGAGAACAAACCTTTTTTACAGCCAGGTGTTCATGCAGTATTGAATGTATGCTGGTGGAAGAAATGTCCAAGGATGTCTCTATCTCTCGGTATGTCGCATGTCGATCTTGCATTATGAGTTCACGCACGGCATCAATGTTCTCTGGCATAACAGCCATTTTTGGACGACCTTCACGGAATTCGTCTTTGAGCGAGCTTCGGCCACGATTAAATTCATTATACCAATTTTTCACAGTGCTATAGGATGGTGCTTCATCGCCATACAAAGATTTAAGTTCATCAATGCACTCTTGTCGTGATAATCCACGTCGCAAGTTGTGAAAAATGATGGCACGAAAATGTTCACGAGTAAATTCCATTTTTGCTATATTAATTTTTTCAAGTCACTGTAAACAACACAAATAATGGTCGTACGTCAAAACGTTTTGAGTACGATTATGCTTAAAAATGACAAACTATCCAATGGAAATGTCAGATTGCACTTGGCAGCACTCAGTGTTGCCAGGCCAGAAATATATATAGCAGCCCTCGTACTAAACTATCAAGAACTAGAACAAAATATTTTTTAGCGCACACATTATTCTATTGCTTTTAACTATACTATATATTGTGGCTAAATATTTTATATTATTTTTAAAAAGTTACAAATCATTGGTTGTGGTTGAAATTTTTTTTAAGTTAAAACCAACCATGTTGCATTTTTTGTGCACCGTAAGCATATAATCGTTAAAAGTTAACAAAAAATGTTTATCGTGACTAAAGATTTGGTGAAAACAACTATAATTGGTTCTTCGAAACAATACATTGTTCCAAAGAACATAATATGGTTATTGTGACCATGTTTTTTTTTCTGCGTGTATTAACGCACATTTTGTTATCTGTTTTTGGAAAAGTTTTTACGCAATAGACTTTTTTATATAAATTTGTTGAATGAAATTAAAATAATTTTTACAATAATGGAATTTAAAATGTTAATTAATATTTAATATTATGTCCTTGACCTCAGATGAAAAGTGTACATTTAAATTTGTTACTCCGTTTGTACAACAATATTCATTTTAGACTCCATTAAGTATATATGAGCTGGTTTTTTTGAAAGCGGTATAAATTCTTTTTTTTATATTAAGATATTTAAAGGTTTGCATTTGAATCAATTTAAAACTATTGTCCAACTTTGTCCAATTTTACACTACGCACTTCTTAAATTTAATAATGAAATAATAATTACTAAATTTCTTTTAAAAATAACCGGTTTTCTTTGGCTCACATTGACTTATACCATTTTCAAAAATAACCTATAAGAAGAAGAAAAAACCTGAGCAAATTCAAGTCTATATTTTCGTAGATTTTTATGTAAAAAGCAACAGTTAACATAAAGATATTCAAAATCACGAATATATGAAATTTATTGATTGTTTTTTTTAAGTTTTATTAAAGATATAAAAATTAAAACTACTTCGTTAAGATCTCTAAATAAAAAAAATATTTTAAAATCAGTGTTTTTTTATAGCTAAGATATTAAAGTATTTATGAAGAATAGGCGGTATATGAGGTAATAAACTGATCATATTGTCCAACATATTTTAAACAAGTTTACAATTTCTCCAATCATATTTTTTCTTTGTGTGATATTGTCTCTTCTATAGATTTTGTTGAGTCAAAGTCTTCCCTTTTCATTTCATACAAAATGAAGCTTTATAGCCTACATTGCTTATAATAGTCTTGGGCAGTGCAGAATTGGCCCTTTTTCTTTAATGCTGTTTGTAAAAGTTCATAGTCCACTTTTAAAAGAAAAATTTGTGCGATAGAATTGTACGGCAAAAGATTTTTTGTTTATTTTATGTCAAGATATAACTCTACTGGCATTGTGATTGTAATTATAGAGAGAATGTTTGTAAAGCTCATTAAAATACTGTCACTTTATTTTTTTTAAAGTGGACTTACTTGATGTCTGTCTATTTATCCGTCTACCCGTAATCGGTTTAAAAATATATTTTTACCACGACCTCAGATGAGCTATAAAATTATTCTCTCGGACATAGTTAAGATCTGTAAGCGGTGGAGACATGCTAAAAAAAAAGAAAAAAAAAACAAAAAACAAAAAAAAAAAAAAACACGAGCGCCTTTATTTTTCTTACGATTTTCAGACTTAATTGTTCTTTTTTGTTCGTATATTTTGTTTTTTGCTTTGTTGTATTGAAAAATGAAAGTACAGAAATAAAAACTAGATATATATATATATAATTACCAGGTACTGAGAATATCACTAAAATATCTTAATTTATTCAAAATATTATAAAAATATGTTTGTTAAAAAAAAAATTCTTAAAAAAAACTTTTTATTGGCAAAAAATAGAAATTTCATTGAACGAATAAAATTAGCGCCACAAGATTTCCTTTCACGAAAATTTCAATAAAAATTTTGATTTTTCTTAACAATTTTACTCGTAATAAAATTGGAAATTTCATTAAAAACCGAAAATACACAAAAAGTAAAAAGGCAATTTAAAACACATTTAAATTTGATTGATTTATTTTTTATACGAGGGCTGCTCTATACATTTCTGGCCTAATAGTGAAAATGCGAATATTTATAATCAAAAATGGTTTTATTGTTTTTCAAAGTATTCTCCAGCATGATTTATACACTTTTGCATGCGCTCAAACCAGTTGTCGAAGCACTTTTTCCACTCCGATTGAGACACCTCTAAAACATGTTTTTTGAACACTTCAACAGCTTCTTCTGGCGGTGAAAATCCTTTACCACGCATTTTTTTTCTTGATGTGCGGAAACAAGAAGAAGTCATTAGGTGCCAAGTCAGGGCTGTACGGCGGATGACCCATTAATTCGACGTTTTGGCCGGTCAGAAACGCTCTGGTTTGAGCCGATGTGTGAGAGCTCGCATTGTCATGGTGAACAATGATTCGTCTTCTCTTGTTGGTTTTTCGAATTTCTCCGATGACTTCAGGCAAACAAATTATAGTGTACCACTCAAAAGTGACCGTCCTACGTTGCTCAAGCGGAACAGTCGCCACATGACCAGTTTTGCCGAAGAAACAGGCGACCATTTGCTTCGAAGTGCTTCTTCCACGAACAACTTTCGTTGGATTTTGCTCGTCTTTGAAGACCCCCACGTCGATTGTTGTTTCGTTTCGGGCTCATACGCATAGATCCGTGATTCGTCACCTGTGACGATCTTATAAACGTCTTTTGAAGCACCGCAATCGTATTTTTGCAACATTTCTTTGCACCAATCGACACGAGCCTTTTTTTGAGCGACTTTCAAATTGTGCGGGACCCAACGAGAACAAACCTTTTTTACGGCCAGGTGTTCATGCAGTATCGAATGTATGCTGGTGGGAGAAATGTCCAAGGATGTCTCTATCTCTCGGTATGTCGCATGTCGATCTTGCATTATGAGTTCACGCATGGCATCGATGTTCTCTGGCACAAGAGCCGTTTTTGGACGACCTTCACGGAATTCGTCTTTGAGCGAGCTTTGGCCACGATTAAATTCATTATACGAATTTTTCACAGTGCTATAGGATGGTGCTTCATCGCCATACAAAGATTTAAGTTCATCAATGCACTCTTGTCGTGATAATCCACGTCGAAAATTGTGAAAAATGATGGCACGAAAATGTTCACGAGTTAATTCCATTTTTTTCTATATTAATTTTTTCAAGTCACTGTAAACAACACAAATAATGGTCGTAGCTCAAAACGTTTTGAGTACGATTATGCTTAAAAATGACAAACTTTCCAATGGAAATGCCAGATTGCACTTGGCAGCACTCAGTGTTGCCAGGCCAGAAATATATATAGCAGCCCTCGTATTATTTTTATACCAGGGAATCTGCAAATCAAATATCTACAGAATATTCCCTTAAAGTAAGGCTCGACGTCAATATACAGCAAGTATTTATGGTCCCAATTGGGGCCAGGTGTGTTTTAGAAAACAAACACACAGTTCTTTTAGTGAAGGGTATATAAGATTTGGCACAGTCAAATATAGCACTCCTAATAATTTCAGTTTAAATTAAAAGCCAAATTACAACAAAACAAGTCTGCGGCTTATTTGTTTACTTAAGCCCACAAGGGCTATTTCTTAATAAGTTCGGATTTAAAAATTAAACTTAAAGAAAAATAATTTTAGATTTAACAGCAGATAAATTTATTATTTATTAAAGATTCACGTATTTCACCCTTAAAAAATTCAATTGTTTTCTTTTAATTCCACCAACATATATTTTTAACAAGAGAAAAAAAATTTATAAACGACTGCAGACATAAATACCAACACACCCATAAAAATGTCCAATTAAATCGAAATATGGGATTGACAACAGAAAATAAACTTAAATTCACAATGGATTGTGTATGATTTTTGTTTTTATTTACACTTGAGCACAGAGTCCACAAAACAGTAATTATTTTTAAACATGCGTTTGCTTTTTGACGATTTTTATTTTATTTTACTAATGAACACGTGTTTATGGTTGTGGCCTTAAAACTTTTATTCCTTTTTAATTATGAAAAATACCGTCAGATATTTAATTAAATATATTTATAACAACAAGCCCCTATTTATTGTTGCGTACGTCAGAAATTTTGCATACATTTAAAAAAATAATTTAATATTTTAAGAAGTACGAGTAAAGAAACTGATTTATTTTTGAAGAAGAACAAACGGCCAGCATTTAATTTATTGAAAACAAATTTTGTAATAATTTATTAAGGAAATAGAAGTTTGCTGACGTTGTTCACGTTATAAAATGATTAAGCCGCAGGGCCGAAAAAAATATTCTGATGACCTAAATCTTAGAGCAAATATTTGTTTTCTTAAATTAGTTGATAATTTAATTATTTTTGGAAGTGTTAAGTGTATCCTCGCATGGCCAACCGCTTTACTGGTAAAAAAAAATATCCATGGAGTTGAAAACATTTCGTATAGAGGTAATACTTGCTTAACGGTACTTTTCATTAACTCAATGAGAAGTTTGTATAATTTCTTAAATAATACTAAATTTTAATCAATTTCAATCGGTAAAATAACGCTCAGTCACATAATGCTAAAATCTTACTTTGAAACACAAAAGAAGGAAATCATAAATTATTCAATTTTTTCCCTCATTAATTCTTGAGATTACTACTTTTGACGTTTATTGGTGTATGACGTTGCTGAGCTACATTGCGAGGAATGGTGATGAAGGACGTACCGGTACTGAAAGTGTAGCATTACATTCTGCGTCTACCGTCTAATTTTTCTTGCTGTTTTTTAAACGTCCGCATACATTTGTAAAATGAATGTTCTTTTCTAAAAAAAGATTTTTAGCAATTAAAAATAAATGAACTAAAGCCAAAATTATTTCAATTCATTTATACATTTTTGTTGGTTCTTTTTCGTACAAAACTTAAGTGTTACCAGAAAACTGGAAAAAAGCTTTCAAAGAAACTGTTGTTACTGCTTCTACAGAACGTTAGCTTCGCTATTATAATTTTCTCTTTGAAAACGTTCATTCCTGCTGTTAATAAGATGAATTTGGATTTTGAATTTCAGTATATTTCACATTAGGTCAAAGTCCTTATCATTTCTTAATGTATTTAAAAACTTTAAGCGCCATATTTATAAAATTACAGAAATTTTTTTTTTTTTTCAAAATGATTAAAACAACTTAATTCAAATGCTTGCTGGGTATATACGTACATGAGCTATGTATTAGTTTCAAATACATTTGAGTCGATTTTAAACTATATAACTATCGAAATACAGAACTGATTTTGATAACAAACAGGTTGTGCACATCTGGAATAAAATATCCTTAAAGATGTTAAATTTTTATCGAATTAAATTTTATAACATGTTCGTAAGTAGATACACCATCTTTCTTTAGATTGGCATATTTTGTTACTTTGGTTTGCTTGTGTATTATTAATTTAAAGGAGGTAAAATAAATTCGATCAAAGTGAATAATGTGGAATTAAAATGCAAATAATTTTAAATTATATTAAACAACAGGAATTTTTTTAATTATATTAAAAAATCTTTTTTTTTTTGCGCTATTTTCCCGATTAATTATTTAAATCACCGATATTGATTATTGAGGGTCAAAGCACGTCCCGATGGCCATTTCGTTATCGCTTACTTAACTCTTCAGAAAACTTTTGACAAACATTTTAAATAAACTAAAGATTTTTGTACAAACAAAAAAGCAAAAACAAAAGTTTAAGCAAAAACAACAATAAACAACAGTAATTCTATTTTTCTTTCTCCGCTGTAAACGGTTGAATTTTTTTCGGCTCTTTTATACAGTTAAAAGAGGATGAAAAATAAAATATCACAAAACACTACGATAATTTTTTTTATGCACGGTCACTTTGCAAATATTAAATTATATTAACAACGGGAATTTTTTTAATTATATTAAATATTAATTATTATTAATCGGGAAAATAGCACGAAAAAAAGATTTTTTGAAAAATTAGCAAATAATTTTGTTTTTATATAAAGTCTTAGGCCCATATTCATAGTTATAGAAAAAAGTCGACTCTTGCTAAAGTATACTCTAAAATAAAAAGCTCTTATTATCTTTTTTGCTTTCATAGTCAAGAAAAAAGTATACTTTAAGTTTAGACACCTTCCACTGGGTGCCGACTGTAATTTGATAAATGTTTTCATACAATTTCTAAACAAACATTTGAAAAAAGTAACCTTGTGTTTATTTTGTTCACTTTGGTATAAAAATCAGATAAAGAGTATTGTGTTCTTAAACCAAATAAATTAATTTTGTAAAAATGAGTTAAAAACAGCTTTAGGTAGTTTTAAAATTTAGAGTTGACTTTCTCTCCAAAAGTATATTTTAAATTGTCTATGAATGAGTTAGAGTCGATTCTAAAGTAAAACCGACTTTAGTTCCCTTAAAGTATACTTTATTTTAACTATGAATTTGGGCCTTATTGTTTAAAACAAGCGAAACAGATACCCAATTTTAATTCAAATATATATTGCGTTTCCATGGAGGCCATAATTTTGACGAAAAAGCGGTTCTGCCAGATACATATCTTAAATTTATAACAACAAATAAAAACCGAATCTTGTATACCCTTCACCTAATATGAAAATCTCGTTTAGTAAAGTAACTACAATAAAAAAAACATGTATTGACGTGACAGAGAAAAAATATTTAAGAAATTAATAAGTATTATATAATTTTATACAAAAATCTCATCGATTCTTACAGTTGAGAGGCCCATAACTCGGAAAATATAGGTGAGTGCCAATTTTTTCACTTAATGTTTTTTTTTTCATATTTTTTAATTCTCTATCGTCCCATATCTTTGTTACTTTTTTGATTAAAGTTACTTCAATAAACCAGATTTGTTCTAAATGATATGGAAAAATTAGAGGAAGGCGTCGTGTTTTGCTCGCTGCCTCAAAGGACATGGATCGATCTAGCTGATTTTCGTCACTATGGTAACTCGATTGGAGTATTTAAATTTTTTCTAGCTCATCATGTACCCTGGCAATGTTGATTTCAACCCGAGCACGGGCGGACAGGCGAATTTATATACTTTATGGGATCGGAAATAGATGTTGTTGATGCCCTCAGGTGAAAACTGTGGTAGAGCATTTAAAAAGGAAACATCAAAAACAATATTACAAGGTGGCCCATAGATTGTACTGAACCCTTTGTGATTGAATAGAATTAGCACAAGGCAGATTTATTTATAAACTAGCAGTGCCCCCGACTTCGTCTGCGTGTCATTTTTGATTGTCTTAAAATTAAAATTTTATTATTTATTCTAGAGTTTGGTAGACAGTGTTGAAAATTTTTCATCTGCGAAAATAAATATAGCTAACAACTGTTTAAGTACCATTAAATTGGTAAAATTTACTGCTTTCATAATTGTATCTCTATTTTGTCACGAAATAACCTATTTTTACGAAAAGAAAGTATTCTATATTGGAACTAAGGTTCTAAGGGACCTCCTTACAAACCTTATTCTAAATGCATCCTCTAGTTTTTGTGTGAAGCGAAGACAGACAGACAGACAAAAATTTCAAAAATAGGTGTTCCATATTGTATATCGATTACTATCTACACCAATAACAAAATTTTCAAAAAATATTTTATGTACAGAAATGACCCCGGTAAAGTTTTATTATCCATTTTATTCATTAACAATTTATTTACAACCTACAGTTTATGTATTTTAACTGCACAAAAAGTGGAAAAAGGGTATATCTATTTGTCATTCCGTGTGTAATTTCTACAATATTCATTTCTATTTTTTTGCTTTTCATTGTAAATTAACACAAAAACTTGTAATAATATCTGATTTAAGTAAATTAAGAAAAGTTAAAATATATGAACTTCTGCCGGATTAAAATTTGGTTAAAATATTGAACATTAAAGTTAGATATATATATATATATATATTCTGACTTCTTTTGCATAGCGATATCGATTGAGCGATGTCCGTCTGTCCATCTATCCGTATGTCCGACTGTGTCAATTGAACAGATATAGTGTCAAAAGAGGTGCTATTGGAAATCAGCATCATCGGCCAATGTTCTTCGAGGCAGCAGGCAAAACACCACGCCTACCTCTATTTTTTTCATGTCATTTGGAACAATAATGTAACTCGATTCAAAAATAAAAATAAATATATGGAGTGTTATTTTCCGAGTTACGGAGCTCTGAAATTTTCAAATTTTTCATAATTACAATACGGATATGATTTTAAAGCTTTAGAAGAAATTTTTAAGAATATGCTTAAATTTTTTTAAAATGCTTAACCCATTAAGAGCCGAAGGCATTTTTATACCAATTTTTTTTTTATTTTCGAATTCTCTGTCACCCCAATATTTACTTTTTTGATTGGAGTTGATTCACTGAACTAGATTTACGTTTTAGGGGTCAGTTTATGTTAAAGTAATTATTATTCTATTGTTATTTTAAAAAAAAATTTTAGATATAATTTTTTAAGAAAGAAAATTCGGAACTTTTTTAACATAAGTCTGCATTTTAAAATATTTTGAAATTTACAATGACCCTAAACTATACACTCATTATAAGATTTATTCATATTTTGGGAAATTTAAACAAAAAAGCATTTACTCAATCCTAAATTTCTCTTCTTAAGAAATAAATAGTAAATAAATGCCATAAATATTTAACTTTTTATTTAAAACTATTTTAATATGATGATATTTAAATATATTTAAAACACACAATTATCAAATCTAAATAAAAATCTAATTCACAGTCTTTTTAAGAGAAACAGATTTTTCATTCCGATTGTTAGTTTACGAATTTGTGCATCGCTTACGTTTATGAAAAGTAAAACTTATACGCTTGATATTTGAATGCACTTTTTAATTAATTAAGCGACAAAATCCATTAAAGCTTTGCAAAACACATATTGCCAAAGTATGTACATACACAAACACATATGTATTTAGTACAAATACATATTCAGTATAATTCAAGATTTGAATAAAAAGATTAAATTGTGGATTAGGGAGGTTTAGAAAGAACAAGAACTGTATTAAAAATTAATTTTGAAATAACATGTGTTTCATACAGTCATTTCTTTTTTAGTTTTAATAGTGATTTTGTGCTAAAAACGTTATAGAAAGCACTGTGTTGTCTTCTCTTTTAAATGCATTGGAGAGACATAAGCTGAGATTCTTCTTTTCTGAAATTATGGCACACTAATTTTAAAATGCAATTGCCAATTATCCGGAATCCTACTCATTCCTACCCTGTCCATTACCATACTAAACTCATAAATAATGTTCATTTTTAAATAATTATTTAATTCTTTTTAGCTTATACCCAGCAAAAAATTAGACATGACCTTAAAAAGTACTTGCCATATAATGACTTACTTTTGTGATTGCCATATTTTGTTACTCGCTAACAAAACACATTACATTAGTTTCTAAAAAAGGAAGTAGTAATGGAACTGGTTCTTTATGTTAAAAGAGACTACCGAACTAATGGTACTCATTATTTCCTACAACAATTAATGTGATCGATTCTCAGTAATTGATTATAAAAGTCTCATGCCTTGTTTAAATAATTTGGTTGGCCATCTAGTTGGGAAGTACTTCTGCCAAAAATGCTTAATTCCACACTCGATTACCTTTTCAAAAATTTTTTGCTGGGTACTGTCGTATTTTTCGAGAGCAAAATTAAATCTATTTTTAACGTAATTAAAAGTTCTTTCATAATAGTTAAACTAAAATTGTTAAAATTTTTCTTGAATACTGATTTAGTGATTCAGAAAATGCTGGTTAACTTTCTGCTCTTTTTTGTTTTTTTCTTTTTTTTTAAATAACAAAATAAATTGTTGTAATATTTTATTTAAAATAAATTTAGAAATGAAAAATACATGAACTGAGGCGGATTAAAATTTGGTTAAAATATTTAACATTAAAGTAAGAGCTCTATATTCGGCTATCCCGAAACTTATATACCCTTCACCAAAATTTCTGTGCAATATCTGCTTTTAATTAAAATTTCCAATTTCTTATTGCAAAAATATTTTTTCTTTTAATTTTTAATTATTTCCCAACCAAGATTTGAACCATCGATCTTATAAATAAATGAAATTTGAATTTATATTCTGCTTTTTGGTTCTTTTTAATTTAATTTCTAAACATTTTTAGAAAGAAAAATTATTTACAAATGTATGCGGACGTTTTCCAAAAAAAAAACAAGAAAAATTAGACGCCGGCAGAATAAAATGCAGCATTTTCTGGACCTAAACATCCCTTATCAGCATTCTTTGCATCTATCTACCTTATGTTATGTACCAGTGATCGGTTATGAGTAGTGGAGAAACAAGTGGAGTTGAATCATGACCAGGGCTGCCGTTTTTGGTTATTTCTAACCAAAAGTGGTTATTTTTTTCTTTAATGTGGAGATGTGAATATTTTTCTCATTTTGGTTATTTTTTCTACAAAATAATAATACACATATACATATTTTTTATGTTATACTTTTTAAGCTTTTATATTCTTCAATTTTTCGAATTGCTACCAAAACTACTGAAAATAAAACAGCTGTGACTAAAATCGCTAGTGCAGCCACCTGTTATGAATTCGCCTTTATTGCTATTCATTTGCTTATAATACTTTTCTTTTACAACACTGTCAACAGCTTTTAATTTTGCTAAATGTAAAATTTCACTTCAAAATGCAATTAACTTTTAATAAGTAAATCTGTGGTCTCAAACTATTATACTGTGAACTGCAAGTTTTGTTTACTTTGTTTTAAACAAACTTTTAGTTTTTTAAACATACGTGTACAATCGTTACTTATTACATACATACATACATATGTAGGTAAAAGAATTTTATTTTTGTTATTATTATTAACTGAATTTAAATCACATAAGTTACATTATAAATATGTATCCATTTTAAATGTTATTTAATAAAAATACTACATATTGAAATTTGGTAATTTTTTTTTCATTTGGTAACTTTTAAAGCAAATTTTGGTTGTAAAAATTTTTTGGTTGTGGCAACACTGATCATGACTCTTATTTTTTTGTACTAATACGCATTCATACATTTTTCTGACTCACTAAACACCAAACATCTCAAAGGTTTGAACTACTGTGAGTACTCATACTTAACAACATGTATGCAGCGTTGCCAAAATGATGATTTTATCATATTTTTGATGATTTTTCAACCAAAATATTATTTGATGATTTTTTTTCTTAAATTATGATTTCTAATTAATAAAAACTATGATTTTTGTATTTCAAATGTGTAGTACTTTCATTGTAATTTTACTACATAGTGAAGATAAGTTTTGTATCAGCTTGTTGTAAACAAAACAAAATTTTTCAAAGCTCATCCTGTCAAATACATAGAATGTATTGGAAACTGCAACGTCTTTACTTAAAATTTTTAGACAATTTTATACAAACAGAATATGTGAAAATGAGTCACAATAACGACCTTGACTTTGAAAACAAAAGTCTATTTCTACACAACGATGAAGTCTATCTGGGTGTTTTTGTTAAACAAAAAATTTCTAGCTCAAAGCTCACTGTAAATGAAAAAAATGAATTTACTAAAAATTGTCTGGCATTTTACATTGAGTTATGTAAACAAGTATTAAAATTATTTGATTTTAACGATACGCTTTTAAAAGAGCTCTTGATCCTTTGAAAATTATAAATTCAAAAATTAAGTCTCTGACAGGCTTAATACACACAACGAATTTAGAGAACTCCGCTTTTTAAAATTCAGTGATCATTTTACAACTCTAGATAATCTTAGCAGTGAGGAATTTTGGTCAAAAGTTTCAAAAATAACTCGTACTGACAACATTCCAGCTTTTCCGGTGTTGTCAAAATTTGTTCAAAACTTAATAAGTCTTCCTATTTCTTCAGCAAATGTCGAACAAATATACTCAACGGCCAATTTAAACAAAACTTAA
The DNA here is from genome assembly GCA_916610165.2 of Gymnosoma rotundatum. Lineage (NCBI taxonomy): Eukaryota > Metazoa > Arthropoda > Insecta > Diptera > Tachinidae > Gymnosoma > Gymnosoma rotundatum. The sequence continues at coordinate 48,308,402 of OU744338.1, forward strand.
TATAGAAAAAGATTAGACAACAGCACTCTTGAATAAGAAACTGTTTCTGCTATAATTTAAAAATTAACTAAGATATCATTAAAAATATGAAACCCTATATATATTAGGGTAATAGTTCTTCATAAAACTTCGTACACTCTTAACAATAATAATTTAAATATATACAATGTATTTTAATTATAATTTTTAAAAAAATTTTGTATTGAAAAAATGATGATTTTTTTCCGTAAAATATGATTTTTTTTTCTACATATGATGATTTTCTTTTCAAAGCTTCTGGCAACGCTGCATGTATGATGTTGATGATTTCGACTCTCACTAACTCATTATATGCAGTTAATACAAAATAAGTATGATTCGCTAACGGAAAATAAAATACTCTGTAGAAGGTTTCACAGCGGTGTGTGGGATGTTTTTTTTTTTTTATTATTTTAGTAACTTTAAAGGTTTTTAGAATAATGTTTAGAGGAATGTTTATTACTTTCATAATGCTTCAAAGTAGAACCTTTTTAACTCTTGCATATATAATTCAACCAAAAAGATTTTTACGTTAAAAAAACTGCTTAAAAAACAAAAGCTGCTTTGAAGAAAATTTCTTCTATTTCGAAAACATTTCTATGGGAAAATTAATTTTCGAGAAAATTTAATTAAAAAATTTTTACGTGTCAACGTTCTTAGTGAAATTTTTCCTAGGACAATTTTTTAGTTGAAACTTTTTTGTAAGTTTTAGGCAGAGTTTAAAAATATAGTAACGAGCCCTATTACTAGTGGTTTTTAAAAAAGAAAGGTTTGTATTGCTGATTCTACATTTTATTAGTTTTCATTTATTACATTTTCATTGATTATTACACACTTCTATATTGATAAAAAATTTTTTATATTTTTTTAAAAAATTTTTTAAGTACTAAAGAATAGAACCGTAAATTTTTCTTGAGTGGCTTGAATGAGTTAAATGAGTTGTAAGTATTCAGAGTATTTTTCTAAAATTATAAATCTAAACGACATACTTCACGAATCATACATATATGAGTTCGATGTCGACGTAGTACTCATAATCATACAACTTGTCTTTATGAATCACTCTTATAGTGAGTACGAACAAATCTGAGTAGTAAAATTTAAATGATGTATACTCGTACTCACTTGAATTTAAAATTTTGTAAGTGATTATGAATAGCGAAAAAACGACTTATTGCCGATCACTGTTATGTACGTCGTAAACATCATCTATTTAACCAACTAATCTTAATGTTAATTTTTAATTTTTCGTTCTGCTAGCGTCCAATTTTTTTTGTTTTCTTTGGAAAACGTCCTCATACATTTGTAAATAATTTTTTTTTTCTAAAAATGTTTAGAAATTAAATTAAAAAGAACCAAAAAGCCAAAAATAAAGTCAAATTTCATTCAGAAATAATTTTCGTCAACATTTAGTATATTCGGTACAAAAAAAACAAAAAGCTCAATAAAATCTAAACAGCGCAAGCAAAGTAAGGACGCTCGTCTTTTTTTGAACATATCTTTTGTAGACCGATGTTGCTAAATTTCATTAGAACTTTTTTCAAAACTATGTCTGAGAGAAAGCGGGTCATAAATTGTCTGTAGCTTATCTGGCGACGTTGCAAAATCGATTTTAATCCCTTTAGGCACAGATGGGCAGACAGACGGCCATTAGTAAATCGACTCACCTATGTATAAGGATCGAAAATATTTATAATTAATAGGGTTGAATATTAATATTATAGAAATGTTTCCGTTATAGTTGTATAATCTAGGCAATGTAGACCAAGAACCATAAAAAATTTTTGTAGTAAAGTTTATAATGAAACTAGATAAAACTAAAAATTTAACTTTTACTTTAAACAGCAGTTGGAGTACAACAGTTAATTGTATATAAATACATCTCTTATAAAAAATACCCGCATATAAGAAAATATGGTATATTTTTCTATGCTTTACATTTCACACATACCGATTGGAATGGATTCAATTTCGTATTTTCGTTTTTTGTATTAGAAAAATATTGGAATTTTTTTTTTTTAATTTTAATATAGCCATCCATATTGTACAAATGAATAAAGAAGGCTAAACTAAATATTAAAAGTAAATTTAAAAATCGAAAAAATAAGCTTTAAAAAAAATAAATTCCTCTTTAAATTTAAAAATGGTTTCATTCCGAAGAAGTTTTTCGTTTTTTGAAGAAACACTTTGTGGCATTAAAATCACTTTAGTTTGGAATTGCATTTGACAAGAAACTAATGTAAGAAACCATTTGAAGAACCATGTAAGAAACCTTTCTTTGGAACTCTTACGGAGCTATCATCTCACTATTTAGGGGACATAGCGAAGTTCATCCGGGAATCTTCATGCTTCCTAATTGAGTACGGGGAGTCGCGCCGCCTTTCTAGTTGTATCACAATGGACCATTAAATTATGCTCAAGTGAGCTTCGTCGTAAGAGGCTGTTTTACAATATCTTCAAAATCAGAAAGCCGCATACTGAGAAATAATTTGATTTTTATTGCTAAATTTATAAAAAAATACTTTAAAAGCACTGAGTGAATGGTTTCATATATTTACAAGTCTGTAATAAATTTCATACGACGCTCTTGTCACCGCTGCATGATGTGTATTTTGCTGATATTGTATTTTGTTGATGTTGTAAACACTTCTTGAAGAATGTTAACTTTTCACATCTTACTAAACAGATGCGAGGAAAGGTATCATTAAATGTTCTGTGCGTCGCGGTGTAATGACAAAGAATTTTATATTTTTTTTTAATATGACACTGCCACGACCGATTAAGCATGTGGTCGAACCATATTTATTTGCAACAACTAATATTCCTCTTCCCCTATGTCTTGAAACGCTCTATTTTCGTCGGACAGTTTTCGATTGCATTTCAATGACACTTCCGCTATTATAGGTAATTAAATTTCTACAAAACAATATTTTATAATTCTGCAAGAAATGCTAATTATCCGTCTTTCACGTAACGTTTACTTGAAAAAAAAATCCACAACGCTGTTCTTAAAGCTGTCAAACATTTATGTGTTGCCAGATCTGCTGTAACACCCTCTTTGGGTGTAACTTTGATCCCTGTTACACGATGGAATTTCATGCTGCGAGTAGACCTTCCAACATTTAGAAAAATTTACGAATTTTTTCGAGGTGATAAGTTTATCGTGTACTAGTTGTCTACTAAATTTTTTAAATCAAGTATAATAAATGTGTTTGGACCGCACAAAAGCCTGTCGGGTTGTAGGTTGAATATGGTTGAACAAAAATTTTGCTGAAGTGTAAAAAATAAACAACCAAATTCAATGTATTTGGAGCTGCCAGATGATGTACCATAGGTAGTTGCGTTTCAAAGAAAATAAGTGACGTCATGGCTGACAAAATTATTCATAAATTTAATGAGGAGAAATGCTGTTGCTGGAGTCATTTTTAGTATTAAAGCGACTAAAACATTTTGCTGCCGATGACTCCAAAGCTGCCTGGTAGTGTTAATGCTTGTGTTTTTTATCCCAAGAAATAAAAGTCAACTCCAACAATATTTGGGGTATTCACTAGAAAGAGCAGCATCAAGCTATAATTTAGTAATTTATTTATGTGTATTGAATACTTGCTCGTACGCATAAGAAACTTCGTCTGCATTGCGCATTATGTTCTAAATTTTATGTTAGTGTTGCACCTAATAAAAAAAAGTATCAAGTTTTCAGTATTATTTTAATCATTAACTTTTTTATTTTTCCTTCAAAATAAAATTTTTCTTCGAATACTGAGATATCATACCATAAAATTACATTAAAATATTTACATCCAGTAGCTATTTCGGCTGGCTAAGGGGGAGTCGCGCCCCCTTCCTTGTGGTATCACAACGGGCCATTCGATTGTGCTCAAGTGAGCTTCGTCGCGAGAGGCTGCCACTCCTAACTAACTAACCAACTATAGTTGTTTTAAATTTTCTTGATATTTAATTTGATTGTCTACTTGCTTTTTAAATAATGCCTGAATATTGTAGAAACTACTACGGGTATATCAATGTGGAGTATATGGCGTCATCATCTCTAATAGTTGTTGTAGTAGGAATATTTATTTGTCATTTCCGCATTCAAAATGACATTCGAAAAATCTCTATACGTTATTTACACATTTTACACTTGCTTTTGTACTACATAATTGCAGTTTCGAATGGTATTTTATTGGGATTTAAAAAATTTCCTCAATTTACGAACATTCCGAAAAAAAATTTCTAAAAATTGCTCTTCATAATCCCATTTTTATAAATTCTTTGATTTTCCGATTCGAATAGAAATACATAATAGCCCGCCGGCTTTTAAAACAGTGTTTAGCGATGATTTGAAACTGGAGACAATATTAAATCTTCGTCGACTCTAAAAAAGAGGCTGCTTATTCAGTGACTGCAACGCACAACAATGATAACATGATATAAGAGTTTTTTCCATAAAAAGATATATTCTCATCATGTATTCACTTGTCTAGATGATCAGAATTAATTAATACGGAGAACTCCACAGCATAGGATTTGTCGGTATTTATTTTTGAGAATTTAGCCATGTTTAGAAGTTGAAATTTTTTTAAATCTTTGAAGCAATGCTGTGAGCTTCTAAAGATGAATGTTGTTTACATTTCTTTTTTTTTATTTAATTGCCTCTTCTCAATTTTTAAAAATAATGTAGCGGTTTTCTTTTTATTTTACGAGTATTTCGAATACAAGCATCTGAATTTATAATTTATTCTAGCGATGTTCGAACTCACGTTTTACTTATTTTACTAACCAGTCCCTTTTAACCAATTCAACCACAACTATCACATACTCTTGTTACTTTCCTCTCTTGAGAAATGTTCCCACTAGGTTTTAACCACAACTTCCTACTTTTATTATACAGGCGCCTTAACTACCACATCTGCTTTTCATACAAAGGTTTCTATTTCAGATTCTAGAAGTTTAAACTTCGCCTTTTAGCAACTCGCCCTTCATGTTAACCACATTATTTTTTCTTTGTGCTAGTGGTGCTGTTGGGACTCGAACTTATAGCTCTTGTATGTAGCAAGCAAGCAGACACCTCTTATATAACCTTCATTATCTATGTAAATATTGTTTAGTGAAGACTCTCCAATCAAAAAGCAAATATGGGGGTGACAAAGAATTAAAAATAAGAATCAAAATTAAGTAATATCTATAATTTTACATAATAATGATATCGGCTCTTAATCAGTTAAGCATTTTTTAAAAATCTTAGTATTTCCTCAAAGATCTCTTTAAAAGATTTAAAATGAACCCTTTATTGATATTTTAAAATATTTTTGAATTTTCAATTTTTTTTCCCAATCAGGATTTGAACCATCGATCTTATCAATGAATGAATGAAAATTTACTTATTTTCGGCTTTTGGTTCATTTTCATTTTAATTTCTAAACACTTTTAGAAAGAAAAATTATTTACAAATGTATGCGGACATTTTCCAAAGAAAACAAGAAAAATAAGACGCTAGCATAATTAAATGCCGCATTATGTGGACCGCCAAATCCTTCATCAGCATTCTTTGTATCTATCTATCTGTTTTCTTTCTAAAAGTGTTTAGAAATTGAGTAAAAACAGAAGAAATTGAGCAACGTTTTTTTTCTAAAGTATTAAAGTAAAAATTTCAAATTTTATAGTGACTTAAAACAATTTTAAGATCGCAACTGTCTTCGATCTCAAAAACCTCTTCAATTGTATTATTTTTTTACTAATAGTGAACAAAGATATATTTTTTATTTTAATTTCGAACGAAATTTTTTAAAATTTATAATAAGTAGCTGCAAATATAGCCTTTCAAAGAAAACAAAATCCGTACGAAATCTTTATTCGTTTAATCCCAAAAAGATTTCAAACCTCTCAAAATCGTAAAAAGTCTATGAAAACGTATGCGTGCATATCTTGAGCAAAATCCTTAAAAGCTGCATACTTAAAAATTTACATTTCTTAAAGTAAATTTTTGGCCTAAGGTCCGCCTAGATTGTCAAAATATCCCTCTGTACTGTGGTTCGATTAATCACTGTTATTATTAATCAGTAACTGCCTGCATAAGAAAAAATCTTCTTTAGGAAAAGCGGATTTCCGGTTAAATTTATTTGTCGCTTTTTATAAGAGATTCAGCTTTTCCAAAGCTGATTTTATTTCCATCCTCAGAGAAGTACTTTTAAAACTTAATTTTACAATACATGTGCAAAAATTCAAAGTTTTTCAGCAGAGAGCTTAACGATTGCGTTAGTTTTTCATCGTTTTGGTCGCTTGCAGATGTCTTGAAAGCGTGAGAAATAAACTATACTTCATAAAAGTTTTGCTTCCTTTTTATACAAAAAATATGTGTGTAAAAGATGTCTCTATTTTCCTTATTTACTGCCAACGAGAATATTACAAAATTTCCCAAAAGTATACTCGTAACTAACTCATAATATCTACTACAACCATTATGGTCTAATATCCTTGTTTTAATTCTTCAGAATAATATTTAAATTCTGTGTGTGTGTCTTTGGTTTGATTCAACAGTTTAAATTTTCTAGCTATTTGGCTTTCTGACACATTTAAAAAAGATTTATTAAAGTTAACAATCCCTCGTGGTCACGTTTTGTTTTTTTTTTGCATTTAATGTTGTTTAAAGTTATTTCAATATGTCCACAATTGTAAAATCTCCCCTACAGGCATTGACAACGATCGACAAATAACTTGGTCGTTTCAGTTTGTTTAGCATCAAATTAACAATTTGTTGACATAAAGTCTGCATAAAGTGGAATAAATTAAATTTTAGTCAAATAGTTACAACAAAAAATTTTGAAATTGTAAATAATTTTAAATTGAAAACTAGAAAATTTGTGTCATATAAAATAAAAATAAATAAATAAAGTATACGAGGGCTGCTCTATATATTTTTGGCCTAATAGTGAAAATGCGAATATTTATAATCAAAAATGGTTTTATTGTTTTTCAAAGTATTCTCCAGCATGATTTATACACTTTTGCATGCGCTCAAACCAGTTGTCGAAGCACTTTTTCCACTCCGATTGAGACACCTCTAAAACATGGTTTCTGAACACTTCAGCAGCTTCTTCTGGCGACGAAAATCGTTGACCACGCATTTTTTTTTCTTGATGTGCGGAAACAAGAAGAAGTCATTAGGTGCCAAGTCAGGGCTGTACGGCGGATGACCTATTAATTCGACGTTTTGTCCGGTCAAAAACGCTCTGGTTTGAGCCGATGTGTGAGAGCTCGCATTGTCATGGTGAACAATGATTCGTCTTCTCTTGTTGGTTTTTCGAATTTCTCCGATGACTTCAGGCAAACAAATTGTAGTGTACCACTCAGAAGTGACCGTCCTACGTTGCTCAAGTGGAACAGTCGCCACATGACCAGTTTTACCGAAGAAACAGGCGACCATTTGCTTCGAAGTGATTCTTTCACGAACAACTTTCGTTGGATTTTGCTCGTCTTTGAAGACCCACACTGTCGATTGTTGTTTCGTTTCGGGCTCATACGCATAGAACCATGATTCGTCACCTGTGATGATCTTATAAACGTCTTTTGAAGCACCGCAATCGTATTTTTGCAACATTTCTTTGCACCAATCGACACGAGCCTTTTTTTGAGCGACTTTCAATTTGTGCGGGATCCAACGAGAACAAACCTTTTTTACGGCCAGGTGTTCATGCAGTTTCGAATGTATGCTGGTGGAAGAAATGTCCAGGGATATCTCTATCTCTCGGTATGTCGCATGTCGATCTTGCATTATGAGTTCACGCACGGCATCAATGTTCTCTGACACAACAGCCGTTTTTGGACGACCTTCACGGAATTCGTCATTGAGCGAGCTTCGGCCACGATTTAATTCATTATACCAATTTTTCACAGTGCTATAGGATGGTGCTTCATCCCCATACAAAGATTTAAGTTCATCAATGCACTCTTATCGTGATAATCCACGTCGAAAGTTGTGAATAATGATGGCACGAAAATGTTCACGAGTTAATTCCATTTTTTTCTATATAAAATTTTTCAAGTCACTTTAAACAACACAAATAATGGTCGTACGTCAAAACGTTTTGAGTACGATTATGCTTAAAAATGATAAACTTTATAATGGAAGTGTCAGATCGCACTGGGGAGCACTCAGTGTTGCCAGGCCAGAAATATATATAGCAGCCCTCGTAAAAGCATTAGGAAATAAAAAAGAAAATAAGGGAAAACAATACATTTTTGAGAGTAGAAATACAACCTCACGGTTGCGGATGCGGTTGTTTTTTTTTATATGAAGTTTTGACAATAAAAAACGTTCAACAAATCCGCATGAAATTAGAATCTATTTTAATTTGAGTGGGTTTTCTCTCAAGCTCTCAATTTTGAATTTTTTCTCTTTCAGCATGTTGCCACAGTTTTAATGTTTTTCTAACAAAAAATACTATTTGTTAATATATTTTGTGAATGACTACGAAAAAAGAAGAGAAGGAAAATGTAAAAAGTCATTGAAAAGCAAACATAATTTTAAATTATTTCAATTTATTGCTTACATACATTGTATAAAATTTTTAAAATATATTTCAATAAAAAATAACAAACATAAAGCAAACAAATAATAAAAAATGACAATAAAATCCACATCCGTCGCCGCACCTCATTTTATTTGTTTTTTCTCTGACATGCGGAATCCGTCGCCGCAACCGTAAGGTTGTATTTCTACTCTGAATCGGTAGGCGTCTAAATTAAGTAAATACTAAAAATAATTTAATGTTTGAGGTAACGTTTTAATATTAATTATTTCACAATAAAATCTGATGAATTTAATTTCTACTTAAAAAAAATCGTAAGAAAAATTATGTGTAGTTGCCACACTGTAATACAAGATAGAATGCAACTCTGATCGTATGAAAAATATATTGTAGACCGGGATTCACTACTCTGTGCTTAAAAATGTATGAAAGAACTTTGTTAAATTTTTATATGAATTAGAATGAATTTTCTTGTTTAGAAATTCTGTTTAAAAATAACATGTATCTTTAGGTTGAAGAAGTAAAATGAAAGGGAAATTGCTTTATACTTTATTATATTTTGTGTCAGAAGAATCAGTTACAACACAGACAAATTTTAATTTAAAATAAAAAGGCGGATTGAAAAGATCTTACTCTAAAGTTCAAATATAATAGTTTTCCAAAGGTGTAACACTTATTCCTTAAAATTACTCCTTTTACTACCAAACAACTTTTTTTTTTTATTAATTTTCAATATTAAGTCTTTTTTTTCGTGCTATTTCTTATTATCCCGATTAATTATTTTCATTACTGATATTACGTCTCGATGGCCATTTCGTTACTTCTGACAAACATTTTAATTAAACTAAAAATCTTTGTCTAAACAATAGCAAAGCAAAGCAAAGACAAAAATCTAAGTTTAGGCAAAAACAACAATAACAAGCAGTAATTCCATTTTTCTTTCTCCACTGTATACGGCTGATTATTTTTCGGCTCTTTTATACAGTTGGAAGAGGATGAAAAAGGTAAGAGGTAATTAAAATAATTAATCGGGATAACAGGAAATAGCAAGAAAAAAGATTTTATTTTGAAACTTAATTAATAAAATAAAAAAATCCCGTTGTTTAATTAAAATTTTTTTTTTTGTTGGTGTTTAACAAGATTTGTTTCATTAAGATATTTAAAATAACAGATATTTATTTGAAAAGCGATTTAAAAAAGAAACAAATCGCTATCCAAATTCTTTTCATATAAGTGCTGGATTCCTTTAAAGTTTAAATTTTCCAACAATACAAAAATTTAGTGAAATTTTTTACAAATTATAAGTTGTCACACTGACTTACGAATTCACTACCGTCTACATAAATCATGAGATGTTTTGTTTTAAAAATCTAGTTACTTAAATCTAAAACAAAATTGATTTAAGGAGAATCTTTCTTATACATATTGATAGTTTCCAATGAAAGTGAGTAAATGAAAGATAAAGAATCAAATAATTATTATTCTTTAGTCTAAAAGTAAATTTTAGTAATGTACATATTTTCATTTCTATTAGGCGTAAGATGTATATTATTCGAAACTTCAATTATTCGTTAGTCTAACTCCCCTTTTTTTAAATTTTACTGGAGACACAAAAAACATTGTAGCTTTTTCAGCTTTTTAAAATTTGTAAACTTTTTCAACGCATTTATTTTTACAAAATAGCTCTTTTTTAATGACCTAGATCAAAAATCCATTTCCACAAATTCTTGGAAGGGAAATTCGCACTTTTTGACTTAGCATTTTTGCTTTGTAAACTAATTCGTTTTATTGTGGACTTTTTTTTACAATCAGGGGTGGAATCGTTACATCCGTGAACGTACAACACGTATCGTAAAAATACGTTTTTCGGATTATGACATACGTTAACGGATGATAATTTACAATAACGCAGATTATAACATACGTTATCGTATACATGAACGTACATTTTTACGAACTGTCATACGTTAACAAAACTTAGTTCCAATAAAATGAAAAATGCAACAAATTCGCTAAAAAAGAGTGCGAATTAAACAAATTTGATTTTAGTTTATTATAAAGTTATTATTGCTATAAGTTAAATCTAGGATTCATGAATGAACACAAAAATTTAGCAAAAAAACATGCTTCCTAATTATGCATATTAAAATCTACTGCTAACAGACTATGGGATTAGCTTTCCAAGTGTATGAACGCACTAGTACCACCAGTTGATAATGTAAAGATTTTAAAATAGGTAATTCGCAATTTATATTTTTGCAGGAAAATATTTATATTTATAATTTTGTGCTTAAGGCTGATCAAAAATAGGTATCTTTTTTTTTTTAATTGAAAAACCAGAATGAAGGAGGCCTTTATGAAGAAAAGCTGCTGGTGCCAAGTGAAGAAGTGTTAATTGAAGCTGCAGCCCTTGAATCAAGCGCTATAGGCAAAAAATCGGTTTTGACCTTTGGAAACAACAAAATTTGAAAAACTGACCAGCCTGAATACTCTTTCTTTAGCTCTAGAATTTTTTAATTTCAAAACTATTGTGAATCATTCAAAAGATTACGATCCGTTTACAATCGTATATCATAACTCCATTTACTTTATACGATTAACATATCACGTAATTTTTTTTCGTACGATTGTCGATACGAACACGGATGTAACGATTCCACCCCAGTTTTAATTTTAAAAATAAACTTAATTCAGTTTTCTATACAGTTATATTTCTATAAAATATAACCATATACATTTTTTAGCACATTTTAATTCTTATTGTAAAATTTGATGTAGAAAAAATTTCTTTTTTATTCCCGGGCCTTTTAATTGGATGAACTTGAATAATCGTATTTACGTACAGTTTTTTGTTTTGTTCCAACTAATTTTCTAAAAATCATTAAATATTTTTTTCCTATAAAAGGAGTAGTTTTTGTGACAGTTACATCTCTTCTTCAATGTCCGTGCGTTTTTTTTTTTTTTTTTTTTTTTTTTTTTGTTGACGAGTTCTTGCTCTCGGACAAAATTCAAAGAATCGTCAGAGTCCGTATTAAACCCTAAAATCTAAATATTTACCTTTTGAAAATGATGCTAAGTAATAATTTTTCTTTTTAGAACTCCACTTTTCATGGCTTTAGAAAAAATATAACAGAAAACATTTTATTTAATTGAACAAATGAATATTCCTGGGATTAGTACGCGCCTTTAATACAAGTACAACAACTTTAAACTACATATTGGCATTGCTGTTGTCTCAAAATATGTATTTTTGTATGGTATTACCGTTTTGCATTACAATCTCAATTTTTGAAAAAAGTGGACTTAGCGTCCTAGCGAATTATACTAATGCATTGTTTTTTGTAAAAGTTTAATTTTAAATAAAATCTTTTTAAAGGCATATGATTAAATTTCTTAGCGTCAGTTAAACTTCTTATAAAAAAGCATGACTTTACATTTATATTTTACTCCATTTATTGTTTTTACGAGTAGTAATAAAGGTTCTCTTTTATCAAGAGAATTAGAAAACGGAACACATACAGCCACACTTTAAAACAAATTTGTAATAAAAAAAAAAACTTCTATTAAGAATATCTTGCTATTCATATTCGCACTAGCCTATACCCTCTGCCAATGACATATACCTCAGAATATAAAGAATATGAAATTTAGCATACTACGGGGATCAGAAAAGATTACAACATTTTACAAGCAGCGGAACACTCATAAACATTAACCCTACGCCTTTTTGAAATATTGAGTGTTTCTTAGGCAAACACAAATGCATTAAAACGTTTATTGATACATCTGAATATGTCAATACATACACATGGGTGATAGAATTTATCTATATGACATGTATACAACACATACCTATTCACACCTTTAATATCACACGTATGTATACAAAATCTAACTTGAGTAAACAACTCTGTCATGTCTCTCAAATAGACTTACAAATAGAAAAAAAAACTGGCAGATACAGTGGGACAAAATGTAAAGAAAGGTTTAAGCTTTTTAATTTGTTGTTGATTGTTGAAAATGTTTAAACAAATTAGTTTTGTATTTTCTTTTGTCTGATTATAAGGCATGTCACAAGTTCCCAGCGGAATGGTTATGATTCCGTATTAACAATTCCGATCAATTTAGTTTTACCTTCTTCAGATTCCGATCGATTTAGCTTGTTTCTAAAAAATAGTAAGTCTCCACGTTTTTATATAAATGTGGCTATATTGCGCACACCAAAATAAATCATGAGGCTGATCTAAATAAAATAATAAAAGTAAATTTGCAAACCGCAAATACCAGAATTTTAAAGAAACTAAATTCTACTTTCAAACTTATTTTTATTTTTTGAAGGACCAATTTGCGGAATGGAAACCACTTTTGATGCAAATTAATTTCAGTACCCCGCTCCTATACTTTGAAAGCAAAACAAAAACCAAAAAAAAAAAAAAACATTTGAAAAATGTTTATTTTACCATAAAAATTCCTGCTTCAAGTCACAGTCGTCAAAATTGTATTTAGTAAGTTGAGACCTTTTATTGGTTGTTGCAAAAAAAAAAAATGCTCGTTAATAATTTACAATTAAAGATTTTCCCTGTTATAATTAATATTCATAACAAGAAAATCTATTTGATATTAAAAAGAAACCCCACGGCGGTCAATCACACACAATGACAAGTATTCCTCAGCTTTTTAAACACCTTGATTTTGATCTACACTGAGGGAAAAATCACGTTTACAAATTCAAAAACGAATGTGGTCATTTTGAGACCATATAAAATGATGTCATAAATCTGGATGGTAATATCTTGGTATTTAATAATTCATACGTTTCTATCCGCAAAAAATCAAGTTTTAGATAATGAAGACGGCAAGAAGGTAAAGAAATTCTTGTACGAAATAAATACGGAATCAACATAATTAATTAAAATGGAAGTTATTTAAAGTTTGAAGCAAATACCTTTTATTATTATTATTTTAAAAGAAGACTTAAAGACAGCTGTGCCACAAGTAGGATTACACATAGAGAAAAGCTCTCTGCATGGCAACATTCTAAGGAACTAAATTGTAAATGTCTTTTATATTTCTAAATATTGCATCTCGTAATCAATAATGATCCGATGTCATTGCCACTCAAAGTGGTGGAGAAGCAATTAAAGTTTTGCAAGCTCGTAGGTGACAAATAGAAAGTAAATAGAAAGTGAGATTAATTAATAAAGTGATTAAAATAAATACATATATAACATATTATATTGTACATAGTTCGGATCTTAAGATATTATTGCGCAAGACGTCACAAGGAAAGTCAATGCTTGAATATACCGATTAAAAAATGAAACTGAAAAAGGAGCATGAAGCTTCATGACTGAGGTCATTATTGAATATTTTTTAAGCAAAGATATAGTACTTTGTACGCAAGATTACTATCAATCACCTATTAAATGAAATTTGTTTTGTTCCCTTTAGAAAAGGAAATGAAAGTAATTTTAAAAAACAATTATGTTTTATTTTACTTATTTGCCCATATTCTAGTTGTCGGCGTCGTCACATATCAATATTCATATATGTCGATGCATTCGATTTGTCCTTCTACTCTCGTTATCGACACTTATCGATTACTGCTCAAAGATTTTTTGTAATCTATAACAAATGTGACGACGATATTGTATTGACGTGACTCTGTTTTTTTTCGACGCCTTTTTGTATAACGACTGAAAGTGATTTAAACCAAATATAAAATATGCAATTCAATTTGAAAAATTAAAAAATTTTCGAAGAGGCACAGTTTCATGCAATTTTAATGAAAAATGGGAAGAAATTGGAAAAATTCTAAATTCTCTTGGTCCGCCTAGAAGATTAGCAGATGGATGGCAAATGATAATAAAATAAAGCACTGAAAAAGGATTTATAAAAATGAGGTAAGAGAAACTAAAAATTAAAAGTGAAAAGTGAAAAGAGATGGTTGCTAATAAAGTGGAATGTAAAGCCACTAGCGGCGGAATGTTTAAAAAATTTTCACTCAGTCCGCTGGAAGAAGCTGCGGCAAACCTTCTTAACTTCCAGAAGCATTTGAATCCTGAAGAAGCAGAACAAGGAGTTAAAATGGTTGACATGGGAAGCGATCCTAATGACATGGAACTTGTTGAAGTCGAATTTGTCGTTAAAAGCACAGCCAGGAGCAGGAAAAACATATGTACATACTTGTGATACAGCAAATTAAAAATATTGCAATTCTGCCTAAAAAGTTTTTTTTCCAACACAAGTTTTTGTTTTTTTTTAAGCTTTCATCATCAATTAAATCAAAAATTTTCTTCACTTATAGAAAACATTTTACCATAAAAGAATCAAACACAAATAAAATTTAACAAAAAACTTAGGGATGTGCATTTTAATTTCATAAAAATCGATAAACCGTCGACGTCGCCACAGGAATGTTATAGAATGCAAAATTTTTATGGAATTTACTCGACATTGACACGAAGGGATATTGATACTAAAACGTCTACGACCACTCCGATAACTGAAATAAGGGTGATTATTATATATTAAAAGTTATAATCCTCAACTACAAGCTGATGAAACTGGTTCACTAGATATAAATACGACTTATGTAATACAATACCAATTTTTGATTTTTAACAGTCCCGTTTCATGTATACCCTATGAATAATAGAAAAATTGGCCCAAATTCATAGTTAAAATAATGTATACTTTAAGGGAACTAAAGTAGGTTTTACTTTGGAGTCGACTCTAACTCATTCATAGACAATTTAAAATATGCTCTTGGCGTTGAAGTCAACTCTAAATTTAAAAATAGCTAAAGCTGTTTTTAACTCATTTTTCCAAAATTATTTTATTTGGTTTAAGAACACAATACTCTTTATCTGATTTTTATACCAAAGTGAACAAAATAAACACAAGGTTACTTTATTCAAATGTTTGTGTAGAAATTGTATGAAAACATTTATCAAATTACAGTTGGCACCCAGTGGAAGGCGTCTAAACTTAAAGTATACTTTATTCTTGACTATGAAAGCAAAAAAGATAATAAGAGCTTTTTATTTTAGAGCATACTTTAACAAGAGTCGACTTTAGTTTATAACTATGAATATGGCCCAATGTTTTTTAATAAAATACGTTTATAAGCGAAACACTCATATTATTTGCTTTTATTATAGTTTTAAATTGGGGAAGAGGTTAGTAACAAGCAGTGTATAGTTGACATCGGTATTGTCTTATTTTTTGGCCGGTATGTTGTCATTTTGATACCGATATGTTGTCAATTTAACACTAGAGCTGTGTCAATTTAACACCGGTATGGTGTCAGTTCGACATCGCTTAGGTAATTTTTTGACACCGATATGGTGTCACTTTGTATACGTATGTTGTCAATTTAGCAACGATATCGTTGTCGTCATTTTGACACCATCTTTGTACCAATTAATCACAAACGCGGCTGATACATTTTTCGCACTGTTTGTGGTCACTTTGTACACGGATGGTACCATTTTTTCTCTGGACGTAGAGCAGAATCGATGTTTGAATTAAATTTCTAAAAGTATTATGGAAAAATATTTTCTGATACCTTCACTGAAAAAGCTACTTGTTCAGTTGTTTAATACTAAAAAGTCTCAGAAGAATTTTGATTAATTTGATTCATTCCTCCAAAATTTGATCGAGTTTGCTCAGTTTTTATAAAAGTCTTCATTTAGGCACGCGTTTGTGTTTCATAACTTTGTTTGTAGAAGTTAGAATTATTAATAAGTTATTAATTCACATTTGCAAACTTTTATATAAAAAAAATGTTTAACATATTAATCTGTATTATTAAGTCTTCCGTCCTAAGTATAAAAATTGTCATAAATTAACGTAGTAAAATTAAATGTTTTTGCTCGTGATCACCCTTATGAGTTACCGCAGTTTATATTCTACGTACTACGGGTCGATTATTATATTGACGACTAGCCGTAGCAGCTTTAATTTTATAGTTCCTGCCAGATAAAACACTGTGTCTCCAGAAATTTAATTTAGCAAAAACTTGAATATTATTTAAACGGTCTTAAATTGTTGGCGGTTATTATCTAGTGTTTAGCGTAATAATAAAAATATTCTTGCACAAAAATTTATTCATATTTATTGCTGAAATTGATATTAAATAATTTTTTAAGCAGCTCATTAGTATGTGTATGCTCAGTGTACCATAAATATTAACTCTTTTTATACTTTTAGGCTAAAAAAAACCTCAGTTTAAGCTTTTTTCGCTTCGTTGACTTAGAAGACATTAAAATTACTTATTAAAAATTTCTTCGTAAAAAATTTATGATTTTTTTTTTCGTTGAAAAGACATACAAAAGAAATAAATTTTTGCAAGTAATTACCTTGTGAAAATTTAAACAGGTAAGAATGTATTGACATCCTGTTTAAAAAACACTTCAAAGACGATAAAAGGCAAATGGCAAACTATTAGCTTCGCTTCACCACATTTCAAATTTTACCCCTTAATACTTGCTTTTTAATTTTTTTTTTTTTTTTTTTTGTTTCTCTATAAAACAAAAACCAAATAAAAAAATCTGTTCTTCGGGATGAAAATCATTAAATTTGTTTCAAAATTTGTTAGTTTTGGTATGAGTTTAAAAAGATTTGTAAAATTATTATTACTTAAACTGTGTGTTTTTATTGTTTTCTCCTTTCTAGTTTTCTTTACTATAAATTCAACTAAAGCGAATTCACTAGAAGACCATAAGTTCAGTTAAATGCCACGACAACCATTTGAATAATAATGCCTTATCTAGCATCGCTAGTTCGTGTGAACCAGCTAAAGCTTTTTGCATAACCTACCTACCATTTAGTATTGGATCTTTGTGGCATGTCATACTGTCCAAAAATATAATGTCCATGGACTTTATGTCGCTTTTAAATGTGACATAATGTGATTGATGGACATTATTACATTATGACATGCCACCTCGCATCTCTACGACAGTTTCGGTTACAAGATTAGCTTTGCTATAGAAACACTAGTCTATCTTCTGGCGAAGCCGGGTGGTCACAGAGAACTGCCTTATGATTCTCCTTACCTAAATATCTTCTATAACACTTACCACAAGAGAAATCCATATGCTTCGATATGCGTCTTATCAAACAGTATCCGTTTTAGACGCTCACTAGAAACGATATTGGCTTCATTTTCAATCGAATGAAAGCTCAGGGAATCAAGATAATCTGCAAAGTTATGATGGCTAATTTTTTAGCATTTCTTGTATCTGCCCATTTAAGGTTGTGTACGCTACAAGCATCAGCTTTTAATCTTTGCAATTAAAGGGGAGAAACGTGACAATTAGCCGGTTAAAAAAGTAATTTGTGATCAAAAAATGTATGGTTTACTGTTATTACAAACGCAGCTATTCACGCTACATTACAGTATTACTCCGGCGAGAGATGAACAACTCGCTTCTTTGTTTTGTAACCTAAATCATCCGCTGACCACTTCACTACGCCTTACATCCTTGCCAGTCATCATCGCCTTTAATCCTCCCCCCGAGAGTCTATGAGTCTGGCTGATCTAACTTAGATTCAGACGGAGTGCTCTTGGGGTATAGGAGGAAACAGTTCCCTGTTTGCAGGCACCAAATCTGAATAGATAGTTGGGTACTGTCAAAGGAATCACCAGTATCCTAAATAAACTGGCGCCATGGGAACTGGTAGCCCATACAGAGAGCCATCTATCTCTGTAGCCGGTTATTAGTGAGATCACTTCGGGGTACACGTGGTGGCTGTTGGTTAAAAAGTCTATATCTGAGGGTCTGGCGCGAAATAGATGGAAGTGTGCTGTTACACTCTCAATAGACAAGGTGGGATAGTCTCTAACCCTCAAGCCAGCCATGTTCTTGAAAATGGAATGTCGTTGGCTACACCAGTGAAGGGCGCTGGTCGACGCTTTGTATTGCACTCAGTGGTTAGACCACCGTCAGGTTAGGGCCTCACGGTCAGTCACTGACGTTAAACTTTATTACGTAATCCCCTTTAATCCAATAGCCACAAAACACATCTGCCGTACACTGTTGTTATGCTCTTACTTTCCTTCATAACAATTATCACTGCTACTCTAAGATTAATTTAGATGTCTTGACTTTATATTACGACCTGCTTCACACGATTATTGTCTTTTCCTTCCCGGGAGGTTTGTACGAGTATTGCTGCTTCTCAATTTTAAATTGCATTATTACTAACAACTATTTTTTTCCTGTGCATGCATGTCCAATTGTGGGCTCGAACTTATATTCTTTCGTTTTACTTCACGTACCTCTGCCAACGCAACCATCAAGGTGGCTCAACGCTTGCTAGCGTTCGTGTTTTTCACCACGAACATACGGACAAAAAAAGGGTTGCTAAATCCTATTTTCGTTACAGTATTTTAAAATGATGAGAAAGCTCATCAAATGTTGAAAAAGCTCATCGTAAGAATATCATGAGATATTTTGATGGACTAGAGTAGACAGGCTCAACTAGAAAAACTTTAGTTAATATTTTGTGTGAAATTATTTTTTATTATTTACAGTGTATAAAGTGTGAAACATTTAAATGTTGCTGCAATTAACAAAACTATGAACGAGAAAAGAAAATTATAAATTTTTCCCCGTTGCTGTCAAAATAATTAAATTTTTATATTAACTATAAACTTTGTTGTTAATGTTAATATTTATTTAATTAAGAATTATTATTTTGAAAATAAAAATTATTCCACTTTGAAGTTTATTATTCTCATTTTGAAATTAATCAAGTCTTAAAAATTTTAGCCAACAAATGTTAGAAAAAAAATTTATTATTTTTTTATAGTTGCTGTTTTCAGTTAGAACTCATCAAATGTCACGGTTAACATATATGTGAATATTTCTAAAAATTTATTTTGGCACCTTTAAATATTTTATAACTTTGAAACAGTGGCAGTGCATTATAACTAAATCTTGCAACACCACGGAAAGATTTTACGATGAAATTTATAAACAAATTGCCATTAATCTTTTAAGCAGCAAACTTTATAATCTGACAGCAGTATATTAAGCTAAAAAAAACTTTGATATTAAAATATTTCCTAGCGTTATAACAGAGAATAGCAGCTAAATTTAGCATTTTAATAAATCATATTTAAAAGTTGTTTTTAAAAAAAAATTTATTTTTTTATTACCATCCACTGTATGCTATAATTTAAACATAAATATGTACATATTCAAGTTTTTTTTTTATAAGTTAAATGATGTATGTATGTATGTTTGTTTATGTTAGTATGTAAATTTATATTATGCCTCACAAACTTTAGCTTTAGCACTGAGGTGAATGTATAAAGTAATAATAGAGCAACAAGCATAAAATAAACGCCATAACATACACAAAATACACACAGCCTTATACACACCTTTTACAAACAACAATTTAGCATTTAATGAAAGAGAATATAAAAGCTTAGAATACCCAGAATACATATCAACAAGTTATAACGACTTTCGTTTACTTTTTTGTTGTTGCTAAGATGAAAAGAAAGAAAATCGAAAGTAACCAAAAACCACCCCATTTAGCAAACACAAAGGAATATTTCTTATACAGATACTTTATACACACTTGCATGTACATGTACACGAATACATACGTATACAGAGAAAACTTTATTGACATTCCTGCTAAAAGGATATGAAAATACAAATATGTTTTACGAGTATACTTTATTTTGTGCTATTGTGTTGTTTATTATAATCATTTGTTTATTTTCTAACGTTTCCCGTAGAAGAATGTGCGTATCAGTGTAAATGCACTGGTTATATGACAGATTTTATTTATAGCAACAAGTTAAAAAAATATATATCAATAAAATACAAGCGTAGATAAATACACCAATGTTTGTTACAAAAGTATTTTGATATAAAATCTCTTACGAATAATTTGTCTAAGAATTTCTTTTAAAGCTTAATAATCAGTGAAATCCACCACCACCCAACCCCACCTTAAAGCCGTAGAGCGAGCATGTTATTTTTGTTATTTTTAGCAAAATATGCCAAGAGTGATTATCAAAAAATTCTTTAGCAAATAATTGCCAATTACGAGATTACGTTTAACATTCTTGTAAAGTTTAAATTGTTCAATTAATTTATCTCCGAAATTTGTACAAAATTTTAAAGACACCCATTATTTAATGTTCTTATACAAAATAAATTTGATAAATAACTGTTAATAAGAAAATGTATTTGTTAAACTTGAAACCATTTTCACAGACAATAAACCAATTGGTCAAAGAAATATGTTCTTTATTATTTGCGCTTTTAAGGATTTGAAACTAGATATTTTTAAGATTCTGCTAAGTACTTTATAATTTCATTAATTTATAACTTCTTTCATTTGATTATTTACGCTGCACAGTGGTGTAAAATACAAAAAAAAAAAAATGGAATAAAAGTCTGGAACTTCTGAAGTACGATTTTCATGAAAAACAAACTGCGATTTATAGGGGAGGTCATAAGCTTTTTGCCTGTTTTGGGTAGTATCACAGGTTGTCAAATTATGTAACCTCGAATTTGAATAACTTTTCAGGGCTTTTAACTTTATCAAAAGTGAACCGAATTCAAAAAATTTTTATTTTTAGTAGTTTTAGTACCTTTAGACGCCGCAAACCCATGTTTGCGCACATATCTCTTCCTGGCGGTTTTTTTTTATAAATCCCTTATGTTATTAAACTTTAATTTTTATTTTCATTACTACAATGCAACATAAAACCAATTTTTGGAATGTTAGTTTAATGATAAAAATAAAAATGTCAGCGGCTCTTAATGTGTTAAGCTTTTTTTTTAATTTTTAGCATTTCCTTAAAAATCTCATCAAAAGCTTTTAAATAATATCTATATTGATGTTTTAAAAAATTCAAAAACTTCAGAAGCCCGTAACTCGGACTATATTGTTACAAAAACGTACGGATTCTTTCGATTGCAAATACCACTGTGGCTCATTATAAATTCTGATTCAAACTTTATGGCTTTTCTCTGGCTATACTTCTTGATCCTACAGGTCTTGTGAACCCTATAGTCTCGTATCTACTAAACATTATTATTATTACAAACGCAGCCATCCACGCTACACTAATGTGTTACTGCGGCAAGAAATGAACTACTCGATGCCTTTACCAACCACAGACATCTCCACTACTCCTTTTTATCCAAGCCAGTCATCCCTTTTAATCCAATAGCCGCAACACACGTCTGCCATACACTTTGTTGTTATGCTGTTTCACTTCCCTGCGCTAACTGCTACTGTTCTTACTTTTTAATTATAAAGGGATTTTTGATACTTATCTGTTACTCATATTAAATTGGACGTCTCCACTAAATTATCTGCAATGGCTTCACACAATAATTGTCTTTTGCCTCCCCGGAGGTTTGTACTGCTGCTTCTTAATTTTTTAATTGCATTACAACAATTATTATTTTCTGTTGTAGGCATGTTCGTAGGCGGGATCGAACTCACGATATTCTGTTTTACAGCATGCACATTTACCAACGCAACCATCGAGGTTGCTCAGCTTTTGTTAGCTACTTGTGGTATTATTCTATACACACACCATTAGTAGAAGTAACTTTATTCACCACCCTCATACTGTTTACAACAACAGGGGTTGCCAGATCTTATTTTCGTAATAATATAGACGTGCGCAAATTTTTTCACTTGATGTTTTTTCTTACTTTTTAATTCCTAATCGCACCATATATTTGTTTTTTTTTTTGTTTTTTTATTGGAGTTACTTCATTGTTCCAAAAAGTATGGAAAAATTACCTTTTCGACCTTTTTCGACACTATGGCTGATCGAATGGCGTATTTAAAGTATTGTTGATTTTAACACTAACACGGACGGACAGCAGACATCTCTCAATCGACTTCGCTATGCATAAGAAGTCAGAATATATAGAGCTAAAGCGGTCGGAAATGGATATTGTAGAAATTACAAATTGAATGACAAACTTAGTTATACCCTTTTTCCACTAATTGTGGTGAAGGGTGTAACAAGAATAAAATATTGCTGCTAATGAATATCTTAACAATAGATCTATGTTGTCTTATGTTTTATATTGCATTGTAAAAAATAAAATAAAAATTAAAGTTTAATAAAATGTAGGATAAGTAGAGCATAATTTTTAAATAGTCAGCAAGAAGTATGTGCGCAAACATGAGTTTGCCACGTCTAAAAGTACGGGTACTCATATTTTCATATTCTTTTAAAAAATATTTAATTGCTGTCAGAGTTGCCACACAAGAAATTGACTTCCTACCAATAATTTTCAAAAATCCTACCAAAATCGTTCACAGCCTACCAAAAATTTAAAAATGCATTTCTTGCACATAAACTCTGTTATACTCATTTGGTTTTTTTCCGTAATTGTTGAGATGGAAGTTTATCTTTTTAGAATGAACACCCATCCCTTTCCTGAAGCCAATCAAATTCGCTCAACCATTCGGTTCTAAATTTTCTTTTGACTGTTTCTTTACAATAATCACTAAAAGTATTATATTATTTAAAAATGTTTTAAAACAAAAATTTTAAGAGTGGTTTTACCTGGTTGATGGTATGTCGTCTTCTGAAAATAAACCTTCACTCAAAAATATTGTTAATTTCAATTTCATAATATTGTTCGGATTTCTTAAGCCATGGTTATAGCTTTAATCATCTCTATGCAAAAAGCAGAGCTGTTTTTTATTTCACCTAAGATAGTTTTTGAAAACAGTGGTAGCACTATTCAAAGTTATTGTTTATTTAATTCAAAGTTACATTTTTTTTTTAATTATATGTACTGAATTTCTAAGGAGAAAAATTTACTATTACTATTTACTATTGCTACAGGAGGAAATCCTACCAAAAATTTAAAAAAAATGCAACAAACCAACCAAACTACCAAACCGTTTTTTAGAGTCGAAAAACTACCAAGTTTGGTCCGATTGGACCAGAGCGGCAACGCTGATTGCTGTATTAAAACAAAGAGTAAATTCGCTGATTTCAAAGAAGAAGTAATAAAAAGAAGAAGCACTTATTAGAAGAACACAATAAAATAAAAGAGATTTTTTGCGCGAGGCACTATAATTTCTTGCATCATTTACAGCTGTTGAAATGAAAAAGGTGTACAAATTGTATATCAGTGGATAGGTAATTACCTCTAGTATAAAGCTGTATAAGTTTTTACAGTATTTTTTTAAATAACAAAATGCTGCAAAAAATGCCGCTAAAAACCAAAAAAAAAAAAAGATCAAAAGTGAAATTTTGCGAATGAAATTGTACCTTAAATACCTTCGAACATACAAAAGTTATTAAATCATGTTTTCATCCCATTAAAGACCAATATGCAGGTAATCTTTTTAAAAAAAAATTTTGGCAAACAGTATATTAATATATTGTTTTTCGTTTAGATAAAAAATTTTCTTCCCGAAAATTTTAATTTTTTCTTCTATTGCCTTCCCAGACCCCATTTGCGACCAGGATGTCTACAAAATTTGGAAAACTACTAAAAACCAATCGTACTAGAATAGTTGATTAAAAATATAATGAAAATCCGCCTGCAATTTTTTTACATTCTCGAACATTAGATTTTTGTTAAACAATTGCTCACATTTGAACAATGCCCTTTTGCACACATATATTGCCGTAATGGCCTTTGACGCCCTGGCTTGGATATTCTTTTTCCAAGACAGCTTACAGCTTAGATTAAGTAGAACCCCATTCAGTCTAGGTAAACTAAAAGAAACAAATTTATATTTCCTAGAAAAGAGAACAAGTTTCGTTTTGGTTGGATTAACACTCAGTCGGCTCCGCAGATTGCCCCGAGCGCTGTTTCCAACCTTTGCGATACCGTATAATAGTATAAATTCAGTGCTTTTTTACACTTTGTTATGATTTTACAATCACAAAACACTGGACCAGAGGCCTTATTCTGTAAGTTGCTTAAGCTAAATCGCCATCTCTAAAATTATTTAATTTTAACAAAGCAGTGTTTTGCTACAAATACGACATTGGAACATTTAACCCTATACTTAACACCCTCTTATTTATTGAAATAGACTTACAGATACCGATTAATTAGTGAAAATAAACATGGATAAGTTCAACATTTTTAGCAATTTAGCTTAGGAGAATTACAGAATAAGGCCTCTGTTTTCAGGTAATTTAAAACTGTGTTAAAGATCACAAGTAATAGAAAATGGCTTTATAGTTATAAATTACTCTGCAAAAAAAAAATATATTTTCAATCTTTTTATATAAGAGTATAATGATAATTTAATTTATTTAAAATGATTTTGCTTTTCAGAAATTTTTTATTATATTTACTGCTCAATTGTAGACAAAATGAATGCCAAAGGCAATAAATTTTTTTTTTGCCATACAATAAAATAATTTTCATTTTTATGCATAGAACATTAAATGAAATTTTATCCAGTCGAAAACACATCATAAATATGCTGTAAGTTGATATGATGCCTTAGCAAGACATTCAAAAATGTGTGGATGTATTTAATAACGAGCATATAAATATGTATGTACATCCTACTCTTATTTACTTTAAGTATAAATAACTTTAATTATTTTTGTTGTTGTCAAATGAGACACAATCTCTCAAATCAAAGTTATTAAATATAATAAAACACGAATTTTCAATTAAAATTGAAGTATATTTAACATTTTTTTTAAATTAAAGCACGAATTTTTTGGCAAAAAACATTAGGAAAAATATAATATGTGTGTATGTAGATAGAGAATTAAAAATACATTTCAATATCTGGGTAGTTCAATAATTGTAGAAATAATAGAATGAAAAAAATAAAAACAAAATAAAAAAATATAAGAAAATCTCTCGGTAATAAGACTTGGAAATTTTTAGAAAAATTTTATCGAGTGGCCTTGAAAGTTTTAATTTATTTAATTTTATAACAGCACTTCGTTTAAAAATGCAAAACTTATTAATGCAGGATTCAATATACAAATAAGCTAGCGCTCAGGGTACAAAAATGTACAAAACGGAATGTAACGAAACGACTGCAAATAAAACGGAAACTATGAAAAATTGTTTTGAATTATTTCTGTTTGTATGCAAAAAACTGTACATTAAAAAAAACTACCCAGCAGGAAGAAGGGAAACCAATGAGAACAAAACTGAAACGTTTTGAAAATTAAAACGTTTTGCTAATGATTGCCGATTTATTTGCTTGTTATTGTAGAGAACGAATTTGTGCTTATTTTCTAGCGAAGTATACAACGTAGCTGAACAATTGTATTGATATATCAAAGCATTGTCATTTAAAGAGAATTACTTTTGGCTTTACTTGATTTTGAAAATTTTAAAAAAAAAATTCAAGTTTTTTTTTTTAATTTATGTCTTTACATAAAACGTTTTCGAAACGTTTTCTTCGTTTTTGTACACTGCAAAAACTGTTTCAGTAATTCGCTTACAACTTTTTCGTAGCAATTCTATTTGATTCTTAGGAGATTTCACTACACGAGTATGCCGCAAAAATATCAAGAAAAATATTGCTGAATATGAAATATTGTTAGGGTTTTCATCAATGGAAGCATATTATTAACCTAAAAGAAGAGAGAATTCGTCATAGATTATTTATTAAGAGAGGAGAGTAAGAAAAAAAGCGCCATTTAACATTTAAGGCCGTGTCAGATAAAACTTTGTCGCTTTGCGTGACGTTTCAAACTTTGAGAAAAAAGCGTAAAACGCAAGAGGTGTGTCACAATGAAAACTTTAACAACGCTTAATTATTGTTTTTTTACGTAAAAAGTGGATAGTAGTTTTCATTGTCTCTATAAGTTTTTCTTCCATAATTTTCTAAAAAAAATAATAAAAGTATAATATTTATCTTTTACGTTCCATTTTGCCAAAATAATATACAAATGTATAGAAGCTGGTTGTCAAAGCGCGCTAAAAGATGAATGTTGCCCAACTTTGCGCTTTGCGTTAAAAGTGCTTTATGTGACATATTTCATATAATTTCATGCATTTTATCTTAGATGTCAAAGCGAATTTGCAACGCAACGCAAAGCAAAAGTTTTATCTGACACGGCCTTTAATTACTGAGCATTGCCTTTTTTAATGCGCTGCTGTTTTATTGCGCAGAGCAATGCGCAATAACAAGTTTGCTCTGCATGTTGCGCAAAAGTGCCAATAGAGCAGAAAAGAGCTGCTCTGCGCTGCGCATTTTTACTTACTCTAGTAGATAGATTCAAAGAATGCTGATGAAGGTCGTAGCGGTCCAGAAAGTGCAGCATTTCATTCTGCTAGCGTCTAATTTTTCTCTTTTTCTTTGGAAAACGTCCGCATACATTTGTATTAAAAAAATTTAATTTTCATTCTAAAAAAAATTTTTAGAAATTAAAAATAAATTTTCTTAAGCCAAAATAATTTCTATTCATTTATATTGAGTGATATTTGTTTAAAAAAGTGAACTATAAACCCTTTAAGTTTCGAGCATTTATTTTCTGATTATGACTTGGTAACATCAAGAGTTATAAAAAGTTGAAATTAAATATATTTTTTAATTTGAAATCATTGCTAAGCTTTTCCCACTTGTAGAAAGGCTTTTAGCATAACATTACATATTATATAAATGTTTGCTGGGTTAAAGACAAAGAAAAAAAAAACCGCAAAAGAACTAAAACAATTAATGAATCGACAATTGAAATGAGTCTTTAGACTTTAAACGGTGGCAAGATGGTTAAAGTTTCATCCATGTACAAACATTTTTTTTTGTGGAATTGAATTTCTACTGACAGGTTGGAAGACAACAAATTATGAATATAATTATTTTTTTGCTTTTAAATAATAAATATTAATTTGAATATATGTCTTTCTGACATCAGCTTTTTATTAACAGATTTTTGTACAATATATTCGAACTTTTATTTAAGCGTTCAATTTTAAAACTTAGGCAGCCAGCTATAATAGAGGCCAACCTTAAATATATATTAAAAAAAATAATTATAAAAAGTAAATTTTAGCTTTTTTAAATAATTAAATGTGAATGTATTTTATTTTTTTTTTTTGGTAAGTAACACAAAAATAAAAATGAAAACAATTTAAACAAGTACCCGGGAAAAAATTGACTCGCTTACAAAGCACATATATTACTTTAGTTCGCAAAAGAAAGAAAAAGTAATTGAACTACTCGTAATTCTGTAAATTAGAAGAGAATACCTTTAAATACATACTAATGATCATCATTATTTCCTGCAAGGATTAATATAATTAATTCTCAGTAATTGATTATAAATGTATCATGCCTTGTTATAATCATTAGATTGGTAATCTATTTGGGAAGTCCTTCCGCCAAAAATGATTAAATCCACACTCGATTACTTTTTTTAAAGTTGTTTGCTGGGCAAGAGTGCTATAAATAAAATAGTAACTAATACTCAAACTGTAGTTACTTTATATCAAATTTTCTTATAATCAGAATTTATTTCAATAAAAAACAAATTTTTTAAAGCTTGGACTGTTGAAAAATTTATTACAAAATAAGCTCACGTTGTTAAACAACAAAACTATTCTGCTGATGACATTTTTTTGAAAAAGATATCAATCTTTGTTGCATCTGCAGGTGTAGACGTCTGTCATTCAAAAAAATATACTTGAAAAAAGCAAAATTGGACGATTTTTAAACACGAAAATAAACGAAGAAATATAAATACAATATCACACTTTCTGCTTAATCATAAGAAATTGTCACTGTTTAATATTTCTTGTTGAGTACGTATCTTTATTGAACGTCAAACATGTCATTTTATGAAATAGCAAACTAAAATTTAAAATTATAATTTAGAGTATTAAGTTTTAATCATAATTTGAGAGATTCTTTAATGATTTTTTTTTTTCTAAACTATGTACACAAACAATTTCAATCAATAAACTTTACACTTGCTTTTATATATTTTTATATAAATAAAAAGTATAAATCTTCATAGATAATACATTCATGGTGATATTAAAGCAAATATAATCACAAACTGGAAAAATACTTTTTATTTATGCAAAATTAAAAAAGCAAAAAAAAATGGAAATAAAAACACCTGAATTTTTCTACTTGGCTGCATGAAATATTTCAAAAACACATCATCAATAATAAAAGTTCTACATAATAAATAAATTTTATTTTAATAATGAAAAAACATAAGAATATTCCAACCACAATTTTGATTAAAAAGATATGAAATTTAAAACAGAATTTATTTTGCATAGAAATTTACAAAAGTACAATTTAACAAATCATATATTTCAATTCATTTGTGTGTAATGTGTGCATTCATTCACAAAATAATTGTTGTTTTATTTTTTTTTCTATTTATGAACAACAAACAGTTCATTTAAAATCAATTGCACTTTGTTTTCAAACACAACAAACAAAAATATCAAATAACAATTATTAACATAAATGTACAAGAATTATTAAACAAATTATAGTTTTCTTTATGTCTAAAAACATTTCTTATACTTATTGCCGAAAAAAGTTTCCGAAATTTATAAATTATAAGAAATAACATCGAAATAAGCTCTTTTTGACTCAAATTCTCCCTTTTGTAACACACGCAGGAAAAAACATGGTCGTGATATGGTCACAATAACCATATTATGTTCTTTGTAACAATGTGTAGTTGCGGCGAACCAATTATAGTTGTTTTTACCAAAACTTTAGTCACGATAAAAAAAATTTTTAACTATTTACGATTATATGGTTACTGTGCACAAAAAATGCAACAAGGTTGGTTTTAACCTAAAAAAAATTTCAACCACAATCAAAGTTTTGTAACTCATTGAAAATATTATAAAAAATACAACCTTAATATATTATTATTAATCAAAGTATGGTTGAAAGCAAAAAAATAATGTTTGCGCTTAAAAGTATTTTGTTGTAGTTCTTGACAGTTTAGTAATTTTTCTGTTAGCTAAAATTTGAAATTGTTTTTTATTGTTGGAGAAAGTAAAATATAAAAATTTATGTACAAAATAAATAATCAAAAATAATATGCAAGATATAAAAACAAATAAAACGGGAACCAAAACAGTTAAAAAAGTTGAAGTAATATGTATGCATTGTAAGCATATAAAACTTTATTTTTTTGTTTGAATAACAATTGAAGCAAAGCCGCGAATAACGTTGTAAAAGACAAATTTTGCAAAACCTGTTTTTTTGCAGATTACCGTTAATTTTACTCTCTTACATTTGTTCCAACAAGAAAACATTAAAATTATGCATTTTACCACCGTCAAAACGCAATTACAATGAGTCAGTCAGTGGAGATAATCAAACCATTTAAATACGTTTTTTTGCTCTCTTGAAAAATTATTATTTTGTCATTTGCAACGTTATTCGCGTCGATCCTTCAATTGTCAAATCATTTGTTTGGGCTTATGAACGTTTTTTTTTTATATAAGTGATTCTTGGAGCCTATGATCTAAGCGTTATTATAAGCAAATCGTTAATGAATAAAACAATAATAAGTTTTTATATCAAAAAAATTTGCACTTACGAGACTATATTATAATTCAATTATACAACATGACATTTTCAGCCATATTATTATATTTTAATTTAACCATTTAATGTTTATATTTGAAAATAATTATGTTTATACTTTAGACAATAATATGGTTGCAAATGTAACTATGTTTTGTTAGCGACAATATAATGCAATCATAATATGTTGCTCTTAGATCATGATTATCTCACCATATTTTTTCTTTGCGTGAAATTTTCATATTTTTCTCACAATTATTCTCTTGTTTGCCAAAAAATTCACCAAATTTTTCTTTTAACGCACCATGGAAGCCATGTTTTTTATCCAAATATACGAATACAATACATAAAAAAGAAAAACTGATTAATTTATTAATTTTTTAAAAAAAATTTTAAATTAAATTTGTCAGGTCTGCTTCAGGGCTCTAAAGTCCAGTTTAGTTGTAAGTTTAGTAATCACTACTAGCTGTTAGAATGTCATGGATATCCATTGTTCGCCAAAAGGGTATGCAATCAACCATGGAGAGCACTTCTTGCTAAGAACTTTGGGACTAATTAATGGGTGCCAGAAAGGGCCAACAGACCCTTAGTATGCCGAAGACACTACAGTGTGAGTAATAAACTCAGGTTGCAAAGGCCTGAGATGTTGTTCTCGTTTTGATTGTGACAGTTATTTTTTATTTACAAAGAACCAAAGGAGTGGCTTCTGAGCTTCAGAGTGGGTGGGAGTGTCAAATTAATGACCACAGAAGGTGTAAACCTTACCTTGCAGTGAACAACAGATCTCTCAAATAAGTATATAACTCCATGACGAGCTGATAAACCTTCATCATACGTAACTATGCCCGGTGTTTGCAGTGAATCTCTGCAGCTAATGAATCGAAAGGAATGGCAATGAACCAGCGGGAAGAGTAATAAGCTGCCTTAGCTGCCTTAGCAGCTTATTACTCTTCCCGCTGGTTCATTGCCATTCCTTTCGATTCATTAGCTGCAGAGATTCACTGCAAACACCGGGCTTAAGGTTTTTTAGCTTGGCATGGAGTTATTTTAGAGATCTGTTGTTCACTGCAAGGTAAGTTTCACACCTTTTGTGGTCATCAATTTGACACTCCAACCCACTCTGAAGTTCAGAAGCCATTTCCTTGGTTCTTTGTAAATAAAAAATAACTGTCACAATCAAAACGAGAACAACATCTCAGGCCTTTGCAACCTGAGTTTATTACTCACACTGTAGTGTCTTCGGCATACTAAGGGTCTGTTGGCCCTTTCTGGCACCCATTAATTAGTCCCAAAGTTCTTTTAGTCTATTAGTCCCACTTCAGTTTCTTAACCGCACCTAGAGGCTTATTGATTGCCACTTGAGTTTCATTATTGCTCCTAATGCTAAAAAAAACCCTTGAGGCAATTTACTGCTACACTTTGGCATCCTCTACGGCTTTTTTTTGGCGCTCCTTGAGTTTTATTAGCCGCCTCAGGAGCTTAATTATTATTCCATTATTTACTCCCATGGATAAACCATGCTTGTTGTGCGTTTTTTCGAGCGCCCCAAATTTCATGGCGCGCAATACCTGCCCCAGGAGGCAAATTTTCGCTAATTTAAAATCATTATAATTTCTTTTAAATTGGACCCTCACCAAAATTGAAAATATTTTTTGCTATTTACTTTCCATCTAGGGGGCAACTCTATAAAGAGTCCGCCAAATATCTTTCTTTTTGAAAATGCTACAAAAAAACTACTGAAGTACAATCCTTCCAGTTACTAATGGAAGATAATTTCATTCAAATGGCTGCCTCAGCTGGCCATGCAGTAGCCTACACGATCGGTCTAATTTTTAAGCTCATTATCGATTGTGTGCAGCTGTATTTCACCAATGGCTGCACGAATATTGTTTTTTAAAGCGTCGATTGACTCTGGCTTGTCGGCGTAACACTTATCTTTGACGGCACCCCACAAATATTAGTCCAACGGTGTCAAATCGCAGCTCCAAAGTGGCCAAACTTTATTAGCTCTGTGGCTGATATAATGCGATCTTCAAAAACAGGGTGCAAAACATCGAGTGTAACTACAGCTGTGTGGCACGTAGCGCCGTCCTGTTGAAACAAAATGTTGCCAATATCCTTTTCTCCAAGTTTTATGAACAAAAATTCGTTCAACATGGCCCGATAACGATCGCCATTGACTGTAACGGCCACTTCTTGCTCATTTTCAAATAAAAACTATACCTCTGGACCAAAATCCGCACGTAACAGTGACACGTTTTGGATGCACCGGCTTTTCATTGTATGCATGTGGATTTTCTGTGCCCCACTAAGATCAAAGTGAACTTTATCCGAAAAGATGATTTTTTTTAGCAAAATTGGCATCTTCTGTAAGTCGATCGAAGGCCAAGTTAGCGAAGCGAAAACGCATTAAATAGTCTGTTGGCTTCAACTCTTGAACCAATTAGACATTTTATGGCATCGTAGTCATCCCAATAATGTCTCCGAAATGTTTAATTGTTGAGAACGACGGTGAATTGATGTTGATGGAGCTTTACGCACACTTTCTGCCACAGCAGCAATAATATCGGATGTACGCAGTGTTTTTGGCTTTTCACGCTGTGGTTTATCGATGAGGATGCCAGTTTCTTTCACTTTTTTCACAAGATAACGAACATAAGGGCCTAACGATGCTTTTATTCTTCTAAAATCCGTGCGAAATTTTCGCACACATTCTTCAACATTACCATTATTTTTTAAATACGGTTGTTCAAGCGTATAAACAACCATACTCGTTCAGCGGAAGGATAAAATAATTATCTGTCGAATCAGACATGACCTAAGTATTACCATTCATGAAGTAAGAACTAGGTAAAAAAAACGTTAGATAGCGGACCCTGTATTAAATAATGTTGCAAGCGTGTTGTGACTTTATAACGCACGAACGGTCAAACCGAATTCGATGAAAATTTTAGGGTTTGTTCATATGGTCGTGTAAATGGTTTATCACGAAGTTTGCACGAAAGCATTCAACGCGTTCATGAGTATTTGTTTGTGCGTAAGTCAAGCACGTTTAAACAACTGCATCAATTTAAATTAAACTTGAAACACTGGTAGATATTTGTCCTCATTGACATATTTTCAAATTATCGAATAGGAGAGGAGTAAAGGGGGAAGCGGGCATTTTATGCTACTGAATCGATTTTAGCAAAGTCTCTTCGAAACATAGATAGTTCCTTATCGATCTTATCAAAATCAGATTCTAAAAATATTTGGTCTGTAAGATCCTACAAAATTTGATCGATATCTCGCGCACTTATTATTTAACAAAACAAACAGTTTTTAAAAACATTTGGTCATTAGTTTCTAAGACCTAGAATCAAAAAGCTATGTAGAAGTAAAATATATTTTATACCTCAAAACTTTCCTAAATCCTAAGCCTTATCAACTGAAGTGCTGTGTTTACTATATTTCTAATACTTTTCAAACTATTTGTAATTGTAGCCATACTTCTATACTTTTCACTTATTTCTAAATATTTTTTTTGAATTTTCCTATAGGTTTCTATATCTTTGAACTAGTTTATGTTTTATAAAAAAATGTGATCTATTTTTTACATACATCACTTTAAGTAATCTCCCATTTTGTTAATTAAATAATAAATATTTAAAGATCATTATGTCCTGTTTACTGTCTAAAACGACCCACTGTTTCATTTTATAGGCCATAATATAAAATTTACAACACGTACATTGTGTTAGAATGAAATGTTGCACACAAATACATAACAAATGCAACGTGCTATGAAAATTTATGCCAACTTTCCTTCTCTCGTTTATTTTGTTCAGCATATGTGTATTTTTTTTTATTATTATTATTTTTTTATTTTTTTTTGTGAGAACATATTCAACAACAAATACTATAAAAAATTCTTGGCTCATTGCAGCTGAAAAAAAGAAAAAAAAAAAAGACTGGGTATAGACTTTTATAAATATGAAAAAGTGAAAAAGTCGTTCTTTAAAACATAAAATAACTTTAACGCTCGTATTAAGACGTTTAAGAAAAATAAACGTTTTAGATTTTAATATTCCTTTGCAACAGTTTTATTTGAAGAGAAGATACTAAGATTTTATAACAAATTTGAAACCATTGAATTTATTTGTTTTTGATATTGCAACATGGTGTTTAATCTTCTGTAAATATAAAAATAACATTGAAAAATTTATCTAGAAGAAACCATTAAGCAAAATATACATTAAAAAGACTTAATTTAGAATAGGCAACGTTATATTTTCACATGTTTTGTAAAGAACAATTTTTCCCTACAATTTTAAAAGACATTGCATTAAAAAAGGAACTTTTAAAAACAAATCAAAAATAAACTAAATAAGCTTGAATCACAAAATTGAAAACTAATAATTCTTGCAAAAAAAAAAAACCGACTACAAATAGATTTCATCTGTCGGGCCACGTATTAATTTATTACAATAATTATTGGGATGCCCTTATATTCTATCTCCAAACTTTATACTTGTTCAAAAAGTTTGGCAATATACATAAAATTAGAGCAACTATAGGGGCACCCTTTAATATCCAAATTCAAATTATATTGTTGCTGTTGTAGTAGATTTAGCAATCAGGTTCTTTGTAAATAATAAGCGTCTGTTTACAACGGTTCAATAGTTTGGTCATATTCATCAAATTACACCAACTATTGTAAAACCCTTTAATTTATATTTTAAAATATTTCAAAAGATACGGCCTATAGTTTAAATTACATTAATTTTAGGAACACCCTTTAATTTATAAATTTAAATTATAAACTTATTATAGCGGACTTAGCAATACAGATCACTTGTAAGTTTCAGCTGTGTTCCTATAACGGTTCAACTATTGGGACACCCTTTTGTTTCCAAATCAAAATTTTATTCTTGTTATTATAGCGGAGTTAGCAATACAGGATCCTTGTAAATCTCAGCTGTCTGTCTATAATGGTTCAAAAGTATGGCCATGTACACCAAATTAAATAAACTATTGGGGCACCCTTTAATTTATAATTTGAAATATTAATACTTGTTACTATAACTGTTATATTAATCGACATTCTGTCCAATTTGCAAGCATTTGTCTATAACGGTGCAAAAGATAGGCCCATATGAGTCAATTTTCATCAATTATGGAAGCACCCTTTAATTTCTAAAATCAAATTATAAACTTGTTTATATAGCAGGCTTAGCACTACATTAAAAAAGCAACATTCAGTCGAATTGATAACCTCCTTCTTTTTGAAATCGGTTAATAAAAAAAGCAATAATTCCACATAAATATTTTTTTTCTGCTTTATAACATCTTAAAATACCACCAGATGCACTATCTGCCAGTTGATGCTTTTTAAAAAAAATAGCATGAAGACAGTTTTTAATAATTTTATGATTTCCAATTTTGTGTAATTGTTTTTTTTTTAGTCCTTTTTTTTACTCAAACGACAGCCTACCAATATTCTTTCATGCAACGTTTGTTGCTAAGACCCCTAAAATACGTTCACATCGTTTTCTTTTCCGGATGACATCATTCTTCGCAATGTCCTTGTTTTGTTTTACTCACAATAAAAACAACACAAAATGAAAGCAAATGTTCCGTTTTGTTAACGTATGTAACTTGAATAACCAGTCCCACGATGTTGCAATCGTTCGTTCGATAGTAATAGAAAGAATCGTCTAAATTTTTAGATGGTTTATATTTACCTTTATCCATACTATTAGTTCATTTTTTAAATTTTTTAATAGTCAACTTTTCTTTCAAAACAATTCTAGGATAATAAATAAAACACTACTGAGAATTTTTCTTTCACTTGATAAAAGTGCACAAAAACGTTACTAATAAATAAGACTTTTTTAATTCGTATTGTTGCTATATTACATCCGCCATTGCTCGGGTCTAATTTTGAGGCTTTTCTAGAAGAGCCTTGTTTTCTATGAATCCTCACTGCGAAGACATGAGAAATAATTTTTTGTAATGCAAAGAGTAATTGCGAAGATAACATATTTAACATCTCGGAAGAGGCGTTTTATATCAGATCCTATCTATTAGGTCTGTGACCGAAGGTACGCATATAAAAAATTTTATTTAGATTGGACTTCCGTGACTCCAAAAAATTTTTTCTAATTTATATTAGTTTATTAATTTCGTTTTTCATTAAAAGTTTTCACGTTGATTTTTATATTGTACAGTTGATTCTTTCATTTAACCCAAATTTAAAGGAATTTTATTCTATAACTTCTCATACCAACATGATTTTATTATAAATATTTTGGTAAGTCAAGGCAGGATCTTTTACCTTAGGTGTCAGATATTAAATGAACGCTGGCCATAGTATTTGATAAAGTTTACAATGAACGTTGTATTTGTTAATCACAGTTAGTAAGGTTTTCGACTACAAAAACTGCGCACTTGTCGTCTTTCTCCTACTTTTTAGCAAAATTAACATAGAATATTCTAACTTTTATATAAATGTCTAATTATGTATGTTGAAAATTTTACTAATATACGTCAAGCTGTATTTGCCGGTTTTTCTCTCATTTGGGTCACAGCTCTGGGAATTTTATTAAAATCGATTAGACGACCCTTTGTTTAAATCGATTTAGATCAATCTCAATTTCTTTTCTGATGGTCCGCTGATTAAAAATGCAAATACCCTATTGCAAATATCGATCAATGTTTAAAATTTTATTCAATTCGGTTCAGCCGTTTAGCCGTGATTGGCGCACCAATCAACATACTAACAAATAAAAACATAAAAATTAACGGTCGTATGCATAACAAAAGCTTAGCATGAGGTTAGCATAAGTGACAAAATTAAGCAGGGTCTCTGCAAGTCTCATCACATAATTTGACACTGAAAATAGGCACAAAATATGGTTATAGTTACGGCAACAATCTACAATGATTTTAAGTGCCAGGACGTATGGCAAAACATCCCATTGTGTGCCTTATCAAATTTCATCACTCATGCCCAACTCATTCTATGTATTTGTTATACATACGGCTATAAGATTTCTAATATATACTAGCTTATTTTTTTGAAGCAGATGAAATTAAAAGCAATACAACTTAGCAGGCTCATTGGCAGAAATTCTACACAGCCTACACCGCACACTAATTCTTTACAATACGATTATTAAGCCAATATGGTTTAATGAAATTCAGTTATGATACACTGCCTATGCTTCAAAATTAGAAAGTATATAAAAGCCCTAACATTAACATGCTAAAATCGTTAACGATTGAACCACTCATCTACGAAAACGTGAAACACCTCAAGCCCCTAGCATGCAACATACACGCAAAGAAAAAACCTGGTTGTGATATGGACACAATAACCATAATATGTTCTTTGTTACATTGCAAAGTTGCACAGAACAAATTATAGTTGTTTTCAGCAATACTTCAGTCACAACAAACACGTTTTTGTTGATATTTAACCATTATATGGTTACTGTGCACAAAAAATACAACATGGTTGGTTTAGCGTAAAAAAATTTGAGTTATTAAAAATAATATAATATATTTAACCATAATAATATAAAATTAATCAATGTATGATTTAAAGCAAACAAACTAATGTTTTCGCTTTAAAATATTTTGTTCTTGGTCTTGACAGAATAATTTTCTATCAATTTCGTGATTTTTTGTCAGCTTAAAGTTGAAATTGTTTTTATTGTTAGAGAAAATTAAAAAAATAAAAATGTATGTATGTACAAAATAAACAATTAAAAATAATACAGAAAATATGACAACAAATAAAAAGGTAAGCAAAGCATTTCAAAAATAGTTGAAATATACGTATGTATGTATGTTAGCATATAAATTTTTATTTTGGTGTTATAAGCACAATTGTGAAACCATTTACGTAGTTTTTAATTTAAAGCTATCATCTTATACATCAACAATAGTTGCCAGATGCCAGATTAACGTATTAGAAATCTTGGATAAATGTGTAGTCAGTACCGAAGTACCATTACGTACCGTATATCTTCAATACGAGAATATCACGTTTACTCCATAAATGGATATTCACATGAAAATGTATGCCTTTATTTATGCTTATAAATAATATACATATTTTTTTATAAATGATTCTTGTAGCCAATGGGTTTAAGCCTTTTAATTATATATAATAAGCAATGAATTGTTTTTTTTTGTGCATTTATGTTATTGAATAACTTTTGTAACATATCAATAATAATAATAATAATTCAATTATATAACATGACATTTTCAACCATATGATGATGTTTTAATTTAACCATTTATTGTTTATACTTTAACATAACTATTTTTAGATTTTACCATGTTATTGTTATGCTACACAATAATATGGTTGCAACACTAGCTTTAATGTAACAACACTATGTTTTGTTAACAACAATATAATACAACCATAATATGTTGCTCTTAGATTATGGTTACCTCAACCATGTTTTTTCTTTGCGTGTACTGAACGGTTCTGGGAATGACTCAGTTTTTTCGGTCGAACACCAGCAAAATGAAAATTTGCAAAATATTTTTCTTTTGTCTGGTACTGATTGGACTCAACTAAGTAACGATTTGAAAACTAAACGTTATTTCAATTATTTTCAAGGTTTATTAATTTGAAAAAAAAAATTTTAAAATGTAATTTTTTTTTGTTTTCGCCAGAGGTATCTCTGAAGAAAAAGAATAATTACGCAATGGTTTTAATACAATCGGTTTAGCCGTTTCTCTATTTTTACCACATCCAAAATCACATTGATAACTACTGACATAACATTTTTCACAGAAGCTATCAAAACAGTAAATACCTCACAAATGGTGATTAAAGCCTAAACGGAAATTAGTTTGGATTTAGTCCGATATTAAAAAATAATTTTAATAAGGCGATGAATGATAACAAAAAAAGCACTCCAAGCTCACCTTATCATCAAAAACAATTTGCTGTTTTTGTACAAAGTCACAAACGCTAAAAGTAAAATGTGTATTCGTGTGCCTTTACAGAACATAAAGTTAGCGACCTGCTTTATTTTGTACCTTGTCGACTATAGTGTGAAAAAATTTTTTACACTCTTTTCCAAAACAAATTATAAATTTTGTTGAAAGTTTAAGAAGGCTCTTAATATGATATACGCTTATTTACAAGATGCTTTTTTTTAGCTTCAAAAATTAGCTTGACATTGTTTTACTTTGTTGTGAATTGTCTTAAGCTGGATATTTGGTGTTTGGCGGCAGTTTTTATTTCTTCAGTAAATTGTGTCTCATTTATATTTTATCTTATTGTCCTATTTATGACCACTTTGGTAAAGTGTTGTTTTTATCACCAAATTTTATGAACACAACCCTCAATTAGTTCATAAAAAATCCACTTATTTTAAGTGGCTTTAAAATTTATTCTAAGAAAAGGAAAAATATAATTTCAGTTCTTAAACTTTTTACGTACTTCCGGTTGTAATCATTACAATTTTACTTTACACATTAGAGCGCATTGTTATGTTATATTAAATTGAAATGTTTCCGTGTTAATTTGGTTTAGATATTTTTATTCCAAAGAGACTTACACTCTTAAAAAGACACCAGTTTATTGACTTAATTCGAAATGCAAATTTTGTAAGAAATGTTTAGGATGTAGCTCGTACCAAGAACCTTGTCGCATCATTTTGTCGTTCGTAGCATGTTTACGTCATTGTATGTTACGAGATAGCAGGAGAATTTCTTTCATCAATTTTGATTTTAGGGGATAAAGAGTATAAAAAGCTAATAAAAAGTTACTACACAACTGTGGCCATTTGCTGACAATTTTATTGGCTTCAGTATAAGAAAGTGGAAAACACCGCGCAACCATTCAATTTTCCATACAAATTAGTTTATAATTTTGGGCAGTCTAACACTGCTAGACATAAAAATTACCCTGATTTGTATCACATTATAAAGAAACTAAATAAGGATTGCTTCTAATTGCTTCCAAGCTGCCAAAGTAGATCGTTGCCCAACTTGGCTGGACGTCTAGAGAATTTATGAAGGACCCGATCTTAATTGAAATGACTAACACTTGTGACACGATGGGTTTAAAAGCAAACTTTTGTTCTAGCAGTTTGTATAATTTGCATTTATAAGGGCGCAGGAGGTGAAAAATCCTTTGATGCAAATTTGCATCATTGCGCATTTAGCGCAAAGTACTTACCATAAAAAAAAGAGTGTAACTTATGTAAAAATCAAAACTGTTTATAAACTTGTTGAACTTAATAAATTTTAAGTTCAGAAAAACACACTGTTTCCTTTACGCACAACAAACGAATGAGCAGGCACTTCAAAATTGCACAATAATTGAATGCTGCTATAACGGTACTTCAAAAGCAGAGAAAACGACGTCTATTAAATGGAGACAACATATCACGAACATTTACATAAAAGTGTTTTTAAATTTGGAAGCTACAGAGAGATATTCGGTATGATTCAAATTTGCATCACGGCGCACTAGAGGGCTAAGTTTGACACTCCGTTTGTAATTTCTACAGTATGCATTTCCGTGCCCATAAAGTATATATATATTCTGACTTCTTATGCATAGCGATGCCCTTCTGTCTGTCCCAGTTGGGGTTAAAATCAATTTTGCCGAGGCACTAGATTAGCTACAGCAAAATTAACTACGCCAATCGATCACATATTGTGGCGGAAGAGTTGCTATCGAACATCAGCATGATTAATCCATGTCCTACGAGGCAGCGGGCAAACCCCACGCCTACTTCTAATTTTTCATATCATTTGGAACAATAAAGTAACTCGAATCTACACGCAAAGATAAAGTATGGTTGAGGTAACCGTAATCTAAGAGCAACATACTATGGTTGCTAACAAAACAAAGTATTGTTACATTTGCAACCATATTGTTGTCTAAAGTATAAAGATAATTATGTTCAAATATAAACATTAAACGGTTAAATTAAAATATAATAATATGACTGAAAATGTCATGTTATATAATTGAATTAGAATATAGTATTGTAAGTGCAAAATTTTCCTTATATAAAAAATTTATTATTGTTTCATTCATTAACGATTTGTCATAAAATTTTGTTAAAAACATAAATTCATAAAAAAAGGTCAATTATTTGCTTAAAATAATGCTTAGATCATAGGATACAATCAGTTTTATAAAAATATAGTTTATAAGCCCAAATGAATGATTTCACAATTGTGCTTCATATGCACAATTCAATGCATATTATTTTTAATTATTAATTTTGTACATAAATTTTTTTTCTCTTTCTTTAACAATAAAAAAAAATTTCAAATTTTAGCTCAAGAAAAATTACTAAATTGTCAAGAACCAGAACAAAATAATTTTTAGCGCAAACATTATTCTGTTGCTTTTAGCCATACTTTGATTAATAATATACGTAATAAATATTTTATATTATTTGAAATAAGTTATAAAACCTTGGTTGAGGTTGGAATTTTTATAAGTTAAGACTAACAATGTTGCATTTGTTGTGCACAGTAGCCATATAATCGTTTATCGTGACTAGAGTTTTGGTTAAAATAATTATAATTGGTTCTCCGCAACTATACATTGTTAGACAGAACATAATATGGTTATTATAACCATATCACAACCATGTTTTTTCTGCGTATAAAAGACAAACATAATAATAAAAAATTAAACAAAACACATCCAGTAAAGAAATTGGTGCTCGTCCATATTTTCCGAGTTATGGGGCTCTGAAATTTTCAATTTTTTTTTAATATATACAGTACTGTTCGAAACCTAAGCAACTTTTCCCCAGTAAATACTCATGGTCGTATATGTTCTCTTTAAATAGGTAATTGATAAATTTCCTTTTTATTAATTATTATACATATAGTCTACATACTAATAATAACAACAAAAGATACATTTTATAACTTTGGAAGAAAATATAAAACAAAAACAAAATTAACTTGAAAATTTGCTGTTCGAAACCTAAGCAACTTTTACATTGCTGCATTTGTTGCGTAATATTAACTAAAACAACAACAAAAATTTTAAACAAAAATTTTAGTCCCGTTATGATTGCTATTGAAAAAAGTAATTTTCGTTGATTTTATGCATTTAAGTAGTACTAATTCTTTAGAAGTGAAACCATGACGCGAACACGTTATGAATCAGCTTTTAAGCTAAAGATTATTGAATTTTTTAATAACGGTAAACCCCAAATTGCTATAGCAAACCAATTAAATATTAATAAATCAATAGTTTCCCGACTTATAAAAAAGTATAAAGCTACTGGGAAAGTAGAGAAGGCCAATAGCGGTAAGCGACCTCGAAAAACTTCTGAGCGAACAGACCAGAAAATTTTCCGTCTAGTTAAAAAAAATCCATTTATTTCGTCGAAAGAGATAGTGAATGAGCTTGAACTTCAGATAAGTTCTTCCACAGTAAGAAAACGTTTATTGGAACAAAACTTAAGGAGCTTCATGCCATCTAAAAAGCCTATTCTGACTAAGAAGCATCTAAAAAAGAGGTTTGTTTGATTGATTGCAACGTAGTCTCTGATTTTCTCAGCTTTTCGGTAGTTTTAGGTTGGATTTTGCTAGAGCACATATGGATTGGACTATATCCAAATGGAGAACTGTTTTGTTTAGTGATGAATCTAAATTTAACTTACTAAATTCAGATGGAGTTTGCCACGTGAGAAGACCAAAAGGAAAGCGGCTACATCCTCGGTACTCAAAAGCCTCAATACAGCATGGGGGTGGAAATGTGATGGCTTGGACTTGTTTTTCGGCAAGTGGTGTTGGTCCCTTTGTAGAAATTCAAACAAAAATGGACCCTTTTGTTTACAGAAACATTTTATCAACTCACATCCTTAACTATGCTGAGTGGGAAATGCCACTTCGATGGGGGTTTCAACATGACAATGACCCAAAACACTCATCGAAGTTAGTCAAGGATTGGTTATCAGCTAATGGGGTTCAAGTTTTGGATTGGTCACCTCAATCGCCAGACTTGAATCCCATAGAGAACCTCTTTGAAATTTTAAAACGGAGAGTTGGAACTCGACGCTTTAAAAATAAACAGGAGTTGATGAACTGTCTAAAATCGGAGTAGGAAGCTATAATAACATCTAGTCTATCGAATCTTATTGAATCTATGCCCAAAAGATGCGCTGAGGTCGTAAGAAACAAAGGATATCATAGCAAATATTAAAAGTTGCTTAAGTTTTGAACAGCCGATTTTTAAGTTAATTTTGTTTTTATTTTATCATAACTTCCAAAGAAATGGATTTTAATTTTTGTTGTTATTTTTAGGTTATAGACACATTGTGTAGTAGTAAATAAAAAAAATATTTTCTATAAATATATTTAAAGAAAAGATATGAGTCTATTATTACTTAGTGGGAAAAAGTTGCTTAGGTTTCGAACAGTACTGTATAAGGG
This sequence comes from Gymnosoma rotundatum, assembly GCA_916610165.2. NCBI lineage: Eukaryota > Metazoa > Arthropoda > Insecta > Diptera > Tachinidae > Gymnosoma > Gymnosoma rotundatum. The sequence continues at coordinate 48,351,898 of OU744338.1, forward strand.
TACCATATTAAAGCTTTTGAAGAGATCTTTAAGGAAATACCAAAATTTTAAAAAATGTTTAACCCATTAAAAGCCGATGGCATTTTTATGTAAAATTATATATATGTATGCGGTGAGAACTTTTTTTTTACTTTTTAATTCTCTGTCACCACAATATTTGCTTTTTTTTAATGGAGTTACTTCACTAAAATAGATTTACATATATGGTGAAGGCTATATAACATTCGGAATAGTCGAAAATAGTACTCTTACTAACATGAAGCAATACAACATTTTCAAATAATTTTATAATGTAACGGCAACTTAAAAGAGGACACAAAACTTATCATGATGATCAGTATTTTACGTTAGCAAGACGTGCTAATTATCACATTAAAAAATTACGCCGTTAAAAGTTGAGTTTGATAAAAAAATTTTATATAAAATTCACTTTGAAAAAAGGCAACATATGCTAACAACGAAAACAAAACAATCTGATACCATTTTTTTTTTTTTCTTAAACAAATAAAAACGTGACTGAAATGAAAAGAAACCGCTTAATTTTAACCAGCTTTGTTTTTGTTATTTTTGGATAAAAAGAAAACCTCCCTCAATCAATGCTTAAAAAGATTTTATATGTTTCCCCCTTTTATTCATGAGCCATTAAACGCTTTTTGCGAGTAAAATTGTTTCTAACACCCTGTGTGCAGTGTCAGCATTTACAAAAACAGCACGGTGTGCAGAAAAGTGTTTTTCTCTCAAACAGCGCAATTATTTTTTTGTATACAAAAATTTTCTTTTTATATATTTTTTTGCAATCTTACCTTTAACAATTTTCTCATTTCTTGTCGACTTTTGTTTGAGTATGCTTGTCTTTGTATTCTTTTTTTATTTCTTCTTTAGTCACTTTACGGTTTAAAGATTTTTAAATTTATCTTATTGTTCTTATTGCAGTTATTGTCAGTCTGCGATAAACACCTGAATTTGATAGTCTCTGTGTTCAATCTTTATATGTATTATTCATTCACTCTTGACAAATAATAATTAAAAAAAACAAATTGGCCTTTTATACCATCAATTCAGTGTTCACACCAAACAGTCATTGTGTGTGAATGAAATTATTTCTAGATGTTTCTTCATATATCGAGATGAAAATTTATCTCTTAAAAAAATGACTGTATCGGCTGATTGAAACTGCAAGAAGCAAGCTGATATGCTATAACGAAGTTAAGTGTCTTCTGTATTTACTTGCTGAGTAGTTTACACTTTTTTAATTAATAATCTTAAATCTTTGCGCGAAATTCTCTTCAAATGCCAACTTTTGAGGTCGACGGCGAGTTAACGTTCTCGGGCTAAGAAACACATTTTAAGCGCTATTGAGAATCACAACTTGCGTAAATCATTTCTTTTAACAAACGCACAGTGTGGATAAAAGTTTATAATATTTTAAGCATGAAGACCTTATAATCCACCATGGAAGAGTAATACTTATTAATAGTCAATATTTTTGACAGAAAAAATATATCTGTGTTGAAATACCTCCTGGTAAGGGATAAATAACAAATGCACGTAATTATTGATAAAGAAAATAGACAAAAACTTTACTTGGTGTATGAAATACATTTCAATTTACTAATCGTGTTGGAAAATAAAAGTTTTCCATATGTGCTGGTTTTTTTTTTTTTTTTTTTTTTTTGAAAGGGGTATAAGCAAAGTATATCTATAACAAGTACATTCAGGAGTTCAGCTGATAGTTTTATTGGTGTGAGTGTTTATCATGTTTTGTGTCAAAATTTGTTTACATTTATTTTAATTTTTATTTTACTATTCTTTTCATTGTTATTATGTGCTATCAGGGGTGGTAAACGAAATATTCAAATTACACTTTTCCAACTCAAGTTGCATTGAGTATCCTTTTGTTGAATTCTTGTTTAAATTTACATTAATATAGTCGTTAAAACCTCATTCTCTTACTTTTTTTATAATAATTAGGTAAAATAAATATAATTTTTTACCCTGGAGTTAATGTCGACGTCGCACAGTTGCGCCCGTAGAGCAAATGAGGTTGCAAAAACCAAAATTTTTATGAGCGCCCACGAAGTTTTGAATAAACCCATGTTATAGGAAACTTTTCAACGATTTCAAATATGCCACTCTTAATAATATCACATTTTTAGTTTAAAAGATATAACCGTTCAAAGGTGACCGACTTTCGTTTTTCAAAAAAACACACAATTTTTAGTCAATTTGTTGCGATTTCAGGTATAATATCACGAAAAATAGGTAACCAATCGCCATATTTTTTGTCTGTATTGATTGATGTATTTATTAAATGTATAATAATAAAAAAAAATTAACTATTTGCTTTGTGTTTCTCCTGGTAAGTCTTTTAGATATACCTTCTCTTGCGACTTGTGATGAATATTTTACAGAAAATTTAAAAAATTAATTTTAAAAAAATTATTTTTTTTTTAATTTGTTGGGTAATAATTTAAAACATAAAACCCTAAAGAAAAAAATAAAAACTATTTAAAAATGTAAAAATAATTTTTTTTAGTTACCATAAAATTGATTTTTCTACTACTTTTAACTTTGATAACCCATAAGTAGGCCCCTACAAGGCTAGCCCCTTTCCAAACGCTCATTTCATAGGCTGAACAGTTATCTATCATATGCTGTTTAAACTGTTTAATTATCTTATTCGGTTCAAAAGATATGATTTTTGCAACGAAAAAACTCAAACGGCGCCACTGTGCGTCGTTGACGGCGTTAAATGTCAAAAAAAAAGTTGAATCGTATGAAATTGTATGAGAGCAGTTAATCTCAACGCGTTGAAACGCCGTAAAAGTTCAATCTGTTTCAACTTTTTCGGCGTTGAAACGCCGTCAACGACGTCGACATTAACTCCAGGGTTAGTTAGAAAAATTATAAAATGTTGCCCGCTTTGCCGTCTCAGAACTGTTTTTTTACATAATACATGAAATTTTCTATTTGTTGTAGACTTGCATGTACTTAATATAAATATACTTTGAGTATAAGTCCACTTTTACATATATTGCGATATTTAAGGGTTTGCTTTTAAATCCATTTAAAAATATTAGACAACTTTAATGAGCTCTAGTGATAATTTTTACAATATACGCCTTTAAAATATTTTTCTCAAATAAAATTTTCTAAAATTATTCGAAAAAATAAATTTTTGGCTGTACATAGACTGTCACTTTAAAAACTAACATTTAGAAGAAATAAAACTAGGAGAAAAAATTTTTTTTTGTCTTATTTATTTTACGTTTTTTTTATGTTTAATGAAAAGTGTGTAATTTATGTATATATGTATGTAAAACATAACAAAATAGTTAATATATATAGACGTAAGCTTTACAAAAATAAATTTTTATGCAAGAAATGACAGTTAAAATGCCGACATTTATATACACGAATACCCAAATATATTAAAAGTTTATTTCAGTTATGTTTAAAAAATAAAAAAAAAATAACTTTGTCTTTAAATAAGAAAAGTATTATTTTATAATAAGTTTTCTTTAACATATTAATTTTGTTGGTGCTTTTTAGTCTTCTCTCTTTTTTTTCAAACAAAATAATTGTTTTGAATGGACACTAATTTCTTAACTTCTTTGACACCAATTTTATAAAAAAAAATTTGTAAAGTTATTTTTTTAAACCTCATCCAACATATTTTAAAGCAGTTTACATTTTCCGTATTTTTTTCCTGTTTGATATTGCCTCTTCTAGAGATTTTGTTGAAGCAAAGTTTCTCTTAAGCTGTTTATTGTATAATTTGCATTTTTTTACATGCAAAATAACTGTCGTTTGGAAGAAATTAGTGATAGGTGTTTTAATTAAACTTATAAGAAATGGACTTATTCCACCTTGAAAGGAAATTTTTGTGCCACAGAATTGTACAGCAAAATGGTTTTTGTTTATTTTATGTCAAGGTACAACTCTATTGAAATTGTGATTGTAAGTATGTAGAAAAGGAGTGTATAGCTTATAAAAATTATTGGTAACTTATTTTTTGCAAAAGTGGACTTATACCACTTTCCAAAAAACCAGCTCATATCAATCATCCTATGTATAATATTATTCCCTTAGTAATATTCTAACACTAACCAGCCTTTAACACCAACAAGTAGTTAAAAATCTATTTACAACTTGTTTGTAAATTTTAATAACGTCCATTTATATTTAGTTTGAAATATATCAGCCTCAATGAGTTATGCCAAAAACGTGTAATTTTTGGCATTTAGAATTTTATACAATTATGTAGATGATTTTCCAAAAGCAAAAAAAAAATGAATATAATTATTACCCCACCAGGTTAAAAGACTGTTTTAAATAACTTGAAAAATATTTTATCCATCATCTTCTGGAGTTTTGTTTATCTAAATATGATAAACCGTTCTCAAGTTATGATTTGTTTCGCACAATTAAAAATCATCACGTAATAGAGAAAAATAGTTTAAGCAGACCATTATTAAGAGCATGAAACATCTTCTTTCTTATTATATTCTAATTTAAAAAAGAATTTAAATGTAGCACAGAGTAGATAACAACAAGGGAAACAAAAAGCCCAGTATTTACATCTAAAAGGGCTTGAGCTTAAAAAAAATATAAAGAGTTGGTATTTAGGTAGATGAAAGGAAAACAATACAAATGTATTGGTTTGTTTGCAATAATTGTTGTCTTAGCTCATGCTGAAATCTTCTACTTTATTTGAGTTGTGGAGTAAAATTCATAACGTAAAAATCATGTGGTTTCTTAAAACATCGTCACATTTCGTTTTGTGAGTTTTGTGGAATTTTTGCACAAAACGGACGTTTTTTTAGTTATTTCTGTGTTAATGAAAATTTTATTAAGTAAAAGTCCATTCTTCTTTTCGGAAATAACGACAGATTTTAGTTTATGACACTTTAGCGGATATATTTTTACAGCAATAGCTTAAAAATTCGGAGATCCTACATAGCTTGTCCAAGAACTCCCCTTTTTTATATAATTGATGAAAGTTTTCTTAAATTTTTTTTATTTCTTAGTCGTTTTACTAACTGTAGTGTGAACGTAAGCAGTCTGATATTTTTATCATTGATGAAAACGAGTCATAAACTTAAACTGCGGTTATTTCGAAATGAATTTTTTAGAGTTATGACATTCTGTTAGTTATACTTATGATTACCATATTCACTAAAATCCAGACAAGCCTGTGTTTAAATTAGAAATTTTAAAATATAAGTAATTTATAAGAGCTTGGAATGCACAATAAAAATTACTTTCATACAATCAATAACTCTTGCGATTGCAATCTTTTCTTACTCGCTTACAAAACACATTACATTAGTTCGCGCAAAAAAGGAAATAGTAGTTGAACTAGTTCTTTTATTTTAAAGAGAATATCTTAAAATACGTACTTATGATCATCAATACTTCTTGCAATATTCAATCTAATCAATTCTCAGTAATAGAAGAAGAAGTAGCTCTTCAGGCATTAATACCTACTTAGTTTGTAACCGTGATACATTCTTTGGGAAAGGGATAGATGAGAGAAAAGACAGGTGGTGAAAGCAGATAGATTTTTTAATTATTTTACTTTGCCGGCGAATATGCTATGAAGAAGTACCGACGAAGGAGGCTGCATGTTTTAATTTTAAATCTGAATTTTTTGACTGTTGAACCTAGGGCAATTAGAAATGTAGTTACCACCTTGACTACAGCTGATTATCTAGTTGAGAAGTCCTTCTGCCAAAAAGGACTAATTCCTCGAGTACTTTTTCTAACATTTTTGTTTAGGTAATAGCGCTTATATTCAAGTAAGGAATGAACGATATTGATTCTTATATTCGAAGAGAGAGAAAATACAGGAAACAATCACGAACTAATAAATAAGCTAGTTTCTTGGAAAGTGGTATAAGTCCACTTTTGCAAAAAAAAGGAAACGGTTATTTTAATTAGCTATTGACTCCTTCTCTTCACAGTTACAATCATAATTTCAGTAGAGTTCTATCTTGAGATAAAATAAAGTTAAACAGTAATGTTGCACAATTCTATCACACAAATATTTCTTTACAAACCACCTTTATTAAGTACTTCTAAAAGACAAATATTTTGCAGTTGTCGAAACAGCATTGCCCGATAAAACAGCTTCATTTTGTATTTTGTAGGAAATGAAAATATGAACTGGAAAATGTTAAACTGCCTTAAAATATGTTGTATGAGGTTTAAAAAGAATGAGCGAAATTTTTCATAAAATTAGTATGAAAGAAATTGCTCCATTCCAAAAAAAATTTGTGTGGAAAAAAGGGAACCTCAGCAAAGTTTATGTGTTACTACTTTATAAAACTTCTTGGAGCACAACAGGAGACACATATAACGATATAATAAGTTTATAACCCTATATACCGTCTATTCGCCTTCAATACTTCAATATGCTAATGTTAAAGAAAACTAAGTATAAAATGTATTTTTCTTATTCGAAGACGAATCGTATGTAAATGTCTGAATTTTAACTATTACTTTTTACATAAAAATTTATTTTAGTAAAGCTTATGTCTATTAAAATATGGACTTAAATTTGTGCAGTTTTTTAATTTCTTCTAAAATGTTATTTTTTAAAGTGATATAAGTCCATGTAGAGTCAAATAAATCGATTATATTTTTTTTAATAATTTTAGCAATTATTATATAATAATAAAGTTTAAAAGGTATATAGCATGGCGAAATACTACAAGGTAATCGCGCTGGCGAATTCATAACTTTTGCCGTAAACGCTAAATGTCAAACTCCATATTTAAAAAATATGTGTAATTTTTTATATGATGTTTGACATTTAGCGTTCACGGCGAAAATTAATGAATTCGCCGTCGATACCACCTGTATCATTTCGCCATGGTATATAATGTAAAAAACATTACTTGAATTTAATAAAGCTTGCCAATATTTCGAGATACCAGGGGGCTAATTCTCGCAGTCGATACCTTGCGAAATTTACTCGAAGTTGTATTTTTTTTTAATTTTGGGATTCTCGCACTCGCTATCGAGTAAGTTGTATCGAAATTTCTTATGATGGCACTCGATAGCGACTGTACGATCGAATGTAACCGTGCGAATTTTTTTCGATACCAAATTTGGTGTAGAAATTTAATTTTTTAATAGTTTGTTGGATAACAAGTGTTTATTTAAGATTTTAATTGTTATATTAATTAATTATTCGTATAGATTTTCGTACTTTTTTGTATTTTACCCTTTTTTGCACCTTTTTAAAGAGTTTTTACACAAACTCAAGGCGAATTAATACAGGTGACCGCACGGCTACAACAATCCAACAACACAAAAAACAACAGGCAATTTGTTGCTACAAAATTATGTATGTTGTCAAAAAAATATTGTAAAAAAAAAAAACAAAATAAAAAATATACATACATATTTAATGAAAAAAAGTGGTTGTAATTATCAGAATAAGAAAATTATAAAAATTAAGTTACATAAAAATAAAAAAACAGGAAAAGTGACCAAAATTCTTTTGTACCACTAGTTTGCCCAAATCACATGCACCGTTCCATTTTTGCACGTTGACCGTTTGAAGACTAACATAATCTTCCACAAAAAAAAAAAACAAGAAAATATAAATGTGTTAACAATTATTTCAGTATCTTTTTACGCATATTTTGATTATACACATCAGGAACTGCAAATACGGTTCCATGTTTTAGTAGTTTTCTCTAGGAATTTCAACTGTTTGTTTTCTATTAGCAATCAAAAAAAAATTAAATTAAAAAAAAATTTAACAAATTATTTATTTTTGACAAATGTAATGTATACAGCTGATAGGCTTTTTCGCCCGTGCGTTTACCTGTATTATTTCGCCATGCACAAACTCTAACGAGTATCTTAACGGTTTATTGCTTTTGTTAAAAAGTAAAAAATAATTATTCTTGTTTGAACGCTTTACAAGTGCCACAACAGTTTTTAAAAATTAACCACATTTTATTTATTTACGCAAACAACAAGAAAATGTAAGTTAAATCTTAAATACGTTTAATGCAAATTAAGTAATTAATATTAATTATTAGGTCGAATATAACAAAAATAAATTTCAGACAAAAAACAAATTCTTGCTGAGTTTATGTCTGAGTACAGCAATTTAGCCAAAAGCGTTTTACCAAATACATGCCAAGGAAAATGCCTCCGGTCCACCGCTAAAAGATGTAAAAACTTGGCACAAGGTAAATTATTAATTGTTTTCCACATTAAGATGCTGCAGATACAGAATTTTCGTCCATGACCGCAATTAAAAAAGAAAAACTTTCAAAATTATAAAACAAATTCCCAATTCTTTTGATAAATTATTTAATTTTCTTGGTAAGTATATGTTTTTTGTTTACATATTTGTAGTGTTGGTTAAGGTTTTTTTTAAGGTTTTCTTTTACAACACTTTATTAAAAAATTGATTCGCAAGGTAACGAGTGCCATCATCAGAAAAACTCGCACGATCGAAATTAATTTCAATACGAATTTATTTCGATCACGAGTCCCAGAATTAGCCCCCAGGTTATTGAAAATAAAAAAAAATAAAAATGAAACAGAACAATAGAAATTAAAACACTGTGACCTAACAAAGTTATGTAGCTTTCAAACCATACACCACATACATTACATCTTTTAAGAAACTTGACCCTCTTATACAGAACTTATTATTTTAAAAGTATTTGTGACCCACGCACGAAGTATTCTATGTCGTTTATCGGCCACGGTTATAATAGTGAATAATTTGTGTAGTTTTATTATACCCACAGCTAAAAAGAGGTATAACGAAGTTGTATTTTCTACAATATCCATTTTTGACCCTGTTGGTATATATATTCCGAGTTCTAATGCATAGCGAAGTTGATTCATCGTTTCTCTATCCGTGTTCGCGTTGAAATCAACTTATCCAAGATGCCGATGAGCTAGAGAAAATTTAAGTACGCCAACCGATCACATACAGTTTTGACAATTTTGCTATTGAGATCATCAATATCGGCCCATGTCCTTCGACGCAGCGGGCATAATACCACGCCTGCCTTTAATTTTTCCATATACATTTTTTTCAATTTTGTTGGGCATTCCTATAGGTGGTTGCCTCTACTAAATACTAAATAGTAATAACCTTTTATTGAGTCAACATTCTGTGTATTGACAAAATTAGTTTGGTTTAGATTTAGAATTGCTTTGTGTCTGAGGTTTAAATTTCGAAATTTTTCTTCAAACACATCTTCTGAACAGTGTTGTATTTTAATTTCTACTCAATATTATAATAATTTCTCATTTATTGTGCAAAAAATATTGAGATTTGTATGGAGTATTGAGCTCAATAATGGCTTTTATTGAGAAAAACTGAATATTAGTTAGGTCTGAACAGGCTTATAATAGAAGCAAAAGTTTATGTGAAAACAACCCTAAGCAAAACATAATATGTATGGTGAAGGGTTTATAAAATTCGGCATAGCTTTATATAGCACTCTTACTTGTTTAAAAACAATGTCCTTTAAAATATACATACCTTTTATTTTATTGTTTAATTTTTGCTTTTATAGTGAACTCTATGCAAATTTATAGTCTCGCCGAATTACAGGTCGCTCTTTATTTAATTTTATTTTCACTTTTTTGTACTGTTCAAAATTAATTTTATAGTAGATATATTGGTACATACTCTAAATTTCTGTTTAGTATGATTTATAATCTAATTCTTCACTATTGGAACTTTAATTTAATTTAATTTTTTATTTTTGTTTTTATACCAGACACGAAAACACTTGAACTAAAGTTTTCTGATTGTTGCGGATCAAAAACAAGGCCACGTATGTAAAAATCACGTCAATATTGGCGCAACTGTTAATCTAAATATAGTTTAAATGCACGGCAAAGGTTTGACGGGTCTACCTATGACACTTTTTGATATAAGTAATAATAATAATTATGTCACTTTCGGAACACCCTGTAATTTTAAGTATATGTTGTTATTGACACTATATTATTACACCTTCTTGAAAATTTCAAGAGCCTAATTTTACAGTTCCAGAGTAGAGAGCTGTGACAGATAGACAGAAGTAACATACATTGTAGCGAAGCCAATAGAATTACATTTCTAAACTTTGTGTATGGAACCCTCAAAATAAACATTTATATGTTTGTTGTAAACCCTACACACTACAGTTTGCTTATTTTTCAAATAAACACAGGTTTATTTACAATTTATATAAAAAACATACGCAGCACTTAATTCTAATAAAAATACTTATGTGTTCATAAGAGGAAAAACATACATACATACATACATAAATATTTCTATTATATTTTAGTTTAAAAGTAGAATTTTTATTATACTCCAACATCAGGAAAACATTTCATTTTTATAAAAACAATAACAAACGATGATTGTATTATTTTCATTTGATTTATTTTAGTGTTTAGTGCACGATTTGTGGTTCAAGTACCCATGAATTGCCAGCATGTGGTGTTAAGTCGTTATTGCTATTGATTTATTATTTATTGTTGTTTATTTCACTTGAAATGACTTGAAGGATAACAGAACACAATATTAAAGAGCAAAAATTATGACCATTTTTCTTTTTCGTATAATGAAATTTATATCATCATGTGGTATTAGCAATTTTTTTATTTCATACAATTTTGTCATAATCATACGTTAGAATGTATTTGCTTTGTTGAGTTTCTTGGTAGGAGTTACCATTTACTACATATGAATTCTTATTTAATTTTGTAACCGAATTTTTCAAACATTTTTAAAATATTTTTTTACTATTCTCTTACGCAAAAAGGTTTCAAAAACCAAGTATAATTGTTTTTTGTTTTTTACAATTATTTTCTTTTATATGTTCTAAGCACTAGGTCAGTTTTTAAATAAAAATATTTTTTTTAATTTATTATTTTTTATTTATTTTTCTCTTAATATTTCGCACCACTGTTGATTGTGGCATTTTCAGAAACCAATAAAAAATCAATAATTTTTTTAATTTAAGACACAGAAATATTTTTTTAAATATTTAATTTTCATAAAACACTTCGTTCTATTTTTTTTAATTAATTACCGATATTGATAATTGAGGGTCAAAGTACGTCTAGATGGCCATTTCGTTACCGCTTACTTAACTCTTCAGGAAATTTCTGACAAACATTTTAAATAAACTAAAATTTTTGTCCAAACAATATAGCAAGGACAAAAATCAAGTTTTAAGCAAAAACAACAATAACCAAGAGAAATTTCATTTTTATTTCTCCACTGTATGCGGCTGAATTTTTTGCGGCTCTTTTATACAAAGGCTGAGAAATAAAATATCAAAAACACTACGATTATTTATTTCTATGCATAGAGCACAGGCACTTTGCGAATTAATTAATTAAAGATACGGTAATATTTTTTAAATATATTATTTTCATAAATTTCTTTTGAATTTTTTGACTTTATTTGGCAAAAAAAATTTTTTCAACTTAATTTTCCGTTTTTTTTCTAAAGATGCCAACGATGTGGCGAAGTGTAGAGAAAAAATAAATAAAAAGTAATAAATAATATTTTTAAATAAAAATCTAAAGCTCAAAAGATCAATCCTGTAGTCAGTCGCTTAACTTAATTTTAAAGTATATCCGAACATAAAATCCTAACTATTACTGCCAGTTAAATGTAGTAAAAGGCCTTTGAAGTGTTTTAAGGTGTCTCACGAATGCCTTGTTTTTACGAATTGTAGTACAGCGGAAATTTAAAGTACTTTTGCGCTTAAGTGTAAAATTTTTCATTTTAAAATAAAATTTAAGATGCAAATTATCTTTTTAGGTTTTCTTGAATAAAAATTAAAAGCATAGCCCAATTTTTTCGCTAAAATTTCCGACTTTTACAGCCTTCTTTCTCTCTCTCTCTCTCTCTCTATGAATAACTATATCCCACACTTGGGATTTTTTTTCATTACCATTGAAATTTCGTTAGCATTGTTTGAAATAATGACAATGAAAAAAAAAATTGAACCACCATTTAATGCTAATGATTTTATTTTAATTATAATTGCTTTTAATAATGGTAATGAAACTTCAATGAAATCGTTTCAATACTAATTACAATTGAATCCAAAATAATTGTTTCTATGAAACACAAATTTTTGATCGCAGAAACTTCAAAAAACTATGCATAAAATAAATAAATCTTTACACTCTTGTACATAGATCTGTACTTGAAAATTTTAATTTCATTTTTGAATAAGCTAGGTGTAAAACTTAATGTCTGGGATCTAAGGTCACCTAAAACCACAAATAGCACCTCTTATAATTTACACGAAAACAAAAATAGGTTCCACGAATATCTCATTTCTCCTGAGGAAGCTAAAACATAAATATTTCACAAATTTTTAAATCATTTAATCATAAGTCAATGGTAATGATTTCGGTTTTTAAATAAATAATAATGAAACCTTTTCATTAAAAAGAATTACCATTAGTAAAAAATAATGATAATGTTAAAAAAATAATAAGCATTATTTATTATTCAATGCCAATGAAATCGTCAGTTAATTAGTCCATCTAATTATATATATTAATTATATATATTAATTTAGAAAAAATTACTGTATAGCTCTAGCGACTTTTAAAATTACAATTTCTTAAAAGCTAGGCCCATTAGCCAACCAGAGATGATTGCAAGACACTATAGTATTGTCACTTTTTTCTTTTTTAAAACCACCGTCAAGGTTTTTATCTTGATTTTCTTGTTGTACTACTCATGAGCTTAAATAATCTTAATTGATCTCTTACAAATCTACTATGGTTATACAGCAATTATTTTCGAATTTTTTTCGACGTCAATTAGCCAGTTTTCTGTCTTTGGATAACTCATCATGAGCGAGCCGAAACAAAAAATATTTTTTTTTCTGATGGGAGTTGAACTTATGACAACTCTCTACCACCAAAGTCTCAGCGAATGAAGTTAACAGTGAAATTTCTAAAAACCAACGCAATATCTGGGAAACTATGAGTGTCTGGGCTTAACTTGGCCTAATGCAAAATATTTACATACATGTTTAAATTAAATTAATAAAAATGCATACACATTTTTTAAACATATTTCATATTCGCATATTACAATTCAAGATGACACGTGTCTGGAGCTAACAATAATTGAAAAATATTTTATTCAGTTACCAAGAATATTTTTCTATTAAAACCTTTTCAAAGAGAATACACAACACAATAAAAAAAGATTTTGTATGTTTCTTGCACATCTGTTAATTAAATTCTATATTCAAGGTTTTTACAATAGGGAATTGTGAAGCATTTATAATGTCACTCTAATTTTATAATTTTTTTACTTATTCAAGCATCTTGTACCTGGTGGTGTTGACAATATTAAATTTCTAAATTTCCCTTTGCAATTTATTTATTTAATTAATTACATTATTATTTACATTTTACATTTTATTTTTGCTTTTTAATTTTTTTGTTAACAAACATTATTTAATACTTTGTGCGTTCCTATATTTAACATTTGTGCCGATTTTTTTGAAAGTGGTATAAATCCACTTTTTCAAAAAACTAAGTTAACAGTAATTTTAATAAGCTGTAGACACCTTCTCTTCATAGTTGCAATTACAATATCAATAGAGCTGTTTTTCTGTACAATTCCAATTATACACTGCCCAAGTCTATTATAATACAAAGGCTTGCCGAAAAAAACAAATTCATTTTTCATTGTGTAGGAAAACTTTGTCTCAACTTAATCTCTAGAAGTGGTAATATTAAACAGAAAAAAATACGGACAGAGAAATTTTTAACTGACTTTATATATGTTGGCTAAGGTATAAAAAGAATGAATCTTACAAAAATTTATTTAAAATTAGTGTGAAAATTTATGCTTCATTCAAAACAATTTTTTTGAAAAAAGGAAAGAGCAAAATACCTCGCAAAATTAATATATTGTCACTTTATAACACTTCATGCAGCATTCATTACATGAAAAATATAACGATATGATATGTTTATTACCTTATATACCGCCTATTCACCATACATACTTCAATATGCTAATGTTAAAGAAAATTAAGTATTAAAGGTCTTTTTCTTATTTAAAGAAGAAATAATTTGCATGATTATATTTTAAATATAACTAAAAAATAAACTTAATAAATTTGGTTATTCCTGTATACAAATGTCTTCACTTCAACTGTTACTATTTATATAAAAACTCATTTTAGTAAAACTGATGTCTATAAAAATATGGACTTGTAATTTCTCCTATTTTTATTTCTTCTAAAATGTTATTTGTGAAAGTGGTATAAGTCCATGTGGAGCCAAAAAACTCGGTTATTTTTCAATAATTTTAGTAATTATTTTTTTATAATAAAATTTTAAAGGTGTAAAGTGTAAAAAACATCACTCGAATTCTTTAAAGTTGGCAAATATTTTTAAATTGATTCAAGCGCAAACCCTTAAATATATGAAAAAATGGACTTATACCATTTTCAAAAAAACAACTCATTTAATCTAATTTTGTAGTTTAATTGAATACTTTAGTCAACGTTTGTAAAAAGAAAATAGTAAAAACAAAACTTTGTTTAAATTTATTACAGACTTTTTTTGGTTTCATTAGTCAATATGAAAGGATTGTCTAGATATAGTTAATTTTTTTGTTCTCTCTTACTTGTCATTTTCTAAAGCATTTATTTGAAAGTTTTTTGTCTGCATGTAACCTGTGGTTTGTATCGCTAAAATGCACATCTTTGTTATGGGTAGAGATAATCAAATTTAAGGAATTATTGCTGAACCGATAAGCCCAGTTGAAAGAAATCAGAATATGGATTTCTTGAACATTTAAAATTTAAAAATTTTTGAAGGGCTGATTCAATTGAAATAAACGAACGGATTCTTTTTGATTGCAAATACCACTGTGGCTCATTATTCTGTATTCAAACTTTATGGCTTTCTCTGGCTATACTTCTTGATCCTACCGGTCTTGTGAACCCTTGGTCTCGTATTTACTGAACATGCGTTATTACTACGAACTTAGCCATCCACGCAACACTACTGTGTTACTCCGGCGAGACATGAACTACTTAATGCTTGTTTAGTAATCTTAACCATTCACAGACACCTTAACTACACCTTTTATCCAAGCCAGTCATCTCGTTTATCTAATAGCCACAACACACGTCTGCCATACACTGTTGTTATGCTGTTACACTTCCCTGCGATAACCGCCAATGTTCTTACTTTTTATTATAAAGGGATTCTTGACAATTATCTGTTAAGGCAGAATTAGCCGACCGTTGAAATCGTAAATGTAATGTAAATGTAATGTAAATGTAGCTGTACAGTAAATGTAAATGTAGTTGTGCTTATAGAATGTGTAAAAACGTGTCATGTGTTTTTGACATAAGCAAAAAATTAAATAAAACTGTGTTGTGTTTTGTATTATTTTTTATTTTGTGTATACTTTTAAATTATAATGGATTCCGAAGATTTGTTTATTAGTTTAAACTTCTTGCGTTTATGTCATTTTTTCTGCATTCTAATATCCTGGAGAATGTTCATTGTACAGGCATTCATTCGCCTAAACAAGAATCATTAATTTTTTGTCATCCCTTATTTTTTTTCTGTATTTTAGTTTATAAATAAATAAAAACACACAGCTGTTCAAACCAATGATGGCCACTGTGCAATTTTGTTTAAAAAGTACGTAAATATTTCAATCGTACTAAAAATAATATATTATTGTAATAATGAAAAATATAACATTTGCATTAATTATGCTCAGCCTAACAATTACACCAAAGATTGCATGTATAACATATTTAATTTTGAAAAGAAAACTTCACAATTTATTTTAAATTATATTGTTTGTAATAAAATTTAACAACTTAAAAGTTTTAGTAAATAAGCACAAATAAGTACTTGAAAAGGGATATTGTACTACACTTCAATTTATGATAGTATTTACCATCACTTGCTACAACTGTCACGTAACCTTGTATTGAAAATCTCTTTTCAGCAGGTTCAAACGTTACAGCTAAGTGACATTCCAGTCGGCTAAGCATTTGCATTGCTTTTCGTATAACAAAAATGATCAGCTGACACGTCTACATTTACATTTCTACATTTACGGTCGGCTAAATGTACCTTTACTCTTATATTAAATTGGACGTCTCCACTAAATTATCTGCCATGGCTTCACACAATAATTGTCTCTCGGGAGGTTTGTACTGCTGCTTCTTAATTTTTAATTGCCTTATAACAATTATTATTTTCCATTGTACGCATGTCCGAAGGCGGGATCGAACTTACGATCTTCTGTTTTACAACCTCAACCTCAACCAACGCAACCATCGAGGTGGCTCAGCTTTTGTTGGCTAATTGTGGTATTATTCTATATACACACCATTAGTTGAATTAATTTATTCACCACGCTCATATGGAAACAACAGCAAGAGTGCCAGATTTTATGATTCGTAACAATATTGTGTTCACATACTCCTATTCCTTGTTCACATTATTTAATTTTGCTCTAACGAATGACCACTTTTAATTATATTTATATCAAATTATTACAGAATTTTAGATCTATATTATCCTATTTGACTTATTTGCACTTAATTGTTTGTATTTTCTTCTAAGACACACAAATTACTCCACAGGCTTATCATACTCGTTTACACACTATTTTATGAAATGAGTTGCACATAAAATATAACAAATTCTATAATTTATACCGCAGATAATAAATTATACAACACTTAAATCAGCAGTGCTTTCTAATAACAAGCTTAAATCACATTTCATAACAATATCATTATTATGTTAGACATGAATATAAACAGCTTGTCTATGATAATTTATAAAAATATAATTTATTTTAAACCACCAAAAATTAAATATTTTTTTTTCTTAAATTATAAAACTTATGTAAATTGAGCTTGTTTTTTATTGGCCTGAGTTATCTCATACTTAACATTTTAATCTTAATATTAAAGTTAAAAGTAAACGAAAATGATAAATATGTTATTCAAAAAGAATTCTTACCATATCCCCTGACATTGAAATGAACACACATTGTAAAATTATTGTTGAAGAAATTTAATGTTTATTCAAAGTTTTTTTTTTCTTTTTTTGTTTGCTTTTAGCGTTTTGAATAAACTGCTAAAAAAATTGTGCATAAATAATTCATAAATGCCAAAAATGTGCAGATGCGAAGCAATTTTAAAAATTAATATTTCTTCCTTCTCGTTCTTAAGTTTAAAGTACTTTGACAATAAAATGAAATTTGAGATAAAATATTATTTATGACAGAAATTAATCATTATGGCAATTTACCATTTTTTTTTTTATTTTGGTACTTCAAATTTAAAAATACTTTAAATTTAATATTTTATAGTCAGATGGCTAAAGTCTTACGGTCTTAATCATAAAAAATTCACCGCCTCCGGGAATACAAACGAAAGTTGAAAAAAAAGATATGCTGATTTTTAATAGCAAAATTTTTGATGCTACATTCGACCGATTGGCGTATTTATATTTTCTTTAGCTCATCCAGTGTCTTGGCAAATTTGATTTCAACATAAACACGGACGGACAGACGGATAGACGGACAGACGTATATCTATCAATCAACTTCGTTATGGCAACCACTGTTGTTGTTAACATTATGATGGTGGTGAATAAAGTAACTTCCACTAATGTTGTGTAATGGTGTTCGTGTGTGTATAGAATAATACCACAATTAGCTAACAAAAGCTGTGCATTCTCGATGGTTGCGTTGGTAGAGGTGCGTGCTGTAAAACAGAAGATCGTAAGTTCGATCCCGCCTTCGGACATGCGTACAACGGAAAACAATAATTGTTATAAAGCAATTAAAAATTAAAAAAGCAGCAGTACAAACCTCCCGAGAGGAAAATACAATTATTGTGTGAAGCCATGGCAGATAATTTAGTGGAGACGTCCAATTTAATATAAGAGTAACAGATAATTGTCAAGAAGCCCTTTGTAATAAGAAGTAGGAACGGTTAGCGGTTAGCGCAGGAAAGTGTAATAGCATAACTGCAGTGTATGGCAGGCAGGTGTTGTGGCTATTATTTATTTATTAATTTTTTTATTTCAATAAAAGATGCCGCAAGCCCATAGGGCCTAATTGGCTAGACTACAATACAAAAATATGACTTATACTAATTATAACAATTTAATGATATCTTATTATCTTCAGGGAAAAATATAAAGTTTGCACACATTTATTGATGGATTGTACAGGAAAACCAGGAAAAATGGCAGGAACAGTTTACAAAGATAATTTTAAGCATCAGTATATAATTACAGTTAATCTTAACTGAACAAAACAAAATCATGAAAGCCTTGCAAATTTGTTAAAAATATGCCTTTAAATGTTGAAACTGTATTAAAAAATCTCCTCTCCTGATAGGAAATTGTATTATTCCATAAACGAGCTATATTAACACCAAACGACCTGTGCATTACCAAGAGAAATTGGATATTGATAAATTGAATTTATTCAGTAAGTAACTTGGTGCACCAAATTTAATAATTATATAAAAAAATATAATTTGCCTCAAACAAACGTACTGATAAAAAGTACATCCTAAAAGCTCCTCATAATAATGCGAAACATTGTCGTTAATATGAAGTCTATAAATGTAACGCAAGACTTTATTAAAGCTGAAATATTCATATACTATCAATTATTTTTTAACAAAAGAATCCAATTTATTTCAACACAAAAACTAGACTACTCATTTTTTACAAATTTTCAGTAAACACAAATTTCAAAAGTATCTTGATTAAAATTTATTTTATAAATAATTTTTAAAGTAAAAATATATAAAGTGGAAATATATCAATTCCTCTTCGCCAATTTCTGAATAATAAGAGAAGAAGTTTTGTCTGCCCTGCGTTTTAGCCGCTCAGATCTTCTTAATCGAATTGAAGTTGTTGGCATAACATTTTCTTTAATGCGGGGTGAACGAGATGGACTTGAAGGAGCAGGTAACTTATTAACGTCATTTAAAACAACAGCTTGGCTTGGTAATTGTTCTAAATTCGCCTCATTTGATTGAATCCCTGTAGAAAACGTATCGTATTGCACAGAATTTGGTGAAAAACATTTATCTACTAAATTGCGGGCTGTTTGCTGAGCATCTATGAATTCAAATTTACTTTTAACAGGTTTTAATTGGTTAATATGCCGTCTTATAATTTTGCCGCCAACATGGACTAAATACATAACATTTCCAATACGTTTTAAAATTATACCCCGTTGCCATTTTTCACCCAAACCGAAATTTTTGCACATCACATGATCATTGACATTTAACTTCCTTTTACTTGAAATGTCATGATTTGCATTTGAAGTATAAATTGAAGGCTCAGCAACGAGAGTAGAATACGAGCTTGTCGACCATGAATAATTTCAGCAGGAGATTTTCCCTCTTTATTAGGAGTTGATCTGTATGTAGTGAGATACGATAAAATAGAAGAATCTAAATCATTTCCAGAAGATAGGTGTTTCTTAAGACAAGTTTTAAATGAACGAACAAATCTTTCAGCAAGTCCGTTAGATGCTGGATGAAAAGGTGCAGTGGTTAAGTGCTGAATTCCATTGGTTTGACAAAAATTTTTAAATTCGCCCGAACTGAACTGTGTTCCATTATCTGTAATTATAGTTTCCGGTAAACCTTCAATAGAAAAAATATTTTGTAGCGATTTTATTGTAGAACTTGATGTGGCATTCTTTATCTTTACAACATAAGGGAATTGGGAATATGAATCAACTACTATTAACCACATAAAATCTTTGAACGGACCAGCATAATCTAAATGTATTCTCTGCCAAGGAGATGAAGATTTAGGCCAACCAGAAAATTGTTTTGGTGGATCAGAACTGCCAATATTGCATGCGTCGCAAGAAGACGCAACAGTAGATATGTCGTTATCAATGCCTGGCCACCAGCAGTATCGTCTACTCATTTGTTTCATGCGAATGATTCCCCAATGTCCTTGATGTATAAGTTGTAAAATTTTCTCTCTTAATAGACTTGGAATTACTATACGACTGTAGTCCGTTTGCAGGATTAAAACTCCCTTATTATGCGTTAAGTTAAAGCGGTGTCGAAAATATGGTATCAAATCTTTATCTGTAATTTTATCAGGCCAACCACGCATAATATAATCATAAACTTTATTTAAAACTTCATCTTTTTTCGTATATTCTGCAACTTTTGTGGAGTCCAATGGAAAACACTTAAAAGTTCTTCGGAGGAAATGTCATTTACCTCAATCGATTCATCAAAATTAGTATCTTCTTTGTAAGGTAAACGAGACAAAGCATCAGCGCTACCATGTTGTTTAGTAGATTTATACCGTATTTCATAATTATAATTTGACAATATTAAGGCCCATCGCTGAATCCTATGTGCTGTTGTATTTGTATTTCCTTTCGCTGGATTAAATATTGAAACAATTGGTTTGTGGTCAGTAAATAGAATAAATTTCCTACCATACAGATACTGATGAAACTTTTGTACTCCAAAAATAATCGATAAAGCCTCTCTTTCGATTTGACTGTAATTTTTCTGGTGATCAGTTAAAGTTTTAGATGCATATGCAATAGGCCGTTCAGAGCTATCCGGTTAAACATGCGAAATAACGGCTCCAATGCCATATGAAGAAGCATCTGTTGCTAAGACAATAGGTAAGTCTTCATCAAAGTGAACAAGCTGGGCCAATTCTATTAACTGTTTCTTTAGCTCTTGAAACGCGTTTTCTTGCTCTCTTCCTCAAAGAAATTTTTGATTTTTCTTACGATGAAGATTAAGTGGACCACAAGCGGTTACGTATTTCTTTATAAAAGAACAATAATAATTTATTTTTCCCATAAAAGATTGAAACTCGGTTAAGTTTTTGGGCCTTGGAAGATTCTTAATTGCCTCCGTTGCCGTTTCTGAAGGAAAAATGCCTTCGCTATTTACAATATGTCCTAAGAATTCTATTTGTGGTTGAAAAAATTACATTTAGAATAATTACAACGAAAACCACTATCCTGTAATCTCTGAAACAATGCTCGTAAATTTTTTAAATATTCTTCTTCTGTCGTACCTCTGCATATTATATCATCTAGATAATTAATGCATCCTAGAATGTCACTTATTGTTTGCTCAATTAAACGTTGAAATATAGCAGGTGCACTTGCTAAACCAAATGGCAATCTTTGGTACTCAAAGAGTCCTAGTGGTGTATTTACAACTAAAAGTCGCTTGGATTCTTCGTACATTGCTATTTGCAAATACGCATCAGATAAATCTATCTTTGAAAACGATTTACCATTTTTGATTTTATGGAACAGATCACAAATACCTGGAATTGGATGCCTTTCTATATCCATTTGAGGGTTTATTGTAACTTTAAAATCTGCGCAAACACGAATCTTATTGTTTGGTTTCGACACTATTACCAACGGCGATGCCCGTTGAGAAAATTTAATAGGTTTCCATACCCCTAACTGAGTTACACGAGCTGCTTCCTCTTTGAAAGAATCATACATTGAATATGGAATCGGTCTTGGCTTACAAAATTTTGGTCTGGCATCGGGTTTCATGTAAATGTGTCCCATTTCCGTAGTGCACCACCATATAAGAAATTTAAATTAGGATTTGCCTCAACTTTAAATATCTGAACTATTTTGAACTCATCATACCAATTTAAACCGAAAATGTTACTGCAGTCGTTTGAGTCAGCAACAATAAGATCCAAACATTTACGTTCATCCTGAATTTGAACATCTACTGCAATAGAACTCAAAACTGGAATTTGAACATTTCCGTACCCAAAAAGTTTAACAGATGTTGCTTTTAAAATAGAGCTCTTTTATGCTTTATAACTTTCTAACCCAATAACTGACCGCTTTGCACCAGTATCAAACTGAAATTTCATATCCCGATTATTTACTTTAACGCTTATAACCATTTTATTTCCAGACCGTGAAATAATATTATCTACAGCATTACACGTCAAAATTGTGCTTTCATCTTCCACAACACTTTCTACCTCATCAACCGTTTCCTCTTCAAGATAATTCACATAAATTTTAGAATTAAATTTCGATCTACGTACCGATGCAATATGTCCTGTCTTCTTGCAAATAAAACACTGAGCATTTAAATATTTACAACTTGACTTATCATGTTTTTTAAAACAACCGGAACATGCTAGCCACCGATGTCTTGGCTGATTTCTCTTCTCTTGACAACCCTTTTTAGTATTTTGAGAATCATGGCGATAGCGATTTTGTTTCCCTGGGCCTTGTTTTACGGCGAAAATATCTGCAGCTTGATTCGATTTAATACTTTTAACTGTATTTTGCGTCGCTTCAAATGTTTCAGCAATCTGTAATACCTCTTCTAATGTTGGCTCGTCTTTATGCAATGCTGCGGTTTTCACTGCTTCATCCGGTGTATATACAATTAAAATATCACGAATTAGTTCTTCAGAAAAATCACTACAACAAGCTTCATTCTTGCATACAAATTTACAATCTCTGGCCATACCTTTTAACTCTGTTACGCATTGATTGTAACTTTCACTTTCACGTTTGGTTCTTTTATAAAATTCATACCTTGATTTTATTATGTGTATTTTGTTCCTGTAGCTGTGGGTACGATAAAATTTCCAGACTGTCTTTTCCAACCACTTTCTGCAATAACCGATAACATTTGTCACCAATCCATGACAAAAAGAAAGACTTTTCCTTTTTTCATCTTCAACGCCGTATGCCTTGAAATGTTCTTCTAATTGTCTTCTTTACGTATCAAAATCATTTGAGTCTTCATCAAATTGTTGAAACTTGGGTACTGCCATATTATTCACAGTTGTAGAACTTGAATTCCTTTGGCTTAACATTTCTGCAAAAAACTGTTGCTGTTGCTCGAACAATATTTGCTGGCGCTCCAATATCTTTTCAATAGTATTTTCCATTTTTCCTTGTCGCCAAATGAAATATGTTTAGTAGATAGGAGACCATAGGGTTTACAAGACCGTAGAATCAAGAAGTATAGCCAGATAAAGCCACAAAGTTAGAATACAGTATTTATAATGAGCCACAGTAGTATTTGCAATCAAAATAATCCGTACGTTTGTTAAAAAAGGGAAAAACGTAACAATATATTTATGGGGTTCGAAATGGTTATTGTAGAAATTACGAATCGAATTTAAAGTTTGATTTATATATTGAATTTTCACTTGGATATCATTGCTGGAAACCATATTTTTGCTTTTTTTTAACTTTTCAACTAAACAAAAGTTAAAATGTCAAAATTAAAAAAATTGGTTTGCACTCACACTACCAAACAATTTTCAATAACTTTCAATTCTATTTTCTAATGTTTCCAACGACACAGAACAGAACATCAAACCACAAATCCATATTTTTAATTTAACAGAAACTGATCAAAAACTACTATTGCGGCTAAAAAAACGAATATAACAGAGTTTTGGCATTCATTTGGAAAAGGTACGTCTTCTTGAACACAACAAAGCAAAAAAAAATAAATTGATTTATGATTTTCTAAAAAAAAACAATGGTGGATCAACTTACTATAGAAGAAACTCTTGACTTTTTACTTTAAAAGAATTTAAAAAAATGAGATTATTAAATAACGAGTGTAATTGTGCTTTATATTAAGCTATAATAGAATAAATAATAATAATAAATTGCAAGGAACTTTGTCGACCTAATGGATGAAGTAGCTATATGAGAATCTTCATCGAAGGTATCATTAGAGAAACTCTTAGATTACAAAAATATAAACATTTAAAAAAAAGTCTATGTAACGAATTTTATTATAATCGATCCATATTTTTCCAACCTACAGACATTGGTTGAATGACACACTTCTGAACTGAGCCTTGATATTGAATTTCATTAAAATCTGTCAATATTCGTCCAAGCAGTAGATATTTAAAAGATCAGAGTAGTAAGGGAAGTGGGCGTGGTTATCGTCTGATTTTAATTTAATTATTTTGAATTTCAGTAACTATAATAAGCCTATATACAAAATTGCAGTGAGATATCGATTTCTGAACCACTTTGCAGTGCTGTGATATATAATTACGTTTCAGTTTTTCTGCTGAAATTATTTACACTTAGCTTATATTTTTCACCCTTATTCTAGTTGTCGGCGTCGTCAAATATCAATGTTGATGTGTGTCGAAACATTCGATTTGTTATCCTACTTGTCGTTATTGACATTTATCGATTACTGCTCAAAGATTTTTTGTATTTTATAACAAAGTTGGCGACGATATTGTACTGACGTGACTCTGTTTTTTGTCGACGCCTTTTTGCATAACGAATGGAAGATTTAAACCAAACATAACATTTAAAAAGGTAAAAATAGAAAAAAGTAATTTTACAAATGCAAATCAATTTGAAAAATCGGTGGAAGAATTGCAAAAGAATCCATCTCTTGCACTGGGTTTTCGCAGAGGCACCACTCCATGCAATTTTAAAGAAGATTAGATTAGCACATTGATAGCAAAAGGTAACAAAAGAAAGAATCGAATAGGGATTTTTAAAAAAACTTGGTAAAATAACTTTTAAGGCGAAATTTAAAATTCAAAGTGAAAAAAAAGATGAGTGTAAAGCTACTGGCGGTGAAATGTTTAAACAATTTTCACCCAGCCGCTGGAAGAAGCTATGGCAAACCTTCTTGAAGAAAATGAATATGCAATAATCAAACATACTCATATACATACTGTGATCCGGAAAATTAAAAATATTTCAATTCTACGAGTATCTAAGAAGTTTTCTCTCCAACACAAGTTTTTGTTTTTTCAAACTTTCATCATCAATTAAATCAAAATTTTTTCACCTATAGAAAACATTTTACCATAGAAGAATCAAACACAAATAAAATTTAACAAAAAACTTGGGGATGTGCATTTTCAATTCATAAAAATCGATAAACCGTCGACGTCGCCACAGGAATGTTATAAAATGCAAAATTTTCAATGAATTGACGCCGATTTTGATACAAAGTGATATTGATACTGAAACGACGACGACGCCGACAACTACAATTAGGGTAATTATTTTATTTCTTTTTTTTTAATTTACCAACAAATAATTTTTTTTTGCTTTTTCGTTTCATAAAAAAAAAACAGCAACTAATCAGGGGTGGGTAATATACTTAATTTAATTTTTATATTAAACAACGAGAATTTTTTTAATTATATTAATTATTTTAAAAAAAAAATCTTTATTTCGTGCTATTTTCCCGATTAATTACTTAAACCAACGATATTGATTATTGAGGGTCAAAGCACGTCTCGATGGCCATTTCGTTATCGCTTACTTAACTCTTCAGGAAACTTCTGACAAAAGTTTTAAATTTTAATTTAATTTTGTTTTACTTTCTGGGCAAACATTTTCTTTAATTGAATTATTACTGAGTTGAAGCTGGTTTAACTTAAAATGTATTTTATATTTTACTTAGTATTTAACAAATTAATAACAGTTTTTAAATACTGATTATGGGCCAATTCCTTTCAGTATATTTTTTCACTATTAGAAATAACATATATTCCCATTTTTTATGGAACATAATTTTAGCTAATTACTTGATGAGGTATGCAGAAATCAAAGATTTCAAGTTTATTTTAGGTTATAAAGAGACCGGAAACATAGCTCTGTAGCGCTCGCCATTGACTGAAATTGTGTGTTCTTCAATATTTTAGATAGAATTTAATCTCTGTTAATCATTCTTAATAATAACGTGCTGGTTTTCTACTGCACCGATGAGCTGAGATTAAAATGGTCCTCTTCAGAAGTCGGGTTTATTCTGCCAAATTTCCTGAGTAACTCGAACCTCTGTATGGACCAAACTGAGAAGACGAAGTAAATGATTTCTTGCCTTTAATTCTTAACTCGAACCTTGTATGTCAATAATCTGAGTACACTGCGACTCGACATTCTTGGATTGAGTTACAAACTTTCGTCTGATGAAAATAACTCCACTAAAATAATAACTCATGGTATTAGCGACGCCAAACATTAACTTCGTTGACCATTTTTCATTACGATTATTTACGAAAAATATTCACACTTAAATGTAGTGAAATTTTTAAAACGGCACTTCAAGGTTTCTTCCGTGAATTGTTTGTAAATAAATAACTTTAAAAAGCAATTTTTAAGTTTATTATGATCTAAACCAAAAAGGACAAAACTTCGGAATCCTTTTTCTCCTCTGTCTGTCAGCTGATTTTGTCTATTCTTACACATATTTGTAGAGTCTTAGTGCACCGTCTCAAGTTGCTACAACACACATGTAAAAAATATACATATATTCTAAGCATGAGTGTGTACGTAAAATAAACAAAGAAAAAAGTGTTCAGTAATAAACTCGGTCAAATTTTGACCACAAGGCAAACTCTAGTCATTATAAAGAGTAGAAACTAAGGAAAAGTCTATAATACTCACATGATTCACTAAAGTCGGAAAATCAAAATAGCACCTTTGTAATAATCGGCCCTGTTTTGTAAAATGAATCCGAGTAAATTTCTCGTTTTAAAACGAATTCACATTTTCTTGGAGTTCTCTAAACCGAATTCGCACAATTTTACTCGTTTAAAAGTCTAGTAAACAAACATGAATAAAAACACTTTTTTTGGTAAAAGTTTTAAACGCACATACGAAGTACTTTTTGCAAACTCAAATTAACAATAAAAGATCAATTTTAACAAATCTAATTTAAAAACAAATTTTTCACCAAATTACAAAATTTCTGCAAATTTTTAATATGGCGATCACAGTTTATTTATATTATTTATAATTGTAACTTAATAGAAATGCTCCGGGCATTTTCAATTCTTGCCTTAAAATAATGAATTTGTTTACTTTTTCAATCAACAGCTGACTTTGGCGTTTAAGTAAAAGTTCGAACTTAATTTCGAATAATGCCAAAACGAGTGATTTGCAGAACAGCAAATAGTAATTTCTTTGGTTTTGAAAATCGCTCGTTTTTTAAAACGATTCGGTTTACAGAACAGAGCCGAATTTTATGGGGCTTCTACTTCGCATATAATGAAAAATATGCTTAAAGCAAGGAAAATCGAATCGAATCAAACCGAAAATATGCAAATGCGATTATGAAATGAAGACAAGAATTGAAGTCATAGATGTATGGCCAGCTGCTTGGTTTCTATTGAGAGCAGGCAGCAATTGCTTGCCTGGTACTTTACTTTCATAGCATTATATATCAGTGAATATTACTTGTCTATTTTTAATCACTGTCCCTGGTAAAAAATGAAAGAAAACTTATCCTACTCTGCCTACAGCGACAATGACATTTCCGATGTTAATAAATTAGATGATATGGAACTTCGCTGGCTGCGGTTTATCAATCTGTTTTAGTCAATTTTCGGTTACCTTAAGTTTAAAACTATCTCTCAAGTTTTTAGGTTTTTACTAGAGTCATTTATAATTAGATTCCGTTGAAGGGGATTCTTAAGAGAGTAATGCTTTTGTAATTGCTTGGTCTTTCAGACTAGAAATAAAACATTGACGATTAATAGTAATATCAAGCTTAAAGTTATTTAACACTACTAGAAGTGCCAACCAATTCTGGTCACTCGTCAAGGCCCCAATCCCACATTAATTAATACTAAAATGATTATATAATTATAATTATAGCGAAGTCAGTAGAGCGATGTCCGTCCGTCCGTGTACTAGTTGAAATCAACTTTGCCAAGGCATTAGTTGATCTAGAGAAAATCTAAATACGCAAAATCGATCAGACATAGTTTTGAAAATTGTTCTATTAAAAGTCAGCAAGATCGCTTCGTGTCCTTTGAGGCAGCGAAAAAAACACCACGCCTACCTCTAATTTTTTCCATATCATTTTAAACAAATCTAGTTTAGTGAAATAACTCCAATTGAAAAAAATATGTATGGCGTGATAGAGAATTAAAAAATAAGAAAAAAAACATGTAGTGAAAAAATTGGCGCTCGCCCATATTTTCCAAGTTCTGGGTCTTTGAACTTTTTATAGAAAGGTAGGATGGTGCACCATATTTTTTAAGATATCAATATGGGCATCATATAAAATCTTTTAAAGAGGTCTCTCTTTCTCGGGTGTACGTACTGTTTTTGGCTTTTCACGCTTTCGTTTATTGATGAGGATGCCAGTTTCATTCACTTTTTTCATAAGATAACGGACATTCGGAGCTGAAGGTGCTTCTCTTTTTCAAAATAATTTCATGATTTTCAAAATAATGTCGCAATATATACCAGCGTATACACAAGCATATTCGTTCAGCGAAAGAATTAAACTAATTATCTGTCAAATCAGACATGAGCTAAGTATTACCATTCACGAAAAAAAAACGTTAGACAGCAGATCGGTTTTTTTTTTTTTTAATTGATAAGTGTCAAGAAAAAACCCTTTAAAGCTTTGAAAAAAGTGATCGAATTTAAATAAGAATTAGATTATGCCGATAATCGCCTGAATTTTATAAATTAAAAAATAATATTTTTTTACTAATTGAAAGCACAAACATATGCATGATGAACATGTATATCGTTGGTCTCATGTAGAAAGGCCCTAACTCGATTTTTTACGAAATTGAAATTTTTCGTGATTCCAATACATTTCACACAGATACACCTTGTCACAAAATTTGAATATTGCATTGTGATAAATACTGTTTCTATTATGTTTTTACCTTCTCCTGTAAAGTTACTTATATACGAGTTAGGGCCTTTCTACATGAGACCAGCGATATATAACACATTGTCTAAGCACGTAAAATAATTTAAGCAAATCAAAAACATATCAATCATTTTACTTATAGATAGAATTATATTCCGGAGTAACATACTTTCATACTACTACTTTTATAAAATACTTATACTGAATTAATTAAACTAACTAGATTTTAAACAAAATATATAACTAATAAATTTAAATAAAAAATTTATTATTTAAACAAGTTTTTGTTAAATAACACATCAAAACACAGCGTTAATTGTGACCTCAAAATACACAAAATTAAATGATGCATAACGAAATCCACGATAAATAATATTTATACACTAATTTAAAACCCCAACAAAAAAAAAATACATTTTTAAAATCGAATATAACTACATACAACATGATTTAATGAAAATACCCATAATTTGATTTTATTACAGCCACAAAATTTACCAACTAAAACAACAACAATAAAAACAAGGAGTATTAACTGAATCAAATAAAGGAACCAGCACACACTATAGAAACGTCAGAGGCTGGCAGGCAGTAAATTGAAGCAACAAGTAGAATAAAAGCACAAACATAATAAATTGACAAGTAACTGAAAAAGCCTACAATGTTGATTGTATCCAACAACAGGCAAAAAAAAAATAACGAAGCAATAACAAGCAAACAAATTGCCTTTTGGACTGTCAGATTCTGCAAACAGAAATTTCAGTCAAAATTGACCAGCAAATAAGCCACTCACAAGCGCACACATTAATAATTCTCTCACAAATACACATAAAAACACACACATTAAAACTAGAATATTATAACCCACAGTGTGGCAAAAAATAATATTTTGGATAAATATTTTTATTTTGAAATGATGATATTGTTGACACAGAAATTAAAATGTATATGACCGCAAAGTTTTCGAGATGAACTACGAGTATATCCACTATTAAATGGTTCTGTATGCAATGAGCTATCCAGGATATGCAAGTTTTTGTCACAAATATATATTTTCCTATAAAAAAATTTTAGTTAATGAACTCGTTTTTTAACCATTTCCTCCTAAAATTGGGAATTCTTTCTTCATTAAAATCATTTCCCATGTCAACCATTTAAACTCCTTGAACTGTTTCTTCAGGATTCAAATGCTTCTTGAAGTTAAAAAGATTTGCCACAAATTCTTTCAGCGGACTATGTAAAAATTTCTTAACATTCCGCCACCAGTGGCTTTATATTACGCTTTATTAGCAACTATCTTTTTTCACTTTTAAATAAAGTTTCTCCATTCCTTGAAAGTAATTTTTACAAACTTTTTTATAAATCCCTATTCAATGCTTTATTTTGTTACCTTTTGCCATTTATCTGCTAATCTTCTAGGCGGACCAAGAGAATTTTGAATTTTTCCAACTTTTACGCATTTTTCTTTAAAATTGCATGAAGCATTTGCATTTTCAATGTTATATTTAGTTTAAATCACTCTTCCAGTCATTATGAAAAAAGGCGTCGACAAAAAAAACAGAGTCACGTCAATACAATATCATATTAACATTTGTTATAGAATACAAAAAGTCTTTGAGCAGTAATCGATAAGTGCCAATAACGACAAATCGAATGCGTCGACACATATCAACATTGATATGTGACGACGCCGACAACTAGAATAAGGGTGATTAATGAATGTGTTCAAGAGCAAAAAATTTCCATGTAAATTTTGGACTAACAATTAAATGCTGAAGTAAAACGTTTTTAGGTAAATTTATCTTGCATAAAGTTATTTAAGAAACAGGCTTGATTTTTTAATAGTTTCATTATTTGATAGACCGAATAAAATAAGAGTTCACGTGCTGATAGCTGAGGAGCTTTCTACTTTATATTAAGAGTTTGAGTTCTTCAGATTGAATTAAAGAAATTCCTAAGCGATGACTTAGCCCTTAACTACATTCGCTTTTTTAACTTACGTTACTACATTGGTGGAATAATTTTCTACCCCAATCGAAAATTCTTCCTAGTTTGCAGGGCCTCGCATAAAAAAAGAAAATATTAATGAGAAATATTACAATTGTTTATTTTTTTAAAATAACATTGTTATTTTGTTAAAAAATTCATAAATTAGAAAATATAAATTTTTTTCAAGCTTCAGTACAAAGTAAGTTATAAATTATGGAGTGCGACGTGGGGTAAAAATTTACCCCACGAATGTAGTTAAGGGTTAAAAATCCTAAAATTGCATTACCTTTGAAATTTACCGCTGCTTATTTTTTTAATTAAAACTATTTTTAATTCATTTACTTTATTCGTGCTTGATTCCTTCAAATATAAATATTTCATGATATTCTCATGAAATTTAAAACTAAACTACAAAATGAAATGTATTGCTGCGGGGAAAGCAAATCCATATGGCCATTTCACTACTGCTCAAATAGCTCATCAGTGGATTTTACCCAAATCTTGTATAGAAAAACAGAAAGTCTTATATCAAAAGCCAAATTGATTAAATGAGAACTCCATTGAATCAATAAGACAGAAGACAATAACAACTCAAAAAAGTTCTATACAAAAACACAGCAAACATTTAGTAACTATTTTTATTTTTTCTTTCATTTTTCTACATAAGGGATCCCATTGGGAACCATTCATATGTATTTGAAAGATTCAATGAAAAAATAAAAATAAAAATTGAAAAACAGTTTTTATTAATAAGCAATGTGCACATGCAAATATATCAAAATGAAAATTTATTATTCGGAATCTTTTAAAATTTAATTCATTTACTTTATTCGTGCTTGATTCTTTCAAATATAAATATTTCATGATATTCTCATGAAATATTTATATTTTAAGGAATCAAGCACGAATAAAGTAAATGAATTAAATTTTAAAAGATTCCGAATAATAAATTTTCATTTTAAAACTATTTTTACTAGAGGTAATGCAATCGTTTAATTACTAATTACAATTGGATAAATTGTAATAGAAAGGTGTGATATTTATGTCTAAAATCTACTCACTTGACACTTGAGGTAACAGTTCTTATAACATACAGGAAAACAAAAACGTATTCTTATATTGTTTAACAATTTCACAAAATTTCTCTGATAAGTTTGCCATTTTAAAATAATAATAATGATAAGAAAGGATAAGAAAAGACGTTTATTAATAGTAATGCTTTGCATCCATGTAATCGTAAGTCAATTGTAATGGTTTTGTTTTTGTTATTAATGAAAGCATGGACATTTCTTTTAATATATATAAGCCAAAAAAGTTTGGATTTTTTATCATTCAATGCTAAAGTAGTTTACAATTTATAAGTATTTCTAATTAGTAATCGCATGGAACCTTTTGAGACCCATTATTTTAGAATATACGAACTATATTTGATATTTCGTTAAAAATATATTGAGTTCGATGAAATCTAAAGGTATCTTCACAATTATGTCTTTCAGAAAAAGTAAAAAAAATCATATATTTTTAAAAATTTTCCTATTCACGAGAGAAATATTGATGGTGCCTTTTTCATCAGAAATATGCTTTGATAATTTGGGAAAGGTATTGGTGTGAAATATTTTTAAAGTCATACAATTTTACTGACAATGTAAATAGCGCAGAAATTTAGTAATTCTTTTTTTAAATATTGTCTAATATCTCGAAAAAATATGACAACACTTACTATAACTTACATGCCCAAGGTACTGTAATTTGGGACTCTATTATGCTTTAAAACACGTTCTTTCACTTGTGACAGTGTGAGGTCAGCTCAAATTATCAAGTAATTAAGAAAAATAATTTATTTTTGTAATTTTTTCAATGTTTTTATTATAACTTTTAGTCATGTTTGAACTTTTGTTAGAAAATGTTTGCTAAGAGTTTGGCCATTTTAAGTTTTAATGTGCTGGTAGCGCTATCCTTATCTAAAATTGAAATTCTCTCCCGATATTTTTATATAATTATTCGATTTTTAGCCTGCTTACCCTGCACTATATATTTCTTTTTTTTTTTTTTGTCTGTTATCTAGTTTTTAAAATTCTTAAATGTTCTATATTTCATGGGTTTAAGATATGATGTTGTGTATTTTTTACTTGAAGGATTGCAATGAATATACTTCCTTATATTTTTATAAATCATGGAAAATTTCGTGTAGATAGGACCACTGTGCAAAGTAAGGAGATAGGCTCGAATCTAGTTTAATCAATTAAACATAAAAAAAACAAATTTTGAAATAAAAGTAAAATGGGCAATATTGAGGGGTTCTAAGCTACTAACATACAACGCAAAATAACAATAATTAAACATGATTCTCTAGAATATTGAGGCACAGCTCAAGGAAAACTTTATAAATCAATTATTTAAAAGTGAAGGAAAAGTTACAAATATTCACCAAAATAATATAAATGAGAACAAATGATATTTATTTGTATGTATGCAATGCACAATCAGGTGGATTAGGAACAGAGTGTTTTTTTTTTTCAAAAGTATATACATATAAATCACATTCATTGACTAAAGAACTCAACTTAACATAATTGGACCTTTAAGAGCTAAAACAAATTGTCACATCTTTGTGTGCAGACCAGTGTTGCCAGAAAAAGGGGAAAATCCCTACATGTAGGTATTTTTGATACTAAAAAAGAAGCGTAGGGAAAATCGAAAAGATTTTTTATATTTTGTAGGGATTTATATTGTAGGGATTTTTCCGTCATGACGCATTATTTATGAAATAAATGCAAAAATAACGTATTTTTGGTAATATATTTTTTTCTTTTCGTTTCTTAAAAAAAGGATATACAAATATGACTATTTTAACAGTGCACAGAATCGTAATCGTAATGCTCTTTGTTTTTTAGGATTTCAACAGATTATTCGGATAAAAAAACCAAATTAAGTTAAAAATATTTTATTTTTTTTTTGAAAAAAATAATATTTTTTTTGTGTTTGAAAAAAATATTTTCAAATTAATTTTGTTTTTGAAAAAAATCGAATTATTGATATTTTGAGTTTCCTGTTTCCTGAAGATGCCACCCAATGAGGTGGTGAAATATTGAAAAAAATTAATAAAAAATAAATAATAATAAACTATAGTTTTATTTATAAACTGAGCAAGTGCTTAAAAAAATAGAAAAGAAAATTTAAAAAAAACTTTTTTGGTTTAATTGAATTAATTTAAAAGCACATATGTATGGATTATTTTTTTAGTTTTTTACTTATTTTGTTTTCTTCTATTTTAATGACAAAAATGCGTAGGGATTTTTGTAGGGGAAATTTTCCCAACGTGTAGAGAAAAATCGGATTTTGTTTAGCATGTGTTGGTATTTTTTGAGAAATCTACTGGCAACACTGGTGCAGACCAAGACGAGTTAGTGCAGCTGTAACAAATTGCATGATCTTTGTAGCCGGTATATATTACTAAAACATATTGTCACACATTTCAAAAATGTCTAGTGCAGCCTTAACTATTTTTGCCAATATTTTCAAATTCTTCTAGAGTTTCATGGAATTGATTTTATACCACAAAACATTTAATGAAATGTATAGAAATATACAGTATTTACACTATGCAATTTTTCATGAAACTAGCAATAAATTTTTGTTTCTTGGTGAAGCAGGAGAAGTAATCAATATGGTATTGCATGAGTTTTGAGGGGATGTTACTGTTGTTAATGTTAACTTTTAGATAAATAAAGTAGTTGTATCAAAAATGATACCTTTAACAGTAGAAATTGGTATCGTACCAGCGACACTTTTAAAAGAGTCTACAAGAGACTTAAGAATAATATGCTTTTTGATCAGCTTTGACTCGCTTTTGTTAATTCTTTGTTATTATTTTTAGGTATTTTTGAGTAGCTCTAGGGTAAGACAAATAAAAATATTTATGAAATTTTCGGCTTTTGTCCAAGAGGTATTCCCCTTCTAGCTGTATGACCAAACAAAAAGATTTTTCGACAATAGAGTCTTGGCCTAGTCAAAACATAATATTTAAATAAAAATATCTTACGAGCGGCTTTTATTTAGGAGTCACTTATGATTCGCTTATCTGATCAGCTTGATAATCCTTTTTGAGTTTTTTATGAGTAGTTCTAAAAAAATATCTAAAAACTTTTGGCTCTTGGCCTAGTGGTAGTCTCTCTCTCTCTTTCAACAATAAAGCTTAGGGCTAGCCAAAACGCAATAAAAAATGTATTATACATTCCGATCGTATTGGTTTCGATTTCATATTAACCATCGCGATCGCATTAGTTTTTCCTTCCTCAGATTTCCTCCTCGATTTTAATAAAAAATGCTGAATCTTTACTCTTAAAATTTAATATGGCAACATTGGTCACACCTAAAAATTTAAATAAGAATTCAAATTTACAATAAATTTTAAAACCGTAAAAAATTAAATATGAAAAAAAATTAATTCCACTTTGGAAAGAAATTTTTCATTTTTCGCAAAACCAATTTACGCAGTTGAAACCACTTTCGATTGAAATTAAATTCTGATATTTTATAAGTCGTTTTTTGTTGCCTTCCAACTGCATGTAATATTTGTTTAAAACTAAATTCATAATATTCACATTTTAAATACCTGCATGATCTTTTTGTGATTCATGTGTGCTTTGTTATTATAATTTTCAAAAAATAACTTTTTTAATGCTAGTGTGAATGCTTTGCTTTTTCTAGCGCCAAAGTTATTAATCAGGTAATGTCAAATAATCTTCCACTTTAAAAAAATAATGAAAAACTTTGCATTTGACACTTTTTTAAACTAAACAACAACCATCACCGTTGTAAAGTTTATATATAATGTTATATTTTTATTAGGAACTTCAAAAGTAATATGAAAAATTAACTCATAAAGAGTACGATATTATTGTCAAAGATATATCGATACTTAAAATGCAAAAGGCTGTAACAAGTAAAAAATTCAAAATTGATTTTCTGATTGGTTATACTGTGCCAGTTTAAAAAATCGACAAGCAGGTACAGCTAATTCTAGCTGCTTTTTTAGGTTTGGTTTATTTTTTGAGATATATCGTTATCTCGGAAATTGAGCGTACCTTAAAAATGGTTAGCATCACTGGATTGAGCGTAGTAACTCTCCTAAATTAAATCGTATGATAAATGACATTTTCTTATCGTTTTTTAGTTCTTTAAGAGCCCAAGGTTTTCTAATTTGGGATCCCTGGCACCGCTCCAGAAAATTTAAGGTTGTTTATTTTTAAAACTTAAAATTTTCAATAACTCTGATACGCACACATAAATTATTTTAAATCGGTCCAACCATTCAGAAGTTATGGAATTATTTCAATTTCATGCCACTCTGTGCAGTTGTTTGACTCCATTTAAAACCAAACAAAAATTTCTAGGTTTTTTTTTACCATCACTTTTTTAAATTAGTTTTCAGTAAAAGCATTTCATAAAGCATTAATCGACCAAAAAATTGAGGTGGAGATGGAGACTAAGGGCACCTCCTCTTCCTTTTTTTTTACTCTCTGCTGATAATCTGTAGAACTTGTAAGGAAATTCTGAGCTACAGTCTCACTGTTGTTTAAAAATAACATTGGAAAAAGAAAGTAAGACGAAGAAGTTCAAATGCACAAATTTTCCAAAAAAAATTTCCAACTTTGTAGATGCTTTTAAATATTATAAAAATTTTAATATCAACATTAAAATTCTATTTTAAATTTAAAATTTTTGCACATTGCAAATTTCTGAAAATAGCAGAATAGAGCCTGTAGCATAAACACTGCATTTATAATTTACTTAGGAAACAATGAAAGGCTTTTAACTGGATAAAACAAACACTTTAAAATATATCATGTCAAAAAATAACTTTTATCTTAAAATACAGCAAGAAAAAAATAAAATAATTTGCAACAGACAATAAAACGACACCACAACAGCAACCAAAAATATAAAAATCATAAAAAAATAGATTTTGCCAGAGCAACAGAAATTCAAACGGAAATAAGAGTTTACAAAACATCAACAAACTTTAGTAGATTGCAGAGTTAAGACAACAACAAATAAATAAAAATATTTTAGGAAAAACAAATAGAAAATTTGCCAAAATAGCGCTGCATTGGAGGAAATTGAAAGAGCATATATTGCAAACACATTCCAATAAAGCACCTCATGAACAGGGTGCGGAGGCAAGCTCAACTTATCGGGCATACGGTGGCGATATACAGCCCTATCAAGAGCCCAATAATGTTGCTATAGAAAGTCACCAACAACAGCATCATTCCCAAAAACATCCCCATCAACAAAAAGCTCATTTTGATAAAACTTTACGTAGTAACAGCAACAATCCCTCTGCACAACAACAAACTCAAGGACCAAACTACTTGGCAACCTCTCCCCACTTTGAATCCCAAAAAATCACTGAATTTCTTACATGCGATATAAAAACCTCCATCACGGCTACCACAACGGCAAGACGTTATTCCAGGTTTGAAAACTCAGAGCCGTTGGAGCGGCGAGTAAGTAATAAAGCCATTAGTGACAGTAGCAGTGGTAGTGTCGGCTCCAGATCACTTGCAGCATCAGCTCTAGCTGATATTATAACAGCTGATGTAGGAAGCGGTTCTACGCAACAGCATCAACAACTTCAACAGCAGCAGCACACGTTTGGATCACGAATACATGCAGATCGAAGAATAAAACGTGCAAGTATTTATGGCTCCGACGCTTCGGGTAAATTAATGTCTGCCAGTGCTAGTAGTTCCAATCGGGATGGCAGTATCAATTTAATCAAACGTCATAGTGGAAGCTTTACAAACGCATTTGAATTAGCATCTAATCGAGGTCAAACAGGTGTGTATATTTTAAAATATTTTAATTTTCATTTTGATTTCTATTTTAATGTTACGAGGGCTGCTATATATATTTCTGGCCTGGTAACACTGAGTGCTGCCAAGTGCAATCTGACATTTCCATTGGAAAGTTTTTCATTTTTAAGCATAATCGTACTCAAAACGTTTTGACGTACGACCATTATTTGTGTTGTTTACAGTGACTTAAAAAAATTAATATAGAAAAAATGGAATTAACTCGTGAACATTTTCGTGCCATCATTTTTCACAACTTTCGACGTTGATTATCAAGACAAGAGTGCATTGATGAACTTAAATCTTTGTATGGCGATGAAGCACCATCCTATAGCACTGTGAAAAATTGGTATAATGAATTTAATCGTGGCCGAAGCTCGCTCAAAGACGAATTCCGTGAAGGTCGTCCAAAAACGGCTGTTGTGCCAGAGAACATTGATGCCATGCGTGAACTCATAATGCAAGATCGACATGCGACATACCGAAAGATAGAGACATCCTTGGACATTTCATCCAGCAGCATACATTCGATACTGCATGTACACCTGGCCGTAAAAAAGGTTTGTTCCTGTTGGATGCCGCACAATTTGAAAGTCGCTCAAAAAAAGGCTCGTGTCGATTGGTGCAAAGAAATGTTGCAAAAATCCGATTGCGGTGCTTCGAAAGACGTTCATAAGATCGTCACAGGTGACGAATCATGGATCTATGCGTATGAGCCCGAAACGAAACAATAATAGACCGTGTGGGTCTTCAAAGACGAGCAAAATCCAACGAAAGTTGTTCGTGGAAGAAGCACTTCGAATCAAATGGTCGCCTATTTCTTCGACAAAACTGGTCATGTGGCGACTGTTCCGCTTGAGCAACGTAGGACGGTCACTTCTGAGTGGTACACTACAATTTGTTTGCCTGAAGTCATCGGAGAAATTCGAAAAACCAACAAGAGAAGACGAATCATTGTTCACCATGACAATGCGAGCTCTCAGACATCGGCTCAAACCAGAGCGTTTTTGACTGGCCAAAACGTCGAATTAATGGGTCATCCGCCGTACAGCCCTGACTTGGCACCTAATGACTTCATTTGTTTCCGCACATCAAGAAAAAAATGCGTGGTCAACGATTTTCGTCGCCAGAAGAAGCTGTTGAAGTGTTCAAAAACCATGTTTTAGAGGTGTCTCAATCGGAGTGGAAAAAGTGCTTCAACAACTGGTTTGAGCGCATGCAAAAGTGTATAAATCATGCTGGAGAATACTTTGAAAAACAATAAAACCATTTTTGATTATAAATATTCGCATTTTCACTATTAGGCCAGAAATATATAGAGCAGCCCTCGTACGAATGTTTTTTTTAGAAAAGTTTTACATTTTTATCTTTAATTAATGTTTTATTCAAAAATATCTAAAAATAGTTTGTGCCTCATGTTGAAGCACATTTTGTGGCTTTTAAACTGCATATTTAAAATTTGTTTTCTTTTATAATGAATATTAATTGAAACAAACGATTGCAACATATTCTAGACTGTATTGCAATCTGGTTTTGAGTTGAAAAACATTCTGTTCTTTTCGTTGTATTCACTGCAGGTGCTGTAAATGGCTTTGACAGTGGAAAAATTAGGGATGGTGACAGCACACAACAACAACAGCAGCAGCAACAACAACAGCAGCATAAAACAGATACAACACAGGGTAGTGGCTCTTTATATAACACAAACACAAATTGTAGCAATTCACCGATGAGACAACGTTTACCCTCACATTCCGGTCTCAATGATTTGAATAGCAATACACCAGGAATATTTGTGGGCGGCCTAGGAGGCAGTAATATTTACAGCAATAACATACA
Source organism: Gymnosoma rotundatum (assembly GCA_916610165.2). Taxonomy (NCBI): domain Eukaryota; kingdom Metazoa; phylum Arthropoda; class Insecta; order Diptera; family Tachinidae; genus Gymnosoma; species Gymnosoma rotundatum. Next base: position 48,391,316 of record OU744338.1, read on the forward strand.
AACACCCAGTACATTCAATACCAATAATTTAGCTTTAACAATTTCAACTGGTAGTACTAGTGCAGCTGGTATAAATAGCGGCAGTGTTGGACTTGCTGGTGCTAGCAATAGTGTAGGTTGTAGTAGCAGTAGTGTTACAACAAGTGGCAGTGGTAGTGGTAGTGGTGCGGGTACTGCAGGCAGTGCTGCTAAAACTATAGGCTCACCAATCAGCGGATCCACAGGTGGCCCCACAACATCTAGTCCCCGGCGTCAGGGTAGCTTTACGAATGTTTTCTCGAAAATAATTGATGGTATGCCAGCAAGTACAATGTTTTCGAAATTTAAGAGTGTCCAAGCTCCCGTCAGTAGTCAGCAGACCGTCATCAACGGCAATCCTATTAAACAATATTTTGAAATTGGCAAACAAGTAGCTTGTGCTGGTCCCGAGTTGGCTTGGAAGATTCACGAGGGAAGCCGCAAAAGTGATGGCAAGGTAAGTTCCCTTTTAGTTCGTGACTCATTTTTTTTTTACTTAATATTTTAATATTATGAACATGTAATTTATTTTATGATGGTTAAACTGTAGCATATTTAGTTTTTATTGTCTTTTTTATTCCTAAAATGTATTCATAAATATTCAGATTAATGAAGCAACAATAAGTTTTCTATTTGATATGATTTGTTGTTCTATATGCAACAGATTTCTCCTCTGTATGCACTTACATTAAAATTGCTTACAGAAAGTTCGCACGCTATTCTTTAATACTTTAATGATTAATCGTTTTAATAGTTTAAAATATTAAAAATTGCTTGCAAATGAAGTTTAACCCTAGTGTTAATACCCGGGTACCAGGGTACCCACATACGTATATTTACATGAAAAAAATGTATTAACAATTAAAATTTTGAAATAAGCTTCTGCATCGTCTTTATTTAACTTAAAAGAAAGCGAATTAAACAAAAATGAATTGAATTTTTTGCTTCGTTTATACTCCAAAATATTTTCTTAAACTTTAACTATCGCAACATACAAACCCGGTTAACTCGGTACCCACTGTAATTTGTAAAGGAAATGAGAATAAAAAAGTTTTAAAAAAATTATATGAATCATTAAAATGATATACATTTACTAAATTATTTTTTTTTTTATTACACTATAAAAATTTAACAATGTCTTCAGAGTGTTCAGCACAAAATGACCTTTAACATTCAGCGAAGCTTTTGAGTTTAGTGTCTTCCTTTTTCTATTTGCTTTTAGCACTCAAAGTACTTTAATTTTTTTTTCTTCCTGTTTTATTTAGCTCGTCAAATTCTTTAGAAGCCTCTGCAATGGGTAATGCAATACTTGGTAACCCAAAACGCTTTCAATGGCAATTTTGGTTGCATAATTACGTAACACTTGGGCTTTTGTCATTCGTGCTTTAATCATTGACATCAGATCGTTTACGCAATAACGACCTCTCAGTTTTTTCTTAGCTGTCATTTTATTGTTCTCATAATAAATGATGTATGATGCGACTGAAGCAATATCTAACATTTTGAGACATAATGTCACTGGCCACCTCAAAATATGGTGCTAACTTCTATATCTTCTAACCATTTGATCCAACGTGCCAACTCCACTTTTGTACTAATTATAAAAATTTATAATGTCGCATTTCTTTTTGACATTGTCACTTAAAGATTTGCCCGAATTCATTGTTGATAAAAGAATTACAGAGTTATTTTTTTAAGGAACATAAGAACACATCGTTAATTTTTCATGAAACCCAAAAACTGACGAATGTAGTTCCCTTGAGTTATTTGCGACCATGACATTTGAAATGTAAGGCTTATTTTTTAGCGTGCCAAGAATTGTAAGATTCCATGACAACAAATGCTTCGCTTTTGGCAGAGAAGTAAAAAAAATTATCTATGCAGATATTCCTCCACTTCCACGATAGGGAGGCGCTGATTCTTTAACAACTCTTTCTCCTGATTTTTTACGGGTAACTTTTTGCTATTGTAAGTTATACCCTAAAAAGGATAGGCGGTTTCAGCATCGCCAATCCACCAGATTTTAAAATCATACTTGGCTGGCTTTAAAGGTACACACATATTATGAGTAGACACTGTACGAACTCGATAAGAATAAAGTTGTTCATCAATTGTTAAATTTCACTCGGTTTATAAATTTGGTATAAGTTTGGGTTTCACATTGTCCAAAAATCACGAATTGGAGCTGCCTTATTTTCTTTTTTTACGTTGACTGCATGTATTGTTCTCATCAAGTATTAAAAAACGTAAAATGTTGTGGAATCGATTGATTCCTATTGCGGTACAATGAACTTGAATGTGCGACTAATACGTGGGCTGCTATGTATATTTCTGGCCTGGCAACACTGAGTGCTGCCAAGTGCAATCTGACATTTCCATTGGAAAGTTTGTCATTTTTAAGCATAATCGTACTCAAAACGTTTTGACGTACGACCATTATTTGTGTTGTTTACAGTGACTTGAAAAAATTAATATAGAAAAAAATGGAATTAACTCGTGAACATTTTCGTGCCATTATTTTTCAAAACTTTCGACGTGGATTATCACGACAAGAGTGCATTGATGAACTTAAATCTTTGTATGGCGATGAAGCACCATCCTATAGCACTGTGAAAAATTGGTATAATGAATTTAATCGTGGCCGAAGCTCGCTCAAAGACGAATTCCGTGAAGGTCGTCCAAAAACGGCTGTTGTGCCAGAGAACATTGATGCCGTGCTTGAACTCATAATGCAAGATCGACATGCGACATACCGAGAGATAGAGACATCCTTGGACATTTCTTCCACCAGCATACGTTCGATACTGCATGAACACCTGGCCGTAAAAAAGGTCTGTTCTCGTTGGATTGGTGCAAAGAAATGTTGCAAAAATACAATTGCGGTGCTTCAAAAGACGTTTATAAGATCGTCACAGGTGACGAATCATGGATCTATGCGTATGAGCCCAAAACGAAACAACAATCGACCGTGTGGGTCTTCAAAGACGAGCAAAATCCAAAGAAAGTTGTTCGTGGAAGAAGCACTTCGAAGCAAATGGTCGCCTATTTCTTCGACAAAACTGGTCATGTGGCGACTGTTCCGCTTGAGCAACGTAGGACGGTCACTTCTGAGTGGTACACTACAATTTGTTTGCCTGAAGTCATCGGAGAAATTCGAAAAACCGACAAGAGAAGACGAATCATTGTTCACCATGACAATGCGAGCTCTCACACATCGGCTCAAACCAGAGCGTTTTTGACCGGATAAAACGTCGAATTAATGGGTCATCCGCCGTACAGCCCTGACTTGGCACCTAATGATTCCTTCTTGTTTCCGCACATCAAGAAAAAAATGCGTGGTCAACGATTTTCGTCGCCAGAAGAAGCTGTTGAAGTGTTCAAAAACCATGTTTTAGAGGTGTCTTAATCGGAGTGGAAAAAGTGCTTCGACAACTGGTTTGAGCGCATGCAAAAGTGTATAAATCATGCTGGAGAATACTTTGAAAAACAATAAAACCATTTTTGATTATAAATATTCGCATCTTCACTATTAGGCCAGAAATATATAGAGCAGCCTTCGTATATAAATAAATAAATTTAAAATTTTGGCCGTTATGCAATTCAAAGTTTAAAAATATATTTTAGCATAAATTTTATTTAATACGATCTTAAAAAGAATTAAAATTTAATTTTATTTCAAAAAAATATTAACTATTAATAGTTTAGTATATGGGTACCCGGGTGGGTAACAATGTGGATAAAGTTGGGTATTAACACAAGGGTTAACCAACATTTGCCTATTCAAACTTTTGAAAATAATGCAGAGCACGGTAGTTTGATAACGATTTATTTTGAACATAATTCGGTATCTCATAAGCCACTAAAGATATTTTAATGAAATGTCACAGAGGTAAAGTGGTGGTATTTCTGAATAGAGGTGCGAACGGTCGGGCCCCTAGGATAGGCTAGGGGGCAAAATTAAAAATGTGTATAAACACATTTTGTTAGCTATTTGTGTTTTGCAGTTTAGCACAAACTGTGTTTATACAAATTACCAAAAAATGGTTTTCTTACAAAAGGGGATTACAAAGCTTTATTAATCACGGGGCTGTCAAATTCCTATTGGAGTATGTAGCTTTAAAAGTCTGTTTGCGCTGTTTAATCTCTACTTTTCATTCCCAGGAATTTTACAATAATTTATAAGTTTTATTTCAAAATTGGGTATGTTTTGATAGGGCGGGTGCGAGAATCTATAAATACAACCTTTTTGGGGATAATCTTTAAAAACGATATTTTTAACATTTTCCCAATTCAGAGTCTTGTGACTTTTTAACGAAAAGAGCTATCAAAACAAAATTTTATACTTTTTTATTCTATCACATTAAAAATATAGAAAATGTTTAAAAGTAATAAATCGTGCATTAGCCCATCTTCACCCTAGGAAGCCGACCGTTCACAGCTCCGCTCGGAAACACCTCTGCTTTGCTTCTATACAGAATAATATCCTTTAAAAATGGTTTAAATGAAAAAAACTACCGAGCAATTCAAATGTCAAAATAAAAGCTTTTGATGAAGAAAAACAAATTAATGATGCAATTTAATTAAATTTAAAATATATCCCTCTTATCAAACAAGCGTGATAATAATTTTCTGAGATTTTTAATTTGTTATCTTTGCAAATACTCTTTCATGTAGAAAGTATTGTTTCTCATGTGTTCGGAGTGGAGACCTATAACAAACAAGGCTATAATAGATTATACAGTGCTTAGAAAAGCCCAAAAATTTGACCCGGGCAAGACCGGGTACAATAAATTAATATTTAATAATATTTTAATTCCAAAAATTAAGAAATATATAATTAATCTTATATTAAACTTGTTGCAAATGAAAACTTTTTTGTTTTATTGACACTATTTTTTCAGGAATGTTCTATATTTGTATTTGAGAAAAAAGTTGCTGAAAAGTTGCATAAGCCCAGGCGCAAAGAAACGATTACGGAAATTTTAAAAAATTCTATTAAAAATTTAGAAAGGTTTCGTCATCCAAAGGTAAGTTATAAAGCTTATAAAATATATTACTTTTAATTATAATACAATAAATATATTATGGCACGCAATAAGTTATACAAAAAATAATTTTGAAATTGCTTTTCATTAAAGACCAAATAAATTCATTAAAAATCCTTCTTTGGGAAACTGTTATTATACCCTTCACTACAAAAAGTGGAAAAAGGGTATGTCTAAGTTTGTCATTCCGTGTGTAATTTCTACAATATCCATTTTCGATTCCATAAACAATACATATTCTGACTTCTTATGCATAGAGAAGTCGATTGAGCGATGTCCGTCTGTCCGTCCACGTTAGGGTTGAAATCAAATTTGCCAAGGCAAATATTTCAATCGATCAGATATAATGTTGAAATAGGTGCTATTGGAAATCAGCATGATCGGTCCATGTGCTTCGAGGCAGCAAGCAAAACGCCACGCCTACTTCTAATTTTTTCATGTTGTTTGGAACAATAAAGTAAAACCACTCAAAAAAAAATATATGAGGCGATAGAGAATTAAAAAAAAAAGAAGAAATTATCCAGTGAAAAAATTGGTTCTCTCCCATATTTTCCGAATTATGGGGCTCTGAAATTTTAATTTTTTTAAATATCAATATGGGTATCATTTTAAAGCTTTTGAAGAGATTTTTAATGAAATACTCAAATTTTTTAGAAATGCTTAACCCATTATGAGCCGATGACGTTTTTATATAAAATTTTATATATGCAATACCATTTCTTTTTTTTATTTTTTTAATTCTTAGTCATCCTAATATTGGCTTTTTTGACTGGAGTTACTTCACTAAACTATATTTACGTAGATGGTGAAGGGTATATAAGATTAGGCTTTGCCGAACATAGTACTCTTACTTGTTTAGTAATGCGTTTATTAACAGTTTTGTTTGTTTTCCTAAAAGTAACTGAAATACATTCAGTTTTCTTTTAATAATAATTTTTTTTTGTTTTCTTAATTTCTTTTAGATGCTTCAAGTTTATCACACAGTAGAGGAATCATCAGAAACATTGGCTTTTGCTACTGAACCAGTTTTTGCAAGTCTGGCAAATATACTAGCGTTTCATGTAAGTAATAAACCAGACAATAAAAATGAAATTAAGACTGTAAATTATCAAAGACTTTTTCAGAGAATGAGAAGGGAAAATTGTTTTAATTGACCAACTGAATTTTTTTTTTTTGCTAAAGAATGGTATTTCGTTTATTATTTCATGCGAAAAGCTGTCAAAAGTCTATGTAAAAAATTAGTGCGAATTCACTTCATTGGTTAAAAGTTACATAATGTTTCTCAAGTGCAATATGCTTTAAAAAAAAAAAATTTGTAACTTGCGGAGTAAAAAAAAGTCGCCATATACATATAATTATATTAACTATTGGGACACCCTATAATTATCAAATCCAAATTTGCTATCACAGGTGACTTAACAGTACAGGTTCTTTGTAAAGTTTAACCAGTCTAAAAGAGTTCAACAGTTTGGCTATATACATCAAATTACATCAACTATTGTAACACTCCTTAATTTACAAATTTAAATGTTTATTTTAATTACACTGTTCTGCACGAAAATCCTCTTTTAAACCAAAATATGCTTTCTTACTGTTTTCAAATGTGCTGAATACGTATTTGAAGTCAGATTCTGTCTATCACCCACAGTTTCTTGAGAAATTCTAGTTTTTTTTATCCAAAAATGTGAGTTGTTTGTAAACTTGACGAATTTTTTTTGGCATCAAAACATAGTGAAAAAAATTCAAAATCTCGATGATTTTGAGCGCAATAAAGTATATTTGAACAAAAAAAATTTGATCGGAATATTACAAGTGGTTGAAGAAATATGGCTAAAAGTTTTTTTTCCTGTATGTGTATAATCTTACATTTTTTTGTGGTGGTATCCTTTTCATTCAAATCCCTACCTGCCCCACCTTCACCCTCAATACCCCACCTCCCCCCCTCCCACTCAGCCGCTCTCTTGTCACCATTTTCTTCTAGGAATTGATCAGTACTCTCTTTCTTTCAAAATCAGAGGGTGATAGAATTTTTCTGAGTTCAGATTCGGACTCAGCACACCTGAAAACATGAGAAACAGGCAAACTTGTTCAAGGGAGCGGAGATACGTTTTTTTTGCAGAACAGTGTTATTTATACTTTTCTATACCAGACAAAGTAGTAGACATTCTATCTAATTTTTAGGTGTCGGCTAACGGTTCAAAAGATAGGCCAATTTAGCTCAAATTACGTCAATTATAGGAACACCCTTTAATTTCTTAACTAAAATTGTTTACTTGTTCTTTTAGTGGCCACAGCAATATATGTTCCTTGTAAATGTCAGCAGTTTTTTTTATAACGGTAAAACATTTAATTTACAATATTAAATATTTACACTTGTTTTTATAACGGTCATAGCAATCGATATTTTGTCCAATTTGCAAGCGTTTGTCTACAACGATTTAGAATATAGGCCCATATAGGTCAATTTGTGTCACGTTTGGGGACACCCCTTAATTTTTAGATCTATTAGTGAAGCACATTTTTTTAATTTTAAAGCAGTGACTTTTACGGCTCATAATAGACGTAAAAACCATGTATATTGTAAAGGAACACCCTTTAGTTGTTGAAATTATGAACTGACTTTGCGGGTGCAAACATGAAAAAAGCTATACAGTTGAATTGATAACCTTCTCCTTTTTCTTCGAAGTCGGTTAAAGAATTAAAAGTACTATCACCGAAGTTATATTCTTTTATTTTATGAAAATGTATTATATTTTCTGGCATGATATATACGAGGGATGCTATATATATTTCTGGCCTGGCAACATTGAGTGCTGCCAAGTGCAATCTGACATTTCCATTGAAAAGTTTGTCATTTTTAAGCATAATCGTACTCAAAACGTTTTGACGTACGACCATTATTAGTGTTGTTTACAGTGACTTGAAAAAATTAATATAGAAAAAAATGGAATTAACTCGTGAACATTTTCGTGCCATCATTTTTCACAACTTTCGACGTGGATTATCACGACGTCGGCGATGAAGCACCATCCTAAAGCACTGTGCAAAATTGGTACAATGAATTTAATCGTGGCCGAAGCTCGCTCAAAGACGAATTCCGTGAAGGTCGTTCAAAAACGGCTGTTGTGCCAGAGAACATTGATGCCGTGCGTGAACTCATAATGCAAGATCGACATGCGACATACCGAGAAATAGAGACATCCTTGAACATTTCTTCCACCAACATACATTCGATACTGCATGAACACCTGGCCGTAAAAAAGGTTTGTTCTCGTTGGATCCCGCACAATTTGAAAGTCGCTCAAAAAAAGGCTCGTGTCGATTGATGCAAAGAAATGTTGCAAAAATACGATTGCGGTGCTTCAAAAGACGTTTATAACATCGTCACAGGTGACGAATCATGGATCTATGCGTATGAGCCCGAAACGAAACAACAATCGACCGTGTGGGTCTTCAAAGACGAGCAAAATCCAACGAAAGTTGTTCGTGGAAGAACCACTTCGAAGCAAATGGTCGCCTGTTTCTTCAGCAAAACTGGTCATGTTGCGACTGTTCCTCTTGAGCAACGTAGGACGGTCACTTTTGAGTGGTACACTACAATTTGTTTGTCTGAAGTCATCGGAAAAATTCGAAAAACCAACAAGAGAAGACGAATCATTGTTCACCATGACAATGCGAGCTCTCACGCATCGGCTCAAACCAGAGCGTTTTTGACCGGCCAAAACGTCGAATTAATGGGTCATCCGCCGTACAGCCCTGACTTGGCACCTAATGACTTCTTCTTGTTTCTGCACATCAAGAAAAAAATTCGTGGTCAACGATTTTCGTCGCCAGAAGAAGCTGTTGAAGTGTTCAAAAACCATGTTTTAGAGGTGTCTCAATCGGAGTGGAAAAAGTGCTTCGACAAGTGGTTTGAGCGCATGCAAAAGTGTATAAATCATGCTGGAGAATACTTTGAAAAAAAATATTAATTATAAATATTCGCATTTTCAATATTAGTCCAGAAATATATAGAGCCGCCCTCGTATTTTAAGCAAAATATTTCTTTTTCAACTGCAAAATAAAATGAACTTATTATTTTGTGTGGAATTGTGACCAAAAGCAAACAATGTTACATATTTAAAGACTACAAAATCTACAATTTCCCTCTATATCACTTTTTTTGCACGGTTTTTGTAATTGTTAAACTTTTCAACCGACAGAAGCAAACTTTCAAAGCAATTCTAGTTTTAGTGCTTAAGCAAACTTGCGAAAATTGTTTATCTACTTTAATTATTCCGCGAAAAAAATGTTTACAAGTAGTGATGCCAATACCACGATTTAAAAGGAATTTGTTGTTTTAAATGCCCTTAAGTATGTAACACTACTTGCTGTTTTTTTAAACTCCAAACGAATCAAATGCTGCTGATATTAATTTGCTGCTTAATTAGACCAAACCAACCTTTTGGAAAATGCGGTATAGAAAACAATTAAATTTTGATTTTTTACCATAACCATATACGGCTGAGTATTAAATTAAGGTATTAACTGTTTTTTTATTTTGTCTTATATTTCACCTTGGCTGCATTGTCTTGATGAGTTTTAATTTATATTATTCGTTACGGTTTTGGCGTTATGGGTACCATTCAACGGCTTTTTTTAAAATAAACAGAGCAAAAGTTTTAACATTATTTTTATTTATTTTGCAAAATTTTTTAAATATAAAGTTTTGACAGCATTTCGTACGAAATGCGAAACAGAATATTGTTGTTTATACAAAAAGCTTTAACGTTCTTGTTGTTAAAATAGACTCAAAAGCAACAAATTTATTTTATTTTATTCTTTATTGCGCCATATATTTGTTTTTTTATGATATGGAAAAATTAAAGGTAAACGTGGCGTTTCGCCCGCTGATGTTGGTGATTTCCAACAGCACCAGTATCGACGATTTTTATTTTTAGGATTATTTAATTTCTGTGGTATTTAAACTTTATCTTGTTTCAGTTGTTATTACGAATATTTAACATATGAGAGGCTTGTTAACTTTTTTTAATACTTTCACTTTTACATTTGAGATAATACACCGAATACCAGAACACAGCTGTAATCCTGCAGTTAAATTGAAAAAAAATATTTGAATCTAACATAAAGAAAATGTTCATTTTGGCCCAAATTGCATACAAATAGAATCTTATACTCTAGATACAGATACGAGTATAATACAAATATAATCTTTTACTCTGTATCTGTTTGACTAAATATTTTATGAATACAATTATTATATTTAATTTACTTTATTCGTGCTTTATTCCTTTAACAATAAATATTTCATGATATTCTCATGAAATATTTATTATTTTAAACTAAACTAAAAAATGAAATGTATTACTGCGGGGAAAGCATAACCATGTGGCCATTTCACTACTGTTCAAATAGCTCTCATAGTGGATTTTACTAAAATTTTGTATAGAAAACTAGAAAGTCTTATATCAAAAGCCAAATTGATTAAATGAGAACTCCATTGAATCAATAAGACAACAGACAATAAAAAGCCAAAAATGTTTTATACAAAAACACAGCAAACATCCAGTAACTATTTTTATTTTTTCTTTCATTTTTCTACATAAGGGATCCCATTGGGAACCATTACTTCGTTTAGTATAAGAAGAAGTATAAATATTTAAACTTGTAAACTAAGAGTGTTATAGACAGAGGGTTAAAATTTACAAAAAACCTGATTGTTAAGTCTACTACAATAGCAAGTATAAAATTTTAATTTGGAAATTAGACTTATGAAATTAACAAGGACCTGTAGTGCTAAGTTTGCTTTTGCAAGTATAAAGTTTGAAAATAGAATACAAGGTTGTCCCAATAGTTAATATAATTTAGTGTATGTGGCCATACTTTTGAATAGTTATGGACAGACAGATGAAACATATTTTTTTCGCAAGAATTATTTCCCACGTATGCTTATTCTCCCAGAGCTCATGCATTTCTAAAACAATTTCCATTTTTTTTTCTTAGTAGAATGGTGCTGCTGAGAGATTGGTCCAGTCTTAGAAAAAATTTTCATAATTTAATAAATTAAAGAGTGTTTCCATAGAACACACATGATTTTTAAATATCTATTAAACCGTATCGAATACATATAAAATGTTAACAAAGTTGCCTTCACTACAGCTACCAATAACAGAAAGTAATCAACACTAAACTTTAATAATAACAAGTAAAAGTGCTATAATCGTCTATGCCGAATCTTATATACCCTTCACAATTTATGTAAATTCAGTTTAGTAAAGTAACTGCAATAAAATGATAAATATTGGGTGACAGAGAATTTAAAAATAAGAAATTAATTAAGTACTACATATATAAAAATTTACATAGAGTGTCATCGGCAATTAATGGGTTAAGTATTTTTAACAAATTTCAGTATTTCCTGAAAGATCTCTTCAAAAGCTTTGAAATGATATCCATATTGATATTTTAAGAAATTTAAAAATGATGATTTTTTCTTAAATTTTTATTCACTTTCGCCCCATATATTTATTTTTTTGATTGGAGTTACTTAATTGTTCTAAATGACATGAAAAAATTAGAGGTGGGCGTGGTGTTTTGCCCGCTGCCTCGCAGGGCACGGACCGATCATGCTGATTTCCTATAGCACCTCTTTCGAAACTATGTCTGATTGATTGGCGGATTTAAATTTTCTCTAGCTTATGTAGTGCCTTGGCAAAATTAATTTCAACACTAACACGGCCGGACAGACGGACATCGCTCAGTCGACTGCACGATATATATATATATATAATATATGGGGTTGGAAATGTATATTGTAGAAATTACGAACGGAATGACAAACTAAGATATACCATTTTTCCTTTTTTTGTGGTAAAGGGTATAAATATGATATGATAGGGTGTCAGTAAAGTGACGCAATATGGCCCTATATTTCGGACCATAGTGGCAAAAAAACTTAAAAATCACAAGGAATTTTTACTCTACATCCGCTTATATCAAATATTTTTAAATATATTTTTCTTTTCTTATTTGTAGGAATCTAAAACATATGAAAATGTTATCCCGCCAAATGCTGGCAATAATCAGTCCCTACAACAATCGCAAACACCAACGCCTACAAGGCCAACTCATGCCAAAGATTATACATTTTTGGATATTGAATTAAAGTGTGGATTTTTACAGGTATGTAACTCCAACAGTCGTAATTGGTAAATAAAAACTTACAATTTTTTTTGCACATCAAAATTAAGTCAGCAAATATTTAATACGTGTAAAAGCTGTGTAAAGCTGGGCCTGTAATATAACTAAATGAAATTTCTGTGTCTAATAAAATGAAAGTATAATTAATCAAGTTTTATAAATTACTGACTTTTCCAGCTGATAGAAGCAATGACATTTTTACACTACTCTGGACATGTTATACATCGTAATATATGTCCTTCATCAATATTCATCACAAAAAGGGGTACCTGGAAGTTAGCTGGCTTAGAATTTTTAGGTAAGAAACTTAACAAAAGCAAAACAGAAAGTATAAAATACATAAAACAAAGTGATTCCAAGTGATTACGAATTGTTTAAAATCTGTAAATTTTCCTTTACATTTACACACTTTTTTACAGAAAGAATGAATGAGACTGATATAAATGAATCCATAGCATGTCAGCCATGGACAACACGCATATCAAAAATGGCACAGCCAAATTTGGACTTTATGCGTAAGTTTAATAATAATTTCTGAAACCTTACAATATTTTATGAAAATACAAACTTAAAGTAAATTTTGCATTAATTTAAATGTTTTTCTTTTGTCCTTCGCTTTTATATATACAGCACCTGAAACTCAAATACATTCCAAATGTAGTCTTCTTAGTGACATGTTTTCTTTAGGTTTAGTAATCTGTGCTGTCTTTAATAGGGGGCGTCCCATCATTCAAGCAGGCAATATACCAGCCAACTATATAAAGCAATTGGATATGGTAGGTTTCATTTTGCTACTCACGCACACGTACTTTTTTTTCCTACAAACCCCTCATCACTAAAATTAGCAGTTGACAGTAGCAACAAGTGTTTTTTATTTATTTCATTATTTTATTTTATTTTATTTTTAGCTTCAATTTGTTTTCTGTTTCCTTTAAATATACAGTGGCATTCAACATAAAAAGGAACTTTAAGTTTTGAGCTAAAATTACAAGGCAGTAATAAATTACAGAGATCCTTTGTATGTTTTAAAAAGAAAAAGTTCTTTAATAAGTATTAGGAATAGTAAAAGTATTTGAAAATAAATTGCATTGCTCAACTCAATAATATTTTATAGGAGATGACATTTCTTTTTTAAATAAATAAAAAATCAGTCAATAACAAATGAATAAGAACTGAGATTTGATGCAAAAGTAATTTTTTTTTCTTAAAGGCTATTGAAAAGTTTTAAGCAAACTATACCTTCACTAATAGGTCGACAAAAAGTGACATCAAATGCTTTCATCGAAAGTTATGACAACACTATAATATTACCAATTAACTTAATACATTACAAAAGTTTACATAACCTGTTTAAAAAATAATATGTTTTATACATAAATGCAGATATTTATTTAGAATAATCATTATTGGGATTTTTTCTTTACCATTGAAATTTCATTAGCATTGTTTGAAATAACTACAATGAAAAAAATTTAACTACCATTTAATGCTAACGATTTTATTTTAATTATAATTGTCTTTACTATTGGTAAGGAAATTTTAATGAAATCGTTTCATTACTAATTACAATTGAATCAAGAATAATTGTTTCTATGAAACACAAATTTTTGATAGCAGAAACTTAAAAAGACTATGCATAAAATAAATAAATCTGACTACTCTTGTACATAGATCTGTATTTGAAAATTTTTTTAAATTTATCATTTTCAAATGAGCTAGGCTTAAAACTTGGTTCCAATAGCGTCTCATATTTCTTAAAACAGTTAAAACATAAATATTTCACCAAATTTTTCTGATCTTAATGTCATTTTAAAATATTGCTCTGCTATGCTTTAAGATGTATATTTAGTGTAAAAAGACAAGGAACATAATCATCAGTAATAATGATTATAAACCATTTGATTTAAACCATTTAATCATTAGTTACCAATGAAAACTTTTTATTAAGAAGCATTACCATTAGCAAAAATAATGATAATGCTAGAAAAATAATCAGCATTATTTATCATTGAATGGCAATGAAATCGTCAATTAATTAGTCCATCTAATTAATTACTCCCATGTATGATAATAATAATATTTTATATTTTTTTAAATATTTTTATAGTGCAGCAAAATGGAAAAGAGCACAGAAATAACAGAAACTATTATCAAATTAAATAAGATAGAATTGACAGAACTCTTAATAAATATTGAAATTTATTAAGTTTAAATGAAAACGGAAATTGTAAGTGTAAATCCTGTTCCAATCATTCTCTTATATAGATTTAATCCACAAATCAAACTGTTTTTCGGTCTGTTCAAGAAACTCCAAAGCCAAAGTACACAGCCAGTTGGCAGAAGCATTAAGGGAAATGAATACCTGAATTTTGGAGAAAACCCACTACTTAGATCTGTGAACATTCAAAAAATAGTCCGGATGTATGAAAATGTTCAAGTTAATCTATTAATCTAATTTCTAGTTTTAAAAATTAATAAATATAAGTTTGCGGTGTTTCGAGGTGATGGTGTGGCTATAGTCACAAACTGTTACCTTTCTGGCGTCAAATTGTTGGATCTCAACAAAGATTTTAAAAGAAAGACTTCTCGATAACACTAAACATAAACTGACACATCCAGCAAAGTCTTAGAACCATAATAAAACTAAAAAAAAAACAGGATTGGATAATATCAAGTCGTTTTTAGTACTGAAGACATCATTAATGGAAGAGTTCTCTTTTTTTGTATTTTTATAATACATTTTGTAATTAAAAATATGGACTATTTCACGGCTTTAAAAAATTAATTTTAATATGCCCTCATCTGTGATATCGTTATAAGGCGAAAATTGAAATTTACGCAAGGTATGTGTGCTCTCTGAAATAGCGAGTAAACAATTAATGAGTGCTTCCTTAGAAGTCCTAATTTTGACAAAATTATCTTATTTTTTAAAGCTTGCTGGATAGGCAGCTTACATTTTTAACAATAAATAAGAAAAACTTAAACACAAAAATATTTGGTGCATACATAGTACGGAACTAGCCATGTGTGAAATTAACTCGCACTTGTCTGACTTATTACGTTACGTTGTGGGATCTAAACATTCATTTTGTGTGATTTTTTTTTTTTTTTTTTTTTTTTTTTGTTGTGAATGGCACAGAATTTTTCTAGATTTGCAAGAACTAAGGATTTTTTAACCGTACAAAAAATTTAACAATATGAATGCTTTTGCGAAAACTTCAATACTGAACTGTAAAAGAAAAGTCATAAGTCTTCGTAAAGCTTTTTGTCGAGCTCAACTTCAATTTAAATAATTCTTGCAAAACACAACCGACTTCAAAACAGAAATTAACTATTGGAATCCCTGTATATTTTTTCTCCAAGCTTCATATCTATTAAAACAGACTTAGCACTACAGCTTCTTAGTCATTTAAACACTTTGGCAATATAGATCAACTTGCAGCACCCTTTTATTTCCAAATTCAGATTTTATACTTGCAATACAAGTTCTTTGTAAGTTTCAACGGTCTGTCTACAATTGTTTAAAAATATTGCCAAGTACATCAAATTAAATGATATTGGAGCACCCTTTAGTTTATGATTTTGTATATTAATAATTGGTAATAAACCAGTCACAGCAATCGACATTCTGTCCAATTTGGAAGCGTTTGTCTATAACGGTTTAAAAGATAGGCCAAAATTGGTAAATTTACGTCACCTTTGGGGACACCCTTTAATTTGTAGAGTAATTTTTGTGTTACTTTTTTAATTGTTTTCCCTAATAATTCAACGGATAGTAGTTGTACTAAAGAAAACATAAAGACAGTAAGAGAGAGGGAGAGAGAGTAAATCTAGTTTAGAGAAGTAACTCCAATCAAAAAAGCAAATAATGGTGTGACAAAGAATTAAAAAATAAAAAATAGCATCGGCTATTAATGGGTTAGGCATTTTTTTTTTAATTTTAGTATTTCCTTAAAGATCTCTTAAAAAGCTTTAAAACGACAGCCATATCAATATTTAAAAAAATTAGAAAATTTCAGAGCTCCGTAATTTGAATGATATGGGCGAGCGCTAATTTATACACTTGACGTTTTTTTCTTAGTTTTAAATTCTCTATCGCCCCATATATTTATATTTTAAATTGAAGTTACTTAATTGTTCCAAATGACATTGAAAAATTAGAGGAAGGCGCGGTGTTTTGCCTGACCCCACAATTGACGTGGATCGATCATGCTGATTTCCAATAGCACTTCTTTCGACACTATGTCTGATCGATTTACATATATATTTTTCTTTGTGAAATCAAGTTTGCCGCTTTCAACAACGGACATAAGAAGTCAGAATATATATACTTTATGGAGTCGGAAATGGATATTGTAGAAATTACATACGAAATGACAAAAATAGATATTCCCTTTTTCCACTTTTTGTAGTAAAGGGTACAAAAATATATAAAATAAACTTAATCATACTGTGTTCAAAGTAAAATTTGCTAAATTAAAATCTTTATTTTTTAATTTTCACCCTGACCAGGATTCGAACCATCGATTTTACAAATTAATGAAATTTTCGGCTTTTGGTTCTTTTTAATTAATTTTCTAAACATTTTTAGAAAGAAAAATTATTTACAAATGTATGCGGACGTTTTCCAAAGAAAACAAGAAAAATTAGACGCTAGCAGAATGAAATGCAGCATTTTCTGGACTGCCACATCCTTCATCAGCATTCTTTGCATCTATCTACCTTATGTTATGTACATCGTAAACATCATCTATTTAACCAACTAAGCTTAATGTTAATTTGGTGAGACTTACTTAACTCATAAAAGTCAATATGATACTGAAACAGTGTCTATAATGTTGTGAGCAAACAAGTATGAATAATTAAAAATAAAAAAAAAAAAAAAGTTGCATTTGTGACTATCAAATTGCTAGTACAAAAAAGCAACAACAAATGTACAAGACGAGTTACAAAGAGAATGACAAAGAAAAGCTTTAAGTTGTGTGTGAACTTCGTCTCACCAAATTAACATTAAGCTTAGTTGGTTAAATAGATGATGTTTACGATGTACATAACATAAGGTAGATAGATGCAAAGAATGCTGATGAAGGATGTGGCAGTCCAGAAAATGCTGCATTTCATTCTGCTAGCGTCTAATTTTTCTTGTTTTCTTTGGAAAACGTCCGCATACATTTGTAAATAATTTTTCTTTCTAAAAATGTTTAGAAAATTAATTAAAAAGAACCAAAAGCCGAAAATTTCATTAATTTGTAAAATCTTTATACTGAAATACAAATTTACTGTCAGACGACACCAAACATTAAACACTCTTACAAATTAAAATTAGATTAGTTCCTATAAGGAAGTAAGAAAAACTTTTCTAACTTAAAATTCTTGAAGTAAATGAGGGAAATGTTGCTATTTTGCTTGCAACTAAAATATTTTTCATCTTTTTTGAAGGAATTGTAAAACAGCCACAAATGTAAGAAGAAAAAATTTAAAAAAATAATAAAAGCAAAAAAACTGTACAAATGGTGACTCCGATTATTGTATACAAACAGTGAGCTGGTGTATAAAATAGAAATACTATTTTTACATTAAGCAAACTTTTTTCCTTAACGAAATGAATTCTATGTAAAACCTTTTTTTTTAATTTATAAACTTTAAGTCTACAACTAAATTAAAATTAAACATTTTTTTTCTCTGGGCATTTGAATTATGAAACTTGCTTTTTCTAAAGAAACTTGTTAAGCAAATTTTATATTTGGAAAATAAATAATAAAAAAAATACAAAAGACCAACATTTATTGAATTTATGCACACTAGGGTTTCGTTTATTTCTGTGGTATATGACTGAGGGTAATTTTAAGGGTAACGGTAAAGCTAAAGATGTTAACCAAAAAATTGTTACTTCAATACACAACTAATCTCAAAAAAATTCAAAATTAAACAATTTTAATTTTAAAGAAAGAGAATCTTTAAATGATTATTACGTGTGTGCATACGAGGGCTGCTCTATATATCTGGCCTAATATTGAAAATGCGAATATTTATAATCAAAAATGGTTTTATTGTTTTTCAAAGTATTCTCCAGCATGATTTATACACTTTTGCATGCGCTCAAACCAGTTGTCGAAGCACTTTTTCCACTCCGATTGAGACACCTCTAAAACATGGTTTTTGAACACTTCAACAGCTTCTTCTGGCGACGAAAATCGTTGACCACGCATTTTTTTCTCGATGTGCGGAAACAAGAGAAGTCATTAGGTGCCAAGTCAGGGCTGTACGGCGAATGACCCATTAATTCGACGTTTTGGCCGGTCAAAAACGCTCTGGTTTGAGCCGATGTGTGAGAGCTCGCATTGTCAATGTGAACAATGATTCGTCTTCTCTTGTTGGTTTTTCGAATTTCTCCGATGACTTCAGGCAAACAAATTATAGTTTACCACTCAGAAGTGGCCGTCCTACGTTGCTCAAGCGGAACAGTCGCCACATGACCAGTTTTGCTGAAGAAACAGGCGACCATTTGCTTCGAAGTGCTTCTTTCACGAACATCTTTCGTTGGATTTTGCTCGTCTTTGAAGACCCACACGGTCGATTGTTGTTTTGTTTCTGGCTCATACGCATAGATCCATGATTCGTCACCTGTGACGATCTTATAAACGTCTTTTGAAGCACCGCAATCGTATTTTTGCAACATTTCTTTGCACCAATCGACACGAGCCTTTTTTTGAGCGACTATCAAATTATGCGGGATCCAACGAGAACAAACCTTTTTTACGGCCAGGTGTTCATGCAGTACCAAATGTATACTGGTGGAAGAAATGTCCAAGGAAGTCTCTATCTCTATAGGTATGTCGCATGTCGATCTTGCATTATAAGTTCACGCACGGCATTAATGTTCTCTGGCACAACAGCCGTTTTTGGACGACCTTCACGGATTTCGTCTTTGAGCGAGCTTTGACCACGATTAAATTCATTATACGAATTTTTCACAGTGCTATAGGATGGTGCTTCATCGCCATACAAAGATTTAAGTTCATCAATGCACTCTTGTCGTGATAATCCACGTCGAAAGTTGTGAAAAATGATGGCACGAAAATGTTCACGAGTTAATTCCAGTTTTTTCTATATTAATTTTTTCAAGTCACTGTTAACAACACAAATAATGGTCGTACGTCAAAACGTTTTGAGTGCAATTATGCTTAAAAATGAAAAACTTTCCAATAGAAATTTCAGATTACACTTGACAGCACTCAGTGTTGCCAGGCCAGAAATATATATAGCGGCCCTCGTACAAAAACAATTTAATGTGCAACTCCTTTAGAACTGCAAGTACTTCCCGAATAATTATGTATGGTAGCATTGTCTTATTGCAGAATCCATGAAATGGGTCCAAAAACAACATTTTCTATAGAAAAGGCTACAAGCATTCTTTTGCAGTGGTTTTCTAAGTTTTTTTCAATTAAAACCGCAATACGCAAGCAATTTTTTGTGTCTACATTATTTAGCGTTTTTTTTTTTTAATTGTATAACTTTGGCTATTTGCAGCTTTCAAGGGCTCTTTTAACCTTTCAGAAAAGGTCGACGAAATTCTTAATATTTTTCTATTTTCGGTTAAAATTAAGGCGGTTAGATACCTCCCTTTGTTATTCTTGCCATAGTTCTCAACATCTTTTAAGTATCCGAATCTCAAAATGTCTTCGCTAAATTTCTAGCGCAATTGCACAATAATAATATCCTTGTGAGCCTTATAAACCGATTTTGGCGTTTTCTTCTATATTAAGCACTTTCTTTTCGTTTACTAATAGTTTGGGGTAAAACTCAAATGCAATAGTTTGCAAGAAATTATAAAATAAAAGGTGATTCCAAACATATGTATATGGCAAAAGGACCTTTAAAATACTATAGTATCAAATTTTAATATTGATATTGCTAATATTCCAATCTTAAGAAAATGCCCTCTTCGAAGGTAGTAACACTTTATCTGTCGACAAAATATCGTAATGTTAAGTGCTTCTAATCATTTTACCCAAAATGTATGTGAAAAGTAAATAGATACTTACATCAACATGTTGTATTTTCATTTTTTTTTTGCCAAGTCTGTGATTTTACAAACAAGAAATAGCTTCTTACTCACGTTGTATTTCTTAACATATTTAACTAATTTATTGCCATAACAAACAAACAAACATTTCAATTAAAATTTGCTTTAACTTATAATCAGCTTAAGTTATTGTCTGTCAGCTTAACTTTATTGCTGTCATCTTACAGCCAATTGGATTGAGGATGAAATAAAAAAATATATAAGAAATTGCATGCAAAACTTCTTAAGCTTTCAAACTAGAAATGTGTTTAATATTATTAATTGCCCGGTAGATAATTTAAAACAATACTTTAAACATACTTGCGCCATGACGACATATATAAAGACCTTTTTCATATCGCTTTGAGTCAGCATAGACAAGGAAATAAAAGAAAAACTATATTCGGCAATGCTGAATCTTATATACCCGTTACCATCTATGCAAATTTAGTTTAATGAAGTAACTCCAATCAAAAAATAAATATTGAAATGAAAGAGAATTATCAAATAACAAAAAAAGTACTTTATATAATTTTACACAAAAGTGCCTCTTAATGGGTTAAATATTTTTTTAAAAATTTTAGAATTTCCTTAAAGATCTCTTCAAAAGCTTTAAAGTGATACCCATATTGATATTTTTAAAAATTTTGAAAATTTCAGAGTCCCGTAACTCGGAAAATATGGGCGTGCGCTAATTTTTTCACTTGATGTTATTTTTCTTATTTTTTAATTCTCTATCGCCCTATATATTAAATTTTTTGATTGGATTCTAACTGTCAAACTCCATATATAAAAAATTTATCTAACTGTTATACAGATTTTTTAGATATGGAGTTTGACAGTTAGAATACAGGCAAAAATAAATGAATTCGCCACCGCTATCACCTTGTAATTAATTCGCCTTGATATTACCTCAACAGTGTAGCACCGTTAAGTCGCCCGATCTTAGAAGTCAATTCACAGGCCCGAAACGTTAACTATGCAGCTATTAAACGTTTCGATTGTGGCACGAGCTGTGTGCGCTATGCGATCACCATTCACTGTAACGTTCTGACCTGTTTTACTGTATGTAACAGTGTCTCAATATACTCTTGTGAATAATTTCATCACTTAAAATATGGCGATTTGGCTTATTTACATATCCATTCAAGCAAAAGTGAGTTTTATCGCTTATAAAAATCAGGATCAACTTTTTGTTTTATGTCCATTCACCAAATCTTCTCTTCACTAGGTGACCGTGTGGCTTCAATTGTTGCACGATCAGGGTTTTGTAAGCACACAAACCAGGATCTTTCCACAAAATGTTCCATAAGATGGGCGGATACATATCAAATTCTTAAGCATAACGGAGGCTATACTGATTCAGGTCTTACTCTGCGCTTTTTTCTACAGCCACAAAGACTCCTTCTGTACAAACTGTACAACGTCTATGTGAATGTTATTATTTAGAGTTAATGTTTCCATTAGTAATCGAATTAATTACTCTGATGGATGTTTATATTGATCGTAAAATAAACAATTTGGAGAAGTATCATGATTTTTAAAACGAATTTGCAAATTTGGAAGCGTTATTCTGGCGTCAGTCTATTCATGTTGAAATGCTAAACTAAGCTAAACGCATATCATTAGATAGCTGATGAAATGGCCGCCAGTTAAAAAAGTGTTGCCAATTTTACTTTCTATACGTCTAAAAATAAAACACCGTTTATTATTATTTGAAACTAGGAAGTGTAAGACAAAAAAAAAAAATATTTTTCATTGATACTGCCATCCAAGGTCCTATCGTCTCAGTCTAGAATAACCCCTATCATTTAAGATATTGCGGGTTAGCGGCTCTTGGTGCGATTTAGGCTTCTTTGCGTACGCTTTTGCATCTTTCGGGATATCTCATTTAAATATGCCTGCTGTGGGGAGGCAGTGCCGCATAACTTTTTTCCTGTTAAGTTACAAAATTAATATACTTATGTATATAATAGGACTTCAGTTTCAGCAAATAATTTTTAATTTGGACAGCGTCGAATTCGTTTCCATATTAGGGATTTTCTAAAGGAGCTAACTATTTTATTTTATTTTTATTTTTTTTTTTTTTGTATAAACTGGAAAATACTATTTTTAGCTTATAACTTGGAATAAAAAACATTTTTATAAGTTCTTTGCGTGCATATATAACAACAACACCTGTTGCAAGCTGTCGTTATTTTAGTCGCTTAAATAGCATTCAGAGTCTGACACACACAACCAAAGTTAATTCTTTATATTTTTACTTTAATTTCTTCTTTTCTATCTCGCACACTTTTCTTTTATTACTGTCATTACTTTTAAAGCATCCTTAGAAGTTATTTAATCAATTATCTATCTGCCTTTCAAATTACTAACGACTTTTAAATAAATGTTACTTCTTTTATATTCTTTGTTTGTCTCCTCCTGCCCATTGTTTACTTCATACATAAAAATAAATAACATGCTGGCGTATTTATGTTGCAATTCACCCCCAAGTTGGATGACAATGTACAAAAAATGCTACCAAGAGTTCCAGTTCCACTACAAGAGGCTACATCACGTCTTGTAAATCGAGATCCAACCGCAAGACCAACAGCCCAACTGTTACAATTGATTAAGTACTTTGTGTAAGTAAAAGTAGAATAGAATATATTTACGTTTGAATAATTGCTTAAGTTTTTACTTATAAAATGAGCATACATACAGATACACACATACATACATTCATACGTACATGGATATAGCAAATGGACTATCAGAACACAAGTTTGAATTCAGAAAATCCAAATAAACAATAGTTGATTTTAAACATTTTTTTTAACAGCAAGAGAAACAATAAACAATAGAAGTTAATCTAACGATTACTGCGTTGTTGTAATCGTAGACGTAATGGATTTTTTACAGGCTTTGGAAAATCTATGTTTACCCCAATACTTGATATATATATATATTACAGGTTTACTAAAGAAACCGAGTGGTTATTTATAATACGAACGATGGTCTTATGAAACATGTGAGTTACCAGAGGAGTTTGTCTGTTGTCATGGAATAGCAGCAGATTTAAAAAAGCCGAACAGTGACAAATGCAAACATTAGGGTGCCGAAATCATGACTCACTTCAAAGAATCTATTGCAAGCTTTAACATTAAACCGATGTTGTTCTCGTATGCAGCGGAAATATAAATGTTGGAGACTGCAAAATATCCTCGAAGGATTCCTTAAAGTACATGGACATGATAGTAGATAGTAACTTACTATATTACTATAGATAAAACGCAGTGATGTTTATTAATTTTAATGAATACTTTTATTGAGTTTAAAAGAGGTCTTATAAACCGGAAAATGCAAGAACACAAGTATGAAAAGTAACAGAGTTGCCATATAAGTAATTTGGAATGCTATGGTAGGGACACGCAAATTTATCCAACACCCCTTCTCATTCCAAATTGTCTACCAGCTTTAATTTGGATCTTAAGTCTTTTACTTTGTGTGGAGGAAGTGGTTTTGTAAGTAAATCTGCTTCCATGTCATTGGTGGGACAATATTCCCATTTTATTATGCCTTTCTTCACATAATCCTTAATAAAATGGTATTTTATATCAATATGTTTGGTTCTGTTGTTCATTTTGAAACCTTCAACGACCTTTATACAACTTTGGTTGTCTTCTTTAATAATAATTGGATTATTTATGAATTCTCCAAAATCTGTAATTAACTGCTTCAACCATACCGCTTCTTTTGCTGCCTCCGCGAGTGCAACAAATTCTGCTTCTGTCGAAGACAATGTCACACATGTGTGTTTACGACAATCCCACGAAACAACAGCACCATAAACTTTAAAAAGGTATCCGCTATTAGATTTTCGATTCAATCGATTTTTGCCCCAGTTTGCGTCTGAATAACCGGATAGAGCATGGCCATCATCTGGTGCTATATGCAATTTCATACTGACGGTTCCTTTCAGGAACCTAGCCTTTTGTGAATCTTGGTATCAATACCTTTGCATCTGGAATATTCTTCGATCAATTTTGATTCCACATATGAAATCGTCAATTCCTCTTCGGATCGTGACTCTAGTGCAGTAATCAGACTGTTGTAACTGGCGGGCAGACTACTTAGCAACATTGCTATATTCCACTTTTCGCTAAAAGTATTTTCACCCAAATTCTGCAATTTAAGAAACAAATCCCTCATGACACTAATATGAACCTTTACATCACCATTTTCATCCAAACGCATACTGCAAATTTGCCGCATTACACCAACTATATTGCTTAAGGATTTTCTTTCGTGATAATTTTGCAAGCTCTGACACATCTCTGCCGCGGTTTTGCATTGCCTAATTAGATGCAACTGATCATCTTCCAATGCCAAAGAAATTGTTGCTCTTGCATTGTTGTCCTCCTATATCCATAAATCATCACCTGTTGCTGGCTTTGCTGTTGTTAAAACCTCCTAGACACCCTCCTTTATCAGTAGCATTTCTAATTTAAATTTCCACGTGAAGTAGTTTTCTGCATTAAGTTTTGCCACTGATGTCTTCATATCTGTCGCCATTATTCTTTTTTTTTTTTTAAACTTCAAAAAATATAATTATTCCCAAATTTAATGGTCTCTGGGCCCATAATCTATAGATAAAACGCAGTGATGTTTATTAATTTTAATGAATACTTTTATTAATTATAAACCGGAAAAAGCAAGAACACAAGTATGAAAATTAACAGAGTTGCCATATAAGTAATTTGGAATGCTATAGTAGGGACACGCAAATTTATCCAACAATTACTTACTTAATAGCCATATTAACTATGTCGTAGTAAAGCCAGAGGATCTGTTGCATCATTTTGAATAATAATGCCAAATAAGGGAGGTCCATATTATTTACTGCGCAAGATATCTGTCAAATTGTCTTATGAACATACAAAATGTATGAAGCATCTCTAAATAGCACGGCGTCAACGCTTAGCAATTGGAAAATCCAATTTTGACAGTGCGTTAGGAAGTGAAGTTGGCTGCATGTTGGATTGGTTTATTTTGTTATAATTGAGAAGTAATGACAATTTAGTTATTTACAAGACAATCTGTCAGTTTTATCTCTTTTTTTACAGCGGGTTTTATAAAATAAAATGAGTTAACATGACTGTAAAAGACACAAAGTTGACGCTCTTATTTAGGTATGTCATTACAGAGTAAAAGCCCGACGTAAGAAGGCGTTGTGCCTTACACGCTAATTTAGGGATCTCAGTTATTGTTAGAAAAACTCCTAAATTGCTAGAAAACAACAGTGTTATTGCTGTCAGTATATGCGTGGGGAAAGAACAAGGTTGAATAAATTACTTCCACCAGTGGGGTGCGTAAAGAATGATACGACAATTAGGCAACACTAGTTGAGCAACCTCTACAGCTGCGTCAGTAGAGGTGCGTGCTTGCAATAATACAGAAGATCACAAAGTAAATGAGTTCGAAAGCAATTTAAAATTTGAAATAGCAGTACAAACCTCCTTGAATGAAATAGATAATTATTGTGTAAGGCCATTGCAGACATTTATTGAAGCTATCTATTTACTAATAGAGTACCAAATAATTTTTAATTCTCCTTTTTTTATAATAAGAGAAAGAGCTCTAGCCATCAGTGCAGGGAAGTAACAGTGTAGCAACAATGTGTGGCATATGTGTATATTGGCTATTAGATAAAAGAGGATAAAGACTGGCTTGAATGTATAGCGTTAACTAGTCTCTGGATGATGATTTAGTTTTTTTTTACAAGACATCAGGTATATTATTTCTCGCAGAAGGAACACACTAGTGTAGCATGGATACCTTAGAATACGCAAATTGACCATACGATTCGAAGGGTAACTAGAGAGCCGCAAACTCAGAAATAGAAAATTTATTATGTGCCACTATGGTATTTGTAACTTAAAAGAACCCATACATCATTTAAATCATAGTGTGGTAAACTAAAATTAATCAGAAGAGTATACTGCCATTACAGAAGAGTATCTAATGAAGGAATGACTCCAGTAGACACAAAGATGGTGTGACAAAAGCAAAAGCCAGATCAAAACCCAAACATATTACAAAGAAGATGATCTATTAGCCCAAAAGGAAAATAGACAAACAAACTAATCCCTGGATTAAATAGTAAATGAGAAAGTATAGAAACATTGAATACAACATAACCCATTTTCGGAGCGGACATGATGCCTTTATAACCCTTCCAGACCTGACGCGAAACTACCGGGAATTTGTTTATAATTTTTGGAACATGTGGTCTCTACAACGAATGAATATAATCAATGAATAGATTTTATCATTTTTATAACCTTCAAGGATTTTCAGGACACGCACGTCGATGCGCACAACTGATGCACTCAATAATATTTTTAACTAAAACACATTTGTATTGCAAGAAAAGATTTCAATTAGTTTCATATTTTTAAAATTAATTATAGAAAACAATCAGCACAATCGATCACGGTCTGAAAGGGATAAAGTACCTTTTTTATTTTAAACTGCTGGAGGCACCCTTAAGCATGCCTTCTCAGTTAAAGAAGTTACACATATTTTCTTGTATGTCCGAGATTCAATATCAGGCGGAAGTATCTCCACGCCAGTTGCGCCCCGAAATAAGAGTCATAAAGCTGATGGTAAATTTACAAAAAAATTACATCAGGCGGGTTATTTTATAACCTGTGTGGAACCTACCCCTTGACAGCGAATTTGAGTGGAACCTACCTATTCCGGCGCAGAAATACTTTATCGTTGTACAGCCGGGATAGGAGCCTCATTTAAAGTGTCTTTCGATGATTTGAGCTCGTTAAAAAAACATTTATGCACATCCATACATACACATACAAACAAACATATGTATGTGAAATATTTCCTTTTTTTTCAAATTGTCT
Organism: Gymnosoma rotundatum; assembly: GCA_916610165.2. Lineage (NCBI taxonomy): Eukaryota > Metazoa > Arthropoda > Insecta > Diptera > Tachinidae > Gymnosoma > Gymnosoma rotundatum. The sequence goes on from OU744338.1 coordinate 48,418,549, forward strand.
CCAACCTACAACTTGTAAGTAAATAATAATTATACAGCATAACTTTTTTTGTAAAATGCTAATAGAGTTAAGTATGATATACGACTGTAGCAATCTAAAACAGACTACCGATCTTCTTGATTTGGTGCGAATAGTCCGTGTTTATTATTGCATAGCTCATCAAAAATTAAATAGCAACAGCAGGCGTGGTATCTTAAATACAAAGCGAATGTTTTTATAATAATGAAAATTTAATGAAAAGGAGAATTTTACTAGCTCAGTAGGATTAGTGGGCCAGGTATCATCCGTGTAAAACAATTTTACTGGATCTGCAGGAAAAATGACGCGAAAACGAGATTAAAAACTTCAAGATTATCGTTTGCTAGCAGAAGTTAATTAGTCCGACGGCAATTGGAGAGCAGTACTTCTCACTCAAAGCGAATAAATTTGTTATCTTTTTCCAAAAGAAATTAGTAATCTGGATAGAATTGGTGAGGGTGCTACTTCCCATAACAAGTGAATGGTAATTATCATAGTGAGACTTAGTAACTTCTAACTGCGTATGGTATTTGCAAAGCTATGTTTGAAATAGCGAGAGCAGCATCTCACACCTTAGTAAAATGATTTTCATTGCGCAAGATAACTATTGACTTTTCTTTACGTGAACAATGTAAATCAGAAAAAAAAAGAATCGGCTTGTTGCACTAGTCCCCACTGTAACTAAATAAATACCGCCATATTCATAAAATATAAAAAAAGATTTAAAATGTATTTTAGGACAAATTTGTGTGAAAAATTTGTCATAAAACACATTTCAAACTTATTTAATTTTTTATGAATATGGCAGATAATATTTATCCTAGTCAGGCACCATTATATTTCACCCAAAGAAAATAAAAATTCCATTTATTTCTTATTATCTTCTAGTTAGAGAACTATTAAAGATAGAATACAACTGACTCTATTTTAAAAGAAAAAGAATATCAATTCGACTCAATGTTGTTTTTTTTTATATTTGCGCTTCCTATTCTTGAACAGTATTGATTACTGATTAAACTCGTTTTAAAATTAGTTCTTTATTTAAAAATTAAAGGGACAGAATGTCCACAACTTTGTTTGGTATACTAAGAGGTTTAAATATTTTAATTATAAATTAAAGGATGTTACAATAGTTTATGTTACAACAGCAAGTAGAAAATTTAAATTTGTCAAATGTGCGGGTTAGTAAGCCAACCGTGAGCTTAAGACTATAAACAAAAAAAATATTTATATTAGTAAAGCTAAGCAACTACCTAAAAAATAGTTACTATTATGAAATTACTAACTATAATTAATTACTAATTATAATGAGTTATTCTTCGGCCTTATTACTCCTCTCAACCCAGTCTGTTTCATAATTTTTTTTTAAATAGACGACAAAAAAGGTACATTAGAGAAAAGGTACGTCCTGCTTAGGCAAGTAATTGCCGAAAATATATTTGCCGCTTCTAAATTATGTTTCGAATACACAGCGTATATATTTTTTGGTCCATTTTTTTTTTAATTTTTAAACAGATGGTAAATAGCTACAAAGCAAAATATGTTTGCAGGAAGGAATATTAAACAGTTTTAGAAAGCTCTATTTTTTACTTCTTTTTTTAATTACAAATAAACAACGTTATTTACAATTACGTTTTTTATTTTGTTTTTGTTTTTTCATTAAAAGTTGCTTTGAAAAAGAAAAGGATTAAGAAAATAAAGATAATTGCAATTATAAGGGATGCGAAAGATGGTTCGAATTAGGAATGAGAAGTTCAACTAGATATACTTATTATTGCTTTTTTGGGCTAAAATTATAATTTTTATTTTTTTATTTAACGCCAACTGCCTTATAAGATACAGTTATTTTGTTTTTTTATTTTATTAAAGTTTACCCACGTAAAATAAATTATCCAGAAGGGCAACACAGTTTAAATAAAAGAAAAAGCAAAATACTAGTACCAAATTGAGCATAAAACATACATAATTTCATACAGGCAGGTCAAAGTGCAACCCATCATATTTTTAAGATTGTCATAACAAATAAACAGCCAGTCCCACGCTGTCACAAAAATTTGTTCGTTCACACAATTATATTTAAAATAAAAAGAAATGCTAAAAAATGTATTTTATCTTAAATATAAATTTAAGGACGAAGGAATTTTTGTAACATCATGCAACAGGCAGAAAGCCTTTAAACGAAACAGCTTATTTCATTAAAATAAAATTTTTAAGGTTCCGCACCTAAAGTGTTAGAGCGTTACTATATTGTTTTTATCAAAATGCCTGTCCGTCCGGCCGTTTGTTCATCCGCCCGCCTGTTACAGTGCTCTATTCCTGGAACTGTAATAGAAAAACTCTTGAAATTTTCACAGAAGATATAAAGCCGCTATAACGGCAAGTACTGAAATTTAATGGGTGTTCCGAAAGTGAGGTGATGTTCCAAAATATATATGTTGTATTTTTTGAACTGTATTAAGAAGATGATGAAATTTGCAGTGTCAAAAAAATTATATGTGGTTTAGCAAAAAAAAGAAAAACATAAAATAAAAAATTAAAGAGTGTTCCAATATTGACGAGCTTTTCACTTATATGGCGTTAATTTTTAGCCGTTAACTCAGGCTTGAATAACGCTATCATATCATCCAAGTTTACTTTGAAAATTAGTCATCATTTCGACCCACACTTTTATCGCCGAATTGTGTTCAGCGATGAGACTCATTTTTGGTTTAACGGGTTTGTTAATAAGCAAAATTGCCGCATATGGAATGAGACCAATTCACAACATACCCAAAAGACACCATTGCATCCATAAAAATGCACTGTTTGCTATGGTTTACACGCTGGTAGCATCATAGAGATCGTTACCGCACTATTGTTAATGATTTTTCTATTTAAAAATATGGACGATGTTACGGATGAAATGTAGTTTCAACGAGTTATTGAAATCAAAAATTTTCGATAGTTGATTTCGAGAAATGGAACGTGAATTGGCCTCCAAGTCCGTGCAATTTGACACCTCTCGATTATTTCCTGTGGGGCCACGTGAAGTCAACGGTTTATGCTGATAAACCAGCAACAATTGACACTTTGGAGACCAACATTGTTCGTGTTATTCATGACATACCGCCAGCAGTACTTGAAAAGTGACCCAAAATTAGACGTCCAGAATGCGCATCGTCATCAGTAGCCGCGATGGCCATATGCCCGAAATCATTTTTAAATATTAATGCCATGTTTGGATCTTTCGTATAGAAAAAATTCTTCCTTACAATTTAATTTTTTGTGGGCTTAAAAAATTACCCGATACAAAATATATCCCCTATTAAAAAGAAATTGTAAACGATTAATTTATACATTAAAGTGGGTTTTCTCCAAAGGCCGTGTATTTGAATAATATGGCCTTATATTTTAAACTGTTATAAGTAGAAGCTTTGAGTTTGTGCAGAGGATGGCTAAATCTGCTATAAGAATAAGTACAAAAAATTAAAATGAAATGAAGAGTATTCGCATAGTAATGTAATTTGTATGTGTATGTTTGAACCGTAAAAGACTGAGACTATAATTTTATGCTCAGTCGCTATAAAAAGTATAAAAAATTAAAAGGTGTTCCAAATTTACGTGATTTCTACAGGGCTTTTTTTTAAATTACAGTCGGGCCTCGAATATCCGCAATTCAGTTAACCGGCAACCCCGATTAACCGTGATGGCCATTAGTTTTTGTTCGCAATGTTTTCGAATTGGTTGCTTCGAATAACCGTGATTACCTTTTTTATCTGTGATGGCAGAATTTATTAACTTTACATTCACACGTACATACATACATACAAGATACATTATAAACATGAACGTGAGTAACTCTTTTGTTTTTAATGTTAAACTCTTGATGTTAATGTTGACTTGTTAAATAATAAAAATATTAAAAAATCGATTGAAAATTGTTATTCGATTAACCGTGAAATCGATTTTCCGTAATGCTTCAGGTTCTGACCTTCACGTATAATCGAGGCCCAACTCTACCTAAAGATTTTTTTTTTTTTTTTGCTATATCAGCTGTAATAAGTTAAAAAAGGAGATGATTAAATGGGACAAGACTCTTCGTGTGCTTGAGAAACTCAAACTTGGCGGATATTTTCGTGAAATATGTAATAAGAAATATTTTGTTTACAAATTTTAAATTTATGCCAAATTATCTACACATTTTTTTAATAATTTCCAAAATATACTTTTCTAAATTATAATCGTGGCAAAGTTAATTTGATTGTTTACAAAAGATATTAAAATTAATGCTCTATACGTTAAATCGATATAATTTCCTAAATGTTTTATTTTTGTAAAATTTAAAAAAGTATTTTCGAACACTAAAATTTGTTGGATAATTTACCAATTTAACGAGTAAACTATTACCAAATGGGATGTGAAGTCACTTAGTTTTAGGTCGAACATTTAGCTTACAAGTTATAGTGTTTTTGTGATTTATACAATAGCATTTAAAATACTTTTCAAACGGGACCAAAGTAAACGGAGGCAGACGCTTAAGACGAATAATAAAGACTAAAGCGGAATAAAAGGACTAAAGTGGTTTTAAGTAGACTAAAATCGGTCAAGCACATAAAAGTGGAGTTCCACATTGTTGTTAGCTAATGAGTTACGTAAAATTTACACAGTGTCTGCACTAACATAAATAACTTAAGGTTCGGTCAGATTAGTCAAATATTTGACCAAAAAGACGTAACCACTAAATTATGAAAAAAAACTGTTGTCCTTCTCAAATAATTATTAAGAAATATAAAACCCTATTTAATGTTAAAGGTAAGATATCACATTTATTATATTATAAATCATCGTTCTTTATGATACTTGTCAGAAAAGATAGAATAAACATATGTAAAAAAAGTGGTTACGCTTTTTCAATCAAATATTTGACTAATCCGACCGCACATTTAGTATTAAGACAAAAATGGTATCAGTGTAAAGAACAAAATTGGTTCATAAGCTTATTTTTAATTTATAAGTAATCAATTAACTTTCAGTTAATTTAAAATTTTCAATGCAATTAAATCATGGCAACACTGTGTATGAATGTCTTATTTTGTGAGCATTTGATAACATAAATAAAACTGTAAAGAATATTATTTCTGTTTTTATCTTCTCTTTTAACTATTCTGATTTCGTTTTTCTCTCTTTCAGAGATCCGGCTGTAAATGCTCTAAAGTTCCTGGATGTGGTTAACATGAAAGATACATCCCAAAAATCCCAATTTTATAAAGTTACATTAATGGAAAGCATGCCGCTGATACCAAAGGTAAAAAGCTTTAAAACAAAATCCTCATAATGCAAGGAACAGGAAAGAAAACTAAATGAAAACAGAAATGATTAGCAGTAACAAAAAAAAAAAAATAACAAAAAAATGATACATTTACACACACATCCAAACATATTAATGTGTTTACATTAAAACACACATTTTTAAAACAAACCACAAAAAAATAAAGGATTTAATTTTGCTACAGCAGGATATTAAAAGAGAAACACACAAATTAAATCCCAAAAAAACAACAACAACTTACCCAACCACTAAAACACTTTGCACCACATGAAGAATATCTTAGAGATTTTTCCCTCTATTTACAACACATCTTTAAAAATTTAGAGTAGAGAAAATTAAGGTTTTATTTGTTAAGCAAACAATTTTAAATTATAAAATTAAAATTGCAAGCCCAACACTTTTAATGTATTTATGTATATAGTCGTGTTGTTGTTAGTATATAAGTTAGGTTTGGTTATCCGATTAGGTTTATTGTTTATTTCACTAAAAAGGTCTTCGTTACAGTGGATGTTAAAAATTAAGTGCTTTTATATTGTGTCAAGAAATAAATGAAATTTTTACATTATAGTCCACGAGAACTAATAAATAAATAAAGAAGGTTTATTGGTAAAAGAAGGCATTATCAAGGATAAATAAAAACATTTTATAACCTTTAAAAAAACAATAAATAAAGTCTTTAAACGTTAAATTAAATTCAACTACAAATATAAAGGCCAAGAAATATTACAAACAAACTTGCGTTTATATTTAAGTTCTTAAAAAGATGTGAAATAAACAACAACCCATCATATTGCCTAAATATATATGTACAATAGGGGTATTACCAAATTTTGGCCCTAGCGCTTGTTTGGGTCATTTAAAAATAAAACCTCACCCACAACAGCAATTTTCTAAAATCCCTATAAAAACAAGAAAATTTATGATTTGAAATCTTGTTTATATTAATTAACTTTAATGGTGCTTGATTATTCTCATGAAATATTTATTATTTTAAACTAAAACAAGTAAGAGTGCTATATTCGGCTATGCCAAATATATATACCCCTCACCATCTATGTAAATCTAGTTTAGTGAATTAACTCCAATCAAAAAAGAAAATATTGGGGCGACAGAGATTTTAAAAATAAAAAAACTTGGCACTGCATATGTATAACTTTACATAAAAATTACATCGGGTCTTAATGGGTTAAGCATTTTTAAAAAATTTAAAAAGCTTTAAAATGATACCTACATTGATATTATAAAAAAAAATTGAAAAAAATTTCAGAGCCCCGTAACTTGGAAAAAATGGGCGAGCGCCAATTTTTTCATTTGATGTTCTTTTCTTATTTTTTAATTCTCTATCAATCCATATATTTATTTTTTTGATTCGTGCTACTTTATTGTTCTAAATGAAATAAATACAAAACAAAATATTATAGGCAGGCATGGTGTTTTGCCTGCTGCCTCGGAGGACAGAGACCCATCATGCTGATATCCAATAGCACCTCTTTCGACACTATATCTGATCTGCCTTATTGATTCAATGGAGTTCTCATTTAATCAGTTTGGCTTTTGGTATAAGACTCTAAGGTTTTCTTTACAAAATTTTGGTAGAATACACTGATGAGCTATATATAAGCGGTAACGAAATGGCCATTTGGATATGCTTTCTGGGCAATAATGCATTACATTTTTTAATTTGAATAATTGAAAGGAATAAAGCACAATTAATCACTAAAGAAAAAAAAATATTTTCTTGCTAAATGAATTACTGAATCTTCTCTAGCCCAGTATATTTTTAAACATTCCTTCACGTTCTTAAAGTCTGCTTAAGATTGTTTCAAAGGTGTGAAGTACCCTTTGTTAAAACAGTGATCGGAAAACCATATCTCATACGAGTACCATATTTCACATATGAACTCACAAATTGGTTTAAGTTGGTGTCGATATTTCGGAATAAGAATAAATGCCAGAATAGCAAAAATTGCTCTCGACTTTCATCGTGCGTTGCTTAGTGGTGGTATTGCTTTAAATTTTAGATATGATTTTTTTTTTTTTTGTAGTATTTAAATGCAGATACAAGCTCGTACAAGTACTGCATGTCGTTGCGCCATTTAATGTTTTTCACTTTTATGTATTTTTGATGCTGTATATAGTTTTCTTTTAGATCTACGTATATTTTTCCATTCAACAACTCGTCCGTAACGTGCCTTCGGATCAAGTCTAAGACATGGTGTTGACAACCGATATATTGTGGTGAAGGAAGATCAACTAGTTTATAATGGTGTTTTAGTAGCTTAACAACATCGTTTTTGTGACCAGTGTTTACACTCGCTGTATCGCAAGTGATCATTTTTATGGATATCAAATAATATAAGTCAAACTTGTTTAGAGTTTCTTTTATACCATAAAAAATAAGCACTGATAATTTTATATCTTTGTGTCCTTTTTTCAAAACTATGACCTGGAGTTCTTTATTGCCAATTTTTTGCCATCGAAACGCAAGCACCAGTTTTCAACTTTCAAAGATTTCGTAATCATTTCTTTTTTTCGCGCGGCTGTTTTGATAAAAGCTTTATAAAAAGCTGGCTGTAATGGAGTTGCAATTTGGACTTAAATTTCCCCACAAAAATTGGGAAAAAGTATAACTAAGTTTGTCATTCCCTTTGTAATTTCTACAATATACATTTGGTATAACCAAAACCGGCTTCACTGACCAAAGATTTTCTGCAAGCCAGTTTATAAAAACGTTGTATCTTTCCTACAAGGACATCATAAAATATACCTATAATATCCATTACGTCATATGGCATGCTACCGTTTTCATGTATCTACTGCAAGGCAGAAAAGCATATCGGAACACATATAATGTGACAAAAATAAATTGAATACAGAGAGAACAACGAAGAAAAGCTTAAGGTTGTTTCTGGATTTCGTCTAACCAAATTAATTCTGATTAAATTCGTTGGTTAAATAGATGATGTTTACAATGTATACACATACTTTAGGTAGATACACGCAGAAAAAAAACATGGTTATTATATGGTCACAATAACCATATTATGTTCTTTGTAACAATGTATAGTTGCGGAGAACAAATTATTGTTGTTTTCACCAAAACTTTAGTCACGACAAACATTATTTGTTAAATTTTAACGATTATATGGTTACTGTGCACAAAAAATGCAACATGGTTGGTTTTAACATAAAAAAATTTCAACCACAACCAAAGTTTTATAACTTTTTAAAAATAAGATAAAATATTTAACCATAATATATTATTATTAATCAAAGTATGGTTAAAAGACCCAGAATAATGTTTACGCTTAAAAATATTTTGTTCTAGTTCTTGACAGTTTAGTAATTTTTCTGGTGGATAAAATTTGAAATTGTTTTTGATTGTTAAAGAAATTGAAAAAATAAAACTTTATGCACAAAATAAATAATTAAAAATAAAATGCAAAATATGAAAACAAATAAAAAGGGAACGAACCAAAACATTTAAAAAAAGTTGAAGTAAATATGTATATTGAAAGCACATAAATCTTTATTTTTGTGTTCGAAGCATAATTGTGAAATCATTTATTTGTTATTTTAAGCAAATAATTGATTTTTTTATGAATTTATGTTTTTAAATAATTTTTATGACAAATCGTTTATAAATAAAAAAAAGTAATCAGTTTTTTATATCAGGGAAATTTTGCACTTGCGAGACTATATTATAATTCAATTATATAACATGACATTTTCAGCCATATTATTATATTTTAATTTAACCATTTAATGTTTATATTTGAACATAATTTTGCTTATACTTTGGACAACAATATGGTTGCAACTGTAACAATACTATGTTTTGTTAGCAACCATATAATGCAACCATATTATGTTGCTCTTAGATTATGGTTACCTCAACCATATTTTTTCTTTACGTGTAGATGCGAAGAATGCAGATGATGGATGTAGCTATCCAGAAAATGCAGCATTATATTCTTCTGGCGTCTAATCTTTCTTGTTTTCTTTAAAAAACATCCGCATACATTTGTAAATAAATTCTCTTTCCTTTTTAAAATTTTTAGAATTTAAAATTAAAGAAATACTCAAACAGAAAATCAATTTTAATTCATTTATAATATCCAGAGTTCAACTACAGATTTCATAAAAAAGTTTAATTAAATAAATATGTTTACATGAGTGAAACAAAAAAAAACGTTGTCATAGAACTAAATTGCGTTCGAAAACAAAATACAAAACGTTAATATTTTCAAAATAAAAATATTAAATTTACGCAACCGTTTAGTTATTGTTGCACAATGAAATTAATTGGCTCATAACCAGATGTTCATAAATATATTCATAAAATACTAGCTAAAAAAAACTAAACCAAGCAACCGGATCTTTTCATATTAGGAAAATCTAGACGTTTTTAACCCGTCCATAAACAGAAATCGCAGTTAAAAACCATACGACAGTATTAAGAAAACCTCCGAACAACAAGGTTACATGTAGTTAAGTCTTCGTTTTAATTTACAAAATTATGCAGAGCTGAGTAAACAAATGTAACATTAATGAAAATAATGGTTACTTGTTTTATTTTCCGATTATAAGAATTCAATACGTTAACGTTGATCGTGACTACAGTGCAATGCGAACGATATTTCAAAACATAGTTTAAAAACTAAACAGCCCGTATGTAAGATGAAAAAGGTTCCTACGGAGGTCTACCCTGTCAAAAATAAATATAAATGGCTACAAACATTATATCGCTGATGGTTCTTCCTCTTACTTTTAAATAGTAAGAGGTAATTCCCCGATTCATTAAAAATAGACAACTCCATTTTTTTCAATTAATAGTCTCATGCAAATATCTATTTATTGGATGAGCGCACAGACAGCTTTTCCCACAGAAGGCACTACGACACCAGCCATTTTTTAATTATGCGATTTGTTTTATTTTTTACACAAAAAAGTAAAAAATCTTTAAGAACCAATTAAAAATGATTCGGTACCAATCCACTCTTTCAATTGGATTCACTGTTGCTTCATTACTAGTGAAGGCAAAGAAATTTGTGATGATCACAATTAAAAAAGCTCTTGGTAATCGCCTCAACCTGATCGTAACCGTGGTATATCGTGGTATATTCTTGTTCATTCTGGAGAGGGATGGTAAACGTAAATTATAAACTGTACCACCAGGCAGAAGAATTTATTAATTTTTCTTTTCAAAAATTTTAATAATTTAAAAGTTGTGCCTTAAGCATAGTTAAAAATTTTTAATTCGCAAAATCATTACGAAACTATCAAATAACATGTAATGAATGTTCATTATTCTTAAGCTGTGTAAAAATTGAGTTTAGTATTTTTTAAATATTTATATTTTTGAATAAAAATTCAATGAAAACAACAATATTATAACACCAGAAGTTCTCCCGGGGGTACTAAGAGTCGGAGCTGATTTAACCTAGGTTCCGACGAGGTCCTTCTGGGGTATAAGGGGAACTAAACTCTTGGTGTGCAGGCACCAAAATCTTTGCAGACAAGGTAATACTTGTCGCAGGCCTGACCAGTGTCCTCATTGACTGGCGGTAGCCCATACAGAGCGCCACCCATCTCTGAAGCCGGTTTAGGTCGGTTCTGCAGAAAAGGTGCGGTGTCGGCAGCAGTTTGCTGTTGCAACCTGAACAGACGGGGTTGTATGGTGTCCAATCTGTCAAGCAACGGGTAGTTTCCGATCCAGACAGCCAGCCATGTTCTTAGATTAACAACTTCGTTGGCTACGCCAGTGAAGGGCTCTAATCGACGCTTTATATTTCATTTAGTGGCAAGACCACCATCAGATAGAGCCACCATGACAGGTGCTGACGTAAATCTTGATCCGATAATACTGAAAACGCGTATTACGACGGACATCGAGGTCGTTTATGTCTGCAAAGTAACCTTCACATACATTTATGTACTTCCAATTGCTTCTTTTTATTTCTTCTTTTATTTTCTTTTATTGAAGTTCAATTATCAGAACTATCTGTAGAGATTTTTTGTAATTTTATCACAAAAAACAGTGGAAGAAAGTATGGAGGATACTTTTAAATTCCACAAGACCTTAACTCAAAATTAAATATTAGAATTATTCTTTAAAAAAAATTATTGTTCCAAAAGGATACACAAGTTACCCTACATACAATACAATTTATATTCTGTATAAACTATACCGTTTGATAATTTAGACTTTTGTTAGAAGAATTTTAAATATTTGTGTATGAAAAGTTATCGTAACCAGTCGATGGTTCTTGCAAAACTTGTCATTTGAAAAATAAACTTCTTTATACTAAATGCTTAGTCCGTACTTAGCAAAATTAATCTTATTGATTTTTTTCGTATAAAAAAAAGAAAGAAAACATAGAAATAAATGTACACTTTAATAAAAATAAAATGTAAATAACGAAAAAAAAACCAAATGTTAAATTAAGCAAAAGTCATTTCGTAGTACAATCAATATAAAAAAGAACAGGAAATAAAATGTGGTGTTAATTGAGTGGTGTAAATAGTAGATCATAAGGAAATTGACAGCGGTAAGGGTCAATAAATAGGAAATATATATTTTATGTTTTATTTGCAATAAAAAACACCTGCATAAGTTAAAACGTAGTATTAGTCAGCTTTCATACAAAAATGTACACTTAGCGAAAGGCAAAGGAAGTTTCTTGTTTTGTTTTTTTTTAATTATTTTTTTTATTAATATCCTTTTTTTTTTGATTATTTTAGTTTTGTTGACATTTATGATCAGTATACCCTGACTAACACACAAAGATCACAAATAGATTGATTCTACCGAATTTACGAATTTACTTTAAAAATCAGTCATCAATCCTTTGTTAATGGATGCAGCTGAAATTTTAGCTTAATATGGAGTGAAATGAGTACACTATGGAAAATATTCTGTTTGGTGCGGTTTACATACGGCGACATTATTGGACCTTTTTTTCTTAAAAAAAAAGGTAAAGGTCGGTGGAGATTCTTACCTCAACATAATCAATGATTTTTAATTTGAAAATATTGATTCGAGCGAGATTTATTTTCAGCAGCATGGCTCTACTTATTGAAATAAAAATTTAGCAATACACTGACTTCGTTAAATATTTCTGATTATTGAGGGTCAAAGCACGTCTCGATGGCCATTTCGTTACCGCTTATTTAACTCTTCAGGAAACTTCTGACTTAAGATGAGACATGGGCTCATATTTTTTACCTTTTCAGTTATTTTTCAATCGATTTTATTTTCATATTTTTAACCTTTTCAATTATGTTTTTCATTTACGTACAGACATGTATCAGTTTTTTTTAAATATTTTTATTCCTGAAATTTTGTTCTATTTTTATATAAATAATGTGCCTTTGCTATTATTGTGAATTCAAATGCTTATAAAATACTTATATTTCTGGCAATATTGTTAGGAGAGTGAGAGACTAAATGTGAGAGAATAATGAGAACCGACAAGAAAATAAAATAAATTTTATCTCAGCGGCATTGTCGTTGAACGATAACTAATGTAAAATTTGCATGAAAATATCGTTACCGTCGTGCGTTGTGTTCCTACACAACAAACACTAAAAAAATTATTTCAAAAATCCCAATAATGGGATTTGTCAGACATGGCCCTTACTTCTCGCCAGGTTTTTATAGATGTAAGTTGGAATAAACTAAAAATAATAATTTAGAAAAAACTTACATAAATAAAGTCAAATAATTAGTAAAAAAAAAACAAAATTCCCAAATATATTTTCAAAAATCCCAAAATTTTAATTTTTTGGACATAGCCTCACCAGGTATTTCGATCTCAGCTAAAATAAGCTTAAAACAATTTTTAATGTCACACTAAAGAGAAAAGTCTAAATCGGTTCATTCGTGTGCCAATTATCGAATTATTTATAAATTTTTTTTTTATATTCCACCGTGGTGCACTTGGTTTCAGCCAGAACTTTCGGAATTGTGAAAAGAGTTTCATGTAATGAGCTGGAAACTCGGCCAAGCCCACTAGTCAGTCAAATGTTGCTTGATTGACATTTCAGTCGACTAAAAAAGAGGATTCTGCTTTAACTGATCGCACACCTTAATGATCAAAGATGAGCACTTTGCAGTACCAGTAAAATTGCAATAAAAGTTGATTTTACCGATACTGCAAGTAAAAATTTGTTATCAGTACATTTTGACTGATTACTGAAAACTTTAAAAATAAGGAATTATAATTTAAAATAAAATAAACAATTAAACGGTATACGATGCTATTTTTGGTAAAGAGTGGGTTTCGGTATAAAAAGCGGGGAAGAGAGAGATACATCAATAATGCTTTAACTCTTCTAGAGGCATGCGAAACGTAAGTGCAATCAGAAATGTCCGCCTTAACATCGATCAAATTTTTAACATTTTTTTTAGTAATTTTTATTTAATCACTTTCAGTATTAAGGGTAAGATAAACTTTAAGATCAATTTAGAAATGTAAATAACTCACGGATGATTTTTATCGAAGGCAATCGCAACCACTAGTAGTACGCCTACATTTACTCTTACGTAAGCAATTAAAGAACCCAAATATAACAATTTACCCTTTTATAATGTTGCATATTTAAACAAATCTAAAATATTGAGTTGTCTTTTATCATTCTTTTTCTTCACATCTATCTTGTATGATTATTTAATTGCAGAAATTATGGTGGCAAAATCTTTGGCCAATGCTGCAGTCGGAAATTAGCAATGGCGAAGTATTGGCAGCTGTTTTACATCCAGTTCTCACCCTTCTACAAGATGCTTCTAAAACTGAATATGAAGCTGTTATGGCACCAACAATGAAGTGAGTTACCTACCTTTTAATTACTTTAATAACAATATAACCATTTAAATTAAAAAAATATATACAAACTGTGGCTAGTTTTATTCGCATGTCGATATTTCTATTTACTCAGATATTTTATGTATAAAATTTAAAAATATATATTTTTTTCTATTTAAGAATCATTTTAAATGGACCCAAATCTATACAAGCAACAGTTACTTTACTAGAGAATTTACATCTGATTATTGAAAAAACACCAACAGAGGATGTCACAACGGATATTATGCCAATGCTATTTGCATCTTTTGATAGTTCTACCATACAAGTGCAGGTAAGTTTATATAACTGGATTTATTTCAATAAAGAATCTCATTTCATTGTAAGTATACGCTGCCATATTTAGTACGTATCGCTTATGAACATACAGAAATTACTAAATAGTATTTTAAAAAAGTTATAAAATTACAAAATATATTTTATTTATAGACAAATAACACTGTTTTGTAAAAAAAAATTTTTTTTCCTTAAAAAAAGCACGATGCTACTAATAGTCTCTGACATTACTGGCAACATAAAATGCATACAAAATTAAAAATTTTTAATATTTAGTATTTCCTAAAAGATCTCTTAACAAGCTTTAAAATGATACCCGTATTGAAATTTTAAAAAATTTGAAAATTTCAGAGCCGCGTAACACGGAAAATATGGGCGAGCGCCAATTTTTTCACTTGACGTTTTTTCTTATTTTTTAATTTTTTTATTGGAGTAGCTTCATTGTTCCAAATAATACGGAAAAATTAGACGTAGGCAGAGTGCTTTGCCTGCTGCCTCGATGTACATGGATCAATCATACTGATTTCCAATCCAATAGCACCCCTTTCGGCACTATATCTGTTCGATTGACATATTTATTTGTTTTTTTTCTGAAATCAAGTTTGCCGAGGCATTCCTAACACGGACGGACTGACGGAAATTACATACGGCATGACAAACTTAGATATACTCTTTTTCCATTTTTTGTGGTGAAGGGTATAAAAAGGGGACTGGCTTGGATGCAAATGAGAAAAATGTTGCTTTTAGTTAAGGCCTCTGCCGGAATGGCGGGGTGAATGGTCTGGATGGTTTATTTTATTGGAATAAGCCATCTAGTATTTTAAGTCTCGCCGGAGTAAAACAGTGGTACTATAGCGTGGATGGCTGAGTTTAGAATAGCGCATGTTTAGAGACGACCGAAGGATAGACAGCCCGAGCCACATAGTAAGGAATATAAAATCTATAATGCGCCACAGCAGAGTAAACTAAAAAAATTCGGTGCTGGTATTTGAAATCAACAGAACCCATACGTATGTCCAGGAGGAAAAAACGTAATAATATGTACACTTTTTACAGCTGAATTCTCTGAGCACAGTAAAAGTAAAAATTATCATTATGCCTCCATCTATTTTTGCTAACACCAAACAGTCGGCTTTTAATTTTGGGTATTTGGGAGTAAAGAATATTTTAATGCAACTAAACGAAACAAACACTGATTTCAATTCTGTTAAAAGGCGGTTAAGACAAAGTCTCTATAAAAGTCTTTCGAGTTAACAAAGATTGTGTTGAAAAATAAAATGCTTTTTTTTTATAAGAACAAAATAAATAGTTTTTGACTTTCCTTTTCCAATTAATTTCAAGTTTATAACTTGACACATTTTGCATTTAAGCCGACGTTACACAAATCTTCTTAATCGAATGCTGTTACAATTTTCAAGTGCTTGTTGTAATTTATAAATCTTTGCATATAATTGTAAGGCTGCAAAAAATAATTTTTTTTTTAATATACACACATACAGACATTTATACTGTTTCGAAGAAAATATTAAATTTTTTAAAATACAATATATGAGTTATGAGATTGAAATCCATCGTTGTTGAGTCAGTGTTTAAATTGCTTGCTTAACCCTTATCGGTCGTAAGTCACCTCTGACGTGACAACAGTACTTTTCTGCAACGGTCGTATGGCACGTGTGAAGTGACAAGGCGAATTATGTCGAAACATACTGTCTATTGATGAGATTTGTTTTTAAAATGCATTCATTTCTTCAATTTACCATTACCATTTGAAAATACGTATTTACCGTTACCGTTTGAGCATAAGAATCTTTTCAGTTTGTCGTTATCAGCAGAGCATTTAACTTGTGCAATAAACTTTCAATTCTTTTTTTAATGTCTGAATTTATTTTTTGCCCATAAAATGAATAAAGAAAATATTATTAATATCAAAGAAATTTCTGAAAGTGATTTTAGCTCTAGTGATGAGTTTAGCAATAACGTTCGTTATTTTCTAAGAAAAGAAGAGTTATAGTTCCTACACAATACTCAAGTGAAGAAGAAAATGATAAAAATAAAAAAAAATATAAAAATAAAAAAAAAAAAATAAAATGTAGTAGTTGTACAAAAAATAAATAATTTGTAACAAAACTGAAAAGAAATGAATATAAGTGTATAATAACATACTATTGTTTTTTTTCATATTTGTTAAAAATAACTACAACCTGGTGAGAATCAAACGTGTGAAAAGTCGCGTCCGATAAGGGTTAAAAATAGCAACAGCACTAAAATCTTCGCTTTGCTTACATATTTTTCGCTTTGCTTACACTTTGTTACAAATGAAGCAACAGCACTAATCAAATACATACATAATGGAAATCGTTAGAAAGCGATTTCAAAACACAAAGCAAAGTCATTCATTTTTATAGAGTATGAAAAAAAGTTTTCCAAACGAAAACACACTCAATACAGTGATTAAAAATGCTTGACAATTTTCAGTGCATATGTAGTTGCTTGTCTGTTGCTGTGGAAAAATTTGCAGCAACAGCAAAAATCAAATGCAAAAAAAAGAAAGGATGAAAAGCGTTTGCTTCAGCTGACTACGTGGTTCTTTCTGTAGCAAACCATTTATTTTAAAAACGTTTGCTGTTGCTTAAGCAATAAGTTGATGTTTGTTTCTTCATTTGCTGTTGCTTTTTAAGAACTAAAATATATATTAAATGGTGTATTAAAAACAACGTTTGTATTTGTATTTTATGTATTTGTATTTTACGTATTGCAAGTAATAAATACAAAAATACGTTTCGAATGTTAAAAGGGATGAAAAGCAGCGAGTTACAGCATGAAACAGCAATCGCGGTAAGCCATAACTTCATAGTAAAGAGTTAAGCAAAAGCAAAAATAAAGAAAAACTAATTGCTCAAGCAACAGCGAACCCAGCAAAAAATTTTTGAAAAGGTAAACGACTGTGAAATTAAGCAGTTTTGGGCGAAGTACTTCCCAACTAGATTGGCAACCTAATTATTTTAACAAGGCATGAGACTTTTATAATCAATTACTGAGCATCGATTACATTAATTTTTGTAGGAAATAATGAGTACCATTAGTACGGTAGTCTCTTTTAACATAAAGAACTAGTTCCATTAATATTTCCTTTTTTGGAAACTAATGTAATGTGTTTTGTAAGCGAGTAACAAAATATGGCAACCACAAAAGTAAGTCATTACATGGCAAGTACTTTTTAAGGTAATGTCTAATTTTCTGCTGGGAAACGTTTTCAAATTAATTGCTTTGCTGTAAAAGAAACACATAGTCAGCTGAAGCAAATGTGAAGCATTTTTAATCACTGTGTTAAGTGTGTTTTTGATTGGAAAACTTTTTTTCATACTCTTTGAAAATTAATGACTTTGGCTTGTGTTTTGAAATCGCTTTCAAATCGAACGATTTCTATTATGTATGTATTACTCGTATGTTTGTATATCAGTTTCAAAATAATCGTTAAGTGAAAAATCTTCAGGATAATTGGTGGCTGCTGAAGTGTACACAAACTTGATTTCACAAATAAATAAATATGTCAATCGATCAGATATAGTGTCGAAAGAAGTGCTATTGAAAATTAGCATGATTGGTCCATGTCTTTCGAGGCAGCAGGCAAAACACCACGCCTACCTCAAATTTGTTCATTTCATTTGGAACAGTAAAGTAACTCCAATCAAAAAATAAATATATGGGGCGATAGCGAATTAAAAAAACATTAAGTGAAAAAATTGGCGTTCGCCCAAATTTTCCGAGTTACGGGGCTCTGAAATTTGCAAAATTTTTTAAATATCATTTTGGGTATCATTTTAAAACTTTTAAAGAGATCTTTAAGGAAATACTAAAAATTTTTTAAAATGTTTAACCCATAAAGTGCCGATGGCATTATTTGTAAAATTTTATATATGCAGTACCAATTTTCTTTAATTCTTTCTCAGCCTAATATTTGCTATTTTGATTGGAGTTACTCCGCTAAACTAGATTTACACAGATAGGTGAAGCGTGTATAAGACTCGGCATAGCCGAATATATCACACTTACTTGTTAGTAAATAAAATTAGCTACAATTTTGGTATCTAGTAGAAGGAAAACTCGTTTTAGTTACAAATATATAAAATAATTTTTTATTTAGAAAACTATTATAAAAAGCGTTTTTAATGGTTGCAAACTAATTCTGAGTTTTATGAAAGTAGAGACGTAGAAGAAAAAAATTCGAGCCGAGCACTTGCCGAGAAAAGTTGCTTCATCCTGAGTGGGCATTAAAAATGATGTTTCCATGGGAAAAATCATCAACTCTTTTTTGATCCCACTTAGGATAAAGCCACTTTTCTCGGAAATTGCTCAGCGAAATTAGTGCACGGTTTCAGTTGAGTGTATTATAGTTTCCGTGGGAAAAATCAGAATTGTTTTCAAGCCGCAAAAACGTTTTTAACCGACTTCAAAAAAGAAGGAGGTTATACAATTCGGCTGAATGTTGCTTTTTTTTATATTTGTGCCTCCAGAACTCAGTCATTTCTGATCCGATTTTGAAAATTTTTAATAATATGATAGATTATGCTTACAGATTGGTCCTGTTTTAAAAACAGCTCATAATCTTGAAAATTAAAGGGTGTCCCCATACAATATACATATTTTTTACGTGTATTATGAACTGTAAAGGGCGATTCTGTAAAATTTAAAATGACTGCGTATTACTATAGCTCCCAAGACCAAAAAATTATACAAAAAAAATCTAAAAATTAAAGGGTGCCCCCATAATTTATTTAAATTTACTTATATGGGCCTATTTTTTGAACCGTTATACACAAACGCTTGAAAATTGGACAGAATGTCGATTGCTATCGCCATTATGGTAAGAAGTATTAATATTACAAATTTTATATTAAAGGGTGTGCCAATAGTTCATTTAATTTGATGTATATGGCCATAATTCCGCTATAACAACAAGTATAAATTTGGATTTGGAAGTAAAAGGGTGTTCCGATAGTTAATGTAATTTTGTGTATGTGACCAAACTTTTGAACCGTTGTAGACAGAACGCTGAAACTTAAAAGAGACCGGTATTGCTGAATCCGCTATATCAACGAGTTTATAATTTTAATTTAGAAATTAAAGGGTGTTCCATAATTGATGATATGAGCCTATCTTTTGAACCGTTGTAGACAAACGCTTGTAAATTTGACGCAATGTCAATTGCTATGGCCGTTATAGCAACAGCTGATAAGATTTAAAATTATAAATTAAAGGGTGCAGCAATAGTTTATTTAATTTGGTATATGGCCATACTTTTAAACAGTTGTAGACAAATGACTGAAATTTACAAAGAACCTGTATTACTAACTCTCTATAATAACAACTATAAAATTTGGATTTGGAAATAAATGGGTGTCCCAATAGTTGATATAATATGGTGTATGTGGCCGAACTTTTAAACCGCTATAGACAGACAGTTGAAATTTACAAGGGACATGTTTTACTAAGTCCTCTATAACAAGAAGCTTATAATTTGCATTTAGAAATTAAAGGGTGTTCCCAAAATTAATGTAATTTGTTGTATATGGAATCGTTACAGATAGACGGTTGAAATTTAAACAGAACCCGATTGCTAAATCTACTACAACAGCAAGTATATAATTTTAATTTAGATATTAAAGAGTGACCCTATAGTTGCTGCAATTTGATGTATATTGCCAAACTATTGAACAGTTGAAAAAGTCTAAAGTTTGGAGATATAAGTGTGTCCCAATAGTTAATTTAACCTAATTTATGTGGCCATACACTTGAGCTGTTATAGGCAGACAGATGAAATCTGTTTTGAAGTCGGTTTTTTTCGCAAGATTTATTTATAACTATTATAGAATATATACATATTATAAAATAGAAAATTGTTTAAATATATAATTAATAATTTAAACGAATTTTCTTTCTGCTAGGTACCAAAATTGACGCTAATTTTATTTTTTATTTAAATATACCCAATTCCGTGGTATTTGTACTTTCCGCTTTTTCTCCGCTTTTTGAAATCGACCTTATTTTGGCACGCGTTGAACAAAACAAAAATGCGTCAGCTTTCTGTATAAATATACAAAAATAAAGAAATGGGTGTTCTTCCATTCCTAAGATTTCAGTTTATGCCCGCGAACAAGTCACTCTCGGCTTCTTCCTGTTTTTGACACAAGTGCTGTGATTATAACCTCAGTATTAATTTAGAGGCGTCAAATATAATATAAAGGCAACAGATAATTGCCAAGAAGTCCCTTATAATAAAAAAAAGTAAGAACGCTAGCTGTTAGCACAGGGAAGTGTAACAGCATAACAACAGTGTATGGCAGACGTGTGTTGTGGCTATTGGATTAAAGCGGATGACTGGCCTGGATAAAAGGAGTAGTGGAGATGTCTGTGGATGGTTAAGGTTACTAAACGAGGCATCGAGAAGTTCATGTCTCGCCACAAAAGTGTAGCGTGGATAGCTGCGTTTGTAATAATAACGCATGTGTAAATACGAGACCCTGGGATTCACAAGACCGGTAGGATCAAGAAGTACAGCCAGAGAAAGCCATAAAGTTAAAATACAGAATTTATATTGAATCACAGTGGTATTCGCAATCAAAAGAATCCGTATGTTTGCTTCCAAAAAGGGAGAAACGTAACAATATATACATATGTATATATTTTTTTTTTTTTAACAAATCTAGTAAAGAAAGAAAGGCAAAGAGAAAGGTAACTTCTTGCTCTGTTTTTATCATCTTGATGTAGCGTTGGCGCTTTTCTTTAGATATGTATGTCTGTTTTTTTTAAACAAAGGGCGTTAGGAAAGTTATAATTAAGCTGTTATACATAAAATTTGTTTATTTTATGGCGATGATGTCAGCGAATCACACCTTTTTTCTTTTGCTGTGTGAAAAGTTCGAAGACAAAATTTAAAAAATAAGAGCAAAGATTTGATTAATCTCAATTTATGGCAGATTTTATTATGCCAAAAGGAATTTTCTTTTATATATTTTTTTATTTACATACCTCAGCAGGGAATTAAAAAGAAGTTTTATTTTTGCAAAAAAAAAACTATTAATAGTTTTCCTGCTTTTACTTTATCTTTTTTGAACTTTTTAAACAAATTGCTGTTGGTTTTTAATTTTAGAAATAATTTGTTTGTTTTAGAATGCAGCAGTAGTTGCGGTCACAAATGTTTATGACAATATTACAGAAGCATCTATTAAACGCATGGTTTTACCAAAAGTGAAATCTGTTTTTGAAAAGAATCTCACTGATCCAAAAATTGTACAAAATGTACTGATTTGTGTTGAAAGTCTTATGGATAGAATGGATAAACCAGAAGTAAGTTAAAAAAATAAAAATAAATTTAAAGAATAATAAAAATTAAACACACACACACATTTCCCTGCCTTTCCTCAATGAATTGTTTTTCCTGTTTTTCCTGTTGAAATTTCCTTATAATCAATTTAATAAATTAATGTAAAGGATTCCTTTCCCAAACATTAAACTTAATTTTATTCATTAATTTACATGCAAATATTTTCATTTGAAGGTGACGGAAGAAATTTTATCAATACTTGCTGGTATTGAAATACCAGATCCTGATTTAATTATGCGTTCTGTGCGTAAGTATAATTATATTTCAATATTCTGTGGCCACATATCAATAAAATAATAATGCTTGCTTTAATTGCAACAACTTTATTACCATTTACTTGTGCAATTCGAAATGAAAAATTAAATTTTCTTTCATTTTACTTGCAGGTATTTATCAGCGTTTGTTCTTTGACGTTTCGTATAATTTAACAACTGAAGCAATTGCCAATAATGTACTGCCCCTGCTGATACCACACACCATAAATCCCCATTTATCCTTGGAACAATATTGTTTTTTGCTGGAGGTTGGTATATTCAACATGATGTTAAAAACAGATATTATATTTCATATTTCAACTCTTATATGAATGTACATACTTTGCACAAGTACATGTTGTGGTATTGAACGTCTGTATGTGGTTTCACTTATTCGTACACAGAGTGCAAAACATTCCTTAAATATAAGTCGTTTCATATTTGTCAAGTCATAAATTAACACTTGTATTACATTGATACTTAATACACAAAATAATATTAGGGCGATTCACGTAACATTAATCTGTTTAGGTGAATCAGTCAGTAACAGCGCTCGATATGCAATGGGCTTAAGCCGGATCGTATAGAGTGTAAAAAGAGATTTATATAAAAGTTGTCCCAACTAGAATGAAATTTTTAAATTTTAAATAAAACACAGATATTTAAAAAAATATCGTGAAACTTTATTATATCGTAAAGTAGACAGAATAAGGTTATGTATGGAACAAGATATCGTGCAGATGGCCGCCGCGGCTTTGCTGGCACACACGCGATCTTTTAATAAAATTTTTAATGACCTTTTTGCATAAATACTGCGGTATTTCATTAATGCAGCGTCCAATTTCCACAGTTAAGGCTTGAGTCGTCCTCGGCTTATTCGCGTAATCCATCGACTGCAAAAAACCCAAAAAAAAATCTAAAGATGTTAAATCGACTGATGGTTATCATTTCACGATACCGAACACTATTGACTGTTTGCGCTTGAGCTGCCTCATTTTTATAATAAAAGGTCCATTGATTCTTCCAGCCCAAAAACCACACTACACAATGACACGTTGAGGATGCATTTGCTTCTCGTGAATCACTCGAAGATTTTCCTCACCCCAAATGCGACAATTCTGCCTATTGACGAAGCCATCAAGATGAAAATGGGCCTCGTCACTGAAGATGATTTTATCGGCAAAATCAGCATTTTCATGTTGTCTCTCCAATACTCAATTAACGAACTCCCTTCGCTGTACATGGTCAGCTGGCTTCAGTTCCTGAGTCAATTGAGCTTTGTATACATAAAGATGCAAATCTTTCGTCAAAATTCGCTG
This sequence comes from Gymnosoma rotundatum, assembly GCA_916610165.2. Taxonomy (NCBI): domain Eukaryota; kingdom Metazoa; phylum Arthropoda; class Insecta; order Diptera; family Tachinidae; genus Gymnosoma; species Gymnosoma rotundatum. Next base: position 48,441,975 of record OU744338.1, read on the forward strand.
CATAGTGGATATGGAGACACCAATTTGCTGAGCTCGGTGTCGAATTGAGGTGGATGGAGTTTGAGCGACTTCATCACGTACAGCTGTGACATTTTCGTTCAATCGACCTGGTCAAAGGCGCGTTGTTGTCTTTACATCACTAACAGACCCAGTTTCGGCAAATTTATCCATTAATCTCTTTACAGTTGACTCTTTTGGAGCATAATTGTGACCCCAAATTGATCGCAATTTGCGAACTGTAGCCGCAAAACTTTCACCATTTTGGTAAAACAATATAACAATGAGAATGCGTTGTTCATTCGTGTAGCGCTCCATATTTACTAACCTCGTACCTTCTACTAGCAAATAATAACAATTGTTGAAATGTCAAACAATGACACTTCGAATCACGCCAAATTTAAAAATTGCGTTCTAGTTTGGACACCCGGTAGAAGATGAATCGGTTGATATGGTATTCAAATCGTAAAGTACTGCACGTATATTGAATGGAACGGGCTCATATAAATATAAAAAAGTTCATATTGCTTCATATGGATTTTGAAGCGATTTTTGTTAAGCCATAAAAGGCAAATCGGTTCATAACGAGAGGAAATCGTTTTATACTAATAAGAATTGAAATAAAATCGCTCGATTTCGTTTGTAAGCTGCCATGTAAATCATATTAAATATGAATTGGTTTATGCGCAATGCAAAATGGTTCACATGGAATGCGAATCGCTTTATTGCGCCTACTACTTCGTCTGCGTGCCCTTTATAATTTTCTTAAAATTTTAGAAAATTTGTTTTTAGATATTTATTTCAGAGTTTTGTAGACAGTGTTAAAAATTTTGAATTTACAAGAATAAAATATGCTGACAACTGTTTTAGTACCATTATTCCGGTAAAATTAGGGCTTTCACATTTGAATCTCTATTTTACCTTCGAAATGACTTATTTTTACAAAAAACAAATTATTCTATATTGGAACCAAGGTTCAAAAATTTCGTTCAAATCCGTCGAATAGTGATTAGGTGATGCGGCAGACGGAAGGACAGACAGACAGACAAAAATTCTAAAAATATGTACTGTGTATTCCATATCAATTAATATCTATACCAACATAGAAATTTTCAAAAAACATTTTATTTACAGAAATTACCCCGGTGCACTTCCTATCAATCATGAACTGGTTCATACGTAGACAAACCGCTTCATATTAAATGTTAACAAATTCATGTAAAATGTGTAAACGAAGTATATCTTATTTCATATATTATGATAATAGATTTACATGAAATATAATTCTTTTAAAGTCGGTTAATACCGATTTGCATAGTATGGAAGATTAACCGATTTATAAGAGGCATTAATAAGATCATATGGCATATTATCTGTCCATATGGAATATAATTCGGTTCATATAAAATATGAATCGGTTCATATAAAATATGAATCGGTTCTTATAAAATATGAATCGGTTCATATAAAATATGAATCGGTACATATAAAATATGGATCGGTTCATATAAAGTATGAATCGGTTCATATAAATATGAACCGGTACATATAAAATATGAATCGGTTCATATAAAATATGAATCGGTTCATATGAAATATGAATCGGTTCATATAAAATATGAATCTGTTCATATGAAATATGAATCTGATCATATGAAATATGAATCGGTTCATATGAAATATGAATCGGTACATGTGGAATGTAAACTGTATCCCATTAAATAAGGGTTGGCAGCATAAAGGAATGTAAACTGATTAAAATTGAATGCAACCCGGTTTAAATAAAAGCTAACCGGTCTAAATAGCATGAAATACCTAGGGGTTTTCAATAATTTAATATGTAGTGCCAATCAGCTGTGAAAATTTTATACCGGTTCTGTAGAATTATTTTTATATGAAACAAACACTGAGCTTTATTGCATTGAATATAATAATCTAGGAATCGACATTTTAAGTTCAGCTTAAAATTATAAAGTTGAATTCATCATACAAAATATTCCATATAGAATATGACGGGTTCGCCTGCTGAATTCAATCCTATCCGCTCATACTAAATGCCGTTTCAGGCTATGAAGTAAACATTTTCATCTTCTTCATCATGGATCTTCTTAATCGAAAACAAACTTAAATCTTTCTATGGGTCCGCTAAATAACTTTTTTTTTGAAAATTCGAAACGAAAATGCATTGCATAGTCAGTTGGCTTCAACTCCTGAACCAATTGGACTTTTTATGGCGTCGCACCAAGGTCTTTACGCAAAATTCGTCCCAATAATGTCTCCGAAATGTGCAATTATTGAGAACGACAGTGAATTGATGTTGATGGCGCTTCACGCACACTTTCTGCCACAGCAGCAATATTCTTGGGTGTACGCACTGTTTTTGGATTTTTACGTTTTAGTTTATCGATGAGGATGCCAGTTTCTTTCACTTTTTTCAGAAGATAACGAACAAACGGAGCTGACGGTGATTCTCTTCTTCCAAAATCCGTACGCAATTTTCGCACACATTTTGCAAAATTACCATGATTTTCAAAGTAATGTCGCAATATTTCCCAGCGTTGTTCAAGCGTTTAGCGGAAGGATAAAACTTATTATCTGTCAAATCAGACATGAGCACTAGTTGAAAAAAAGTTAGATTGCGGACCCGTTACATAAAATCATCGTTTTATACAGAATATGATGAAATATACATGAAATGTTTTGTTTGTACAATAGTTTCAGTACTCGAGTAAAAAAATCGATTCGATTCGATGTAAGAGTTTAAAACTAATTTTAAAAGTTGACTTTATTTAAAAAGATTTTGAAAACGTTCATTGCTAATTTGAACCAGTATAGTTGCTTAATAGATTTATGCAAAACAGTTAAATATTCCCTAAAACATTGACATCAAACTTATAAAGCTTTAAGGTATGGTCAGTTTATAGAATATAAAATCCTTCCTAATATAAAACCATCATTCGTTATGATACGTGTCACGAAGGATAGAATAAACATTTACAAAAAAGTGGTTACGCTTTTTAGGACCAATATTTGACTAATCTGACCTCACTTTTAAACAGGGCCAACGAATTGTAAATTAAATCCCGTAAAGGCTGCACATATTTTTTGTAAAAAAAATTTGAACCTGTAAAGCAACAAAATAATAATTTAAATAAGTAGTTTATTCAAATATAATTTTTTTCTAAATATACAGAAACGTCACACATTCCGATCAAAATGATTTTAATTCCGTATTAATCATTCCAATCGAAAATTGTTTACCTTCTTCAGATTCCGATCAATTTTTTTAAACTAATAAAAATGCTGAATCTCCACTTTTTAAAATATGGCAACACTGTTCATACCAAAGTACTGAACATTAAAACAGCGATACAAAATAAAAATAAATTGAGTTCTGTGAAATGCCTGGTTAATAAATATTTTTTTTATACTAATAAATTGATCGCCCCTAATGAATATTAAATTTCTATATCATTTAAAGGCAATTCAAGCATTTTTGGAAAATATTGATCGACAACAACGTAATCGCTTGAAAATGGAGAACCTTTCAATGTCATCACCGGAACGACATCGTACCTTAAGGCATCAGTATTCAACGGACAATATGAATGCAATACTATCATTTAATATTCCCAATTTACGTATTGATCAACGTAAAACATCCAGTGCTGAAGATATGGCAAGAAAAAATTCTGGTGGTAAGATTTTTATTAATGCAATTTTTTATGGTTTCCATTTTTCTTAAAATTTTAAACTGCAGTCTCGTTTTTTTTTAACGTGGCAATGAATACATGACTGATTATTATGATAACACACTTAATTCTGATAGAATGTATTCATTCGATAAAGTCAACTTCAGAAGTTGATTCATATATATTTCCTTTTTTATTTATTTTACTTTTTGGGAGGAAAAACATATTTTGTAATTTAATTCATATATTCTTTTTTTATTTTGCCACTATGCCAATGAATATACGATAAAGTATTTATTTAGTTTTAAACTTTAAAAGTACTGCATTCGAGGCGGAATTTTTTGTTATCTTACGTATTTCTTTTTTCATTTGAAACTATATATTTCAATTATAATGGACAGCATTACGGAGCTTTTCCAATAGCAATAATCAATTTTTACCTGTTTCTTGATAGGATCACCCAAAAAAGTTTTTTCTCCTACTAAAGGTTTTAATTGATTTCATATTTAGATTTAATTAAGTTTTTAATTGAATCATTTATTTATAAAATTAGAAAATAATTTAATTTTTTATTTAAATATACGAATTATTTAATTAGAAAACTTTATATTTATAATAAAAATATAATTGATATAATTAAAGAAACAAAACCTCTCATAGGTGCAAAAACGTTTTATGTGGCACCTCTATTTCTTATGAAAGCAGACCAAAGTGGCCTTGTTTTTAATGACAAAAAGGATTTTATATTTAATAATTCTATAACTCTTATTGTAACCATCATCAAACAAATCCATTTTTATCATTAAGTAGTTCTATAATATTTAAAAAGCCGTGACCGAATTCTTTTGATTGCAAATACCACTGTGGCTCATTATTCTGTATTCAAACTTTTATGGCTTTCTCTGGCTATACTTCTTGATCCTACCGGTCTTGTGAACCTTTGGTCTCGTATTTACTAAACATGCGTTATTACTACAAACGCAGCCATCCACGCTAAACTACTGTGTTACTCCGGCGAGACATGAACTACTCGATGTCTTATTTAGTAGCCTTAACCATCCACAGACATCTCAACTACTCCTTTTATCCCAGACAGTCCGTCCCCTTTATCTAATAGTCACAACATACGTCTGCCATACACTGCAGTTATGCTGTTACACTTCCCTGCGCTAACCACTATTGTTCTTACTTTTTAATTAAAAAGGGCTTCTTGACAATTATCTGTTACTCTTATATTAAATTGGACGTCTCCACTAAATTATCTGCCATTGCTTCACACAATAATTGTCTTTTTTTTCTCGGGAGGTTTGTACTGCTGCTTCTTAATTTTTAATTGCTTTATAACAATTATTATTTTCCGTTGCACCCATGTCCGAAGTCACGACCATTGAGGCTGCTCAGCTTTTGTTAGCTAATTGTGGTTTTATTCTATACACACACCATTAGTTATTGAATTAACTTATTCACCACGCTCATACGGAAAAAAGTACAAGGGTTGCCAGATTTTATTATTCGTAACAATATCATCATTTTACTGATGTTCCTAAGAACGTATATTTTTTCAATTAAAAAGCAGACAAAACAAAGACATCGTATTAAGTGGATGCAATAAAAATCTCTAGTTGCAAATGAGCGACATTCTCGCTAAGTTAAACTTTACGCTTTAACTTTTTACTTGGTTGGCCCAGTTTACTTCTCTTCAAAATATTCATAACTTTTCAAGCAACAAACAAGTGATTTGTGTACCGCATGCAACACTCATTTGCAACGTAAATAAGAAAATATGTAAATAAACATAAAATTTTATTATATAAATTAATTTTCAAAAAATCTTTTTTTCGTGCTATCTTCCCGATTAATTATTTAAATCACCGATATTGATTATTGAGGGTCAAAGCACGTCTCGATGGCCACTTCATTGCCGCTTACTTAACTCTTAACTAAAGACTTTTGTCCAAACAATAAAGCAAAGACAAAAAATAAAGTTAAAGCAAAAACAACAATAACCAACAGTAATTCTATTTTTCTTTCGCCGCTGTATATAATTTTATACTTTATATATACTTTATTACTACTACCGACATGAGTTAAAAATATTGCTAGAAGTCCTTAAACCGCTGGGGAAAGTGTGTTCTTTGGTGGCATCAAAGTATTACTAGAGGAACAAAGGATATTTCTCGCAAAATAGTCCGAGTCAAAAGAGCTTCTTTTGTGTACCGTTTCTGAATTGAAAAAAGTTATTTTTATACTATATATGATTTTAGTATAATAATTAAAATTTCGCACGCCCAGATTGTCTTAGTTTACCCACAAATTTTCTACGAGACATTCTTGTCCACTATTGGAAAATACGAGTACAGTCTACAAGCTTTTATCTCGGCTGGTTTACTCTACATGAAACTTTGTATAATATGAGAATAATGAATATATTTCGTAGTACATATTAATTTTTTTATGTAAAATTTTAAGCACTCGGTCAGTTTATAAATAAAAAAACAAAAATAATAAAAAGAAATAAACAATATTTTTATTTATAAACTGACCTAGTTACAAAAGAAAATTAATTGTTAAGGTCAAATAAACAACTATATATAATTTAGTAGTATTATTTTAAAATCTTTTTTTATTGTCTACTTATAGGCTTATGAATCATACTGTGTAAAGTTATCACAGTAAAGCAGTTTATTACAACTGCACAAATAAGTTTTAATAACTAAAGTCTCAAAACTATAGCAAGTTAACATCAGCGTGGCCTAGACAAAAAAAATTATTTTTCACTGCTTTTCCTATTGCTTTGGATTAATTTTTTCGTTTTCGACTTAGAAAAACAACACCGCTAATATGCGCAATGAGTACGCTTAGATGCAATCAAGCATCTTTAAATATAAAGCAGAAAGTTTTATTAGATCTAGTTTCGTTTTTTGTAAAATTTTTTTTATTTTTAGCATTTTGTAGCAAAACGCATGTCCGTCTATCACAGAACCGATATAGGTTTACTCGTCCCTATAACGGCAAATTGTAATACCCAGCCATTTAAAATTGTATACAACAAATTAACAAAACTTAAAAATTAAAGAGTAGCCCATACATAATATGAAACCCTTTGTGTATGACTCGAACTCATGCTTGACAAATTTATTTAAAAAGTCTTGTTTGAAATAACATTCGCTATTTTTTTTCTGTTTCTCATTTAATCAATATAGAGAATAACGAATGCGGAATAAGCCAATTTTACCAGCTTTGCTTTCCCCTACTTCGGCATAAATTTATAACATTAACTGTTAAAAACGTCATTTGTAAAAATTAAATGCCTTTAAATAAAAATTAAAAAAATATTGTCAATGTAAAAATTTATAATTTATATCTTGTAGATAAATAAAAACGAAAATTTAGAGTCATTATTTTGCTGCTCTCTAAACTATTATTTATTTCATTGAACATTTTTATCATTCGTTTAATAATTAATCGATTGAAAATCCCGTTATTAAAATACCCTCATTAAAAGCTTCTAATATTTGAGGAAGTTATCGTTTATTTTTGTTTTTTTTTTTTTAAATTTTTATTGTCCAATAAAATCTTTCTAACTGTCCACTTTACAGTTACCCATTCAATTAAGTCTGTCTGTTATACAACAATCTTATTTTACTATTAAACGCCTAAGGAATTACTAATTATAAAGATTTTGATAAATAAAACAAAAAAGTGCAAAAAAACTTTCATCTCAAACTTAAATATAAGTAAGTTGCTTAATTAAGTACAACGTTATTCTAAGAATTATAATTATTCTTAGATGTTTATAATTCACAATTTGCCAGTGGGAACGATAAAAGTGGACACATTAATCCCAGCAAACATTGACAATTGCGGTATTCCGCAGGACGTACTATGATTAAAGCTAAATAAACAAACTTTCTGCTGTGGCTTTTAGTTGCTTAAGGTAATATCAAAAACCTTAAGGAAAGCTTAAGCAACCCTGTTTAATTTGTATTTTTGCAACAAAAATTTTTTTATAAATAAATCAAATTTAAAAACAAATAAAGGCATTGAAATAACATACGCATTTTATATATTTATTAACATTATCATACATATAGTATGTACATATATTTATATTGTACCGTTTTTTGTATTCTTAGCCAATGATACGAAAAAATGCAACGGTGTTCATAACTTGCTTCATAAACAGTTAAACAAATTTTTTTTTTTTTAATTAATGAAAATTTACTTATTTTTTGTAATGAACAAAAATTTTAAAAAATTTTTTTCCTACATATTTTCACTTAATTCATAACAAAAACTTTATCGCTGTCGTTCTTCACAATCAACTGTTTCGATATAGAATGTGCAATCAGTTTCGTACTTTTTAAAATAAATGACATTTGACGAAACTTGACAAAAAAATTTCTTACGTACATTATAATTAACTCATTTGAGTTTAAGTTGACTTAAGCTAGCTTATGCACATTATTGTTAAGTCTTTAGCGTCTCAACAAAATGAATTTCAGATTCCTCTATTTGCTTTTACCCACAAGAGAGATAAACATAGTGGCTTAAAATTACACTTTTTGAAACGATGTATAGTTTCCTTTTTGTACCTTTTTTCTTTTAATCGACTTAAAAAAAGAGGTTATCATTTCGACTGAATGTCGCTTTTTTATGCTTGTGACTACATAACTCATTAATTTCTGAACCGATTTTGAATATTTTTTCTTTATTTGAAAGGCAATGCTAACAGATTGGTCCCGTTGGAAAAACCTTTCATAATTTTAAAAATTAAAAAGTGACCCCATAGGTGACGTAAATTGACTTATATAGGGATATCTTTTGAACCGTTATAAACAAGCGCTTTTGAACAGTTGTAGACAGATGCTGGAAACTTGAAAAGAACCCTTATTGCTAATTCCGTTTTAACAAGAAGTTTAAATTTTGGATTTGAAAATTAAAGTGTGTGCCAATAGTTGATATAATTTGATATATGCTACCAAGTTTTAAACCGTTATAGACAGTTTAAATTATAAAGGAACCAGTTTTACTATGTCCGCTATAAGAAAAGAATACAATTTGAATTTAAAAAATTTAAGGCCCTATATTTCTAACCGTTACACGCAAAGAAAAAATATGGTTGAGGTAACCATAATCTAAGAGCAACATACTATGGTTGCATTATATGGTTGCTAACAAAACATAGCATTGTTACATTGTTGTTAAGTGTAAATATAACTATGTTCAAATATAAACATTAAATGCTGTAAGCATACATACATACATATTTACTTCAACTTTTTTTAAATGTTTTGGTTCTCTTTTTATTTGTTTTCATATTTTGCATATTATTGTTGATTATTTATTTTGTACATAAATTTTTAATTTTTTTTACTTTCTTAAACAATAAAAAACAATTTCAAATTTCAGCTACCAGAAAAATTAATAAACTGTCAAGAACTAGAACAAAATATTTTTTAGCGCAAACATTATTCTGTAGCTTTTAACCATACTTTGATTAATGATAATATATTATGGTTAAATATTTTATATTATTATTAATAAGTTGTAAAACTTTGGCTGTGGTTGAATTTTTTTTAAGATAAAACTAACCATGTTGCATTTTTGGTGCACAGTAAACATATAATCGTTAAAAATTAACAAAAAATGTTTATCGTGACTAAAGTTTTGGTGAAAAAAACTATAATTGGTTCTCCGCAACCATAAATTGTTACAAAGAACATAATATGGTTATTGTGACCATATCACAACCATGTTTTTTTTCTGCGTGTGTATATAGATACAAACACTTGAAAAAATGATAGAATATTTTAAATACATAGACGGATGTTATTTACAAAAAAACTGTATATGCTATAACAACATGTATAAAATTAGTATTTGGAAGTTAAAGGGTGATCCTAAAGTTAATATAATTTGATGTATATTGCCAGGCGCTAAACAGTTGTAGACAGACGGTTAAAATTTACTCAGAAAGTGTATTCTAAAGTCCCATATAACAAGTATAAAATTTGCGTTTCAAAATAAAAGGGTGTCCCTATATTCAATGTAATTTAATGTATGTGGCTAAACTTTTGAAATGTTATAAACAGGGAGTGGTAATTTATAAGGAACTGTTATTGGTAAGCCCTCAATAATAAAAACTAAACAATTTGAATTTGAAAATTAAAGGGTGTTCCCATAATTGACGTTATATAACCTATATGGGTCTATCTGCTGAACTGTTATATACAGTTACTTGAAAATTATAAAAATGTTTACTACTTCATTTAAATATTTAAATTACAAATTAAAGGGTCTTACATTAGTTGATGTAATTAAATGTATACGACCAAACTGTTGAACAGTTGTTTACAGATGGTTGAAATTCACGAAGAAACTGTATTGCTGCGCCCTCTTTATTAACAAGTATAAAATTTGAATTTGGAAATTAAAGAGTATCACAATAGTTAATCTAATTTGATGCATGTTGTAAAATTTGTAAATCGTTATAGATAGACTGCTAAAATCTATTTTGAAGTCATTTTTTTTTTTTTTGCAAGAATTATATTTTTTGTTGTTGAATATTTAAATTTAAAGGGCAAGGCCATATTCTTTAAAATTAATACCTCAATGGAAACACCCTTCAATTTTCAAATTTATTGTTATTTTTATAGCGGACATATTTATACACATTTTCTATAAATTTTAAATATCTCCCTACTACAATTAAAAATTAAAGCCACATTACTATAGTAACACCATGTTTATTTTATTATTAAGTTTAATTTCTCATACTTGTTCTTGTAGAGGAATAAGAATACTTAAACTTAAATTGTCTACCGTGAAAATCACGTTACTATTGAAATACTCGTTAACTAAATTTTCTTTTTTACTTGTTACGGACATAGTTTTACATTCACTGTGGAAATTTAACGCATCTGTCACAGCTAAGAAAAAATTATTGTTATGAATATTACATCATTTTGGGAACACCATTTTATTTTTAATATTTTTTTTAAAATACCTGCAGAAGTAATACACCTTCTATGAAAATATCAAAAGACTATCTATTGCGGGCGCGGAAACCTAAAAAATAATCTACCAAATGTGTGTTGGGGCTATCTCCTATTGAAATGTAATTTAAAGCATGCTCTTCTCTCTTTGTTAATAAAAAATTCTCACAATCATAATTTCTAATCAATCATAATGAAACTTTTCTTTGAATAATGGCTGCAAAATAGAAATTTTCTAGCTTGCATGCATTTAACCAATAAACAAAGGCATTTACTACTCACAGTCAACATTTAGAGAATTCCTCTGCACAAAACAAATAAATAAAAATGTTTGCCACGCGCATTAAATTAAAAAGAACTAAACTTAATCAGTTTTCAAGGGCACCAGCTCAAGCATTAAGACTTAAAGAACTTCATCGTTAAAATCAATGAATTTTCTGAAAAACACAGATTACGACACTAAATAAATTCCACGTCACTCAAATGTTTTTTAATTCAAATGTAAAATAAAACTTAAAACTTTTTTTAACTTGTGTGTAATTTTTATAAAAAATAAAAATTATTATTTTGTTTTTTTTCACATGTATAAGCTTTAACAGTTTAAACGTAAATATGAAAACTTAAAACAATAAGAAAAATCCAGTAAAAAATATTAATTTTTACCTAAGGATGTAACAGTATTATTTAATTATAGTGACCTTTGTAAAGCGACATCAATGAATCGAAAATATAGGCAAAACAATTTTAAATTTTAGTAAAATAGCTAAGGACAATGGAATCTATTAAAAAAATAAACAACTTTTATACCTACCTTAACCCTTTCGGGACGGAGTTTTATTTTGCAAACCAAATTATGTATGGTAAAATTTTTTTTATATTCTAAAAGGTATGATAAAAGTATTATGTTCTCCATACTTAAAAATTTTTAATTCGTCCTTTTATCCTGGGACATATAATCCCAACAAGTATTTTCATGGGGCATAAAATCACAATCAGTGTTCTCAAGGAGCGATTCGAAATTAAAAAGATAACTAAAATATAAATATTATTAGATTTAGATAAAAGTTTACATTTATTTTTAACATTTTAGGAATGCAAATAGGTATTTATTTGTGGAATGGCCCACAACACTTTTAACATAAGGCGTTGTTACAACCTGAGCATATCATCTTTGTTCGCTTTTCTATGCCAAGTGAAGAACAGCGGACACAGCGACAACGCTTCTCTTGCTCTACTGGCAAGTGGTCTCCAATATTGATGCTATCCGTTTTTGGACGTTTGGGAGTTCTACCTCCCTGGCGATTGCGATGAAAATAAAGAAAAAAGACAGTTTGAAAATTGCTGGGACGTATTATCCCAGTAGTCCCGAAAGGGTTAAACTAATATAAGTAATTATGAAAAGATCTCTTAACTTTGTAGATATAGATTTCGATATGAACTTGTGATTTTAGATTTTTTTTAAAGATAAGATAAATATGAGGTAAGAATTATCATTAGTGTCAAAACTGACAAGGATATACAAGGATTCTTGCAGAATTGAATGGACCTGTTTATACTTCAACGAAGCTCTCTTTAATCTAAAATTGATATGCTTCCATCAAGCAATTACAACAACTTCAATTACACCAACCAATCACTCAACAATTTTTATTCACTGCTAATACAAAATTTCGGCTCGATCAGGACGGATTAACAGTTATTGGTAGATGATTTTGTTATTATTTTGCTGACTTATTGTACCCGCTGTTGCCTTGTTATGCTTTAATGATCGTTCTTTTTTTTAAATATTCCTTCTTGTTAAAGAAAGTTGTCCAATGCGTCAATAACAATACATTATGTGATAGCAAATTGTTAACAGACAAAAGCTGCGAAATCAAAATGCTTATTTGTACGTCTGCGGTTAGCGGCAATCACAGAACACTAAAGTTATTTAAAAAATCGAATACTTGTACTTGTAGTAGCATCCAAAGTTGTCGAACGATATTTTTATTAGAATTAATTCAAGGCAAATTAACTATTAGATAGTCGTCGCATGGCGGCAACAAAAAAGTTCCAGGTCTCGCGCTATCTAAAACTTGAAATGAATCTTGCAAAAAAAAAACTACAAAACAAACTAACATAAAATGATATTTCTTTTTGTAACACCCTTTATAAATAAAATATATGTACTTCTTCTTACACTAAGCAAAGTAGGGCATATTCTGTGTTCTTTTCAAGTGTTTGCATATAGAGGTTCCAAAGATAGTGCCGTATATGTAGTTCAAATTACATCATTCATGGGAATAGCCTTTAATTTCTAAATTCAAATTGTATACTTGTTATTGTAGCGGGCTTAGCTATACTGGTTCCTTTTAAATTTAAGCTGCCTATTTATTACAGTTTAAAAGTATGGCCACATTTACTAAATTACATTAACTCTTGGGATACCCTTTAATTTCCAAATCCAGCAGCTTTTTTTAAATTTTAGAATGGTGCTCTTTACCGTTTAGACTACAGGTAAACAATGTTTGACGACACTCATTAATTTTAAATATTGTGAATCTTTTAAAAATTTCGAAATAAAAAGAAGCAACATTCAGAGGAATTAATAAGTCGTTTAAAAAACAAACAAGAAATTGAAAGCGACATTAAAATTTTGCGAAAAACAAATTAAAAATCTTTCAAAATTGATATTTCAGAACAAACATGAAATTACCGTAAGTTGACTTAACTGTAGTCATTAAAAAGTCGTAACAGTATAACGAAAAGTTATTATCGCATTTCTACAGAAATTTCAACTGCACTGAAAAAGTTAAGTCCATAAAAGTAAATTGTTTTAGCATATTTTTTAATATTCAAATGCAAGGCTACACAAGCGCATAAATCCTATTTTGAACATTTCTATTGCTTTTTGTTCTGTTTTAATTATTGTTCCTAAGTGACATTTTAAATTGACAACTTTTTTGTTTGTTAAAATTTTTTTCTAAGATATCTTTATTCAAAAAAAGTTATTAATTGTCTACCATATTTTAAAAACTAAAGTACCTGGTTTTATTACAAATTATTGAATCCATAAGAAGTACATAAATTTGTCGCACTAAATGTTACAGAATGATGAAACAAAACTACAAAACTATAAATAAAAAAAACTGGGCACATGTATAATACAGTAAAACTCATTTTTAATTATCTTATGCATGTCTCATTAAATAAAAAAACAATAACAAGAAAAATTTAATTGAACAAAATGTCGCATGCGACATGTATGGTGCACCAGTAATTAAAATTTTATAAAAAATAAACTATCAAATACTTTTTAATCAAATAAAAACTTTAATTCAGGTACATCAATGCATCACATTTTAAAATTAGTCGCATTTAAATATTCCATCAGGTTTCCCTGAAGTCAGTGTTTAAACTGTTCGTCTTTAAACCGACTTCGGTTTTTGTTGCATGTGAATGCCTTGGTTTCTTGTAATTATCTTAAAAACGAACAATTATCCAAAATAATTGTGGCAAAAAAAAACCGACTTTCATTTGTTTGTCTATAACGGTTCAAAAGAATGGCAAAATACATCATACTACATTAACTATTGGGACACCCTTTTATGCCATCTTCAAACTTTATACTGGTTTTAGCAGACTTTACACTATTGGTCCCTGTTAATTTCTACCATCTGTCTACAACTGTTCAACAGTTTGGCAATATACATAAAATTATAGCAAGTATAGGGACAACCTTTAATTTTCAAATTCAAATTTTACACTTGCTGTTGTAGTAGACTTTGCCATTAGGGTCGTTGTAAATTTTAACCGTCTCTCTATAGCCATATACACCCTTTAAATTAAAATCCATACAAAGCAAAGTAGTAAACATTCTGTCTAATTTTGAGGTGTTTGTACATAAGGGTTCAAGAATTTGTCTATAACGGCTTAAAAGATAGGCCCATATAAGTCAATTTACGTCACCTATGGGGTCACCCTTTATCTTTTAGATTTATTTGTATATTACTTCTTGTTATTGGGAGCTATAGTTATATGCAGCAATTTTAAATTTTTAAGAAGTGCTCTCTACAGTTCATAACATAGGAAAAAGTATGTATGTTGTATGCGGCCACCCTTTGGTTTTTAAGATTACAAACTGTTTTTAAAACGTGACAATAATATATTTAAATTTAAAAAAAATTCAAAAGCATGCACAACATGACATTAAGACGAATTGAAGTCGGTTTATTTACCTTACCACCAAGTATATTGCTAAACAAGAGCTATAAGTTCGCCTTTTCTCAAAATTAAATAACATATTGAAATGTTTATTTTGTTTTACTTTGAACGCTTACGCATGTCACATTCGACATTGGAGAAATGCCCATATTTAAAATCCTCATGGTGTATCGTTTAGTAACTTCTTAATTGCAGCTGGCTTTGTTCTTCAATTTTTGTACCTTGTTAATTAATGGGATTGCACACATTGTTTGCAAGCAATTTTACACAACTTGCAATTGGTACTATGGTAATTATGATCATAAAACCTCAATAATAGTTTCATGCTAAGCATAAAAATAGAAATCATTTGAAATGGGTTTTTGCAAAGACATACAGTTTTTTTTATTCATTTCGAGTTGCAGTCCATTTCCTATAAAACTTACAGTGGAAATTTTAAAAAGAAAAATTCAAAATAACTTCAAAAATTCTAAGCAAATAAATACTAGGTTTACCGGTAAAAAAAAAGTGAAAAAAGACGTGGCTGAGTGGGATTCCGGGGGAATTCCTCCAATATAAAGCTGCACGAATATTTACGAATTAAAACACTTTGAATAATAAAGCTGTTTTTAAGATTAAAATCCGTTGGTTAAATCAGTGTGTCTACACTCCTGGGGGAGCTCCACCTGAGAACGAGCATGACTTGTGTATGGAACAGCGGCAGCGCCATCTTGCATTTCAAGCCGCACTCTTCATCACCATTCTTATTACCACTGTTCACTTTTTTATTAAAAAAGAGGAGATATCCTACTGTTATCGTTTTGACATATTGCATATTAAATGAATAAAGCATCAAAGTGCCCGCAGGCTTCTGAATAAATTATCTGAATTCCGTTAAATACAAGATATTGCCAAATTTATGCAATATTGATAAACTTATTATTATAATTGTCAAATAAGTTAGGGGGTTGAGGTTTCAACCCAAAGCTACCCCACCATTTGCCACTGCATGTCATGAGAAGTCGGAACTCATGAACGCATCGACCGATTTCGTGCAAATTTTAGATAAACCATTAACAAACCCTAAAAATTTTATCGAATTTGGTTTTACCGATAGTGAGTTATAAAGTCACAACACACTTGAAACAATTTTATATATACAGTGGTGGCTATATCATATGCAACTAAGATATGGTTTATAATAAAATCCCTGGGACTTTAACCCGAATACCAAGAAAATTAAAATTGAGTTATGAAATCAAAGATTATTTAAAAATTTAACAAAACAACTTAAACTAGACTTCATTTTTAAAATAACATACAGTTTGTAAAAAAAAATGTTTTCAAAGCTAGAAAATTTTAGGAATTTCTATTTAAATAATGAACAACAACAACAAAATCATTTTCTTTGAATTTTTTTTCTATGTAACTGTTTTCCTGTACGCTGGCGACAAAAAGGCGCCGACACTTTGAATTAATAATAATAAACATAACAACAACAATGCTAAAAATAACTTTACTTTCTTTGAATGGTGTAAAAAAAATGTTTTCAAAAAACCAAAAGCAAAGAAGATCTACTATTTTTTTGCACATTTATTGAATGTAAGTTCCTTTTAAGCATGGTAAGTATTGTGGGTAGCATTTATTCTTGAAATTTCTCCTGTACAAGCAACAAGTAATCACACAGTTAAAAATACACAATGCCAGGAAAACGACTGAGCAAAGATATTACACAGCTAGTGTATTTCAATTACTATAAAGGAAAGACTCACAAAGAAATTGCGGAAATGTTCTCCCTTAATCTAAGGACAGTATATAATGTTATAAACCGTGCAGAAAAAGAAGGAAGACTTGAACCACAACCAATACCAGGCAGACCAAGAAAAGTAGATCGGCGCATTGAACGAAAAATTTTGAAAATTATTGACGACAATCCACATTCCAGCACTAGGGGAATTGCACTTCAGATCAATCGTGAATGTGATATAAGTATATCCCATCAGACGGTTCGAAACGTTCTGCAGAGCCATAAATACTCTTCAAGAGTCGCCAGGAAAAAACCTCTGCTCTCCGCGCTAAATATTGAAAAACGATATAAATTTGCCATTGAGCATATTTCTTTTCCTCCGGAGTACTGGGATGATGTAATTTTTTGCGACGAGACTAAAATGATGCTTTACTATCATGATGGACCTCAAAAAGTTTGGCGCAAACCCCTGGCGGCTTTAGAAAACAAAAATATAATACCCACGGTAAAATTTGGTAAATTATCTGTAATGGTGTGGGGTTGCATTTCATCCAAGGGTGTTGGCGAACTAAAGATTTTAGAAGATGTGATGACGAAGGAAGTCTATCTGGACATTTTAAGAAACGAGTTGACTGCCAGTGCTCGAAAATTCGGCTTTGTTGATCCAGAAAATCCCGCAAAATTAAAATATAAATTTTACCAAGATAATGACCCAAAACATAAATCGCACGTTTGCAGATCCTGGTTGCTACATAATTGCAGGAAAGTAATTGATACCCCGGCACAAAGCCCCGACCTAAACCCAATAGAAAATTTGTGGGTCCACCTAAAGAAAAAAGTCGGAAAAAGGTCCCCGAAAAACAAAGCAGAATTAATAAGATTTATAAAAGAAGAGTGGGAAAAAATACCCGATGATTACGACATACCAAAACTGATCCATTCAATGTGTAAACGATTAGGAGCTGTAATTGATGCTAAAGGAGGACATACAAAATATTAGCAGCAAAAAATCTTTTTTTTAGGCATATAGAAACAATTTTTTTATTTAAGATATAATTTTGAAAACATTTATTTTACAGCGTGCAAAGTGAAGTATTTTTTTTAGTTACAATTTTTTTTTTTGTTATTGAAATAAATTTAGTTTTTTCTTGTGAAATGTGTTTAGAAACATCTAAAACAATGTAAATAAAAAAAAAACTAATAATAAATGTTATATATTTTACCTAAAAACAAAGGTTTATCTTAAAGTTTTTAATTTTCTTTAGTTTTGAAAACACTTTTTTTACAAACTGTATATATTTTTATCAAAAAACTCAAAACAAATGCAACTTATAATAAAAGCTAAAAAAAAAAACTTAAAACTGAAAAATATTAATATTTTGTTGTAAAGCCAGAATTCTGTAGCACAGCTGCGCAACGACGTGGCATATATTTTTTTTAAATTGTTTACAATAGATGCTGGAATTTAGTTCCACGCCTCTTTAATTTATATGAACAACTCGTTCGTATTTCGAACATTACCACGGTCTATTCTCCGATTAACAATTTCCCAAAGGTTCTCAATGGGGTTTAAATCAGGTAATTGAGGTGGCCATTCCATAACAGTAACGTTTTCTTCAGCTAACCATGGCTTTACCACTCTTGATGTATGCTTTGGGTCATTATTATGTTGGAAGGCCCAAGCAGGTGGCATTTCGTATTAGCTTAACATCTCTTGAAATGTGTTTATACATGTGCTGAACCATTTTGCCATCGATTTGGAGCAGAGGGCCCACTCCGGTGGCAGAGAAACACCCCCACACCATTACACTGCCCCCACCATGTTTCACTGTTTTGGTGCAGTATTGAGATTTCAGCCGCGTATTTGGTGGCCTCCTTACATAGCGCAAGCCGTCACTTCCGATTATATTGATTTTACACTCATCGCTGAATAATACACTTTTTCATTAGGAAATTGGCCAACTTAGGTGGTCTCTAGCAAATTTTAACCGCTTCAGTTGGTTACGTTTTGAAATAAGCGGCTTTTTTACAGGACGGTGCGCTCGTAAGGAGGCATCTACCAAGCGTCTACGGATACTTCTGGCAGCTATTGGTAATTGGAGGTCTTTAACTAGTTGCGAAGACATAATAAAGGGTTGTTTTTTACAGTTTAAACGATCAAGTTATCTGTACGTTGACTTGTGTGTCGTGGACGTCCTCCCACATGGAGCACCGAAACTGTTTTTTGTGGCTTTATACTTATTTACTATTCGTGATATTGAACTTTTGTGAACTTTATATTTTTAAGATATTGCTTTTTGAGACATTCCTTTGGAATAATCGTCAACAATGCGTTTTCTTAATTGCAAACCGAAGTTATTCCGAGCTATTTCTAATAGGTGCATTCTGATCGTAATTAAAGTTATTTTGTAAAATATTAACTAAAATCACTTTTCAACACTCAAAATAGCAAAACTTTTCAGAAAATGTAAAAAGACATGTGATTAAAATAACTGTATCTTCAGAGTTGCATTTGTTCCTTAGAGTTGCATTTGTTTTGGCCAGGCGTTTATCGATTTTATCGATAAAACTGACACCAAAAGACAAAATATGAAAATATTTATTGGAAAACTTACCATTATTGTGTCAATTGAACTTTATACATGAAACAAATCAAAAGCGGACATATGTTTTAAATTAAAGTAAAAATGATTATAACATAATTGCACATAGATATGTGTATAAATAAAAATAATTCAAAAATATAAGTATATTATATTTAATATTATATTTTAATTTACTTTATTCGTGCTTGATTCTTTCAAATATAAATATGATGATGATATTCTCATGAAATATTTTTTATATAAAACTACAAATTGAATGTATTACTGCGGGGAAAGCATATCCATATGGCAATTTCACTACTGCTCAAATTGACCATCAGTGAATTTTACCCAAATTTTGTTTAGAAAACTAGAAAGTCTTATGTCAAAAGCCAACTTGATTAAATGAGAACTCCACTGAATCAATAAGACAAAAAGACAATAACAACTCAAAAATGTCTTATACAAAAAACACAGCAAACATTCAGTAACTATTTTTATTTTTTTTTTACATTTATTATTATATTTATTTCAGTTCCTGGAAAACCCCTTCATTTGTAGTATTCACATTTTTATAATTGACAAAAAATTCAAACAAGTTTGTATACTTAAGCTGTTAGTAAAGAAAAATTCAATAATAATTCTTGCCATGTCAGTAAAACATATTGACTAAGTCCAGATTTACACTATGCATTTTTTGAGGCATTTTTTTCAATTTTCTAATACAGTTACAGCGTTATGCGTTATCTAAAATTAAACATTAGCAACATTAACATCCCCTCAAAACTCAAGCAATACAATATTGCTTACTCCTCCTACTTCACAAACAAACAAAAATTCCATGCTAGTTTCATGAAAAATTGCATAGTGTAAATGCCGTATAATTCTACATATAATAAACTAAACTAGAAATGTAAATCTATGAAATAATTCAAAATGTTCTTTCAAAAAACATTTTAAAAATAGCTTGCAAAATCCAAAAGTGTATATTAGCTTGTTTGGATATTAATAAGTTTTTACTGGAAACTATTAACTGTTCTGAATACATTATAAAGATATAGTAATGCTCACATCTTGCATTTTTACACTTTTTCTTAATAGAGTAGGGTCATGACTCTATGCTCATTATATGTTTATTTGTTCTAAATAATATCTTCAACTCGCCAATAGCGATCAGCTGTGTTTAAAAAAATGGAATTTATGCTATTTGATTCTTTTCGATCCTCCAATAATTATATTTGCAAATCTATATTAACCCAACTATAAATAGTTAAATAAATACGTAATTTCATATGCATCACTCAGAAAATCAAGTGGTAAAATCTGTTTCTATGCCTCGACATAAACTGTAAATTGCCAAATTTTAAAAAATATGCATGGTTCCCCCATACACACTTAGTAAAGATTAACATAAATTAAGGCCTAGCAAAGCGGACCCGTTTTAATCTATCTCACGGCAAATGCCTGAAAATAAAAGTTTAAACATTGGTGGGATTGAAAAAAATTTGTTTAAAGAAAATGAACCTATTGCCAGTAAAAGTTGTTGTTCTTGCTTGAATTTTGATTTTTTTCTTCACTTTACTGTTTGGACAAAAATCTTTAGTTCATTTAAAATATTTGTGAAAAGTTAAGTGAGCAGTAGCGAAATGGCCATCGAGACGTGCTTTAACCTTCAATAATCAATATCGGTCAATTAGTCCGGTCCGTTAGTCTCTCGGCAAACTTCATTTCACAAAAAAAAAAATATGTCAATCGATCAGATATAGTGTCGAAAGAGGTGCTATTGGAAATCAGCGTGATCGGTCCATGTCCTTCGCAGCAGCAGGCAAAATACCACGCCCACCTCCAAATATTTCATGTCATTTGGAATAATAAAGTATCTCCAATAAAAACGATAAATATATGGGGCGATAGAGAATTAAAAAATTCGAAAAAAAAACATTCATTAAAATATTGGCACTCGCCCATATTATCCGAGTTACGGTGCTCTAAATTTTTTTTTAAATATCAATATGGGTATCATTTTAAAGCTTTTGAAGAGATCTTTAAAAAAATACTAAAATGCTAATTTTAAAAATGATTAACCCATTAACAGCCGATGTGATTTTTATGTAAAATAATATATATATGAAGTACCAATTTTTTTTATTTTTTAATTCTCTGCCATCCTAATATTTGCTTTTTTGACTGAACTTACTTCACTAAACTAGATTTGCATAGGTGGTTAAGGGTTTATAAGATTCGGCATAGCAGAATGTAGCACTCAATTTTTAGTAAGAAGAGTGTTGTTTGGTACTTTTCGTTATTCTTTTGTACTTATAAGAAGAAATGACCTTAAGATTAAATTTAACTACGTTAATAATCTTATTAATAACAAACATGTGAATAAAATTCAAATCGTATACGAAGATTTAAAATTTTTATATACTGTAATGAACAAATTACATATTATATTGGGAGCCCCCCTATCCAATACAAATTTCAGAATAGTTTGTATCTTGTTTAGTACCTTTTCGAATATAAAAGTTTTGCCGCAATCAAAAAAAAAACTATTTTAAATATTATACCCCATCTGCATTTTAAGGCAAAAACAAAGAACTCAAACAAGGCGAATCAATTACCAGGTGGTGCCATAGGCGAATTGATTAATTTTCGCAGGTAATACAACTGTCAAACTCCATACACATACAAAAAATCTACTTAATTTTTTTATATATGAAGTTTGACAGTAATGTTGCCGGCGAAAAAGAACGAATACGCCTTTATTACCACCTGGTTTTTGGTTAGCCTTGGACTTAAATAAATCTAGTGGATGTGGAAAATTTCCTAGGTGCCTTTTTTCTTATTTTAGCTTGTAAGAACCGCTAAATTAAATATGAGTTATCCTAAACGTTGTAAATAATCATAAAATAAAGTGTAAAACTCATTATTCTTCCATACTATAATCACAAATATTTTTATTTAAATTTTACAAAAATCCCCACTGTACCGCATTAATGCTAATACAAAATACAAAATGAATTTATTGCTATGTTTAGTCTGTATGCTTGTTACGTGTACTAGATAAAATAAAAACCACATAGCAACTTAAAGATAACTACATAATTAGTTATTTATAACGTTAGATGACAACATGTCAAAAAACAGACAAACAAATTTTGTTACAAAGTTCAAGGTTGTCGTATATTACCTTAACCACAGAGTCTCGCACTGAATGTACTGAAACAATCAATTCTACATACAAAGGGTGACATTAGTATAAGAACCACAATAAATTATTGTCACAAATTTATAAGAAAAGTCTATTGTCCAATTTTCATTCAAATATTTCATTTATTAGGCGATTTTTTAATATTTTACTAGCTCGCGTCATCGACATGCAAGCAAATGTCAAGAGCAAGGCACAAAGTAAAAAAATGGATTTTTATTTAAAAAAATATGCAAGATCAAGAGGGCACGTATGCCTTTATAAAATATTTTGTTTTTATGTATGTATGCTAAAATTAAATTATATTTAAAGAAAAATCTTGAGAATCGATTAACTCTGTTCGCCTGCGAATGACGATTTTCGTTGGCCGCGATGAATTCGTCGGCAAAAACTAAACAACTTGACAACGACGAAAAACATAGCTGCTCAAAGAATTCAAGTTGTTTACGGTTTGTGAACTGATAGGGTGGCCATATAAAAGAATAATAGTTAGAAAATTAATCATCAACAAAAACAAAAAACATTAAAAACATAATTTATATATAACTATTAATTCTTACACTTATTTTAAATTCTTTAAAATCAATAATTTAAGTAAAAAAAACTTTATTTACTAAAATAATTTAAAAATAAAGCCAAACATGGTCACATTATACTGAGAGTAGAAATACAACCTACAACCTTACGGTTGAGGCAACGGATTCCGCATGTCAGAGAAAAAACAAACAAAATGAGTTGCGGCGACGAATGCGGATTTTATTGTCAATTTTTATAATTTATTTACCAATTTTTTATTCTTTTTTATTGAAATATATTTAAAAAATTTTTTTAATGTAAAGAAGCAATAAATTGAACAATTTTAAAATTATTGTTGATCTTCAATGACTTTTTATATTTTCTTTCTCTTCTTTTTTCGTAGTCATTCACAATAAATATTAACAAATAGTATTTTTTGTTAGAAAAATAATAAAACTGTGGCAACATGCTGAAAGAGAAAAAATTAAAAATTGAGAGCAAATTGTAGTGTACCACTCAGAAGTGACCGTCCTACGTTGCTCAAGCGGAAAAGTCGCCATATGACCAGTTTTGCCGAAGAAACAGGCGACCATTTGTTTCAAAGTGCTTCTTCCACGAACAACTTTCGTTGGATTTTGCTCGTCTTTGAAGACCCACACAGTCGATTGTTGTTTCGTTTCGGGCTCATACGCATAGATCCATGATTCGTTACCTGTGGCGATCTTATAAACGTCTTTTGAAGCACCTCAATCGTATTTTTGCAACATTTCTTTGCACCAATCGACACGAGCCTTTTTTTGAGCGACTTTCAAATTGTGCGGTATCCAACGAGAACAAACCTTTTTTACAGCCAGGTGTTCATGCAGTATCGAATGTATGCTGGTGGAAGAAATGTCCAAGGATGTCTCTATCTCTCGGTATGTCTCATGTCGATCTTGCATTATGAGTTCACGCACGGCATCAATGTTCTCTGGCACAACAGCCGTTTTTGGACGACCTTCACGGAATACGTTTTTGAGCGAGCTTCGGCCACCATTAAATTCATAATATCAATTTTTCACAGTGCTATAGGATGGTGCTTCATCGCCATACAAAGATTTAAGTTCATCAATGCACTCTTGTCATGATAATCCACGTCGAAAGTTGTGAAAAATTATGGCACGAAAATGTTCACGAGTTAATTCCATTTTTTTCTATATTAATTTTTTCAAGTCACTGTAAACAACACAAATAATGGTCGTACGTCAAAAAGTTTTGAGTACGATTATGCTTAAGAATGGCAAACTTTCCAATGGAAATGTCAGATTGCACTTGGCAGCACTCAGTGTTGCCAGGCCAGAAATATATATAGCAGCCCTCGTATATGGAACCTTTTTTATATTTATTTACTTTAATTGTGCTTGATTCCTTCAAATATTAATATTTCATGAGAATATCATGATATATTTATGTTCTTATTTAATTGTTTTTCTTTAATTAAGATTTTAATCTAAAGAAGTAAAAACAAGTAAATATCCACCTAAAAATGCTCTGCAAAATGCTGGCAGGGAAATTTTCTATGAAGGAGATCATGAATATGGATTTATAGCTTTTATTTGTTGTTTATAAAGTAAATTTTTTTACAGGTGTTTTACTAAAGCCAGTACAAAGGGTTTTTTCCAAAGCGAAATATTAACTATTTTTTTTTTAATTAAATGATAATTGCTCAAAAGTATATTTACCTACGGCTCAATTACTTCTAGTACTTATTACATTTATAACATGACATAAATGAAAATTCAACGAAACCACAAGTATATAAAAAAGAAAAAATGTTTGTTTAAAATATATAATAAAACATAATTTAATTATAAATAAACAAATTAATAAAAATTAATTAATGTGACCTTCTGACATGCTTACTAGCTTGCATTTATTCATATTAACGTATCATCATAAATATTAAATATCACTATGTTTTCATTTGGACACTATTTAAATGTTTTTTTTTTGTTCGCTGGAATTTTTAAATATAATTTAAATAAATAAACTATTTAATATTATTTTTTTATATTTACTTGATTTATGAATTTATATGTGCGTGGATGTATAAGTATCACACATATATTGTCGCGAGAAATGCACATTTCACAATCTGTGAAAAAAAAAATTTTTAATTGCAGTTTATTTGATTTAAGCTGTAATTTTTTGTCTGCCAACGAATAGCACTGCTTTACAAAATTTATTTCTAGCAATATTAAAATTTGTATTGGTGCGCTGAGCATTATTATTTTTATTTTTTTTTTTTATTTAGCGGTCGGCCCAAACAACGGTACATTTGTGTTTTTCGCATTTTTTCCAAGCGTTATCTACAACTAAAGCTTAGTTCCATTTAAATATATTTTTTATTAATCACTGCCATCCCTAAACTAGCGCGTAAGGCGTAACGCCTTCTTACGTTGGGCTTTTACGCTGCAATGTTATACCTAATTAAGAGCGACAACTTTGTGTCTTTTATAGTAATGTTAACTCATTTTATTTTATAAAATCCGCTATATAAGAATAAAGAAGAGAAAAAACCGAAAACTTTGAAAATAACTAAATTGTCATTAGTTTTTAACCATAACAAAACAAAAAAAAAACCAACTAGCAGCCAACTTCACTTCCTAACGCACTGTCAAAATTGGATTTTCCAAGCGTTGACGCGGTGCTATTTAGGGATGCTTCATACATTTTGTATGTACATGAGAAATTTTGAGGATATCTTGCGCTTTACGCGCTAATTTAGGGATGGCAGTAAAACTTCATCCAGATTTACAACATACCATATTTTGAAATTCTCTTTTAAAGTTTCTGAGAGTTTTATTGTGTCCCATAACGACCAAATTGTTCATGGCATGGGAATTTGTACATTTCGCTTTTAATTTGACATTACACAAAT
The DNA here is from genome assembly GCA_916610165.2 of Gymnosoma rotundatum. Taxonomy (NCBI): domain Eukaryota; kingdom Metazoa; phylum Arthropoda; class Insecta; order Diptera; family Tachinidae; genus Gymnosoma; species Gymnosoma rotundatum. The sequence continues at coordinate 48,467,820 of OU744338.1, forward strand.
AAGAAAATGTTCACAAGGAACGTACACAATGTTCATACCGTACATGCCATTTATCTTACCCCGCTTGCATATATACACCTCTTGCCAACAAAAAAAAACAAAATTTTTACTCCTGGTAATTCCTTCTAAAGCAAAAAAAAAACAGCTAATTCGTTGTCCATGTAGAGTTATGAAGTAAAGGAGAGGAGAGGTGCATAAAGTTATGTCCTCCATAAGCAAATTATTGTGTGTGTGCGAATAACATGACAAAATCGAAGATCGCGAGGTTCGTGACTTTAACACCACACCACAGCAAGAGACTGCTGCAGTCATGGTATTAAGCATGTTGACTACCAATCTGGTTGGCCAAGGTTCAACCCCTATGGCAATCAATAAATAAATTTTTTTTCCGGTAAATGATATAAATACATATTCATAATTTGTTTTACAGCTTGCAGCCTCCTTAGTTGGTACTTCTTCATAGCGCATATTCCTTTCACCACGGTTATAAAAAATAACTTAATAAGTATTGTTGTCTGCTGCGTTACTTCTCTTTTAGTAACAAAAAAAAAAACATCAGCGAACTACGTATAAAAAAATAATAATCACCCCTATCGTGAATATATTTTCCCTCGAAATTTTTTCCCTTTTCCCCAAATTGCAATCGTGAATAGTTCACGTGAACAATTTTTCACGTAAACAAAAATTCCCCTTATCATGATTGATTTTTTCCCTCGAAATTTTTTCACTTTTCCCTTAGATTTGTTCACTTATATTTTGCTGGGGAACTGCATACATTATGCCAGTTTTTATATGTTTTAATTAGAAAATTTACATCAATAACACATTTTTTTGATTCGATATCAGTTACTGCAGTGTAGACTGACATTTTGCTCATCACGATGCAAAACAAAGAGATCTATTGGTTATAAATTTATAAAGATTTTTTATTAAAACCATTTTTAAATGAAAAAAATGGTGATAGAAAAACTCACATATAAAAATTTATTTTATTGAAATGGGTCAGTAGCAAGGACTAGGGTAGGTTAGGCAGGCAGCCGTATTGACACAGACCACTTTGGTCCTTTTGCGTCTAGGGTAACTATAAGGACTTTTACGCGTGTTGCACGTCACGTTCTTGAAATAAAATTGTTCTCCGTTGTAGTATCTTCTCCTCTTGCAACAATACAATAGCACAAATCACTTAACTTTAAAAAATTTGGAATATTTTTTTCCCTATTTATATTTTCTTCTTTCTAATTTGCATTCAGTACGAATTGATAGCGGGAACAAACGTTCGCATGAAATTCACGATAGCAATTTTCCCTTCATGGGGAATGAAAATTTCATGGGAACAAAAATTTCACATTTTGTTCATGATAGGGGTGAATAATAATAACAGTAACAGTAAGAATCTCCCGGTCTTACCGGATTAAAGAAAGGAAGACTATTATTATTTTGTGTGGCCGAGGCAGACAAATGGCAAGAAGTACAAGCTTTAGCTAGCGTAACGAATTAGCATCCGTGTCAGTTGGATAAAAGGCTTGATAAGTTAACGAGAATGGATGCTGTGAATTCTTGTTTCGCCCAATGGAATGAAGTGCTCTCGATAGCTGTGCAGGTTAGAGACACATGTTTAATAAATAAAATATCGAGTAGCTCGTGTCTTGCAGTAGTAATCAAGTGGTAGGGTAAAGGGATGATTTCATTACAATTGCTTAGTGACAGATTAAGAAATAGAGTAAAGGGAAATTTTTTTAAAAATTCCACAGCAGAGTGGTATTTATAATCAAAAGAACGCCAACGTTTTATAATGGGAAAAACCCAATAATATTATAATCTGATTGAGATGATACTAATTAACGTGTCGAATAATGGCTTGCTCGATTTTTTTGAATAAGAACGACTGAGTTACAGTGTATCGAGGATAAATGTTTTTACCAACTGAAATGGAAAAAAAACTAAAAATTCCATAAGAAAAAAACACTAGTAATTCATTTTACTATCAAATAATTATTTTTAGGCTTAAGTTCGTTTCGTAAAAGATATAGTCAGGCTAGAAGTAGTCGAAAAAATCCACAAAATAATATTGAATGATCAGAGAATGAAAGTGCTTAAGATAGATGAGGTTAAAGGCATCTCAACCGAGCTGGTACCTTACATTTTACATGAATATTTGTTTATGAAAAAAGCTATGACTGCGTGCGATGACTGCTGAACATAAAGTGAAAAAACAGCATAAAAATTTAAGTTTCGTAACCAAAATAATTTGGTACCTATGTAAATAAGAAAGAAATTTTTGGGGACTAGAGTTATTATCGAAATTGGCAACCGACATTTGTTCATACTCTGTTGGGTGCTGCAATTTTTAGAGGTTCACTCTGATAAAAATAGTGAGTGAATAATTTGCAAATTAGTAAGGTGAAGGTTCAATTTTTATAATTTCTCTAAAGATATTTTTTCTTTTTTGCTCCACATTCAGTAGTATGCGGGATTCGTTCTCATCTGCGTGCTAACAATTTTATTGTGGACTTGAAAAAAATTTAAAATCCTTTTAAGAATTTTTATCAAACAAAATACGAAATCAAAAAGGTAAAAACCATTCTAAAAAATTAAAAAAAAAAACTTACATGTCCCCGTTTAGGCGAGGAAAAATTCGGAAAGGAAAAATGTAATTTAATAGCAAATTACTGGTGGGTTAGAGAGCATCGTTTTGGCCTTCGGTACTCGGCGATACACTTTGTTGACATTTTCTTTGCATACATTCAAAAGCGAACAATAACAAAACTAATGGAATTTTGCCGGCAAGATGTTCATATGTGTGAACGCAAATGAAAAACAAAAGAGAATTCCAGATGTTTTTCTTTCAAATATTCGTTCGTTTAAAGTCGGTTCATTCACTACGTTTAATTTTTTCTCAAACTTAATTTTTGTAACAAACTTTTATTTTAAATTGAAAATTTGAAACAATTTTTAATATAAAACAATTCAAAAGGAATAAAAGCGCAAAGCAATTTAACTTAAGTATATTTCCATTCCCGCATTTATCAAAACGATATCTTATACATGCCCGCACACACAGTTTTGTATACATACTTACGTATCACACATTTATATGCCCACAAATGCATAAATGCAGATGTTTTGCATTTAAAACTATTTATTATTTCATTTGTATTCATAGCGGTGTGTGTAATATTTTTTCTTTATTTATATTTTGCAGGCTCTGGTATGTTGGGTGGCTGGTGGTTTGGTTGTTCACCTTCATCGCCGGACAGTAATTTTCTACGTGTGGCAAATGCATTTCCCAATCGTCGTTTATCAGACAATACATTAATGACACCAAAAATACGTATTGCACCATCGTGCGCCTCATCACCGGGTGGAACACCCGGCAGCGGTTTGCCAACACGTCGACACTCAAGCATTGGTCCACAAGAGAGACGTGGTTCAACAATAAATTTATCACCGCCTACGGTATGTTGTCGTTTATTGTTGCAGTCACTCATTTATTATTATTCATTGTTGTGTTAATTTATTGTTTTGTTTTACAATTATTTTTTCTTTCTTTTACGTCTGACATTTACTATAATTTATTGTTTCTTTTTAATTGAAGTTATGATTTTATTATTGAAATGTTGTTTTACAGCAGAAAAAAATACTGAGAATTAATTCCTACATTTATTTTAATTAAAAATCTTTTTCATGCTTTAAGTCGTGGTTGCTTTTGGCTTTTGTTTTTTTCTTGTAATTTGGAATTTATTTAAAATTAAGAACGAGCCAACTATTGGGACACCCTTTTTTCAAAATCCCTATTTTATGCTTGTTTTTATAGCGCAGTTAGCAAAACATGTTCTTTGTAAATTTATAGCGTCTGTCTTCAACTGATAAAAAGTATAGCCATAGATATCAAATTAAATTAACTATTGGGGCGCTTTTGAATTTATAATTTTGATATTAACACTTGTTACTATAAAGGTAGATTCATCCATTTTGTCAGGAAAAATTTTTTGTTCGAACAAAAATTTTTTTATATGTGTTTTTACATTTTTCTTAGAGAGTGAGAGAATTGATTTTGTTCAGACAACTCTCAGCTTGATTGTCTTTAAATTTAATTTTTGTTCGGACAAAATTGAACTGAGTTGCCACTAATTTTTTTTTAAGATTTAAATTTAATTGCCACGTCACATAATGTTTGAATAGTATAAAATTGTGCGTGTTTCAAAAATAAAAAAAGTTGCAGATTTTCCTTTTTCAAAAAAAAGTGGTTATTATTAAAGACGCAAAGCACACGTTTTTTCTCAACTGGTTTTTATAAAATTGCCATCGATTTAACAAATATTAAAAAAAAAATCATATAATCATTAATACTTCAATATCGTGTTCAGGATTTACCACTTCCTATACGAAGGTATAGGTCGATGTGCAGTTTCTGGAGAGACTGTTTATATCTGAAAATTTGTGGGATACCCTGGCGATGGGGGTAACATGTTATTTTAAGCAAAAAATGTAGAGTGAAAAATTTAGGGCTAACGCTTAGTTTTGGAGTTACGGAGCCAGAAATTTGTTTTTCATATAGACATAATTACCCATATCAAATAAACTAAAATTAGCGGCAATAGTATACGAAAAAATATTTAGCAGAATATCATTAGAAAGCGAAGTCGGTGTTGGTGATATCATAGAGGAGAAAGTTATTTCGCCCGGGCGGAGGCCGTCTAAACAGGAAATCTTTACTAATCAAAGCCGATCTTTGTTGTGCTACAGAGTAGAAAATCCTTGCACCCGGTACCGAAAAATTTACATTTAATATTTTTTTTTTTAATACGTTTTACATCTCCTGAACAACTTTTCTTGTGTTGTAATGCCGCTGAATCTAATTTATTTGGTCAAGTTATGTTTATATGAAAAAAATAACTTTTTTTTTGGGTTTTTCACTGATTTTGGTTCTCATTTTCTTTTTTTTTTGTTTATTTAAATAAAAATTAAGATTATCTTTCCAATGATACCCATATTGCCTCATTCGGCATTGAAATACTCGATATATACCATACTATACAGACAAGCTTTGTGAGTCCGTACCTCCGAAACTAAACGTTGGCCCCAAATTTTCTACTTTACGTTTTTCATGTTCATTTTTGAACTGCGTGCGTAGTCTGGTGTCAAGAATAATTTTTCAATGAAATTGGAGTCCGTGCTATGAAAATCAACAAAGAATTGCACATCATTTAAGCGTATCTTAGAAACCAATGCATGAAAATAGCTCATTGCTTTTCTTTGCTTTAATATTTCTCTTACTGCAATTCTTTTTCTTTTTAAAAATATATTTTGTGAGTAAGACAGCTTTTTTATTTCAACAGCCATTAATAGAAGCAATTTTCTTTTATATCCATGTTTTAAAAAAATATAAAATTTCACACCAAGAAAACATGTAGTAAAATTAATATGACTTCTTTACTTATGTTTTCATATGGCAGCTTTGTTTGTCCGGGCAAATTTTTCGAAATGGGTGAATCGTACAGCAGAAACCTCTCAGTAAAAAATTTTTGTCTTAACAAAAATTTTGTCCGGACAAAATGGACATTCTGTCCTATTTGCAAGCGTATGCTTTTTACGGTTCAAAAGATAGGTTACTTCACCCATCATGGGCACACCCTTTAATTTTTGGATTAACTTTGTATTACTTTTTGCCATTGCTTGCTATTGTGATACGCAGTTTTATTTTAATTTTACAATGGTGCTCTTTACGGTCAATCATACACATAAAAACATGTATGTTGTATGGGGATAACCTTTAATTTTAAAAGCGGGACCAATCTGTAAGCATCAGTATGTGCAGTGCGTATGTGTAGTATATGCACGTGTTAGTGCAACTTCCGTATAATACTGAGTAAAACTCATGGACATTTTTGATATCTGTTCAAGTTTGTAGAACAATAAACTTTATGCTGAAAACGATCAGGACAGAAATTCTAGAATTAAAAATAGACTTCTTTCTTTCCTGTCCTAATTTATCATTATTACTGTTACTGGCTTTTCTTTCTTTCTTTTTTTTCTTAATATATTGCTAGAATTAGTTAAACTGGATCTTAGGGCTTTAGGTGTCAGAATTGTAATAATTTTGAATTTTGTTAAAATATATTGCATTAACGGGCACATATCAAGGCCTACAACAAAGCTGAAGCAAATTGTAGAAATAGTTCTCTTTCTTTTGCAAGAAGACCAATAAATCACGACTTAAAGCATTCAAAACACATACAATACTTTTATTTAGTAAATTTGATTTTTTAACCTTTTTAATTATTTAAGTTGAATCAGTTAAAATAACAAAAAAAAAAACTAAAAAGAAATTAAATCAACAACATAAGTATACAACCATACGGTTACTTAATCCTTATTTTTTTTTAACCTACAACTAATTTAGTACCTACTTCAAGTAAAAAACGTCCTTAACGATAATCATAGATAAATCCTAATATATTTTTATTATTTCATTTCCTTTTTTTTCCTTCCCTGTTAACAAACGATAAAACTACACATGTAATAAAAATATATACATATATATATAAATAAATTACCTACATTTCCCTGTAAATATAAAACCATACAATCTAACATACAAACAAACTAATACGACAAAACTAACCTTAAATATAATTATATAATCAACACCACAAACAACAAATACAATAACAACACATATAAATAAATTATATACTTTGTCTACATTAACCTTTAATATATATAAAATAACAAAAAAAAAAACAACAAAAACAACTCCAATCACATATTTACTAGGCGTATGGTTTTGGTGCAAGAGGTGGCTCAGGATCAAGTCTTTCAGTTCCTTCAACGTCTGTTTATGTAGTAAGTCTAAAAAACTTAAAAGCAACAATTATAACAACAACTTTATTTGTAAATTAAAGCTCAAGGGCACATAATGATAAACATCAAAGTGCTACGAAAAAAAAAAAACAAATATAAATAATAAAAATTACTTGTACGAGTTTGATGTTGTTATACGTGTGTTTTAACTCAACGTTTCTAATTAATTTATACAACAAAAAAGGAACATAAAATTAATAACAATTGAAACGACAAGCAACTAAATACGTTTGTACTTTAAAAAATTTTGTATTCAATTTTTCTTGTAAACAAATTAAACAATCAAACTTTAAACCTTTTTCATTCTTGACTCCCGAGATTTATGTAAATTAATAAAAAAAAATCAATTTTTATTTTTTTTTATTTTACAGAGGTGTGACTCGCTTTATTGCAAATTTCTTAATGACCTTATATTTTTCGATTTCGTTACAAGAAACCAGCGTACTCATACGTGAGTAGGTATGTGGGGATAAACGAAGGCTTTCGACATTTGTCATTGTTTCAAATGTTCTTAATTTTTCAAGCTATAAATTTTGGCGCCAATATTAAGCGTTGCTTAGCGGGTGTGAGGTGTTGTTGACTTTACTTTGAAAACGGTGGTTCTTAGCGTCGAAGCTGTTTTTATGCTGGTACAGTATTGTTGTAGAGCTGAATGCGTTACACACATACAAATGTATGATGATAACGAATGCAGTGAGTATCGAGTGCAATGATAAACTCATAACTTGTCGATGTTGTGATTGTTGAGTGCAATTATATGCTCACAACTCGTTGATGTTGGATTACTCGCATAAGCTCAGCTTTAGATTCCACATTAGTTGTAGTGTTGGAAAGCGGCTTTAACATTACATCTTAACTTCTACAAGTGACATAATTTTATTTGAATACGGTTACTAATCTTTAAGTAACTCTACAACATAAACTCTCGCATGTATAAAGGGTGTCCGAAAATTAACGCAAGACTTCCAATAACCGCCATTTTTTAAATCTAAGATGAGCATTATACGCAGGAACATCGAGTTTTGCTGGCTAAACAATTTTTCAAAAATAATAAAAAGTCTGGCGACTACAAAATGGAAATGTTTTACAAAATATAATTGAAATATTGAGTTTACGCACATGATCCATTGTGGGAAGTGTAACTGCAAAATGCAGTGAAAACGGATCAACTGCCAAAGCTAAAGAAATTTGTGTTCAAAGTTAAGTGAAGTAACTCCAATCAAAAAGGGAAATATTGGGGTGACAGAGAATTAAAAAAAAATTGTTACTGCATATATATAATTTTACAAAAAATTATATCGGATCTTAATACGAGGGCTGCTCTGTATACTTCTGGCCTAATAGTGAAAATGCGAATATTTTTAATCAAAAATGGTTTTATTGTTTTTCAAAGTATACTCCAGCATGATTTATACACTTATGCATGCGCTCAAACCAGTTGTCGAAGCACTTTTTCCACTCCGATTGAGACACCTCTAAAACATGGTTTTTGAACACTTCAACAGCTTCTTCTGGCGACGAAAATCGTTGACCACGCATTTTTTTCTTGATGTGCGGAAACAAGGAGGTCATTAGGTGCCAAGTCAGGGCTGTACGGCGGATGACCCATTAATTCGACGTTTTGGCCGGTCAAAAACGCTCTGGTTTGAGCCGATGTGTGAAAGCTCGCATTGTCATGGTGAACAATGATTCGTCTTCTCTTGTTGGTTTTTCGAATTTCTCCGATGACTTCAGGCAAACAAATTATAGTGTACCACTCAGAAGTGACCGTCCTACGTTGCTCAAGCGGAACAGTCGCCACATGACCAGTTTTGCCAAAGAAACAGGCGACCATTTGCTTGGAAGTGCTTCTTTCACGAACAACTTTCGTTGGATTTTGCTCGTCTTTGAAGACCCACATGGTCGATTGTTGTTTCGTTTCGGGCTCATATGCATAGATCCATGATTCGTCACCTGTGACGATCTTATAAACTTCTTTTGAAGCACCGCAATCGTATTTTTGTAACATTTCTTTGCACCAATCGACACGAGCCTTTTTTTGAGCAACTTTCAAATTGTGCGGGATCCAACAGGAACAACCCTTTTTTACGAGCCTTTTTTTGAGCAACTTTCAAATTGTGCGGGATCCAACAGGAACAAACCTTTTTTACGGCCAGGTGTACATGCAGTATCGAATGTATGCTGGTGGAAGAAATGTCCAAGGATATCTCTATCTCTCGGTATGTCGCATGTCGATCTTGCATTATGAGTTCACGCACGGCATCAATGTTCTCTGGCACAACAGCCGTTTTTGGACGACCTTCACGGAATTCGTCTTTGAGCGAGCTTCGGCCACGATTAAATTCATTATACCAATTTTTCACAGTGCTATAGGATGGTGCTTCATCGCCATACAAAGATTTAAGTTCATCAATGCACTCTTGTCGTGATAATCCACGTCGAAAGTTGTGAAAAATGATGGTACGAAAATGTTCACGAGTTAATTCAATTTTTTCAAGTCACTGTAAATAACACAAATAATGGTCGTACGTCAAAACGTTTTGAGTACGATTATGCTTAAAAATGACAAACTTTCCAATGGAAATGTCAGATTGTACTTGGCAGCATTTAGTGTTGCAAGGCCAGAAATATATATAGCAGCCCTCGTATGTACAATATTTTTAAAAACTTTAGTATTTCCGTAAAGATCTCTTCAAAAGCTTTAAAATAAGACCCATATTGGTATTTTAAAAAATTTGAAAATTTCAGAGCTCCGTAACTCGACCGCCAATTTTTCCACTCAATGTTTTTTCTTAGTATTTAATTCTCTATCGCCCCATTAATTATTCCTTTGATTGTTTTGCCTGCTGTCTCGAAAGGCATGGACCGATATGCCGCAGGGTATAAAAAAGGCATCAATTAGAAGTTGTGGACACGAATTTCAACTCTCGCTACAGCGTACACTCAAAGAAGATTTGCATATCTCTGCTTAAAAAAATATAGCTGACTAGATGTTGATTTAAATCCAAGTTAATTTTTATCTTGACGGCTTTGTTAATCTTAAATATTGGCGAATTTAAATTGTCCCAAAAAGAAATGGTTCCAAAAATTTTGAGCTGGAAGCATCTTAGACTCACATTTCTTCAAAAGTGAAGCTGCTAAGTAGTGACTGTTATTAACATTGATTATTGCCACTTGATAACAGAGTTTATAATGGCTGTTATAGGTGACATTTGGTTAAAGAAACGGTGTCAGATATTATTTAACAAAGAAAATAATTAATTTGTTGAATAGGACATTTCCTGAGAGTATACGCTATCGTTTTAGTAAAGTTTGCCTACAAGTTCACAACAAATCTTTGCTTTCTATCATCTAAAGTAAACAAGCATAAAACTAAAGATTTAGATAAACAGAACGCCAAAATATGAAAAAAATTGCTATATTTTAGTCTTTTGCCGTTAAAATCCACAAAAATTTTTAAATATTTTATATTGTATAATTTTACCAGTTTATTAATTTTAGCTCAGGGAATTTAGCACATATTGGCTAAAATTTTGTATAAAAATGAGGCCAATTTCGAGAAGTTCGCGCTTCCGTTAGATAAAAAAAATCACTTGGGTCCCAAAGCTCCCTTTGTGATGTGTGGCTGGGTGGCTATAGAATACCTTACAGTACCTTTAACTCCGTATCGGCTCCTAACATCCCCGATGCCAAGATAAATTAATTTACTCATTTTATTTTGCCATCTGAAAGATTTTCAAGCTTCCAATGTCTTGGATCTCCAGCTGCACAAAAAGTGGATTGTCTACTCGTCACTGTTCTACTGTTGCACCATCGATTCTTCTAAAATGGTGCTGGGGTTAAAAAGAAATCCTGCAGGTTTTCTCTTTTGACCATGTGGTCTGCGCAGTCCCTTAAGCGGGTGTTACACTAATCTAGCTAATTTTTCAACAAATTCGATTACCGCCTTAGTGCCCATAAGTGTTCCATGTCTCCAGCATTTCCAAATTGATCTAAATATCGAACAGACATCTGATAAGAAATTTCAAATGGCTCCACTGCCACTTATTATGTGGATGTCGGACGCGTATATTCTTCGACAACTTAGAAAACTGACCACGCTTTTGATGACAGAAATGCCAGCAATCTAGCAGCCTAAACCTTATCTTGTTTTAAAATCTTGAGAAAAAAATTCACATCCCGTCTCCCCGCCAACCCTTATTATCATCTTTAGTTCACTCCTGTAAGCGTCCAGAACTTAATTAAGCTGCTTGGTTCCCGATGTCGGCACTTTGAAATGTTTTATATGGAAGGAGGATGGGTAAGCCGTAATCAATGCTATGGTTTAATTCAGGGCCAACTGATACACCATAAGAAAACTTGGGAGCGAGTGCATCAATTTGAATAGGGACCTTGATTTGGTAATGACAATCGCCCCTTTATCAACAGTGCTGTGGTTCACAAAACAAATTCAATAAGTCGCAGAAAAGATCGCATACAATTATTTGCTTTAACAACATGACGTAGAGCCATTTGGCATTTTTCTTATAGCTCTTCTAAATATTTCTTAAAAAAGTCTTCTCCGATCTAGACTTAAAGTTTAATTGTCACGACAGCTTATAGTTTATGATAATACTCAGATATTTCGCATTGGCAGATAACCAAAGCACTATGCCATTCATAAATAACACTTTTAGGTAAATCTTTTGCTCTAACCGGAATAAATATAAAATGTCATTTTATTCTAACACTTATTTCATGTCACATGTTTTCAATTTTTTAGACATAATAATCGTATAGGAGAATTAACTGAAAATTTAATGTCGTTTTTCTTTTTAAAGAGAAACAATTTGTGTCCTTGTTTTTCTTCATCTGGGTGATTTGGAAGCATGATCCCTTTTCTTGTCGCTGCTGCCAACATAATATAACTGTTATCCAGCACGGAAATTTTTCTTTTTTTGCTATTATGATTTTTAAAAATTTTTTAGTCCATCGCTTGTCGTTTCAATTGTAATTTATCTACGTATAACAGAAAAAAAACTAACCTACATTTACTGTTTGAGAATGAATGTATTGGAATTGTGTTTATTTTTTGGCTTCCAATTTTGTGTTGATTGTTTGATTTATTCAATTATTTTTTATGATGTTTGCTTATTGTTATTAAATAAAAATATGTGAATACAAAACAAGGTGCCACGTTGTCTACATAAATATTTTGACAGTTAAAAAAATTAAATCAAAAATCTACTAACGTTTTTTTTTTTTTTTTTGTACTTAACACGTTACATACAGCTATAAAATATGAATTTGTTGCTCGAAATTTCTGATTTTAACATTCATTTTCTTTGTTCTGTAATGTCAACCGCTGTTAATTTGCTTTTGTAATTTACTACCTCGTGCTGTCTTTATTAAATAATATATTTCAAAAATCTACATATACATGCATACGTAAAAAATTATGAGAAAATACTTGTTAAGTGTCAAAAAACAAACTTAATAAAGACATGGAAATTATTGAAAACGTTTTGATGGTGATTGTAATAAAACTACTTTTAAATCCTCCACTATTCTTAATTCTTAAGTTTATATGTATTTTGTATTTGTTTAATTTAATTTTTATTCTTATAATTATTTTTTATTTAAGAATGGGTCGATTGCTTTGTGTTTTGTGTGGGTGTCTATGTGTGTGTCCATTTTCCATTTATTTTTAAGATTGGGAATGAATTTGTAAATTTAAACTATTTTATATATACTGTGACAACACTGATTTAAACATTTTGAATTTTTAATATTGAAAATGTATTTATTCGTAGTTTTGAGTTGGCCAGCAGAAGACTGTCAGAAGAAGAAAAAAAGAATTTAAATTAAAGAAAATAAAATAAAAAAAAAATACTTTATATATCAACATACGGGTTGACACATACATACAGTGGCTCACAGCTTATTTTATGCACTGCATAATTTTATCCTTTAAGTCCTATAACAATAATACCAGTAGGAATTAAAAAAAGAAGTTGGTATCAATAAATAGAGAAAAGGGTCTAGTTTAACAAGAAAACTTTATTTATTTAGAAAATTAATATTAACATAATTAAAAAACAAGAAAAGTAAAATATACAGCTTTTTTCATCTCACAGCTTATTTTATGCATTTACTTCTTTTGGTAACGATACTTTCAGAATGCGTTGTCTAGCGGAAATTTATTTTTAATTCTACCCTATTGTAGTTTTCGATATGATTGGCACTTAATTAATGATCTTATTTTGTCAATAATTTGGTTAATTTCGGGAAATTTAAAATTGGTCCACGCACAACATTAGTACAGAAAGAATTGGTAGTAAATCATTTTAAAAACGGTCACTCGCAGCGGAAAATAGTTGAAATGATGAATAAAAAAACTTAGACGTCGCAACAAATTATCGAGTGCTTCGTTCGTGAAAACCGTTTAATTAACAAATTTAGATAAGCACCAAATAAAATTTGATGAGCGTTATATTGTCAAAAAAATTTAAGCAAATACAGGGCTCTCAGCTCCCAAACTGACTTTCGATATTCAATATGACATAGGCAAACATTGCTGCGTTGAAACTTTTCAGTGTGTTCTTCGTCACCATGATTTTAATGGTCGAGTTGCACGTAAGAAGCCTTCCATTAGCGCAAAAAATCAAAATATGCAGTCTCAACTTCACTGTAGAACACGATTCCAAAGACGCATCGATTTGGAATGCAGTTATCTTAACCGATAAATCCAAATTTAATAAATTCCGCTCCGATGATAAGTCCTACGTATGGAAAAAACCTAACACCGAGCTTAATAAAGAATATTTAAAGGCAACAGGTAAGCATGGTGGTGGCAGCGTCATGATTTGGGCCTGTATGTCGACTGTTGGTACTGAGAGTTTAGAGTTTATTGAAACAACCATTGACAAAATAAGTATCTTCAAATTTTAAAGGACAATTTGTTGCAGAATGCAGAGAATCTGTGTATAAGATCAAATTTTCGATTTTATCAGGATAACGATCCGAAACATAAATCGGGAATTGTAAAGTTTTGGTCAATTTATAACTACCCTTACTTGATGATTACGCCACCTCAGTCACCAAGCCGCAGTGTCATTAAAAATCTATGGTCCATTTTGGAAGAAACATAAGGCAACACGAGTTTTTAAGCAAAAATAGCCTAAAAGAATTGGAGTGATAGAATATTTCGCCCAATTCATCGCGAAAACTAGTTGCATCTATACCAAACCGTCTTAAGCCTGTTATAGACAATAAAGTGTATCAGACAAAGTATTAAAAATATAAATTAGCAAACACAACTTGAAAGTTTTCAATACTTAAGGTTACCGCATAAAATAAGCTGTGATATGAAAAAAGCTGTATTTTTTATTTGTTTTACTTTTAGGATAATTAAATCTTAATTTTTTAAAAATTGAAGTTTTCTTGTTAAATTAAGCCCTTTTATCTATTAAATGATACCAAATTTCTTTTTTTAATTCTTACTGGTTTTATTGTTGCAGGACTTAAAAAATTAAAATATGCAGTGCATAAAATAAGCTGTGAGCCACTGTATGTATACTAAATATGAAAACTCGCCACCGCTAACAATATACTACAAAATTTGAAGTAACAACAAATATAGTCAAAATTAAAAAAATTTTTAAAACAAATTGCCTCATCGATACTGAATAAAAAACATACAGTGGCTCTCATTAATATTCGGTATTTAGTTTTCACCAATTCTCTTTTCTCCAATGAAGTATTTTTACCTCTACGGCCAATCACTTTTATTACACAAACAAATCAAACAAAAAACGTTACAAAGCCAATAGTTTTCAAACCACGTTTAATTTGACTTTCGTAAAGTTCCATTTGTCCGTTATATCAGACAGTTACAAAATTACTTGGTTGTATTTTTCAGCAGGATAAAAAAAAACCGAATATTAATGAGGCATATATTTGTGAAATATTTGTCCGTTTTAATTTGTATAATTTAATTTGTTTAATTTATGTAAAAACTAGATAACACAGAAAAGAGCTATGAATATGTTTATTATTTTATAAAAGAACATTTTTGGAAATACACCTATCCCCCGTTTTACACGGTAGATACGTTCCTGATAAAACCGTTTAACTCGAAAAAATACCTTTTGTATGAAAAAACCGTGTAAAACGAAACTTATAATAATTTACGATATTAAACAATTAATAATTTGGAAGAATAAATACGAATTTATGAAAAATGATATTCGTTTTGTTGTTTAAAATCAATTAACTCATCTATGTGTGGACACATAAAATTTTGCTTTGAACACTAAAAAGGAAAATCCTATTTTCTGTGTTTTTTTCGATAAGTTCATGAGAGTACAAGAGGTATACGTCAAAGTGTTGCCACATTTACATACAATTAAGTAGAAATAAATTTGCTTGCAGACAAAATAAGACATTCTGAACATATTTTTTTTTAACTTTCATTTAAAAAAACCGTGTAAGATCGAAAACGTGCAAAACGAGTAGCGTGTAAAACGAGGGATAGGTGTACAACAAATTTTATTTAAAAATGAAGGAATTAAACAACCAAAAATAAATGCCGAATATTAATAAAATCCGCTGTAGTTTCTAAGCTATGTTTCATTTAACGTTGCATCGTGTGTATCTGGCATCGTGCTATATAATAACTCGCAGTTACCAAGAACATCACATCAAAAATTATTAAGACAGCAGGTATCAATAACAATAATGAGAGGAATAATCTACCTTGTATGAAATCATGCCTTTTATTTCTTTTTTTCTGATATAATTATAAAGTTATGATCAAGGCGAATCAATTACCAGGTGGTAGCGTAGGCGAATTCATTAAATTTCGCCTTGTACACTACTGTCAAACTCCATATATAAAAAATCTGTTTACCATTTTTTTTATATGAAATTCGTTTCTACCAGCAAAAAATAATAAATTCTCTAACGCTGCCACCTGATAATTGATTCGCCTTGGTTATGATTTATTCTTATATTCGCTTAGTTTACATTCCAATGTTGCCAAACATTAAAAAATAAGTAAAAATTATTTCTTTCCAAAAAGGGAATGGGCAAGTCAAAAAAAACACTTCTACACGTATACTTAATAAACGCGAAAAAAACCGACCTCAAATAGATTTTATCTGTCTGTCTGTCTATAATTATTAAAATGTATGGTCACATACATCAAATTGCAGCAACTACAGGGGCACCCTTTAATTTTCAAGTTCATATTTTAGACTTGCTTTTGTAGTAAACTTAGCAATCAGGTTTATATGTAAATTTCAATCTGTCTATAACGGTTCAACAGTTTGGTTATACACATCAAATTACATCAACCATTGTAACACCCTTTAGTTTAAAATTTTAAATATTTATAATTCTTCTTATACCAAACAAAGTAGTTGATATTCTGTGTAATTTTCAATTGTTTTATATAGCGCTTTAAAAGATGCGGCCATATAGCTCAAATAACACTAATTTTTGGAACACCCTTTAATTTAAAAATTCAAACTAGTTGTTTTAATGGACTAAGCTTTACAAGTCCCTTGTAATTATTAGCTGTCTGCCTATAACGGTTCAAAAGTTAGGCCACACAACTTTTGGGACTCAAGTTCAATGTAAATTTGAACATCTGTCTACCACTGTTCAAAAATATGGACAAATACATCAAATTAAGTGAATATTAGGACACCCTTTATATTATAATTTTTAATTTAAAACTTGTTACTATAACGGTCATAATAATCGTAATTCTGTCCAATTTGCAAGCTTTTGTCTATAATGGTTCGAAAGATAGGCTCACATAAGTCAAATTACGCTACCTATGGGGACACCCTTTAATTTTTAAAATTTTTTTGTAGTACTTTTGGCTATTAGGGTGCACTTTACAGTTCATAAAACTCTTACAAAATATGTTTTTTGTGTGTGGACACCCTTTATTTTTAAGATTATTAACTGTTTTTAAAAAGAAATTATCAAAATCGATCCAGAAATATATGAGTTATGGAGACACAAATATTGATAACCTCCTCCTTTTTTTAAAGTCGATTAAAAATAAGTTAAATATACTATTATTATCTAACCGCAATTCTGTTAACGTATATGAAACTTTATAGAGCGAAAGGGTGTTTTAATCTTAGACCTTTTATCAAAAACCTTTGAAATCAGTATTAAGAGTAAAGAAAATGTAAGTGAGCACATTGTGATTCTTAGAACATTGTGATTCACTGAACTAAATATATAAAATTTTATTTATTTTATTAAGTAATTCCGAAACTGTTGAGCAAATAAAAGAAATTATATCAGAATCACTTCAATGAAGTTGAAATAATTTTTTTTTAAAAAGAACCCTCATCAAAAATTTGCAATTTTAAACTTTATGTGTTGCAAAAATATTAGGGCACCATACAATATAATAATAATATACAAAAATAATTTGGTACATATTGTTATTTAACAATTCTTCAAGGTTTCACGGCAAAAGCATGAAATTAGAATTCGCGAGCGTTTATTCGAAATTTTCGTAACAATTTTTTATTCAAAACTCATTAAAAACATGAAAAAGCGTTTTAAAAGTCCCAAAACAAAATTGTTAAACATTTATAATCTTTGAAGCACAAGTGTTAAAAAGCAAATAACAGCAGCAACAAAATCGTTTTTTAATTTTGTAATAAAATTTCGAGTTTTATGCCTTTTCACTTACTGTCAATTTATTGTTGTTTTCTTGTTAAAATTGTTGTAAAAACTTTTAAATGAAAACTCTAGGGATTCAAAGGGTTACAACAAAAGTTTTTGGGATCAATTGTTTTTAAAAACATAAGTTAAACAGCAACAGAAATATTTGTTAATGTAGAAAAAAACGAAGAAAGAATAAAAATGTTGGCAAAAAAAAACGAAAAATAAGTTTTAAAGTTTTATTGAAATAATTAACATTTGACTGAAAAGGTTTTCAATAAAAACGGAAACCTACTCCTTAAGAGTGAACGAATAAAAACAATAATGCATTAATAAAAAACAAAAACAAAGTTGTGTTATATTTGGAAATATTGTGTTATTGTTACTGTTGCTGTTGTATTTGTTATAACGTTTTGCTTTAGAATGATGGTGTACTGTAGAACAAAACAAATTTCCAAGTCATTGATTTGTTAAAAAAAATAAATTTTTGATCTTAAAATAAAAAAAAAGATTTTTTTTAATTTTCTAATACACTGGCGGTCGAAATATGCTGTACTCTACAGTAATTGTGTTTGGAGAAAAAATTGCCCTATTCACAAGCCCCCTAGTACGTGCTAAGTGCTAACAAAATACAACGATGCTAGCTGTGTTGTTGGTAATTTTCATGCAAACATGCGATACAACACTTAGTACTTTTTTCATATGTTTTTCAAACGTTGTATTTGTTTAAATGTTTAAATGAATTATTATTTTTGTGTTCATGTGTGAATTATATTAAATTAAATTGAATTAAAAGATATTTTTATTAGTTTTATTTATTTAATTTATTGATTTGACTGATTTATTAGAAAGTTGAAGTTGAAAGTTGAAAGTTGCCAATATAAAAACTGTTCTTTAAGATTTAATATTGCTTTAATGACTCGATTTCTAATGTTTTGTATGGTACCGCCATCACCTATACCAAAAAGAGATGCTACCTTACGAACACAAGCACCATTTCCTGAAGATCCCAAGCAGTAAAGTACAATTTTAAGCTGCAAGTCAATGCGTAGTTGGAGCCTTTCGTCAATTGTGTGAAAAACATCGTCATTTTTTATAAGGTTGAATATATACGCAAATTCCTCTGGCCGTAGTCGTATCATATGAAGAAATCTGTTTTCATCAAAATATCTTAAAACCCGATTATGCCATAATGATGATTTTGGTAGCCCTAAATGTATAATTCTGCGACTGGAGAGCAAGTACATTAGGTTCATCCTAAAAATGTCTTGAATTTCATCCTCACACAAAAAATTTATTAATTTACTTTTTTCTGTTTTCTCCCCCATTTGTCTTATAAATAACAAATGATGAATAGCACTTTTCTTCTTCTTATTTACTTTTTGACGTATGAAGTACAATGTACAATGGCACACTGATACAATGGTTGTTCACAAAGAAGTAAACAAAAGGTAGTATGCAATACTACCTACACCTTAGCAGAGCTTGTGAATACGGCAAATATTGTTACGAAAGTTAGATCTGGCAACCCCTATTGTGATTAACAGTATGAGAGTGGTGAATAAAGTTACTTCCACTAATGGTGTGTGTAAGAATAATACCACAATTAGCTAACAAAAGCTGTGCAACCTAAATGGTTGCGTTGGTAGAGGTGCGTGCTGTAAAACAAAAGATCGTGAGTTCGATCCCGCCTTCGGACATGGGTGCAACGGAAAATAATAATTGTTATAAAGCAATTAAAAATTAAGAAGCAGCAGTACAAACCTCCCGAGAGGCAAAATACAATTTTTGTGTAAAAGCCATGGCAGATAATTTAGTAAGGACGTCCAATTTAACATAAGAGTAACAGATAACTGTCAAGAAGCCCTTTGTAATAAAAAAGTAAGAACATTGTATGGCAGTAGTGTGTTGGGGCTATTGGATTAATGGGGATGACTGGCTTGGATAAAAGAAGCGGTGGTTACTAAACAAGGCATGGAGTAGTTTATGTCTCGCCGGAGAAACACAGTAGGTAGCGTGGATGGCTGCGTTATAATAATAACGCATGTTTAGTAAATACGTGACCATGGGATTTACAAGACCGCTAGGATCAAGAAGTAAAACCAGAAAAAGCCATAAAGTTTGAATACAGAATTTAGTGGTATTTGAATCAAAAGAATCCGTACGTTTGTCTAAAAAGGGAAAAACGTAACAATATTTTATTCTCTCAGTTAATTTTTCAAAGATATAAGAGAAATTTATTTGATAATACAAGTATTAGAAAAGGCTCTCTCTGTGGCGTAATTTATTATTTTAAAAATCGATCAAAACCTTTCTAAGTTTAATAACGTTATTTCTATGAAGCTACTTTTATTGGTTAGATAAAAGTCTTAAGTTCATTTAAAATGTTTGTAAGAAGTTGCCTAAAGAGATAATTGAGCGGTAGCGAAATGGCCATCGAGACATATTTTCACTTTCAATAATCACTATCGTTGATTTAAATACTTTATTTGGAAAAGTATCACAATAGTTTTAAAGTTTAATAAACTGTCTCATTGGCAAAAACTCTATACTAAGCTTCCCAGTTAGCATTTGGAAGATTGTTTTTACAAAAATCACCAAAGTGAGTCTTTTAAGACTACCCAAGATGACTTAAAACTGATTCATCAGTTATGCGTTTAAAAAGAGACTCGAATATAACTCCGACAAACGCATAGAAAGCGACTTTCTAAAAAAACAAAAAGTACAAAAAGCAAATGCTTGAAATTCGACTGTTTTTAGAATTATTTTGGAGACATATTTAACGCAGCCTAACGATGAAAAAATGATTCAAATACATATCATGGCGAAAATATACCAGGTGGCCGCAATGGCGAATTCATTATTTTCGCCGTAAACTCTAAATGTCAAACTCCATATATAAAAAATATGTATAACAGTTTATTGTATGGAGTTTGACATTTCACGTTTGCGGCAAAAATTATGAATTCGCCATTGCAACCACCTGGTATTATTTCGCCATGATACATATTTTATTTTTATTTTTTAATTTTCGTAAAAATACATACATATGTCACTTCGTAAAAAAATAGAGACACAAATGTAAAATAAATTTTTTCAAATTTTTTTAAATTCATTTTTTTAAATTTGAATTTTAAGAAAATTAGGAATTACATGCTAACGAAAGTAACACTACGCCTTGACGAGCAATTGATTTGTTCGCACATGAACAAAATGTCAGCAGAATAGGTTACCAACATTTGTTCATGTTTGTCTGCGTGGAGAAAACTGCTTCGTTTTCTCGCTGTTTGAAGCCGACATGACATCGACAACGATGGTCTACAATAGCCATTTTAATGTGCGGACATGAAGTTGTTTAATGTTTGAACAAATCAATGGCTCGTCAATATGGCGTGTTATAAAAATAAGCAAACCGTTGTTTGCAATTTTTCATTTTGAGAAAATATATTAGAAATGTTCGTCTAATATGGTTCGAAAAAGACTCGCATACGGCTAGTAATATGATTAAAATTTGACTCGAAAAAGTATCGTATTTGATTACAAGTACGATTGAAAAT
Organism: Gymnosoma rotundatum; assembly: GCA_916610165.2. Classification (NCBI taxonomy): domain Eukaryota; kingdom Metazoa; phylum Arthropoda; class Insecta; order Diptera; family Tachinidae; genus Gymnosoma; species Gymnosoma rotundatum. Next base: position 48,488,915 of record OU744338.1, read on the forward strand.
AGTATCGAAAATGAGTCGAAAACGAGAGTCAGAAGGGACTCGTTCAGAAGAGTCGCGGCTAGGGTACCATTTTTTACCGACAAAACAATCATTTTCGACTCTAAAACGAGCGCATAATCGATTATTTTAATCGTGTCGAGGAGTCAAAAAAGACTAGAATATGATCAACAATGCTAACTGGGTTAGAGTGCAAACTTTTACTTTATAATTTGCTTTTAAAAGCTTTAAAGCGTATTTACTAAAATGTTACCTTAACTCATGCCTCTGTATTTTGTTATTGTCACCGAAACGGTTGATTATACATTTTTTTAAATTATTGTATTTTCCGTTCTTGGGTTATTGTAATAGTTGATCCACTGTATAGCGTGTTTGTATCTCACGCCATGTGTTTAAGCAAAAGTGTACTGACTATTATAGGCAACTGTGCGTGATTGAGTGTGTGCGTAATTGTGTGGGTTTGTTTGTGTGTGTATAAATTTAAAACTGTGTTTGTTGTGTTGTTGTTTTATTTTTTGCAATTTCCGTTTATCCTTTTGTTATCCATTTTTTTCAATAACTTTTTTATGTATTCAGGACTTTTAAAACCTTGTACTTGTTGCGTAAAAACGAAACTTATTATTAACTCTTATTAACTCGCATTTACTCCAGCTAACAACACATACACTTGCACATAAACGTTTTCAAATACATACATACAGTGATGTATATGTATAATATTTGTATCCCCCCAAAATAACAGTTTTTGTTTCAATATTCTTTATATTAACATGATTTGTTTGTTTGTTTATTTGTATAAATGTTCATGTTTTTTTGCTTTTATAAGTTTTTTTTATTTATTTTTTATGTTGTAAATTTTCAAATTGTTTTGCTAATGTTTAACATATTGAAACAAAAAAGTTTGCAGATATAATACCAATTATATACATTTGTCATTTATACTTCCTGTTATACACACGATGTCTTTCGTATACATTTTATATGAATTCATATTTTATTTAATGACATGATTTTTTCAACAAAAAAGTTAAATGAATAAATTATAATCTTTAACATTTTTATCTATAAAATTGTAACTTTTTTTTAATTTCTTAAATTTTGTTGAAAAAGTTTTTTATTGTTTTCAAAGGTTTTTTGTTTTTTTTTTTTGCTTTTTGTATTGTTGCATTGTTCAACTTATAAACCTTAAATTTAAATTGTCTTTAATTTCAGTAAATAAAAAATTTCTACTGCAAAAAATTTAAATTTTTTCGTCGTACAAAAAGTACACTGAGGCAATAATGATAAAATAATTTTTTTATACTTCTTTTCAAAAAGTATATGGTAAAGAAAACAGATGAGGGATAAAGGTAACACAAGTCTTTATTTTTAATAACCGTGCGATTAGAACAGCTGCAGCGCCTCTGGTGTTAATTACAAGCTTCAACCACTTTATTGAAATGTGATTTATAGCAGTATGAAAAGCAACAAAGGAAAAACACTAAGGGCCACTTTCAAAAAGGGAAACTTTACATGAGATATAAAAAGGGGAATAAAATCGCAAATTTGTTTTGTTTTGTAATTCTTAATTTCAAACATACTTAATAATTCTTGCACAAAATTTCGACGTTAACAAAGATAGACGGGCAGGCAATCAATACATTATATTTAAAATAAAAATTTTAATAAAAATAATTCATTCAGTTTTCTAAAAAAAAAGATTTTAGCACTCCTAATAATTTTAAAAACTCTGCTGCTTCTGGCATAAAAAAATCTAGTATTATAAAATGAGAATATAGCAAATATTGTTACAGGCATCATTTTTAAATATTTAGATTCTGCCTATTACGATTTAAATGATACGGCGATATAATATATCCATTTCCGACCCCATAAAGTATATATATATTCCGACTTCTTATGCATAGCGAAGTCGATTGAGCGATGTTCGTCTGTTCGTCCGTGGTAGAGGCAAACTTGATTTCACAAAAAATAAAATATGTCAATCGATCAGATATAATGTCGAAAGATGTGCTATTGGAAATCAGCATGATCGGTTCATGTCCTTCGAGGCAGCAGGACAAACACCACGCCTACCTTTAATTTTTTCATGTCAATTTGAACAATAAAATAAATAAATATATGGGGTGAGAATTTAAAAGTAAGAAAAAAAACTAAATAAAAAAATTTACGCTCGCCCATATTTTCGGAGTTACGGAGCTCTGGAATTTTAAAAATTTTTTAAATATCAATATGGGTATCATTTAAAAGCTTTTGAAGAGATCTTTAAGGAAATACTAAAATTTAAAAAAAATGCTTAACCCATTAAGAGCCGATGTCATATTTATATAAAATTATATATATGCAGTACCAACATATTTTTACATTTAATTCTCTGTCACCCCAATATTTTCTTTTTTGATTGGAGTTACTTCACTAAACTAAACTTACATAGAAGGCGACGGGTATATAAGATTCGGCATAGTCGAATATAGCACTCTTAGTTGTTTTTCTTATTACCGTAGCAGTCGCAATAATACATATTTCACTTAGAATTCAAGGGTTTAAAGAATGAAGCCATATATTTTAAAACACATCTCTACGGTAACACCGCCTTAATTACATTGTCATTTTCAATATTTGGTTTTATAACAATAAAAAATAATTTCCAAATTTATTTTTCATTGTCTTTCATTACAAGTTACAAACTTTTAATTCCGCCAATTACGCTTCAAACTGAATGAAGAAATACGTGTTTTATTAGGATACCCTGCAGTTCTGAACTATTTTTAATTTCTTACGGTGGGACTATTATTCCTTCTAATAAAAAAAAAAAAGTAGAATCGTTTAACAAGAGGCGTAGTTCTGATGTAATGAATAAACGAATAAACACGATTTCATAACCTCTCTCCTCTTAAGGTCTTAACTAAAAAGTAAACTCTCCGTATCTAAATTGAGAACTCTTAGTATTTGACGGCTGAGATACGAACTTAAATCATGCTTAGTAGTCAACGTGCTAACTACTTAAGCAACAGCAGAGTAAAACATAATTTATGTACCGTTTAAACAGTAAAGTTATTAAACAAAAAGATGAGTGTTAATTTTATTGCTAAAAATCTAGCTCATAAATAAATTTGAATTGAGATCGCAAACTGGGTTGGGGTTTTTTATCATGCTCTTATTTGGCATTCATTATATGGAAGAATAAATGTGGAAGTCAAAAGTTCTTACAAAGAAAAAATAAAAGAAGTGTTTTATACAGAGATTCTCTAAACTTTCGTAAGCAAATTAAGACAAATAATTAAAATCAAGGAGAATTAATTTTACCAAGGGGATACCCCTGCGGCAGCTGACTATTTTTTGGCTTAACTTGGTTTTGTGCAGAGCAGCTGTCAAAAGTGTATCATTTTATGTTACAAAAATTCGCATTTATTTTAAATAATTTTTAAAATAGAATTATAATAAATTTTAAAGCAATTAAAAAATAACTTACTAAAAACGTAACTTTAAATGGTAAAAATGGTGGGGTAATTATTTGTGTTTTGACGTTTCCTATACACTTAAGTAAGTACTGTCTTTTTTATTATTGTTTTCTTACGGCTGCGCTGCTACCTCTTATAAATTCGCCTGGGTTAAAATAGGCCATTCATATCAGATGCCACTTAATCTTTAAAATTAAATTGGCGGCGTCTATTTATCTTTGTTTAACTTGTCCTTAATACTTTAAAAGCCTTTTGCCTGCTTGAAATTCTTTATTTTCCATTTTTGAAAATCTTTCAAATTATATGTTTATGAGCTGAGCTCAAATTTTTTTAATTCGTTTAGTACCTGTGTTGTGCGTTAATTTAATAGAGAGAAAAAAACTATAAAAAATATGGGTTTTTTGCAGTAAAATTTTTTCTCTAGTATAATTATTGTTTACATTGAATTTACTATACATTTAAGTTAATTTCTTTATTTAACTCTTTTGTTGCATCTTTAATTAAAAACTTCATTCTTTATATTTATAATTAATAACTTACATATGTATGTGTAACTACTACTATTACGACTTTAACTTTTTTTTCTTTTCCATGTTACTTTATGTTTGATTTATTGTGTTTCACTTTCTTACGTGTACTATGAAAAACTACAAAAACAAAAAATTATATAAATGGAAAATACATGTAAAAATTAATAAAAAAAAAAATACCTAAAATTTGAAATGAAAAACTACGCAGCTTGCACGGAGCATGATCGTGAGTACACGTTTTCATTTTAATAAATCTTTCTTTTCTTTATGGCTTTTATCTATAATGAATTAAACTTATAATAATCTTATGTACACACGTATTGAGTTTGTTTTATTTCTTTAGAGGTTTCACAGTTTGCTATTATTTTAAAAGCGGTCAAGGAAGTGTAAGCAAATCACAAAAAAAATGTTGTATTTAGAGTGGATCTACATGATGGATAAAATCTATAAAAATTTATCCGTTTTACCAGTTCCTTGAAGGGGCCTAAAATTATATCCATGCAATGCGGGGTACAATAACCTACATAAAAATACACAATCACTAACAATAAAGCTTTATTTAAAATTAAATTGTTCTTCATACGAATTATTTACACTGAACACGAAAGAACCTGTGAGCAAAATGTATTTAAACAAATAAAGATAAATCTTTTCTAAGTTCACAAATATATAACACATTTATGCTTCCATAAGTTCACTTTGAAAAAATTTCAGGCAGTTAATGGTAGACACATAGTGCACATGGTATCAATGTTTCATTGCAGTTATGCCATTTCATTGATAATAAGAAACTACCAAAGCGTGTAAGGATGTAATGTTGCATACAAACACAGCTGTGGGCTCAGCTTTTTTTCAGACAGACAGATGATATTTATATTTTCTGCCGTCATGTCAATAGCGCTATAACCCCACTAATTCTGGTCATATCAAATTATCTATTTCAACATCCTATCAATCTCTCTCTCTCTATCACTTTTAAAAGTTACAAGTCAAGCTACATCCACACGATGTCTAATTTAATACATTGCGATTAGCTACTTAAATCCTTTCTTCGGCTTTTCTAGCCGAATTTAAAACAGGTAGAGAGAGCTAAGTTACCTTTAAATTGTAGATTTCAAATTTTCCCTCTGTACACACGCTGTAATTAAACTTTAAATCTTCTCTTAATGAATGTAGATTTAGACGAGAGGTAGGATACTTCGATCAAAAATTTATAGTATCTCGTGCCAGATACTAGAGCAACGGCATTCGATCTGCGATCTTGAGGAACCTCAATTTAATATCGGTTTTAGTTTTCTTCAAGTGCTTGCCCAGTTGGTTGTTACTAGTGTGATATACTGCGCCACAGTCTGTTGAGATACTCCCAGTTATCATTCTCAAATTATTTTTACTCATTAACATGAGAGCTTAAAACGGATTTTCATCATAGGTCCTAATTGTCAACCTTGCATGCTTTAGTTTGGTGAGATCAATCTAGTGTTATTCCCTGAAGCTCTTGATGACCTTCCAAAAAGTTTTCGGTCCCACCATGTGTGTACTTGATATCCCATTAGTTATGTCTAACTGTTAAGGTCACTGTTAAAATGCCTTAATGGATAATTGAATATACTATAAATGACGGTATCTTGTCCTCGGTAGATCCTGTTTTGATTCAATTAAACAAATCTCTCAATTGAATGAATTTCCGATTAAAAAATATTAAAGGTTTTTTCATTGCTTCTAATTATTTAGTCGTGAACCTATTTACCCCACAAATAATCCTATCAGCATTCTGTATACGCCCTTAAACAAAAGAAATCCATTACAAATTTGATTTGTAAATAAGAAGGTAAATATTTATTTTTCTATATATTGCTATCGTTCACACAACAACAAAAACTTGTGCATCAGACATATATGCTTTTTACTTTTACACGTTTATTTGATAGCAGATACGTAACTGTGAAACCGCTAAATATTAATTTTATTTATAAAATTTCTTTCTTATTTTGTGCTTTTAGTAACATTAACACCTTTCTTCAAGTTTATCTATTTTAATTTAATTTCTAAGATAGCATATATTTTTTTAGTTTTATTTATTTATTTCACATTCACGTACACTGCTTAATTATAGGCAACAACAACAATATTGTTATCCAACATTCACCATAAAATGTTGATTTATTTTGCACATCAAACTTTTAATTAATTAGAAATTTAAGATTCTATGATAAATCTTTTCAGGAACTGAGTAAAAGAAAAATATATTAAAAATAAAATCGATTGGCTCTATATTAAATAAACTTTTTTGTTTTTGCAAATCTTAACGATAGTTTGTGCCAAGGGAAAACGTGTATTTTTTTCGTTAAAAATTTAACACATTTTGGTTCCTTTTTATTCTGTTCTTGATTTTAAGAACAGAAACAAAATGAAATTGCCTGCAGGACATTAAAGATTATTGTTCTTAACGCATTGACACGTGAAATGAGAAACATACAAAAAGTTGGTTTAAAAAAGTTAATAAAATTACAAAAATAAAAAAAATAAGACATGTTTTTTGTAGACAACAAGATCTTGTGTTTAACTCTTATCCGCATCGTGAATTGACAGAAAAATAATTGTTATTGAATGAGTTGTTCAGACTCTAGATAAGTAAAGGCTTAAATTTATCGAAGGTTACCGCGGACGATAAGTAGAGGAAGGCGTCTGTACTTTAGAGCGACGATAAAAACGTTCTGTAAAAAGAGAACAGCAGCTAAGATGGTAAGAAACTCCTATGTAGCAAAGCAAGAGGTTAGAAAAATCCAAAGATTTATTGTGTAGTCTCGTTGGATCAGCGAGCGAAGGAGTGTGAATAACAGATGTGATGGTCTGGACGGTTACACAGATTTAAGGAACGCATGTTTGCCTAGCAAGAATAGATAAAAATATATGTTCAAATAAAAGTGATAGTGAAAGTTATTTGTGTGGCCGCGTGTAATAGAAAAATAACTAAAATATAAAATCTAAGAGTAGAAATACAACCTCACGGTTGCGGATGCGGTTGTTTTTTTATATGGAGTTTTGACAATAAAAAACGTTCAATGAATCCGCATGAAATTAGAATCTATTTTAATTTGAGTGCGTTTTCTCTCAAGCTCTCAATTTTGAATTTTTTCTCTATCAGCATGTTGCCACAGTTCTATTGTTTTTCTACCAAAAAATTCTATTTGTTAATATTTTTTGTGAATGCCTACGAAAAACGAAGAGAAAGAAAATGTAAAAAGTCATTGAAAATCAACAATAATTTTGAAATTGTTCAATTTATTGCTTTTTTACATTAAAAAAATTTTTTTTTAATATATTTCAATAAAAAAGAATAAAAAAATTAGTAAACAAATAATAAAAATGACAATAAAAACCGCATCCGTCGCCGCAACTCATTTTATTTGTTTTTTTTCTGACATGCGGAATCCGTCGCCGCAACCGTGATGTTGTATTTCTACTCTAAAACTGTTGTGTGACAACATTTATCTATACAACGATTTATCTATACATATAATAAAACAGTAACAATGAGGTATGTGATGAAAAATGATTTTGACACAAAAACGATTTGAAAACGAAAAAAGGTGTGATGTATTTTTTAAATCGTTTTGTCATATCAATCTCAAATTCCGATTTGTTTCAAAGGAAAAATAAACAGCCAGTTTACAGAACACTATTTGCCTTTTGGACGCACAAAAACGTTACCGGTTCCCATGTTTGGGTTTTTAAAACACGAATGTCATTTTGTTTTTGTAAAAAACATCACAAATGGCAGTTGTTTCTGGTTTATGTATCGCGCATTATAGTGTCACACACGTTGAAATTGAGCGAAGAAAAAAATCATTCGTCAGGAGTTAATATGGTTAGGCAACTGCCCATCAGAACACTTTCACTTATAAAAACATTTATTAGTATTATACATTCATTTAAAAATGATTGTTTATTTTTATAACTATTGTTTAAACTTTTTTATTTTCACAAATTTTTGCTTTGCAGATAAAAGTTTTTACTTCATTGTTTGATAATTTTGTTTTGTTTATTTAACTCAGCTGTTCCTTTTTAGGCGCCGAAGCAGGGTTACCATCATTTAAGACAAAAACAAAGAATGTGTAAGACAAAAAGTAAATAAAAAACATTAAATAATACATTGGCAGTACTACGTTTTTACACAACATTTATTAATACGAAACACAACGTAAGTTAAACGAAAAAACCGAAACGTGTTACATGGACGCTAATTATTACGTATTCGTCCAATGCCATCCGGTTTCGTTTTGCTCTTGACTGGTTCTATAAACAGGCTGTAACATTTTGCTATGTGATGAAAAACGATATTTTCAGTTTGAAATTGTTTTCAGAACAACATGGCTTCAACTCCCTTTTCCTTTATTTTCAGTTAAAAAAAAACTGAATGTAAATATAATTTGATTTGCAAAAAATTTTAATAACTTCAAAAAAAGTCTGGTTTAAGGGAAAACATAAAAACTCACGACAGGACGATGCACTAATTGAGTTCAAGCAAACTCACTAGGATATAGCCAAAGGATTAAGAAAAGGTACCACCTGTCTGATGTAGAAACTCAATGGAAGGATTTAGTTACTGAACTAAATAGCTTGGGTCCCCCAATACACAAGATAAGTGGTTGGAAAATGTGCAACTTAAAAAAAAATATTCTATTTAAAATGTGAACATATTTTATACGAGTTTTTAAAGGTATGGACTAACTGGAAAGCAACAAGAAACAAGAAAATTTCTTCCAATAAAAATAAGCTCTTGCAACAGGTGGTGGTTCTTACAATTAAATATATATACATATAAATAATATAATAAATATAAGGAATGTACTTACATGTGGATGGCGTTAAAAATGCAAATTCAATAGATTTCTTTCAAAATTATATGCTTCTCGCTCAATAAAATTACGATGGTGGCAATATAAACTCCATTGCTGATATATTTACCACAAACGCCGTTTTAACTTTTTTGTTTTTATTTTAAACACCTTTATTTGTATTGTATTTTTCAATTTGTCGTCAACAAATGCAGCGTGTATTTCTTAGTTATTGCATTTTTTTTTATTAAAATGTATTGAAATAAAATTGGACTATGAAATCAATTAAAATTGATAACATCTATATCGTCTTCAGAGTTGATTTGCGTTTTCAAAACGATCGTTTGTCATCACATACCTGAATATAATTTCTGTACATGAAATTTTTTGGAAAATTTAAGATAGTAATCGCTATGGAACACCTTTCTTCTGTAATTTTTACTGTTCGTCTGTGTTCTCATTACGTAAAAACTGATGGATGAATTCAAATAAAATTTTGTAAAATTTTCGTAAAAAAAAGAGGTACAAATATGAAAGCAGACAATTTAACCGGCATAATGACACTAAAAGAGTTATCTGCACATTTTATTTTTGTAAATGGTAAGCTTCTAACACTGTCTACATAACTCTGGAAAAAATGTTTAAAAAAGCATTTTTCCGTGGGCACTGCTATTTTTATATAAAAAAAATCGAATATTCAAAGCTAGAAGGCATTTAGTTAATGAACAAATTGCGACGACCTTAAGAAAAATTGGTTTAGTGTTCATAAGGTATAGTAGCCTTTATCATTTACAATTTGGAATGTTATACATTTTAAGTCGTTGTGGCAGTCGAGGGCTGCTCTATATATTTCTGGCCTAATATTGAAAATGGGAATATTTATAATCAAAAATGGTTTTATTGTTTTTCAAAGTATTCTCCAGCATGATTTATACACTTTTGCATGCGCTCAAACCAGTTGTCGAAGCACTTTTTCCACTCCGATTGAGACACCTTCTTCTGGCGACGAAAATTGTTGACCACGCATTTTTTTCTTGATGTGCGGAAACAAGAAGAAGTCACTAGGTGCCAAATCAGGGCTGTACGGCGGATGACCCATTAATTCGACGTTTTGGCCGGTCAAAAACGCTCTGTTTTGAGCCAATGTGTGAGAGCTCGCATTGTCATGGTGAACAATGATTCGTCTTCTCTTGTTGGTTTTTCGAATTTCTCCGATGACTTCAGGCAAACAAGTTGTAGTGTACCACTCAGAAGTGACCGTCCTACGTTGCTCAAGCGGAACAGTCGCCACATGACCAGTTTTGCCGAAAAAACAGGTGACCATTTGCTTCAAAGTGTTTCTTCCACGAACAACTTTCGTTGGATTTTGCTCGTCTTTGAAGACCCACACGGTCGATTGTTGTTTCGTTTCGGGCTCATACGCATAGATCCATGATTCGCCACCTGTGACGATCTTATAAACGTCTTTTGAAGCACCGCAATCGTATTTTTGCAACATTTCTTTGCACCAATCGACACGTGCCTTTTTTTGAGCGACTTTCAAATTGTGCGGGATCCGACGAGAACAAACCTTTTTTACGGCCAGGTGTTCATGCAGTATCGAATGTATGCTGGTGGAAGAAATGTCCAAGGATGTCTCTATCTCTCGGTATGTCGTATGTCGATCTTGCATTATGAGTTCACGCACGGCATCAATGTTCTCTGGCACAACAGCCGTTTTTGGACGACCTTCACGGAATTCGTCTTTGAGCGAGCTTCGACCACGATTAAATTCATTATACCAATTTTTCACAGTGCTATAGGATGGTGCTTCATCGCCATACAAAGATTTAAGTTCATCAATGCACTCTTGTCGTGATAATCCACGTCGAAAGTTGTGAAAAATGATGGTACGAAAATGTTCACGAGTTAATTCAATTTTTTCAAGTCACTGTAAACAACACAAATAATGGTCGTACGTCAAAATGTTTTGAGTACGATTATGCTTAAAAATGACAAACTTTCCAATGGAAATGTCAGACTGCACTTGGCAGCACTCAGTATTGCCAGGCCAGAAATATATATAGCAGCCCTCGTACATACACAGCTAATAATATTAGCTAATTATCTAAACAGATAAGGTCTTTGGATTAAGCTTTTTTATTATTACTATGTGTGGATTAAAACTTGACTGGAGTGGGGTAAGGGTAGGGACCACGGTATCACCAACACAAAGTAAAAAATATCTATTGTATTGCCGTAAAGCAATGTTATCCAGTTAAGCCAAAAATTGTTAGGATTAGAGTATCGAGCATTGAACTTCCCATACAGGGGTAGTGTGCATAGATTTTCGTATAGCTAATTTATTATAATTTGAGTTGAGTAAATTTTTGTATGTAGAAGTTCTTTTTCAAGAAAGTGCATTCAAAGATCCATGATGCATTAAAGAGTTAAAGGGTTAAAATGTTCCGTCATTCTGATATTCGTAAAATATAAGGAAAACGTTAGAGGACCCCGCTATACATCATAATATTATTTATTTATTCATTTTATTTTATTTTTATACAGTGCAATTATTAATTTAAACTATTGTCCCTAGATAGCCCCTACTTCTTAACTGTGTTTCAGGCATCAAACAGCTTCCGTTTAAAACAAAAAAAAAGAATTCAGCTCTTAAGGCCAACGTTTTATTTTTAAGCTAAGCCAAACTAAGTAGCTTGGCTATGCGCTATCAACTATAATAAGTTACAATTGTGGGGCGGGGTAGGGCTCACCAGTCAACTTTCTAAAACTTTGGCACAACTTGTCGGTAATATAAACAACTTATAAGGAAGACTTATTAAAAAAATATTAAAAAAAAAATTTATCAATAGAATTTTAAATTTAACTACATAATTTGAAGAGACTACTAAAGGTGGTTATTAAATTCCTTTTGTAATCCGTAAAGTAAAATCTTAAGAACTTATACACAATATTTTTTCTATACATATTTAATATTTTAATTCAATCCTTGATAATTTTTTTATCTCTAGTTTTTTTTCTATATCCTTTGCCGTTTACACGTCTACATGGTTTTATACTGTTAATAAATTGACTGTTATTACATATTTGTTAAGCAAAAAATAAAAAGAGACAACAAATAAATATTTGATTTTATTTGGAAATTGTTAAACGTATTTGGTTGTTTTTTTTTTTTTGTGCATTTTGTTTGTTATTTGGCATAAATTGTCTAAAAATAAAATTGAGTACGAATATTATAACAGAAACCACGGGTAATAAAAATTGTTTATTTGTTTAATTTATCAGTTTATTTGAAATTCTTTGTATGTTGGTGGCTTGGTTGGTTGTTTTGTTAAAATTTTATTTATTAAAACCAATTAAAATGTGCATTTCGTTTATTATCTAAAACAAATGCTTGGAAATGAAAGTTTTTAACAAAATAAATATTTTTTATATTATTTTCTATTTTTAATTAATAATAATAAGATAAAGAAAAATGTGTTTTAAAACTATAAAAATTGATCCATAAAAAATGTAAATAACTATCGGATCCCGGCGTGCTTCGCTACGCATATATATTAACATTGCATACCTTGTGTAAGAAGTATGCAAAACTTTAGATAAACCATTAACACGAGCACACGAAAAAATCCTAAATTTTAAATCGAATTCGCTTTGACCAATCGAGAGTTATTTAGTCACAACACACCTGCAACTATTTATATACATATATATATATATATAAATTTAAGTAAATCATGACTTCATTATTACAAATATAAAAATTTGGTCCCCAGCAGCCCCACGCTTATTGAATTGACAGCTGGATTTATGTCGAAGATTCCAGAGACCAAATTTCGCTTACCATCTTCAGCACATTCGAGTTTTTACTTAATCCGTCCTTTCCATACACGTCGCACAACTTTTCTGCCTGCCTCTCATTCCTGATACCTGATACCAGAGAACTCTTTTCTAGAAAATAGCAGCGACAAAAGACTTTTCGATTAGTACAATAAACCAGCAGCAAAGTTTATACCTTCTCGGCTGTGCAAAGTTTAACGCGTTTTCGGTTAAACGGATAAATTTTTATAGAAAATAAACACGAGTACATTCAAGTATGTCACAGTAAAACTTTCTTGAAGTAAACCTACATAAATATAAACCGGATCGGAGTATGTGTTTGCAAGCGATTTGTATCATGACAAATTAACATCAGGTGGCAGCTCCGCTACAACAATACAACAAAACAAAAATAGCACTTAAGTTTTGTGAAACTTCAAAACCTAATTATTTATTGCGCTTCTTTCTTACCCTTTTTAATAACGTTTTCAATAAGCTTTGTTTTTTAAATTGATTTAAAACTCTTTTTATAATTCTATTTTAAAGAACATAAAAAAAGAACTTTTGAAATATAAAATTAATAGTCAGCTGTTGCAACGATGCCACCTAATAAAATTAATTCGCCTTAATTTCTATTTTTGTTGTACATTAAAAAGTTAGAACTGTTAAAAATGTGGTACATATTTTTTGACAGGTCTGTCCGAGAGTTTCATTTTGAGTTGCATTCTTCTTGTGTGGCAGTGCGGCTCTTAAACACACTTTTTCTTTAAATTTTTATAAATTAATATAGAAAAAAAAAAATGGAATTAACTCGTGAACATTTTCGTGCCATCATTTTTCACAACTTTCGACGTGGATTATCACGACAAGTGTGCATTGAACTTAAATCTTTGTATGGCGATGAAGCACCATCCTATAGCACTGTGAAAAATTGGTATAATGAATTTAATCGTGGCCGAAGCTCGCTCAAAGACGAATTCCGTGAAGGTCGTCCAAAAACGGCTGTTGTGCCAGAGAACATTGATGCCGTGCGTGAAATCATAATGCTAGATCGACATGCGACATACCGAGAGATAGAGACATCCTTGGACATTTCTTCCACCAGCATACATTCGATACTGCATGAACACCTGGCCGTAAAAAAGTTTGTTCTCGTTGGATCCCGCACAATTTTAAAGTCGCTCAAAAAAAGGCTCGTGTCGATTGGTGCAAAGAAATGTTGCAAAAATACGATTGCGGTGCTTCAAAAGACGTTTATAAGATCGTCACAAGTGACGAATCATGGATCTATGCGTATGAGCCTGAAACGAAACAACAATCGGGCCTTCAATATGGGCCTTCAAAGACGAGCAAAATCCAACGAAAGTTGTTCGTGGAAGAAGCACTTCGAAGCAAATGGTCGCCTGTTTTTTCGGCAAAACTGGTCATGTGGCGACTGTTCCGCTTGAGCAACGTAGGACGGTCACTTCTGAATGGTACACTACAATTTGTTTGCCTGAAGTCATCGGAGAAATTCGAAAAACCAACAAGAGAAGACGAATCATTGTTCACCATGACAATGCGAGCTCTCACACATCGGCTCAAACCAGAGCGTTTTTGACCGGCCAAAACGTCGAATTAATGGATCATCCGCCGTACATCCCTGACTTGGCACCTAATAACTTCTTCTTGTTTCCGCACATCAAGAAAAAAATGCGTGGTCAACGATTTTCGTCACCAGAAGAAGCTGTTGAAGTGTTCAAAAACCATGTTTTAGAGGTGTCTCAATCGGAGTGGAAAAAGTGTATAAATCATGCTGGAGAATACTTTGAAAGACAATAAAACCATTTTTGATTATAAATATTCGCATTTTCACTATGAGGCCAGAAATATATAGAGCAGCCCTCGTAGAACAGATTTTCTTGTGGATGAGATCTTAAGTGCGTATGGTGCACAGTCTTTTATGCAATTTATTAAATGCATAGCGAAATGCCATTGAAATAGAGAATCTGAAAAAAAAATGTTTTTTGGGAGCAATTATCCTAATTTATTCTTAAAGTATTCTACTCAAACTTGCGAACAATATTAGTAACTTTAGCTTTTGCGCTTGAAAAATTCGAAAACCTGCTAGTGGTACCCTACCAATATTTTTAAAATAATTAAAATAGTAAATTCTATTGAAGCTGAATCTTTCAAATAAAAAGGTCAAACAGATTAAAAATAGATGAAAAAATCCTACTTTAACTTATTTCATAGAATGGCGAGAGCATGAATGAGAATGAAATATAGATATTGACTTCTGACTAGAGTTTTGCTTTTCTCGGACTGATCCCGGAAAGAGCGGGACTTATTTTGCGATTTCCCGGGATCCCGGAAATTCCCGAAAAATATACCGATTGAAAACGATTTTGAAAGTTAGTCTGTTTTTTAGAAATTAATTTTTTTATTTAAAATTATCTTAACAAAATAATATTTAAGTCAGTTGTTTGATACGTACATAATAAAATCATAACGTTTTCTAAAAAGTCAATAATTAAGTATAAAAAATAAAACGAAAAAAAATCTTTTCTAATTAAAACTGTTAGTTTTTTAAAGTAATTCTATTATACTAAAAATCACATTCATGAGACTAAACTATTTGATGTAGATATTTAACAATTATTTCGAAGTTTATTAACTAAATGTAAGGCATGCCTGCGACAAAATATTTCTTCAATGGGGCTTTTTTCCCAAACGTTTTCATTATGTTTTGACCAACAGTTATAGATGCTATCGTACGGTTTTTTTCTGCTTCTATTAGGTTACGAATTTCAATAGCTCCGCACATTCCAGATATGAAAAGTCTTCGCGTTTCCATATAAAACATATATTTAAGTCTCTTCAATTTTTTATACTTGTCCATACATCCATAACTAATCTAAATTTATCATTTAATTTTGTATTTATGTCGTATTTGTTTTCATATTTAACTTTAAATATAATCAGTCATCAGATTTTGTACATCACGTTTGGTTTTTATCAGAGCAAAAGCATTAACACATCTGATTATTAAACTTAAAGAAAACCCATGAACTGCAGTTGGTTTTGAAACAACTAAACTCCTGTCATCCTTCCTATGATTTGACCTGTGTCATTCTGACCTTTTTTAAGGTTCTTCCTCTGTTACCAATTTATCCAATTGTTTTTTATGTATTCCTTTTAAATGACGTATAAGCCCACTAGCGCTCTTACCTTTGCAAGAAATTAATTTTGCACGCAACTTCAAACTAAATATGTTCAAAATTCAATAAAATTACATATCCCCTTTGTTAACTATTTGTAATAAAAGCTTTAAACAAACATGAAAATGTAATAACAGTAAGCAAGCAATTGAACACATACGTACAACACATATGCACACACAATACACAACACACAGATACAATAAGAAAAAGAGCAACAATTTTGACAACTCGCAAAGGAAAAGAGCAAACATATGTTGACCGCATGAGTTAATGCAATTTCCCGGAATTTCCCACTCTATTTCCCGTGAATTCGGGATTGAAAATTTACGTGAATTCCCGAGAATTCCACTCTCGGGAGTTCCCTAGAAAAATACTACTTGTGACTTAAATACAAAGGTCACAAAAGATTGAAGAATTAAAGACATTTCAATTTAAATATACGTAACAAATTAAGTTGTTGCAAGGTAGTTGGTATTAACACATTTTTTGCAAAACCAAATAAAACAAAAATATTATTAAAAAGAGCGACGGTACTCTTTTCTTAGCAAAGTAAATTAACGTTGAGCCTGTCAACTATCTTATAATACTCGTCACTGCGTATTTAAGGCAACCGATTATTTTAATTTTATTCGATTCATACATTGCCAAAATATTTTTATTCTCTATAAAAGCAAAATATTACATAGTATTTTTATAAGAAAAACAAAACAAACAATAGTTTTAAAACATATTTATCTTTATCTTTAAAATATTTGTTCACTTTAGCACAATTTCGCACAAGATAATGTTTTCAAATGTTTTTAACATTATTATTTTGAATTTATTTAATAAACTTTAAAGTAATTTTTTAAAACAAATTTTTAATGTTCCAAAGAAATCTCCTTTATTGTCATCCAACAAACAGGGTGGATCAATGCCGAATACATCGAGTAGTGTACCATTTTTACTTTCATCGAGTATGCAATCAATACGTTCCAGACGCACATCAACCGCATTGTCATCAGGACCTTTAGGTTCGGGATCGGGTCTGTTGCAACAGCTGGGCAGTGGCATGGTAAGACAATTTACCTCTGGATCTGGTACAACCAGTCCTTTAGTACCCATATTACAAGTAAATAATCAACGACAAAATGTTCGAAAGTGTCCGTCACTCAATATAACATTTAGTCAATAAACACAAATACAAATTTGAAGGCAAACAAAGAAAAGCATATTTAAAAAATTTAATTAGAAAAAAATATATAAACAAAAGAAACTTTTAAAGTTAAATTAAATAAAATGGTTGTAATGGTTATTATTTTTTTATTTCAATAATTATTTATTTAACTTAAATATTAAATTTTAAAATTCTAACAAAAATAAAAGGTATTTTAAATATTAAAATAGAATAATAACTTACTTTACGTAGTTTAAATAAATCTTCTCTTTTGAATAAGAATTTACCTTTAAAACAAAAGAGCCACTTTATTTGGTAAATTAGTTTATGAATTTAAACTTAATGTATTAAATAGTATAAAATAATTTTTATAATACTAAGAAAAGAGGGGCAGAGGGTAATTATTTTTAATTGTTATAAAATCACAAAATTTTACTATTTAATTAACACAGAACCTTAATGCCAAAGTAAAAAAAGTAGACTTCAGTGTTTCTTTTTTAACAAAAAAATAACTGTAAATATTTTTTTTTCATATTAAATATTTAAGTATAGATTATGATGTTATAATTTTCGGTAAAACCCGTCGTCACTGGCTGTGTACTTCGTACGTTCGGCCGAATAGTTTAATGTATACTGGCGGAATTAATCCAATTAATTTAATAAATTATGATGTTTGGTAAAAAAAAAGGTAAAAAAAATTTAACAATTACTTTAAAAAAAATTGACATAAACAATTTTCCAAAAATTAGCGAATTTCTCCATACAACTTGACATAAACACATGCTGTAGAAAATAGTCATGGGGCAAAGATTATTTTGTATTGACACACACATTATCACATTTGGTAAACGCAACCAAAAGCTTTTGGCGCAACGAAAAATAAACAAACTAAAAGAACAATGTAAATAATACAATTAAATATTTTTTTAATTAAACCGTTTTACAAAAATTATGCAGAGGTAAAAAACCTCTAAGTATCAACAAAACATGTGCGTTACTTAATATTATATTTTACATTATTTTTACCAGGGAATGAAAATAAATGAAACGGAACGTTTGCTATATCATAAGTAAAACAAAAACAAAGACAATGATTGTGACTAAAGTAAACTAACACAATTAGCTTATTGCAGTGAAAAAATCGAAAACTCGACTTTTGAGAAGATGTTTTTAGACTTTTTTTGTGTATGTTTTGTTGTTTGTGTGTTATTTGATAAAACAGAAACAATCAAAATAACGAATATCAAATTAAAAGCAAAATGTACAATTTCTGATGAAATGAAAGATTTCATCATTTGGTGACGCGATGAAACTCTCTAGAATATTAAGAAAGATTTGCAAAAATTGACTAGTTTTTCATTGTGTTTGCTCATAACACCCTGTTAAATAACACCCTGTTGAGACTGACGCTTTCATTGCGCAATTAAGGCCTCAATTAATAAATTGAGCAATTAGTACTTAATTGCATCACTAATTGAATAAGATGCGAAATGCAACCCTTGCCAACAAGTCTGTTTAATATGTTCAGTGAGAAGAAAAAAAATATAAAATTGACAAGCCGCAAGTAAAAAATATAAACAAACAAATAAAAAGAAAATGGCGGGTCATACAAAAATGGTTTTTAAGTCTTCCAACTTCAAAGCAACAATAAAAGGCCATGTTGTTTTTGTAATAAAAAATAGGTGGACGGTCGACAGTACCTAGTAAAATTAATATACCTTGTGCTAATTAATTAAACTTAATTGAGCATGTGTGAACACCAAATTAAATTGCGCTTAACTTAATTGACTCAATTAAGAAAACATGTCTGAACAGGGTATAAAACGTACGCAGTCGGAAGAAAAAACAAGAAGAATAAAATTAAAACGTTTCTAACACGTTTGCTGATTGATTTTCTAGCTTTAGTAAGGATAGAATCAGCGTTTAAAAAGAAACATTAATTTCTGAGAGGGCTACGACTAAAAAGTTTAACAGCAACTGAAATCTTTAAAAAAAAAAGTAACCAAATGAAGAAAAATAACCAAAATTAGGAAGAATTAAATCAATTTTAAAGAGATTAATGACATTTAAAACATAGATAAATCCTTGCATAAAAGATACAACAAGCCATGTATTTTTCCCAAACCCTGACACAGAGGGCAGACAAAGGGAAACAGATATCAAAACTTTTTGTCTTTAAAAGAAAACGAAGATGATAAGCTATGTATGTAAAATATCACGTGTTATTCTCCGATTTCAGTGAAAATTTGTCTTTTCGAAATCCTAAAAATTGTGTCCCTGAAGTCACAGATACTTATTTTTTTACTTTAAAATATATTTTTTTTTCATGGCTAGTATTTGTTAATTTTTTCTTTGTACCAATAGTCTTTCATTTAGAAACATCAACATTTATTGAACACGTTAATAATTAAAAAAAAAAAAAAACTTCTTTTTAAGTGTATATAAATTCAATTTTACAATTAATTGTAAATAATTAAAAAATCAGCAATAAAAATAGAATTAATACATATAAAAAACTTTATAAAATAGTTATTGAAAATTTATAAATTTCTAAAAACTTTGTTTCAAAACTTTTACGGATTTTGATTACCAGTAAACACTCTGGATTTAAGCTACATTAATGTAAATAATTACGTTTTTTCTTAATAGAATTATAGAATAGAATGCATATATACTATTTGTTTAAAGGTTAAAGTTATTGATTTTTGATACAGACTTTAAAAATAAGTTTAACTGTATTGTGTACTATTTATATATTTTATTTATTTCCCTTCATTAAATAGATTTAGCAAAGTTAAAAATTTGTCTTTAAACGATTGATTTAAAGCGTATCACAAAATTAAGGCAAAAGCCAATTTTTAAAATATGGGCGAAAACTTTTTAACCGGTCCATAGGGTTCAGACGACCTGTATAAAAATGAGAACAAGTAGAAAAATTGTGCAAGTTCTCTTTTAACTGCTTTAAGCACTTGAAAATGAATATTTACATTGTTTTGTAACTTAAATACATTTTGTCAGCTCTTTGGGCTGTAAAAAAACTAATACGATTATTAATAAATATTTTTATACAGAAGGATATATACATATGTATGTATATACATGTTTGCTCAAAGGCCCAACTTAGATATAATATTTGTAAGAGCATGTCGACCTATTAAAAATTATATCAAGCTCTTAACTTGTACCCCGTAATTTGAAATAATCGGCTCGATTTCCGTTGGCGTTATAGTTTGAAAACGAAACAAAAACGACAATGTGGTATCACCGTTGTCGTTATTGACATTTGTTATAAATATAGCGGTATACTCCATTTTGGAGCGAATTTAGTAACGATCAAGACACATTAATTTTACAGGTAATAGCACTTCTAAAAAAACTACAACAATAAGTATTTTGTTTTTGTAAAATATATTTTCAGATGTCAAATCAACTGAGGTACAGTGGTTTGAAAGCGATTTTTTTTTACAACATTCGGTATATTATGAACAACTCAATATATCTTAACGAAATTTTTTTTTAAATTTAGGCAGGGCAGAGATGTTTCTCAGTGAATCTACGGACGGTTAGACCAATAGGGTGAAGCAGGGCTTCTGGGTAGAGCACCAATTTTAGGTACCTCAGACATATAATTTTTTGAAAATGTCCTAAAAAGTTAATTTTTACTCAAATGTTAAGATTTGGTAATTTAATCAGACCTAAAGATATCTATAAAAATGTTGTTAAATGTGCAGGAAGGAAATGGACTTACATTTTTTTTTTTTAAATTTTTGGCCAACCTTAACTTAGTATTGTTGGCGTAGTACGCTTATTAATTGTCGGATTATTACTTTAAGCTATTTGCTATATTCTTAATAAAATTTAGAATAAACAAGTTTAAAGTTTAGTTCTGATAGCGCTTTTCCTTAAAAAGTTACAAGCCTCTGACTTGAGAAAATGTAAAAAATACCGTTTTTTTAAGAAAATTCCCAAAAAAGGTGGTATTCTTTTCTTCTCCTTATATAGTTTAAATTTTCTTCTATACTAGCAAATTTGTTTAAACCGTTTTAAAGCCAACCTATAGCAAATGCGAATAACAAAAAAATTAGGTCAACAATTATAACCCCCTCAGCCCTTTCCAACATTTTCAATAAACTCCTTGGAGTAAAAAGCACCGATTAAAAAGGTTAACGGTAAGTCTTCAAATTTTAGCTATATATTCCCCGTGAATAATTAGGGCCTCTTTTGTAAAAAAAACAAACAATTTTTTATGACATTTTTCCCTTTCCGGGAATTTATACGTTAAAACAAAAAAGTTTGAATTTTATTTCAACATTTGATTAAAACCTCTTTTAGCAATATTACTTCAAAATTTTGTAGGAATAGCCCGATGCGTTATGATATTTAATTTCTCAAAAAACCGCCTTAACAATAATTTTTCAGTTTTTGAAAATGTAGCGGAAAAAAATAATTACAATATTATTAATCTTGATGTCATACGCTGTTCTTTGATGCTACTTATGTACATACATATATTTAAGCTAGAGGAGCTTCCTAAACCTCGCATCCTCGTGAATATGTTAGCTTATTTTTGTATAAGTTAAAACCAAAAATGTGTGTAAACACATTTTGTACCAAACTTCTTGGTTTTAACATATAAAATGAGCAAACAAAATCATGAACTTTTTTGTTTTATGAAAATATATATAAATTATTTTCTATTTTATTAAGCTTTGGGTCCTTATATATTTTTATTAATATTATATTTCAATATTTCGGTACTTTCTGCGTACCTTCTTCAGGAAACAAAATTAAGCAAAATAACAAAATTAATTAACAATTAAAAAAAAAAAAAATTTTTTTTGTCATAATGAAATTAAAAAACAATGTTTCAAAAAATAAAAAAGTGTTTTTGTGTTACATACATATATTAAGAACAAAACATTTATGTTATTTTGTGAAATAAGTGTCTGTATATAGGAGCGACATTGTCTGTATCTGCTTTAAAATTAATTCTTTTAGTCAATGGAGTATTTACAATTTGTAACATTTCCAAAATATACCGTCTCTTATAATTTTTTTCAATACTAAGAACTGAAGCATTTTCAAAGCTAGGATAGTGACCTAAGTCAAAACAATGAGTGGATAATGCTGTTTGTCCAGCAATTCTAGTCTTAAGTTTATTTTTTGTTGTACCAATATACATATACCTTATTGCAAATCTCCTGATCACTACCTTTACAAGGTATTTCATAGACATTGTTTTTTAATTTCATTATGACAAAAAAATTTTTTTTTTCTTTTTCAATTGTTAATTAATTTTGTTATTTTGCTTAATTTTGTTTCCTGAAGAAGGTACGCAGAAAGTACCGAAATATTGATTTATAATATTAAAAAAAAAATGTAAGGACCCAAAGCTTAATAAAATAGAAAATAATTTAATAAAAAAAAGGTCAAATAATCATTATTAAGAATATATATATATATATATATTTCCACAACTAAAAAGCAAAAAAAAAAATTTTGTAGGGAAAAAACAATAAGTGTAAACAAAATTTTACATCTGAAAACATAAACAAAAAAGTCCACTGATCTACTGCCACTACCTGGTATATTAATCTGCCTTGGTAACGACAATAAAAAATTCTTTCTCTGTCGTTATAATTATTAGCAACGTGATTCCAACGACCACAACAAAATAAATTCAAAATTAAAAGAAGCACATCAAGGCAGTTTGAAGTTTTATTTATTTATGTATTCAATAGTTAAATTATATGGCAAGGACATCCAATTCTAAGTTAAGATCTGAAAAGTAATAAAATAAAAAACCCTAATTACATAAGTGTTAAAGAATATATTAAAAAAAAGGAAAGGAGAAGAAAATAATGATAATTTAATGTGTTACTACTGTTGCAGCCAATTATACACGATCAATAATTAAGATACTCTATTAACAATTTCCTAAACATTGACAATGACTTTGTATTAGTTCCTGAAATATAAAAAAATTCCGCTCAGGCCAGAAATCGCAGAACACTTGCTAGTTTTATTGTTGGCGTTATTGCAGACTTTCAATTAAGGAGAAATCGGTTCCAACACATATTGGAAGGCAGTCTAAATGTGTTCACAAATCTAAAAAATTATATAATTTTATTTTTTTTTTACACTTACAAATAGTTTTATAAATAAATAGTTTCTAACATAGAATCTAGAATTGGAAAGATGTTGACGCTCTGTCTTAGGATCCTCCGATGTATATTAATATCGACACTTGCATTATCTTCACTTGCACATGAAAATTTAAATTCAGTACTTGCCATTTTTTGTTAAATTTTATTAAATAAATAACAACATATTTAGATATTTACAAAATTGCCAAAAACATTAACGTAAAAAATAGCAGTGCTACCACACTTTATTAAATTTTCTTTTTGCTTTTGATAACATCTCTTCTTTCAATATATTTCAAGAAATAGAAACTACTATGACAACTACAACGCCAACGGAAATAGGGCCGAATATTAATGCAATTTTGTTGTTGCAGAGCAACACGTTGATAAAAAAAAAAGATCTTACTAAGAGCCAGTTTACATTAAGGGCATTGTAGCTGACTTTTTTATTGTTTTCTCTTTTGGAGAATCTCCGTAAGTCATCAAGCGTTTACATTATGACTCTTTTGTAGCAAGTGAGAGAATTTATGATGTTTCATCAAATAAATTTTCAAGTGTGGCCATAAACTAAATTTAATAATTTTTGAACAATATAGAAAAAAACAGCCCTTTGGTAACACCGCTCAAGCACAGAACTGCAAAAAACGAAAGAGAGAAACAAGAATGAGAAAATACTGAAAAAAGTCATGAATATTCATTTCGTGCTTCTTTTACACCACGTACGCTATTCTACACTTCTTGCCTAAAAACTGCTGCATCATGACTTTTATAGCTGATACAATGCCTTTAATGTAAACTGCCTCTAAACAAAAGCAAGCCGAATTCAATTTATCCTTCTATTATTATTTGGTACTTTAAATAAATTCGTATTAGTTCGTTTCTTTCTTCGGCATACCGCATATTTTCAAAATTTAATTTTTTTATATTTTTATATTATTTAAAAATTATTTCTTTTTAAAATTATTTTAAAATTTTTACAACATCGTAGAACAAGAACATTAAACAGCTGGGCTATAACAAGTTATTAACAACCACCTATTAGCGAATTCACCTTAAAATAAAATAAAACAATAGACATTGTGATTGAAGATTACATTTTTAATTGGAAATTTAAAATGTAAATTATAACATTTCGATAATTTTATATTAATTTTACTTACATACACATATGGAAATAGCACACAATATTTACCAAATTGTTTTATTTTCGGTATTAAATTAATTGGAAAATTTATACAACTGTTTTATTTTCTATAAATATGAATAATTTTGATTTCTTATTTAAATTTTTTTATTAATTTTTCAAGCTCAAGATTACAATTTATAATTATACAATTTATAAAAAATTTTAATTATATGTAAATAGTGTGCATTTTTATAATTTTTTAAATTACTTTAAATTTATCACTTGAACAAATTTGTTCTAAAATATTTAAAATTGCATGCAAACTCTTGCTTTAATATTCGATTCCAATATTTATATCAGTTTGTTCTATTTTAAACACAGTAGTTGAACACGGCAGATAATGAGAAACAGTGTTACGTTTTATTTTTATTTAATGTCACTTAAGACGGATGAAGAAAAAGTTTTTCGGACATGTTTGTTGGTGAATGACTTAAAGCTTCATTTGTTACGCTGTTTATTTTTTATTTATTCTTGAAACTTAACAAATGTTAATGAGTGTTGAATCCGGTATACCATATCAAAATTGTTATCGAGTGTAATAGTTCAAGATGTGATAGTTAGTTAGTTAGGAGTGGTAGCCTCGCGCGACGAAGCTCACTTGAGCACAATCGTATGGCCCGTTGTGATACCACAAGGAAGGCGGCGCGACTCCCCTTACCCAGCCGAGAACCATGACGATTCCCGGATGAACTTCGCTATGTCCCCTATAGAGTGAGATGAAAGCTCCGTAAGAGTTCCGAAGAAAGGAGAGCCCAGAATTCTTAGTCTTCTTCGAGCCAGGGATGGGCAATGGCAAAGGAGGTGCATTACGGTCTCTTCCTCATCCTCCGAGCCACAGCTGTGACAGAAATAATTAAAGGGCAGACCGAGTCTTTCAGCATGCCTGCCGATTAGACAGGTACCAGTAAGTACCGAGACCGTGATACTTATGGATTTCCTGTCCAGTCTGAGCAGCTGCCTGGTCCGCTTGAGGTCCAGTGTAGTCCACAGTTGTCTGAAGACACAACAGGAACTTTCCTCTACCCATAATTTGCGAGCCAATTTGAAGTAGTGGTTCTTTATGGCCATTTTTACCGTTGCCACAGGAATTACAACGTCTGGTAGCGAGGAGACGTTAGGAAGCATAGTGCCCCGTTTGGCAATATCATCGGTCTCACAGTTTCCCTGGATATCCCTGTGACCAGGGACCCGAAACAGGTCAACCTGTGATCGCTCCGATAGTGTGCTTAGTAGTCAGCGACATCTCAGCACTAGTTTAGATGTACTGTATGCACCAGCAAGTGCCCTTATTGCCGCCTGACTGTCCGAAAATATTCGAATGGCAAGGCCAGAAAGATCGTCCCTAAGCGCTATTTCGGATGTTTTCAGAAATGTCATCACCTCGGCTTGAAAGACGCTGCAGTAGTCAGGAAGTCTAAGGGAGAGTCTTAGTCCAAGGTTATTGGAGATAATTCCGCAACCGAATCTGTCGTCCAGTTTCGAGCCATCGGTGTAGATGTCAACAGTATTACTAACAACCACTTCGTTACAGACCCATTCCTCCCTACTCGGAAAAAAAGATGTGATGATTTATATTATATATTCAACAATCTCCTTAATCCAAAAATTAACTCTTAACTAGCAAGTATTTTTGTATTCTTATTATAGAACATTTTCTGTCGGTAAAAAATTCCTTTTTCTGTATAATTTTCAAGCATATACAGTGGGGAGTTTTAATGAGTACATGTTAATACTTACTATCGTTTACAATGCATAACTTTTTAAATAATAGTGCAAATCAAATCATTTTTTTTTGTTTTACTCTTTATTGTCTTCTTCATTGATAGAAGTATAACACTTGACCAAACAATAACAATCACTTAAACAAAATTTAATGAAAGAGAAAAAAACGGCATGTACTCACTTATGCACTTTTATAATATTAAGAAATTTGTTGTAATTTAGAGTAACTTTTAATATTTGGTCCAAAGCCCTTTGTCTTTAAAACAGCTTTACATCTTCTTGGCATACTCTCAACCAAGTTTTGAATAATTTCATTTGGAATACTTCGCCATTCTGTTTCAACTCTGCCCCAAAGTTCGTCTAAATTTTTTTGTGCTCTTGAATACTGTCCCATCCGTCTTTTCACAATTGACCACAAATTCTCAATCGGATTGAGGTCGGGACTTTGAGCTGGCCACTTCATCAACTGTTGAAAAATTACTTCTTCTTCCGGATAGGCGCTCCTCTCTACAAAATCTGCAAGATGGGTCTGGAGAATTTTTAAATAATCTTCCGTCTTCATTATTCCCTCAATTTTTTGCAACGGACCAACGTGCCACCATGTAAAGCAACCCCATACCATTATGTTGCCGCCAACATGTTTAACTGTTTCTTTTACATGGTGTCTTTTAATAGATTCATGTGGTCGACGCCAGCAGTATTGTTTTCCGTCCGACTGAAAGCGATTAAATTTGGATTCGTCCGACCAGATAACACGTTTCCAATCTTCTGGTGACCAATACTTGTGCTTTCTGGTGAACTTCAATCGGGCCTTTAAATTTTTATTGGACAAAGATGGTTTTTTTTTCTTGACTGCAGAAAAAAATCCAATTCTATGAAGCGCATTTCTTGCAGCCAATCGACTAACATTCTTTCCAACATCCAAAGCAGCTTCCTTTGGAGTTAGGTTCCTATCTTTCCGCATTCTTGTTATCATCACACGTGCCTCTGCATCAAAAATTAACTTCTTGCGACCACGAATCGGTGTTTTATTCTGGACATTATTCCATTTTTGTACTCTTATGATAACCGACTGACTTAATTGTTTCTGTTTAGCTATTTCCCTTGAAGAACAACCATTTTGTGTCATAGAGACAATATCATCCTCAATAGATTTTGGGAGTTTCCTCATTTGTTTGTTATTAAAAAATTGTAGAATTTATTATTTATTATTTATATTATTATTTATTATATTGTGTTATTCCGACGAGCTTGCCACTATCAATAACTCAATAATTCTTTATATATATATTATTTTCATCATGAAATCCAAATAACAGATCAGTAACACAACAAAAACTTTGAAAAGTAACTGTAAATTACAACAAATTTCTTAATATTATAAAAGTGCATAAGTGAGTACATGCCGTTTTTTTCTCTTTCATTAAATTCTGTTTAAGTAATTGTTATTGTTTGGTCAAGTGTTATACCTCTATCAATGAAGAAGACAATAAAGAGTAAAACAAAAAACAATTATTTGATTTGCACTATTATTTAAAAAGTTATGCATTGTAAACGATAGTAAGTACTAACATGTACTCATTTAAACTCCCCACTGTATATGGCTTAATTTTATTATACAAAACGAAATATTTTTGTAAATATAGGATTTGAAAAACTTTAACTTTTTAATAATGTTTAATTGAGTCATAGATTAACACAGCTGAAAAGGGTTTTATTTCTACCACTAACAAGTGTGGTTCATTTAAGGTAACCAAAAAATAAAAGGAACTGTTTGCTAACAGTCCAAATTCCAACAGAACCTTGACTAGACTCAAAAATAGTTTCTTAAAAATAGTTCTTTCCAAATAATGTGTCTGAAGGCGAGTAAATGGCAAACAGCAGTTCATACCTCATCGCCGATTTGAGTAAGAGCGGAAAGCCTTAACTACAGAGGAAAATAAAGTCAACAAGACGGTTTGTAGCAACTGTGGCTGAGTTTGTTAAAATATCTAGTTTGTAAACACAGAGTACTACTTACAAAAAATGTCGTGAGTTCGAAGAAAAAAAGAAACACAATAATTGACGTGCTTGCATTTGCAACCAAAAGAATATCTCAATAAAAAAGAATAAAAATCTAACATTCTATTTTAAACTAAAAAGAGAACAAAACATGGTGATTTATGAGAAATTTAAAATTTTAATTTATATAACAGATAGGTTTTTTTTTTAAATTATGGAAGTTAAAAGACAGATTTTTTTTAATATTGTATAAGTTTATCTAAAGTAGTTTTGCTTGGAATATTTAAATCACAAATTGCTTTAATTTTTTTCTTTAATATTCCAAATTTTTTATTCACAAATTAGCCAAATAACTTTGAATAGAGAAAAATGGTGTAAGAGGAATAGAAAAAATATGCAATAGGTAGAAAAAATGAATAATTATTCCGTACACACTGTCCTGTGCTGCATATTCTATCATTTTGTGCCCTATCATAAAAAGTTCGTTTAACTCATTAAAAGCTTAATTTTTACAGCATCGAAAAACTGTAAAGAAATTCCAATGAGTAACAAGTTTAGTTATATACACATATATATACAGTAATATGGAAGTTAACTAAACAAAATTTTAAAACCCTCACCTTACACTTCCCTAGGTAAGCGACATCAACATTAATCTTTGTATGAGAAGTACCGCTTCCACTGTCCCAACCAAGCCGCTAGACTCTGCATATTAACAGTACAACAACTAGTACATTCAGGGCTCTACTTGTAATGCATAATTCACTAGATACACGATGATAATTTTTCAGTTTATATGGAAGGTACCATGCCTCCCATATAATTTCTTCTCAAGCTCAAGACTCTCTACCTGTTGCAGTTATCTAGGTATACAATAATAATTGATATTGAATTTCTATATTTAAAAATTTTTATATTAAATTGTAGGAAAGTAAAAAGCATTATCTCATTTAATAAACAATTTATAATATAACACACAAAATATTAAACATATAAACACTATTTATGTGCATATTTTAATTCATAATAATATAATAACCAATTAATATTATAATTTATATTATGAAGCTCGTCTACGGTCGCTACTAACTTTCATTCTTGTAGTGATGAATTTTATTTAACATAAAATTTTACTTTCTGCCCATCTGAACTAAAAAATTGCATCTGTTTAATTTTTCTTTAATTATTAATATAAAAATATGTTAACTTCTTTACCCAATTGGCATTTTGTTTGCTTAGCAACGATATAAAAAATAGTACCTTGATATTGAAAAAAGAACTATTATATCGTATAAAAATATATATATTTCTATAATTATTTATTGCCATCTCTTAATTATTATAATTATACTATAAAACTTTAATCATAATTTTCAATTTATAATAACAGCAGTAAAAACAGGTTTTTGTATAGAAAAAAAAAATCATTAAAAATTGATTGACTGACACTTGCAAAATGTAAATAATATATAAATTGTTATTTTACTAAAACAAAAACCAACACTTTGTATATAAAATAAATTGTTAAAATATTTACTCCAACGCAAAATCACATACAATCAATTGTCGTTGTATTTATTGAAAAATTTAATATTTTAATAAATGATGCCAAAAAAATATATTTATAAAAAACACAATTTAACAACGTTATTAATGTTTGATTAAAATATTCACTGTCTATTGCATGTTTGTCCTAACATATTGAATGCTCAGTATTTCTTAATTGCTTTAAGAACACACACATTTAAAACTGCCTGTCTTATTTAAAACGATTCAATAATCAAGTGATAGCGATTGCAAATACATTTATTCTAAAGGTCAAAATAAGTATCATAAGGATCAAGGCGAATTAATTATAAGGTGATAGCGGTGGCGAATTCATTTATTTTCGCCGGTATTCTAACGGTCAAACTCCATATATAAAAAATCTGTATAACTGTTAGATAAATTTTTTATATGTGCAGTTTGACAGTCAGAATACCGGCGAAAATAAATAAATTCGCCACCGCTATCACCTTATAATTAATTCGCTTTGATAAGGATATAATGCAAGGCAAATTGAGAGCAGGTATGCTGACGGCGAAAATAAATACAACACTGCAATAGAAACATGTACATTTTGTTCAAGTCGAATCATTTACCAGGTGGCAGCGTTGGAGAATTTATTATTTTTTGCTGGTAGAAACGAATGTCAAACTTTATATATAAAAAATAGTACACAGATTTTTTATATATGGAGTTTGACAGGAGTGTTCACGGCGAAAAATAATGAATTCGCCTACGCTGTCACCTGGTATTGATTCGCCTTGATTTTGTTCTTGTACAAATAGTTTTCGGCTGTCAAAAGCAAAGGATATTATAACTTTCGACACTCGAAGAAGGAAAAATCACAATAGTCACCTGAGCTGTTAAGGCTATCTGTTGTTAATTCGCCTTAGATATGATGTACCAATTTATAGAAGCTATGAATTCCTTTTTCTCATCGTTGCTCGAAACTCAAACTTCATATGAAAAATTTAATGCAGATTTTTTACATATGAAATTTAAATTTGTCAGCGAAGGCGAAAATAGATGAAATCGCCACTGCCATGGCGAAATCATGAATAGGTTTAAAATTTTAAACTTCACATAAAAAAATTTGACGCTGATTTTTTAATATTTTCATTTCTAGCAACGCCGAAAATAAATGAATTCGCCACTGCCACCACCTGGTACATGATTTCGCCATGGCCACTGGTATCACCCAAGGCGAATTAAGTATAAGGTGATAGCGGTGGCGAATTCAATTCTTTTCCCATGTATTCTAACTGTCAAACTCCATATATAAAAAATTTATCTAACTGTTATACAGATTTTTTATATATGGAGTTTGACAACTAGAATACCAGGGAAAAGAATTGAATTCGCCACCGCTATCACCTTATACTTAATTTGCATTGGTTCACCTGGCACATGATTTCGACATGCTTGTTAAATGAAGTCTAATAGTAAGGTTTCCGTCGAAAACTAATAAGTTCGCCGTTGCTACCAAGGCGAATAAATTAATTCGCCTTGGTTGCTACCACTTGGTAATTGATTCGTATTTTCTTATAATTAAGCATCATTATTATTGTGTGTTTGTATTAGTATGTATTTCTAATTTTGTACAATATTTCCGTAGCACACATTTTTTAGTAAATAAAATATATTTAAGTGTCAATTTTTCATTATCACTTATAAACTTTTTTCATGAAACGAAAAATTTCTTCGGAATTTAACCACTATTAAATTCCAAACTATAATTGATTTTCTTGATTTTGTTTGCTTGTTAAGATTATCCTGTTTGTTACTATCAAGGCGAATTAAATACAAGGTGATAGCGGTGGTGAATTCAATTCTTTTCCCTGGTATTCTTACTGTCAAACTCCATATATAAAAAATCTGTATAACAGTTAGATAAATTTTTTATATATGGAGTTTGACAGTTAGAATACAGGCGAAAATATATGAATTCGCCACCGCTATCACCTTATAATTAATTCGTCTTGTTCCGAACGGAATGTGTGACATGTCTGATTACAAAAGGCGAAAAGTAAATTTGCATGATATTTTTTTATTCAAGAGTGTCAACTTTGCCGCGGTCGCCAGATCGAAATATTCATTATGGTTTGATGCTTTATGAAAGAAAAATGTTACATATATTTTAATTTTTTTCCTTCATTTAACGCTTCTTTAGTTGTCAATTTATTGTGTTTTTATTTTCATGTATTTTAAACATTGGAAATATATGTAAGTTCCGTATTAGAAGCTTTATATAACAGTTTCTACTATGGGAGATATTTATCAGGCCCAGGCAAATCGATTACATAGTGCAGCACTAAAATCTTCACCCAATTGACCCCAGAATCTCAAAGCTTGTGATTTGATTTATTAGCTAAAGTTTTTTTTTATTAATTTTTCAAGTTTTCGAAAGGAGTAGATTTTAGTAAAGTTTTAAAAAACATCTATATCTCGTGAGCTTTTCGAAATATTTCGGTGTTATGTAAATGCTTATCAACAAACTTGAAAACCCCTTCAATCTGGCAACTGCGGTTAATACCCTGTTCAGACATACACTTTAATTGCAATTAAGGCCTTAATTGAGCTCAATTTACCATACAAGAAGTCAATTAATAAATTGAGCAATTAGTTCTTAATTGCATCACTAATTGAATAAGATGCGAAATGCAAACCTTTCCAACAAGTATGTTTACTCTGGGAACTTTGTTCAGTGAAAGAAAAGAAAAAATTCATAATATTGACAAACCGCAAGTAAAAAATATAAACAAAAAAAGGAAATGGCGGGTCATACGAAAATGGCATTTGACACTTCCAACTTCAAAGCAACAACAAAAAGCCATATTTTTTTGTAATAAAAGGAGAAATTGCGCAATTAAAACTAAATTGACTCAATTATGAAAACATGTCTGAACAGGGTATAACAACGCTTTCTTTTTCTACAAATTATGTTTTTGCATCATGACTACTAATTCCTTTATTTCATGTTTGGTATTGTTAACCTTTGTTGCATTTTTAAAAATTTAATTAGTTGCATGTACATAATTTAAGAGCTTTTAAATTGGAAACCTTTTCATTTTTCTCAATTTTAATTAACCAAGACTTTGGTAAAGTCTAAAACACAAAACCTTCATGAAACAAAAATCTGTGTAATAGAATTTAAATTTATTTGAGAATAGATAAGCCACTTCTACATATGTACATACATACATAAGTATGTATATCTACTTATGCTATAAACACAATCAAAGGCTACCGACCATCGACTACCGACTACAAAAGTAGCTGGCTACAAAAATAGCCAAGTTGCCAGCTACTTAATTCTTTTAAACGACTACCGACCACTAACTACAAAAAATAAACATCTGTTTTGACATATGTATTAAAGTTAACCAAAACAAAACAAACTTGATTTTCTTAAGTTAATTTGTGTGAAAAACAATTTCAAATGTCTGAAGAAAATTTAATTAACTTTATAAGTACTATTGCTAAAATAGTGGAAACAACGACTTCAGTGTATGAAGTGTCCACGAACAAAACAATTACCTTAAACAATATAATAAATACATATAAACAGTAAAAATGACTATTATTTACTTACCAATTTCAATAAAAAGACCAAAAAATAAATATAAATTAAACAAATTAGAAATTCATGAAAAAAGAACTAAATGGAAAATTTGACAAATAAAAAGTAAATGAAAAATGCGCCAAATATAAAGTAAACGAAAAATGTAAACAAATGAACAGATGATTATTATTTTTAAATGGTGCCACTATAAAAGTTTTTCGCGTTTTTAACAGCGATATTTAATGTATTGCGTTTTTAAAACCACCATTTCATGAATTTATTGTATTGGCAGCACTAATCTGTTTTTTGTGGCCAAGAAAAATAGAAATTAGCCTAAGTTGGCTACGGGCTACAAAAGTAGCCGTGTAGTCGGTAGTCTTGTAGCGGCTAAAAGAATTATTCTCATAAGTACGCATGTATTCTATTTTTGACATCTTGTAGTCGATGGTCGGTAGACATGATTGTGTTTATAGCATTACATATATTGAAATCTCGCAAGTTACTTAAGGCTGGTTCATCGGCAAAAATTTTGTTCCGAAACATTTTTTTTATATGTAGTTTGACATTTTATTTTTTGAGAGAGAGAGAAACTACATATAAAAAAAAAAATGTTTCGGAACAAAATTTTTGCCGGTAAACCAGCCTTTATATCAGCTCATCAGCAAATTCTTAACCACAATTTAAGAGATTCTGGAAATAACTCTTTTTTTGAGAAGCTAACCCTAAAAAAGTGGAGTGTTGCCAAAGTTTTTGTTCTTGCTTGATTATTAGTCAGATTATTTTGGGATTTAGAATACTATTACCTAAATCTAATTAATAATAATAGGATTTTAATGGCCCAAATCAGTGCTTCGGTTCTGTAACTAAAGTGAGAACTTTCTCACACGAAAATATTATACGACCTGGAGGTCGAGAACTGGAGTAATTTAAAATGATTTATTAAAATGATTTTATTATACATACATATAACATATTTCTAGCCTTTTAAAGTATGCGGTAGAAGAAATCTGATGAGCTGAGCTGACTTAAGAAAATAAATTTGAATTAATTATCACAATTTTTTTTTTCAATTAAATTAACAGCATAATAATTCCTAAAAATAAAAGTGTAAATAACAGTTTTATTTTGAAGAAAAACTATTTAAAACATAGTGCCTTAACATTGATAAAAAGAAAGGTATAAAAAATATTGCTTATTAAATTTTCTCAAAATAGCATAAAATAACAAAAATTAGTAATAAAAGCAAAAATAATCACAAAAAGCTGAAAATTTTCACTTTCACAATAAACAAAACTTCTAAAGATAATAAAATAATAAAACCAATAAATAAGTTCCTTAAAATTACATACCTATAAAATAAATAAAAGGAAAAGATAAAACAAATTTTTTAACTTTTAAATTCCGCTATTATTATTATTATAAAAACTTATATTAACCGAAGAGCACAAGCACATACACTTACATACACAACTACGAAACACATTTATTTTTAGTCGCCTTTTTTATCTTAGTAGTAATTGTGTAAGCAATTTGTAGATTTTACAATTAAAATTTTATTAACATCCCAATAACGATAATAATTCCTGTAGTAATTTATAACAATGTATAACAGTAATGACCCATTACATTGAATTTGAATAAGGTACGTACAGTTGTGTAAATTTATTAATGCAATTAAATTGAAATACAGTCGGGTCTCGATTATGCGTGATTCGGTTAACCGGTAACCCCGCTTAACCGTGATGGCCAAAGAACAGTATGCTATTTTTTGTTTGCAATATTTTCAAATTATTTGTTTCGATTATCCGCAATGGCAGGATTTTTATATCAACTTCAAATTCATTCATACATATATACACAAATACATAATGAACATGAAAATGGCAAATTCTCTTGATTGCATAAGATGAGACAGAAGCATTGATTTTTCCATGTAAATCGGTATAAACACCAAAGTTCACTTGTTAAATAATAAAAACATTAAAAAAAAATTGTGTACTCGGAATTATTATTCGATTAACCGTTCTGGTCCCGACCATCAGTGATAATCGAGGCCTGACTGTATATCCTTTCTTTCTTATATATTAACTTTTGAATTTTATACACGTAGTAATTAAGACATTTATTTTTTTGCTAGAAGGAACATAAAACAAAATGTATAATAATAATTTTGCCTACATTAACGCATATGTATTTTTAACGGACTTAAACAGAAGAAGCTTAACAATTCGTATTTCGTCTTTGTTGCATCGATTTTAAAAGTTGTTTCTTTAATTAATTAAAATTTAATAAACGAAAACTTCATGCTTTCGTCGACAAAGAAAGATCGTTTAAAATTTGATGGATGTGCTCATAGAGAGGTTATTTTGAAAAAAATTGCTAAATGCTTGGAATCGCAACTGACAGACATGTGAATTTTACACACAGATTAGAAGATGTTCCAACAGAGCAATGATTTTGATGCAATTAGCTTTTTTACTTGAATTTTATGCTGAAACGTTGTTCTGTATTTATGCTTTTGTCTCAATTTCTGGTTGTTGTACTTTTTTTAATGCACCTTTGTCCACAGTACCAATCAGCACTCCTGGATTAGCAGAATATTCGTACCAGACGAAGATACAAATTACTTATATAAAAATACTAAAATCACAAGTAAAAAGTTACAGGGTAAATGTAATGGGATTATAAGTATTTTTGACTGACTTCAAAAAGAGAATGAAGTTATCAATTCGAATGCTGCTTTTTTATGTTTATAAATCAGTCATTTCTGGATCAATTTTTATTTGACAGGTGATGCTTACAAGTTAGCTCCGTTTTAAAGACAGTTCATAGTCTTAAAAATTAAAGGGTTTCCACATACTGCGTATCACAATAGCTCCCAATGGCAAAACGTTATATAAAATTAAATCTAAAAATTTAAAGGTGCCCTACAGGTGACCTAAATTGATCTATATGGACCTATCTATTGAACTGTTATAAACAAACGCTTGCGAGTTGAACAGAATGTCGTTTGCTATGACCGCTGTAGTAACGAGTATTAATATTCAAAATTATAAATTAAAGGGTGCCCCAATAGCGCATTCAATTTCATGTATATGGCCCCACTTTTGAACAGTTGTAGACAAACGCTTGAAACTTACAACGGATCTGTACTGCTATAACCACAAGCTTATAATTTAAATTTGGAAATTAAAGGGTGTTTACAACCTATTTGGCCGTACCTCTTGAACCTCTTAAAACACTTGAAAATTAGACAGAATGTCCACTGCTTTGTTTGGTATAAAAAGAAGTACAAATTTTTTAAAATTACGAATTAAAGGGTGTTACAAGAGTTGATGTAACTTGATGTATATGTCCAAACTGTTCAAGAGAACTATAACTCGGAAAATATAGGTAAGGGAAAATTTTTTTCACTTGAGGTTTTTTATTTTTATCCGACTTCAAAAAGAAGGAGGTTATCAATTCTTCTGAATGCTGCTTTCATTTTTTAATGTTTGTTCCTGCAGAAATCAGTCATTTCTAAACCGATTTTGAATTTTTGTTTTTTGTAATTTGATAGATTATGCTTACAGATCGGTCCCGTTTTTAAAACTGTTCATAATCTTAAAGATTAAAGGGTGTCCCCATACAACATACATATGTTTTACGTGTATTATGAACTGTGAGGGGCACTTCTTTAAAATATAACATGAATGCGTATTACTATAGCTCCCAATAACAAAGGTAATACTAAAAAAAAATTTAAATTAAAGGGTGCTCCATAGGTGATATAAATTGACCTATATGGGCTTATCTTTTGAACCGTTATAGACAAACGCTTGAAAATTAGACATAATGACTATTACTACGAAAACCAAATTAAAAATTTAAAGTAAAAGGTATCCCAAAAGTAAATGTAATTAGATGTTTGTGGCCTAACTTTTAAACCGTTATAGACAGACAGCTGAAACTTACAAAGGGGCCTGTATTGTTATGTCCGCTATGTCAATAAGTTTATATTTTCAATTTTAAAATAAAAGGGTGTTCCCATAATTGATGTGAATTAACCTATATTGGTCTATCTTTTTAACCCTAATAGATAAATGCTTGCAAATTGGACGGAATGTCAACTATTATTACCGTTAAAGTAACAAGTATCAATATTAAAAATTATAAATTAGAGGGTGTCTCAACAGTTGATTTAGTTTAATGTATATGGCCATACTTTTCAGCAGTTGTAGATAGACGCTTAAAATTTACAAGTTTAAAACTTGAATTTATATATTGAAGGGTGTTCCCAAAATCAATGTAGTCAGATCTTCATGACCGTATCTCTTGAACTGTTATAAACAAACACTTCTAAATTATACAAAATGTCCACTACTTTGTTTAGTATAGTAAGAAGTATAAATATCTTTTATAATAGTTGTTATAATTTGATGTATATTGCCAAAGAACCTGATGACTTAGCCATCAGGTACTACAACAGCTAGTGTACTCGGAAGGATATAAAAATGTGTTGCGGCAAATGTTTTATAAATAATCGTTTACTCGTAATATGCAATTAATCTAAAGAGAATTTTACAACAAAATAACGCATTTCTCGATTAATCTTGACAACACTGTGCACAACACCACCAATTTTTCTGACATCGTACTGCTTTTTTTAATGGAAAATCCAAACTTTTGAAAAATCACCCTTTACTAGATTTGCTTAGATAATATAAGTAACAACACTTTATAAATTTAATTAAGAAATTTAATTTTATTTCACAACCTTAACTTATTGCTGTATTTTTATATGTCATAGATATATGTATATATATTTTTAATTCATTGTTTTAGCAAAAAAGTACAACAAAAGAAAATAATTACATGTCTTCATTTTGGTGTCTTCCATAGAAAATAAACGTTTAAAGATTTAATTTGTTTTGAGTTTTAATTAGATATTTATAAAAGAAAAAGTGTAATATGTAGTTAATAAAAACTAATCTAAATTGTCCCCTATTCCCTGTTAAAGTAGTTAGTTTGAATGTTATAATACACTTACACTAACACTTAGATACATTTGCGTTTTTAATAATGATGTAGAAATAATTATTAAGACTTTAAAATCTCTTTATTATTTTTAAAAAAAAATTTTATATCAACTTTTTATTTCAGTACCAACTATTTTCCGGTCGAAATAACTAAATATTAAGCATTAGCCGTAAAGAGTTTAGAGTAAAAAACATTTACCAATTGCAATATACAAACGAAACTAAAATATTGGTTCAAATATCCCAAGTGAAACCACCTGCTGCTACGCATGTTATTTATATAAATCTTAGAGTTGGAATGAATACTAAAAAAAGAAGGAAACCTTGAGTAGCAAAAAATGTAGTTGATAAAATGAAGTCGCTAAAAACGAATTAAAAACAGAAATTATTTATGTATTTTTCAATATCTTAATTAGTTGTTTTTTATTTATAAAATCCTTTAAATAATTAGTAATTTTCTTTGTATGAATTTCATTTAGAAAAAAGTATGCATAATGTATTTACAAGTATTTTAAACTAATAAATGTATTTACAGAAGCACAAAAAAACACACATCTAATATTTAAAGAAATCTGTAACTAAACAAATCAAAAGAAAACGACATTAGTTATACTTGTCGACATGTTCTGTTGTTTGTTTAACGATTATAGATACAAGTCGAAATTGACTGGCATCTCTGTCAACAATTAAACGAAAAACACAAAAGAGAATAGTAAAAACATGTAAACTCAAGAGAAGCACACGCATGTCTTTATTTTTTAAGCCTGGTACTCTGTTCAAATTTGTGAAAATTGTTGAGCAACATTGATTATTTCATGTGGAATATTTGACATTTAAAGTGTGGTATCATTGTTTTAAAAACGTAAGTAAAAGACGTACGATCATCTGTTGTATGAAAAATTCCGCATGAAATAATGCCTACTTGCTTTATTTCACAGCTTGGACAAAATGTTGCCAGAAACATTTCATATGTTTTTCCACAGTAAAAACAGAGTACTACTTCTTCAACAATTTTTCATGACTTTTCATACAAATTTTTTATGTATGCGATTTGACAGCATTCCGCATGAAAAGCTGAACAGAGTACCAGGCTTTAGATGTCAATTTACACAAATGATAACGTATTTTCCCATATGCCTGTATGGAGTATGAATCAATCAAGCTACCCATACACGACATGTTTTTAACATCTGACTTTTTAACTGTGTTAGTCATATGTAATTCTGCATGTGTGTCACAATTGGTATTTTACAGAAGACTTTTAATATTTGGTCACAAACGTACATGTATAATTACTTCTGACATAATTATTATTTGCTTACAACAGCTGATCAAATTCGTTTTTTTTCACTGTAAAGATATCCAAGCCGTCCGATTTCAAAATGGCTTGTAGTCGTCTTAAAATATTTTTGTCTGCGTTACGGAATTACTGAAGACTTGTCAATTTTAATAATTTCATTTTACTCTATTGCCGTTTGGTTATACTTTTTAAATTTTTTGTAACTTTTGAAGGCTCCACGTACCATGTATAATTTTGTTATATTAGACCAATTTTTTGTAAATTTTGGTACAGACACTAAAGGTAAGGATCTCTTTTAACATATCAACCTTTCTTAATAAACAATTCGATTTTAATAACAAAGGTTACCTTGCAAATGCATTTAAAATTCCATATAAAAAATTAGTTTGAAATAACCAAAAAATAAAAAAATTTGCTGCAGTTCAATTCATGAGGAATCACAAAATGTTTCTTGGTTGATGTTTAGAAACAGCAAGATGTTTCTCGCAACAATTGTTTCCGACTGTAAAGTAATATGAGCTGTATTTCGTGCGGAAAACTAAGCATTCTGTTTAAACTTGCAAAAAATTGTTAGCAAATTCAGTCATTTCGCTTGAAAAATTTGACAACCGTACTAATACCTCGTTTTTAAGTGCCGGACTATATGTAAAAGTTTTAAGCAAATAAGGCTCAAATTTGTCTTTAATACTGGTATTTTTAAAATAATTAGTGTAGTAAATTCTATCGAAGCTAAATCTTTCAAAGAAAAAGTTAAAATGGACTTATTACAAAAATCGTACTCAAACTTATTTTATTGAAATATTAATATTAATATACCGAAATATTAATATGGAGTCCTAATTAAAATCCTCATGAATATCATCGTTATAACATATTTTTCATACGTTTTTTTTCGTGTTGTTTTGGTTTAGTAAATGAATTTGTTGCCATCTTATTTTTCCTGTAATATGAAATAAAACTATTTATTCTATTTTGTATAATTTAACTTTTTTGAAGGAAAAGTGTAACTTTTTCCTGGCTTTCTCTAGCAACACTGAATGATACACAATTTACATAATTATTATAAAATAGTTAAAAGCAATTTCAGATTTTGGTCGTATGAAATATTACTATCAGCCGGCTAATGCTACCGCCAATGGTCAACCGCCGTTAATTGTTTTCATACGGCAAAGTTTTTTGGCAATACTTTTTAGAATTATAAAAACAGCTGATGTTAGATGGTTTGTCAGATCAAAATAGAACACGTTCTAAACGAAATTTTGTCAGATGACTTTTCACATGTATTTTGCAGAAGCAATGTTTCAATAGAAATTTGACATGTCAGATGTAAAAAACATGTCGTGTATGGGCAGCTTTAGTGAATCACTTAATCGTTACTGCAAACAACTACTAAAAGTCGACAAATATAACTAGTGTTGTACTGTTTAAAGTTAGTGAATCGCACTACAGGTTTAGACGCTTCAAGTTTTCTTACAGAAAGTCTTGAGTTTTGTAGAAGAGAAACGAGCACAGGCTCGTTTTTCTTTTTTCGCTCTCACAAAAATCACACTTTCTGCAAAATAACTTGACGTCTGGCAACAGATATACATAAATTCTTATAACTGTTTTACACATGGTGAGTTCTCTTCAAGCAAGTCTGATGTTGGTCGTAGAATAAATTAAGTCTACACTACTTTTCTTACCACAATATTAGACTTCTTGCATGAAATTTTGTTCTGTGTAAACAAGGTTTTAGTAAAACATTTTAAGACTTGTACAAATAAAAAATTTATAAGGTTATACACAAACTTACATGCATACCCTTTATATAGATACGGTTTCGCATCTAGGTGCGTTACTTTAACGTACAGACAATCAACTGTGTTACAACCGTTAAGAGTGTCATATCTCAAAACAATTTTAATAAAGTTAAAAGTGTTAAAGTTTTTAAATTTTATTAAAAATCGTTGATGGCAAACGAAATATTTTAGCTGTAAAATTAACAAGGTAAAGCTCTGTACAGACGGTTGTCAGGTCTTACAATAATGTCAGACCTAACAATGTACTGTCAATGACAAGGCATTGTCAGTTCATACGATTGCAAGGCATTTGTCAGAAAACTGACAATTCCATTGTAAGACAATTATCTGACAATAAATTTATCTGACAACATTCTCAGACAACAAATTGGTAGTTCACACGGTAGTAAGAATTGACAAGTGTCACAATTAAAAAATTTAAAAGACAATTTTTTTTTTAATTTTTTTAATGCAAATTGTTTAAAATGTACAAAAATTTTATTAAAACAAATAGATATTAATCAAAACGAAGAAACTGCAACGATTCTAACATTTTATGTTTTTAGCGAGTATCAAAAGGAATAATTCTTGGAAAAAACCGACTTCAAAGCAGATTTTAACTATTGGTCTAAAAAGGTTCAAAAGCTTGGCCACATACATCAACTATTGGGACGCCCCTTATTTTTAGTTTTAACTATTTATATTTCTTAATATATCATACAAATTAGTGAACACTTTGTCAAGTGTTTGTATAAACCGGTTCGAAAGATAGGGCTACATACATGTAAAATTACATCAGGTATGAGCACACCCTTTAATTTATAAATTAAAATTGTATACTTGTTTTTTTAGCGGACTTAGCAATACAAGTTCCCTGTAAATTTCAGTTGTCTGTCTATAAACGTTCAAAGGTTTGGTTCTAAATCCAAACTTTATTCTTGCTATTATAGAGGACTTAGCAATATAGGTTCGTAGTAAATATCAATCGTCTTTTTATAACCACCATATATACATTTAATTAAATGATTATGTCGCTCCTTTATTGCAACATAGTCATATCTCAAAAAATCAAAAATTTGTAGTTACTTAAGCAAAACTGCTCTTTTAGACCTTCTGTACATGTTGAAAAAAAAACAGTTTTATCAGCCTAATTATAAACAAAAATTCCGCGCGAGTTCTTTCACTTTTCCCTTTTCTCCAATTATAAATTTTTCCCCTTTTGATGGACTGCGGAAAGTGAAAAAAATTCGGGGGAAAAAGTAGGTAATACAAATTATAAAATAAAAATTATATGAAAATAAACAAAAAAAACTCCCTTCAAATTACGATGTTGCCACTTTTTTATAATTTTATTCCCACGGAATTCATAATTGGAGGAATCTTTTCTCGAGAAAAATTTTTTCCGTGGGAAAGAAATTCTGTGAGAATATTCATAGTTGGGCTGTATATCCCAAGCTGAACCGAAGTTATAGCAATTGCAATTGCGGCAATAAGATCATAGGACTTATGTCTTGAAAACTTAAATCGCATTTTGCTAAGTTCAAGTTTTTTTGAGATATGACTATGTTGCAATAAAGAAGCGATATCATAGTTATCTACATTCGGGCCAATTTTCAAGCGTTTGTTTAGATATGACCATGTAAGTCAATTTACATACAAAATTTCGGTCACTACAATACTTGTTCCGTATTTCAGTTTCAACTATTCGAGCTTTATTCCTAAGAACTATATGCCATTTTCAAAGTACTTAAAGACAGGTTAGTTTTTCCCACCATCAAAATTATCCCGTCGCTGCCCATTTTTTTAACTTTCTTTTTTCTGCTTTAGTTTTAAGTTTACTTTTTATTTTAAAATTTTTTAAAGCACTTTTTTTCATTTAATTTTATCTGACAATGATATCGTTGTCAGATGTTTAAAATTTCCAACATATTACAATTTATTTTATACTGACAATGCAAATAAAGGCGTTCACACAATTGTAAGATATCTAACAATTTATTGTCAGGTAGAAGTCTGACATTTTTCTGACAATGGTTTTGTTACAATATTGTCAGACAACATTTGTAAGTTCACACGATT
Organism: Gymnosoma rotundatum; assembly: GCA_916610165.2. Taxonomy (NCBI): domain Eukaryota; kingdom Metazoa; phylum Arthropoda; class Insecta; order Diptera; family Tachinidae; genus Gymnosoma; species Gymnosoma rotundatum. The sequence continues at coordinate 48,532,256 of OU744338.1, forward strand.
GTTAGGCGATTTCTGTATATTTTTCTGATAATATTGTAAGATCTGACAACCGTCTGTACGTAGCTTAAAGATAAAATCATATATTTTATGAAAATCAAAAAAGAGCAGAAATAAAAATGTCAAAGATATATTTTTTTAAATCCTCTTAAATTAAAAACAATTCGTTTATATGTTTACAGTAAAATTCATTTTAATCACACCAATATACTCGATAACACTTAAATATTAGAATACTATATTGATATGATTTTTTAATCTTCATTTAATAAAAATGTTTCAGTACAATTTCCCTGCGCCATTCATGACAGTATTTTTTCATTCTAATTTAGAATTTAAAAATTTTAAAACTCTACTCTCTAAAATCTAAATACTTAATGGGAATCATCCGTTTTGAACCATCTGTTTCTGAGCTTTTCACAACCCTTTTTAATTGCATCTAATTCGTATCTTAACTTCCTCTAGTTCGATAGTTTTCCTTCGATAGTCTCTAACGCCAGTAGTTTTCGTGTGAGTATTAATAACACGTTTATTTTTTTTTAGAATTGATATTTTAAATAATGGGATTCCGTATTCGGGGCTCATGTTTTGAAAACTTCCTGAGTTTCGAGATTTTTCGAGATTTTCAAAGCTTTTTATAATTATTTTGGCTCCTGGTCACTTAAATTAAACCAGATTTTAATTTTTTGAAAAATTATCCAAATTGGACTGGATAATTTGGCACAAATTTCGTGTTGTTATCTCAATGTGACGCGATGACTTTTTGATGCTTTTCACGTCTGTAAAAGGGTTGCATGATCTTAAAGATCTCAAATAAGAGTTTTCAACTCACGGTCAAACCGAGTTCGATTAAGTTTTAAGGGTTTGTTTGTATGGTCGTGTAGATGATTCATCTAAAGTTTGAACGGTCGGTCGACGCGTTTGTAAGTTATAACTTAAACGGACATTTACGGCTGCACCGATTAAAAATAAAAATTAACAAAAGGATATGCTTACTTAAAAATAAGGAACAGTAGCGGGAAGTGGGGGAGAAAAAAAATGCGTAGAATCCATTTTAACAAAAAGCAATTTAAAAGATAAATAACTCCTGATTCATAAGGTCCAATAGGCAGAAGGAAATCTGCTATAACTTTAACTTTGCAAAACACTTCTTTTCTTTTAAATATTCATATACCGAATTTTATGTTTTTTTAATAAAATTTAATTACAAACACAAATATCAATAATTTTTACTATTCTAAAAAGGAAAAAAAAACAGTGAGCAATAATTTTATTTCAGTAATTAAAAGATATTTGGGAAAAAATATAACAACACTGGCTCCAGTTAACATGTTCTCTTCGTTTTTTTTTTTTTTTTTGTTTTCTGAGTTGCAGACCTTTTTACTCCACCAGTAAATAGAATAATTTCGGCTTCAGGTAATTTTTTGCAGTTGTCTCTGTTAAAATAGAATTTTCTCCTAATGTATGTATGTATGTACGTTTGTGTAATAACCATAATAACGGGCGATACAAATACAAGTATCTTTCAACAAAAAAAAAAAAAAAATAATGAACTTAATTTTATTGTCACCTAACAAAGGGTGCAAATTGACGTCGATAAGACGGTTGATAATACGATTATCGAATTTAGTACCCAAAGGATCGTCTGCGCTATATCCTGCTGAAACTAGAAATTATCCAAATTCATATATTTTATATCAGGCCATAAAAGGTATGTAATCATGACTTTGTAACGCTCGCCGTTAACTGAAATGGTGTTTCCACCAGCATTTTAAGAAAAAATGGACCAATGATGCCACCACACCAAAATCTATAACAAACTGTTATTACGAATTTACATTTCCATTTTTCTTTCAGCAATTTTGATTTTTGTGTAATAAAAAAAATGATTTTGCATCAGTTTCTCTTCCATAAAGATCAGACCTTCAAGAAAACTTAGGTGTGTGTTAACCTGATATTACTCTCTATGAATGCTTTGACTTCTCCATAATGACGTGCGGGTTTTTCGAACTACAGATTTGGCAAGTCGACGTTGTTGGCCTTAGGTGCACACTTTCAGCACTGCAGTCACATTTCGTCGAAACACACCACACGATAATTGGGACCATTTAGTGTTGTTCGGTAGCAAGCTAGTCCCACAAAATTTTAGTATGCGTACAGCACTCGTGGTGGTTGATTTATTTCGTTTAATATAGCGCAAATCCCTTAATTTTGGTGAGTGGAGGTATACTTCTCTCTGAGTGCCCATATTTCGGCCAGAAAAAATTTACCATTTGCAAAATAAATTATGATTTTGAAAGATATTTGAATTTGGGTCACCCGTAACTTTAGATGGCCCCTAACATGCTTATTAAGGCGTTAATTAGCACTTTAAAGCTGTTGCTTCTTTAACAATAAAATTCTTTGAAAACTATAAATCCTGATAGAAGAAAACACTTATTAACAATACAATCTCACGCAAAAAAATAAATGTCTTAGAAAAACTATAAAATATAAAATAAATTGAAACAAGTTAGGAAAAAGACAATTCTAAAAGTTACTACTATTTTAATTATCATGTTTTATATTCAAGTAGAATATTTTAGATTATGCATTTAAAAATTGCATGGTTCAAGGCAAGGCGAATCAATTATCAGGTGGCAGCCATGGCGAAATAATACCAGGTGGCCGCAATGGCGAATTCATTAATTTCGCCGTAAACTCTAAATGTCAAACTCCATATATAAAAAATATGTATAACAGTTTATTGTATGGAGCAAGGCGAATTAAATACAAGGTGATAGCGGTGGCGAATTCAATTCTTTTCCCATGTATTCTAACTGTCAAACTCCATATATAAAAAAATTTGTCTAACTGTTATACAGATTTTTTATGTATGGAGTTTGACAGTTAGAATACCAGGGAAAAGAATTGAATTCGCCACCGCTATCACCTTGTATTTAATTCGCCTTGGTATGGAGTTTGACATTTCACGTTTGCGGCGAATTCATAATTTTTGCCGCAGACGTGAAATGTCAAACTCCATACAATAAACTGTTATACATATTTTTTATATATGGAGTTTGACATTTAGAGTTTACGGCGAAATTCATGAATTCGCCATTGCGGCCACCTGGTATATTTTCGCCATGGTGGCAGCGTTAGAAAATTTATTATTTTTTGCTGGTAGAAACGAATGTCAAACTTCATATAAAAAAATGGTAAACAGATTTTTTATATATGGAGTTTGACAGTAGTGTACACGGCGAAAATGAATGAATTCGCCTACGCTACGAATGGCGAATTTATTCATATTTGCCGGCATTCTAACTGTCAAACTCCATAAATAAAAAATCTGTATAACAGTTAGATAAATTTTTTATATATGGAGTTTGACAGTTAGAATACAGGCGAAAATAAATGAATTCGCCACCGCTATCACCTTATAATTAATTCGCATTGGAAAATTATATATATTTTTTACATGGCGAAATAATACAGGTGGTCTCGAATTCGTTACTTCCGCCGTAAACGCTAAATGTCAAACTCCATATATAAAAAATATGTATAATTTTTTCCATGGCGAAATAATACAAGGTGGTCTCGATAGCGAATTCATTAATTTCGCCGTAAACTCTAAATGTCAAACTCCATATATAAAAAATTTATCTAACTGTTATACATATTTTTTATATATGGAGTTTGACATTTAGAGTTTACGGCGAAATTAATGAATTCGCTATCAAGACCACCTGTATTATTTCGCCATGATTTTTTCTATATGGTGTTTGACATTTAGCATGTACGGCGAAATCTAATGAATTCGCCATTGCGGCCACCTGGTATTATTTCGCCATGTATTTTTTGTATATAAAGTTTGACATTTAGCTTTTACTGCGAAAGTAATTAATTCGCCATCGAGACCACCTGTATCAAGGCGAATTAATCATAAGGTGATAGCGTTGGCGAATTTATTTATTTTCGCCGGTATTCTAACTGCCAAACTTCATACATAAAAAATTTTTCTAACAGTTATACAGATTTTTTATATATGGAGCATGGCGAAATAATACAGGTGGTCTCCATGGCGAAATAATACAAGTGGTCTCGATAGCGAATTCAAAAATTTCGCCGTAAACTCTAAATGTCAAACTCCATATATAAAAAATTTATCTAACTGTTATACACATTTATTATATATGGATTTTGACATTTAGAGTTTACGGCGAAATTAATGAATTCGCTATCGAGACCACCTGGTATTATTTCGCCATGGTGGTCTCGATAGCGAATTCATTAATTTCGCCGTAAACTCTAAATGTCAAACTCCATATATAAAAATATGTATAACAGTTAGATAAATTTTTTATATATGGAGTTTAACATTTAGAGTTTACGGCGAGATTAATGAATTCGCTATCGAGACCACCTGTATTATTTCGCCATGATATGGAGTTTGAATTCGCCTTGGCTATCACCTTATAATGAATTCCCCCATGGCGAAATAATACAAGGTGGTCTCGATAGCGAATTCATTAATTTCGCCGTAAACTCTAAATGTCAAACTCCATATATAAAAAATTTATCTAACTGTTATACATATTTTTTATATATGGAGTTTGACATTTAGAGTTTACGGCGAAATTAATGAATTCGCTATCGAGACCACCTGTATCAAGGCAAATTGATAACAGGTATACTCACGGCGAAAATAAATACAACACTGCGATAGAAACATGTACATTTTGTTTTTGTACAAATAGTTTTCGGCTGTCAAAATCAAAGGAGATTTTAACTTTTGACACTCGAAGAAGGAAAAAAATTTTCGCCGTGAGTATACCTGTTATCAATTTGCCTTGACCTGTATTATTTCGCCATGGAATTCCCCTTGACCTGTATTATTTCGCCATGCTACCGGCGAAAATCACTGAATTCGCCATCGCTAATTGGTAATTGATTCGCCTTTAATATAATTTATATTTTATTTTATTTTTGGTTTTTAATAATTAATAGTTGTCAATTTGTTAAAAAAAAGTACAAGTCCACAAAAAAATATATATTACAAATACTACTAAGATAAAAAAGGAACCAATTAAAAAACAACAAAGAAATTAACTGCACATTTGATTAGGGAACAAATAAAAAACACTCAAACATCTTAAAAACATCTTTTTGAACAAAAAAATACATGGTTTTAATAAAAAACGAAATTTATATAAAAAATATTATATTTCAAACTATCAAATAAAATCAGTGTTAAACAAAATCATAAATGTGTAACAGCAATCAATACCTGTATTTGAAAGAAGAAAAAAACAAATATCTTATTTGAAATTATTGCTAAAAACAAAACAACTAATAAACAACTTAATATTTGTCAATTCTATATTTTTAACTCTAAATGTTAAATAATAAATTTTAATTATAAAAAACACACACAATTTAAAACCATTTTAAAATCCCTAAGTGTAACTAAGAACTGAGAAAGTAAAATTTACAAAATACTTTGACATCTTTTGCTTGAAACTTAGAAGCTTAACTATACCCTAAAATACCTTCCTAATATACTTCTACTCGAACTATTGGACAATCAAAAATTTTATAAAGACATAAAGAATGCAAACTGAATAAATATTTACACAAAAATGCTATTACTGAAATCTATATTTTTAAATAAATTGTACAAATATTATTAATAATAAAAAAAATACAAACGTTTTTAAAATATAATTGTTAAATCCATATTGAATGTTATAAATCGTTGCACAAATTGATATTTATTTTTTACTTTTTATGTTGCTTTCTTTTTATACCCTTCACCACAGGTGGAAAAAAGGTATATCTAAGTTTTTTTTTTTATTTTGTTCTAAGTAAACCAAAAAGCTATTTATATATTTTTTCTAAAAACCTGATATATTAGAAGCATGTTTGTTTCCTTAAAGTATGCTACATTTAAGCAAATATATAAAGCTTTAACTTATGGCACTCACTGGGAGATAAATAATAAAAGGATTAATGTTTGTCTTCGCTTGCAAAAATTCAAATAGAAAGCTGTTGATTTATTCTTGATATGCTTTGTTTTTTTGGTATTTCAGATATATGTACGTACTTCGCGCAAATAAATCTTGATCGTTGTTGTTGTCGCTTTTTTCTTTTTTCTCCACTTTACTTTCATCAACAGAAACTAAGGTCATACAACCTGCTTTCGACTAAATCGAAAAGAATTCGATTAGCTTAAGATCGGTTAATTAACCCTTCGACTTCTGTCTCAAATTTAGTTGCTTCACAAAATCCTAACTTTATAATAACTGGACTAAAAGTTACTCATGTGAAATGCGTATTATTATTATTGCATTATACTTCGCAGACTGAAACCAACTGACACGGCCTTTAACTTCACTATTTATCAATTATACAATTGTGTGTGCTGTAGTAAATCTAATTCCAATAAATTTTAATAAGAAAATAGTAGTGAAAAACTAAAGAGCACATCCTAAATAATGTTTTTGCTGCTATTCAACACTTTGATATCTACTAAAAATCAGTTTCGAGTTCCTAATGCTTTTCTGAAGTCCTTGGAACAAAATAGTGTTTAATATTTGGTAAAGTGTAAATGTATAACAAAAACATTTAATATTTCCAAAATAAAAACCCAAATGTTAAAAAAAAATATCTGAATAGTTCGGTCTGGATTAGTAAATCTTTTTATAAGGTGTATACACTCGCTACATTTTTGTTATATAGAGTTTGCAATATAAAAGTAATGCAAGTCCACCTTGTTTGAATATCTAAATCAAAGCATATTTATTTAACTAGATAGTATCGTCCGCTCAGCTGGTTTGTAGTTGGAAATGTCAAAAGTTTTTTGTATTTTACTCTTTTTGCTTACGAATTTCGAAAAACACTAACAAGCGTTTGCAAGAGAAATCAAGCATTTGTATTGAGAGCAATTATCTTTTATTTTCTTTCTGTTTTTGACATTTCCAACGCATAAAACAACAATAAAAAGCCATGTAGTTTTTGCCAATGTTGTATTTGTTTTAGAGCCGCTACTACCTAGTAAAATGAATGTGCCTTGATCTAAATGACGTACAGCACTATTAACCAAGCCAAATCCATAAATTCATTAACTCGTGCGACCTTATTTAATCTGCAAGTTTCAAAATTGCTCTTTTTTATGTTGTGAGCAGGAAGCAAAGCCTATATCAAATTGTCGCCTACTAAAATCGACAAATTTTCGGCGACGGTCAAGTTAATATCAAATTCGACTAAGAGGCAAGTGTTAACAATAAAATACAAAATATATTTTTTTTGTTTCATTTTATCATTTTTGATTTTTACAAAGCAAAAAGCAACCACAAAAAATATCTGAACGTTTTAAAAATATCAACTGTAGATTTTAATCTGTCAATGTTAAGATACAACTTTAATTCAACATGTTTTTTTTTATTTTTTTCGTATACTCACCTTTTACTGTATTCCGCTTACTTCAAAACACCCCAGTATTAAGATAGCAATCAAATCATTGTTTGGAGATTTAACAGCCAGAACTCAAGACTTTCGATTTATATGAAATCAAGTGTATTCAAATCGAAATGAACTTTAAACCTACTTATAACTATTTTAATATTTGAAAATCCCTACATTTATTTTTGAAGGTAAACGCATCTGTCTTAACGAATAACAAAACTTAAAACAGCTAAAAGTTAAACATTGCCCATTACAAGCAATTCTTATAAGAATAAAAAATACCAAGGCAAATTAATTATAATGTGATAGCCATGGCGAAAATATACCAGGTGGTCGCAATGGCGAATTCATAATTTTCGCCGCAAACGTGAAATGTCAAACTCCATACAATAAACTGTTATACATATTTTTTATATATGGAGTTTGACATTTAGAGTTTACGGCGAAATTAATAAATTCGCCATTGCGGCCACCTGGTATTATTTCGCCATGGCTATCACCTTATAATTAATTTGCCTTGGTATTTTTTATTCTTAAAAAAATATGTATAACAGTTTTTTGTATGGAGTTTGACATTTAGCGTTTACGGCGAAAGTAATGAATTCGCTATCGAGACCACCTGTATTATTTCGCCATGGTGATAGCGGTGGCGAATTTTTTTATTTTCGCCGGTATTCTAACTGTCAAACTTCATATATAAAAAATGTATCTAACTGTTATACAGATTTTTATATATGGAGTTCGACAGTTAGAATACCTGCAAAAGTAAATGAATTCGCCACCGCTATCACCTTATAATTATTTCGCCTGTATTCTAACTGTCAAACTCCCAAGGCGAATTAATTATAAGGTGATAGCGGTGGCGAATTCATTTACTTTTGCCGGTATTCTAACTGTCAAACTCCATATATATAAAAAACTGTATAACAGTTAAATACATTTTTTATATATGAATTTTGACAGTTAGAATACAGGCGAAAATAAATGAACTCGCCACCGGTATCACCTTATAATTAATTCGCCTTGGGAGTTTGACAGTTAGAATACAGGCGAAAATAAATGAATTCGCCACCGCTATCACCTTATAATTAATTAGCCTTGAACTAAACCAAATTTTGCTAAATCGAATTGCTTTTGAAGCTAACGCATTCACCTGCAATTAATTCACCTTGCTGTTCCAATAAGTCTTACAGACTTTTACTTCAGCTGCAACTTTTTTGTATTAAATATAGGTATAAACAGTTTTAACTTTTTGATGCTAAAGCAAATCAAGCAAATCATGTTTAGATAACAGTAATAATTTTGCGAAAGTGTGTGCACATAAGTTATAGCCAAATTGCATGAATTCTTTACTTTTTAAGTTATTAATTTCTTCATTCAAAAATTCTACTTTAATTTATTAATTTTTAAGTGATAATTTGATCACCATCATCAAAAAAAAACAACAAATCAAGTGTAACATCGTTTACTTTATTTAAAAAAAAAAAAAAAACTATATAATGAACTTAAATAAAAATAATTAATACATATTTACAAAATTAGAAATATTAACTTTTTAATTTATTATTAAGAACAAAACATATCGTTTGTTAATATTATTTAGACGTTTTTGTTTTAAAGCAATTTTTATAGAAGTAATACAAAATAAAAGTTTTTTTTTGAAAAAGCAACAACATACAATTTTAGCTCAATTTGGACTGATTTAAATAAAAAAAATATTTGTATTTGTTATTTTTATAAGTTATCAATAAAATATTATTTAAGATAAATAAAAATCGAAATATTATTTAAGTAAAAACAAACTACAACAAGTTTCAGTTCAAGATAAAAATAAATTAATTATTAAATGTCTTTACCGAGAAAAAATATGAAACTTAATTCATTTTAATACTTGTAAAACTAAAAATAAAATATTGGATTCTGATTTTAATATTTAACATTTTTTTATTTTTGCAGTATTTAAAAAAAATATTTTAGTATTGAAATATTTCTTCCATATGCAAAATTTACTTATATAAATGATTTTAAAAAGAAAAAAATATTTTTAAATTTAATTATAAAAAATTTTGTTTCTAGTAAGAAAGGAAAAAACAAAAAAATCAAAAAATTTAAAAAATACTGAAATTTTATCTTACAAAATATACGAAAATCTACTTGTATTGCAAAATCGTTTCCTTCTTATTGGCAGTCTCTTCCTATTTAAAGTCTATTCTAAGTTTAAAACATGCCACAGAATATAATTTTTTATAACACTAACCATTCACAGATTAAATTTTAAAACGAAGCCTTTAATTTGAGATAAAGAATTGAAATCTAGAGATCTAATCCTAATGAAAGGATATGCTTGATTCAAATATAGAATTTCTGAAATTATTTTTCGACATTTGATGCATACATATTTTGCGATCTGAGCGAAACAAAGTCGCTATGCTCTCTTTACAAGACGTCGCTCTTCTCTGATACTTATTGGTAAATTATGCATATATAGCCCCTTTCAGATTAGGCAACTTTACTTGCGCAAGTCTTGTGTTCTTGTGGGTGTGAGAGGAAAGGTCGGTTTGAAGGGAAAATAGTTGCTGAGATTTGAGTACAGACTTGCTTGTACTTAGTAAGTCTGTTTCTGCAGTCGTTCTTAGGATATTTATTTGACTTTGACATTGTCTTTTATTTCTTCTTCGGTGTGTTGTCTAATTTTGTGTTAAGAAAATTTTATATTTGTTAATAAAACAAAACGTCAACAAATTAAGAAAATTCGAGCATAAGAAAATTAAATTTGCTCAACCAAGTTGCAAAATGTGAACATAAAAGTTCAAAAGAAAATAAATAAAACTGAAAATTATACTTGCGCAAGTAAACTTGCCTAATCTGAACGGGGCCTATGTAAATTTTATCCATGCTTTTATTTTTAACCGACTTAAAAAAAGAAGGAGGTTATCATTTCGTCTGAATGTTGCGTTTTTTAATGTTTGTTAGAAATTTTTTTGGAATATGATAGAGCATGCTTACAGATTGGTCCCGTTTTAAAAACAGTTCATAATCTTAAATATTAAATGGTGTCCCCATATAACATACATATTTTTTGCATGTATTGTGAACTGCAAACGACACATAGCACCCAATATCAAAAAGTAATACAAAAATAAATTTAAAAATTAAAAGGTGTCCCCATAGGTGACATAAATTGACCTATATGGGGCCTATCTTTTGAACCGCCTATCTTATGAACGCATGAAAATTGGACAAAATACCAATTACTATGACCGTTATAAAACAAGTACAAAGTTTCAAAATTGGAAATTAAAGAGTGCCCCAATAGTTCTTTAATTTTATGTACAAATTTATAAGAAGCTGTATAGCCAAGTCCGCTATAATAAGAGGTATAAAATTAGGATTTGTAAATTAATGGGTCTCCCAATAGTAAATGTAATTTGGTGCAATTTTTAGCATGGCATTTTGCATACATCAATGTAAACCTTACGGCGCAAATGTTATTTTTCTTTAGCAGTTTCAACGTGTTCAAGTTTTCACAGTTGTCACCTCTTACGTTTTTCCGATATGTATTTTTCCACATGCATATAATTTTATAATTTTTTATTATAATTTTATTATTATAATTTTTATAGTTTTTCATTTAAGGGTAAGGAACACATTAATGATCCTTCCGCAGGTTCACCTACGGAAACCTTGTTACGACTTTTACTTCCTCTAAATAATCAAGTTCGGTCAACTTTTGCGAAACATCCGTAACACACAAGGCGTTACAGTGATCGCGTCCGAAGACCTCACTAAATAATTCAATCGGTAGTAGCGACGGGCGGTGTGCACAAAGGGCAGGGACTTAATCAATGCGAGTTAATGACTCACACTTACTAGGAATTCCAAGTTCATGTGAACAGTTTCAGTTCACAATCCCAAGCATGAAAGTGGTTCAGCGGTTTACCCGGATCTCTCGGTCTATGTTGCTCAACATAAATCTGCTCGTCATCTGCAAGCAGTGGTTTCTATGTACAAAAGTGCTTGACAAAAATATTTCAACAATATATACCTATGAATTGATGTATTGTTTAAAATGAGACAAATTATCCAATATTAAATAGCTACACTTTTTTATGTCCATTTAAAAATTCTTTACACGGTGCGTTTCTTCACATAACTTAAGTGCATTCATACATGTGTGGCAAAATAAAATCGAGTTCTGTGGCATGAATGCAGGCAAACATACAAAAAATGTTTGTATGTACTTACCTTCATAAATATATGTATTTATGTATCTTTATTTTAAAACGCTATCCTTCATAATTAATGTTATAAATGATGAGTTTTACAAAATACGGTCCTGAAAAATTTCATATTTATTCATATCGAAAAAAATTAAAATGCAAACTTTTTAATAATTAAATAAAACTGTTGTGTAGCATATTGTATGTACGTATGTAATTATACTGATTGTAGAATTTTAGAATTTGTAATTTTTTTCATTCATATAATTTAATGCATTTATTATTAATTTAAAAAAAAAAGAATTATTAATTAATTCAACAAACAAACAGACAAAGAAAACAAAGCAAATTTTATTGTGTAAAACAAACTTCTTAAAATCAATTAAACCGAAAAGAATAAGAAATTAAATTAGATGTTAAATGTCCAAATAATAAAAATTGTAGTTTTATTTGAAATTTCAAGAACTGGTAAGATTATATTTTATTAAAACAAGGAAAAAATTTAAATTAAAAAATTAAATTTGACAAAACTATTAATATATAAAACATCATAAAAGCAAAAATCAAAGTTTAAGGAAAAAAAAACAACAATAATCAACAATGATTTTATTTTTATTTATCCACTGTATACGCCGGATTTTTTTCGGCTTTTTATACAGTTAAAGGATGAACGATAAAAAATAAAATGATTATTTTTTTTATGCATGAGCGGGCACTTAGCAAGTTATTAAATTAAATGAAACCACAGGAATATTTAATTAAATTAATTAATTTGTGCTAGTTTCACTTATGTTCTAGGTTTTTTTTTGTACCTATAAAAACAAATGAACAAATGATATGTAATGATAGATTTATTTAAAAACAATCGTTTTTGACTTTGCTTTCGATTTTTATTACATACATTTTTAAATATTTTTGGTTTGTGTACTAAAAACAACCGAAACTCATCGCACCTTTCAAAAACGAAATTTTTCAAATCGATCGATTTCCATCCATTATACATATATGTATTTTAATTAAGCCACGTATATAAATCAAAATCGACTTAAATATAGATATACATTTAAACTAAAATTTTAGAAACTGTCTAATAATGTTTTATGATAACTGCCTTTTAGGGAAACAAATTGTTGTGCCTCAAAGGTATTAAATTCAATTTTATTCATCTTCCTCATCTTCATGCAAATGCGAAAGTAATAGTTTGTTAGCAGAACTTCTATTTTTCTCGTTAGTATTTGACACATGTATGGAATTCTTTTTTAAATTAGGCTTTTTCTTGTGTCCCACAATATACTCAGGCATTATTAATTTGAAACCCTTTTGTTTGGGAGAATCAACTTCGGCATCCATTTGTTCTAAAGCCTGTATTGATTTTATATTACGACGTATTTTGCTAGATTTTTTGAATTCAATTTTTGTTTGCTCTTCCTCAAAATTGGCCTGAGACTCTGCAGTACCTTTTCGTTCATCAATTTGTTTAAGAAAGTCAAGAGCTGCTGACGAATTTGTTTGGTCAGAAATATCTACATCCTCCAATGAATATTTCTTCCATTTGTGTGGGTTTACCTTTTAAAATTAATATGAAATTGCTAATGATTTAGGAGCACAACATATTTATCTTTTTTTAGTACGTTACCTGATAATCTGGTAATTTTCTAGGCTTTAAACATCTAGCAATTGGTAAATCGGGTTTTTTAAAAATACTTTCTTTACCTCTTAAATGGTGAAGTGTTCGTTCTGGAGCGGTGTGTTTATATCGGTAATTCATTTCCATACCACCGTATTCAGTTCTTCTCAGAGCTGTACATGAGTTTGTTTGATCCAAAAGTGTTCCTTTAAGTTCACTGCTAGCATCATCTAGGCATGCAAAAAGAGCATTACGTTTTGCTGTGAAGTCGTGCATTTCGTATTTGTTTTATTTTCATAAAATAAAAGTATAAACACAAATTGGGCAAATTTGCTATTCACTGTATACTGATTCTTGTTTGCAGTGTTGCCATACAACAAACAACAACGTTAAAAATTAAAACCAATTTATTTTGTAATATAATAGAGTTAGGAAGCCCAAATTTAATTATGTTTGGATTGTTCGATTATGTTATCAATATCTTGCTAAACATTCAAGTTCTGCTTAAATTTTAATCGATACTTCTCTTCTCCTATAGATAATCTTTTTTTATAAACACGATTCGTTATATTTAAATTAATATACCTCGGATATATCTTTTAACTACCTACTCATAAAAAATATTTTACGTATTATAGAAAGATTTTGGATAAGTTTAAATCAGCAGAAATTGGCTACAACGCCTGTTCAAATTAAGGACTTAAGATAGTTATGTTTGTATATAACTATGTTCTTTTAAATTTAATTGGCTAAATTAATGTGGTTCGGGAGACACTTATAAAAATATGTTATAGTTTTTTTTTAACCTGTGAAATGCATATCTTTTAAACAACACATTATTGGCCAAAAAGGCATTTTATATATAAAAATAAAAATATAGCTATTCTCAATTTAGTTGGTTCCAAATAACTCTTCTTCACAATCACTTACTTTATTTTGCTGTCGTATAGTTTTCTGTAACTTGAGCCAACCTAGATCATGGATATTGTTTTATCTTACGGCTCCATTAGCTATCAGATGGTATGAACATCATGTCCCAAATGAATTCTTCTAATGTAGATTCTTAATGTTCATTTTACAAAATAATGTCTAAATATAAAAAGATATAAACGATTCAAAAATATTTATTAAAACTAAAAGTAAATAGTAATATATACGTTTTTGATTTTTTTTTTTTTTTTTTTGTTTTATTAATGTTTATAACTATTAAGTCTTGTGCTATAAATTAAATAAATAATGTAATAATGCGTATAACTTACAATTTAATAGCTTAATTTTTGACGATTTTGTAATGTTAAGTAATTTACACGTACTGTATATTAAGTGACCCTGTTATTTGTTGAATCATTCTACAAAAGGTACTGAAATTGACAACTGTGTATATTATTTATTTATGAATTTCATCATCGTTTATTTAGTTATTATAGTTTAGTTAATCAATCGAACAAGTGCATTTAATCCTTTTGTTTCAAAAGATATTTTATAAAACTAAAAATTAATATTTAATAGTTAAGCAATAGAAATAAATATTTGTTTAAAAGATAAAATAATTTGCTTTTGAGAAAATAAGGATTATAAACGAAACAAAGGCTGTTGCTGCATCATAGAGAAGAAAGAAGGTAACAAAAATCCAAACAAAGGAGCTGGTGTGAAATTCGCAAATATTGTTCTACAATAGCAAGATACAGATTTTGAGTATTGAGGAAGAGAGGATCAATACCATATTTGTAGGTGAATCTTTAAATAACTTCCTAAACATTACAAATCACTGCCATATAAACTAGCAACTTTCTCTAAAAGGAAATATCAACTTCGTCACTAAAACAACAACATTGCAATATTTATTAAACACAATGGATGCTAATCAACGTACGCGCATTCTAAAAAACTTAGATGCATTAGTTAATCTCACTGAATTCAATAAGTTGTGTCAGACTTGTTGTGACTACAACTTGTTAACACCCGTTATGATTCAGAATATCTATCAAATTGAACCAGAAAAATTGATAGCACAGCCTTGTGATGACGACACTATGAATAGGGAACGTCATAAAAGATTGTTTGTAAAAATAACGAAGAGAGGTCCAGACGCCTTTGAAAAGCTACGACGAATTTTTAATGAATTAAAATATAAGGAAGCTTCAAAGTTATTATTTGGAGTCGGTGAACGCATGATTTCGATTAGTTCGAGTAAGGAGAAAGGTGAACCAACTTCTGGCAACGATGACATAAATCAAGCAAATAATGAAAATAATAACATCGATGACAGAGATGGTACTTTAAGACAGGTAAATATATTTAGAAGAAAAAACGAAGTATTTTTTGGGTTTTCAAAGTTTATAGTTGTCTTGTCTTTAAAGCTGTGCGAAAGGGAAACTAAAGAAAAAAAGAAGACACTTCTGTTTAAATGCATAGTGCGAAAGAAAATACAAGTGTCTTTTTTATTCTAATATTATTTTCTTGCTTTGTTCTAGTCGTGTTTCGTTAATATTTATAGGTTGTAATCAGATTATGGTCGACTTTTACTTTTAACAAGGTTCGATAAATTCTCAAAAAAGTTTACGGGAAAATTTTTCTTCATTAACATCATTTTTTGTTTTAGTTAAAAATTGAAACAGTACGCTACTCGAAAACAACTCGATATTAAATGCTATATACATATAACTGTATATAACGTTCCTCCTTCTGCTTCACTTCCATTGATCCTTCCCGATCATGCAATCATTTTGCAACGACATAAAAATAATTTAAATTCAAATATAAATTCTTTTGATAACTTTAAAACATCAGGCCTTTATGTTGCATTTCGTGCAAAAAAAGTTTGTTATAAACGTCGGAAAAACGAAATTTCACAAGAAAATATCAAAAGCTGGCAAAATGTTACAAAAATTTTAAAGATAGGTACGAAAGTAATTTAATGAGACCGATTATAAAATAAAAAAATAGATAAAAATACTTCGAAAATAAAGTATTTACCGATTAAATAAAACAATTGTCACATCGAGGAGAATTGAAGGAGGGAATAGTTTCTTTGTTCATTATCCATGGTTATACTATGGGATAGATGGGTACTTGGTATTTTCAACAAAATTCCTCGAAGATAAGCTTAAAATCGACCCAAAACATTTTAGTTTAGTAGTAACTCCTTTTCCCTAATTATACAAATAATGAGATTTGTTGTTCATTTTTTTTTTTTTTACTTTGAAAAATTTTGTTTCGTTCGGTAGAAATTACCCCAAGATGTCCATGAATTTAGTAATTGATAATAATTTTTTAACAAGGCCGGATATATTAAAATTGATGAATGTAGTAAAATGAAAATTATTAACAAACAAATAAATTTAAAATAAAAACTATTTAATATGATCAACTTTCTAACGATAGAATAATTTTTTCAGCTTCCAAGCTCTCTTTTACATGATAAAGACATAACATTGCACATATATGAAGATACAATTAAACCAAAAAAAAATGTAAACGTACGCAAAGCAAAAGGCATCAGTAAACACAACAGTATTGACACATATTCCATGGAGAGCAAAAATAATCGCGGTGTGTTTTTTATGGTAAACATTGTGGATTTTCCCACGGACGAGTCTCGACTAGGAGCAGATGAAGATGCCCATTCGCTTTTGTCGCTATTTAAGCAACTCGGTTTTAAGTTGTACGCGTATAAAAATCTATCTCAAAAAAAGTTTTTTGAACTTCTTGATCAATTATTGCAATTAGACGAAATAAAACACACCGAATGCTTTGTGATGGCTTTAATGACGCATGGTAACTTGGTGGGCGGTGTGCAACTAATTACTTTTACTGATGGCTCTGTCGTTAAAGTGGAAGAAATTGAAAAACGTTTCTATCATGAAAACTGTAGTCAATTAGTGGGTAAGCCGAAAATATTTATTTATCCTTATTGTCGTGGTGAAATATCAGACAAGGGTGTAACCCTTATGAATAAAACTCAAACCGAAGGCATCGTCACTTTCAAACGTTCTATTAACAATATTGCTCAATTATCGGATGTCATCAAATGTTATGCTACAACTGCTGGATTTGTAGCTCATCGAGATGTAGAACATGGCTCCTGGTACATTCAGAGTTTTGTTGATATTATGGCCGAACATGCCCATAACACATCTTTTGAAGAAATGCTTAAAATTATTCAAGCCGGCATAGCAAAGTTGCGTACTTATAAGGGGGAACTTCAAACTGCCAGTTACGTAAATATTGGTTTTAATAAAATCCTTTATTTTAATCCGGGGGTATATGCCAATTGATATTAATTAAAACTTCCACTGATGGTGCTGCCAAAACATGAAATTAATTTATCATATTTATAATTCCAAGTATATGTAGTTTATTGAAATACTATAGACTTTTTTTAAATTAATTTAAGGATATTATTTTAATTTTAAAATGAACTGATTGTCTTTGAAAATTATATATAATAATTATATTAAGTTAAATAAGAAAATTATATGATAATAAAATATAGACATGTATTTGCAATTTTTTGTAAAAAGTAACACTAGTTTTTTTTCAAATATTTCTTATTCTTCTTATATTTCTATAAAGCCACGTGAAATTTACAAATAAATATGCAAATACTAAATTTCTCCTCTGTTCCATCGATTTTTTATTCTTTTACCTGTTTGTGCACCATATTTTTTAAATCGGATCAGTATTTATTTTTCAACTTGCTACTACCACATATGCGAAAAACACACATACATACATATGAATATTAAAAATATTGCGTACATAAGTTAAACATATAAAAAAGTTGTCAATAACAAATATGGTTGGAGCTTCACTGCAGAGCAAACTCTAGTTAAATTTGCAACTCTGCACACATTATGTTAACATAACATAGCTATGTTAGTCAGTTACAAATCAATGCAAACGCTTCATACTACATCTGATTAACAGTGCAATCACACGGCCAAGTTTTTGTTCAATTCTCTTTCAAGAAATTTACACATACTGCTTGTCAAAATTCACAAAAATTGAAAGCTGTGACGTAGGCTGCACGCAATTTCAAAGCAAGTTTTTAAGCAAGATGTCATAAAGAAACCAAAAAAAATTTATTTGAAGGAAAAATCTTCAATCAACTGTTCTCTTGAATGAAAATTTGAAAGACTCAATTGAACGAAAATTTGAAAGCAAATTCTCAGCAAGTTTTTAAAGTGAGAGTGTATTGGTAAAAAAATGAGAGAAATTTTAAAAATTGAATGAAAACTTGATCGTCTGACACCCTAGTAAAACAAAATTCAAAGAGAATTGACCAAAAGCTTTAGTAGAGAGACCTTCAAGTTCGGTCCTTATAAGACCGTAGTAGTTTGAAATCTGCAAGCTTTGGTATGTTTTAAAAAATAAAAAACAGTGGTCGGAAAATAGTTATTTTAAATGCCTTTGCTAATCAGCGTATTTAACAGAAATTAAGAATAACAACAGATTTTTGTTAAACTTAATTAAAAAATAAGAATTCCATTCAACCAAGTACACAAATAATCAAGAAAATCAAAAATATGTTATTTATTTCCAACTTAGGTTAGGTTGTACAGGCCGTCGGCGCAAAAAAGAAAGACCGACTCACTTGGGTCCCAAAGGTCCCATTGTGTTGCCTGGAAACAGGATGTGCAGGGATCAGATTGAGGTCCCTACGGCACCATCAAAAGATCCACATCCAAACCACCCCGAACACCGGATAAACAAGTTTATCCTAGAAACATCGCAGACGGATAAGTCTGCAAGACCATGCAGTCTCGGACTGCCAAAAATAGCCGCTCTATTCCCAGAAAGAGCCGGGCAGTGGCAGAGCAGATGCTCCACCGTTTCCTCCTCATCTTGACAACTTCTACAGTAGTCATGATGAGGAAGATTCAGTCTCCTAGGGTAAGCACCAATGACGCAGTGCCCTGTCAGCACGGCCACCAGTGTGCCCAGCTGCCCCCGAGGAAACCTCAGTATATTTGCGGATCTTCCACTATCGTACTGATGCCACAGTGTCCTTGAGACCCTGCAGGTAACCTCTTCAGACCACGTAGACTGTGCAGCCCTGAAGAGTTCCTGCCGTAATAAAGCTTTACATCAGCTTAAGGGGACCCCCACCAGTGGATCTATTTCTCGGTCTTCCAACCGGGCTCCAAGTCTGGCGAGTTCGTCCGCGACCATATTTCCTCTTTTTTTTGACAAATTTTTGAGTTTATGCTAAAATTTTTATTTTATAATGAAACTTCGATATCATATAATTTATTTTTTTTTCATCATAAATATTCAATATTTATTTCATGTTTTTTTAAGTGAACCATAGCATCTTTTTAACTCTTCAGTGTTTGTATTTAATGGATCCAATTTATATGACTTTTCATTCATTTTACCATATAGAGATTCTTCAATTTTACTTTTCATATTTCGTACATCATCATCAGCCTCATCTGTGTTTGCCTCATTTATTAAATTCTAAATTAAGGATATTAAATATATTATTACTTTAACGATGAATAATCAAATAACTTAAATACCTGAAATTCATTTGATAGAAATTTGGCTGATTCTTCACTCAATTGCTGCTGTGGTAAGCCCAATAAAGCGTTACTTAGAAATTTGTAAATCTCTCTGAAAAAAAATAAAAAAAGTTTGTTGACTTTAGAAATAGAAATAAAAATTTTATTTTATAATCTTAAGGTCTTTTGTTATTGAATATTAACTGCATCGTCGGGAAATGCCAATTATTTTAGTTTAAAAAAAAAATAGAATTATTAAATTTAAGAAATTCGAAACAAAATTTATTATTATATATACGTGCATTTTAGGAATAACTTCATTTAGTAACATTATTATATATAAACGCTTTAAGTTCAATTTTCCTTTACCTTAAACGCAATTTCTTTTGATATGCTATTGTCTATTGTCCAATTTTTGTAAGGCGCGTCATTGCGTTAATATCGAAAGGGTAAAACGTCAATAGCTTCGAAAAACAAACACAAATTATGTGCTTTATTGAATTAAATTGCACTGTTGAACATTATCTTTCTTCTTAAGTCAATTAATGCTAACAATTCTATTACGTTATCAAGCACAAAGAAAAAAAGATAGTAAGGTTACTGTCTTTTATGTGTGCTTGATTTATCTGGTATAATACAATGTATCGGCTCATTGCATTTTTGTTTTAGAAAAATGCGGCCGTATTTACTGACTTCAGTTATGTATCATCGAATCTAGGATCGATAAGTGGAAGCTTTTAGCCCATGATTAAACTATCTACACGATTATGAGCAAACGTGCACCCACCATTAAGCTATGTGGTTAGCCCGTTGCCTCATCCGTAACTTAAGAAAATCAGGTATATTGTGGGTTTTAGCGATTTTATCTGAACAGATGTATTGCCTCAACAGACAACTCTGTTAAAGTTATTCACCCAATCAACTACATATACGAAAATGCAATGAACTTTGTTTAATTTATTTTCTTTAATGTAACATTGTTTAATGACTAAAAATTTTGATTACCAATGAATTGATAAAAATTCTTGAACGATTTTGCCAAGTACCAGCAAATGAACTTTTTCAATCATCGAAGTAAAAAGTTTGTTATGTATGCATAAAATTTTACCTTAAATTAA
The DNA here is from genome assembly GCA_916610165.2 of Gymnosoma rotundatum. Taxonomy (NCBI): domain Eukaryota; kingdom Metazoa; phylum Arthropoda; class Insecta; order Diptera; family Tachinidae; genus Gymnosoma; species Gymnosoma rotundatum. The sequence continues at coordinate 48,553,173 of OU744338.1, forward strand.
TACCGTCCATGCATTCAGGTTTAGGATGATACTCATTGTTTGCTATTGCATTTAAAACAATAGCCGCTTCGTAGTTACATTGTTTCGATATTTCTGCTTCTTTAAAATACTTTAACCATTCTGTTATATTATTAAAACTAAGCGAATCGCATTCTTCATGAACATAATTCTGTGCTCCGTTAGCAGCTTTATCAAGAAATGCTAAAAAAAAAAAAGTAATTAAGAGGTCTTAGAATATTTACAATATGAGAATACCTACCAATTACCTTTCCTTCACTGAGATCATGTATATTGCTAATTTTTGTAACAGTTTTTCGTGTAAATCCTTCCTGTTGAAAGGCATTTAAGCACTTCTTCCTCCAATAAGAAGTTATCTTTTGCTTCCTTTTAACAGCTGAATTCCTAGGATCTTTAATAACTGTATCTACCATATTTCTGTCCGCATTGGTTTCACAAATAACGCTCACATTCCGTTCACATGGATTTTCATCAAGAAACTCGGCAGTTTGAGACATTGTGTCTTCAAATATGTCAGGTTCCGATTTAATGGGCAAGTCCATGTTTAAAAAATTATATTGCAATAATCTTTAATATAAAGTAAAATGGACTTTTGTTTTATTTACAACTTTGATTTTACAGATGTTTGCTAATATGCCAGTGTTGCTTAAACTTGCGTTGGTAGTTGCGGTAAAAAACAATAAACTATTTTAGTGCTTTTTTCTCATTGTTTCAAGCGGTAATAGGGTTTTTACACTTGCATACATCTATGAGGAACGCGTGGAAGATGATCAAAAAGAAAAAAAGTCGTTTACATTTGCAACATCTCTCATGTTTAACAAACACTTTGTTATGCGTGTACCAAAATATTAAGCAATTTAATAAAATGGAGCTAACAAAGTCTACAAGAATTGGTTTAATTATTGCTGTTAAAGAATTAGCAGAAATTATGCTGAAGAACGAAGTTTTTAGGAATAATATATTCCAAATAGAAGTCCAGAATTATTTTAGGAGAGTTTGTACGTAGATAAGACAACGTTTTTATTGTTTTTTTAAAGCGGCTTTTATAAAAAACCATTTTAAACTTTTTATTTTCAGTTTTTGCATTAGGTAAACTATTTAAGTGCTATAACAAAATGAAAAAAATTTAATTCTGCTTAATTTTACGTATATTATAATTTCTTAATATATATGAGAAAAAAAAACTATTTAAAAATGTGTAAAATAATTTCTGCCACATTTCTAAAGTATTAAAATAGGCTTAAAATATATTTTAGGGCAAATTTGTGGAGAATTTTTAATAAAACACATTTAAAAGTTTTTTTTTTTATTATTTTTAAGTTGAAAATTAAAAACCTTGAGCTTCTTCCATCTTATTCATTGTATTTTCTTTGACAAGTGTTTCGTTTTTATATTTTACTGTTCATTTTCTAGTGATGACACTAAAATTATCGAAAGTTGTTGAGTGGAACAAAATGAGATACGAACGTCTTGTAATAGGATTTTTACACTTGCATACATATATGAGGAACGCGTGGAAGATGTTGAAAATGAAAAAAAGTCGTTAACATTTGCAACATCTTTTATCTTTCATCTTTGACAAACACTTTGTTATGCGTGTACCGAAATATTAAGCTATTTAATAAAATGGAGCTAACAGAGTCTACAATATTTGGTATAATTATTGCTGTTGAAGAATTAGCAGAAATTATGCTGGAGAACGAAGAAATTATAGTTTTTTGGAATAAGATGTTCCAAACAGAAGTGCGGAATTTCTTTAAGAAGAGTTTGCACGTAGATAAGACAACGTTTTCATTATTTTTGCAAAGCGGCTTTTATAAAAATTTTTATTTAATAATTTAATAATGCTTAATTTCACTTGAATTTTTTTCTAAACATATGTATTAGAAAGAAAAACTATTTAAAATTTTTTAAAATAATTTCTGCCGTTCGTAAAGTATTAAAATAGGTTTAAAGTATTAAAATAGGTTTAAAAAGTATTTAAGGACAATTTTGCATATAGAATTGGTCATAAAACTCATTTCAAAGTTATTATTTTATTTATGAATATGGCAATTTAAAATTCATTACCTAGACAAGTGTTTTATATTTTAATGTCCATTTTCTAGTGATGACAGTAAAACTATCGAAAGATGTTGAGTGGAACAAAATGATATAAGAATATCTTGTAATGATGTTGAATTTTAGCCCTATGTATTTCTTATGGGGAAGATGTAACATCTTGGCAAATTATGAAAGAAGTGAGCAAGTGTAAAAAGGCTACAAAGATGTCGATTTTTAGCCCTATGTATTTCTTATGGGGAAAATGTAGCATCTTGACAAATTAATGAAAGATGTGAGCAAGTGTAAAAAGGCTATAAAGGAACCATCAAAATGCTTGATGTCAAACTCGCGTTCGTCTGCTGCATATATACGTACGTGATTTGCCAAATATAATTCCCAGTAAACACGCAAGTTTAAATTTGCTTTTATAACAATGATAATATGAATTGAAGCTCTCTCCCAGATGATTTAAGGAAATACGACTCGCTTTTGAATATTGTTAAGCTGAAACTACCTCAACAATAACGGAATATTTTTAAATCTCAGCTTTTGATTGCAAAGAAATAGCTATAAAAGCGATGCTTATAAACGACTTCCAAAAAGAAGTTTTTCAATTCTACTGAATATTGCTTTTTATGTTTGTGCATGCAGAACTTAGTCATTTCTGAACCGATTTTGAAAATGTTTGGTTATATAATAGATAACGTTTAATGCCGTTATAGTAACAAGCATTAATATTAAAAATTAAATATTAAAGGGTGCGCCAATAGTTTATTTAATTTTATTTATATAATACAAAAAACCTGTATTATTAACTCCGCTATACCAACAAGTATAAAATTTGGATTTCGAAATAAACGGGTGTCCCAATAGTTGATGTTATTTGGTCATGTTGCCGAACTTTTGAAACATCATAGACAGAGCGCTGAAACTTAAAAGCGACCTGTATTGCTAACTCCGATATAACAAGAAGCCTATAATTTGAATTTAGAAATTAAAGGGTGTTCCCAAAATTAATATAATTTGTTTTACATTGCCTTATTTTTTGAACCCTTATATGCAAACACCTGAATTTTAGACAGAATGTCCACTACTTTGTTTGGTATAATAAGAAATATAAAAATTGTAAATTATTTATTTATTTATTTATTTTATTAAATAATACACGAAGCCTCGCGGCCAATACAAAGTATTATTGAGTACATAATATATTCAATGCAGATTACAGAAAAAATTAAAGATTTTTAATAAACAAGATAATATAATTGTAATTTACATGAGGTTCCCCACCAAACAACATCATCTCAATTTATTTAGAGAAAAGGTGTTCAAATACAAAAACACAAAAATAAATGTCCCTACTAGAGGTTGAAGTACATTAACATTTTTTTCTTGAAAACAGAAACGGTATCAGAAAAACATCTTAGTTCAAAAGGCAAGTTATTCCATACTCTCGCAACTCTGATAAGAAAAGACTGTGAAAAATATAATAGTTAATATAATCTGATGTATATGGGCAAACTGTTCAACCGTTATAGACAGACGCTTGAAATTTACACAGAACCTGATTGCTAAGTCTACAACAACAGCTAGTATATAATTTTAATTTGGTAATTAAAGGGTGACCTACTAGTTGCTGTAATTGATGTATATTGCCAAACTATTGATATATAAATTCTGGAGATATAAGGGTGTCGCAATTGTAAATGTAATCTAAATTATGTGGCCATAATCTTGAACCGTTATAGGCAGAAAGATGAAATCTCTTTTGACGTCGGTTTTTTTTTGCAAGAATTATTATTAAACCATGAACTTACTTCAATGATTGTACATTGTGTTTGCTGAGTTTTTTGTGTTCCTTTAATAATGTGAAAACGTTTTATGTTCAACCAGATTTGTTCGACTGTGGCGCAGTAGCGAAATCATACATACGTACATACATATATATGTATTTTGTTATCGTACAAATGAAACTTCAATTCTGATCGACCGAAAAACTTTTGCGCAGATTTAAATTAATAAATAAATAAATGTACCTTGCTTGCATGTGTGTATGAATGTATTGTGCTTTTGGCTGAACTCGAAGAAAATTTTTCCTCTTGTCCCTTGCCCCCTCTACTATAATTGAATGATTAGAGTGCAACAACTTTATAAATTTGTCTTTGATGAGTGAGGCGGCTATTAAACGGTTAAACTTGGCATGTGAGATTAGCTTGATAACAAGCCATGATACTCGTGTAATAGGGTTAAATTCGTTTCTGCTAGCGCCGCTGAATGGATTTCAAAATTTTTTAATATTTAAACTCTCTGTCATCAAACCGCTCTTACATGCAACGTTTGACTATCTAATAGCAGCTTTAATAGAAAAATCATGTGTCTATAATTTTTTTTTGCCAATGCAATTTATTCATACAAGTGGTTTCCTCTTGTTACGTTTCAAAATTTTTTAAATTAAGTCCACAAAGTTAAAACAAAAACCTTTGCACGCTCTCATAATATGATGAATTTAATTTGCTAGTAAGAGCATCCTTTTGTAACCACTCGTATTTACTCAAAGTGTTATCAACGGTTCCGTTCTTTAAAGAGGCCCTGAAGAAAAATACTTTTGCGCCCACACATTGTATTCGAGAAGCTGCTGGATATTTGTATTTGTAGAAACCACAAGGAGCATTGCCATAAAATTGAACGTTTATATTTTCGCCACACTTTTCTCGCAGAATACGTTCGGCCGCTTGCCTCATTGTTTCACCTTCGTTGCGAGGACCTTGTGGTAACAATAAGTGGTTTTTGGAATAGAATTTGTGTTCAACTAATAAATACAACGTTTCGTCTAAGCAACGATTACTGGAGACTAAGTTATTGCTCTTATCATCAGCTGTAACGCGGGAAGAAAACTTAAATTTATTTAGTTCTTCGATGTACGCATCTTTGAGATCTTGAGCAGTTTGTTTAGCCTGGGAATCATCGAGATCTACTTCAATTTGACCTTTTTTTAAGAGTTCTGCTTGTTTTATGTCATGCTCGTGCTGTAGCTCATGCTTGGATTTTAGAGACTTTTCAAACTCTACCCGCCACAAATATTGCTGAAATTCTTTTTCAATTTCGTTAAACTCCTTGGAAACAATAGGTAATCTCTCCAGTAGTACGCCGGCATATAAATCCCACTTTTCTTGTTTTCCAGTATCCGCACTAGATGAACATTTTCTCGCTATTTCCAATTTTTTGGGGAGAAGTCGAACATTCAATAGAGAAATACGTCGCAACATCAGAATTATTTAAAGTTAAATGTATATTAAATAATAAATTATACAAGTAAAATTGGAAAATAACCTGACAGCATTGTCTTTCAGAGTTGCAAAAAAAAGCCAAATTGAAACAATTTATGAAATTTTTATCACTAAAAGAAATTTCTATATATAAAATTAAAGCTTCCGTTTTAAAAATTTATTTTTTAAAATATATGTAGAATACAAATTTATTCATCAAATATATTTATATTTTAAATAAAGCTGAAAAATAGTACTACATACTTTTGTTACTATCTATGAAATAAGTTACTATTTTATAGTGATTGTTGTACCATATGATTTGTTTTATTGCTATATACAGCTTTCGCGTGTGGTTTTTGATTTGAGAAATTCATATTTCATATTTTATAAAATCTACAGGAGTTAGACAACTTTATTGTACATTTTAGAAAGGTAAGTATTGTAATTTCTAAGTGGTACAATTATTTCCATTGTAGACAATCGTCTGGTAGAGTTTTTGGCTAATCTAGTTTACGGACGCAGCTCAAAAATTAAAAAGTCTATGGGGTGTAAAATATAATTTTAGGAAAAAAAGTGTTAAGTTAAAAATTTCGGGCTCGCGCTTAGTTTCGGAGTTATGGATATCCAAATTTTGTATGTATAATATGGCACAATATAGTATTTTATGGCGGAATGATACCCATCATCACTGAAGAGGTAATTTTAATATCTAATTGAAAATTTTTTTTTCATTTGAACAACTACCAATATTAAAATTTATTATTAGGAATCTTTTTTTAGAATATCATGAAATATTTATAGTTGAAGGAATCATAACTAGCTACCTATATAAAATGAATTAAGTTCAGCGGCAATACTATACGAAAAAAGATTTATCAGAAAATCTTAGTAAGCGAAGCCGGTGTTTGTTATACCACAGAGGAGAAAATAATTACGCCCGGCCGTAGGCGGTTATGCAGAACATCTTTAGTAAGTGAAACCGGTGTTGGTCAAAACACAGTAGAAAATCCTTATGCCCACCCGAAGGCCGGCTATGCAGGAAATCTTTAGTAATCGAATCTGGTATTTGTTATACTACAGAGAAAAACATCTGAACCCGGCCCCGAAAAACATTCATTTAATATTTTCTTCTTAAATTACATTTTACATCCCCTGAAGAACTTTTTCTGTGTTGTATTGCTGCTAAACTTAAGTTATTTGATCATGTTATGTTTATATGAAAAAAAGCTTTTTGGTTGTTAACTGATTTTGTTTTTAATTTTTTCTTTTTAGTTAAATTGGTATTACAATTTCCTTTTCAATGATACCCATAATGCCTCATTCAGACATGAAATATTCGATGTATACTATACATATACAAACTTTGGAGGTCCATAACTCCGAAACTAAACAACAGCCCCAAATTTTTTACTTAACATTTTTTTTATTGCATTTTACACCACGTAGACAACGTTTTTTCATTTTTGAGCTGCGTTCGTAAACTAGATTTGTTCCTCTATAGTTTCGACAAGAAAGCGAAAGTATACCAAAGTATACTACTAAACATGGGATTATCTATAGAACGTATGTAGGTGCAGCGAATGAAAATAATTGCAGATATAAACTGGACAAGGAGAATTCGTTACAGGTATATTCACGGTGACAGTGAATACAACGCTGCGAAAGAAATATGTGCATTTTGTTTTTGTACAAATCGTGCTCGACTGTAAAAACGAAGTGCAATAGGAGATTATACATTTTACCACTCGAAAAGAAAAAAATCACAAGTGCAAGAAATAGACAGCTGGGCTGTCAAGGGCACAGTTATTAATTCGCCTTATGCACTTGATTCACAAGCCGCTAAAAATAAATTACGGCAAATATTTTAGCTGTATCCCCAAATTTGTATTCTATATATTCAATTGCTTAGCTAAAATTTTTTATTTTTTAAAAAAACGGAGTTTATCAATTTGACTGAATGTTGCCTTTAATGTCTGTGCTTGCATAAATCAGTCACTTTTTAACCGATTTAAAAAATTTTTTTCTTTATCAGAAAGGGTATGCCTACAGAATAGTCCCGTTTTAAAAACAGTTTTTTAAGTGTATTATGAACCGTTAAGTCTACCACTCTAAAATTAGAAAATTAGCAAAAAATAAATTTAGAAATTATTGGGTGTCCCCATAGTTGAAGCAAATTGACGTATATAGGCCTATCTTTAGAAAAACGCTTGAAAATTAAAAAAGATTCCGACTACTATTACCGTCATGAAAACGAGTATAAATTTTCAAAATTATAAATTAAAGGGGTTTGACAGTAGTGAACACGGCGAAAATTAATGAATTCGCCTACGCTGCTACCTGGTAATTGATTCGCCTTGGGCAAGCCTTTAAGTTTTAGCGGTCAGGTGTCTCATTTTTCACCAAGATTTTTAAGTTTAGTGGAATTTACGAATTTGAAAATATTTTTTTTTCTATTTGACTTCTTTGAAGTATGGTTTTATACCTGTCATGGGGAAATTTTCTATGCTCCTTCAAATATTCAATGAGCACAAATATATTTCTGGTTCTTTATAACCCATGAGGTTGTTAATTCCATTTTGTTTAAAATAAATAAAACACAATTAACACCAAATAAAGAAGCATATTTGTTTTACTTTCATTTTAGTACCACAAAATATTCCTTGCTAAAAATTAGAATTCTTTTAAAAGAAACCGCTTAATTCAGGTAGAGAAAACAAAATTAGAACTAACGCTAAATATGCGGCGAATTTAATTTTAAAACCATGCCAAATTTAGAGAAAAGTGTGACAGAATTACATTTAAAGCCAAGAACCGCTAAATAGACTTAAAAAAAATTTATATTGTTTTTAATTTATTTGAAATCGCTCCAAGTTATATTTTAATTTTTAGTACCAAAATATTTTGCCGCTGTGCAGTTGTGTCATCATTGCTTTGTGAATTTCTATCAGTGCTGCCAGGTAAAGACAAGAAAAGTTGCGTTTTCTTTAAAAAAAAAAAAAATAATTTATATATATATATATATAATCAAGGTATTGGTAGGTACCACTAGTTAGTTGTCAAATTTTTCAAGCGGAATAACTTAACTTCGTAAGTTTAAACGGACTACTTAGTTTTATCACTGGGTATTGTATGCATTTTCCAGTATCTAAACTTTGTTGCTAAAATCGAATTGATGTGTTAAGAAAAATGGCTGTCAACAAGGTTCTTGCCTCTAATGATGAAACAAGAACTTTTTCCGTAATGCTACGTTATTTTGCATTTCTTCCAAAAGTAACCAAAATTTAGCCTAATATAACAAAACTATACATGTTATACTATGTTTCCACGGAGCCCAATATTCTTTCTTCGCTCTCTTATTCATGATTCAAAGCTCAATCACGACCGAATCAACGTGCTTTGCCATATAAAATCTTGAGAGCGAAAAATGTTATTTTGAGACGTTTCAGTTTGAATTTACTTGCGAAGCATGAATAATTTCTGTCTTTCCGAATTTTTATAGCAAGATTATCTCAGCTGTATATCAATGCAAACAAAAAAAAATATACCAATATTAAAAGTGCTGTGTGAATATGTGTCAATATAAAAACAAATAATATATTATAATTTAAAATTTAGTTAACTACAAACGCAAAAATTTAAAATAAACGAAAAATAAAATTTTAGAACCGCAGTCAATGCGAAGCATGTATTATGTGTCTTGAAAACGGTATGCTTCGCAATCATGATTCAGAGAGCAAAGCAAGTGGTTCATTTTGCCGTGTAAAATGTAACCAGGCCGGCAACACTGATTTCTAGTGTATTTTTTTTCTAAATCAGCTGTTGTTTGTTGTTTTTGGATTGTGATACTGTAATTTGTTGCGTGTTCAAAAGCTGTCCAAGTTTTGCATTCTTTTTTGTTTCATTTTAATTTAGTGAATTGTCTTATAAATTAAAAACAAAATAACGAATTTATTTTATAAAGAATAATAAAAAGTTTTGTACATATTAGTTAAGTGTATAATTTGGTTTCTATTACCTCATGCAATAATGTCTGTTGTCTCGACATTGGCTTTGATTCTTACGGTTTTGGCTTCAGTTTGTATAGTTTCAATTATTATTTTGTTGGGTAAGCGATTTATACATATAAAATATTTATTTGGTGTTGCAATTTGAGTTTTATGATTATTTTTTTAAATTATTAGAAAATCAAATTACTCCCCAAAATTTTGGAATAACGCATTTTTCTTTTTGTTTTGCTTTGTAATTTATAACCCAAAGTTTAAAGTACATGAAAAAATGTTATCCATTTGATGATACATACGTTGTATTAAGTTGAATTATAAATTTGTGTTATAGATAATTAACACCAATGAGTGTTATAAATATAGTATTTAAATGTTTTTTTTTTCAATAATAGATAATTTATTCAATTATTGCTTATTATGCTCTACGTTGACTGGAAATCTTTAAATCGGTCTTTTAAAGTGCTGGTTTGATGGATAACTATTTAACAGTAGCCTCAGTTATATTTTAAGAATAAGAAATAAAATAAAAAAAGATAAAATGCCTCTCTCCACACTGTGATTCTACTTTAAACACAGTAAAAAATAATTTTTGAATCGAAAGAAGAAAAAGCGCCACCTATTGAAATTCACTCCATACAATTTTTTATTACTTCCGTACTTTTGGATTCACAAACATTCAGTTTTTTTTGCAACAAGCCTTTGTGAAAGAGAATAAGGGTCTGTTCTTTCTTTTTCACAAAAATAAGACCTGCGGATAGAAAACTTAACGTGGGCTTACCCGATATAACATCCGCCACCATATCATTTGTGATATTTGAAAAAAAAAATTTCTAATATGTGTGGTGGTTCCAACAAATATCATTTCATTATTATTTATTATAATTGAATTGTAACCCCAAGGCGTAAAATTTTTCTAAAACAAATAGAGTAACTTGGGGTTTAATAAAAAGTGAGTTGGGTTTTCCGGTTGGTATGTTAAAGTAGCGACGAATGTACAATTAATTTGATATAAATTTTAAGTTATAACAATAATGCTGATGAAACCTATGTAATTAGAAAACCCAGTTTTATATATTATGATTAGTTAACATTTGGCTTTTTTAATGTAAGCTGTAAGAAGAATGCCTTTACGCAAGGTCCTTTTAGTTCTCTGGAACCAATTAAGCAGACTTACATATTGTCGAAAGAATAGTCTGAAAAACATTTCTTTTTTAAAAACGATTAAATAAATTAACTTAGAATAAAGAAAAAAAGTTTTCATTATACCAGTACTCTTTTATTTAAATATAATTTTTTGTTTTTCTAATTTTAGGCTGGTTCCTGATTTGGAAAGCTTTCTTGTCTAAATTCCGTTTGGTACGAGAACTTTTAGGACAAACAAACAGTGACGGTACACCATATAGAACGTCAGAGCTGAGTACTAACTCTGGTGGATCAGTGTTGACACAAAGTAAAATAAAAAAACTTCGAAAAGACTAATAGCGAATGAAAATTTTTCATATATTCAATTAAACGCAATAATTCTCTTAATCGTCATCTAAACAGTACTTAGTGTAGCTTAATAATTAATAAACAATAAATAAGTCAGTATCAAAATGAATATACGCTGTGCTAAACCTGAAGATTTAATGGCGATGCAACATTGCAATTTGTTGTGTTTGCCAGAAAATTATCAAATGAAATACTATTTCTATCATGGTCTCACCTGGCCCCAGTTAAGTTATGTAGCAGCCGATGATAAAGGCAATATTGTAGGCTATGTTCTCGCCAAAATGGAAGAACCCGAATCGGGTGAGGATAGTAAACGTGGTCATATTACTTCATTAGCTGTTAAGCGTTCCTATCGTCGTTTGGGTTTAGCTCAAAAGCTTATGAATCAAGCATCCAAGGCTATGGTGGAATGTTTCGATGCCCAATATGTGTCCTTGCATGTACGCAAAAGCAATCGTGCTGCCTTGAATCTTTATACAAATACTTTGAAATTTAAAATAATTGAAATCGAACCCAAGTATTACGCTGATGGTGAGGACGCTTATGCCATGAGACGTGATTTAAGTGAGTTCGTTTCGCCAAATGCTAAACTGTCTGCCGATAGTGAAGAACAAGAGAACAAAGAAAATAAAATACATTATCGCGAATCATCTGGTCTAGCAAATCACGATCACAGCAATCATGATGGCCATTGTTGTTAAAATCAAGGAACAAAAAGAACTTTTGCGTGATGTGAATCAATGAGACGCTTATTATTTGCATAAATAAACAATTTATTTGCATTTTAAAGAATTTTTTATTAATTTATCGTATATATAAACATTAGATTTTGTTTACTTTTTAACTGTAAATTTCTCATTGTAAAACAAAATTATTGTAAAAATTCTTTAATAAAGAATTATAAAAGAACACAACCATAAACTATTCATCCATATCTATACAATTTTACCGGTATAATAGCACTAAAGCAGTTGTCTGCACATTTTATTTTGTAAATGAAAAATTTTTAACACTGTCTACAGAATTCTAGAATAAATAGTTGAGTTTGAATTTTATGAAATTAGAAATGACACGCAGACGAAGTCGTGGGCACTGCTAGTATTTAAATAAAAAGCAATTCTTTTAAAAGGTTTAAAAAGCTTAGTTTCATCATTAAAATTTAAAAACACGGGAATATTAAACTTTAATTTTATCGTGCTACTTTCTCGTATACAGTAGATAAGGGAAACTAAAATCAAAGTTGATTATTGTTGTTTTTGCTTGAACTTTGATTTTTGTTTTTACTTTACTGTTTGGACAAAAATCTTTAGATCATTTAAAATATTTGTGAGAAGTTTCCTGACGAGCTAAATAAGCGTTAGCGAAATGTCCACCGAGACTTGCTTTCACCTTCAATAATCAAAATTGGGAAAGTAGCATAATAAATTTAAAGTTTAATTTGTTTAATTTTATCATCATCATGGATCCTGTCTTGCATGGTGTGAAGCAGCGGAATTTGAATAAAAATGCCAATATTGTTTGCAATTTTCTTAAAAAGAGTTAAAGAAAAAGTGTTTTATTTCAATACACAGGTAAAATATAATTCCAGCGGAATAAAAAAACAAATATGAAATCTATTTTTAGAATTTTGCACTAAACAAGAAAAATTAAATCTCAATGTACATCTTTACCGAAATTTTTGGAAGCTTTATTTATTTTATATTTTTAAACCAGGAGGCTTATTCTGAATTGCGATGCGAAAGTCAATGCGATGCGAAAATACATAAATGCGAATAATTGCTATTCTGTATTGCGATATTCGCAAAGTTCTATTTTAATCGCATTTCAAATGCGAAAAGGTGGTAAACCGGTATTCTAAATTGCGAAAACACATGTCAAATTCGCAAAATTTATTCGACAACAAAGTAGCATTCGCAAAGTACAAACATGTAAGTAAAAAACAATATTTTATTTATGTATTCATCATATATTTATTATTTAATTCAGGGAAGTAAGCAATAAGACCAACAAACCGCGTCAACTTTAAATAAAAATAGAATTTATGAATAAGCACAGCCATTTGGCAAGAGGCCATTTAAAAACACCAAATGCACGTTAGTCTGCAAATACTTTGTGGCAAACGTTAACTGAAGAACTAAATATTAATAGACCACCTATTAGAGAAGTTAAAAAATATTTGACTTAAATTTTAATAGGTTTGGACCTATTAAATAAATTTTAGAAACAATTTTCACAGCGAAGCACAAAAAATTTATTTATTTTTAATTTGACGTTTGTTGATACTGATGTTTATTTGAGCTGCGTTGCCAACGATTTGAAATAAATTGCGAATGCAATTGCGAAAGTCTAACAGAATACCAATTTTCTTTCGCATCGCATTTCATTTGCGCATCGCATTGATTTTCGCATCGCAATTCAGAATAAGCCCCCAGAAGTGAGATGTGTGACACTTGTATATCATACGAGTGTAAAAATATTGCACAATATAAATATGATAAGCAAAGAATAGATATATACGTTACCATTTAATCTTTGCATATTCGAACACATGTGTCTCAATATATGCAACGTTTCTTAGAAACATCCTTTTCCAACTTTTATTAAAATACGTTTGTTACTGTATTTTTATTCGCTCGTCCGCAATGGTTATCCAATATTTTAAATAAAGTACTTTACTTAATTTTCATAAAAACTTTGTGCTATTTTTTAAATTATCCCGAATTAATTATTGACGGTCAAAGCACGTCTCAATGGCCATTTCGTTACCGCTTACTTAACTCTTCTGACAAACATTTTAAATAAACTAAAAATATTTGTGCAAACAATAAAGCAAAGACAAAAATCAAAGTTTAAGCAAAAACAACAATAACCAACAGTAATTCTAGTTTTCTTTCTCCACTGTATACGGCTGACTTAACAGTACACATGATGAAAAATAATATATTAAATTATCAGTTTATTACTTTATCTCGAAGGGGGAACATCTGCGTGCGAGCAGATTTTCCCTTTTCAAAAAAGTGAGGTTATAACCAAAGACGCATCGCGCACGTTTTTTCAACTAGCTTACTAAAATGGTATCGTGTTTAATAAATAATATAAAATTAATATAATATAATAATTTATACTATAATATTCAGGATTTATCACTTCCTATACGAAGGTATAGGTCGATGTGCCGTTCCTGGAGAGACTAATTATATATTTCTGAAAATTTGTGGGATACCCTGGCGCTGTGGTTATGTACCCCTGCCATTTTTAAATTCAAATTTCCAAAAAAAAAAAAAAAAAAAATATTAAATTCTTACAAATTGTTTAAATAAATAAATATCCACAAAAAAGACACTACGGTAATCCACCACCATGCACAGGCACCCTGCAAATCATCGTGTCTTAAGTCTAATCAACTTTTAATGTCCCGTAACACATTCTTGCTAAAGCGATCATATTAAGTGTTTACGGTCGTATAACTCATTACCATCAACACTTCAATGAAACATTAACTTCTTATTAACGGAATGGGACGGCAAAAAATGTAATTATTTTCATATTCTAATAATCATTGGTAAAGTGTGGAATCCCCTAATTTTCATCCTGCTCATCACCAAGTCCCGCTGCAAAAAAAAAAGACATTGACTGCATAATGCAGCATCTTGCAGGTATGCCTTGAAACATTCTCCGACTTTAAACTTAGACAAAGTTCTGCGAGTGCTATATCCTGTTACGAAGGCAGTTATCTAGCTTAGGGTACTTCGATTCGAGCCTTACTGCATGAAGTTGCCTCCCGTTATATTTTCAGAACTATGAAAGTATTGCAAGAGCTTAACCCGAACCATAATATCCCGTTCGAATACGTTGCTTCACTTTCTAATTCGGATCACAACATTAGCAGATTGTAAGGTACAATGGCAATTTTTGTCGTCGTATCTGATTCATAAGTGATGATAAATCAATAAAAGCACTGACTGAAATGATAGGCCATTGAAGTAGAGACGCGCTTTCAAACTTTATAATGATGTAATTTCTAATCTAAGACACGTTTGCTGTAAAGTCGCTACATCACTTGAAAAGCTTATTTTTTTACTCTTTGTAATAGAATTTTTTTCAAAATTCACATTAAAGAATTTTATCTATTTGTATGGGTATGTCTTTCTGGGGAGGTCAAAGCCATCCCTGAATAAAGTTAGCTCCCAGCCCTATAATTTTCTCCTTGTAGAATTTCTAACCTTTAGTTAACAATTTTGTCTTCACTAAAGAGTTATTTTCCCCCTATTATTATCATGCAAATTAATTATTAAAGCCTAAAAGTATGACGTATAAAATACACAAGCAAATTAATTAAAAATTCACTAAAAACTCGCTATCCGACGTGATTTATTTGTTCCTTTTTTTTATTAGAATTTTATTTTTTTTTTTGATCTGTTAATAATTTGTCAAGTTTATTTGAGCGTTATTTTACTTGTTATTAACTTTGTTTATCCTTCATAGAATTTAAGTTTCGCATTCCAGAATTTCTTGAAATAAACAATTTGGCTCGTTTTCAGTTGCTAAGAATTTCTTTTTGTTTGTTTTTCACAAAAGAAACAAATGAAGGCGTCTGATTAATTGTTAAGCTGCTTCTAAGTAGAATTGTTACTGAGGCAGTGCTTTGTTATACTGTTTACGTACATGCACGTTAGCATAGAATGTCCGTCCTTATGATGAACTGAAGTTCGAACATTACATTGCATTTTGCAGTTTTTCTAAACGATTTACAAGAACAGAAACAATAAAAAGGGGGAAAAACAATTTAAGAAAAAATAGTTTTAGCAGAGTTGAAAAACAAATTAAATAGAATTAAACAGTTTACTTGCAGAAATTACGATTGATGTCAACAGTATTTGTACAAAAAGAATTTTAAAGCATCTTCTGTGATATAATGTAATGTAATAAAATGAGCAAGTAAAATTTAAATAAACCGTTTTCTTTAAAAAATTTAAAGGTTTTAGGGCTGCGAAGGGTGGAAACGTAATTTTATTTTTTCGCTGCAATGTTTATTAGTCTGACACAGGTCTTTATTTCTAGAACCGTAACAGAAAAACACTAGACTTTTTACAAACGATATACCGTAGTGGCCGTTACAACGAAAAATAAAAAAACTAAAGTTTCCCCATAGAGCCATTACCTTTTAACCTCTAATAAAAATTCACTTTATATTTGCACAAAACATGTAGTATTAGTGAGTTTAGTTTTTCTTCATAGAGAAGTAAGTTTCATGTATCTGTGCTTATTTTCTATTCTGCTTCAACCAAAATTGGGAATTTTCACAGACTGTGCAGCAGACCTAAATTTGTCTTGTCTTCAGTATCAACAATGTTTATTTATTTTGTTTTATTTGCTTAATGGGAAATCTGTAGAATGGTACATGTGGTTGTACATATATGTATGGTGAAGGGCTTATAAGATACGGCACATCCGAATATAGCACTCTTACTTGTTTATATTCATATTTTTTAAAACACCGTGCCGGAGACCACACTTTGAAATAGTTAACTTTTATCACTTATATCTGTTGCCATGACGATGTGTCTTTATTAGTTAAAATAAATTAATTGATAAAACATCAAAGAACAAAACCGCAAATCTTTTGCAATATAAACTTCTAATCTAAATTAATACTTTGACGCAAAAGTTTAATTATATATCTAACTAGCTTATTGTGCCCAGAACTGCACGGGCCTTATTTAAAGGCCTTTATAATATATTACGGCCTTGTTTACTATGGGACTTTACTCTGAACACGTGAGGCCAGAAATTATCTTTATTTCAAATATCTTCAGAATCTTATTTTGTTAAGATCTCTTAAACTTTGTTTAGACGACGTGTACAAGTCATGTGGAATGTAAAAATTGCTATCCATATGCAATTTGGTGTTTATGTCAAAATCAGTATTAAACATATTACGGCCAGCGTGACCATTTTAGCACTTTCGGTGCTAGATTCAGCACTTCTTTTGTTGATTTAGCAGCAAAATTACCTATTTAGCACTTAGCACTATTTTTAGCACTTACCAACTCTTCATTAAGCATTTTTAGCACCTTTAATTAATTCAATTTATAAAATGTTTCACAAAGTAATTAGTGTGAAGACACTACCTTTCACGTGTAACAATTGCAATAATAGCACTTTTTGATATCTCTGAATTAAAAAGTTGTTTGTTCAAACCTTACTGCGGATACCTAGAATAAATTAGACATGTGTCTGTCAGGGTTTAAATTATTTGCTTAAATGTTTGCTTTGCTTACATGTTTTTCAGCAAATAAAAAAACTAAACGTCTCAGCATTTACAAAAAATTTCATTATAAACGAAGCAAAAATTAAATGCAAAAAAAGGAACAAACGCATATGCTTAAGCTGACTATAAACAAAGCATTTATTTTGAAAACGTTTGCTGTTGCTTAAGCAATAGATAATGTTTGTTTCTTCTTTTTCTGTTGCTTTTTAAGAAAAAAATACACCATTTAATGATGTAATAAAAACAACGTTTTTGAAATGTTTTTTCTTATGTATTGTAAGTAATAAATATATAAAGAAAGAAACACATAGTTAGCTAAAGCAAATGCGATTCTTTCTTTTTTTTTTTTGCATTTGCTGCACAATTTTTCAACAGCAACAGTTGAGCAACTACATATGCATTAAAAATAGTCAAACAATTTTTAATCACTGGTGTAGGTGATATTTAATTTAAAGACTGAATTATTATTTTTATTGTGTTTTTAACATTTTTTATGTTTAAGAAATTTGTTTTTTTCGAATGTAAATAAATATGTCTAAGGCAACATAAGCATAAATGATAAAACTTTGAACTCTCCAAGAAAATATTTGCTTAAAACAAAGACGTTTAAATTTTGGCACTATGTTTTAGCACTTATAACAATTTTTTAGCATTTTTTTGGTGCTAATTTAGCTCCAAAAAATTTTTGGATTTGGTCACACTGGTTACGGCTTATAATTTTCTTGTTCACGTAGCGTGTATGCGCTACAACGTGTATTAACGGTGTGTATGAGGTCAGCACACAGTATACATACCGCACACGACCATAGGCGCCTACGTATTTGTTGTTGTATGGACAAAATCACATGTTGTCGTGAAAAGTCATAACGCACGAAACCGTAGACCGATTTCGTGCAAACTTTAGATAAACTATGTACATAGCCATACGAACAAACCCTAATTTTAAACGAATTCGGTTTGACCGCTCGTAAGTTAACACGTTGAGTGCCATGTGTACCGTCGACGGTGCACAGCTGCAGTTGACATCAGTTTAATATATTTTCTGTGGCACTTCAGGAATGCTAATAAATATTATGATATGCCATCTAGAGAAAATATATTTTATTTCACTTTGAGAACTTTCACTGTATCTTTTATTTTAGATTAATTAAGAGCCAAAGAAAAATTATAATTTTATTACAAAGTAACAACTCAAATAATTCAAGATTCAATGAATAAAATAAAAAATAACAAAGGAACTTCAAGTTTAATAAATAAGAAAGCCACTAATATGTTTTGTTGAAACAGTCTAGGCAAAGAGGTGGGTTGTCCTCACATCCATTGTAATATGTTGTGACCTTTTTAGTTTTTATCACTGCCTCCTTTCGCAAATACTTTTCCTAAAATAAGCAATTTTTGTATTGGGTTTGTATTGTTTATATAACACCAAACTGGATTTATTGTGTTGGAGTTCATACAGCTTATTACTGGTGAAGCACCGGAGTCAGTGAATATAAATGTTTTTAGCGAACTTCCGCTAACCGATCTCCAGACATTTCTTAGAACAATATCTCCCTCCTCTTTACTAGAAGTTGCTGAATTTTGTAAAAGAGCATTAGGAACATCTATGTCTTCATCTTCTGCAGTACCGCTCGATGTAAAATCGCAACCAGGAATATACATCTGAATCTGACGTTTCTTTGCCGCTTTCCATAAAAAGAATTTCTCTTGAATAAAAGCAAAAAAATTATCAAATAATAGTGTGACTCCTGGCGGTACACATGGCACCTGAATAGAATTGTATTATCTGTGTGCCACGTGTACCGCCGGCCTTCACACATATAACGGTACAAATAACACACATATACACAAAAGGATTTTCACAAATTAGTTTTTTTTATTATAAAAAAAAAATTAATTCAAAACTGTAACTTTATAACGGCATCCTAATAATATGTTTTTTTTGTATGGTGGCACTCAACGTGTTAAAAAGTCACAACACACTTGCAACGATTTTTTATATTTACATATCAGTGTTGCCAGGGAAAGACAGAAAAAAGTTACGCTTTTCTTTCAAAATAGTTACATTTTTTTTATAAAAAGTTATATTTTGAAATTTTCCTTAAGTAAATAGTAATTTAATGTAATTTATATAAAATATAGTAAAAAGTTTTATTCCATATATCAGGGAAAATAACAAGGCAACAAGTTTATTTTCTAAACAAAAACAAAAAAAAAAAAAACAAATTAGAGAACGATGATATGCATGAGGATTTAAATTAGGACTCAATACTTATATTTCGGTGTGAAAAAGTGCATTCTCTCGCCATTCAATAAAATTAGTTTAAATTTAGTTTTATTTCTTTAAATTATTGAGCTTCAATAGAATTTACTACACTAATTATTTTTAATATTCTATTGTTAAAGACAAATTTAAGTCTATTTGTTAAAAATTTCAACATACAATTAGTGACGATTTTGCTGTACTTGCACTTCCTGAAGCAAATTAAAAGACAACTTTCTTCTAAAGCAAGATATTGTTATGGTTGTCAAATTTTTCAAGCGGAATAAATTGTGAGAAATATTCCGTTATTTCCTTTGAATTTTTGCTCGATTCTTCTACACACTCCATTTCATCCAACAATAACAAATTTGCTTCATATTGAAGATAACAAAAACAATCGAAGCAGTCTTACTAAAACACAAAAAATTTTTAGTAATGTGTAATAACATTTGTAGATATTATATATAAAAAAATAAAAGAATCTTTAGGTTGCCTACCTTAAGGACGATAATTTAGTCCTCTTTCACACACGTGAGGTTTACTTGATCAGTTTTTGATTAATTTTCTTTTGACACATCGTCAAGTTTGTTTCATCAAGTTGAGTTTTCTTTGCTTTCAACTTCTGCAACTTCAAGCATAAATTTTTCTTAAACTTGATGGTACGGTCAGGTTTGTACCTCTTTCTATTCTCTTCTCCGCTTTCTCACAAATACTCAAGACTTGATGAGTCAAACCTGATGTGTGTGAAAGGGGACTTACTAACGAAAACTCAAAGAATTTTTACATTTTCTAACTTCCTATTTACATTTTCTAACTTCTATATTAGTCGTATTAAAATCATTTAAAAATAATAAGCCGGACATGTGTAATAACTTATGTATATTCGAAAAGTTAAATCAGTGATTTAAAATAAAAATAAAGAGCTTTAAAGTCAAAAGTGCAGCTTTATATTTTATACAATGTGACATGCGACATGGAATTATTTAATTGAATTAAAAAAATACTTTTTTTTAAGTTCATTTTGGGTTTTTAACTTAAAAAATAAAATTAAAGAGGAGCCTTTATTTACAGTTACTTAAAGACATTTGGAAGCAATTTCTACTGCAATTAGCGGAAGAGTGGCATTAAATAACGTTAATAAAGTTTAAATTTGTAGCGGCAAAAAATTGAAAAGAAATATTGTTATCAGCCGTAACGCCGCTTTAAAATATGAAACATTTATTCTTACTGGTACGTCAACTTGACTAGTCTAGGATCTTATATACTATTCAACACCATCTATGTAAATCTAGTTTAGTAAAGTAAAAAATAAGAAAAAAAAGGAAGTACTACATATAAATAATTTTACATAAAAATATCATCGGCTCTTAATGGGTTAAGCATTTTTTAAAATTTTGAGTATTTACTTAAATATCTCATCATAAGCTTTTAAATGATACCCATATTGATATATAAAAAATTTGAGATCAGAAATAGAGTCAAACGAGGTGATGATCGGTCCATGCCCTTCGAGGCAGCAGCCAAAACACCACGCCTACCTCTAATTTTTTCACTATTTTCCGAGTTACGGAGCTCTGAAATTTTCAAATTTTTTTAAAACCTCAATATGGGTATCATTTTAAAGCTTTTGAAGAGATCTTTAAGGAAATACTAAAAATTAAAAAAAATGCTTAACCCATTAAGAGTCGATGCCATTTTTATGTAAAAATATATATAGGCAGTATCAAATTATTTTTATATTTTAATTCTGTCGCCTCATTTTTTATTTTTTTAATTGGAGTTACTTTACTAAACTAGATTTACATAGATGGTGGTGAAGGGTATATAAGATTCGGCATAGCCAAATATAGCACTCTTATTTTTTTTTAATTTTCCATTAAAACAAAATATTAAGTAAAATTATAAATTCTGTTTGGGAAAAAAAATAAGCTTCTTACATATAATAACAAAAGTAATATATTCCTCAGTTCACTGCTCTTTGTATTTTACCTATCTTGGTGAATAATGAAAAAAGCTGTTAATTTTAGCAATTTTTTTAACTTTTGAAAAGCGAAAATTTTATAATTTTGCATATTTTTTGGCCATTAGTGTCTAAATAATTTTGAAACTGTCGAACAAATTATTAGTTTTTTAAATATATTCTAAAAGATACCCAAGACCACTGAAATGAACCCAATAATAGCAATAATGGCTTGTCATTCTGCTTTTAGCCTTTAAACCATTTATTGTAAACTTTTTAGCTTAACAAACAATCGAGAAGGTGACTTTTTTAAACTTTATTCCATTTTACGACCATTTAAAGTTTATTTCTTATTTGCAGTACAATAGTAAATAATTACTTTTGTTGTTATGGCAAAAGCTTTTTATGTAAAATAACGGTATTTTTCTTATATATATATAAAATTTGCAGTTTTCCATTGCTATAATTATTCTATTTTATTCACGTTGTTATAAAGTTCTCTAAAGTACTATAAAAAAAGCTTTTGCAACTGCAATAATAATGACTTCTTTAACATGCGCATTATCTTGGGAGCATGACAAGCTATAAAAATGACAGTTACACATGTTTATGTCAAAATCTGACAACAAAAGAGAACTAAACATAAAAAACAATAACAGAGAGTTCAATTAGGGATAAATTACTACGCCTTTTACTATAATTAACAACAACAAAGCAGCAAAGCCAAAAGGATATTAATAAAAAAAAAAAGTTCAGAAGAAATTTTTATGGTAAAGTGTGGCATGTGTACAAGAAACATGTTAGTTTTGACAAGTAAACAATCGTTGTAAGGTCAGTACATAAGGCGCTGGCTCGTAGTTTGCTACAAATATACGGAAATACGTGTAATTTATTTTAAAAAAAACGAAAAGGATAAAATAATTAAACAACAAACAAGTTTTAAAGGCAATACATTTCTGTTAATTAAATATAATTATTCTTTTTTTTTTTAAATATTAAACAATCAAAAAGTAAAGTCATAAAAAGTCCCAAGAAAATATTTTATGCATTAAATACAAATTGAAAGTAAAAAAACGTGCGTTTTAAAAGAGAAAATATTTAAGTGAAAAATTGAGTCCTAAAAGAATTAAATGAATATCTCTTGAAATTTTAGTGTGTTAAAAAAAATTCGAGTTTTATCTTAAATTATGTATGTCTTCTTTTTGCTTAGTCAAGTGAAAATCTTAAATGGTGCGTAATCCTTAAAGGATATTGTTATTGTAAAATTAAAAATTGCCCAAACTTTCGTTACATTAGTCCATAGGAAAAAAAAAAAATAAAATAAAAAATAAAAAAATCCAGCATATTTTATTGTTATTGTTAAAATTATTTGCCGAAACACACATACACACATATATTCTTACAAAAAAGAACATGAAAAAATGATAGGAAAATAATAAAAAAGAAGCAGAATCAATAAGTACGTATTTGATTTTTTGCCAAGGAGTGTTTAAAACAGACGACGCGTTAAAAAACTTTTGCAGTTTAAAAGGCAAAAAGTACAAAACAAATAACAAGCTGTGTAAATAGTGTTAAAATAATAAATATAAAATAAGCCAGAATAAAGTGGAAAAATTATAAACCAAAATTCTTTTAAGAAAAGCCACCACAAAAAAGTTTCAAGTAAAATAACAACAAAGTAAAGAAAACCAAATTGAAGACAACAAAAACAACAACAAAAAAAAAATTAAAAAAGGAAAACAGTTAAGTGTAAAGTAAAACACACACATCAGACACATACATATGGACATGGATAAATATAAAGACAAACAAAAAAATTCTCATGCTCTTGTTAAACACAGTCATTTTAACTTACACAAGCTTTAGACATTTTCATACTCTCAAGTAAACTTACTTACACTCTTACACATACATTAATATATATAGTAAAAGAAAATAAACAACAAAATAAACGTGCACAATACGTTGTTAAATCGGGTCAAAAGTTCGCAACAACATTCATAAGCATTCATTCAACCACTACCCCCATACAAAAGACAAAAAAAAAAAAAAAAAAAAAAACTCCTCCGACCATAGCCATCACTTCTAACCGCAGTATCAACAAAGCGAAAAAATTAGAAAAGCAAACGTACACACGCGTTTTTTAATTCCACATTTATATGCTTTTGAGCATTGACATCTAACAGAAATGACAATATTAGTATTTGTGCACATTTTAAAAGGGGACAATTGAAGCCAACAAAAAAATAATTATAATCTGCAGATCAATGAGACACTTGATCCTGAAAAAAAGCTGACTAAAAATTTACACAGTGGTTCAATTGAAAAAAAAATTGCCTTTAAAAAATTGCTCAGTTGTTAAATTTCAGAAATTTTTGCCAAAAAGCCACTAGGTACTGGTATCATTGCAGGTGCCTCAATTATCACTCAGATTTTTATAATTAAAAAAAAAAAGTTTATATGGCCCTACATGAACACTGCTTGCTCCGTGCGCTTGCACACTTCAGTTATGTTATAATTGAGTATTAATACACTATTAGATTTATTCGTTAAATTTGTCGATTGACATGTATCTAACGAAATGTGTTTGCAGACGCGAACTTGATTTAACAAAAAAAAAAAAAAAAAAATATATATATATATATATATATATATATATATATATATATATATATATATATATATATATGTCAATCGATCAGATATAGTGCATTAATGGTCGATGTTCTTCAAGGCAGAAGGTAAAATACCACGTCTACCACTAATTTGTTCATGTTATTTGAAAAAATAAGCCAACTCCAATAAAAAAAATAAATATATGGAGCGATAGAGAATTAAAAGAAGAAGAAAAAAACATCAAGAGAAAAAATTAGCGCTCGACTACATTTTCCCAGTTACGGGACTCGGAAATTTAAATTTTTTTTATATATCAATATGAGTATCATTTTTGAGCTTTTAAAGAGATCTTTAAGGAAATACTAAAGTTTTTTTAAAATGCTTAACCCATTAAGAGCCGATGTAAGTTTTATGTAAAATTATATATATGCAGTACGAATTTTTTTATTTTTTAGTTCTCTGTCAACTCAATATTTGCTTTTTTGATTGGAGTTAATCCACTAAGTTGGATGGTGAAGGGTACATAAGGTTTGTCATAGCCGAATATAGCACTCTTCTTCTTACTTTTAATTAATTTATATGGGCTGGGGGAGGTATTCCTTCAATCCCATCGCAAACATGTCCCTGTGAAAATTTTTTTAAAATTTATTTTCGTCAATTTCCTAAAAATATTCATTATTAAGCTTTCCAATGCGTTACCAATCCCCGCCTCCCAATTATATTATTAAAAAGATATTTTTGTAAATTGTTACTTTATAGTATTATTATTTATCTGAAAGTAATTAAATTATTCAGAGTAATTCTTCTAAACTTCTCCTTTGCACTAAGGTGATGATGATGAGTGCCATTGTCCTTCTTCGTCGGATTCTTCAAAGACCTCTACCGAATCTGAATCTTCTTCAGCGTTAAGAACAGGTGGAAGAGTAAAAGAAAGCTAATAAATAACTTTTTTTTTGGAGTGGGTCTTATACTAGAAGTTAGTGGGTTAGAACTTAGCCAAAGCCTATTAATAACAGCTATGCTACACTTGAAAACTATCTGGAAAATTCTGCCTGTAAAGATGGAACCTTTTATTTCGTGCCTCAGCAGAAAAAGGTGAAATAAAAAAAAAAACTTTCCTGACTTTATCGGTGTATTAAAACGAAAAATCATAGCGACCTTAATGCTGTTGCTTTAACATTGGAAGTGATAAACTAGATAGCCTGAAAAACTGATAATTTCATTAGCATTGAACGATAAATAATGATTACGCTTTTTTTAGCATTACCATTATTTTTACTAATGGTAATGTTTTTTTTTTTTATTTAAAAGATTTCCTTCATAATTAGTTATTAGCCAAAGCATGGTTTCAAGGAGTTACCATTATTAAACCTTATTCCTTCTCCTTGTGCACTAAATGAACGCCTTTAAGTATAATAGATTATTATTTTAAAATATCACAAAAGTTTGATGAAATATATATTTTTGGATATTCATAGGAAAAATTACTAACTAGGGTGTAAGCTCACTTTTATTTAATTAATTATTTATTTAATTAATTATTAAAATTTAAAATATGGATTTATCTACGAAAGAGTTAAGGTTTATTTGTTTCTTTTTGAAGGTTTTGGCTTTCATACATGGGAGTATTTAATTAAATGAAGTAACTAATTGAGGATTTCGTTAGCATTGAACGATAAATAATGCTAATGATTTTCTAAGCATTAGCATTATTTTTAATAATGGCAATGCTTTTTAATGAAGAGGTCTGATTGATAATTAGTTAAAAAATAAAATCATAACCATTGGCCAATGATTAAATGGTCTCAAATCATTATCATTAACGAATGTAATCTCAGGAAAAATTAAATACTATGGGAAAAAATTTATGGTTTCGTGTAAGTATTTAGATCAGCTAGCTGGGGTGTTTATTGTAACAATGTAATACTTTTTTTAGGTCACTTCTAATTATATCATCCAAGCAAAAAAATTTTAGAAAAGGTAATCAAGTGTGGAATTAAGCATTTTTGTCGGAAGGACGACCCAACTAGTGATTTTACCAAGGCATGAAACTTTTATAATCAATTCCTGATTACATTGATTATTGCTATAAATTATGACGACCATAGAAAATATTTTAAGGTATTCTCTTTTAACTTAAAGAATTAGTTCAATAACTACTTGCTTATTCTGCAAAGCAATGTAATGTGTTTTGTAAGCGAGTGACAAAAAATGGCAATCCCAAAATTAAGTCATTATATGGCAAGTATTTTTTAAGGTAATGTCTAATCTTAGGCTGTGAAATAGCCCGAAGCAAAAATATTTCTTTAATTTTAAATCCCTAAAAGCGCTGGATTTATTTTTATTAATCCTAGAATTCGGGATTTATTAATCCTGAAAAATACCGGGATTTCGGGTTTCGTAATATTCGTTTGCTATCCCTAAATTCTACTCCACAATGCGATATAAAATAATATATGTTTTTTCGTACGTTCGCTCAAACGATGTCAAAGTGAAAGCGAAGTGGGAATGGAAGTTGTCCTATAAAGCAAGTTTTATAATAGTTGTACCAAGCATCAACCTAATACGCAACAAACCCCCTTGAGGAGTAAATAAAAACAGGTTTAAAAGCCCTTAGCAAATAATGGCGCTGATGCATTACAAGTTAGTTCTTCAACTCAGAACTGTGACGCTACTGATAGTATCATGGTTTGTTTTTAAATACAGGCAGAAGAAATATTAAATTTTTAAAATCTTTCTACTTTTTTCAATTTCAATTTCCCATCCTCGATGCAAACTTTAATGTGTAAATATTTAAGTCGTATGCGAACTAATGAAATTGTGCCAACGCCAACACATGTTTATAACTCACGTTTTCTGTTACTCTTACCACAGAATAAGCGAAATTAATGATTAAAGAACTTTAAGAAAAATATAAAATAGAGTTTCAATAATAACAAACAAATGCACACGTACACAAACTCAAAAAAGCAAATATTCGATTTCGCTCAATACACATACACATATACATTAGTGCATACATACATACATGCTTTGTAAATATAAACGTTTAAATCTAGCACACTGCATATGTATTCAAAACCTCATTTAAACGCATCACACTTAAAAGTTCGTTGAACACACTTAACTGCAACAAGCATAACGGGAATACATTAATTTAATCTCAATAGTTTGATTAAGATTTAGTGCAATGTTGGCTGTCATTTGTATTCTTTGCAGCAACCGCATTTAAATTGATTATACCGTACAAAATTAAGCACAATTAGAATTCGTATAAAAGAATAATTGCAATGGCCAAATTGGAATTGGAAATTTAACATGTTTCCAAATATTTTATTTAACTTTTTATTACATACATATATATATGGTCCGCCAAATAACTTTTTTTTTTTGAAAATGCTATAAAATATAAATGCTAGCTTCAGCTGTGTGGCACATAGTGCTGGCCTGTTGAAACCAAATGTTACCAATATCCTCCTCTTCAGTCTTTGTGAACAAAAATTCGTTCAACATGGCCCGATAACGATCGCCATTGACAGGAACGGCTACTCTTCATTTTCGAAGAAAAATGGCCCACTTGTGCCTCTGGACCAAAATCCGCACCAAACAGTGACCCGTTTTAGGTGCACCGGCTTTTCAATGTATGCGCGCGGGCTTTTTGTGCCTCAAATACTACAATTTTGCTTGTTTACATATCCGCCAAAAACAAAATGAACTTCATCTGAAAAATCGGCATCTTAATGTCGCAATATTTTCCAGAGTTGTTCAAGCGTATACACAACCATGTTCGTTCAGTGCAAGGATAAAACTAATTATCAAATCAGACATGAGCTAAGTGTTATCATTCACGAAATAAGCACTAGTTGAAAAAAAAAACAACGTTAGATGGCGGACCCGTTACATACATATATGGAAATATTAAAAATAATAGTATCAATGTGAAAGGAAAAAAATAACTACTCAATGGTTACTGTGCTTTTGAATAAAAGATTTTTGAAGTTTTGTTGTCTTTTTGCTTTGTTGATTGAATGTATTCCTCGTTTAATCAATTAGGGTAGAATCTACTGATAAAGGAAGGAATCAAGCACGATTAAAGTAAGACTCCGATTAATGCATAATCATATTGATATCTAAAGAACACCTAAGATGTGCATTGTATTCTACTTTATAGTACAGAATAATAGTTTGCCAACATATTTTCGCATACATGGAACAACGGTCTTTCCAAAAAATTAATTTCAAAACGAACATAAGCATATCTTTTAAGCTTTCATTCTGATAAAGTTTAATTGCACGATACATAAATTTAGCCTAAAGCAATAAGATCGCAGTGCATCACAACAACAATACTATTTTGCTACATTTGATTTTTTAAATAAAGATTAAAAAAAGATTAATTAAAGATTATGTGATAATTGCTTACGAAATAAAAATGAAATTAAGGTATAAGAACGCACTAGGCTACATGAAAATGTCGACAATAAAATATTAAAAGAAAAATTCTCTTCTTAAATAAAAAAAAAAAAAAATTACTTAATTTTCTAATATTAAATAGTTATTTATTTACATCATTTAAAATATATATGTATCTCTTAACAGAATAAAAAAAACAAACTTTATCATAATGAAGAACTAATTTAGTTTAATAAAAAGTAACGTATAATCTTTTTTATCAAAATCCTTTTTATAAATATAAAAAAAAAAAAAAATATTCCAGATAGTTCTTTAAACCATTAAAATGTAATTATATTATCATTAATTAAAAATTATTTCAACAGCAGAAATGTTAAGAATTGTGTATGTATATGTTATGTATATGTTCCAAAGTATCAGTAATTTGTGTGTATATGAGTGTTTAAAGATAAATAAATATCAATCAAAAAGCTACTTAGTGTTTATTTTTATTTAGAGTATTTAACAAATAGAGCCGGCATCAATTTGAAACAATACAAACATTGTTAACAGCTACAACAACAACAATCACATACACTCACCCACACAGAGATGCATATAGCAAAACTGTGAAAATAACTGTTTAACCTCAATTCAGAGAGATGCTATTAAAAAACAACAATATACACACAAACATGCAAGAACAATCAACTCTCTCTCTGCTTATGAGAAAATCACAGTTAAACAAAAATAAATGAGCAGCGTTAAGAATACACTAACAAACTTTCACACAAACACCATTAATTTTATCTTGTATATATTTTTACTCCCTCCAGTGTTGTTTTGCAAGAATTTGAATTAATTAACTAAATCTTTGATGATATAAAAGTAAAATAGATATGAAGATTGAAACGAATGTTTATACCAAACAAAAAACAAAGACTTAAAACCACAAAAATTTTTTGTGAAGTGTAAAAAACAAAAAAAAAAAAAAAAAAAAATTTAGGTAAAACCGAAAAATAAAACCAGTGTGCCAGTTTAATTTACAAAGCGGTCAAAATAAAGAAAATTCTTTAGCTTAATCAGGCTATCAAATATATTCCATCTTTATTGATAAAAAAGGGATTAAAACAAAAAGATTTTTTTTATATTTTAAAATATATATTTAACTACTACAACCCAATTTAGAGCATAAAGTAGAGCAGCTCATCTTGTTTTTCGACCAAAAAAGAAACATTTTGGCAACAGCATTAAAAGACAGGTATGTATGTATGTATTTGAATAAAACATTTTAGGAAAATGTGCTTAGTTAACACGTAAATAGATTTAATGTTTTAAAACAATCATTTGTAACCTTAAAGTTAAATATGTAGGCCATATTGGCCATATTGGCGAAGGAATATAGATATATACAAATAGGGATTTGAATCGATATTAACAAAATCCGATTCGAAATATATTTGAAATGTAGATATGTACGAGGGCTGCTCTATATATTTCTGGCCTAATACTGAAAATGCGAATATTTATAATCAAAAATGGTTTTATTGTTTTTCAAAGCTCAAACCAGTTGTCGAAGCACTTTTTCCACTCCGATTGAGACACCTCTAAAACATGGTTTTTGAACACTTCAACAGCTTCTTCTGGCGACGAAAATCGTTGACCACGCATTTTTTTCTTGATGTGCGGAAACAAGAAGAAGTCATTGGGTGCCAAGTCAGGGCTGTACGGCGGATGACCCATTAATTCGACGTTTTGGCCGGTCAAAAACGCTCTGGTTTGAGCCGATGTGTGAGAGCTCACATTGTCATGGCAAACAATGATTCGTCTTCTCTTGTTGGTTTTTCGAATTTCTCCGATGAGTTCAGGCAAATAAATTGTAGTGTACCACTCAGAAGTGACCGTCCTACGTTGCTCAAGCGGAACAGTGGCCACATGACCAGTTTTGCCGAAGAAACAGGTGACCATTTGCTTCGAAGTGCTTCTTCCACGAACAACTTTCGTTGAATTTTGCCCGTCTTTGAAGACCCACACGGTCGATTGTTGTTTCGTTTCGGGCTCATACGCATATATCCATGATTCGTCACCTGTGACGATCTTATAAACGTCTTTTGAAGCACCGCAATCGAATTTTTGCAACATTTCTTTGCACCAATCGACACGAGCCTTTTTTTGAGCCTTTACGGCCAGGTGTTCATGCAGTATCGAATGTATGCTGGTGGAAGAAATGTCCAAGGGTGTCTCTATCGCTCGGTATGTAGCATGTCGATCTTGCATTATGAGTTCACGCACGGCATCAATGTTCTCTGGCACAACAGCCGTTTTTGGACGACCTTCACGGAATTCGTCTTTGAGCGAGCTTCGGCCACGATTAAATTCATTATACCAATTTTTCACAGTGCTATAGGATGGTGCTTCATTGCCATACAAAGATTTAAGTTCATCAACGTACTCTTGTCGTGATAATCCACGTCGAAAGTTGTGAAAAATGATGGCACGAAAATGTTCACGAGTTAAATCCATTTTTTTCTAAATTAATTTTTTCAAGTCACTGTAAACAACACAAATAATGGTCGTACGTCAAAACGTTTTGAGTACGCTTATGCTTAAAAATGACAAACTTTTCAATCGAGATGTCAGATTGCACTTGGCAGCACTCAGTGTCGCCAGGCCAGAAATATATATAGCAGCCCTCGTAGGTGCTTATCTATAAGGTCCAACAGGTAAAACATAAGTAAAAAACTGTGTTATTATTAAACATATTTACATTTGCTGTATTTTACGAGTTAAAGATTTTTTTTAAATCCCTGAATATAAAAGAAAAAAATTTATGAATCTGAAAACAATTTGAGACGAAGAAATAGGCTTTTTTTCCGACGCACAGCAGTCAGAAATACGCAATGAATCCAATACACTGTAGGATTTTTACCCATTTTTTTGGCCAAAATTAAAGTCAAAATTTTTGCTAAGTTTTTTTTTTGCTTTAATATAGAGTTTCGAAAGAATTTACTGACTGTTACTTTATCACAAGTTTTGCTTGCGATTTGTAAATTAGTTATCAAAAATCGAGTGAATGCAGTCTATTTTGTGATATTTTGTTATAAAAAATTTCATAATATTAATTTATAATTTGCAAAAACTAAGTAATGGAAAATAATGTCGAAAGTAAGTATTTTAATGATATAGAGTGAAATGTTGATAAACTCATCTAATTAGATCGATTAAATTGGAAATTATGAATTGAAATTTTATTTAGACTTAAAAAAAAAAAAAATGCTAGCACATGCTAGCTATAAAACCATAACATATCTCTAGGACAATCAATTACCTTCCTGATTTAACGAAACTTCAACTGCGGATATATGCAAAATTAAAAAAAAAAATGCATTTTTCCAGGTGACTACTGCGTGTAAAATTCAGAGTTATTCAGTACATGGCGAGAGCAACATAATGAATTTGACAAAAGAGCCGCTATATCTGCCCATGTCTTTTCATAGTTTAGTGAAAGTGATTGTTTCGAAAACTTGAAACAATATATAAAGGAGCGGTCAAGAAAATGTTGTTCAAATATGAATATGAAATGGCATAAAGTTGTAGGAGTTTCAAAGTTTTTTAAAAACAGCATGCTGTTTGGCTTAGAGGTAATACTTTGATAAGAAAACCTAAAACGCAGTCTGCCTTCACTATATCGAAGCCTGAACGGCTGGTAAGCTAAACTTCTATTGCTATCTTTAAAAGTTAGAGTACACTCAAATTACAAAATAAAAAAAAAAAAATCTAGAACACCAGAGAATCTATCAAAGATCTAAAAAATCATGGATACGGAAACCTATAACTGTGGATACCCCTTTAAAACTAATTCTTAGTTCATTTTT
The DNA here is from genome assembly GCA_916610165.2 of Gymnosoma rotundatum. Lineage (NCBI taxonomy): Eukaryota > Metazoa > Arthropoda > Insecta > Diptera > Tachinidae > Gymnosoma > Gymnosoma rotundatum. Next base: position 48,585,375 of record OU744338.1, read on the forward strand.
TAGTTAACTTTACTAAAGTTTTTTTTTTTTTTTGGGTGTATGCAAAACTTTAAGCATCCATCCCTCCCTCTTAATAGTCTTCCAAAAGTCATGTAAAAATAAATCATTCAAATTGCTCCTGCTGTTTGGTTGTAATTAATTTTGGCCCAAAAAAGGGGTAAAATTTCCGATAGTGCAATGTTGAAATAGCAATGGCTTTTTCAGATATAGGGGCCATTCCTCTAAATAGTGAACGAACGACACGTAACGTATTTCAGAATAAAGAATAATTTCCCACATTTTACTTTCTAATTTAACTGCCATGTACTTGGTGCTACAAAATTACTTTTTACTAAAAACGGTTGCCTATTTCGGTTAATTTATACTATTTCAAAGAAATCTGTTAAAATAAAATCTGTGTAAAATAATTTAAATATAATTTGATGAAAACTTTTAATCGTAAAAAGCTAAAGTTTTGAGGTATTGGAATGATGATTTCGTATGTATATCAGAAGCTATTTATTAAAAAATATATATTACGAGGGCTGCTCTATATATTTCTGGCCTAATAGTGAAAATGCGAATTTTTATAATCAAAAATGGTTTTATTGTTTTTCAAAGTATTCTCCAGCATGATTTATACACTTTTGCATGCGCTCAAACCAGTTGTCAAGCACTTTTTCCACTCCGATTGAGACACCTCTAAAACATGGTTTTTGAACACTTCAACAGCTTCTTTTGGCAACGAAAATCGTTGACCACGCATTTTTTTCTTGATGTGCGGAAACAAGAAGAAGTCATTAGGCGCCAAGTCAGGGCTGTACGGCGGATGACCCATTAATTCGACGTTTTGGCCGGTCAAAAACGCTCTGGTTTGAGCCGATGTGTGAGAGCTCGCATTGTCATGGTGAACAATGATTCGTCTTCTCTTGTTGGTTTTTCGAATTTCTCCGATGACTTCAGGCAAACAAATTGTAGTGTACCACTCAGAAGTGACCGTCCTACGTTGCTCAAGCGGAACAGTCGCCACATGACCAGTTTTGCCGAAGAAACAGGCGACCATTTGCTTCGAAGTGCTTCTTCCACGAACAACTTTCGTTGGATTTTGCTCGTCTTTGAAGACCCACACGGTCGAATGTTATTTCGTTTCGGGCTCATATGCATAGATCCATGATTCGCCACCTATGACGATCTTATAAACGTCTTTTGAAGCACCGCAATCGTATTTTTACAACATTTCTTTGCACCAATCGACACGAGCCTTTTTTTGAGCGACTTCCAAATTGTGCGGGATCCAACGAGAACAAACCTTTTTTACGGCCAGGTGTTCATACAGTATCGAATGTATGTTTGTGGAAGAAATGTCTAAGGATGTCTCTATCTCTCGGTATGTCTCGGTACGAATTCACGCACGGCATCAATGTTCTCTGGCACAACAGCCGTTTTTGGACGACCTTCACGGAATTCGTCTTTGAGCGAGCTTCGGCCACGATTAAATTCATTATACCAATTTTGCTCAGTGCTATAGGATGGTGCTTCATCGCCATACAAAGATTTAAGTTCATCAAGGCACTCTTGTCGTGATAATCCACGTCGAAAGTTGTGAAAAATTATGGCACGAAAATGTTCACGAGTTAATTCCATTTATTTATATATTAATTTTTTCAAGTCACTGTAAACAACAGAAATAATGGTCGTACGTCAAAACGTTTTGAGTACGATTATGCTTAAAAATAACAAACTTTCCAATCGAAATGTCAGATTGCTTTTGTCAGCACTCAGTGTTGCCAGGCCAGAAATATATATAGCAGCCCTCGTAACACATATGTGAGTAAATTATTTTTATAGCTTTATTGCACTATATTATTTTGAAATATTTAAAATCAACTTTTGCTTTTATAAGTTAAGCATTTAAAAAAAATTTCCAAAGCTTTTAAATGATATCTATATTGATATCTTAAAAAAAATAGTACTTTTCTATGAAAGGTTCAGAGACCCGCAACTCGGAAAATATGAGAGAGAGCCATTTTTTTTAAAGTTATGTTTTTTTCTTATTTTTTAATTTTCTATCGTTTCATATATTTAATTTTTTGATTTTATTATACCAAATGATATGGATAAATTAAAGACAGACGTGGTGTTTTGCCCGATGGCTCGAAGAACGTGGAACGATCTTTCTGATTTTCAATAGCTGATCTATTGCCTTGGCAAACTTGATTTTAACACTAACACGAGCGGACAGACAGATACCTCTCAAACGACTTCGTTATGCATAAGAACTCAGAATTTATACTCTTTATTGGGTCGGAAATGGATATTATAAAAATTGCAAACGCAGTGACAAACTTAGATATACCCTTTTTCCACTTTTTGTGGTGAAGGGTTCAAAAGCGTGATTCGTTTTTGAACACGCAAATCCAATCCAAATCAAATTTTATACTTCCATTCCTTTAATCACAGACTTGATAGATCCGGGCTGATAGGTGACACCTCATCTGTTATATTACCTCCGAATTACTGTTTCGATTACAAAATATAGTTTCTCATGTGTTTGGAGTTGAGTGTCTAAAAAGGTTCTAAATTTAGACCCAGACAACGCTGGGTACAATAATCTATACATGTAAATAAGCTGCTACAATTAACAATTATTAGCACTTTTTCGGAATTTTAAAGAGTACAGTGTTTAAAGTGTAAAACCTCTATTGTTTATGCTACAATGTCTGTCCCTCTATCTACTGAATCGTATAACGTAGACATCTCAAATTTTCAAAGAAAGTTTGTTTGCCATAGAAGCTATAACAACAATAATAAAAAACTAAAGAGTGATCCGAAAGTGACGTGATATTTATAAAAATAGTAATAAAAATATTAACTGCTATAGTAACAAGTATAAAAACCTTTGATTTTCACATAGGTGACCTAGTCTTGGACCCGCAATAGGCAGACATTAATGTTTAGCATTTTTATGTTTGCTAAAAAAATTTAATTTTTTGTTTAAATACTTGGTTTAAATAACTTAACTTCTTAATATGCTTGTAGTAATTCGGTTAATGTTTTTTATTGTAATAAAAGTAGGTTTATTATTAAAACTATTTTCTACTTTTTTTATACGTACGTACATACATACATATATGTATAGAATGATTTTAATACAATTAGTTTTCTTATACAATCAATATTCCTGTACTAGAATTATAATACTTAGTCTTGTTGTACAAGAAAAAAAATAAATAAATAATTAAATAAGATACAGAGAGTGTTCCTATATTGACGTGATTTAGGTTTTCAACCGTAAAAGACTGTCATCTAAAAAATATGCACAGTTTGTGTAAATTTTTCTACTGGAAAAATAAGTGTGAAAAATAGTAAAGCATAAAACACATTCGCCGCAGCAGGATACACTAACACACGACAGCAAATGACGCTAGCAAGTAGTACAGAGATTTTTTATGTATGGAGTTTGACCATGGCGAAATAATACAGGTGAACGCACGGGCGAAAAAGCCCTTCAGCTGTATACATTGCAGTTGTCAAAAAAATTTTTCAAAAATAAATTATTTGTTAAATTTTTTTTTTTAATTTAAATTTTTTCTTTGATTGCTAATAGAAAACATAGTAACTATTGAAATTCCTAGAGAAAACTACAACAACGTGGAACCGTATATGCAGTTCCTGATGTGGTTTTTTTGTGGAAGATTATGTTAGTCTTCAAATGGTCAACGTGCAAAAATGGAACGATGCATGTGATTTGGGCAAACTAGTGGTACAATAGAATTTTGGTCTCTTTTCCTGTATTTTTATTTTTATGTAACTTAATTTTTATAATTTTTATATTCTGATAATTACAGCCACTTTTTTTCATCAAATATAATTTTTTATTTTGTTTTTTTTTTTTTAACAATATCTGTTGACAACATACCTTAATTTTGTAGCAACAAAATGCCTGTTGTTGGATTGTTGTAGCCGTGCAGTCACCTGTATTAATTCGCCTTGAGTTTGACAGTAGTGTTTACGGCGAAAATTTGTGAATTCGCCTACGCTGCCATCTGGTAATTGATTTGCCTTGCTAGCAGCATTTGTCTCCTTTTACGCAGCTACATAATAAAAATATTATTTTATTGTATTTTAGTAATGTCACTTTAGCGCTTTTTAAAGAAGCAGATCTGATTTATAATTAAAAAATATTTTATTTATTATATAAGAGGCTATTAGAAGAATAAAATAACACTTTTTGAGGTAACGTCGATTTATGGTTTTGTTTCGATTGTCTTTAAAATTGAAAACATATTAAAATATTTCTCAGAAGAAATAATAAGTATAGTAATGTGTGTCAGTATAAATAACACATAGTTGCATGTCAGCTGAAATAAAAAAGTACTAAAAACAAAATATTGCAAACTTTACAGTTCTATTAGATATAGTGTTAAATATTTGAAGACGTCCCATACAAATAACACATAAATACACATAAACTTATTACTTATAAACGATAACTGAAATTATTACAAGTACTTCCATCAGCAAGATCAGAACTAAAGTTTAAACTAAATGTTGTCCACACAAAAAGGAATTGTAATTTTATATACATCTTAATACATTTCTTTAAATTTTTTCAATTATCCTTCGTATAATTTTGCCATGTCAATTGTAGTATTTTTAATTCGAAAAATGACGTATATAAAATAATAGCAGTGCCCACTACTACCTTTGTTTGACATTTCTAATTATTTTTAAAATTCAAGTTTGGAAAAATATGTTTTAAATATTTATTGCAAAGTATGTAAAAATTTTCTATATACAAAAATAATTACATTATTTTTCTACTAAAAAATAAAAATATTTTATTTTATTTAGTTTATTTAAAATGTTTGTCAAAAGTTTCCTGAAGAGTTAAGTAAGCGATAACGAAATGGCCATCGTGACGTGCTTTGACCCTCAATAATCAATATCGGTAATTAATTAATCGGGATAATTAAATAAAAAAAAAAAATAACACGAATTTTTAATAATGTCTTTAAAATAAAAAAATATTTTATATTTGAAATAGCGTTCTAAAGGATCTCCTCACAAAATTTTACTTAAATCTATCAGCAGCTTTTACGTGGTGTGAATCTAGAAAAACAAAAATTCCAAAAGGAGGTATGTTGTATTCCAAATCAATAACTATCTTCACCAAAAACAATTTTTTTCTATAATATTTCATGTACAGAGATTATCCTGTTGCAGTTTTATTAAAGATTTGCACTTAAATCTTTAAATAAATAATTTTTTTTTTAATTTTTATTGTTCTTTTCGTTTATTATATTAAGAGATTTTAAGCACCTATAGTACTGACATCACTCAACTGTTTATTGTCGCCAACAAAAATAAAAATAAGTTTAATTTGACTGCTGCCTTGTTGTCGTACATAATAAATATTCTCATATTAACACATGCATGGCGAAATAATACAAGGTGGCCGCAATGGAAATTCATTAGTTTTCGCCGCATATGATAAATGTCAAACACCACATAAAAAAATTATACATATTTTTTATATATGGAGTTTGATATTTAGCGAAATTAATGAATTCGCCATCGAGACCACTTATATTATTTCACCATGAATACACGTATTATTCTATTTTTGACATTTTGCAGACGGTAGCTGCTGTATCGAATGTGTTTAATGCTTAAACTAAAGGGTGTTTCCATAGAGGCCAAGATTTTGACTAACAAACAAATATCTAAAAGGTAAAATAATAAATTAAAAGGTCGCTAATTTTTGTAAGGACTCTTTAGTTGTCATTGATTATATTTTCTGTTTCTTTAGAAAAACAAATGAGCAATATCTGGAATGTACGATAGGACTGCCTTCTTTAGATGTTTTGGTCCGGCAGTGAAATATGTGGCCTGTCATTATTGTTACTTTTCACGTATTTACTGTTACTTTTCATGAAATGCTCGGCAAAAGCGAAGGCCACTTCCACATAATCGTTTAAAATTACGTGCTGCTATAAACAGTAAAACAGACATTCGTCAAAAAGGTTGGGATACCTGTATTCAATATCCTATTCTTGGAAAGAAAAGCCCTAAGAAATATTAAAAATTTATTGTGAAGGCGCGATAACAACAGTTCTTATTATTACGTATCTCTACATCCAACCACAAAATTTTCAACATCATCGGTATCGAATGACATAACTCGTCCGCTAACTGCTGTATTTCACATCTGAATAACAACAGTCACAATTTCTTTACACATTTCTACTTCTGATTTTAGAAAAATATCTAAAAAAAAAAAAATTAAAGCATACATATCCTTTTGAATATTGTATCAAAGTTCATCAAAAATTTAATAGAGAACTACCGCAATCTGTCATGGGATCACAAAGTTAAGCCTTGCATAAATATAAAAATGATATAAAGTTTTTCATATTTTGAACAATATTAATTCCTCTAAAATCTGTACAGGCTTTTGTTGCAGACCTTCATACTATCACGTACATTCACATATGTGTGTGTATATGTTTGTAATATCAACATGTTTTTTAAAAAAAATCTTAATGCTGTGTTGTCAATGTGTTAGCATTTTTAATGAGTTCAAATAATGTCACTTGTCAGCAGTTGGATTTAAGTTTTCCTCCAACGTTTCCACCATATTTTATTTTATTATTTTTATGTTTATTTTAAAAGGCTATAATGTTTGGTAGTGTTAGTAATAAAATTTCTGCACACACACATAAGTACCCTGTAGTTTGAAAAGCAGCTTTTGAACAATTCGCATGAAAACTAAACGATTCGTTTTTTTTCTGCAAATAATTTATAATCCTAAAATTCTCAATTCATCTTATTTAATAAATTTAAATTTTTATGCTAAGAGCTGCTTGGTTTTCCTTGAATCATAAACATGAATTTAGAAGAGCTAATTTATTATTTTTAAATGTTTGTTGCTTTATTACGCATTTTCCCTTAAGACAAAAAAGCTTTTAGATATGCCAAACCATTTTTTTTACCCAAAATTTTTCTTTTCGTGAAATTAAAGCAAATTCTTATCTTTTTTTAAGGTAAGAAAAAGGAAAAAAAAAACATTTTATCTTTATAAAAACTATCATCAAAACTGCCTTATGTATGTAATGCTGGCTACAGATAACGCAATTTGTTTCTGCAACACGTTTCAGATTCAGGTTTTATGTTTTGATACAAATACTGAAACCAACAGTGAAAACATAAACGCAATCTCAGTTTTGTTTTTTATATTACATTAACATCGCGCAGAAGAGAGGATGCTTAATTACTTAGATGTTTACAGCTTGCTTGTTGCCAATGTACTAAACACATAAAATAATGAAACAGCGATACAAACAATGCAATCTGTTTCAAAGCAACCAAAAAATATCAAAACATTTTGATGTTAATGAAACCTGGATTGCAACCCGAAGTGAAATATGAAACACGAATTCAGACGACGCAATCTGTAATGAAATGAAACAGATTTCAGAAACACATTGCGTAACAGTTGGAAATGCACGACATTATCACTAGCAGCAGATCAATACCGTCGCCGTAGAAGTTGTCATGATAAAAATGAAGTGATTTTAAAATATCTCCTCTGCTAATGATGGGTACTCTGCTTCATGATGTTTCAGGATGATCAGTATATAGAGTTAAAAGCATAGATTCCTTTATTTGATGCTAAACCGAATCATTTTAAACACCTTTTACTTTCAGGCATCAAAAAAGACTGTTATGATTTAAGAGAGCATCACCTGACAACCTACACAACCAGAGGGTATCTAATCTTATTATATTTTTTTTATTTAGAAAATTCGAGAGATAGTTCATATGTCTGTGAAAAAATATAGGCATAAGTTTTTTTTATTGTTCATGGTAAAATAACATGGAATCCATACAGTGGGCACGATTTACAATCGACAGCACTTAAATCGTCAATTTTTTTTGTTTATTTCATATTAAGTTTAATTTTATATAAACAGCGATAGTCACACGGTCACACAAATCTGGCAACATTATTAAAATTAATCATGTTGAGAGAAAACAAACAGGAAGCAGAAAAAAAACAAAAAAATCTGTATTAGGTGTCATGCTAGTTTACGCAACTAGTTTAAGTAATATATTCTTATCAGAAATAAAACACTTGATGTGAATACCATATGATAAAAAATTAATTAATTTTCAAAAAATATCGTGCCAATTTTTATCCCGATTGAACTACTATATTACCGATATTATTTGTTGAGGGTGGAAAGCACGTGTCGATGGCCAGTTCGCTTCTCATAAACTAAAGATTTTTGTCTAAACAACAAAGTAATGACAAAACAACAATAATCAATAGTGATTTTATTTTTCTTTATCCGCTGTTACGGCTGACTTTTTTGTGTTCTTAAAGATGATGAAAAATAAAATATCATAAAACGCTACGAAGATCTACTACGATTTTCAAACGATTCCAAATTAGGGAGTTTAAACTTATTTCCTTTATTTAAATAGATGTTATCATTGTCATTCATCTGGGCTATAGCTATCTAATGTCTTAGAAAAGAAAAAATATATTCCAGTCGTCGCCTGATAAGGCTTCAATTAGCCTACTTTTTTAAGTTTCTACATATGAGTACAAATGCTGGTACAGCTTCGCAAAGTTATATTTTTAACTTTTGGTAACTCTACCAATTAATAGATTTTCCGTTGTGTTAAATCTGCGGATTACAGTGTAAACACCATTTAGTTAATTTGCAAATCTGGCAACGTCCACTTAAAGTCTTAAAGAGGGAGTTTACATTAAGGGCCTTGTATCAGCCACAAAAGTCATGATGCAGAAGTTTGTGTGCAAGAGGTGTAGAGAAGCTTACGGGGTAGCAGAAGTAGCACGAAATGAATTTTCATGACTCTTATCAGTTTTTTCTCTCATTTTTCTCTCATTCCTGTTTCTCTCTTTCGTTTTTTGCAGTTCTATGCTTGAGCGGTGTTACCAAAGGGCTGTTTTTTTCTATATTGTTTAAAAATTGTTGAAAAATTTATGCATTTAGTTTATGGCAACACTTGAAAAATTGATTGATAAAACATCATAAAATTCTCTCACTTGCTACAAAAGAGTCATAATGTAAACGCTTGATGACTTACGGAGATGCTCCAAAATAGAAAACAATAAAAGAGTCAGCTACAATGCCCTTAATGTAAAACCACTCAAACCGTTTTCTTTTCTGCGGATAAATGTTGCCAAGCCATCATTAAATATTATTTTTATGTTGCCTAAACGCTGCCAATGTGCCACACCTACTATGGCCATAATAGAACAAAAATCTGTTTCTGTACATAACAGTAATGTCTAATTAGCGTTGATCATTAATTTACATGTTTAGAAACAAAAGTTTACTTATCTGCATAGTAATTAATAAAAAAAAGTGTTTCATAAAATTAAGAGTACAATGTTTTACACTTAACACATTTTTGTAAACAAACATGGTTTTCATTTTCACTGTCGCATTTTTTTTTACAAAACAACACAAATGTACAATGTGTTAAATATACGCAATGTTTTTGTTAGAAAACAAGAAAATTAACAGGAAAACTAATTGTGCACCTTTAAATAATTTTATTTTTTTCTAGATGGTTAGTTAATTAAATTTTTAATTAAATACATCTTTAATAAAAAATAAATACAAAATTTCTTAATAAAATTAATTAATTAAAAAAGTAGGCAAAAAGTTTCTAATTAAATAAATAATTGAATTAATAAAACAAAAAATATAATAATAATAAAATTTCAATCTGAAAAAAAAATCTAACGCCGGCTAACGACGAACAAATCAGTACAATGCGACCATGGTTGACTTTAGATTCGTATTATTTTAATAAATACAGTTATTTTCTTAAAAAATTAATGTATTTTTATTTTGCAGCAATTTATAATAAGTGTAAAGATTATAAGTTAAATCTAAAAATAGTTCTTAGTTGTGTTTTTGCTAATGTTTAACTTTTTAAATATTATAATTTTTTATGGTCACCTTAGCAACTTACAAAAAGGAAACAGCTTCAAAAATTATAACAGCTGTGTTTTTTCGTCGTTATTTTGCTTCATACGACGAATTTACACAACGAATTTTTGACGACGTGTTCGTCGTGTTGGACGAAATTCGTCTTTCGTCTCAGTTGTGTTCCTAGCATTACTTGTTTTCTACCATTGTTCAAGTATTTGATTTGTAATAAATTACAAAAATTAAAAAAAAAATGATATAGAGTTCCTTAAGAAGATTTATTAAATTGTTATAATCAGTCTATTTGTAGCTTTCGATGTTACGCTTAAAAATCTAAAACAAAAAATGAATTAATTTGAATAAAAATTTTGTCCTTATATTAGGCAGCAAAAAACGTTACAATCAGCTTTCTTAAATAATCATGAAAGTCACCAAGTGCTTTTCAAATTTTGATCTCGTATTTCTTAAATGAATACGGCGAGTTCGAATTTAGCACTGGAAGTAAAAAAAAATATACTCAAGGATTTAAATGTGTTATTTTTTAAAGCTGAAGTCGACTAAGACGGAAGCGTTAAACCTCAGAGAGATAAATTCTAAGCTATAGAATCAACTGTAGTAAATACCTTATCCAGGAAGCATTTATTTACAATGTTTTTATGCAATAAATAATATTGTGCAATAAAATTGACAATGTGTTTATAACAAAATCAAAATCCTTTTCTTTTATTTCATGCAAAACAAAATATTTAATGTGAAATAGTTTATGTAAGAATAATTGCACCATATTTTTAACCGACTTTAAAAAACGAAGGAGGTTATCAATTCTGCAGAATGTGGCATTTTTAATATTTGTGCCTCCATAACTCAGTCATTTCTGGATCGATTTTTATTTTTTTTTATTTGAGAGGTGATGCGTACAGATTGGTCGCGTTTTAAAAGCAGCTGATAATCTTACAAATTAAAGGGTCTCCCCTTACAACATATATGTTTTTACGTATATTGTGAACTATAAAGAGTACCACTTTAAAATTAATTACAAAAATAAATTAAAAAATTAACTGTTGTCCCCATAAGTGACGTAAATATTCCTATATGGGCTTTTAGTTGAAATCGTTATATACTAAAGCTTGCAAATTAAACACAATGTTGACTGCTATGAATATTATATTAACAAGTATTAATATTCAAAATTATAAATTAAATGGTGAAATTTACAAAGAACCAGATTGCTAACTTTACTACAACAGCAAGTTTAAAATATGAATTTGGAAATTAAAGGGCGCCCTTACAGTTGCTTTATTTTGATTTATATTGACGAACTAATGAACAGACAGATGAAGTCTGTTTTTATGTCGGTTTTTTCTTTGCAAAAATTATAATTAAAAATATTGTGGAATTTCTTTAGTAGAGAGAAGCAAAATGACAAGCAATAGAGAACTCAATAATATTGTGCTGTCTATGAGTATTTTTTGGACTTAATTAAGTGTAATTGTTGAACTAAAATTATCAAAACTTATTGTTGGTTCAATTTTACTAAGAAGGAGTTTATGTGGCAGTTTGTGAAAATTGTAATAAATCATTCCTTTAACGAATCATAACATTGTTTAAAGTAGTCACATGATGGTAATTTATAATCATTTTATTACGAAAGTTAAAATATGCATATAACAATAGCACTAATGATGTTGTTGTAAGAGTATGCTGTTGTTACTGAAAGCACAACAAGTGTGGTGTGTGTGTAATAAAACAGACTAAAAGAAATGTTATTTAACTAATGTCGACAAGCCGCCATGGCTGCATTGGTAGAGGTTTTTGCACTTTTTTTAAACAGATCATAAGTTCAAATCCCAACAGCGACTTGTGTAGATACTAATTGCTGGTTGCTAAATAGCCGCTGTAGATAAGTTCTTTTAGAATAAATTCAGTATGGCAGCCCAGAACTTCCAGAGTCTCGATAAGAGATGGAAGAGAGCTTTTATGAAGCCGCAGAACAGCGGATGAGATGCTTAAGATGCCTGTCTTGTAAAACAAAATGGTTAAGCACGGTATTTGATAAAAATTAATTAAAATATTGTATCAATATTCAAAATTTTTTTTTTCTTACATTCATCCTCATAGGCCTTATTAGCTTATACAAATGTTGAAAACAAAATAATTTGAATTTGTATGCTACAATTATAAATCAAAGTTGTCAGGTCCAGGCTATGGTCACTATATTTCCCTACGTATGCCTAGTTCTAAAGTATTCTTTTATGTGGAATTTCCAAAAGCAAAGCAACTTTAGATTGCAGAGATACAAAAACTAAAATAGCGAAAAGATGCGATGTTCTATCAAAAGCTTAATGTTAATTAGCAAAAAACACAACCAGCCACAAATAAGTTAAATTATTATTATAATTTAACAATTATTTCTTAAAGCGTTTTAAACTCATGCCATAATTACAAGTTGAACGCAATTAACATTTCCCCTTTTAACTTCATTTCAATAACACACTTTAAACACAAGTATAATGAACTCCATTTTTGAACTGTAATAGTTGGGGTAAATGTTTTTTCTACTTAACTATCTCTCATTATTTTATATATAGTCTGTTCTAAAAAAAGTCACTGCAACTACTTGTATGTACGTAGCATATAAATAATTAATTGCCTTTTTAAATTATAAATAAAATTTAAATTATGTAAGGAGCAAACAAGCTTTTAAGTGACACACTATCAACAATAGCACTAAAAATGCCAGCAGCAGTCATTCTTAGTTGAATAAATGTATGTATGCTTAAATGCATTCACCAAAAATGCCTCATTATGTAACTGGTAATAAGCTTGCTTGTCGTCACCATTAAAGTGTTTGAAGAACATTTCAACAACTTTGCGTGCTTCTTTACCAGAGGTGGCAGAGATACAAGTTGACAACAGTAGAAAAAATTGTATATAGAGCTCAATATGTTAACACTCAAAAAATGTTGATAGAAAAAAAGAGAAAATAGTTCAATTGTCTCTTCAAACTAGAGCTGTAAATGAATCATTATTTTTACGAAAAAAGAACTGAAGGAAATTTGAATCAATTCAAATGAATTAGGCAGAAATAAATTTTCATTCCTTTCCAATTCAGATGAGTTTGTATAATGAGTTGCATTTCGTTTTCAATTCAAATGAATCTGTTAAAGTAAAATTAAATTCATTTTGAATTCATTCAAATAAATTAGAACAGTGGATTGCAATTCAAATAAAGTTAAAACCAAGTAAGAATGCCGTATCTTATATGCCCTTCACCATATAAGCAAATCTAGTTTGGTGAAGTAACTTCAATCAAAAAAACAAAGATTGGGGAGATAGAGAATTTAAAAAAAAAATACGTACGTTATATAATTTTACAAACAAACGTTGTCGGTTCTTAATGGATCAGGCATTAAAAATTAAAAAATTTTAGTATTTCATTAAGGAACTGATGAGTTCTTTTAAAGGATGTTTTTAAATCTTAATCTGAAAAAATATGGTGCACAATCGTATTTTTCTAAAAGTTAAGAGGCCTATAAGTCGGAAAGTATTGGAGAGCGTCAATTTTTCACTTGATTGGAGTTACTTCACTTAACTACATTTGTTCCAAATATGTTAAAAATAGGGATAGGCCTGGTGTTTTGCCTGCTGCCCCGGAGGATATGGATCGATGTTGCTAATCTTCAGTACCGAAATATTGGAAATTATGTCTGATCGTCTGACGCTTTTAAATTTTCTCTAGCTCATCTAGTGCCTTGCCAAAGTTGATTTCAACCCGTATAAAGACGGGCAGACAGACATCGCTTAATCGACTTATGGATACCCTTTTTCCACCTATGGTGAAGGGTATAATCAGTTGCAATCAATCAAATTAAAAAGCAGATCTAGGGGAAATAAAAAATAAGTAGATAATAAATTTTTTCTAGCAAAATGAAAATATTCAGTACAGCGCCTGATCAAAGAAAACATGGTGATACTTGCTGCATATTTACTTACAATCTCAATTCAAATTTCTATCAATTTAAGTCAAAAGTGTTAGTAATGAATTGCAATTCACTTTGACCAATTTATTTAAACTAAAAATAAATTGTAATTTCCTTTTACTGTATTCATTTAAATTGACTAAAATTTTATTAATTTAATTTTTGTGTGTGAAAAGAATTAATTCAAAATATACAAATAAAGTGCATAAATGATTCGCAAATCAACTCAAAAATCAGTGATTCATTTACAGTGCTGCTTTAAATCAGGCATCAGAAATTCAAAACCGAAAACCAAAAATTTCGTGTTTTTTACAAAAAATTAAAAGCTCACGCGAACAAAATTAAGTATTTTTTTTCATTGGAACAATAAAATATTAAATGATATTTATTTTTAAAAATTCACTGTTTTATCGTTACTACAACGAAATGTGTTCTTATGAAATCTGGGAACTTGTTGCTGAAAACTGTAATTTCGTATGCGTAACGCGCTCTGCATCAAGAGCGCATTCCTTTGTGGTCGTTTGTCCAGTGAATCGCACTACGCATTACAGAGAGAATTCGTTTTTAGCCAAACATTTCGTATGTAGAATAAACCTTCTACAGAGGTCTTTCCTGCCACTTTCAATGTGGAAATATTCAAATCAATTGTCCACAAACACTACTTCCTATATCCCCCCTACCACAACTAAATTACCTAGTTCTGGCACAATGCATTGCATTGTAAGGGGTCATCCCCTGAGTAGTGGTCCCAATCAAAAATTAAATTTAGGGATTGAAGTTTTTTTAAGTCATTTATATAATAATATTTGAAAACAATATTTGCAACTAAGTAGTCAATTTGTCAATTAGTGTAGAAATTAATTTTAGCAGTACTTTTGAATTTTATAATAATGACGCTTCACAACAAATATTTTTCTGAACCAGTTTTGTCGAAAACTTTATAGGACTATATATTATATCGTTTAAAACGGCCCATTTTATTTCAAAATATTAAGAGGAATATGTATATAATTTTGAGTATAAAACACAATGAACAAAAAAAAAAAAAAAAAAAGACAAAGTTTATAATATATATTTTTTCTACGAAAACTTTTCATTTAAAAAAAATTATTTATTTAATTAATTTACTTTATTCGTGCTTAATTCCTTCAAATATAAATATTTCATGATATTCTCAAGAAATATTTATTATTTTAAACTAAACTACAAAATGAAATGTATTACTGCGGGGAAAGCATATCCATATGGCCATTTGACTACTGCTCAAATAGCTCATCAGTGGATTTTACCCAAATTTTGTATAGAAAAAACAGAAAGTCTTATATCAAAAGCCAAATTGATTAAATGAGAACTCCATTGAATCAATAAGACAGAAGAGAATAACAACTCAAAAATGTTCTACACAAAAACACAGCAAACACTTAATAACTATTTTTATTTTTTCTTTCATTTTTCTACATAAGGGATCCCATTGGGAACCATTCATATGTATTTGAAAGATTCAATAAAAAAATAAAAACTGAAAAACAATTTTTATTAATAAGCAATGTGCACATACATGCAAATATATCAAAATGAAAATTTATTATTCGGAATCTTTTAAAATTTAATTAATTTACTTAATTTTCGGGCGTATGAGAAATATTAACATTGTTTACATAACACGTATACGCCTTACTGCAGTTTCTATATGTATAATATTATAACGAGGGTTGCCAACCTTAGTTGGTTTTACAAATTCCAAGATTCGGGATTTTAAAAACTTCGATTTTTTAAATCTTTGTTTATTTTGAGTGGACTATAGTTTGTAAAACTAACTTTAATAAATAATTAACAGCTTGGTATTCTGCAAGTGATTAGCTTTAAAGTATTAACAATTTATTTAACATTAAAAACGTAAAAATTGTTCAAATACAAGAATACTTTTTGGGAAATTCTCTTAAAGTTTCTTTTTCCAATACTTAGTTTCTGTCATTGAAGTGAGAAATTTCTCACATGAAAATATTATGGTCATCTTGATTTTGTGATTGAAGGATAGAGTTCTTCATGAACATTTTTTTCTACATTTTATTAGGAATAATTGATAAGCTGCAATCAAATAATATGACTATAAAATTTTTAGTGTAATATTTATCACTGAAGTTACAAAAACGAAGCAGAAATTTTCTAAAATAGTGCGTGCGCTTACAAATATTATTTCTATTAAGTTTTTTAATATATCAATTGATGCTTATCACTTTAAATTTATTTTGGTAATAGTCATCTATGTACAACTACATTATATAAACAGAAAATTTTGGGCCATATTTCAAAAAGACACTTCATATTTTAATATTAATTTTAATTGCCAAAAAAAACTTGGATTTCGGGGTTCATATATTATCGTTTAGTAAACTCTGTTTCTGATTCTTTATACACATGTTACAGCCATACCTAAATAAAAGCGGAAAGCGGATCGTTTTCTTCTGCATAGCTTTTACGCTGAAATGGCATACCTCAACAAAAGCGGCAACAGGCTTAATGTGCTGTTTCTATGTTACAGGCGATCAACTCGTCTGAAAAATTTATATGGAAATAACTCAAAAAACTGAGTGCTTTTCATATAAATTTTTCAGACGAGTTGATCGCCTGTAACACAGAAACAGCACATAAGTGTAGTTAACGGACGCACCTCAAAAATGAAATAAAGTTGTCTACTAAGCAAAAACTTACCTTTCCTATGATTCCCATATTGTCCCATTCCGCCATAAAATACTCATTATGTGCCATACAAACGTTGGAGGTCAGTAACTCCGAAACTCAGCCCCAAAACTTTTACTTAAAATGTTACACCCCGTACATAATACTTTTAATTTCTGAACTAGATTTTTTCCAAAAATATATATAACTACACTAATGTGCTGTTTCTGTATTACAGGCGATCAACTCGTCTGAAAAATTTATATGAAAAGCACTCAGTTTTTTGAGTTATTTCCATATAAATTTTTCAGACGAGTTGATCGCCTGTAATATAGAAACAGCACATAAGTATTTTAAAAAGAATAACAATTCTGGTGTTTGTGTTGTGTAAATTGAAAATTTTTTTAAAAAAACCAAAATTTGTTTTGTTTTTGTTTATTTTAAAATATTTCTATTAATAAACGCCTTGTCAAAATCGATTTTCCATTTGCAAAGTGCTGCCGCCGCATTATTTCGGTATGCTCCATACAAAATGTACTGGCTTGAGAACTTTTGACAGCAAAAAACGCTTTCCGCCCTTGTTTAGTTATTGCTGTTATAATCCAATATTGTAAATGGGACTTTGTGTTTTTTTGTTTGTTACGCTTTGGCGCTCCATTTTCTTTTACCGATCGTTATGAATTTTTGCACACATCTAATCAGTGGAAGAGGAGAAAAAGAGAAGCTTTTGTCTAAAAATATTTGCATTTCTGGATATAAAAAATTACATGTGAGTAACGTCGTAAGGGACATACAATTTTTTTAAGCCAATGGACTAATTGAAAAATTAAAATACTCTAGATTTTGTTATTATTTGTTTAAGGAGTTGATTCTGAAATGACAAAAAACGGCGAAAATTTATAATACTAATGTTTTATCTAATAAAAAAATTTTAGCAATAATTTTACGCGTGGTTTAATAGCCTTCGAAACGGTATATTTTAAACAACCAAAATTGAATGTTGCTTTAAAAAGATGAAATATAAATGTACTATTATGTGTTCAATGACCTAAACAAAGAAATCAGCATCCGCTTATTAATCTACAAACTTTGCAATAGAAACTTTAAACATATTCAAAACAAAAATCTGTATTATTATACTAATAATAAAAACAAGTGAGAGCGCTCTATTTGGCTATACCCTATATACCCTTCACCATATAAGTAAATCTAGTTTAGTTAAGTAACTCTAATAAAGAAAAAAAAAAAAAATAAAATTAAAAAATAAGAAAAAATTAAGTACTACATATTACATAAAAATATCATCGGCTTTTAAAGGGTTAAGCATTTTTAAAAAATTTAAATACAGTCGAACTTTCCTATAGTGAATCTTCACGGGGACAGATAATTATTTCTCTAAATAGAAACTTCATTATACAGAAATATTTTTTTTATTTATTTAAAAAATCTGGCGTTTTTGTTTGAACTACATGTTTTCCCTTTTTCTTTATCAATAAAATCTTCAATTACATTAAGACATTTAAATACATTTGTCGGAATGTTGCTCTCCATTTCCAAAAAAGTTGGTAGTACATCAACTGAAAAGGAAACGTGTTCTAATGTGGGTTACGTTTTATCAATATTTGCCATAACTTCACCAACCAGTTCCTCTTCATCTACATCTGATATACTTTGCTGTAATCCACGACTCTCTAAAACACTGCTTAGAATATCTTCATCGGACGGAATGCTCGTAGTATGCACATCAATATCTTCACTGACAAATTCTTCAAATAATGTATCGATGTAAGCTACTTTTTTAAACGAAGCCTGTAGAACAGCTGAATCTGATAATGGAAAAAAAAGCTTCTTCATCGCAATTACTAGTTTGAATCTGCATGTTTTCTTTTGAAAATCCTGCCTTTTGGAAGCAGTTTGCAATAGTCTCTGGTTTAACATAGATATTCCACACTGTGCTTGAATTTCGAATAGCTTGAATCAAATCTATGGGTATTACAGGTATTACAGGTTTGTTTTCTGCCATTTGTAACAATATGTTCATCAAAATTCGTTTTCTGTAAAGTTTTTGTATAATGTAGATTGTGCTTTGGTCCATTGGTTGAAGAAAAGAAGTCATATTGAGAGGAATGTAGACATAATCCACATCTAGAGATTTTATTCCTTTTAGCCTTGCTATAACGAGCAGTTTTAGTTTCTCCATACCAGTCATATTGCTTCCTACTAGGACAGTTATTCATTCTTTGCTCTGTTTTCCATCAAAACATTTTTCATTTTAGAACGTTAGTGTTTTCTTTGTTAACCACTTGAAAAACAAACCGGTCTCGTCGGTGTTGAAGATGTCATTTGCATAATATTTTTCAGTTAATCTTGGCAAAACATTACTTACCCATTCTTCACGTTCTCCTAAATTTGGCGACAAACTTTTTCCCACACAATGTTTTTCAAACAATATTATGTAATTTTTTTAATTTATCTAACCATTCAGTACTTGCTTCGAAATCTTCGTGTCCCAAAGAATCAATGAATTCCTTGGCTTTTTGCTTCAATAGTATGCCAGATATGGGAAGATTCTAAGAACTAGCGTCCGTAACCCATTTGACGTTGCTTCGTCAATGACTTCAAAAAGACAAGTTCGAAATCTCTTATGCTTAATGCTTATATTTTCGTCTTCTCAAACTCTTTAGCTATATCTTTATCCCTTCCTCAACTTTATTAATTACTAATAATTTTTTTTTCAAGAGAAATACTACTCCGGTGCTTCATTTTCGTTTACTGAACTCGGTCAACTGATGTTAAAAGTCAAATCATTGACCTTTTTGTTTATATTTTCATATTTTGGGAACCCCAAAAATATTATTTATTATGCTTATAAATAGTGTTGCTAACAAGTGTAAAATAAAGCTGCTAAAAATAGTTCACTATATTGTTATTGTTCATTGTAAAGAAAAATTCACTGTATGGAAATTCATTATACGGAAATAAAAATATATTGAAAGTGGAGCAAAAAGCTGTGTTCTTGACTTCAGTTCATAATAAGGAGAACTTTATTGTATAGAAGTTCACTATAAGAAAGTTCGACTGTATTTCCTTAAAGATCTCTTCAGCAGCTTTTAAATTATATCCATATTGATATTTTTAAAAATATGGCGCACAATCGTACTTTTCTATAAAAAGTATAGAGGCCCATAATCCGAAAAATATATGCAAGCGCCAATTTTTTCACTTGATGTTTTTTTTCTTATTTTTTAATTTTCTAACGCTCTACATATTTAAATTTTGATTAGATTTACTTCATTGTTCCAAATGATATGGAAAAATTAGAGGCAGACGTGTTGTTTTTTGCCTGCTGCCTCAAAGGACATGGACCGGACTTACTGATTTTAATAGCAAAATTTTCAAAATTATGTCTGATCGATTGGCGTATTTTTAGTGGAAAATTTGCGGTTTAGTAGATAAGACAACATATGTTAAAACCAGATCTTCTATAGAAATTTTTTTTATTTCTTATATTATTATATTATATTTCTTTATTACCGAGAAAATACGTAAAAATCAGGTTACTGTCGGAAGGCCCCTTATTTATATTGTACTTGTTTCTATAGCAGACATAGCAATACATACACTGTGCAAAATTTATACGTCTGTCTGTAACGAATTAAAACACAAGGCTACATTTGTCAAAATCATGGCCTTAATGGATATACCCTTTAATTCTTCAATTTGTTGTTTACTCTTATAGAGAATTTTTACCGAAATCAGTTTCGTGATAAATTTTCAACACAAACGCACATATCTCTGGAAACACTAAATAGATTTTCTTACAGCCTACTTAAGTTTTAGTTTAAAAAAAAAACATAACAGTATTTTTACGAATATCACGTCACTTTCAGAATACCCCTTTAAACTTCAAGAGCTTACCTATCACGATTTTAAATGTAACTATAATATAAAACATCTTTGGTCAATTTTTAGTTTTTCATGAATTTACCATTTTTTAATCAATTGACTATTTTCTTCAATTAAACTTTGAGCTTTTAAAAAATTTTTAGCGCAAAGAAAAACCAGAATAAAGCTGTAAAACTACAGAACAGTATTGCAAAAACATAAATATAAATAAAGGCAGTAGTTGACTTGCACCAAATCTATGTCTTTTTTTTTTGGGATTCATTACTCTTGTTAAATGAATGTATCAGCGTGGTATTGTTGTTCGGAATGCTTTAAAAAGTCGCAATAAAAAAACGTACATTTTTCGTTTGGTATATATTTCTTCACGCTGTTTGCTGCTGTTCAATGCTGTGATTTACCTTGGGTTTATTAAAGCAGAAGCACCAACATTAAAATATTAAAAAAAATCTACTGGGAAACCGTCATAACATACATAAATATCCTTCATACAAACATGCTTTACAATTGGCATACTCACATACAAATATAATATAAAGGTATGTGTCTGTATATAATATTGTTCATGCTGATGATGTAAAGTGCTGTTACAATTCAAGCTCTTCTTTGCTAAAGAATTTTTGTAATTTAAAAGAACCACTGCTTTAAGCACATTCTGCCAGCTGCACACTTCTTTTATACTTATTTATTAAGCTAAATTCCTTTGTCATCATCAAAGGTGTCTTTTTTTACAGACGTACCGCATTTTAAGTTGACAAAAGTTTTATAACGAGTGACCATTTTGTGAGCTGTCAAGTGATTAATGTTAAGTTTGGTGTGGCATTTCAACAGGAAATAATTGACTCACCTCTGAACAACGCCGCCAAACTGTGCGATTTAACTTTGAAAATCATGATTCTGTTCGAACGTACTACGCTCGGTTAATATAATCATCCATCAGAGTAATTAATTCGAATAACTATGGAATGTTGTAGCATCAAATTTACTTTAAATAGAAATACGCATTCATAGAGACGTCATACAGAAGCACTTATTGCATCTATAGAGCGTAGAGTAGAGGAGGATCCGAATCAGTCTATCCGCTATGTTAAACAGAAATGAAATATATGTCAATCTACTTTGCGGAAGATTTTGCGGAAAGATCTTGGTTTGCATGCTTGCGAAATTCTAATCGTGCACTAGTTAAAGTCACTTGGTCAACGAGCGAGGCGTAGCTTCGGTAAATGAGCCCAAAATAAAAATACAGTTGATCAGCGAATTTTGTTTAGCGATGAAGCTCACCCTAGGTTAAATATGTCAATAAAAAATATGTCAATTAAAAAAAAAAAAAACTTGTCGTCTTTAGATCAAGTGTATGTTGAAACACTGTCCCATGCAGAGAACTATTATTTTGATGTATTTTATAGGCTGTTGGAATGATTGGTCCGTAATTCTTTGAAAATGATGACATTTTCGTTCATCAATTGAACAACCATGATGTGCAGAAGCACTGGTTTCAATAAGATTGTGCAACCTGACATACAACTCGTGCTGCAAATGATTTATTGAAGGAAACATTTGGTAAACGCATAGTTTTATGTTGCAGACCCGTGATCAAAGATCATGCGATTTAACGCCACTATACTAATTTCGTTTAAGATATTCGAAGTCGCTAGTCTACGTCAATAAACCTGAAACGATTAACCAATTGGAGGATAACATTCACTACATTATTGTCAATATGCGACCACAAATGTTGAAAAAATTATTTGAAAATTGAACCTCCAGATTAGACTACAGCAGAACCTGCTGTGGCTGTCAATTGCCAGAAGTTACACTTAAATTATTATACCAGAAGATTATCTTTCGAGTAAAGTAATTTCCATGTCATTTTAATTCCATCTTTACATCTTAAAAAAACACCCTGTATTTATTGTTGTATTGTTCGTAATGTCGTAGAGTGGTACAAAAGTCTACCTCCTTAAAGTTTATATTAAAAAAAAAAAAATCAAACAATCAAACTTATAGCGTCGTCTGATATTGACTTTTACATATGAAATAATTTTATTACTAACGCCTAAAAGTAGGCATGGAAATATTTCTACACTTGCCCCTTTCAAGTTTATATGTATTTTGTAAAAAGATCTAAACGTGATCTAAATCAGCAACGATTTGATAATTTAAGCCTATTTGATCAATCAATATCCAACATACAAATTTAGAAAAACTTACGCAAATTTTGTAATGTGCATGTTTGCACTAAACTTATTTAAATATAAAATTTAAGATTCCTTTATCATAACAAACAAATTATTATGCAAAAAATTTAAAACATGAAAAATTGTATTTTATAATTTATAAGGAAAAGACCACAAAAACAAAAATAGGATTGTTGTTTTAATTCTTGTTTTTTAATTATTGAAATATGTATTTACGATTTTAAATTCTTTGTTTTGATATTAAGCAAATAGGACAGATAACCCAGCATGAAAACTTTTAAGATTTCACTTGTAGCACGTAATTTTTACATTATTGTTTTAGTCAAATAATCCGTTTTAAAGCAATTTTGCATTTCAAAGAAATCATTTTAAATGTTAATCAGCCTTATTACGGTTGTCGTTCTCGTGTCGAAAATCCTACGTTTTTTTTAAATGGTACTACGCACGTCGTTATTGTTAAATATGTTACTAGAAAAACAAATCAATTACAAAAATCGGTACTACGTTTGTCGCATTCGAATGATAATTTGTTCAAATATTGTCGTTGAAATTTATGTACACGACAAACATTTTTTTCGTAAATTTTTAAAACGAACGCTAACAAAAGATAAGTTTACTTTTGATTTTTACATTATGCTTATTTTAATTTATTTTTTGCATGCTGTTTTTATACCAACACAAAAAGTGGAAAAAGGGCAAGTTTGTCATTCTGGGTGTAATTTGTACAATATCCATTTCTGACCCTATAAAGTATATATGTACATTCTGATTTCTTATGCATAGCGAAGTCAATTGAGCGATGTCCGTCTGCCCGTCCGTGTTGGTGTTGAAATCAACTTTGCAAAAAAAAAAATAAATTAATAAATATATCAATCGATCAGATATAGAATCGAAAGAGCTACTATGATGATGAGCATGATGGGTCCATGTCCTTCGAGGCAGCAGGCAGGACACCACGCCTACATCTAATTTTTTCATGTCATTTTGAATAAAAAAGTAACTCCAACCAAAAAAATAAATATATAAGGAGATAGCGAATTAAAAAATAAGAAAAAAACATCAATTAAAAAATTGGCGCTCGCCCATATTTTCTAGGTTGGGGAACTCTGAAATTTAAAAATTTTTTAAAATATCAATATGGGTATCATTTAAAAGCTTTTAAAGAGGTTTTTAAGGAAATACAAAAACTTTTTAACAATGCTTAACCCATTAAGAGCCGATGGTATTTTTATGTAAAATTATATATATATATATACAGAACCACTTTTTTTAATTCTCTGTCACCCCAATATTTGCTTTTTTGATTGGAGTAACTTCACTAAACTAGATTTACATAGATGGTGAAGGGTATATAAGATTTGGCATAGCCGAACTCTTTTTTGTTCATTTTAAGTATAAAAATAACAATCGTAAGCAGTGCAATCTGCTGGTTGGGCTTATGGAGGAACATCAGACTTAACTAGAGGCCTAAGTTCCAATGTCAATAAAATTGAAGCTAAAGAAGAGTGAAAAAATTAGCAACAAAATTAAGCATTCAAACAGAACAACTGTATAGTAAAGTTATGAAGACGTTAAAAGAAATTTAAAGATTTAATAGAAAACGATACATATCAAAGGAAGAAACTTAAAAAAAGAAGAGCATAGAAAACATCATCTAAAACTTACGTCCGATGAAATCAAATTAAAAAACGTAAAATTGAATTAGAAGAACTGAAAGGCAGAGTACGTTTTATTCTACACTAACTTCGAGTTTTTTCTTAATTTGACAAATTTCAAGTTTTTTCTTAACTACATGAAAAAGTGAGTTCTAATGTCCAGAAAAAAAATCTGCCTAGTAATTGTCAGTCTTCTTCTTCATTGCAAAATTTGTCGATATTGCCAGCACTATTTTAGGGCTAAACAGTTCAATAGCTTCCACGTTTAAATATATCTGCCCGAGGTTTTAAGTAGAGTGGAAATTCGCAAACAATTAGTGGCAACGTTTTATTTTTATAAACTGTGCAACTAACGCCTCGCAGAGTCTGCCTCTTTCGTCTATGATAACTTCGCCAAATGAAACTTAAATTTTCCATTTCCTGGCATTAACATAGTTATCTTGCTTGAGATACCAAGTAATATTCTAGACTTCCTTCCGAAAGGATATGATACAATTTCAGCAATTCTTCATGTCTTAAGATCCCACTAAGTGTAGGACCTTTGGTCGTACTTTGACATTCCTTAATTCAACTCTAGATTCTAGTCTACAGGAAATCTGCTTTTAGTTAAATCCACACCAGCTTTACCTCGAAATACATCTGCTCAGTTTTGGAACATTTTTAGGTATAAAAAAGGGTGTCACTTGGCACAGTGGCACACAGTGTCTAGCAATATTGACATTTGGCACCTCTCCCTCTTATGTCATAATTTGTTTTATTAGTGTTACGAGGGATGCTATATATATTTCTGGCCTGGCAACACTGAGTGCTGCCAAGTGCAATCTGACATTTCCATTGGAAAGTTTGTCATTTTTAAGCATAATCGTACTCAAAACGACTTGAAAAAATTAATATAGAAAAAAATGGAATTAACTCGTGAACATTTTCGTGCCATCATTTTTCACAACTTTCGACGTGGATTATCACGAAAAGAGTGCATTGATGAACTTAAATCTTTGTATGGCGATGAAGCACCATCCTATAGCACTGTGAAAAATTGGTATAATGAATTTAATCGTGGCCGAAGCTCGCTCAAAGACGAATTCCGTGAAGGTCGTCCAAAAACGGCTGTTGTGCCAGAGAACGAGAGATAGAGACATCCTTGGACATTTCTTCCACCAGCATACATTCGATACTGCGTGAACATCTGGCCGTAAAAAAGGTTTGTTCTCGTTGGATCCCGCACAATTTGAAAGTCGCTCAAAAAAAGGCTCGTGTCGATTGGTGCAAAGAAATGTTGCAAAAATACGATTGCGGTGCTTCAAAAGACGTTTATAAGATCGTCACTGGTGACGAATCATGGATCTATGCGTATGAGCCCGAAACGAAAGAACAATCCAACGAAAGTTGTTCGTGGAAGAAGCACTTCGAAGCAAATAGTCGCCTGTTTCTTCGGCAAAACTGGTCATGTGGCGACTGTTCCGCTTGAGTAACGTAGGATGGTCACTTCTGAGTGGTACACTACAATTTGTTTGCCTGAAGTCATCGGAGAAATTCGAAAAACCAACAAGAGAAGACGAATCATTGTTCACCATGACAATGCGAGCGCTCACACATCGGCTCAAACCAGAGCTTTTTTGATCGACCAAAACGTCGAATTAATGTGTCATCCGCTGTACAGCCCTGACTTGGTACCTAATGACTTCTTCTTGTTTCTGCACATTAAGAAAAAAATGCGTGGTCAACGATTTTCGTCGCCAGAAGAAGCTGTTGAAGTGTTCAAAAACCAAATTTTAGAGGTGTCTCAATCGGAGTGTAAAAAGTGCTTCGACAACTGGTTTGAGCGCATGCAAAAGTGTATAAATCATGCTGAAGAATACTTTGAAAAACAATAAAACCATTTTTGATTATAAATACTCGCATTTTCACTATTAGGCCAGAAATATATAGAGCAGCCCTCGTATATCGCAAACCCTTTTTGTGACTTTTTGGTCGTTTACACCTGCGTTCCATGGATTTCAAAAAATGGTCTATCAGCTCAGTGAAAGTCTAGAGCCTGAATACTGGCCATGTAGCTTCCTCCCGGTTTATGCTATAGAGCCTTGAATTAGACTGTTTTAAACTAAAAGATTAAGTCAAACAACTTTTTATACCTTTCACTACAAAAAGTGGAAAAACGGTATGACTAAGTTTGCCATTCCGTTTGAATTTTGAAAATATCCATTTCCGATCCCATAATAAATGGGATTCTTATGCATAGCGAAGTCGATTGAGTGATTTCCATTTGTCCGTTTATGCATTCTTGTTAGTGTTGCAAACTTAAATATGCCAATCGATCCGACATAGTGCCGAAAGAGTTGCTGTTGGAAATCACTAAGCCTGCCTCTAATTTTTCAATATTTCCATTTGGAACAATGACGTAACTCCGATAGACAATCAAAAAACAAAAGGTAAAAATTCTTTGGGTTGTGTGTGGAATAAAGACTGATTATAAATATTTTTAGCTTTCTTTTTTCTTAAATGGGTTAATTAAATAGATGATGTTTACAGCAGACACAATTTAAGATATTTAGATGCATAGAATGATGATGACGTATATAGTGATCGAGAAAATGCTGCAATATGGTCTGATGGTGTCAGATTTTACTTGTTTTTTTTCAAAAATTTGTAAATAATTTTTCTTTCGTAAAAGATATTGAGAATTTAAAATATAAAAAACATGGTTGTGATATGGGCACAGTAAACATAATATATTCTTTGTAACATTGTAAAGTTGCATAGAACAAATTATAGTTGTTATCAACAATACTTCGGTTACTACAAACACGTTTTTCTTGACATTTTACCATTATATGGTTACTGTGCACAAAACATACAACATGGCTGGTTTAACGTAAACAAATTTGAACCACAACCAAAGTTTTAAAATTTATTCAAAATAATATAATATATTTAACCATAATATATTTTTATTAATCAAAGTATGATTGAAAGCAAACAAAATAATATTTATGTTTAAAAATATTAAGTTCTAGGTCTTGACAGAATTCTTTTCTATCACTTTAGTAATTTTTTTAGCTTAATGTTTAAATGGTTTTTATTGTTAGAGAAAATAAAAATAAATAAAAATTTACGTACAAACTAAACAATTTAAAACAATATAAAATATATGTACGAAAACAAATAAATATGTAAGAAACCATTTCAAAAATATAAAGCATATAAACCTTTATTTTTGTGTTCTAATCACAATTGTGAAACCATTTCAATAAGCAAATAATTGCCTTTTTTGTGAGCTTTTCAATAACTTTAGTGACAAATCAATAATAAATTAAACAATGAATAATTATAACATGACATTTTAACCACGTTTGATGTTTTAATTTAACCATTTAATGTTTAAATTTTAACATAACTATTTTTAGATTTTACCATGTTATTGTTATGCTAGACAACAATATGGTTGCCAGACCACCTTTATTATCATTAAATGTAACAATACTATGATTTGTTAACAACCATATAATACAACCATAAAATGTTGCTCTTAGATTATGGTTACCTCAACCATGTTTTTTCTTTGCGTGTGGCTATAATATTAAAATAGTTCGACATATAATTAATTTCACAAAGAATGATCGGAGAAATCCTATATTTAAGTTAAAAGAGTATTTAGAGTCATTTACATGTAAATAAAACAAATTTACTTTTGACCAAAGATTTGTTGGGTTTTTCTTTTCTTTACAAGCAAAAATTCTTTTGTAGAAATTTAAAATGAAATTCAAATCTATCGTATTAATTTCTTTGTAAATGAAACATAAACAAAACGAAAAATTGTTTTAAAAAGCTAAAGGATTTATTTTTGAACATTTAAATTTGTATTTTCTATTTTGTTCTTCTTATATTGTAAAGAAGACATGAAGTTTATAAAAAAAATCTACAAGACTTGCAAAATGAAAAACAATTTAAACAAATATGTTCTATAAAAGAATAAAGAATTTTTTTTTTATAAAATATTGTCAATTCCAATTAAAATGTTAAATTTCCCATAATGGAAATAATTCACAAAACTTTGTAATTTTACACAAGACCAAAATTAAAGAGAAAATTAGTTTTTCTTTTTTAGATCATTATTTCTGTTTATTAAATCAATAAGTGCACACTTAAGGATAATGGACAGAAAGGCATGTTTTAATAATAAAAATATATCGTAGAAGATGCAACCATATATTTGCTGGAACTTACAAATTTTTTTGTAGCAAATTTGTATGACCATTTTGTATACATGTGTCTGAAATCTAGTGGTGCATTATGAGTAGTTATTGCTTTGTTTAAATAGACCTTTGGGTTTCAGTATCCTTATAGAAGTATTCCAGTGTTTTAAAATCATACGCTTTTAGACAATAATCACTGAAACTAGGAAGTATATGAGTACAAAATAAAAGGTCTAAGGTTGTCTATATCCACGTTCTCAGCTTGAGTTATTCTATACGTTTAATATAAATATTGTTCGTTTTCTCCATAACAATTTAGGATAGAGTAAGGTGACTATAGCCGCTGCTAACCTATTCCACAGCTAACCTTAGGTGCTGAGTAAATAATGTTCAGAACACTAAAGGATTTAAGGACTTTGCTGCGAACCAGTTACTGTCAAAAATATTACGCCTCAAATCGCTGTTGAGTGACAAATGGTCAAGGATATATTCAGTCCTTTTCTTGCAACATTGCCATATCTGAGATGGCCTGATAAATAATTTATTTTCAGAATGAGACACGGTGGAATGTCATAAACTTCAAAGATATAGTGTCCGTCAACGTAAAGTCATTGATCTTATAAGTATATTTTATCGTATTCTATGTAAGACAGATGTCACGTTTTTATAAACTGCCTTGCAGAAAATCTTTGGTAGACGAAGCCGGTGTTGATTATACCATGAGGAGAAAATCCTTGCGCCCGGCCAAAGGACGGCTATGTAGAAAATCCAAGTTGTATTAAGACTTTCGTACTTTCCCACACAATGGAAGCATGGTAAAATAATAATGAAATTAAAACCAAAAAAGCCTGAACATTCTGTTGAATCGTAAAGGCCTATTAGCCGGTTGCCAATAATTTCTAAATTTCTTGAAAGACTTATAAAAAAAACGACTCTCTAAAATTCACGAATCATTAAAAATTTTACTCGATCATCAATTTGGATGTCAAAATAATCATGGAACCCCTGAACAGTGCCACAGAGTTGTTAGAGCAATAAGAGATGTATTAGAGAACCAACAATATTGCTGTGCAGTATTTCTTGATGTCAAACAAGCTTTCGACAGAGTCTGGCATAATGGACTTTTATATATAAATTAAAGCAACTACTTCCAGCTCCATTTTACATTTTATTAAAGTCATACTTGAATGATCGTAGTTTTTATTTTAATGTCAACGAGGAAAACTCTGAAATCGGCTTATTAAATCAGGTGTGCCACAGGGAAGCGTATTAGGTCCAATTCTTTACACAATTTACACTGCAGACTTAACCGCAAAGAACGATGTTATGACACTGCAATCTTAGCCGCCAATGAATCGGCATTTGAAGCTTTGTTCCTTGTTCAATCACAACTCGATTTAATAAACAAGTGGTTAAAAAAGTGGAACATAAAAGTCAATGCTGAAAAGTCAACTCATGTTACTTATACACCTAAACAAGGTGATTGTCCGCCTACTTATCGTAACGGAACTATGATTTCCAAATCAAATTGTGTCAAATATCTAGGTCTGAATATTGATAGACGATTAAATTAGAAAAATCATTTGCAGCTGAAGAGAAAACATCTTAATATAAAAACAAGAGAAATGTATTGGTGATTACTAGGCCCAAACTCAGAACTTAGTTTAAATAATAAATTAATGCTATAAAAACAATTTTAAGGCCTATCTGGACATATGGTATTCAGTTATGGGGAACTGCGTCATACTCTAATATTGACATTATTGAGAAATATTAGTCTAAAACCTTAAGACTTATCATGAAAGCAGCATGGTTTATTAGAAATAATAATATTAATACTGATATATTAATACATTTCTAATGTCAAAGAAGAAATTAAAAAACTAAGCTGCAATTATATGAACAGACCCAGTAACCATAAAACTCTTCTTGACGATACTAATGAAGTGAGAGTGGTTAAAAGGACGGCATATACGAGGGCTGCTTTATATATTTCTGGCCTAATAGTGAAAATGCGAATATTTATAATTAAAAATGGTTTTATTGTTTTTCAAAGTATTCTCCAGCATGATTTGTACACTTTTTCAACTCCGATTGAGACACCTCTAAAACATGGTTTTTGAACACTTCAACAGCTTCTTCTGGCGACGAAAATCGTTGACCACGCATTTTTTTCTTGATGTGCGGAAACAAGAAGAAATTATTAGGTGCCAAGTCAGGGCTGTACGGCCGATGACCCATTAATTCGACGTTTTGGCCGGTCAAAAACGCTCTGGTTTGAGCCGATGTGTGAGAGCTCGCATTGTCATGGTGAACAATGATTCGTCTTCTCTTGTTGGTTTTTCGAATTTCTCCGATGACTTCAGGCAAACAAATTGTAGTGTAAAACTCAGAAGTGACCGTCCTACGTTGCTCAAGCGGAACAGTCGCCACATGACCAGTTTTGCCGAAGAAACAGGCGACCATTTGCTTCGAAGTGCTTCTTCCACGAACAACTTTCGTTGGATTTTGCTCGTCTTTGAAGACCCACACAGTCGATTGTTGTTTCGTTTCGGGCTCATACGCATAGATCCATGATTCGTCACCTGTGACGATCTTATAAACGTCTTTTGAAGCACCGCAATCGTATTTTTGCAACATTTCTTTGCACAAATCAACACGAGCCTTTTTTTTAACCGACTTTCAAATTGTGCGGGATCCAACGAGAACAAACCTTTTTTACGGCCAGGTGTTCATGCAGTATCGAATGTATGCTGGTGGAAGAAATGTCCAAGGATGTCTCTATCTCTCGGTATGTCGCATGTCGATCTTGCATTATGAGTTCACGCACGGCATCAATGTTCTCTGGCACAACAGCCGTTTTTGGACGACCTTCACAAAATTCGTCTTTGAGCGAGCTTCGGCCACGATTAAATTCATTATACCAATTTTTCACAGTGCTATTGGATGGTGCTTCATCGCCATACAAAGATTTAAGTTCATCAATGTACTCTTGTCGTGATAATCCACGTCGAAAGTTGTGAAAAATGATGGCACGAAAATGTTCACGAGTTAATTCCATTTTTTTCTATATTAATTTTTTCAAGTCACTATAAACAACACAAATAATGGTTGTACGTCAAAACGTTTTGAGTACGCTTATGCTTAAAAATGGCAAACTTTCCAATCGAGATGTCAGATTGCACTTGGCAGCACTCAGTGTCGCCAGGCCAGAAATATATATAGCAGCCTTCGTGTTAGATCTTCTATTTCTGCCTTAGTCAAAATGAATAATGTGAATATTATGTACCTACTCTATATTTTTCGTACTCGAGTATTTTAAACACCGCAATAAAAAGTTGCGGTGTTTATTTTACCCATTCTTGTTGTGGGTATATTTAAAACAAATAACCTAAATACGAGTCTCAAAAATATCGCATTCAAAATTTTAAGTATTTTTTATACTCGTACGCGAGAATTTTTTAATTCTCTTTATTTGTAAGCAGCGTTGCCACATTTTTACCCTATTAAAGTTTTTTACTGTCGTTTTCTGAAATTCTGCATTGTATGCAGATCTATTTATAAACAATAAAAAAACAAAATTTGATCAAATCTATTGCTTAAACATTATAAGCAGAAAAACAGGCAACAATCGTTTGCATACGTATGAAATACAAGACATATTTAATGAATAAAATGCAATAAAAACCGCTTAAACACACAGCTTTTGTACACTATTTAAAGCAGGTATACTTATTTTGTTGCTGTTTTTTATGAACAATTATTTTCAGTTTATGCGCCTTGTTGCCATAAAAGTGCTACTAACGGTATTTAGGAAAACAAAATGATAAAATGAATCCGTGAATAAAAGGAAAATTACTTAATTTTTTTAGTTTTAACAAAACTGTATATACGCTGATGTAATATTGCATTGACTGAATGTCATTAGACCTCATAAATAATAATAAATAAAATAAAGTTTTTAGTTTACATATTTTATTTTGTTAAATATAATTATTGCTTTTATACCTATTTATTAATTTTAAAAATCTACTTGTTTAAAGAATAGAATTTATAAATTTCTATCCTGTGTGACTTAACAAAATCGTAACAAAAACGTAATATAATAAACAATGAACTATTCTTGAGTTATTAGTAAACTTTTGTAGTGTTTTTATTAAATGAAAAAGTGGCGAATTTTACGGGTTCTATTACATTTATTTTCTGTTACATATTAATTAAACTTTCATAATTTCGAAGAAGTATGTATGTAAGCAAATTTAGATATTGGCGACTTTTGATATTGTGTTTGATTTAATAATTCTGATCTGATAACTCTGTTTTGCTCACATATGCACGTTAAAATCTCTCTTTTGGTTTTTGCTGTAAGTATGAGTACGAATTAAGTAAAGCTAGCATCGCAAACATTTAACTTGAGTATGCTACGAGCTCAAACTCATCAATACTCAAATGGAATGGGTATAGTATATAGTCGCACAAAAGAAATGCGGTGGCGATCACACCGCAACCGCATTTGCA
The DNA here is from genome assembly GCA_916610165.2 of Gymnosoma rotundatum. Classification (NCBI taxonomy): domain Eukaryota; kingdom Metazoa; phylum Arthropoda; class Insecta; order Diptera; family Tachinidae; genus Gymnosoma; species Gymnosoma rotundatum. Next base: position 48,618,454 of record OU744338.1, read on the forward strand.
GTTGTCTGGTCCACAGCCACTTGGTACCTATTAGCTTTTTCATCATTAAAAAATTTTATTTAAGTTTTTACTCACTCACATATGACACATAAGAAGTGGATTTATTAAAATTTTCTTTTAAAGAATTATCTAAGATGCCGCTAGTAATACGTTGAATTTTCTCAGTGAATGTTATTGAATTAATGACAATATTTAAAATAGAAGCAGGCTGACTAACTTTATATTTATACATTCATTACCTTTTTATTTACCAAAATTTTTCTAAAAGATAATTAAACATTAAATTAATTATACAGAGGGTCTAAATAAAAAGTTTTAACAAAAAAGCTTTAATAAACAGCAAAATATTTACTAAAGCAAGTCTTAATTAGAGAGATTAAAAAAGTAAAAATTTAGAAAACATTTTTTTAAATAATTTATTGTTGCAAAGTTAAAATGATTTTATTTTGTGAAACAAAAAGTTACTGATAAAATTAATCAAATAGATAAATATGCTTTTGATCCCTTGAATACAGTTAACATTCTTTTTTAAGCCTTAACTGTTGTTATCTGCAAACATTTACAGTATATAAAATGTTTTAGGGTGCTAAAAAAGTACAAAAACAAAGCATACTTTGGGGCATGTGTTTTTTTTCTTAAAAAAAAAACACTAAATTAAAGCTTTAAGATATTTTTTTCTATTCTTTTATTTTCGTATCTTTTAATTCATTCTAATGCTCATTATTTTCATAAGATTTTTATTAAAAGTTTTCTTTCTTTTTCTTCTTGGCGTGTTTAAGGTCTTCCTTCACAGTAGGTCATTTTATGTGAAAGACATTAATACTTCTTTTTATCAGAAAAAAAACATGAATATTTAATTTTGTCTATTTAAATGAAAATTATTACAATTTGCTTCCTAAACTAAAAACTAAATTTATTTTAAAACTTTAAGCTTTAAACAAAACTTAAATAATTTTCCTTGTAGATGAACTAAAATTAATTTTCCTAAAAACTGTAATTTGTATAACATTTTTCCTAGATAAATGTTCCTGGAACATACGATATTTCTGCACTTATATTTCTCTTCAAATATTAAAAAATTTTAAAAGTCCAAAAAATACCTGTACACCAATACCCCGATTTGCGTCGCTTCAGTTTGCGTCGCTTTGAAGTTGCGTCTTTTTTTAAGTTTGTGAAATTTCAATATTCCGTCGTTTTTGTTTCAGTTTGCGTAGCATGGCTTCGAAGTTGCTTCTTTAATGCTTCGATTTGCGTCGTTGATATGAAAATGTTTTTACAAAGCTAAAGCAGAAAAAGGGGATTTCCCGTAGAAAGCAAATTTGCAGGTGTGCGTTGTTTACATGTTAAGCGTAGTTATTAGTTTCGAATTACATATGTCGTGGAGTGAAGTTCAGTCTGAAAGTTAAAAAAAAATTAGCAAAAAAGAAAGCAAATAACTTAAGAACAAAAGCTGGATATCTTAAAACGTTTTAAGTTAGGGGAAAAGCCTGTTGATATCGGGAGAAACCTTGGACTAGCCCCTTCTACAATTAAGTCCATTTGCTCTCGAGATGCTGAAAAAATCAAAAAATTTGCTGAAACTGCAACATCGCTGCAACATAAACAAGTTACAAAAATTAGAAGTAATTTAATGGAAAAAATGGCGTCACTTCTTACGATTTGGATAAAACATCAAAATCAGCGAAGAGTGCCATTACGTCAGATGGTAATTCAAAATAAAGCTCGAACTATATTTGAAGATTAGAAAGACAATTGTCTAAAGGGAGAAGCTGCTAGTGCAGACTATTCAGCTGCTGAAAAGTTTAAACTTGAGTTTAAAGCGATTATTGAGGATGGTGGGTATTCCCCGCAACAAGTTTTTAACGTTGATGAAACGGGACTTTTTTGGAAGCGTTTGCCGGAAAGAACGTAGATTTCTCAATCAGAAAAATCAGCGCCTGGCCATAAATGTAGTAAAGACAGACTTACACTTCTTTTAATTTAAGCCATTTTTAAATTTAATATGTATGAAATTTTGTTGTGTTTTTTAAGTTTTTTATGAATTGTTATATTTTTATTTTAATAAAATCTGTTATTCAAAAAATAATAAGAAAATATTTTGTTTTAAAAACCCTTTTTCTAAGCTAAAATGTCTAAAACCTGTATTGACTAAACGAAAATCAAATACATACGTGAACAATTGAAAATTCTGCCGAAGTTTGCGTCGTTTCGGTTTGCGTCTCATTTTTTCAGTCCCAATTAGCGACGCAAACCGGGGTATTGGTGTATGTTATTTTTTATATAACATCTTAAGGCAAACATGTTTGAACTTTATTACGTATGAGTGTTATTATGTTTAACACACAACTAATATCACTCATACGCCTTAATACAAACAAGTAAAGATTTCAGAATGCTTTTAAGTTTTTTGTGTGTAATTTTGATGAAAAAGAATTTTTTTAAATATCAATTTATATTTAGTTTTACGATATTTTGATTTATTCAACTGGACAGCGATAATATAACATAACGCCCCAAATAAGAATTATAAGATGTATTTCTTATATTTGTTTTAAATTTCAATTTTCGTTATTGTTTTTCGTTTTTTTTTTAATTTTTGTAATATTTACTGCCGTGTTCATTGAAAATAAAATAACTTCGAAATGAGTTTTATGATAAATTTCTTATACAAATTTGTCCTAAAATGTATTTAAAATCTATTTTGATTTTCTATGAATACGGCCGTTATTAGTATTTCGCTACAATCGTGTTTTTTGTGAGATTTTAAAAACAATGGCCCATAATTATAGTCATACGAGTTCTAAATTACACTTTTCTTTAATGTGTACTTTTAGTGTACTATAGACACAAATTTACTTTAACTTCAGTTTTTATTTTTATTTTCTTTAATCAAATAATTTTACTTCGTACATTTATTTTTTATTTTCAACAAAAATTCTAGCAGCTGATCAGAGATGGATAATCTATTTAATTGTATTTTGTTACACATTGTGTGCAAACATTTTATTTATTTAAGCTTTCACCCACTTAAAATTAAATTTATTTCCAAAATATACCGACTTTATGGGCCAATGTGTTTATATAGATTTTTATTTCTGTTTTGTTATGGGTTTTCCAGTTTCTTGTGGATTCTCTTTTATTTTTGTTAAAATTGTTATGTTAATGTTTTTAAGGATCTTGGGAAATTTAGTTTTATTGGAGAGTTGTGCGATATTTTTCTGAAAGTTTGCTAAGATGTTTTTTATTTGTATGCATTTGAAGTTTGTGTAGAATTAAAGGTTTATCGAAAATTTTTATAATTTTATTAAAATTATTTTTCGAATTTGTTTCTATAACGTTATTTGTTAATTGATTCGCTCGTACTCAGCTTTAAGTTGTTGCATAGAAAACTCATATAGCTGGCTTTACCAACGCCTTTCAACATTCGTTCGTATAAAACCTGTTAAGACCGTTTCATTCTTTATTTTATATTTTTTTGTAATAAATACTTTATGAAATAAAATTTATAAAATATAATATAAGAAAGAAACAAAGAGAATTAACGTTAATAAAAATATATTAAATTGTTTTGTTTATGAAAACTTATTGTTGTTATAACTCCCCTTAAAATAATGTGTTGCAGTTTATATTTAATTCAAAAGCTTCTACTGCTGGCATCGCCATTTAGCAAACATAAAACGAAAATATGAGCTTAACTAAATACGCATCAGCAAAACATAAAATGTAACATAAAGCGCTCTCAAAGGTATACTTGTCATGAATAGAAAAGAAAAATACAAGTTGTTCGGCTGTTTTTGTTTTCATTGTAGCCACTACTATTTGTTTCTATTAAACAATTTTTTTTTCAAATGCCGCAGTCAACAAATGTTAGCCTGTTTGAAAAAAGTAAAAATAAGCGAATATATATGTATGAGGATAATCCAGGAAGTATCTAAATTGCAGTCGAAATAACAGAATTAAAAAATTACGCTTAAAGTAAGTGGCAACATTATTATCCTTTAAGGTTTGATCTAAATTTGTTTCTCTTTACAAAGTAAAGCGCAGAAGAAATTCAAATAGATAAAACGCATGAATCAAGAAAACAAGATTGCGAACTCAGCCGTATAAAGAAATTTTATACTGCGCCATTACGTCATCATAGAATGAAAATTAGTGTTTGTTATAAAAAGTGCAAGAGATTTTTTGAGGAAAACTGGAAATAATCACATAAATTCTTTATGGGTGCATCGATTTTCACATAATTTGAAATGGGAAAAAAAGAGATGTAGTCGAGTAAAAATTTCGAGTTTGCGCTTGAAGCTCTCTAAATAAGAATTATTTGGGGCTACCAAACTTTTACATTTTGATTTGAGTGAAAATTCGTATAAACATTTTTTTTACTTCAGGAGTTATTTCAGTAGTTATTGTAAATTAATATTTTTTATATAGGAAATATATAACAATAATTACCGACCTTTATGCATTATAACAGAAATTAAAAAAAACCCTTTCCATGCAGCAAATTTCTTTTTAAAAATAATATTAAAACCAAAATGTTTAAAATTTAATTTAATTTTTTATTTTTATAAAATTTTTTTTTTTGGATATGCTTTAAGCTTCCCACTAACAGAGTTATTAATTTAAGTTTTAATTTTTAATCACATTTAATATTGATTAAATTTCAAATTATATCCGTTACAAAATTTTGTAGAATGAGAAAAGCTTGTATTACATGCTTTTGAATTGTGTTTATTATCACATTTATTAACTGCACATTTCATTTTTATTTTTAATAACATTTTCAGGTTTTCTACTTTAATTTGCTGCATTTTCCTTACAAAAATGTTCTTTGTTTACAAAAAATATTCTATGTCTACGTCAGACAAACAAGAGATCGCTACACAACAAATTAGCTGTCTTGCGTAGTGCGCGGTTTTTTTTTTGATTTATGGATTAAACGGGCTATGAAAATTTGTTAAAGACTTTCATGGACATTGGCTTGATTGACGTTAATTAACGGTGATCTTCACTGTCGTGTTGTTCATTTGATGTATAGATTTGGGTTACGATATATTTAAGGGATTTTACTAGGGTTTTAAAACAGTGCTGGTCACAAAGAAAACGAAAAAACCAACAACAAAAATCTCAGCTCGCTCTAAAATCTTTAAAGCATAAAAACGGCCGACAAGCTAGCAAGCTACTAAATGATATTTTTATTTCACACACACACACACACACAATTTTTTCTCAATTATGGCTGCCGTTTGACGATATCAAAACAAAGCGTATGGATCTTTTTTATAAAAAGTTGTATAGTGTTGTTAATTCACTAAATTTCTTAAGCTTTTGGTCGGAAAATTAAACAAAAAAAAGCTTTTCTGAACTTATAAAAGCAATATCATTAAATACGGAACAATATTTAAATTAATATATAGTGTAATAAAGGTAAACAACACAGTTGGTTTTGATACATTTCAAGAATCTTTTATGTAGAAATATTCTTGGTCTTTGGGTAGCCCTGGTTGTAATATTCACGATGAGAATAAGAAAACAACTTCGTTAGCTAGGTAAAATGGATGAACACCACTGTTTTAAAACTAGTGCTGATAAAATTGATTATTTTCAAAAAACCGATGGCTATACTTTTGACGGTATTTTATAGTTTAAAATAGACGTATTTACGTTAAGTCTGCTTTACAAAAATAACTATGGGTTTTTTTTATTATAAAACTTTGTCTTTGTTTCTTTCTTTTATTAAATTTAATGAGAAGTTTTTTGACAAGCAACACAGATTTATTTATTCCTTTTTATACACAGGCAGAGTTATGTATCTATTAGAACTGTATTTAAAAAATTTTGAAAATCCTACATAAAATTAAAATCAAGAAAAAAAGGCAATCCTGAAAGTATCGACTTTGAGTATTGAGTATGTCGATAAAAGTTTAAGTACTCCGTACTCGATATGCACTACTTAATGCTTTACCATCACTAGTTAACACACTAATTAGAATAGGAAAGTCCTTTTTCCTTGGACTTAAGATTTCTGGTACTATTTCATTATCCATTAAAAGCATTTAAATAATTGTTCAAAAGAAGTTCTGTACAGACGGTTGTTAGATCTTACAATATTGTCAGAAAAATATACAAAAAACGGCTAACAATCGTGTGAACTTACAATTGTTGTCTGACAATATTATCAGAAAAACCATTGTCAGAAAACTGTCAGACTTCTACCTGACAATAAATTGTTAGATATCTTACAATGGTGTGAAAGCTTTAATTTTCCATTGTCAGAATATTGGCAGGCATTATCAGTATAAAATAAATTTTAACATGTTGGAATTTTAAACATCTGACAACGATATAATTGTCAGATAAATGTAAAAGAAAAAAAGCGAAAAAGTGCTTTAAAAAAAACTAAAATTAAAGCAGAAAAAAAAATGTCAAAAATGGACAGCGACGATGTTTAACTGGATGATTTTGATGTTGGGAAAAAACTTGCTTATTTTCAAGCACTTTTAAAATGGCATATAGTTCTTCAGGAACAAGGCTAGAATAGTTGAAACTGGAATACGGAACAAGTATTGTAGTGACCGAAAATTTTCACGTAAATTGACTTACATGGTAATATTATTTGAACCGTCATAAACAAACGCTTGAAAATTAGACAGAATATAGATAACTATGACAATTGCAATAACAAGTATAAATAGTCAATATAGAGATAAAATCTGTTTTGAGTCGGTTTTTTTTTGCAAAAATTATTCCTTTTGATACTCGATAAAAACGTAAAATGTTAGAATCATTGCAGTTTCTTCGTTTTGATTAATATCTATTTGTTTTGATAAAGATTTATAATATTAATTTGTACCTTTTATAATAATTTACATAAAGCAAAATAAAAAATTGTCTTTTGAATTTTTTAATTCTGGCACTTGGCAATTCTTACTGCAGTGTGAACTAACAATTTGTTGTCTGACAATGTTGTTAGATAAATTTATTGTCAGATAATTGTCTTACAATGAAATTGTAATTTTTCTGACAAATGCCTTGCAATCGTGTGAACTGACAATCTAAATTGTGGTTACAAGTTTTCTTTGCGTTGTCATTGTCAGTAAATTGTTAGGTCTGATAATATTTTAAGACTTGACAATCGTCTGTACAGAGCTTAAGAAAGCTTTGGAAAAAAATTTTCGTGTTATTTTGTTGTAAAATTTTCGAAGAACTAGATGATGAGAAACGATGAATTAAAGTATAAAAAAGACAATCAGATTTGAGATGAACAATAATTATTTTGAAAAGTTAGAGAAATTTTAAAAAGAGATTTATATGTGACGAATTTGATCAGTTTCATATCCCATTTTTCTTTCACTACAAATCATTTTTTTTGACGACACTTTGCACGGCTTTTGTTTACTAAAATTCAAATAAAGAAAAGCAACATTTTAGAAGAAAGAAGGCGTCATGATTGTGATAAATAAAATTGCACACCGTAAAGAAAATACATCAATCTACTAGTATTACAGTTAGCAGCTGCACTAATATTTTTTGCAGAAAGTTGCTTCCAAAGAGCTATAGGTATGATGCTGCTTATATTAGAAAAAAAATATATGTCACAAATTTATATTACTTAAAATTCCCATCAAAAGACCCACTGGTAAAAAGTATTTTCATTTCTGTGAAAAGCGTTACTATGAAATATATTTACATTTTAAATAGAATAATTTTGTGAAATTGCACCTTTTTGCAACCAGCCATAGTGTGTATGGGAAACCCAAGTTATACACTTCAGTAACAAAACTCTTCTTTGATTTTAAACATAAATTTTGCTATCTTTTGTAAATACTTTGACTAAATCCTCATGAGTTTTCATACTTTTATTTTGATATTTTTAAACTGAAAAGAATAGATGACACCATGTTGCTTTGAAAGCAATTTCAAATTGATTTCATCCAGTTTAATCATATAGTAAAATGTTAGTTTTTTCTTTAACACAAAATAAAATTTTAAATTGATATCATAAAACGATTTTGAAGAAACGTCAACTTAGTAATTCAAAAATAATTTTCTTCCACTTGATGGATAGAATACAATGCCAATTCGTCCCTGGTATATAGATTCACTTAAGAACATGAGATTTAAGACGTTTTACCGTATTTCGATAGTAATAAGTTACCTGGAATAAATTAAATTATAGTATCGGCCTTTAAGCAGTGTTCTGAGATCACAATTAACAAATTGCTATTGTAAGGATTATAATAAACCCCAAGCTTAAAAGAGGTAGGGCCAGCAAATTTTTTTCTAAATTCATACGACTTTCATATAAAATAAAACCACAGGAATATTTAATTAAATTAATTATTTTATTGTAATTTTTATTCTAATTAAATTATTAAATCATCGGTATTCATTATAGAAGGTAAAGGCATGTCTCGATGACCATTTCGCTACAATCATTAAAAATGTTTTTTTTAATCAAGCAAAGCCAAACAAAAAAGCAAAGTTTAAGCAAAAACACAAAAAAAAAAAAATAGCAACAATACACATTGGTTTTATTTTTCTTTATCCACTGTAGACGGCTGACTTTTGTTCGGCTCTTTTATGCAGTTAATAGGATGATGTATAGTAAAATATAACAAAAAACTTCGATAACTTATTTTTGTTCAATGCACGAGAACTTCGCTAATTATTATATTAAATAAAACCACGGAAATATTTAATAATTTCAACTAATTTTTAGAAAACATCGTGTTATTTTTTATCCCGTTTAAGTTTTTAAATCATCGATATTGATTATTTATACAAAAAGAACATCTCGATGGCCATTTCCTTATGAAACTTTCAAAATAATCCACTTTTTGGGAGATGCCAGCATCACGTGCTATATTCAATGCAATCAAAAATTAGTCAAACCTGTTGGAAATTTACATCATGTCACAAAATATGAATAATATAATTAACAATGATCTCGTGAGAAAGATTGTGTGCAAGAATGGACTTTTTTCACTAATTTCATCTTGACCCAATAGACTATAACTTTAAAAATCCAGACTGTTGTTTTCATATTTTTTTGAACATGAAACGTTAAACACGAATAGGGAATACTTTGTAAGTAGATGTAGCTTCCTGCAAAAACCTTTCTTTTGTTGGTGACAGGAGAAAAAAAAAAAATAAATGTCTTCTGTACACTAGCCCCATATAACTCCTTGTTACGCTCCACATTCCTAGTCCGTAGATTATTAGTACTGATGAAATTAATCTTATGAGCGATATAGAAAATGTTTCATTAGTTATTTTATCGGTCTACAGCATTTGTTAATGTCTTGTTTAAACTACGAGGAAATAACTCCATTGTAATGACATGATATCGAACCCCAGTAATAGTCACTGTCTGTCCAATTTAATTTTCCAAAAATATGTACAAATTATGCACTCATTTCAAAAACAATACCAAAACGAATTAGATGCATTTTTTGCAGGGTACGAAAATAAACAAAACAAAACGGAACGGAACGGAACGTTTTATCTGAAGTGAGTAAAACAAAAAGAAAACGGAATGCGAAGAATTGTATTATCCAGATTTTTATTGATTTGCTCTTGAGCACAAAATATATATTAAAGTAAACGTAGACAGCTAGAAGCAATGAGAAAAAAGGAAACGTTTTAAGTAAAAACGTTTCGCAGACATTTGCTAATTGATTGGCTATTTGTAGGTAACTGTAAAATCATAATTGCGTATCAAAGAAAGTAGATGAGTAAAATATCAATTGTGTTGTTTGTACTCCTTGTTGCTCAAAATAATTTCTTTTGATTCTGATTGTTCGTGTACAAAACGCTTGAACATGTTTAAGAAAATTAAAACTATACATGAAACGTTTGCGAAACGTGTTGTTTCTTCTCGTACACTGTATTGTGTTTGGGCCATTCTGATGATTAACAAAGCTATCAAGATGGTAGTGTTAGAATATATGTGTAATTTAAAGAAAACTACATTAAAGATAAAAGGTCTACCCTCGTATATGGCTGTGTATATTTATTTAAGTTTTTTTTTTAATGGCACTCAATGCGTGTCATGTGTCACATGAAGAATTATGACAATCTTTGTTTCCAATTTACACTGTTTTACATACACAGAATTTGAAACGATGTAAAACCTTTAGATACACAAAAATTCTACAAAACCAACAACAAGTTGAAAAGCCAACAAGTTTTTTTTTATCATATTCTGAGATTTTGGCAAAAACAAAAATTTTTTTGACAAGCACCAGTATTAAGCCTTAAGTAAACTTTGACAACAAAAGCAACAATATAAACACGCCCTCCTGCTCTTCTTTCTGTGAGCTTTCCTATACAAACATGCCCTTAAATAAATAAGTTTTTTTTTTAACTTATTCTTGTTTCCCGGCATTCATTCACTTTCCTTTGTTGCTGTTAATAAAAGACTTTTAAAGTTCGTTTTGTTTTCGCTTCAACGAATTTTTTATTAGTGTAAATTTGTTCTTTTTGCGTGGCAGTAGATGTGTCAGTGTGTAAGTATTTGTTTTTATTTGCTAGTTAACAAGTTATTAGAGATAGTGATGTTGGATGAGTGGATTCGAACTGTGTCATAGAATGACAAGTTGACGTAACTGTATTATGATTTCTTTTGTTTTTTTTTTAAATTAGGTGCGAGAAAAAATTATAAGGCAAAGTTCTTTCATTTTAATACACAGAGAAGAAGAAGTTAATTGTTTGCTTACTCGTCATCTTGAAACCTTTTTGCAATTGAATTTTATGTTTCAAATGAAAATAAGTTTAAAAATTTTGTGTTAGTTCCATAGCTTTTGATTTTAGCTAACGATATACACTAAGAATACAAATTATTAGATTTTACTCTGTCAAAAATCTTAAATGTATTCTCAGAAAACATTTCTTGCTTTTATTATGTTACATGATCTCTTGACATTTTAATTTTTTTTTCTGCTGCAGTTAGATTATGATTTTAATCATCAATCATCAACTGCCACTCATTGTTCTTAATGCATAAAAATACTGCTGGAAATGAGAACATTTCACCATATACCGTACAAGCGGTTACATCAAACATGGCAATCAGGAAATTAACAACTTTTATTCTTATTTAAACAACTGGCAAGTGGCTGTTAAATCGCTACACTTACAACACGAACAGCCTACAACAACAAGCAATTTTTGTCTCCCCTGACTAACTGCCTGTAATTTTAATTTTCATTTCGCTCTTTAGAGTTTTCGAACGATGTTACTTATTATTTCGACCCGTACCTAACAAACCAAAAAATTGCAATTGTAAATAACTGAATTATTTTTTTTTTGCCTGAAGTGAGATGTTTACTTTAAATATTATGTACGATATTAAATATTATGTACGACATAAAGACATGAATGAGATGTTAGTAATTGAAAACAGGAAGTACTCAAAGTTTAAAACCATAACACATAATACAGTGCTGGAGAGAAAGAGAAAGAGATTAATCCCAGTTCTTCAGAAATTTAATTCGCAATGCGAAGGTTTATAAAGGGTATATAAAAATCACTAATGGGTTCGATAAATGCGAAATACTTCCTCATACTTCAAGTAGTTGTTTGCTTTTGTTGGAAGACAGAGACTTCAGCGCACATCCTAAGGATTTAACTGAGCGGCCATTAAAATTATTGCACATCCAAGGCACCGTAATGAAAAATAAAACTCAGAAGCAATTGTAATGGCACCTAAGAGTTTAAGTTGTTTTCAGGTTGGGAAATAATGAAAGTTTTAATTGAATCAATCAAATAATCAATAAAATAATTAATCAAAGAGGAAATAAAATAATTTTCTCATTAAACAATTAATTGAATCAATTACATTTATAATAAAAAAATAAACTTTTATAATTAAATCAATTAGAAATGAAATAAAATTTCAGTCTGAAAACAAATATAACTATTACTGCTTGTCCCACGGTGTCGTAAGATGTAGTTGTGCAAACGAACGAATTCTTGCGATATCATGGAACAGTTAGTTAATGTGTATATTTAAAAAAACCAACTCAGTGAAATAATGGGGTGTCCAGTGCACACCATGGGCAAGCAATGTTGATTTTGAATTTTTATTTTTTGTTTAAGCTTAAATGAAAGGCGGTCATTAGACTATAGGGGACTAAAATACCAATGGGCCTATGACGGCAGTCGATAATTCATGCTGAATGCAAATAGAAATCAAATTCATTATTCGCAAATAAGCCAAAATATTCAGGGGGCAGTGGACACCAAGCACTCCAAAATAAAAAATCTTCGCAAATGTTAGTGGACTTCGGTAGCAATGGACCTGGGAGTGAGAAGTAAAATTTAGAGGTGAAGACCCGTGACAGTCACCCGTTCCTCGGATGGGCCACAACCAAAACATATTTGAAATTAAAAAATAAACGTAACATTGCACTAAATATCCAAAAAAAAAAAATTAAATGTAATACATAAAAAAAAATAGATTCCCCCAAAGGCTCAAGGGCTTTCTTTTGATGAAAAGTTTATAAGTTTAATTACAGCAAAATGTGTCAAACAAAGTTGTTTATATTTGAGACCGAAGTATTTAGTTAGCAAACGCACACCTTCAAAAATATATTTGCTCTAAAATAGTGTGCACGATCACAGTTAAAAATTAGACATTTCCTTAAAAAGTACTTTTGTGATTGCCATATCTTGTTACTCGCTTACAAAACACATTATACGAGGGCTGCTCTATATATTTCTGGCCTAATAGTGAAAATGCGAATATTTACAATCAAAAATGGTTTTATTGTTTTTCAAAGTATTCTCCAGCATGATTTATACACTTTTGCATGCGCTCAAACCAGTTGTCGAAGCACTTTTTCCACTCCGATTGAGACACCTCTAAAACATGGTTTTTGAACACTTCAACAGCTTCTTCTGGCGACGAAAATCGTCGACCACGCATTTTTTTCGTGATGTGCGGAAACAAGAAGAAATTATTAGGTGCCAAGTCAGGGCTGTACGGCGGATGACCCATTAATTCTACGTTTTGGCCGGTCAAAAACGCTCTGGTTTGAGCCGATGTGTGAGAGCTCGCATTGTCATGCTGAACAATGATTCGTCTTCTCTTGTTGGTTTTTCGAATTTCTCCGATGACTTCAGGCAAACAAATTGTAGTGTACCACTCAGAAGTGATTGTCCTACGTTGCTCAAGCGGACCAGTTTTGCCGAAGAAGCAAGCGACCATTTGCTTCGAAGTGCTTCTTCCACGAACAACTTTCGTTGGAGTTTGCTCGTCTTTGAAGACCCACACGGTCGATTGTTGTTTCGTTTCGGGCTCATACGCATAGATACATGATTCGTCACCTGCGACGATCTTATAAACGTCTTTTGAAGCACCGCAATCGTATTTTTGCAACATTTCTTTGCACCAATCGACACGTGCCTTTTTTTGAACGACTTTCAAATTGTGCACAATCCAACGAGAACAAACCTATTTTACGGCCAGGTGTTCATGCAGTATCAAATTTATAATGGTGGAAGAAATGTCCAAGGATATCTCTATCTCTCGGTATGTCGCATGTCGATCTTGCATTGTGAGTGCACGCACGGCATCAATGTTCTCTGGCACAACAGCCGTTTTTGGACGACCTTCACGGAATTCGTCTTTGAGCAAACTTCGGCCACGATTAAATTCATTATACCAATTTTTCACAGTGCAATAGGATGGTGCTTCATCGCCATACAAAGATTTAAGTTCATCAATGCACTCTTGTCGTTATAATCCACGTCGAAAGTTGTTAAAAATGATGGCACGAAAATGTTCACGAGTTAAAACCATTTTTTCCTATATTATTTTTTTCAATTCACTGTAAACAATACAAATAATGGTCGTACGTCAAAACGTTTTGAGTACGATTATGCTTAAAAATGACAAACTTTCCAATGGAAATGTCAGATTACACTTGGCAGCACTCAGTGTTGCCAGGCCAGAAATATATATAGCAGATCTCGTATTAGTTTCCAAAAAAGGAAGTAGTAATGGAACTAGTTCTTTATGTTAAAAGAGACTACCGTACTAATTGTACTCATTATTTCCTACAATAATTAATGTAATCCATTATCAGTAATTGATTATAAAAGTCTCATGCCTTATTAAAATCATTAAGTTGACAATCTAGTTGGGAAGTACTTCTGTCAAAAATGCTTTATTCCAAACTCGATTACCTTCTCAAAAATTTTTTTGCTGGAATAATTATGCACGCTATCAATTATATCCTTGAAATAAAATCATAAATAGCACGGTTCCTATACAAAAATATTGTGTAACAACGTCCCGAAAATAGAAAATTAGGAAAAAACCGTAAAAAAAATTTGGTGTAAAAATAGACACATGTTTCTGAAGTTTACTTAAAGAAAATATATACCGTTCAAAAGTTCTAAGCTTCTTTTTTAAAAATCTGCAAAAAAAAAATAAATAAAAAGGTTGGTATTCAACAAAATTACAGGGTGATAAGTGCATACGCGTATAAAAAATCTTTTTTTTTTTAACGTAGCTCAAAAATTAGGGGGTGTTTAGAAAATTTAAAAAACAGGCTGTGGTTATACTGGATAGTATAAGATTTCAGATATTTTTATTTTGTTTTACTGTGTTATTAAATCACCCGTGCATGGAAGTAAATTATTGTATTATTTTGTGATATTTTATTTTTCTTCATCTTTTAACGGTATAAAAGAGCCGAATAAAGTCACCAGTATGCAGTGGATAAAGAAAATTAAAATCATTGTTAGTTATTGTTATTTTTTACTTAAACTTGGATTTTTGTCTTTATTTTATTGTTTGGACAAACATCTTTAGTTTATTTGAAATATATGTGAGAAGTTTCTTGAAGAGCTAAGTAAGCGCTAGCGAAATGGCCATCGAGTTATGCTTTCACCCTCAATAATCAGTATCGGTGATTTAATAATTTAATCGAGATAAAATATACCACGATATTTTTTAAAATTAATTAATTTAATAGGAGATTCCCGTGGTTTAATTTAGTCCAGATTTACACCATGCCATTTTTTGAAGCAACATTTTTCATTTCCCCTTTTAGATTGCAGCGATATGCGTTATTGTAAACGAAATATAAGCAACAATAATATCCTTACAAAAAAACTAAAGCCATGCCATATTGCTTACTCTTCTTGCTTCACTAGCAAACAGAAATTTATTTCAACGAACAAAATAACCTATCAGAACAGTCAAAAGAAATGTTTTTTTTTTCATTTATTTAAACTAAAAAATGTAACCTACCAAAACATTAATAATAACTGTTTTTTTATTTATTTCAATTAATATATTCAAATTTAGGAAAAGGGTTAACTCTACTACTTTTTTAATTTTTTAAGCCCCCTAAAGGGAATCTACCAAAAACAGTCAAATTGTTTTTTCATTTAGTCTCAACCACAGCAAAAAACATACGAAAATATTAAAAACTAACGAGTTTTTATTTGTAAAAAACAATAAAAAATTTTACTCAAAACAGTATATAAATAAAAAAATTTAATTTTTTTTCCTAGAGTTTTTGTTTTTTTTTGGATCAAATCCTAAATCATTATCGTCTTCGAGTTCTCCTCGTATTCATTATTAAAAGAAAATCTCAAGGTATTCTGTACTACGAAAAAAAAATTTTTGTTCTTATTTTATACTCGTATTATTATTTTTTTTACATATACGAGGGCTGCTATATATATTTCTGGCCTGGCAGCACTCAGTGTGCAATCTGACATTTCCATTGGAAAGTTTGTCATTTTTAAGCATAATTGTACTCAAAACGTTTTGACGTACGACCATTATTTGTGTTGTTTACAGTGACTTGAAAAAATTAATATAGAAAAAAATGGAATTAACTCGTGAACATTATCGTGCCATCATTTTTCACAACTTTCGACGTGGATTATCACGACAAGAGTGCATTGATGAACTTAATTCTTTGTATGGCGTTGAAGCACCATCCTATAGCACTGTGAAAAATTGGTATAATGAATTTAATCGTGGCCGAAGCTCGCTCAAAGACGAATTCCGTGAAGGTGTTGTACCAGAGAACATTGATGCCGTGCGTGAACTCATAATGCAAGATCGACATGCGACATACCGAGAGATAGAGACATCCTTGGACATTTCTTCCACCAGCATACATTCGATACTGCATGAACACCTGGCCGTAAAAAAGGTTTGTTCTCGTTGGATCCCGCACAATTTGAAAGTCGCTCAAAGAACGGCTCGTGTCGATTGGTGCAAAGAAATGTTGCAAAAATACGATTGCGGTGCTTCAAAAGACGTTTATAAGATCGCCATAGGTAACGAATCATGGATCTATGCGTATGAGCCCGAAACGAAACAACAATCGACCGTGTGGGTCTTCAAAGGCGAGCAAAATTCAACGAAAGTTGTTCGTGGAAGAAGCACTTCGAAGCAGATGGTCGCCTCTTTCTTCGGTAAAACTGGTCATGTGGCGACTGTTCCGCTTGAACAACGTAGGACGGTCACTTCTGAGTGGTACACTACAATTTGTTTGCCTGAAGTCATCGGAGAAATTCGAAAAACCAACAAGAGAAGACGAATCATTGTTCAGGATGACATTGCGAGCTCTCATACATCGGCTCAAACCAGAGCGTTTTTGACCGGCCAAAACGTCGAATTAATAGGTCATCCGCCGTACAGCCCTGACTTGGCACCTAGTGACTTCTTCTTGTTTCCTCACATCAAGAAAAAAATGCGTGGTCAACGATTTTCGTCGCCAGAAGAAGCTGTTGAAGTGTTCAAAAACCATGTTTTAGAGGTGTCTCAATCGGAGTGGAAAAAGTGCTTCGAAAACTGGTTTGAGCGCATGCGAAAATGTATAAATCATGCTGGAGAATACTTTGAAAAACAATAAAACCATTTTTGATTATAAATATTCGCATTTTCACTATTAGGCCAGAAATATATAGAGCAGTTAAAAGTTAAATAAAAATTTTCTTCCTGAAACAACCATATTTTAATTTATTTTAACTTAACTGAATAAAAACTTTTAAATAAACTACCAACAGTCAATGTTGAATTTTTTTATGTGTAGTCTCCGCCTATTACGGTTCAAAAAAATAGGACTATACATGTGAATACTCCTCAGTTAATTGTAATTGTTTGTTGTAATCATCTTTCTAGCAGACATACATTAACTATAACTTCAGTAATTTCTGTTATGATAATATAAGTAATTACTTTCAATGAAAAAAGGCAAAGAATATATTATTATATATATATAATATATTGTTTTTATACATTTAAAAGTATTTATATTCCACTGTCCACTGTTTTTTTTTCAGTAAATAAGAAAAAAATTTAAAAAGTTTTGTATTAATTTATAAAGAAAACATGAAAAATAAGAAACTAGCAGAATGTAATGCAGCATATTCTGTGCAGTGAAGTCTTTAATCAACATTGAAGAAATAAGAATATGAGGAATAACTCTTAATCAACGACTATAAGGTTGTTTAAATGAAGCTTTGTTCACTGTTCTCTTTATTAGTGAAATGCAATTTTAAATTTAAGACACAGGAATATTTTTCAAAAGCTTTGACCCTCAATAATCAATATCGATAATTAATTTGATCGGGATACTTTAAAACAAGCACATAGTTTTTTATGAAAATTAAATAATTTTAAAAAAAATATTCCCGTGTCTTTAATTTAATAATTTGCACGGTGCCTGTGTGCATAGAAATAAATTATCGTAGTTTTTTTGAATGTTTATTTTTCATCCCCATTCAACTGTATAAAAATGCCGAAAAAAATTCAGCCGTATACAGTGGAGAAAGAAAAATAGAATTACTGTTGGTTATTGTTGTTTTTGCTTAAACTTTGTTTTTTTCTTTACTTTATTGTTTGGACAAACATTTTTAGTTTATGTAAAATGGTTGTCAGAAGTTTCCGAAACAGTTAAGTAAGCAGTAACGAAATGGCCATTGAGACGTGATTTGACCTTCAATAATCAATATCGGTACTTAATTTAATGGGGATAATTAAATAAATAGCACAAAGTTTTTTTTTTTTTATTAAAATGAAATGCAATTTATTTTTCGTTTTTCGTACTTTTTTTTTCTTTTCAGGAGAGTAGATGCTGTTGCATTACTCTGACAAAAATATTAATTAATAGATGAATTATTTTATAATTATAAAGGCCTAAGAATAAACCAGTGATTAAAAACGCTAAACTATTTTTAATGCATATGTAGTTGCTTAACTGTGCAAGAAAAGCAAAAAGCAAGTGCCAAAAAAAAAGAAAGAAACGCATTTGCTTCAGTTGACTATGTGTTTCTTTCTGCAGCAAAGCAATAAGCAAAGCAATTACTTTAAAAACGTTTTCTGTTACTTAAGCAATCAGTTAATCCTTATTTTTGCTATTGCTTAACTCTTTACTATGAAGTTGTGGCTGACTACAATTGCCTTTTCTTGCTGTTACTTGCTGTAGCTTGCTGCTTTTCTCCCTTTTCACGTTGGAAACATATTTATGTATTTATTACTTAAAATATGCAAGAAAATACATTTTAAAAACATTGTTTGTATTACACTATTAAATGGTGTTTTTTTTTCTTAAAAAGCAACAGCAAAAGAAAAAACAAACATCAACTTTTTGCTTAAGCAACAGCAACAGCAAACGTTTTCAAAATAAATGCTTTGCGGGTTGCTTTGCTGCAGAAAATAATACATAGTCAGCTGAAGCAAATGCGTTTCTTCCTCTTTTTTTGCATTTTCTTTTGCTGTTGCTTCGTTTATAATGAGATGTTTTGTAAATGCTGAGACATTTAGTTTTTTTTATTTGCTGGAACACATTTTAGCAAAACAAAGATTTTAGTGCTGTTGCTGCTTTTAAGCAAGCAATTAAAACCATGGAACAAACAAATTAATTAATTTTTAAGTTTTAAGTTTTTAATATTTATTTAGAAATTTTATATATCCTTCACCATGTGTGTAAATCAAGTTAAGTGAAACTCCAAAAAAAAAAAAAAACAATATTGGAGTGACTGAGAATTAAAAAATAAGTAAACAAGAAATAAAATTAACTATTATATATATATATATATATATATATATATAATTTTACATAAAAATAACAGCGCCTCTAAATGGTTTAAGCAGCTTAAAAAAAATTAGTATTTTCTTAAAGATATCTTTAAAAGCTTTTAAATGATATCCATATAAATATCTTAAGAAATATGTAGCATAATCGTACTTTTCTATGAAAACTTCAGACGGGCGAGCATAAATTTATACACTAGACGTGTTTTTCTTATTTTTAAATTCTCTATCGCACGATATATTTGTTTTTTTTTTTAATGAGAGGCAAGCGTGGTGTGTTGCCCGCTGGCTCGTAAGCCATGGACCGATTTTGCTAATTCGAAACTATGTCTGATCGATTCGCTTATTTAAACTATTTCTAGCTCATCTAGTGCCTTCGAACTACTACGGACTACGCTCAATCGACTTTGCTATGCATACGAACTCAGAATATCTATATACAATTCAATACCCCATTATTTAAGAAATTACACACGGAATGACAGCCTTAGATACACCTTTTTTCACCTGTGGTGAAAGGTATAAAAAAGAATGATTCATTTACAGCTCTTATTTGAAGTGACATTTGAACTATGTACTTTTTGTACCATCAACATTTTTGAGTGTAAACATATTGAGCTCTATATACAATTTTTTCTACTGTTGTCAACTTGTATCTCTGCCACCTTTAGTAAAGAAGAAAGCAAAGTTGTTGAAATGTTCTTCAAACACTTTAATGGTGACGACAAGCAAGCTTATTACCAGTTACATAATGAGGCATTTTTGGTGAATGCATTTAAGCATACATACATTTATTCAACTAAGAATGACTGCTGCTGGCATTTTTAGTGCTATTGTTGATAGTGTGTTACATAAAAGCTTGTTTGCTCCTAACATAATTAAAATTTTATTTATAATTTAAAAAGGCAATAAATTATTTATATGTTGCAGTAACTTTTTTTAAACAGAGTATATTTAATATAATGAGAGATGGTTAAGTAGAAAAAAATACCCAATTAAACATGAATAACGAGAAATTCATAATGCTAGAAAGAACTCATAAGTTTATTTTAATTTTCAGAAATGTTTCCTTTGCCACCGCTTAAGGTTTTAAACTTCTGTGAATTTGTTTTCTTTGTTAATATTTGTAGCTGCTGTAGCCATGGTAGTAAGCACATTTACTACGAATCTGGTGAGAAAGAGATCAACCCCTGCAGCAATTTAAAAAAAAAAATGTTTTTTTTTTCAGTTTGTATATCAGGTATAAATACTTATTCAGAATTTACATTACAGCGCGCAAACTCCTTCGTCGGTACTTCTTCATAGCGCATATTCGTCGGCAAATTAAAAAAACTAATAAAATGGCTATTTGCTTCAAACACTATGAGACAAATGGTAGGCGTTAGAGATCGGGAAGGGTTCAAACTTACCGGCATTTCGCTGGGTCACGTCTAGGAATCGAGATATATCGACTTGAGGTTAGTAACTATCATACGAGGGCTGCTATATATATTTCTGGCCTGGCAACACTGAGTGCTGCCAAGTGCTGAGTGCTGCCAAGTGCATAATCGTACTCAAAACGTTTTGACGTACGACCATTATTTGTGTTGTTTACAGTGACTTGAAAAAATTAATATAAAAAAAAATGGAATTAACTCGTGAACATTTTCGTGCCATCATTTTTCACAACTTTCATCGTGGATTATCACGACAAGAGTGCATTGATGAACTTAAATCTTTGTATGGCGATGAAGCACCATCCTATAGCACTGTGAACAATTGGTATAATGAATTTAATCGTGGCCGAAGCTCGCTCAAAGACGAATTAAGTGAAGGTCGTCCAAAAACGGCTGTTGTGCCAGAGAACATTGATGCCGTGCGTGAACTCATAATGCAAGATCGACATGCGACATAACGAGAGATAGAGACATCCTTGGACATTTCTTCCACCAGCATACATTCGATACTGCATGAACACCTGGCCGTAAAAAAGGTTTGTTCTCGTTGGATCCCGCACAATTTGAAGGTCGCTCAAAAAAAGGCTCGTGTCGATTGGTGCAAAGAAATGTTGCAAAAATACGATTGCGGTGCTTCAAAAGACGTTTATAAGATCGTCACAGGTGACGAATCATGGATCTATGCGTATGAGCCCGAAACGAAACAACAATCGACCGTGTGGGTCTTCAAAGACGAGCAAAATCCAACGAAAGTTGTTCGTGGAAGAAGCACTTCGAAGCAAATTGTCGCCTGTTTCTTCGGCAAAAATGGTCATGTGGCGACTGTTCCGCTTGAGCAACGTAGGACGGTCACTTCTGAGTGGTACACTACGATTTGTTTGCCTGAAGTCATCGCAGAAATTCGAAAAACCAACAAGAAAAGACGAATCATTGTTCACCATGACAATGCGAGCTCTTACACATCGGCTCAAACCAGAGCGTTTTTGACCGGCCAAAACGTCGAATTAATGGGTCATCTGCCGTACAGCCCTGACTTGGCACCTAATGACTTCTTCTTGTTTCCGCACATCAAGAAAAAAATGCGTGGTAAACGATTTTCGTCGCCAGAAGAAGCTGTTGAAGTGTTCAAAAACCATGTTTTAGAGGTGTCTCAATCGGAGTGGAAAAAGTTCTTCGACAACTGGTTTGAGCGCATGCAAAAGTGTATAAATCATGCTGGAGAATACTTTGAAAAACAATAAAACCATTTGTGATTATAAATATTCGCATTTTCACTATTAGGCCAGAAATATATAGAGCAGCCCTCGTATAAGGAAAATTGTCATTTTTGGTGGTTTATTTTTTGATATAACTCGAGAACCACCTGTCGGATTTTGTAAAAACAAATTTAAAAAAATTTAAAATTACAATTCCTTTAATCTGTTCACATAAAATTTTTCTATTTACTCAACAGTTTTGCCGGTAAAAATAAATGTGTGAAGAAAAAAAAAATATTTTTGCCTAAAATATCATATTTTTTTATTTTATAAATTCATAACATTACCGATATAACATTTCCGGTTGGTTTCATCCCATTCCGATTTTGACTGTCGCATAGTGTAATCCACTGGCTAATAAACAACTAAGGCGGGCAGTGTTTAATTAAAAATATCAATCTTTTTCATTTCATCAACTGTCTAATTTTTCGCCTATGCCTGCCAACATCTCTAATCCATTACATTTTTATTAAAGTCACAACGTCTCTAACTTTAGATCTTTTTTTCTTGCTTAAATAACTCTTTAATATTTATCACTGTATTATTTATATAATCTCCAATTTTACGCTTTTATCATTTTTCTGGAATTTAGATTAATTTAGTATGTGCCATCTCTTTAAACAACTGACCAAATGTAAAACTGACACACTATAATTACAGTGTGAACGCTTGTGTTTAGTTTATTAAACATCTTGCTTAAACACGTTGCAAACACATAAGTGTAAACGGCATATAATCTTGTCTTAATCCCCGTACGGTACTCGTACAGTTTTTTTGTTTTTACACCTTTAACAATTAGACTGTTTGATTGGGTCTTATTGTTTACGCTTAGTTTATTTCTAGCTTTGCTGCAATGCGACCATACTCATAAGAAATATTGCAATTTTTGATAAATCCGAGCTTCTATTAAGGCATTAGTAGTGGCCAATAACCACTTATGACTTTGACTATATACCTAACAGACATGTGCCCGGTCTTTCGTTTCAGTGACCGGTCTTTTTCGTTCATTTATAAAAGACTAAACCATTCGTTCCGAATATGAACAACAATCCTTATTGTATGTGGTTTTCTTGTCTTTTTTTTTTTATCAAATTGTGGTTTTGGCATATAGAAAACAATATAATCAGGTTTTCTGTAGGTTCTGAAGAGACATATATAGTGCTTTTTTATTATGAAGAATAAAAAAAAAAAAAAACAAAACAAAAACTAGATATTTAACAAGAAAAAAGAAAGTTTAAAAAGTTTCTTTTCCACAAAAACCAAAAAAGAAATCAAAAAGAAAACAAAAAATTATTATTCGTAAAAATAAAGAATTTAATTATTAAATTGCTTAAAAATGTGATAGGCTGTAGCTCTACGAGATAATTCCACCTTCTTTTTCTGTGTGCTATTTCTTTAGTTTATTTTAAATCACTATTTTATATTTGAATATTAACAATTTTCCATCAAAAAAGAAACAATATATGAAAAAAAAACTTTCTTGAGATTGGTAATTCAAACAAAAATTAAATATGTAATTACATTCGTATGTACACAAACACAGCAACACGTTTTAATACACAAAAAAAAATTAACTGAAATAAAAGAACATGACACAAAAAAAGAGAAGAAACAACTGAACGAAAGTGATCCGTATACCATATTATATACCGCACATCATTAAAGGTCGAACTATCATGTACTAAAGCTAGCTTTAGCTTATGTCAAAAACCCAACAAGATTCTGTCAAATGCTTAGGTACTATATTAAAGAAATCAAGGTGACTACAATATACTTACATAGAAATTATTTTTGGCAATAGTTGGAATTAAACATAAATGTGCAACTGTGACAAATAAGTTATTAAATTTATATTTAGTAAATTTATATTTAGTAACTTATTTGCCACAGTTGCACATTTATGTTTATTTCGTACTTTTGCCAAAAATAATTTCTATATAAATAAAAAAAATTTAAAAACGAAAAGGCTTTTAAGAAGATATTTTTTGTTTCATGTTTTAAGATACGAGGGCTGCTCTATATATTTCTAGCCTAATAGTGAAAATGCGAATATTTATAATCAAAAATGATTTTATTGTTTTTCAAAGTATTCTCCAGCATGATTTATACACTTTTGCATGCGCTCAAACCAGTTGTCGAAGCACTTTATCCACTCCGATTGAGATACCTCTAAAACATGGTTTTTGAACAATTCAACAGCTTCTTCTGGCGACGAAAATCGTTGACCACGCATTTTTTTCTTGATGTGCGGAAACAAGAAGAAGTCATTAGGTGCCAAGTCAGGGCTGTACGGCGGATGACCCATTAATTCGACGTTTTGGCCGGTCAAAAACGCTCTGGTTTGAGCCGATGTGTGAGAGCTTGCATTGTCATGGTGAACAATGATTCGTCTTCTCTTGTTGGTTTTTCAAATTTCTCCGATGACTTCACGCAAACAAATTGTAGTGTACCACTCAGAAGTGACCGTCCTACGTTGCTCAAGCGGAACAGTCGCCACATGACCAGTTTTGCCGAAGAAACAGGCGACCATTTGCTTCGAAGTGCTTCTTCCACGAACAACATTGGTTGGATTTTGCTCGTCTTTGAAGACCCACACGGTCGATTGTTGTTTCGTTTCGGGCTCATACGCATAGATCCATGATTCGTTACCTGTGACGATCTTATAACTGTTTTTTGAAGCACCGCAATCGTATTTTTGCAACATTTCTTTGCACCAATCGACACGAGCCTTTTTTTGAACGACTTTCAAATTGTGCGGGATCTAACGAGAACAAACCTTTTCTACGGCCAGGTGTTCATGCAGTATCGAATGTATGCTGGTGGAAGAAATGTCCAAGGATGTCTCTATCTCTCGGTATGTCGCATGTCAATCTTGCATTATGAGTTCACGCACGGTATCAATGTTCTCTGGCACAACAGCCGTTTTTAACGACCTTCACGGAATTCGTCTTTGAGCGAGCTTCGGCCACGATTAAATTCATTATACCAATTTTTCACAGTGCTATAGGATGGTGCTTCATCGCCATACAAAGATTTAAGTTCATCAATGCATTCTTGTCATGATAATCCACGTCGAAATTTGTGAAAAATTATGGCACGAAAATGTTCACGAGTTAATTCCATTTTTTTCTATATTAATTTTTTCAAGTCACTGTAAACAACACAAATAATGGTCGTACGTCAAAACGTTTTGAGTACGATTATGCTTAAAAATGACAAACTTTCCAATGGAAAAGTCAGATTGCACTTGGCAGCACTCAGTGTTGCCAGGCCAAAAATATATATAGCAGCCCTCGTAAATTTCCATAAAAAATATTACAAATTATATTCTGTTTTGTGTTTGTGGCCAACCATACTAAAAATTGCAACGATACATGTATGCGTATAAATACAAATTTAATATTTATTTATTTTTTATTTATTTATTCAAGTCTATAAATTTATAATTCTTACGGACTATTTAATGAAAACAAAATTTTACGTTTTATCAGATTTTCATTTGAGGAATAATCAACATAAAGGTATAGTTTATTAAAGTCCTTACAACATCTAATGAAAGGATCGAAACTTGCATAATTCATTCTAAAATATTTAATATCCAATGGAGAATAGTATCTGGTTGGACGCTGAGGAACACAAAAAGATATATTTTCAATCAAAAGTTAGAGCAAGTTTTACCGTTAATTGTTTTTAAAATGAACATGGCATTTAGCATAGTTCTGCGACTAGACAGAGATGGTAACTTAATGAGAGCAAGCCTAGACTTATACGATGGCAAGCATAACGGATTCCATTGCAGTCTACGTAAACAAAATATTAAAAACTGTTTTTGCACTGATTCAATTGCGTTGCTGTATATTTTATATTGTGAATCCCAAATAATTGAACCATATTCCAGAACTGGACGAACTAGTGACGTAAATAAATGTTTCGTGATGTAAGGATCATCAAATTCCTTACCCCAACGTTTTATGAAACCAAGCTGGCATCTTGCCCGGCTTAATTTATTATATTTGTTATAAATTGGCCAGAAACAAAAATGTACTTTTTTTTACTACATTTTCTATTGAATTAAAAACTAAAAATTTAACACTGTAGGTCTTAATTACAATGTTTCTTTATAAATAATACAAAGCACAATCAGCTTTTGCCTTGAAAAGTTATCTTATGTACATTGTAGTTTACCACATATAATCTTATGGACTTGCACAGTTTTTTAAGTTTGCTAAAGTTATTTTATTCACATTATAGTATGGCCTTAAGTCATCCGTTCAATTTAACCCGTACACTATTAAACGAAAAGACCTCAGTTAAATGACTGGATCATTCCGTTCACTTGATTGATTACGTCAATTTAACCCGTTCGTTCGCGAACGACACAGCTCTAATACCTAACTAAAGCGCTATTAAACTAAATTTTTAGAAATTTTACTCTAAAATCTCTTTCCCTTATTTAAGTTTGTGTTCTAGGAACTGACATTTAGTCCTTAATTTTTAAAACAATTGCGTCTATTTAATTAACGTTTTTTTTCAAAGCTACTGCTCTCCACTGTACTACAATCGTTTGAGGGACAGTTTATTACGCTTTATTGCTGTTAACAGAAAAACTCTATCCGCATTAAAAAGTTAAATGTAAAAATAAAAAATTTCAACCCAGATTTAGCTGCCTCAAATACTCGCACCTTAAGTGTATAATTTTCAATTGTTTGTTAATTTCCACAATTTTTTAAATTGCTTTTTAGTTCTTCTTTTCTATTTGTTTATTTCACTTGTTTTATTAAGATTTTTTTATCTTTATTTTAAGTAGGCTTAGTGTCCTAATTTTTTATTATTTCTATTTTATAAACATTTTTCTTTACTTTTTGGAATATAAATACATATAAAATAAAAAGAATGTGCACCTAACATTAACTTGTAGTGAATGTTCTCGAGTTGTTTGCAGTAATTTTTTATTGTCCCTGTGAGTGTTTGTTTGTTTTATCTTTCTAGCTTTGCTGTTTTTAACGTTTTTTAATGTACTTATATATAAATAGTTGTTTTTGTTGTTGCTGTCTTCAGTTTGAAATTGGGTCCTGTATTGCCATTTTATGTTTCATGTTTCGTTTTGTTCTAATGGATTTTCTTAAAAAGTTTCTTGTTTTTCTGTGCCAGACTTATAAAAGTTCATTTGTTTGTTTGTCAGTAGTTTGTTCTTGAATTCGCATGAATTCATTTTCATGTCTCTTCACAAATATTAGTAGATTGTTTTTGTAGCAGGAATTGTTACATTGGTCTTTTTCTTTGTAAAGTGATTAGAGGAAGCTTAAAAGTTTTTTACATTGTTGTAAAAAGTTTGTCTTCAAAAATTAGCAGCTGTTGTTATCATGTTAAAAAAGTAAATTGATAAGGAAGCTTTATGTGAGCTGAAATACTCTTGGGAAAGTAAATTTAAAAAAATGGTATTTTTTAGCAGTCGTCTTATTTCAAAATTTTCTAAAATAATTTTTTTGCAAAAAATATTTTTCAAAAATTTAAGTATATTCCTATATAGTGGAATGAAAAATTTTTCGTCAGGTGTAAGTTCATGAATTTTATTTTGCTAATTTTATTAAGAATAAGTTTTTCTTAGGTATACAAATATGAAAGAAAAACTTAAAAAAAGCTGCCAGATCTTTCTATATTTCAAGACCCTAGACGTATTAACTCACCAGTTAATAGAAAGTGTAGTTGTGAGTGGTGTAGCGGTGCATAGCAAATGTTCGAACATAAAAGTTATGTAAGCGTGGTATTAAAGTTTGTTTAATTGAAATTTATTATGCTTATATTCCATAACAATCAATAGAAAAAAGAAATTTATTTCTTATTTGGAAAAGCAGCACATTAGGAAACCTTTTTACAAATTTTTAAAATAGCCAAAAACATGGTTGATTTGTGATCTGTATCCTCGTCATATTTCGTTTGTTAAGCTCAGCCAATGCAATATAAACAGAACACAGTTTTAGGTTCAAATTTAATCAAATTTTTTAATTGATTTAATTATATATTTAATTAAAATATATATTAATAGTTTTCTGACTAAACAAATAATTGGAGCAAAAAAATTTTTATTTAAAAAGAACAAGTTTTTTATATAAATATATGTATAATGAAACCAGTTAAATACTTTATTAAATATCATTTAAAAACTAATTAAACTTTTAATTGATACAAAAACTTGTTTCTGTACTTTAGCTTTCACAACTGCTTTGTTATTGTAAATATTAATTTTCAGCCGTAATGAGTTTTTTTTAATAAACCAGGTGCCGCAGTCCTATACCTCGTTATGTTTTCCCCATTCCCGCTTTTGGAATCTTCTTTCCTTGATGTTTGTTGAGGATTGCTCTTCCTATTTGGCTTAAGTTTCCCATTTTGATGATATCTTATTAGTGCACAGATAATTAAGGAGTCAAATAAATATTATCACAATACTTCGGCTAGCCTTCATTTAAGTTGAAGTCCAGAGCTCATGATACTTTAAACTGTGTAAAGTACCGTAATGTACCTCTTAGCATATTATCATGGACTTTTGGCTTATGATAATAGGATTTATTATTATCACGACGAAACTCCAGAGCATATTATAAAGAATTGTGATGCTTTAACTTGACAGCAGATATAACCAGCAAAGCAAACACCTGCTAGAAGTTGATGATCTGCCGACACTAGAGAATAGGTCTAGATAAAATGCTTTAACACCTGCATTGGCCTGTTTATTTCATCTTATCATTCACACTTTTTGGAGTTGTGGGCTTCGTCACATATCAATGTTGATATGTGTCGACGCATTCGATTTGTTATTCTACTTGTCGTTATGGACACTTATCGATTACTGCTCAAAGATTTTTTGTACTCTATAACAAATGTGACGACCATATTGTTTTGACGTGACTCTGTTTTTTGTCGACACCTTTTTGCATAACGACTGGATGTGATTTAAACCAAATATAATATTGAAAATGTAAAAAAGTGAAGGTTACAAATGCACATCAATTTGAAAAATAGAAAAATTTTCGCAGAGGCATTGCTTCATGCAATTTTAAAGAAAAATGGGAACAGATTGGAAAACTTCTTAATTCTCTTGTTCCGCCTAGAAGATAAGCATATGAATGGCAAAAGGTAACAAAATAATGGATTAAATAGGTATTTATAAAAATGTTTGTAAAAATTACGTTTAAGGTATGGCGAAATTTAAAATTCAAAGTGAAAAAAAGATGGTTGTTAATAAAGCGGAATGTAAAGCCACTGGCGGCGCATGTTTAAATTATTTTCACTCAGTCCGCTTGAAGAAGCTATGGCAAACCTTCTTAACTTCCAGAAGCATTTGAATCCCGAAGGAGAAGTTTAAGGAGTTCAAATGGTTGACATGGAAAACGATTCTTATGGTAAAGAACTCCCTGAAGTCGAATTTGTCGTTGAAAGCACAGCCGGGAGCAGGCAAAACATATGTACATACTTTCGATATTGCAAATTAGAAATATTGCAATTCTGCCCAAACAGTTTTCTTTCCGATACAAGTTTTTGTTTTTTCAGATAAATCAAAATTTTCTTCACTCATAGAAAACATTTTACCATTAAAGTATTAAACACATATAAAATTTAACAACAAACTTTGAGATGTGCATTTTCATTTCATTAAAATCGATAAACAGTCGACGTCGTCACAGGAATGTTATAGAATGCAAATTTTTAATTGAATTGACGCTGATATTGGTACGAAGTAATATTCATACTAAAACGACGACGACGCCGACAACTAGAATAAGGCTGATTATTCTATTCCGACTTTGACTGACTTCCTGACCCATAATGATAAATAAATAAAAATGTTTAATTTCTTACTTTTGTTTTCCTACAAGTTTTAATCTAAATATTTTACTGTGTGCTGTCTTTCTGTTAGATTCGAAGCAAAGAGGGTGGGTGTTTAGAATGCAAAGCTAAGTAAAACAAGTGTTTTATTTAATTCCTTATTTTTTATTTTTTTAGTTGCTTTTGTGTTTCGCTATTTCAGTTTTTCCCAAATATACAATTCTTGTCTGTGCGTTCGTTTGCATAAATTTGCAATTTTGTCCATTTGTTCATTTTGCTGCCGTTCATTTTAGATATCAAAAGAAATACGTATTATTTTTGTGTAACAATAACAATAATAAAAACAACACAAAAGAAGAAAAAAACTCTGCTCAAATCAGCACATTGCTATTTTTATACTCCTACTTTGTAGTTGTTGTTATGATTATTTTGCTTAAGATGTTCAGTTTATTATCATGTTTAAAAGTGTATGTGCGTGGGTGTTTTACATTTGTATATATATGGGTGTGTGTAGTCGTTTTTATGTTGGTAAAAGAAAATCTTTCAGGCTTAATTCCTGTGTTGTTTTTCTATTTTGGTCTAATTGTTTCTTTTAATTGTCAACTTTTTTGTTTCAAGTTTTCAAGCAGTTATTTCCGCTCTGTTGTTGGGTTTTCCTTTCTGTTTGGGATTTTTATATCTTGACTTTTTTGACCCAGCTGTGGTACAGCTGAGGAGTTGTTGATGATGTTTATTAAACCTTTTTATTAAAATAGGTAATATTATTTCTTTAATGATATTTTTCTTAAGGAAACCAAGTTAAGGGGCAGTAGTGCTCACAAATGTTTGTCTTTGATTCTGGTTTTATTTAAATTTAAGTTCTTTTAACCCTTTCGGGACGGAGTTTTATTTTGCAAACCAAATTATGTATGGTAAAATTTTTTTCATATTCTAAAAGGTATGATAAAAGTATTATGTTCTCCATACTTAAACATTTTAAATTCGTCCTTTTATCCTGGGACATATAATCCCAACAAGTATTTTCATGGGGCATAAAATCCCAATCAGTGTTCTCGAAGAGCGATTCGAAATCAAAAAGATAACTAAAATATAAATATTCTTAAACATTTTAAACAACGGGATTTTTTTAATAATATTAATTAATTCTCAAATTTCAAAAAAATTCTTTTTTTCATGCTATTCTCCCGATTTATTATTTAAATCACCGATATTGATTATTGAAGGTCAAAGCACGTCTCGATGGCCATTTCGTTATCGCTTACTTAACTCGTCAGGAGACTTCTGACAAATATTTTAAATAAACTAAAGATTTTTGTCAAAACAATAAAGCAAAGACAAAAATCAAAGTTTAAGCAAAAACAACAATAACCAAATGTAATTCTATTTTTCTTTCTCTGCTGTATAAGGCAGAGTTTTTTTCTGCTCTTTTATACAGTTGAAAGAGGATGAAAAATAAAATATCACAAAACACTACGATAATTTATTTTATGCACAGGCACTTTGCAAATATTAAACATTTTAAACAACGGGATTTTTTTAATAATATTAATTAATTCTCAAATTTCAAAAAAATTATTTTTTTCATGCTATTCTCCCGATTTATTATTTAAATCACCGATATTGATTATTGAAGGTCAAAGCACGTCTCGATGGCCATTTCGTTATCGCTTACTTAACTCGTCAGGAGACTTCTGACAAATATTTTAAATAAACTAAAGATTTTTGTCAAAACAATAAAGCAAAGACAAAAATCAAAGTTTAAGCAAAAACAACAATAACCAAATGTAATTCTATTTTTCTTTCTCTGCTGTATAAGGCAGAGTTTTTTTCTGCTCTTTTATACAGTTGAAAGAGGATGAAAAATAAAATATCACAAAACACTACGATAATTTATTTTATGCACAGGCACTTTGCAAATATTAAACATTTTAAACAACGGGATTTTTTTAATAATATTAATTAATTCTCAAATTTCAAAAAAATTCTTTTTTTCATGCTATTCTCCCGATTTATTATTTAAATCACCGATATTGATTATTGAAGGTCAAAGCACGTCTCGATGGCCATTTCGTTATCGCTTACTTAACTCGTCAGGAGACTTCTGACAAATATTTTAAATAAACTAAAGATTTTTGTCAAAACAATAAAGCAAAGACAAAAATCAAAGTTTAAGCAAAAACAACAATAACCAAATGTAATTCTATTTTTCTTTCTCTGCTGTATAAGGCAGAGTTTTTTTCTGCTCTTTTATACAGTTGAAAGAGGATGAAAAATAAAATATCACAAAACACTACGATAATTTATTTTATGCACAGGCACTTTGCAAATATTAAACATTTTAAACAACGGGATTTTTTTAATAATATTAATTAATTCTCAAATTTCAAAAAAATTCTTTTTTTCATGCTATTCTCCCGATTTATTATTTAAATCACCGATATTGATTATTGAAGGTCAAAGCACGTCTCGATGGCCATTTCGTTATCGCTTACTTAACT
Organism: Gymnosoma rotundatum; assembly: GCA_916610165.2. Lineage (NCBI taxonomy): Eukaryota > Metazoa > Arthropoda > Insecta > Diptera > Tachinidae > Gymnosoma > Gymnosoma rotundatum. The sequence continues at coordinate 48,650,537 of OU744338.1, forward strand.
CGTCAGGAGACTTCTGACAAATATTTTAAATAAACTAAAGATTTTTGTCAAAACAATAAAGCAAAGACAAAAATCAAAGTTTAAGCAAAAACAACAATAACCAAATGTAATTCTATTTTTCTTTCTCTGCTGTATAAGGCAGAGTTTTTTTCTGCTCTTTTATACAGTTGAAAGAGGATGAAAAATAAAATATCACAAAACACTACGATAATTTATTTTATGCACAGGCACTTTGCAAATATTAAACATTTTAAACAACGGGATTTTTTTAATAATATTAATTAATTCTCAAATTTCAAAAAAATTCTTTTTTTCATGCTATTCTCCCGATTTATTATTTAAATCACCGATATTGATTATTGAAGGTCAAAGCACGTCTCGATGGCCATTTCGTTATCGCTTACTTAACTCGTCAGGAGACTTCTGACAAATATTTTAAATAAACTAAAGATTTTTGTCAAAACAATAAAGCAAAGACAAAAATCAAAGTTTAAGCAAAAACAACAATAACCAAATGTAATTCTATTTTTCTTTCTCTGCTGTATAAGGCAGAGTTTTTTTCTGCTCTTTTATACAGTTGAAAGAGGATGAAAAATAAAATATCACAAAACACTACGATAATTTATTTTATGCACAGGCACTTTGCAAATATTAAACATTTTAAACAACGGGATTTTTTTAATAATATTAATTAATTCTCAAATTTCAAAAAAATTCTTTTTTTCATGCTATTCTCCCGATTTATTATTTAAATCACCGATATTGATTATTGAAGGTCAAAGCACGTCTCGATGGCCATTTCGTTATCGCTTACTTAACTCGTCAGGAGACTTCTGACAAATATTTTAAATAAACTAAAGATTTTTGTCAAAACAATAAAGCAAAGACAAAAATCAAAGTTTAAGCAAAAACAACAATAACCAAATGTAATTCTATTTTTCTTTCTCTGCTGTATAAGGCAGAGTTTTTTTCTGCTCTTTTATACAGTTGAAAGAGGATGAAAAATAAAATATCACAAAACACTACGATAATTTATTTTATGCACAGGCACTTTGCAAATATTAAACATTTTAAACAACGGGATTTTTTTAATAATATTAATTAATTCTCAAATTTCAAAAAAATTCTTTTTTTCATGCTATTCTCCCGATTTATTATTTAAATCACCGATATTGATTATTGAAGGTCAAAGCACGTCTCGATGGCCATTTCGTTATCGCTTACTTAACTCGTCAGGAGACTTCTGACAAATATTTTAAATAAACTAAAGATTTTTGTCAAAACAATAAAGCAAAGACAAAAATCAAAGTTTAAGCAAAAACAACAATAACCAAATGTAATTCTATTTTTCTTTCTCTGCTGTATAAGGCAGAGTTTTTTTCTGCTCTTTTATACAGTTGAAAGAGGATGAAAAATAAAATATCACAAAACACTACGATAATTTATTTTATGCACAGGCACTTTGCAAATATTAAACATTTTAAACAACGGGATTTTTTTAATAATATTAATTAATTCTCAAATTTCAAAAAAATTCTTTTTTTCATGCTATTCTCCCGATTTATTATTTAAATCACCGATATTGATTATTGAAGGTCAAAGCACGTCTCGATGGCCATTTCGTTATCGCTTACTTAACTCGTCAGGAGACTTCTGACAAATATTTTAAATAAACTAAAGATTTTTGTCAAAACAATAAAGCAAAGACAAAAATCAAAGTTTAAGCAAAAACAACAATAACCAAATGTAATTCTATTTTTCTTTCTCTGCTGTATAAGGCAGAGTTTTTTTCTGCTCTTTTATACAGTTGAAAGAGGATGAAAAATAAAATATCACAAAACACTACGATAATTTATTTTATGCACAGGCACTTTGCAAATATTAAACATTTTAAACAACGGGATTTTTTTAATAATATTAATTAATTCTCAAATTTCAAAAAAATTCTTTTTTTCATGCTATTCTCCCGATTTATTATTTAAATCACCGATATTGATTATTGAAGGTCAAAGCACGTCTCGATGGCCATTTCGTTATCGCTTACTTAACTCGTCAGGAGACTTCTGACAAATATTTTAAATAAACTAAAGATTTTTGTCAAAACAATAAAGCAAAGACAAAAATCAAAGTTTAAGCAAAAACAACAATAACCAAATGTAATTCTATTTTTCTTTCTCTGCTGTATAAGGCAGAGTTTTTTTCTGCTCTTTTATACAGTTGAAAGAGGATGAAAAATAAAATATCACAAAACACTACGATAATTTATTTTATGCACAGGCACTTTGCAAATATTAAACATTTTAAACAACGGGATTTTTTTAATAATATTAATTAATTCTCAAATTTCAAAAAAATTCTTTTTTTCATGCTATTCTCCCGATTTATTATTTAAATCACCGATATTGATTATTGAAGGTCAAAGCACGTCTCGATGGCCATTTCGTTATCGCTTACTTAACTCGTCAGGAGACTTCTGACAAATATTTTAAATAAACTAAAGATTTTTGTCAAAACAATAAAGCAAAGACAAAAATCAAAGTTTAAGCAAAAACAACAATAACCAAATGTAATTCTATTTTTCTTTCTCTGCTGTATAAGGCAGAGTTTTTTTCTGCTCTTTTATACAGTTGAAAGAGGATGAAAAATAAAATATCACAAAAATATATAAAATATCCCGTTGTTTAAAATGTTTAATATTTGCAAAGTGCCTGTGCATAAAATAAATTATCGTAGTGTTTTGTGATATTTTATTTTTCATCCTCTTTCAACTGTATAAAAGAGCAGAAAAAAAAACTCTGCCTTATACAGCAGAGAAAGAAAAATAGAATTACATTTGGTTATTGTTGTTTTTGCTTAAACTTTGATTTTTGTCTTTGCTTTATTGTTTTGACAAAAATCTTTAGTTTATTTAAAATATTTGTCAGAAGTCTCCTGACGAGTTAAGTAAGCGATAACGAAATGGCCATCGAGACGTGCTTTGACCTTCAATAATCAATATCGGTGATTTAAATAATAAATCGGGAGAATAGCATGAAAAAAAGAATTTTTTTGAAATTTGAGAATTAATTAATATTATTAAAAAAATCCCGTTGTTTAAAATGTTTAATATTTGCAAAGTGCCTGTGCATAAAATAAATTATCGTAGTGTTTTGTGATATTTTATTTTTCATCCTCTTTCAACTGTATAAAAGAGCAGAAAAAAACTCTGCCTTATACAGCAGAGAAAGAAAAATAGAATTACATTTGGTTATTGTTGTTTTTGCTTAAACTTTGATTTTTGTCTTTGCTTTATTGTTTTGACAAAAATCTTTAGTTTATTTAAAATATTTGTCAGAAGTCTCCTGACGAGTTAAGTAAGCGATAACGAAATGGCCATCGAGACGTGCTTTGACCTTCAATAATCAATATCGGTGATTTAAATAATAAATCGGGAGAATAGCATGAAAAAAAGAATTTTTTTGAAATTTGAGAATTAATTAATATTATTAAAAAAATCCCGTTGTTTAAAATGTTTAATATTTGCAAAGTGCCTGTGCATAAAATAAATTATCGTAGTGTTTTGTGATATTTTATTTTTCATCCTCTTTCAACTGTATAAAAGAGCAGAAAAAAACTCTGCCTTATACAGCAGAGAAAGAAAAATAGAATTACATTTGGTTATTGTTGTTTTTGCTTAAACTTTGATTTTTGTCTTTGCTTTATTGTTTTGACAAAAATCTTTAGTTTATTTAAAATATTTGTCAGAAGTCTCCTGACGAGTTAAGTAAGCGATAACGAAATGGCCATCGAGACGTGCTTTGACCTTCAATAATCAATATCGGTGATTTAAATAATAAATCGGGAGAATAGCATGAAAAAAAGAATTTTTTTGAAATTTGAGAATTAATTAATATTATTAAAAAAATCCCGTTGTTTAAAATGTTTAATATTTGCAAAGTGCCTGTGCATAAAATAAATTATCGTAGTGTTTTGTGATATTTTATTTTTCATCCTCTTTCAACTGTATAAAAGAGCAGAAAAAAACTCTGCCTTATACAGCAGAGAAAGAAAAATAGAATTACATTTGGTTATTGTTGTTTTTGCTTAAACTTTGATTTTTGTCTTTGCTTTATTGTTTTGACAAAAATCTTTAGTTTATTTAAAATATTTGTCAGAAGTCTCCTGACGAGTTAAGTAAGCGATAACGAAATGGCCATCGAGACGTGCTTTGACCTTCAATAATCAATATCGGTGATTTAAATAATAAATCGGGAGAATAGCATGAAAAAAAGAATTTTTTTGAAATTTGAGAATTAATTAATATTATTAAAAAAATCCCGTTGTTTAAAATGTTTAATATTTGCAAAGTGCCTGTGCATAAAATAAATTATCGTAGTGTTTTGTGATATTTTATTTTTCATCCTCTTTCAACTGTATAAAAGAGCAGAAAAAAACTCTGCCTTATACAGCAGAGAAAGAAAAATAGAATTACATTTGGTTATTGTTGTTTTTGCTTAAACTTTGATTTTTGTCTTTGCTTTATTGTTTTGACAAAAATCTTTAGTTTATTTAAAATATTTGTCAGAAGTCTCCTGACGAGTTAAGTAAGCGATAACGAAATGGCCATCGAGACGTGCTTTGACCTTCAATAATCAATATCGGTGATTTAAATAATAAATCGGGAGAATAGCATGAAAAAAAGAATTTTTTTGAAATTTGAGAATTAATTAATATTATTAAAAAAATCCCGTTGTTTAAAATGTTTAATATTTGCAAAGTGCCTGTGCATAAAATAAATTATCGTAGTGTTTTGTGATATTTTATTTTTCATCCTCTTTCAACTGTATAAAAGAGCAGAAAAAAACTCTGCCTTATACAGCAGAGAAAGAAAAATAGAATTACATTTGGTTATTGTTGTTTTTGCTTAAACTTTGATTTTTGTCTTTGCTTTATTGTTTTGACAAAAATCTTTAGTTTATTTAAAATATTTGTCAGAAGTCTCCTGACGAGTTAAGTAAGCGATAACGAAATGGCCATCGAGACGTGCTTTGACCTTCAATAATCAATATCGGTGATTTAAATAATAAATCGGGAGAATAGCATGAAAAAAAGAATTTTTTTGAAATTTGAGAATTAATTAATATTATTAAAAAAATCCCGTTGTTTAAAATGTTTAATATTTGCAAAGTGCCTGTGCATAAAATAAATTATCGTAGTGTTTTGTGATATTTTATTTTTCATCCTCTTTCAACTGTATAAAAGAGCAGAAAAAAACTCTGCCTTATACAGCAGAGAAAGAAAAATAGAATTACATTTGGTTATTGTTGTTTTTGCTTAAACTTTGATTTTTGTCTTTGCTTTATTGTTTTGACAAAAATCTTTAGTTTATTTAAAATATTTGTCAGAAGTCTCCTGACGAGTTAAGTAAGCGATAACGAAATGGCCATCGAGACGTGCTTTGACCTTCAATAATCAATATCGGTGATTTAAATAATAAATCGGGAGAATAGCATGAAAAAAAGAATTTTTTTGAAATTTGAGTATAAATATTCTTGTTTATGTGTTGATTGGCCAATATATATTATTAATTGTGTTATTGTTTTTTATTTAAGCTAATTAGGCCTATTCAGATAAATGTAATGAAAACCAATTTTATTACATTTTTTTAATCCCGACGTTTCGTCAATTTTTTGTTGACTTTTTCAAGGGATATTCGTCTGTATTTAATAAAATTATTATTATTAAAATGTATATACAAAAACAACAATCAGAACTTACAATAATTTAAGCAATATTACATTTAAGAGTAAACAATAAAAAGAATTTTACAAAAGACAAACATTTAAATCTTGCACTACTTATTTTAATAACAGTTGTACTTTTAAAGCTTTTATTTTAATGCAACACTATAGCTTGCGCTTATGTTGTCAGTGTCTTCTTTATGATTCATTGTTTTTGTAATTTTTTGTTGTATATGTAAGCTCTCAATTATAAAACGTTTTTTCTCCACTTTTTCCTTGTCAAGTATTTTAATCGTATCGAAGTCAGCTGTGTGTCCTGTTTCTATGATGTGTTGAGCTAGTGCAGTCGATCTTTTTCTTTTTTCAATGTCCATCTTGTGTTCGTTCATTCTTGTATGTAATGCTCTTTTTGTTGTGCCAATGTATATTAGATCACAGTTTTGCTCTTCTTTTCCCTTACACCTTATTTCGTACACAATGTTGTTTTGTTGTAATTTATTGACTGGCGCTTTTACGTTTGTAAATATTGCTTTTAGAATTTTGTTTGGTTTGTACGCCAAACTGACTTTTTCTGTTTTTATTGTTTTTCTTATGATTCTGTTGTCAGTGAGCCCCGGAATGTACTGTACACTGAAAAAAGTTTTTGTATCTTTAACCGTTGTGTTACATGAATGTTGATTTTTGTTGTTTATTACTTCGTTATACGTAGATTCAATAAGAGATTTTATTAATTTTGTAGGGAAGTTGTTGTCCTGTAGTATTTGTTTAATCCGTTTAATATTGTTATTGTGGAATTTATTGTCACTGATGTTTAAAACTCGTCTTATTAGGTTTTTTGCGGTATTTATAATTTGGTATTTTGGTTGTGTTGAGTTAAAATTCATTATCCTTCCAGAGGCTGTTTCTTTCTCGTACCAGTCAAATATTATTTTGTTATTTTTCCTTATTAGTTTTGTATCCAAATATGTGATAATTCCTTTTTCTTCTATTTCAATTGTAAACTGTAATTTATTATGATATCTATTTAGGGTTTTTAGAATTTCATCCTTGTCCTTAAGTTTCACTATAGCCAATATATCATCCACGTATTTAGCTATATATTTTATATATATATTTTTAGTCTGTAGTTCAGCTATAGCATCGTCAAGTAATTTGTCTAATATGATATCAGCAATCGTTGGAGACAAGGGATTGCCCATTGGCATCCCAAATATTAAAAAAATGTAATAAAATTGGTTTTCATTACATTTATCTGAATAGGCCTAATTAGCTTAAATAAAAAACAATAATAAAATATAAATATTTTTAGATTTAGATAAAAGTTTACATTTATTTTTAACATTTAAGGAATGCAATTAGGTATTTATTTGTGGAATGGCCCAAAACACTTGTAACATAAGTCGTTGTTACAACCTGAGCATATCATCTTTCTTCGCTTTTCAATGTCGCGGACACAGCGACAACGCTCTCCAATATTAATGCTATCCGTTTTTGGACGTTTGGGAGTTCTACCTCCCTGGCGATTGCGTTGAAAATAAAGAAAAAAGACAGTTTGAAAATTGCTGGGACGTATTATCCCAGTAGTCCCGAAAGGGTTAAACTTAACAGTGAGCTAAACTGTAAAAAGAGCCAAACTATTAAAAAACAAAAGTGCTGGTTCTCTACCCCGAAACAGTGTCCGTACAAATTCTCTTATAAAAACGGCAAAAAATGTTTGTGTCAGTCATTAAAGAAACACTGATTTAAATGACGAGCCAATAATTGATTTGTTAATGCTATATGATCGTCGAAGTTGTGGCCTCTAATGGCACTAAAGTGTTAAAATTATGAGTTTTTACCTAAATCAAACCAATGCAAGATCAAAAGAAATTTTTTAATACTTTTACAGCTTGTTTTTTTTTATTGCTTAGCAGATGACACATACATATGTACATACATCTGACTGACATTCACGTAAAATTAATAATAAAAATTAATAATAATAATAATAATTAAAAAAATGCTGATAAATATAGGTACGAAAGTAAAAAAAAAATATTCTCAATCTTTTTCCATCTTCTTCCTTTTCCATATATATATTTAAGACTTAGAGCCATTATTAGAACTTGTCTTTAGTTAAAGACACGATTTTGTCGGACCGATAAATGAATTTGCATTATAAAAACTTCATTTATAATTGTTTTATTGATCAAATATTTTATTAATAATGATAACAATAAACTATGGAGATCTTAATTATAAAAAGCTATTATCAGGCAGACAAATATCTACCTTTAAATAACGGCTAGTTTTAATAATGCCCCTAAGTTGCCTTATGACTGTTGTCCTCCGTAATGCTTGAACCGATTTTGTGTCTGTAAGTTTTCTGTGAAAGCTGACGCCAAGAAAAAGCTTTTTGTATATAAAAGATTTATGGATGTGTAATGCTAAATGAGCTAAGGCCATGCTGTACTATGAAATTTAGAACGTTGTGCCGTTTTTAGCATGGACATAGTGTCATTTATAAAAGTGTTATAATGTCCGCACATAAAACAGTAACCGCTTCGATTACCAAAGATTTTCTGCAAGCTAATTTATAAAAACGTTACAGCTTTCCTACACAAAATGTCATAAGATATACTTACAGTAGCTCCAAGTGAAACTCGTACACTTTAGACTAATTTTTAAACTATCTTATAACATTAAGTAAGAAGCTCTTAACAAATAAAACTGTATTTATTTTGTTAGTTAATTTTATAACAAATTTAACAAACCATAAAAACTTGAAATCATTATTCAATAAAATTCTTTTTAATAAAAACATAAAATAATAGTAATTTCTGTGACAAAGCCAAACTCGTACACAACACTTTTCGATTGGGTTTATGTCTGGACTCTGGGCTAGTGTATCCATAACATGTGGACAATTATAAAGTAGCCATGATCGCATATTATAAGCCTTATGCTTACGGTCGTTGTCTTGGTAAAAATAAAAGTTTTCACCAAGACAAAGTTTCTGCTTACAAACTGGCAAGCTTTCTTTTAAAATGTTCAGATACATATGCTGATCCATGGTACCATCGATAAAGTGTAAAACACCGAGCCCAGATGCAGAAAATTATCCCCAAACCATTACTGACCCACCACTGTACTTAACTGTTGGTTTTATGTTTTTGGCAAGCAACTCCTCATTGGATTTTCTCCATACATAAGGTCTTCCATCTGAACCAAACAAGTTGAATTTACTTTCATCTGTGAATAATACCTGCTTCCAAAATGAAAAATTCTTTGTTTCATGTTCCTTGGCGAATCGTAAACTTATCTATGGATTTTTCGAATCAATCAGAAGTTTAACTCTTGTCCTTCTACCATTGAGATTAGCCATTTTTAATATGTTTCTTATGGTCTGTGGGCAACATTTTTTTCTAAGTCTTTTTCAACAATTTCTACGAGTTTCGGAGCACTTAAAAATGAGTTCTTGACGTAAAATATATTGCTCGTCTCCAGCAGAGAAAATTTTGTTATTTGCACTTTTCTTCTTATTCGCAATCTTCACTTCCATTTTATACATTTTTATAATATATTGCACTGTTGATAGGCTTCTATCAACTACTTCAGATATTTCTCGCAGCGATTTATTATTATTATGATGTTGAATTATTAATTTTCTTACTTCAACAGAAGTTTGTGCTCTCTGTCCACCCATTTTGTTCTCTTTTGTAAATCTTTCAAACAAAAACTCAAATAAATGACAATAAAAAAGGTGATAATGGGGAAGTCCCTATTTTTTTAATTATTTTTACGAAATATCCCGAAGTTAGATGCAAATTGAAAGAATGTTGCCAAATTAAATAAGACTGTACGAGTTTGGCTTTGGCGTCGAAAGTTGCCACTTTTAAAAATATTTATCTGTATTTAAATAAATAAAGATATATTCAAAATTTCGTTTCTGACATTTAATTAATTACATAGTTTTGTACTAAAATCAAGTAAATTTATTTTATTAGCCTATTTAGTTTAAGACATATAACATAACGAAATATGTTTTCATAGGTGTACGAGTTTCGCTTGGAGCTACTGTAAAATATTTATGTATGTTATGAATGTACATTGATGATACCATGTCGCATCATAGTGTGATATAATATCCAGTTTGCCAAGGCACTAGATCAGTTAGAGAAAGTTTAAGTACGCCAATCGATCAGTCATAGTGTCGCAAGAGCTGCTAATGAAAATCAGCAAGATCGGTCCATGACCTTCGAGTCAGCAGGCAAAACACCACGACTGGCTCTTGTTTTTAATTCTCTTTTAAAACAATGAAGTAAATCCAATAAAAAAAAAACAAATATATGGAGCGATATAGAATTGAAAAATAAGAATAAAACATTAAGTAAAAAAGTTGACGCTCGCCCATATTTTTCGAGTTATGGACCTCTAAACTTTTCATAGAAAAGTACGATTGTGCACCATATTTTTTAAGATATCAACATGGGTATCATTTGAAAGCTTTTGATCTTTAAGGACACTCGAAAATTTTTTAAAAATGCTTAACCCACTAAGAGCCGATGACATTTTTATGTAAAATTATATATAATACTTATTTTTTATGTGTTATTTTTTAATTGTCTCTCACCCCAATATTTGTTTTGTTGATTGGAGTTGCTTCACTAAATTAGATTTACATATATGGTGAAGGGCATATGAGATTTGGCATATCATTCTTACTTGTCTGCATACGCGTCTGTCTATCACAATTAAAAAAATAACAATATTTTTATGAATATTATGTCACTTACACTTTTGGTACGAACTATACTACAATTGTGTGTAAACCTAACAAAAAATATGTAAACCTAACAAAAAAAATGCTATCATCACAGCACATTTAACCCCACCCTACTTAAGACAGCCAAATGCTTTTGATTACACTAACAGCAACAACATGAGCTGTTTGGTTTAATTAAATAGAGCAAATAAAATTTTTAATATTACCCCAGTGCTTTCATTTGACTGCGTTTGTCCCTTTTAACGCAACAATTTTTTTTAGTTAAATTGGGGATAAACGAACAAACGCACAAAACAAAGAAAAATGAAAAAAAAAATGTAATAAAATCAAACAATTCAAAAAGATTAACTTTACAATACATTGAAATAGATTCACCCGAAAAAGAGGACATTTTGACTGTGTTTTCTGTAAAAAATTCTACCTTATTTGAGTGTGTGGGTAGAGATCCTGTTGATATCAAATATTTAATGTGACCTTTGTTAGAAAAACTTTATGGGCAATATACAGTTATTTTCGTTAATTTATCGCTAAAAACAATGAGGCGAAAAACAAACGCATGGTGAAAATATTTTTCCGTTTGTGGGTTAAAATTTAGTTTTTTTTTTACTTGACGTTATAACAGACACGTCGCGCAGTAGCGTGAAATAAAAAAAGGGAATACAAATGTAGAACTTTTAAACTATTTATCCGATTTTCATAAAACAAACTGCGATTTTTAGAAGAGGCCATAAGCTTTTCGTCAACTGCATTTGGGTATATCCTGTTTTAGTACAGCATAGTACAGAAGCGCTTCAAACAGGTAACCTCGAATTTGAAAAATGTTTCAGAGCTTATAACTTTATCAAAAAGAAACGATTTAAAATTTTTTTTATTTCTAGTAATTGTAGCTTTTAGTAATTTGCCAAATTTTGTAGACATTCCCCGCATTAATAAGGAAAGGACATTTTTTTATCTACACAAAAAATAATATTATAATTATTTGTTTGCCAAAATTTTAACTAATTTTCGTTACGTGCATATGTGTCTTTAATGCCAATAAAACCTGATTTACTCGTAATATCTTTCATATGCACGGAGATATTCAAAGTAAAATCTGATTCCGGAAATTTTATTTTTGACCTTTTTTGGTTTTTAGCGGTATTTTTTACAGGTTTTTTTTATTTGAAAAACTACTGTAAAAACTTTAGCACCGCTTAATAAGAGATAATAACCTTTCCACTATTATACAACTTATACATCTTTTTCATTAAAACAGCTGTAAATGGTTCACGCAATTATGGTACCTCGCGTAAAAGATCTCTTGTTTTATTGTGTTCTTCTAATAAGTGTTTTCACTTTTTATTACTTTCTTCTTTAAAATCAGAGATTTTGTTTTTGCAGGTGACTTTGTTTTTTTTTTCTGATGCACCATGCAAATATATTTTAAAAGAACATGCAAATATGAGCACCTGTACTTTTAGAAGCAGGAAACCCATGTGTGCGCACGTACTTCTTCCTGGTGGTTTCGTTATTAATGATGCTCTACTTATACTAAATTTTATTAAAATTTAATTTTTATTTTAATAATAGCAATGCAATATTTTTGTTTGTTTGTTTGTTTATTTGCAATATATTTTACAAGATATATTAAGCAAATTTTTTTAAGGTTTACATTTACTACACATTGTTCCATAAAGCTTATATAAAAAGAAACAAGAAAATCGCCAATTATAATATAAATCGCCAAAAAGTTGCTATATCTCCAAATAAATTTAGAAATTGCGGCAAATAAGTATCAGTGTTACCAAGCAAAAATAATACTTTTAAAAGGAGGTGGTTATCAAATCGACTGAATGTTGATTTTTTATATTTGTGCGTCTATAACATTTTTAAACCAATTTTGAAAGTATTTTCATTATATAAAAGGTATTGATTACAGATTGTTACGTATATTATTATAATTCGTAAAGGACACCGCTTTCAAATTAAAAATAATTGCGTATCACTATAGCTACTAATAGCAAAGAGTGTCCCCTAGGTGACGTAAATTGACCTATATGGGCCCATATTTTTAACCGTCGTAGACAAACGCTTGCAAATTGGACAAATTGGCGATCGCTATGAATGTTATAGTAATAAGTATTGATATTAAAAGTAAAGGGTGTCCACATAGTTGATGAGATTTATGTATGTGGCCAAACTTTTGAACCGTTATAGACAGTTGAAACTTACAAGAGCCCTGTATTGCCAAGTCCCCTATAATAGTAAGTTTATAATTTACATTTAGAAGTTAAAGGGTGTTCCCAAAATTATTGTATTTTGATCGTTACATATAAGCACTTGAAAATTAGACCGAATGTCCACTACTTAGTTTAGTGTAATAAAAAGTATAAATATTTTAAATTCTAAATTAAAGGGTGTGACAATAGTTAATGTTATTTGATGTATACTGCCTTAGTGTTGAACAGTTTTAGACAGACGGTTGCAGTTTATATAGAACCTGATTGCTAAGTCCACTACAACAGCAAGTATATAATTTTTATTTAGAAATTAAAGGGTTTCCGAATAGTTGCTGTAACTTGTGTACACATATGCTCAAAATAATAGATACATCTGCTATTAATAGCCTGTGTATCCACTCTTATTTGCTATCACATTTTTCACTCTTTTTGGCATGCTGGCTATTAATTTCTGACAGGTTTCTTGTGGAATATCGGATTTTAATCGGTAGATTAATTTGGCCAGCCTAATAGTGGGACATTTTTGGCAGAAAACTATTTTTTTACCAGAGTCGACATATGTTTGGCGTCGTTATCCTGTTGAAATGCCCAAATTTACGGCATTTTTTCAATGGCAGACGGAAGCATATCAGTCTCTAAAATATCCATGTATAACGCAGCATTCGGTTCGGTATATGGGACCTACACCACCCCAAGAGAAATATTCCCATACCATTATATTTCCCCCAACATGTTTTACTGTTTTTTTGTCATTTGACTTAAAAAAAAAACTTTATTTTTTTTATTTTTTAAAAAATATCATTAGTTCGAGGTACCTTACCCAGAAGCCCCTTTACACAAGGTTGCCGACCATCCATAGATTAACACCTTTTCGTTGAGGTATATTAAGTGGTTCATGTGATACCGAATTTTGCTAAAAAACAACTCGTTTTCAAACCACTGTGCGTCAGTTGATTTGACATCTGAGAATATATTTTACAAAAACAAAATACATGTTGTATTCTTATTGTTGTACTTGTTTTAGAACTGCTATTACCTGTATAATTAATGTGCCTTGGTTATTTGTCTATTGCTGATCATTGGATGATTTTTAAATTAAATTAATTAGATAAATTAAAAAAAAAAAATAATAAATTAAATAATAACAACAAATTTTTAAATTCTATAAATTTTACCTTTCACGTTTTTAAAATAAAATTTATAGCGATTAACTCATAAAATGTATATTAGGAAGTAACGATGTAATGAAAATAAGAGAAAACTAAAAGCAAGATTAACATTTTTTGGGGAATATAAAGGGATTGCTATAGAAATAGATGTGACGGTACGGTTGCGTCATGTTTTTTTTTTGCTTTCTTTCAATCACTATATTTCTTAATTCTAGAACTTAATCAGTAAAAAAAAACAAATAAAAATTCTGCATAATTTTAAACTTTATTTTAAAACAAATTCACTATTTTAAGTTTTCTTATTTTAGTTTTGGATGAAGTAAGGCGGTACAAAAGATTTGCGAAATTATTCTAAAAAATTCAGTCATTGAATTCAATTGATAAAATAGACGAAATACTTATAAAGTTTATAAAACCAAGTATTAATTACATCTTTTTACATTGTATGATTTTAAGCAATTATTTCTTAACACAATTTTTTTGTTGCTTTTTATTACATATTTTGTTGCAAACAATTTTATAAGTTTTAATTATATAATAACTTAGTTTCAAACAATTTTTATCAGTATAAAATTGTTATGTCTTTTACTCCTTTTGAATTGGACACATTCGTAATTGAATCAATTAGTAAAAAAATAAAGCCTTTTTGCAGTTTGTTTTCCAATGACAAAATTTTTATCATATATGTATATAATATGATAAAATATATTTTAATATAAATATGTATGTATAAGTATTTTAATGGCTAACCTTTTTTGTGTTTTATATTTTCAGTTTTCTTTACACAAGGTAAGTGTGTGATAAAACCATGATGAATGAATCACTAAATATTTGTTTAAATATATAAAATTTTTAGATAAAAAAAATTATAAGTTAAATCGGAAAATCTTGAATGTTGTTGATCTTTTTGTTGTTGTTGTCTTTCCTTATACGAAGAGTTTTTACAATTTCCGCCATATATATTCTTTTTGATAGATACTTCACATCAAATTGTATCCCTTTTAAAAGTCAACAAAATTACACCTGCAAAGTTGGTCTTGATCAAGATAATTTTTTTCTCTTTTTTTCTCATTTAGTTCATTCTATTGCTCATTACCTTCATAAGATTTGCTTTGTTTTCCTTTTTCACGTATTTAATGTCCTAATTGTAGGTCGTTTTATGTCTAAGTCATTAATACGTATTTTTTTTATCAGTTTTATCTTGTTTAAGTGAACATCAATTAAATTTTGTTTTCACCACTTAATAATTCTTGTAAAAAAATACGGGTACTTTAAAAAACATTTAAGCTACTGTCTTTAAAATTTGAAAAGTTTGGTTATATACATCCAATAACATTAACTATTGGGACACCCTTTTACTTCCAAATCCATGTTTTATACTTGTTGCTACAGCGGACAAAGCGATAGAGTCTTTTTAATTTCAACTGTTTGTCTACAACTGTTCAACAGTTTGTCTTTATACATCAAATTACATCAACTATAGGAGCACCCTTTAAATTCCAAATTTAAATTTATGTAATACTTGCTGTTATAGTGGACTTAGCAGTACAAGTTCTTTGTAAATTTTAACCGCCTGTCTGCAACTATTCAAAAGTATGGCCAAATACATACATTGAATTAAATGAACTATTGTGGCACCATTTAATTTATAATTTCATAATAACGCTTATAGCAATAGAAATTCTGTCCACTTCTTAAGCGTCCATATGTCCATAACGGTTTTAAAGGTACACTCATATATGTAGGTCTATTTACGATCCCTTTACGGTTCATAATATACGTTAACAATATGTATGTTGTGTGTCCCCTTTAATTTTTAAAATCATAAACTGTGTCTAAAACAAGATCAATCTGTAAGCATATCCTTTCAGTTAAAGTTTTCAAAATCGTTTCAAAAATGACTTATTTCTGCAGGCGCAAACATTAAAAAGCAGGATTCAGACAAATCGATAGCTTCCTTCTTTTTTTGATGTTGGTTAAAAAGAATTTATTTTACATGAATAGAAATTATTTTGGCTTAAGTTCATTTTATTTTTAATTTCTAAAAATCTTTTTTAGAAAGAAAGTTTATTTTTACAAATTTAAGTTTTTCATTAAACATTTTAAATTTATTTAAGAACGGAAGAGATTTATTACCAATCATTAATTCAAATTCCGTAGCAAACATTGTGCTATTGGAGAAACACACAGATATATAAATGAAGAAAAAAGTCTTTTAAGGAAAATAGCATTGTTTTGCTCTCAATAAATATTGATAAACTTGATCAAATATTTTAAAAGTTATAACATGATAAAAGAAAAATTTACCCAAAGGCATCTGGAAACAACTAGGAATAAAAAATTGCATAAAAAGTTATATCAAAGAAGAAGATTTAGTAAGAAAGTGGCTTGGGATAATTTTAAAACTTGTTGTTTATCACGGCAATGCCTACTAATAATCGAGGCCACACATCAATTTTTGTTGAAGACAAAAGCTCTTAAACAATATACATATGTACACACATGTGACCATAATATGATGATTTAAAATAGTTTTATAACACTGGTTTACGGCGAAAATGTTTAAATTTTTTATTGGATTTTTTTTTGATTAATAAGCGGTTGCTGATGGCGAAAAAACAATATATGTGTATTTTTTTCATTTCAGTATAAATTTCTCTTAACGGCATTATCCAAGGTCAATGGCTGTTTAGATTAAAATAAATTTAAAAGTCAGCCGTATACAGTGGAGAAAGAAAAATATAATCTTTGCTATCTATAGTTTATTTAAAATTTTTTAAGAAGTTTTCTGAAGAGCTAAGTAAGCGGTAGCGAAATGACCATCAATAATTAATATCGGTTTTTAATTATTTAATCGGAATAACAGAGAATATCACAAAACAAATTTTTTTTTGGAAGTAAATTAATTCCATTAAATGAAAAACCATATGCAGTTTCAAAGGTTTGATTGAACAAAAAAATACTGAAATTTTAATCGATTGCTGTCACTTTAGAAGTAGAATAAATTGCAGCTTCTTTGACATTTGAAATTTTAGAAAAGGTAATCGCGGGTGGAATTATTCATTTTTGGCGGAAGGAATTCCCAACTGATGATTTTAATAAGGCATGAAACTTTTATTTTCAATTGTTGAGAATTAGTTACATTGATTATTGTAGAAAATAATAATGACCATTAGTACTTATTTTAAGGTATTTCCTTTAAGCTTAAGGAACTAGTTCAATTACCAATTTTTAATTTGCGAATTAAGGTAACAAGCGAGTAACAAAATATAGCAATCACAAAAGTAAGTCATTATATGTCAAGTGCTTTTTAAGGTAATGTCTAGTTCTTTGCTGGGTAAGCACATTATATTTTGAAATCTGGTACAGCCATTTTATTTATTATTTCACTTCGCCATGGATTTTTTGCTGCAGCATAATACCAGCGAAGAGTAGCCACTATTATGTATAACAGTATGAAAATAATCTCAGACAAAATTTTCAGAAATATTAAAGCTGTTCTTTTGCAAACGGCTGGGATACGAACCCAGGCTATCAAAATAATTAAATGCTAAGTTGTCTTTAGCAACTTAAAGGATACAGAGAACACAACTACAGCAATTACTTTGTGTTTTTCTTTATCTTTATTAAGGAAGATAATAGCAAAAAAACTTTTTGGTTAATTGTCTAAATATTCCATAATTAATATTTGATGTATGTGACAAGCTTCGCTCATTTGATGTCATTCATTTAATTTTAAAAATTTATTTAATGATTTAATTATCTTTTACTTCCAATTCGCACCTCGTACTCATCTGGTACGTAGTTACAAAGTTCAAAATATTTAGAAAGATAAAAAGTACAAAATGAAATCAAATCAAAACGAAACGAAACAAAATTAAGGTCGTTAAAAAAATTTTAAATCAAAGTTTATTCCCTTAAATTGTTAACTGTTAAAAACTTTTAGCGTTTGTCAAAATTGTTTGTCCTTGTTAAGTTTACATTCAAAAGTTTTGTACGTTGTTCTTGCTGCTGTAATTTGTACATTAAATTAAATTCTTAGGAAAGATTTTAGTGACAGAATCAAAATGTGACTTTAATTGACAACTAAATAAAAAAAAAATTACTTGTTGTTTCTAAATGTGTTAGAAATATTTCAATAAAATCAAGTCATCAAATAAATAGAAATAAATAGAAATAAAATAAAATTCCTTAAGGTTTTTTTTAAATTAATGTTGGATACATTTTATTTTTGCTTTACATTTCAAGAGAAATTGAGGTTACTTTTGAAATTGTTCAATAAGTCTTGTAGTCGCTGAATTTTACGTTAGGAAAAAGTTTTTTATTAAATTAAAACTTTTTATTTTACAGATTGCTTTTTGGTTGGTTTATGTAAAAATTTAATAAATATATCAAAATGAAAAATTTATTATTCGGAATCTTTTAAAATTTAATTACTTTACTTTATTCGTGCTTGATTCCTTCAAATATAAATATTTCATGATATTCTCATGAAATATTTATTATTTTAAACTAAACTACAAAATGAAATGTATTACTGTGGGGAAAGCATATCCATATGGCCATTTCACTACTGCTCAAATAGCTCATCAGTGGATTTTACCCAAATTTTGTATAGAAAAACAGAAAGTCTTATATCAAAAGTCAAATTGATTAAATGAGAATTCCATTGAATCAATAAGACAAAAGACAATAACAACTCAAAAATGTTCTACACAAAAACACAGCAAACATTTAGTAACTATTTTTATTTTTTCTTTCATTTTTCTACATAAGGGATCCCATTGGGAACCATTCCCCACAGTAATACATTTCATTTTGTAGTTTAGTTTAAAATAATAAATATTTCATGAGAATATCATGAAATATTTATATTTGAAGGAATCAAGCACGAATAAAGTAAAGTAATTAAAATTTAATAAATATTTATTAAGTTTAAAGTCGATTTTTTTTTTTAATTTTATATCCAGCACTTTGCTATTTCTTTTGGTGTCATCTTTAGGAATAAATAAGGTTTTTTTTTTTTATCAAAGAATTATAAAAAGTTACGGAAGTCAATTATTGATAAAAACTAAAGTTTATTTATTATTATATTTTTTTAAGTTAATTGTTATTTGTGTTTTTTGATTAAAATGAAATTTTTATGTTATTATTTATAATAATGTATATTATATTATTATATTTATAATAATGTTATTATTTATAGATAATGTAGCTCAAATTTACAAACACTTGATAAATAAGAAATAATATTGTACTTTATTTTTTGTATTTTATTGTTTTTATATGACAAAATAATTTTATGTTTTTTGTTTTATGTTAGTTTGAAAAAATTTTTTATAACTTTTTTGTTGTTGCTTTTTTGTGTTCAAATAAATATTTCTTTGTCCTGATGATGCTACACAAGGGAGTAGCGAAATATTGAGAAAATAAAAATTAAAAGACCTTGTGCTTGAATAATAAATTAAAAAATAAATTTTATTGAATTTTTTTATTTTATTTAAAGGGCGCTGAATCCAGTTTGTCTTTTGCATTTTTGTCTCTTTTTAAATTATCATCCAAAAGACTTATTGTATCCTGTTGCAAAGGCTAATAAATCTCAAGCAAAATGATTATTTAGTTGTTTTATTTGAATAAAAATGATTGTGTTATAGTGGATCAAAATTAAATTTTCATGTATTTTTTAAAGATTTTATAACGAATGAATTAAATAACTTTGGGTTAAGTTCGTAAGACCTGACGGTTGTCAGGTCTTACAATATTGTCAGACCTAACAATGTACTGACAAAGACAAGGCAAATAAAAATTGTAACCACAATTTAAATTGTCAGTTCACACGATTGCGAGGCATTTGTCAGAAAACTGACAATTCCATTGTAAGATAATTATCTGACAATAAATTTATCTGACAACGTTGTCAGACAACAAATTGTTAGTTCACACGGTAGTAAGAATTGCCAAGTATCAGAATTAAAAAAATCAAAAGACTTTTTTTTTATTTTTTTAATGTAAATTTTTATACGAGGCTGCTATATATATTTCTGGCCTGGCAACACTGAGTGCTGCCAAGTGCAATCTGACATTTCCATTGGAAAGTTTGTATAATCGTACTCAAAACGTTTTGACGTACGACCATTATTTGTGTTGTTTACAGTGACTTGAAAAAATTAATATAGAAAAAAATGGAATTAACTCGTGAACATTTTCGTGACATCATTTTTCACAACTTTCGACGTGGATTATCGCGACAAGAGTGCATTGATGAACTTAAATCTTTGTATGGCGATGAAGCACCATCCTATAGCACTGTGAAAAATTGGTATAATGAATTTAATCGTGTGCGAAGCTCGCTCAAAGACGAATTCCTTGAAGGTCGTCCAAAAACGGCTGTTGTGCCAGAGAACATTGATGCCGTGCGTGAACTCATAATGCAAGATCGACATGTGACATCCCGAGAGATAGAGACATACTTGGACATTTCTTTCACTAGCATACATTCGATACTGCATGAACACCTGGCCGTTGGATCCCGCACAATTTGAAAGTCGCTCAAAAAAAGGCTCGTGTCGATTGGTGCAAAGAAATGTTGCAAAAATACGATTGCGGTGCTTCAAAAGACGTTTATAAGATCGTCACAGGTGACGAATCATGGATCTATGCGTGTGAGCCCGAAACGAAACAACAATCCACCGTGTGGGTCTTCAAAGACGAGCAAAATCCAACGAAAGTTATTCGTGGAAGAAGCACTTCGAAGCAAATATTCGCCTGTTTCTTCGGCAAAACTGGTCATGTGGCGACTGTTCCGCTTGAGCAACGTAGGACGGTCACTTCTGAGTGGTACACTACAATTTGTTTGCCTGAAGTCATCAGAGAAATTCGAAAACCCAACAAGAGAAGACGAATCATTGTTCACCATGACAATGCGAGCTCTCAACATCGGCTCAAACCAGAGCGGTTTTGACCGGCCAAAACGTCGAATTAATGGGTCATCCGCCGTACAGCCCTGACTTGGCACCTAATGACTTCTTCTTGTTTCCGCACATCAAGAAAAAAATGCGTGGTCAACAATTTTCGTCGCCAGAAGAAGCTGTTGAAGTGTTCAAAAACCGTGTTTTAGAGGTGTCTCAATCGGAGTGGAAAAAGTGCTTCGACAACTGGTTTGAGCGCATTTAAAAGTGTATAAATCATGCTGGAGAATACTTTGAAAAATAATAAAACCATTTTTGATTATAAATATTCGCATTTTCACTATTAGGCCAGAAATATATAGAGCAGCCCTCGTAAAAGGTACAAATTAATATTATAAATCTTTATCAAAACAAAAAATATTAATCAAAACGATGAAACTGCAACGGTTCTAACAACTTACATTTTTAGCAAGGATCAAAAGGAATATTTTTTGAAAAAAAAAACGACTTCAAAGCAGATTTCAGCTATTTGTCTAAAAAAGTTCAAAAGTTTGGCCACATACATTAACTATTGGGTTTTAACTATTTATATTTATTAATATATCATACAAATTAGTGGACATTTTGAATAATTTTTAAATGTTTGTATAAACCTGTTCAAAATATAGGGCTATATATAATCACATCTAGTACGAGGATACCCTTTAATTTATAAATTAAAATTGTATACTTGCTCTTTCAGCGGACTTAGCAATACAAGTTCCCTGTAAAATGCAGTTGTCTGCCTATAACCGTTCAAAGTTTTGGTCACATACACCAAATTACATCAATCATCTGAATACCCTTAAATTTCTAAATCCAAATTTTATTCTATTCCTCTATAATAGAGGGGGGGGGGGGGGGGGGGTTTCTTTATAAATATCAATCGTCTTTTTACAACCATCATATATATACATAAAATTAAATGATCTCTCTATATTGAATATTTATACTTGTTATCACAAATATTAATCTAAATTCTGTCCAGTTTTCAAGCGTTTGTTTATGACGGTTCAAAAGATAGGACCATGTAAGTCAATTAACATTAAAAATTTCGGGCACTACAATACTTTTTTCGTATTTTAGTTTTAACTACTCGAGCTTTGGTCTTGAAGAACTATATGCTATTTTCAAAGTGTTTAAAAACAGGCATGTTTTTCCCAACCATTAAAATCATCCCGTGAAATATCGTCGCTGTCCATTTTTTTAACTTTCTTTTTTCTGTTTTAATTTCAATTTTATTTAAAGTTTTTTTTTAAAGCACTTTTTCACCTTTTTCAATTATTTTCGTGTGACACTGATATCGTTGTCAGATGTTTAAAGTTTCCAACATATTACAATTTATTTTATACTGACAATGCCTGACAATGTTCTGACAATGCAAATAAAAGCGTTCACACAATTGTAAGGTATCTCACAATTTATTGTCAGGTAGAAGTCTGACAATTTTCTGACAATGATTTTTCTGACAATATTGTCAGACAAAAATTGTAAGTTCACACGATAGTTAGGCGTTTTCTGTATATTTTTCTGACAATATTGTAAGATCTGACAACCGTCTGTACAGAGCTTAACATACTCGTATTTCAAAAAACAAAAAAATTTTTGTCATATAAAAAGTTTTTTAAAACAAAGTACAAAATTATTTCTTATTTATCAAACGTTACGAGGGCTGCTCTATATATTTCTGGCCTAATAGTAAAAATGCGAATATTTATAATCAAAAATGGTTTTATTGTTTTTCAAAGTATTCTCCAGCATGATTTATACACTTTTGCATGCGCTCAAACCAGTTGTCAAGCACTTTTTCCACTCCGATTGAGACACCTCTAAAACATGGTTTTTGAACACTTCAACAGCTTCTTTTGGCAACGAAAATCGTTGACATTTTTGATTCGTCTTCTCTTGTTGGTTTTTCGAATTTCTCCGATGACTTCAGGCAAACAAATTGTAGTGTACCACTCAGAAGTGACTGTCCTACGTTGCTCAAGAGGAACAGTCGCCACATGACCAGTTTTGCCGAAGAAACAGGCGACCATTTGCTTCGAAGTGCCTCTTCCACGAACAACTTTCGTTGGATTTTCCTCGTCTTTGAAGACCCACACCGTCGATTGTTGTTTCGTTTCGGGCTCATACGCATAGATCCATGATTCGTCACCTGTGACGATCTTATAAACGTCTTTTGAAGCACCACAATCGTATTTTCGAATGTATGCTGGTGGAAGAAATGTCCAAGGATGTCTCTATCTCTCGGTATGTCACATGTCGATCTTGCATTATGATTTCACGCAGGGCAGCAATGTTCTCTGTCACAACAGACGTTTTTGGACGACCTTCACGGAATTCGTCTTTGAGCGAGCTTCGGCCACGATTAAATTCATTATACCAATTTTTCACAGTGCTATAGGATGGTGATTCATCGCCATACAAAGATTTATGTTCATCAATGCACTCTTGTCGTGATAATCCACGTCGAAAGTTGTATTGGCACGAAAATGATCACGAGTTAATTCCATTTTTTTCTATATTAGTTTTTTCAAGTCACTGTAAACAACACAAATAATGGTCGTACGTCAAAACGTTTTGAGTACGATTATGCTTAAAAATGACAAACTTTCCAATGGAAATGTCAGATTGCACTTGGCGGCACTCAGTAATGCCAGGCCAGAAATATATATAGCAGCCCTCGTATATAAATCTAAGCTACATTATTTGTGTCTGCTGTAAAATTATTTGTAACATTTCTAACATATCACGTCGTTTATAATTGTTTTCTGTGTTTATTAGTCCGAGTTTAGACGGACGAACACTTGGCAGAAAGACATTTTGAATTCTCTTTTGTGTTTTCATTCGCGAAGAACCGAAAGACTACTTGAGTTAAGAATCATTTTTTTATATATATTTTTTACATTTTTCCATAAGTTCTTTATTTTTGATATATCGTTAAAAAATTATCAACGCACTCATCAAGACCTCCATTTGTATTTTTGGTAATAAGTTTGCAAGTTTTCTATTACACAGTATATTTCCTTCTGTTTGGCCATTCATGAACCCAAAAGTATTTAAGCTTTTATTTAAGAGTTTACAAATACATTTCTTATGTCCTGTTTGAAACATTAATCCTTTAAGGCTTCTTTAAAAGAAATTATTCTTACAATAACTTTTAAGAGAACTTTCGAATATTTATTGCCACCCATAATTTTTTATCGCACTTTTTCTTTTGTTTTTTTAATAACTCTAATCCATCTTAAAAATGTCTTAACTACTCCCTTAAGAGACAAAAAAGTTTTAGAAAACTTTACAACTCATAGACTTTCAAGATATTTTAAAAGCAAACATTCATACTTTTATTCCCTAAATTGCACTATAGTGAATTTACAAATTACTTTTAATAATATTTTGTTGTAATAGATATTTATTTTCATCATGAAATAAATAAATGAAAAAATAAAAATATACATTTGAACAGCAAAAATAAAAACAGAAGCACACGTTTGTATGCCTGTCTTTAGCGAATATTCTAAAACGTGTTATATTCATTTGTCTAACAGCTTTTAAATCAGTTATAATAATGGTACACAAAGGATACAGCACAATAGCAATACACGACCATAAATTTATTCATTCGTTCATTCATTGTTTCGTTACTGTACTAAACAATGCAACGAGAATTATTCTAGAAAAAGGCAAAGAAAAAAACATTCAAACACAGCAAGTATTGACATAAAAAGTTGAATTCTATTGTGATATTGTTCACACAACAAGAATATGTAAATAAAATTGAGGAAATGTATTCAGCAAACAATAATTTAGTGGCAGATAAGAAAGAAAACGGCCTTAAATTACGCCAACCATTTTGTTTCAATTATTTCAGCATGAGAGGGATTCAAGTGAAATGATGTGAAACTTTTATTGTTGTATACATAAGTCATACGAATAATCCAAATATTGGTAAAAAAAAAAATCGGTTTCTCTTTTGAAAGTTACAAAAGGAAAAGATTTTAAGAAAATATCTCACTTTTAAATAATTAATAAACTTAGTTAAAAAATTGCAACTAATTTTTTTGCTTAAAACAAATTTTTAGAAATCAAGTACAATTTAATGTACGGTTTCTGTATTACAAGCGATCGACTCTAGAAAATTTGTATAGGAATCAATTAATAAACCTGAGCGCTTTTCATATAAATTTTCTAGACGATTTGCTACAGAAACCCCGCATAAATGTTTTTTAGCCACTTTCAAACAAAGAAGGAGGTTATCAATTCGTTGAATGTTCCTACCTGCACACCTCAGTAATTTTTTAACCGATCTTGAAAATAATTTTTTTTTATTAGAAAAATGATGCTTGCAAATTAGTCAGTTCAAGATCAGTTCATAATTTTAATAATCGTAATTTAAAAAATTAAAGGGTGTCCCCATACAACATTCATGTTTTTTCGTTGTGTAATGAACTGTGAAGTTCACCGCCCAAGGAACTTTAAAGGACTGCTTATTACTATAGCTTGAAATAGCAATGAATAATACCAAAATAAAACTAAAAATTAAAGGGTGTCCCCATAGGTGACTTAAATTGGCCTTTATGTTTCTCTCTTTAGAATCTTTATAGATAAACGATTGGAAATTGGTCAATTACTATGACCGTTAAAATAACAACTATAAATAATAAAAATTATAAATTAAAGGGTGTCCTAATACTTCATTTAATTTGTTGTTTATGGCCATACTATTATACCGTTGTAGACAGACGTTTAAAATGTACAAAAAACGTATATTGCTAAGTTCACTATAACAGCAGTTTAAAATTTGGGTTCAGAAATTCAAAGGTGTCCCAATAGTTGATGTCGTTTTATGTATATGGATAACCTACTGAACCGTTATAGACAGAACATAAAGGCCAGTTTCACGATGTCGCAATCGTTCGTTCGTTCGCATAATTACATTTAAAACAAAAGCAATTTTTTTGAATTTGTTTTTGTTTAGAATGTAATTGTGCGAACGAACGATTGCGACATCGTGAAACTGGCCCTAAGTTTTGAAGTCGGTTTCTTTACAAAAATTATTTCTTTTCTTTTCATAAATTATTGGACAAATTAAAAGAAAGCATCAAATAGTTTTGTAGACTTGGGAATTTTCTACGAAGGAAGTGTGACAACTTCATTGAAATTTCATTAGATGTTTATATGAATGTATTTTCCTTGTTTGGAATTGAGAATAATTTTGCGAAATCAATTCTCGTATGCTGCCGGCGTTCTCTCATATATTATTCCAAAATTTATCTCAGTTGTACATACTTTATAATTAGATACGTTACCGAACAACCAATATTTTTAAATATTCGAGGTATCATTAAAAGAAACAAAAAATTTCGTCCTTGAAATAATTTTGGTGTTCATAAGCATACAGAAGGATCTTTCTTGATTTCACGTATGAGAAAATTATAAAATTAATAAAAAAAATTGTTAAGTACATATAAATTATATTTCATTTATTTTCGAGGTAGCTTAGCCCTCCCTAAACAGGCTTATCTACGAATATGTTGATATTGTTACGTTTTTCCCTTTTAGAACAAATGTACAGATTCTTTTGATTGCAAGTACTACTAAAGCTCTGCATTCTTTATTTTGTGGAAATGAATGATTCACGATTGCACATGACCATATATGACTCACTCTAATCAGGTGAGCGGCGTTCATCTCTAGTATTTAGTTAGATATTGATATTGTTACGAAAATAAGATCTGGCAACCCCAGATGAGCGTGATGAATAAGTTAATTCAACTAGTGGTGTATGTTACCGCTCCTGGCCAACTCTACACTTTATGCATTATATTTGCGTTTCTTATTTCTTTGTTTTATGTGCTAAATGTATTATTTATTATATACAGCATTAATGTAAGAAAAGGACAAAACCTTGTAGAAAACTTTGTTAAAAACGTGCTAAAGCTAATGATATAACACAATCATGTCCACCGACCATCGACTACAAGATGACAAAAATAGAATACAGGCGTGCTTATGAGAATAATTCTTTTAGCCGCTACACGACTACCGACTACACGGCTACTTTTGTAGCTCCTAGCCAACTTAGGCTAATTTCTATTTTTCTTGGCTACAAAAAACAGATTAGTGCTGCCAATACAATAAATGCATGAAATGGTGGTTTTAAAAACGCAATACATTAAATATCGCTATTAAAAACGCGAAAACTTTTATTGTGGCACCATTGAAAAATAATAATCATCTGTTCATTTGTTTACATTTTTCATTTACTTTTTATTTGTCAAATTTTGCATTTAGTTCTTTTTTCATGAATTTCTAATTTGTATCAATTATATTTCTTTTTTGGGTTTTTTATTGAAATTGGTAAGTGTACAATAGTCATTTTTACTGTTTATATGTATTTATTATATTGTTTATTGTAAATGTTTAGTTCAATTTACATGCAAATATAGACGTGGACACTTCATACACTGAAGTCGTTGTTTCCACTATTTTAGCAATAGTACTTGTAACGGTAATAAAATTTTCTTAAGACATTTGAAATTTTTTTCACACAAATTCACTTAAAAAAATCAAGTTTGTTTTGTTTTGGTTAACTTTAATACATACATGTATGTCAAAACAGATGTTTATTTTTTGTAGTTAGTGGTCGATAGTCGTTAAAAGAATTAAGTAGCTGGCGACTTGGCTATTTTTGTAGCCAGCTACTTTTGTAGTCGGTAGTCCATGGTGGGTAGCCTTTGATTGTGTTTATAGCATAAGTATAATGGCGTGATTTGTCTTTAGTCATTACTCAAGAGAAGTGCAACTCGCAACATTCTTGGCTACTGCACTAAATTGTAAGATATTTTAATATACTGAAGAAATAATTAATATTGAATTGTATCTAACTTTTAGGAAATTTAATGCAGTTGATCGAATAAAGTTTGCAATTAAAGTTTTGCGTTTCATTCTTACGACTCCATCAAATTCGAAAGCAATAACCGAGATTAACCTGTAGTAAACGTCTTTCTCACTTACAGTGTGTGTATAGAATAATACCACAATTAGCTAACAAAAGCTGAGCAACCTCAATGGCTGCTTCTGTAAAACAAAAGATCGTAAGTTCGAGCCCACCTTCGGGCATGCGTACAACGGAAAATAATAATTTTTATAATGCAATTAAAAATTAAGAAGTAGCAGTACAAACCTCCCGAGAAGCATAGACAATTATTGTGTGAAGCCATGGAAGATAATTTAGTGGATACGTCAATTTAATATAAGAGTAACAGATAATTGTCATGAAGTACTTTATAATAAAAATTAAAAACGGTAGCCGATAGCGCAAAGAAGTGTAACAGCATAACAACAGTGTATGGCAGACGTGTGTTGTGGCTACTGGATTAAAGGAGATGACTGGCTTGGATAAAAGGCGTAGTGGAGTTGCCTGTGGATGGTTAAGGTTACTGAACAAGGCATCAAGTAGTTTATGTCTCCCCGGAGTAACACAGTAGTGTAGCGTGGATGGCTGCGTTTGTGGTGGTAACGCATGTTTAGTAAATACGAGAGCAAGGGTTCACAAGACCGGTAGGATCGAGAAGTATAGCCAGATAAAGCCATAAAGTAAAAAAATGCAGAATTTATAAAAGGCCACAATGGTATTTGCAATCAAAAGTATCCGCGTGTTTGTTTTAAAAAGAAAAAAAAGGAAACAATATCAGTCGGCATAAGAAATTCCTTTCTATCAGTAAGTTGTTCTGTTCGAAAATTGTAAGTTGTGCTTAGGGTTGTTGTCCCATCAACTTAAAAGTAAAGATAACCACCTAAAGAATGAAAAACTAAAGCTGCACAAAAGATATGGAAAAATCAGAGGCACACTTAATGTTTTGCTCGTTCCTCGAAGAACAAGAACCGTCTTGCTGATTTTCACTGGCAAAATGATCGAAACTACGACTGTTCCATTAGCTTATTTAAATTTTCTCTAGCTCAACTTAACCCTTCGCAAAGTGGATTTCAACACGTACATGAATGGGCAGATGGACATCGCATAATCGATTTATTATTATCCAGCATGTTTAATCCCTCGCACTATAGCGCAAATATTATGGTGGAATTCAAGTCAATAAAGTAAAACAAAATTATTTTTAATTTAAAACAGCATCAATAAAAGATTACCACAATAATAATAGTAAATGTTATCAGCAATAGGCAGCTATTAGATATATCATGCAGTAACCACGTTTCCGCCATCCAAAAATGCTACGTTGTCCTTATTTGAATCTTTTTTTGCCTTAATCTGGCTCTGTTACTTGATAAACAAACTTGAATGTCTGGTTGTTCAAACCATATTTCTTTTTCTCTAACTCTACTTATGTTTTTGTATTTTATTTTTCTTTCTAAAGTATCAGGAAAATAGATATTGAAAAATAAATATTTAAATATTCTATAACAATAAATTAAGTCAAAAAAGTTTGTGAACCAAAAATACACAACAGAACAGCACCTTCTCCAAAATACCGCAACATTTGCTAAATAAACAAATGGAAAAAATAAAAATAACAACAATTTAAAATCAAACATTAATGCTGTTTTAATGGAGAAGTTGGTGTTGGTTAAAAAAATTTCAACCACTTATTATGCTGATAAGAAGCCAGTGTTGGATTAAAAATAAAACAAAAAAATCTATGATTTTATGTTTCTATGTCAAGTTTTA